>JAECXG010000812.1:0-1465015 GCA_018152135.1 Drosophila paulistorum
AGCGTTACCAAATTTTCATTCGTAATCAATTATTTCTGCAATTACGCTGCAAAGAAGTAAGCCATACTATATAGTGGGAAAATGCGTTTCTGGTATATTGGATTTTAATGTACGCACATTATTAAACCAATAGCGATTTTGAAAATGTATGCTGGGTTTTCATCAAGTTGCGGAATTTCTGCATTACAATATTTAAAAAGTATACGCATAGGTAATAGAGGACCGAAGGAAACTTCGTCACGTCAATACTTTCTGCATTACAAAATTCAATAATTTCATACACATGGTAGAAAACGCGGCCATTCGTTAAGAAAGTAATGGAGCTTGTATTCGGTTTTTGAATGCACACAGGCAAGAAGTAATCCATTAGTAATCGATATAATAATGAACATTTCCGCCACTGGGTATGTACATATGTATTCCAGGGCCCGGCACAAAGAGAGCACTAAAAAGATGTAGTTGTATGTGTGCCGTTGCTTGTGTGCGTATGTTGCTTTAGGCCAGGGCCCGGCACTCATATCCCCCAGGGGACGAACACGTTCGGCACCTCGTATGTGTGTAACCGAACGGCTGCCAAAGTCCTCACACAAAAAAATCAAGAGCATGAGGGTGGATTTAGTTTTCTTCAGCATTTTGACGCAAGCAGATCTATGTCGCTTTGTTGAGAGAACACACATGAAAAAATTGATCGCTGCTTTGCTTTCGCTATCTTTTTCTTGCATCAGATTATCGGCTGCGCCTGTTTTCTTGATTTGAGACAGAATTTGACGAATTATAATTTTCCGCAGTGTAAGGCAGCATACGCACACAAGCAAGCGCACACATACAACTACATCTTTTTAGTGCACTCTTTGTGCCGGGCCCTGTATTAAAGCAGGGTGCCCGTGCGGGCACTTTTGCTCCTCAATTGCTCGTGCGGCCGTCTGTGTGCATGCCGATGTGAGCACGAAGTACAAGTTGAGAGCGTAAAAAAACAGCTAGTATCGCACAGCCTTTGAAGAAAGCGGTACTATGTCGCTTTGTTACGCAGCTACACGCAGAAAAATTAATGCTTCATTTTCTGTGACATGTGCACATATGTATATACATATATAGTATGAAAAATATGCCTAATAGCCATTTAGGTAAAAGGAACGCAAGGCCCATAACTGTAATTTGTTTTAATTTTTTATTCGTGTAAATCAGGTTACGCACACAAGCAAGCGCACGCATACATACATCGACAGTTTTCGTTGTCTCTCTTTGTGCCTCACCCTGTATTAAAGCTTATGAGAAATCGTTGGAGTGGCCACACAGCTGCTGAGCGACGATCGAACTTTGTGAGCGTCAGAGCGCTCAGCGCTAGAATTCTAATTTTTAGTGCATCGCTGATCGACGAATTGCAAACAATGCAAAAAATCTGCGTAGAATCATTAATTTCGTCAGTTCAAAGCCGAACCGTTTTATGGAACGACACTCATAAAGAGTATAAAAATAGAAATATGTATAATTGATAGAGAATGGAATGAAGTTGGAGTTATTTGTAACTGTATAGGTAAGTTTTTATTTACCGTTATGTAAAATATAGAATGCTAACTTACTTAAGTTAGTTTGAGTTATATTTAATAATATTAGCAAGTTATTTAATATGTGAATATATTTAAACGTTATTTAATTTAATGAATTAATATCTAAAATCCCAAAAATAATCAGCTAAAGAATTTGTAACATTCATTGCTGAGTGACTGCTTCTGTTGCAATGTGACTGTTCTTCAAAAACATTCACATTTGTTGATGCAACTATTCCATTATTAATTTCTGCTGTCGTATTTATGTAGTCCAGATCACTGTCCCCATCACGTTCTCTTACATAATTATGTATAATGCAAGTTCATTTTATAATGTGAATGGCTGTGCTAGGTTTTGTCTCAATATCTTTTTGTAAAATTCGTAATTTCTTAGTTAAAATACCAAATGCACATTCAATGCACTTCCTGGCGATTGATAATCTTTCATTGTATTTTTCAGTTTTGGCATTTAATTCTTTTTCGAGCATATGGTCTCAATAAATAATTTTTCAGTGGTGTAACGATCCTTTCTCGTCCTTCGGGATATTTATAATATCTCTTGGGCTAGGTTCGGCACAACAAAATTTATTTTGTGCCCCGGTGAAATCAGAACAGGTTTGTTTTTTTTTGATTTGGTTTTGTAATACGTTTATTTGCGATCGCTTATGGGCTTGATTGGATATGACGAGTTTCTCTGCGGTATGTCTGGACTTGGACAGCGTTGGTGAGTCGTTTCGAATCCCTCGTCGTCCTTGCTTGACTTCCCTTGACTGCGTATGGTACTTGTTATCCTTATTTAAGGATTTGTTGCTCTCGAATGAACTGTACAGGTTACTCGTAAGGCCTGTATAGTTCCTAGTTCCTTTTCTGCTCCTTGTGTTTCCTTGGTAAGTTCTTAAGGTTACTCGTAAGGCCTTAATGACTTGTTTGTTCCTTGTATTTTCCCTGGTAAGTTCTTAAGGTTACTCGTAAGGCCTTAATTACTTGTTACTTGATCATGCCTCGATGACTTGATGATCTGATCTGATTTGTGCCGCCTTTATATAGGCAGCTCCTCTGGCCTCTGGCACTGGCTGGTGTAGTACCGCTATACAGCTGGTATTTTTCCATCGGCCTCCTACTTTCACCCACGCATCCACTTGTTGCTATGCGTGGTGAAAGTCCCGTAGTTCTTGGCGCATATGTGTCCACTTTCTTTGTGGCTGCGCGCCCATTCGTTTCCTTGTCCTTGTCTTTCTCCCTTGTATACATTGGCTTCTATCACTTTCACTCCGTTGGCGTCGCCTTTCTATTGGCCGCCCATCGTATCCCGTTGACTTTCTCTGCTTTCTTTTCTCTGTCGGCGCTGCCGTCGCCCGTCGCTCTCTTTGATCCACTCGTCATACCCAATTTCGCCCATATTCCTTCCACATTATGCTTATACATACATATATTAGTTGTATTAACTTAAATTATTGCTTAATAATGATTAGCCTGATTAAATTAATACACGAAATCATTTAATTTCCCATACAATCCCCTTTCATACGTATATCGTATCTGTTGGATAGCGGGCTTCCCCATTGTTCATCCCCCCCTTCGGTTCGCATATTCCCCTATCCAATCCACAAACCATCATTGCTTCATACCAAGCATGCATGCCCCGCACCCGTCTCATGGGCTTGCTTGGCCCTCACTTTCATTTTCTCTCGCTCATCAGATTTCGGCTGCTCGCAGTCTAACTGCTTTCATTCTCATGAGCGTGACGTAGGCAGATAGTGCGCTATTGGTCATCGATACTCTCCCTCACGCATAGTGTACGTGTGACATGCGTTATTCAGCGCATTCTAACGCATGCATTCATATTTGCCTCTCTGTGCTCTTAATTTGCATAAGTAGGCCAATGCCCCCGTTTGTGTGCAATTATGCCCTCAAGCCGGGTTCCATTACTCTTATATCGTTGATTTTGTGCATTCTGCCTCCCACGCAACTTCCCGCTTGTACGAAATTGCCAGCGGTCGCCTGTGATTCGATCGAGCCTTGCTTGATCGTACGTCATGAGTTCAACTTGGTTTGATCGTACGTCATAGGTTCGAATTGGTTCGATCGTACGTCATAGGTTCGAGTTGGTTCGATCGAGCCATGTTGGACTTGGCTGCCCATTGCATATGCGTGCATATTGGTTTTTTTTGCATTACGCTTCCCACGCATCTTCCCGCTTGTACGAAATCGCCAGCGGTGACGTGTGGTTCGATCGACCCGGTTTGATCGTAAGCCATTCTCTATGACTCGGTTCGATCGACCAGTAGCAGGGTTGGTCGTATATCGTAACTTGTGTGTCTCGGCTGTATCTTGTATTCGGTGCTTCATTTGTATCGTTGGATTGTGCTGCTGTTTGCTTGTTGTGTGGGATATTATAGTTAATTATAATGTTCCTCACACTCCCCCCCTTCTTCGGGAGGGATTTGCCCTCCCCTGTCCCTTGTACCTTGTGCTTGTTTTACGTATGTGTTTTTTTTTATGTATTACCATTGTTCCTTTTTTTTTTTTGTTTTGGCATGTGTTCTACTTGTTTTTGTTTTTTGGGACTCAGCTCGCATCTTTTATTGGCCATTTGGCATCTTCTATTGTTGGCGATTACTGAGTATCTTTTCGTTAATGTTGGCGGATTAGGGCATCTTTTCATTTTGGGTTTTTTTTTTTTGTTTGGCCCGTTCCGCATCTTTTCTTCCCCGTTTCCCTTCTTATATTCTAATACTAATCCCCCCGCATCTGCTCCTCTATTTCCATCTGGAACCAATCTGCCCAGTTCTGCTGTTGCTGTTGCTGCATTGCCAGTGCCAGCCGTTCCCTGGCCTGAGCAAATCGCGCCGCCTCCTGCCGTGCCCTGTCTGCTTCTCGTAGGTTTGCTATTTGCTGGCACACCCACATGTGTTGCCAACATGCGTCGCCTGGCACCACATTTCCGTCATTTCCAGGCGTTTGGCTGGCCTCTCCTTCAGCCTCACTCGCACCAGCCACGGCCTCCTCCTCCGATTCGCTGGCTTCGGACATGTAGTCCACCATACGAAACGGAGTCGGCGACCGTGCTGGCTCCCATGCTTGCGCCGGTTGCTCGGGCACGTCGTCCCATGGCGCGTACTCCGGGCTGTTTCGCCCACTTCGGTTCTCCAGAAACTCCTCTGGATCCACCATTTGATATTGCCTGTGGTCCTCCCACAGCGCCTCCTCAGCCTCGCTGCTCGGCTCTTCTCTCTCCCACTGTTCATCTTCCATGAGCCGGACGGCCTCGTCCAGCTCTCTCCACATCGCCTCATCGCCGCTCTCCTCTTCCGTTACGTTTGCCGCTGACTCGGCCTCGCTCTCCTCCGTCAGATATCCGCTGTCGTCTCCGTCCTCATCCCACTCCTCGTCCGAAGAGGCGGCGATGGCCGGATTTGCCATGTCCGGCACATCGTCGTCGGACTCCTCATCGGACCAATGCCAGTCACCGCCTGCCCTATGGGCCCCCGGTGCCGCACCACCTCGAACTACGCCTTCATCTTGGCCATTATCATTCTGATAAAAATTCATTGTTTGGTTTTTTTTTTCCTTTTAGGTGTTTACTCTCGGAGCTTTCGACTTTGAGTGTTTCATGACTAGGATTCTTGCATGCAGGAAACCTCGCATCTTTGATATTTGTTAAGTTTTTACCGCTATTCAACTTTAGATTCTCTATTCCAACTATCGTCGCCGAATATTTTAATGCCCCTGCGATGCTCCACTAATACTAATGTATTACCGCGCGCATGTGTATGTGTGTCGCGATGCTGCACGATTACACGCTTAATCTCATGCGCATGTGTAGGTGTGTTCCCCTCCCTTTTCTTTTTTTTTTGTGCACTCATTCCATTACGTGTGCTCCAATTCACCATTACATGCGTAATATCGTGCGCATGTGTAGGCATTGACTCTCTTTGATTGTTTGACCGTTTTGTGTTTTGCTGCCCTTTTTTTTTTTTATGCACATTTGAATATCTGTATATTTACGATATTCGCATATCTTCATTGTACTCTGCGATGCGGTTTGCAACTTTGCTATACTTTGTTTCTGACGCGATGCGTTTTGAGATTTTCAACTCTAAGCCATGTTTTGAGTTCTCTGTCCAGCCGGCCGGTCTGTGCAGATTTTCTCGCCGCCATGTCATTAGAGTCGTCCATACTCATTGCTCATCAATTTTCGTGCCATCCGCTTCCTCGCATATTTGTGGCTTCAATTGGCTGATATGTGCTTGTCTGCTTTTTTTTGTTTCTTTGTGCCGTAATTTGCATATGACCGGAGATGCAAAGCCTATCACCTCATATGGGCCTCCAAACTTTGGTGCCAGCTTCGCTGCGAATCCTTCTGCAGCATTTGAAAGGTGGTGTTCTTTTGCCCATACCGTTGCTCCAATCACTGGTCTCCATTCTCTTCGTCTCAGATTGTAGTGGCGGGCCTGATCCTGTGCAGCCGTTTCCAGATTTCGCCGTATCAGTTCGAACAGCTCTTGCATTTGTTTTACCTTCGCGTCTGGTGGTATCGTTTGCTTCCCTGTGCCTATCGTGACATTATCGTATAGTGCACCCGGCATTCTTGGTTCACGCCCCTGTATTACATACGCTGGCGTGAATCCTGTTGCCTCTGATTGGCTTGTATTTACTGCTAGCGTTATTTCTGGCCAACTTTCATCCCAGTTGCGTTGATTTTCCCCCGTAAACTGAGCAATCATTGTTTTTACTGTTCTATTTGCTCTTTCGGTTGGATTTTCTTGTGGCGTGTACGGTGCTGTCAGTTGGTGTTGGCATCCCCATTCTTCTAACATTTTTTTGAATATCCTGCTAGTGAATTGAACTCCATTGTCCGTTATCACCATTTTTGGAGCTCCGAATCGAGATAGTATCCTCTCTCGAAAGGCCTTAACTAGACTTTCTGCCGTTGCCTTCCGCATCGGTATCAGTTCTGTCCATTTCGAAAACCTGTCAATGATTACTAGTAGCATCGAATTTCCGTGTTTCGATCTTGGCAACGGTCCTACAAAGTCAGCGCATACTGTAGCCCATGGTTCTTCCGGTATTTGTGTTAGCATCTTTCCCGCTGCCTGCTGTTGGCTGGGTTTATATTGTTGGCATATCGTACACTTTCCTACAAATGTCCTGATATCTCGTTGCATTCCTGGCCAGTAATATCTTGCTGCGGTCCTGGCAGTAGTTCGCCTGCTCCCTGTATGCCCTGCTGTTGTTGCCGTGTGGTTTTCGGCCATTACTTGATTACGTAGTGTTTTTGGCACACATAGTTTCCAAGCTACCACTTCTTCTTGGCCTGCTCTGTGCGGAATGTTCCTGTATACCTGACTATTTTCTATAATGTAATCCGGATATTTCTGTGGTTGTTGTTTTATTTTTCCCATTATGTCTTGGATCCACCCACACTCGTTGTTTGCTTGTCTTAATCTGGCACCATTATCTATTATTCTTTTGCACCCTTCCATTGGTTGCCTTGACAACGCGTCTGCGACAATGTTTAATTTGCCCTTTCTGTATGCTATTTCGAAATCGTATTGTTGCAGTTCCAGTGCCCATCGGGCTATACGGCCCGTAGGGCTTTCTATGCTATTCAACCACTTCAACGCCATGTGATCTGTTACCACTTTAAATCGGTATCCTTCAAGGTATGGCTTTAGTTTGCGTATTGCCCATACTATCGCTAGGCATTCCTTTTCTGTTGCCGAATAGTTCTTTTCCGCTGGGTTTAATTCTCTTGACAGGTATGATAGCACTCTCTCTCCATCCTCAGTGTTTTGTACCAATATGGCTCCTAATCCCACGTTACTTGCATCCGTCTGGAGCACAAACATTTTTGTGAAGTCTGGACATGCCAATACTGGGCCACTCGTCAGCCTTTCCTTTACAGCATCGAATGCTGCCTGATGCTCCTCGCTCCAGTGCCACTTTGTTCTCTTCTTTAGTAGTTCGTTCAATGGGTGTGTTAGTGCTGCAAAACCCGGTACGAACCGTCTGTACCACGATGCCACTCCTAAGTACTGGCGTAATTCCTTTGTGCACGTTGGTGGTTCTAATTGGGCTATTGCGGCCACCTTTTCTGGGTCCGTTGCAATACCGTTTTCTGTCACCAAGTGGCCTAGGAATTTTAGCTCTTTTCTAAAGAATTGACACTTCTCGGCATTAATTCTCAAGTTCGCTTCCTTCAATCTCCTGAACACTTCTTGTAGATGATTCATGTGTTCTTCGATTGTTTTGCTCACTATCACAATGTCATCTTGGTATGCGAATGCGTTTGGTATCATTTCTGGGCCAATGATTTGGTCCAGTGCGCGTTGGAAAGTTGCTGATGCTGAGTGTAAACCGAATGGCATTACTTTCCATTGGAATAACCCCTTCCCTGGGACTGTGAATGCCGTCATTGGTCTACTTTTCTCTTCTAACGGAATCTGCCAGTATCCGTCCTTCAGATCTAAGCTGCTTATGAATTTTGCTTCGCGTAGTTGATTCAAGATGTAATCGATGCGTGGCATTGGGTATGCATCTTTTATAGATTTTGCGTTAATCTGTCTAAAATCTACGCATAATCTCCATTTGCCTGTCTGTTTCTTTCTCACCATCACAATGGGTGAGCTATATGGGCTTTGCGATGGTTCTATGCATCCCATTGTCAACAGCTCGTCGACCTTTGCATTGATTTCTCCTTGTATTTTCGGGTTTTTCGGGTAATACCTTTGTTTTATTGGGATATCGTCCTTCATCGTTATGCGATGTATCCCCACCTTTGACAGTCCCTTAACTTTCCCTAATTCATTCAATTCCTGACTCAGAAAGCTTTGTATTTCTTGCTGGTCACTCTTCTGGGTGACCATGATGGATATTCTTTCTACGAGCCTGCCCTGTATTCGCCTTACTGTCGGTATTCGCACTTTGTGGCCACCACACGATATTTCTGTGTTCATAATCCGGAGGAAGTTCCACCCCAATATTAGCGCATCCATTCCTTCTGGCATGACCAGAAATGGCATGTGGATTTCCTTGTGTCCGAATCTCACGCATCCTGTCCATTGTTCTTCAATGTCTCGCACCTTTCCGTCTGCCATGTATACCTGTTTGTGTGTGTTCTCCCATTTTCCCTTATTCTTCACTGTTTCCAATATTTGCTTGCTGATGAAGCTACTCGTAGCTCCGGAGTCAATTGTCGCTTTCATCTGTATTCCTGCTACTTCGATAATCGCTGACAATTGATCCTCTTCTTCTACTAGTTGGCCTATTAGTGGTGAGGAGCTTGTTGGCTGGGTCCCTGCTCGCCCCTGATAGACTGGAACCGCCTTTCGTTTCCCGAATTCCAACAACATTCTTTCGTCCTTCTGCCCACTTTTCCACATTGCCAGCAGAAATTGAGTCTCTGATTGTTGCATTCCCTGGCCCAGTGTCCGGCTCCCCCGCATCTGCGGCACGCCTGATTCGGGTTCAAGACTTTTCCGTCTTGTACGTTCTTGTTTTCTTGGTTTGGTCTCGAATGATTCTCCATGCCGTTGTCCTGGCATCTTCGGCACTGTGTGACTGGTGGCCCGTGATTATTTCCTCCTCTGTGGTTTGATTGGTTGTTATGTGTTCTTTGAGCATTGCTTTCGCGATGGAACTCGAATCGCTCTTGTTCGAGCATCTCGTGTTCTTCTGCCAACTGCATCAGCTCATCTAGATCTCTGACCCTGTGCGGCCGAACGAATATTTTTAGATCTGGAGTGCAATTTTCCAATATGACCTCCAATTGTTCGTACTCTGGTATTTTTAGGGGTCTCATCAATGTTTGCATATCCACCATATAGTCCTTGAAGTACTCGTTTCTGTTTTGCTTGCGATTTTTCACTTGATCAGCCAATTTGTTGAAGAATCCTTTCGGCAAGAAATATTTCTTGAAGCCCTCAACAAATTCCTTCCATGTTCGCCACTGCTTATTGTTTGCGACGTACCATTTGAGTGCCCTATCTTTCAGTAGCTCTGGCATCGCTCTCGGGATCATGTCCAGTTCGATGCCATACATGTCTGCTGACCACTCGATCTGTTCTATGAACTCTAGTGGTCTGGAATTGCCGTCGAACCTGAATGTCCATTCCCTCACTTGTTTTGCCACCTTGGCGTATTCGGTGGTCTTGTTTGTTGTATGTGGTGCCGTTTTCTTGGGGTCTATTGTTTGTCTCCTTATGTCCCTCTTTGTCTCTGCGCTATCTAGGGCTCCTTCGCTTCCCCATCTTGGTGGTAAATATGGAGGGATTGCTAGTGTGGCGATGTTTATTTTCTGGAATTCCTCAGCCTCACTTTCGCCTGTTTTTGATGTGCTTGCTATTGTTTTCATTTTTATATTTTTTGAGTACTTTGTTTCCAATCTATTTATTTCCTCCTTCCAGTCTGGGTCCTTTTCATTCCTTTCTATCCACTCGCCTAGCTGTCTCCTCATTTCCTCCACTGTGCCGTTTATCTCGATCCCGATCCTTTGGCCTGTCTGTACCAAATCCTCCTTCTTCATGTGGTAAATCCATCCTTTTCCCATTTTTGATCTTTTTATGATTTATAAACTGTATTTTTATTTCTAAATTTCACCAGTATAGCACGTTGGGCGCCAGTTGTAACGATCCTTTCTCGTCCTTCGGGATATTTATAATATCTCTTGGGCTAGGTTCGGCACAACAAAATTTATTTTGTGCCCCGGTGAAATCAGAACAGGTTTGTTTTTTTTTGATTTGGTTTTGTAATACGTTTATTTGCGATCGCTTATGGGCTTGATTGGATATGACGAGTTTCTCTGCGGTATGTCTGGACTTGGACAGCGTTGGTGAGTCGTTTCGAATCCCTCGTCGTCCTTGCTTGACTTCCCTTGACTGCGTATGGTACTTGTTATCCTTATTTAAGGATTTGTTGCTCTCGAATGAACTGTACAGGTTACTCGTAAGGCCTGTATAGTTCCTAGTTCCTTTTCTGCTCCTTGTGTTTCCTTGGTAAGTTCTTAAGGTTACTCGTAAGGCCTTAATGACTTGTTTGTTCCTTGTATTTTCCCTGGTAAGTTCTTAAGGTTACTCGTAAGGCCTTAATTACTTGTTACTTGATCATGCCTCGATGACTTGATGATCTGATCTGATTTGTGCCGCCTTTATATAGGCAGCTCCTCTGGCCTCTGGCACTGGCTGGTGTAGTACCGCTATACAGCTGGTATTTTTCCATCGGCCTCCTACTTTCACCCACGCATCCACTTGTTGCTATGCGTGGTGAAAGTCCCGTAGTTCTTGGCGCATATGTGTCCACTTTCTTTGTGGCTGCGCGCCCATTCGTTTCCTTGTCCTTGTCTTTCTCCCTTGTATACATTGGCTTCTATCACTTTCACTCCGTTGGCGTCGCCTTTCTATTGGCCGCCCATCGTATCCCGTTGACTTTCTCTGCTTTCTTTTCTCTGTCGGCGCTGCCGTCGCCCGTCGCTCTCTTTGATCCACTCGTCATACCCAATTTCGCCCATATTCCTTCCACATTATGCTTATACATACATATATTAGTTGTATTAACTTAAATTATTGCTTAATAATGATTAGCCTGATTAAATTAATACACGAAATCATTTAATTTCCCATACAATCCCCTTTCATACGTATATCGTATCTGTTGGATAGCGGGCTTCCCCATTGTTCATCCCCCCTTCGGTTCGCATATTCCCCTATCCAATCCACAAACCATCATTGCTTCATACCAAGCATGCATGCCCCGCACCCGTCTCATGGGCTTGCTTGGCCCTCACTTTCATTTTCTCTCGCTCATCAGATTTCGGCTGCTCGCAGTCTAACTGCTTTCATTCTCATGAGCGTGACGTAGGCAGATAGTGCGCTATTGGTCATCGATACTCTCCCTCACGCATAGTGTACGTGTGACATGCGTTATTCAGCGCATCCTAACGCATGCATTCATATTTGCCTCTCTGTGCTCTTAATTTGCATAAGTAGGCCAATGCCCCCGTTTGTGTGCAATTATGCCCTCAAGCCGGGTTCCATTACTCTTATATCGTTGATTTTGTGCATTCTGCCTCCCACGCAACTTCCCGCTTGTACGAAATTGCCAGCGGTCGCCTGTGATTCGATCGAGCCTTGCTTGATCGTACGTCATGAGTTCAACTTGGTTTGATCGTACGTCATAGGTTCGAATTGGTTCGATCGTACGTCATAGGTTCGAGTTGGTTCGATCGAGCCATGTTGGACTTGGCTGCCCATTGCATATGCGTGCATATTGGTTTTTTTTGCATTACGCTTCCCACGCATCTTCCCGCTTGTACGAAATCGCCAGCGGTGACGTGTGGTTCGATCGACCCGGTTTGATCGTAAGCCATTCTCTATGACTCGGTTCGATCGACCAGTAGCAGGGTTGGTCGTATATCGTAACTTAGGTTTGTGTCTCGGCTGTATCTTGTATTCGGTGCTTCATTTGTATCGTTGGATTGTGCTGCTGTTTGCTTGTTGTGTGGGATATTATAGTTAATTATAATGTTCCTCACAGTGGGTAGGCTTCATCTCCTATTAAAAAGTTTGGCAAAATGATATTCGAGCCTGGTAGTGCTTGTGGTGGTCGAACATTGAATTTGCCTGCTTCCAGCAATCTAAACAAAGTGGATCCAGAAAATGTGCCACCATCGCTTTGTTTTCCTCTGCCCCATTTCAATTGATATGAATTTTTTGTCAGCATCTGCTGCACCTTGTAAAACAAGGGAAAAATAATGCAAATAATTAAAATAATGTGATCCAGTATAAGCTGGGCACTTAATTTGGCATGTTTTCCGTCGATGCTACCCAGACAGTTTGGAAACTTCCAACACTTATAATAATTATCCGTAACTTTTTGAAGCATATCAGTTGTTGGTGTTGACATATTCATCTACGAGTGATTTTCAAATTATAATGCTTGTTTCGCATATAATGTTGCTAACAGTGCTTCTTCTAAGTCGAAAAGCAAATGACAAATCACGAAACGATTGACCTGTAGCAAGGTACCTTAAAATAAAAATATCTGCTTAACAAAATAAAACTAATATAAAAAATTAAAATTAATAATAAATATATGTCGATTAAGTGACTAATAAGTCAAAGCCTACTAGATAGTTGACAGGCGTGTCAATTGTAGCCCTGCCATTACCTTTGCAGCGGCTACAGTCTGAGACTTTGCAGGATGACAAGCATCTTTGATTTAGCAACATATTTAGAAACAAATCTGTCTTCAGGTCAGGTCCTATATAAAGGGGGGCCTCGAGCTAGAGAGCTCAGTTAACAAACCCCCTGGGAACTAGCCTTACAGTGAAAAAGTAAAAATGAAGTTAAAAGTCTAAAGTGAATATTATAAAGAAAAACATGAGTGAAGTGAATAAAAGTCTTGGCGCCCCGACATATACATGTATATATAATTATTTTTTAGGAGCTGCTGCAAAGGCAAAATGGAAAAATTTAAAGGATACATATAGAAGGAATTTGCAAAGACTACCACGCCTACCATCAGGATCCGAAGCTCAAACGATAAATGTTAAATGGCCATACTTGGAGCTGATGTCTCTCCTAAAGCAAACAGTTGCACCAAATCCTACTGAGGGCAATTTGCAGGAGGACGATGAAATCATGAACCGTCTAAAACAAGGGTGGCCACGGAAATTTTAGTTGGGAGCCAGAGCATCGGCGGCAGAGGCTGGGCAGAGAAAAAGGTAATTTTTTGGTCGAACTTGTTGACAGAGGGACGGACAAGTCCCGAATTTTGCGGAGAGGGGGAAAAAAGGTCGCGATCTCGAGCTCGCAGCTTGTTGGCAGAGAGACGGACAAGCACCGAATTTTGCGGAGAGGGGGAAAAAGGTCGCGATCCTGCGAGAGAATGCGATAGAACAGAGTTATGTAGCGTTCCTTATTCTCCGTCTCCTCTTTGTGCGGTGCTTCGTAGCCTCCACACTCTTGGCTACGAAGCGTTATAAGTTGATATACGTATATGTGTGTGGCTGCGTACTGCTGAGCCACGCTAGTAGAGTGAGTATTGTAGTATGTATACTACACTGCCTAATACTTGCTTTAGTGTTAGTTTAAGCGTTATACGTATGTATGTTTGTATGTATGCTAGTACGTATGTGTGCGCGCCTGCGTATTACGGAGCTACGGTGAGCGAGAAGGCATTATGTATAGCTATACTACACTGCCTAATACTTGCTTAGACCAAGCGTCCTACGAATGTTTGTGTGCATGTTAGTACGTCTGTGTAATACACGCGTTACGACGCTCATAATAGCAACCGCGTGTGCTGTATTGCGTCCGTATTTTTATATTCGTAAATATTTTCATTTTTAAATATTTACCGCAATTATGCCGAAAAATAATGCAGAAAAGTGTCGTGAATATCGACAGAAAAATAAATAGCATCACGGAATTCATTCATGAAAATTTAATAAAGTATACACCAGAAGTATCGCGGATACTTAGAAAAGATTACGATAAAGTTCCAATGATTTTAAGTGGCGATTTTATTGTAAATTTTGCATTGGACACAGCGGTTCCTTTAATTGACTTTCTCAATACAACATTCAGTTTAAAAATGTGTAACAATCGCACTGAATCAACAACACGATCAAAAACAACAATTGACGCGGTATTTCAAAGATATGTTGACAACATCGAAACCAAAGCATTTGTATCATATTTTAGCTATCATAAGCCACTCGTATCATTTGTTGAAATTGAAAACATTGAGGATGAATAATAATAAAATGAAGAAAATAAAATATGACCTTTATAGCAATATTATGATGAACCTATAATTATCCCGCTCCTAATGCTGCTTTCGTCTCATTCTCTCTCAGTTTGTTTTACGGAAGGTTTCACTTCTATCGTGTCTAACCGTTAGACGCACTTTTCTTTTTTTTTTTTTTTAAATCACTTTTGCCTTCTTTTGAAAAATTTACCTACATACATCGAAAAGTTGGAAATCAGAAACGAAATACAAAATATAATTATAGCTGAGCTTAAAAATAAGGAACACCTACAACTTTAAACTACTACTTCTGTTATATACTTACTGAATTTACTTATATACACTTACCTTAATAATATAAACCAAACGTTCTTCAGCAGAAATTGTTGATCTCGGTTTATTTATTTTGGTATTAATTTTACTTAACATCAAATGAATCGATTGACATGCGTAAATATTGCCAAAAGCGATCTGGGTGGTCTCGAAGTCTACTGTATAGGTGATGAAACTCACCATACTCTTTTCTCTATGGGATAAAGGCCAAGCCCTTTGAATTCTCTTTAATTGTCTATATTTGCAATAGCGGTTTTAAAGGATATTTCGTAGAACTTCTCTAGAATACAAAATTTTTGCAACTAATCAACTCGAGCGGTGTTAGTGCGTAGCCACATCGCTCAACGCGATCGCTCATTAACGTCGCTCAGTCGCTTAGTCGCTTATCGCTTAATGCGTGGCCGAAGCCTTAGAGCTGGGAAACCATCAATAATATTGATGAAATTTATGATGTCTGATTTGTCGATAAACTTTTGTCGGTATCGATAAATCACCAACCCTCTCTTTTTCACGCATTAGAGCTCATTCAATTAATTCTTTCTCATTTTAACATTGTGCGACTCGGTCATATGCTAGAGTACTCAGTCGTTCCAACATGTTTGGCCTCGCACTCGAACTCACTCAACTTATTTTGAACATTGTCCATTCGAATGTGGTTTTTTTTTTGCTATTTAAGCAGGCCGCTAAACCATTTACACATCCATTGCCGGACCGGGCACAAGTTTTATCTTCAATTAGTAAGGGAACTAAAATAGTTCCTTAAAAAATGTATGAAACGTTTGTCAAAGCGTTCATTTTTTGGGGCAAAGAAATTTGTCTCCTCTCGGATAAAAGCGAGACTCGATTGCAAAAATAAAAATTTTATTTAGTCCTACTAATGTTCTTTTAAAAATAACTTTTCTTTTCGAGCGAAATCAAAATCGTATGGGATATACTCTCATGATGAAAATAATAGGTACACCCCTTAAAATTTAACTTTATTGAGTTTAGTTTAGCAAAACATTTTTTGTACTGTCCCAAACATCAAAATTTTAATGCACGTTTCGGTATTAGGTATATATTAATGAAAATAAGTATATTTCAAAAAAATATTGTTTTTCAAAAGTTACAAACAAAAAATCAAAAATACAGCTCATTGTGCTTGACTAAAATAAGAACTACACCTTACTTTGGTAAATTAAATTTCATTTTCTAATTCTAAAATAATTCAAAATATGTTGTTACTTTATTTTTGGATTAATATCCTGTATATCCTCCTTTATTTTTGGAAACTTTTTGCATCCTTTCGGACATTCTCGCAATTAAAGCTTTCAGTTTTCAATTGGAATCTTCCTCCAAGTTTCTTCCACGCAGTTCCATAAATGACGTTTGTTGCCACACTTTTGCTTTGCCATCTGCTTTATCAACCACAAGTTTTCGATCGGATTTAGATCAGGACTATGACTGGGCCAACCGAGATTGGCCACTTTATTAACCTCAAACCAAGTTTTTACTATTTTGGACGTGTGTTTCGGGTCGTTATCTTGTTGGAAAACCCAGCACAGGGGCATGTTTTCTTCATATGGTAGCAATTTATTTTCCAGAATATCCCTGTAGCTGCTCTCATAATGTCGGATATTAGGAAAATCGGACCTACTCCATACCAAGAGAAACAGCCCCACACCATAATGTTTCCACCGCCATGCTTCACTGTTTTTTTTTTTTTTTTGTGTAGCGAGCATCCAATTATTTACCTTTAGGTACATGTCTGGAATAGCCATTTTCAAAAAAGCAAATTTTGTTTTTTGCTAGATCTGCTTTGCTTTAAAGCATCTAGATCGTTCTCGAAAAGTCTTTCATATTGAGCATCCCTTTGCCGAGATGTATTCTGTTCGGCATAGCGACATATCTCCGCCCAGTACATTTTTCTGCCGGAGATATGTCGCTTTGAACGGCGAAGATATGACGTTATAAAACGACATATCATCGCCGGTGATCTGCGCGGAGATATGTCGTTTCAAAACGTCATATCTCCGCCGTTAGAAAAAACGACATATCTCCGCGCGAAATTATGTCGTTTCAGAACGACATATCTCCGCGCGGAGATATGTCGTTTTTTTTAACGGCGGAGATATGTCGTTACCCCTTCTGTTCGATACAAATATTAATTGGAGACTTGCGTATATAACTGTCGTTTGATGATTCTGGTGTATCCAATTTGGTTGGACATTGTTTTACAATTTTACCACATGCAAATTTTGTACTACAAAACTTAACATTTTGATTTTATGGCCAGACATGACGAACTTCCAATACCATTAATAAAACTTATGTTTTTGCAAAAAACACGAAAAAACAATTTTGTTGTGTGTAATTGTTGTTTTTTTTTTTTCATTTTTGTTATTTATTACAGTCGTTTGGCTCGCAGTTCGGCCTTAATCCTGTATTTAGCTTGGTCTGGAATTAATAAACAATGTGCCTTGTAATACATGATATTTTGATGGTGTTGAAATAAGTACACATAGGTCTAATTGAAAACAGCTACTTCACTGAGGATGGAGCATACGGTTCCATTGTCTTCTTGGAATATTTATTTATTTGTTTACGTCAACTAAATCAGCAGTCGACGAAAAAGCTTAAGCTAAAATACAGATAATAATAATAAATACACAAAGGTAGCTTAGCCTTATGCACAACTAAACATCCCCGACACGGTGGAGGTGTTTTATTTGCAACAAGGTGCCAGCTATGCCCCGATTCACAGCCAATGTGGTCAGGGATGAGTTGCAGCAAACCAAAATCCAGTCCTGAATATTTTCAGTGGTTTCGCTGTAGATAATTAATAAGTATAGCGCGAAGAGAAGTGACAGATAGATGAGGAGAAATAAGGTGAGAAAGGTTGTTGAAAGATTGGCAAAGAACACGAAAAGGTTCGTGAAGAGAATAGTTAGTCAGACATCTACTAAGGTGAAGAGGAAAAAAGTTTCTGGTCCGACGTGAGGGAACACAAAAATATAGTGTATCTAGTAAATTGGTAGAATTGACTTCACCGTTGACTACTTTATGTAGAAAGAGAATCCCAAATACGAGCCTACGGTTGTAAAGTGAAGGAAGATTAATAAGAAGAAGTCTGTCAGAATAAGAAGGTAGGCGAAGATTCGGGTCCCAATTAAGATCGCGTAACGCGAACTTAAGGAATTGCTTCTGTACCGATTCAATACTACGCTGGTGAACATCATATTGAGGGTTCCACACTGGCGAGCAATATTCTAGAGCAGGGCGAACTAACGAAGTGTATAAAACCTTCGTCACATGTGGATCATCAAATTCTTTGGCCCAAAGTTTTATGAAGCCAAGAAGACTGCATGCTCTATTGACAATTGAAGATATATGAATATTAAATGAAAGTTTTGGATCAAACATAACGCTCAAGTCTTTGAATGATGGTACACAATCTAACAGAACAGACTTAATAGAGTAATGAGCTAGGAACGGCGACAAACGACTGAAAGTCATACAAGAGCACTTAGAGGCATTAAGGTGTAATTTATTAACGTGACACCAATCACAGAACGCATCGAGATCTGATTGCAAGTACTGTTGGAAAGAAGGATCATTATATGAATAACAAATCTTGACGTCATCCGCAAACATGAGCACGCGTGAATGAGCCAAGGCCGAAGGCAAATCATTTATAAACAAGGTAAATAACAGTGGGCCCAGATGACTGCCGGGTGGGACACCTGACGTAACTCCAACAGTTTTAGATATCGAGGAACGAAAAGACATCTTTTGGGTTCTGCCAATAAGATACGACTTTATCCAAGCCAATAGTTTCGGGGAAAAACCCATGATGTTAAGTTCACCATGAGTCAGTATAAGTAACATCAGTTTGACACTTTTTACGGAAGCCATTGTGTACAAGGGTAGTCAATTCTAAAAGGTTGGTAAGCGACGAACGACCTTTCATGAAGCTATGCTGACAAGGAGAAATAGTGGATCTGGATAGGTGTTGAAGGAAAGACGTAATAATTTTCTCAAACAGCTTAGGTATTGCCTAAAGTTTGGCAATGCCACGGTAGTTAGAAATATCCGATTTGCTACCCTTTTTAAAAAGCGGAATAATAAAAGACTCCTTCCAAATATCAGGAATATCTGATGGATGGAGTCTTCTCCTTGTTTTATCATTAGCAAGCTCGTTTGCCAGGTTATTAGGGCGTTGTAGTAACTTGTCATGGTGTCTCTCTGCCATTATGCTGGCGATCGAAGCAATGTAAGGAATGTCCACATCACAGTGTAATGTGCTTCCTCGTACGAACCAGGGTGCGCCTGTCATGGTGCGCAAGGCCATATTTTGTTTGACCTGCAGGCGTTTTATTTGGCTGTGTGATGCTGTCCCCTAAATTTGTATGCCATAGCGCCATGTGGGTACAATTACTGCCTTATACAGGGCCAATTTGCATCTCAGGCTAAGCCGCTTTAATGATGCAGACACCAGTTTAGTTTGTTCATTCTGCAGTTGTGCTTCTTTGCCAGTGTAGATATGTGGGGTTTCCAAGTTAGTCTTCTATCAAGGGTCATTCCCAGATACGTCGCTTGCCTTGTTTGTGGAATTGTGAGTCCATCGTAATGTACTTCGGGGCAGTTTTTTCTATGTAGAGTAAATGTAACGCTTTGGGATTTATTTGTGTTAAATTCGATTTTCCACAGTGATATGGGTACTGCGATATTACAAACACAGCAGTGTCGTTGGCAAATGTTGCCAAGAGCATGTCTGTTTCGATTGTACTAAGTTCATCGTTGGGCTTAGCCATGTCGGCTGTGTAGATGGTGTATAAGACCGGCCCAAGAACACTCCCCTGCGGAACACCGGCATTCACACTGCGTGTCAATGATAACGTTTCATTAATTGACACCTGGATGATTCGATTCTCTAGAAAGGACTGTAATTGTTGTGTGTCAGTCAAATTTTCCATATATTGAAAACATTTTTATACCCTTGCAGAGTGTATTATAAAATTGGTCAGATGTTTGTAACGCACAGAAGGAGACGTTTCTGACCCCATAAAGTATATATATTGTTGATCAGCATGAGAAGCTGAGTCGATATAGCCATGTCCGTCTGTCCGTTCGTCCGTCCGTCTGTGCAAATCAACTTCACGCTGGCATCTTAAGAGCTATCAGAATAAAATTTCATAGCTACTTTTAGCCCGGAGATGATAAAGTATGAAAATTGTCAGGATCGGACTACAGGAAAATTTGAATCTGATCGGATAAATAGAACACAAGTTACAGTCAATACAAATCGGTTCAAGCGCTGCCGGCAGAGCTGCTTGCTGCCTACTACGTCACCATCAAATCAAACAGAGCACATGCATACACACACACAGACGCAGCGCTACACGAACTGTATGTGTATGCGTGTTGTGCCTTGCTAAGGGAATGATGGAAGAAAAAAAAATTTGTAGTAAAAAGAGAAATTATGTTTTGTTTGTGTGTTGATGAATTGAGTTGCAGGAAACAAATTTTAAAATGTAAAAATATTATTGCCAAGGACTGCAAGGGTATAAAAACTTCGGCATTGCCAAAGTTAGCTCCTTTGATATTTTTTTAATAATTTTTATTTATTCAAAACGAAGTTTAGGAACAGAAGTTTAGACAGATGTTCCGTAGTTAATCTGTTCCTTTTTTCGGTTGCCGCATTTCCCGCCTATGAGAACAGGCGCTCAACTGATACAGATGTATCAATATTTTTTTAAGTGCCGGGCATTTTTTTCCTTTTAGTCTAAAATAAAATATCAAAAATATTTGGGGCCGATCAGATAATATTTACTGGGCGCGGAACTCACCTAAAGTTTTCAGTGTGATGCTCCCATATAAGCATACATAGCACCATACAAATATCATAAGAGTGAGCGAGATGGCATGCTATGAAATACAATTTCAGTACCTTGTTAACACTGTTGATGATATTTTACAAAAAGAAAAGAAGAATAGAAACAAATGTTTCTTAATAAATATTTTTAACGTAAATTTGTATTATTATCACTGACTAGATCACGTATAAAACAATCTACAGAAGTTTCTGCTGAAATTAGGGACAAAGTAATAGAGCGGTTTGCAAATTTTTTCGATAATTTTAAACCAATAATCTTATCATAACTTACAGATGGGTAAAACTGGTGGCCTGGTAGTGCATTTTGACGGAAAGTTCATGACAGATTTAGTCGGTTCTAGTAAGGATGAAACCATAGCAGTTCTAGTTAGCTACAACGGTACTTCAAAGTTCCTAGGTGCACCAAAAGTGGAGTCTTCAACTGGCAAAAATATTGGTGAGGCAGTTTTTGACAGGCTAGTCAAATGGAATTTAGTTGACCAAGTCAATGGTTTGTCCTATGACACCACTGCTGCAAATACAGGGATTTTCTCATGAGCAGCAGTACTATTTGAAAAAAAGTTTGGACGCAGTCTAATAAACCTACCCACCGCCACCATATGTTCGAAATCATATTGCGAAGCGTATTTGAACTAAAGTTATGCTCCACATCTGCAGCAGGAGTTCCGATATTTGAAAGGTTTTTAAAATCATGCCCAAATTTCAAGAAGGATCAATTCGACAGTGGCGCTGCCGGTGAAACAAATCGTAAAGCCTGTTGCAATAGTCTTCGGCACGAATCGCCAATTTTCGGGCAGAGTGTCCACTTAAGAGGGTCGCTGTCCAGCTGTAGTACTAGTACGCATTAGAGCTAGGTAACCATCGATGGTATTTATGTTGTCTGATTTATCGATTAACTTTTGTCGGTATCGATAAATCACCAACCCTTTCTTTTTCACGCATTAGAGCTCATTTAATTTCTTCTTTCTCATTTTAACATTGTGCGACTCTGTCATATGCTCGAGTACTCAGTCGTTCCAACATGTTTGGCCTCGCACTCGAACTCACTCAACTTATTTTGAACATTGTCCATTCGAGTGTGGTTTTTTTTTTGCTATTTAAGCAGGCCGCTAAACCATTTACACATCCATTGCCGGACCGGACATAACTTTTGTCTTCGATTAGTAAGGGAACTAAAGTGATTCCTTAAAAAATGTATGAAACGTTTGTTAAAGCGTTCATTTTTTGGGGCAAAGAAATTTGTGTCCTCTCGGATAAAAGCGAGACTCGATTGCAAAAATAAAAATTTTATTTAGTCCTACTAATGTTCTTTTAAAAATAACTTTTCTTTTCGAGCGAAATCAAAATCGTATGGGATATACTCTCATGATGAAAATAATAGGTACACCCCTTAAAATTTAACTTTATTGAGTTTAGTTTAGCAAAACATTTTTTGTACTGTCCCAAACATCAAAATTTTAATGCACGTTTCGGTATTAGGTATATATTAATAAAAATAAGTATATTTGAAAAAACGAGCTATGGAAGTTAACTTCGGCCTTGCCGAAGTTTATATACCCTTGCAGTTCTTTATTATATTTAATTCGATAAGAAAAGTGAAATTTCAAATCAATGAATATGCTCAAATATTTTTCAAACTACTGAATTCAAAACACATTTAATGATTATTTAACAATATATGATATAGTAGTCCGATCCCGATGATTTTCATACTTTATCTCACACAGGTAATAAAGAGTCTCCAAAAAAAATTTCAACCCGATATCTCTTAAGATGGCTGAGTAAAACGCATACGCACAGACGGACGGACAGACGGACAGACGGACATGGCTATATCGACTCAGCTTCTCAAGCTGATCAAGAATATATATACTTTATGGGGTCGGAAACGTCTCCTTCTGTGCGTTACACACATCTGATCAATTTTATAATACCCTCTGCAAGGGTATAAATATTGTTTTTCAAAAGTTACAAACAAAAAATCAAAAATACAGCTCATTGTGCTTGACTAAAATAATATCTACACCTTACTTTGGTAAGTTGAATTTCATTTTTTGATTTTCAAACCATTCAAAATATGTTGTTACTTTATTAATATCCTGTATATCCTCCTTTATTTTTGAAAACTTTTTGCATTCTGTCGGGCATACTCCTAATTAAAGCTTTCAGGTTTCAATTGGAATCTTCCTCCAAGTTTCTTCGACGCAGTTCCATAAATGACGTTTGTTGCCACACTTTTGCTTTGCCATCTGCTTTATCAACCACAAGTTTTCGATCGGATTTAGATCAGGACTATGAATGGGCCAACCGAGATTGGCCACTTTATTAATCTCAAACCAAGTTTTTACTATTTTGGACGTGTGTTTCGGGTCGTTATCTTGTTGGAAAACCCAGCACAGGGGCATGTTTTCTTCATATGGTAGCAATTTATTTTCCAGAATATCCCTGTAGCTGCTCTCATAATGTCGGATATTAGGAAAATCGGACCTACTCCATACCAAGAGAAACAGCCCCACACCATAATGTTTCCACCGCCATGCTTCACTGTTTTTTTTTTTTTTTGTGTAGCGAGCATCCAATTATTTACCTTTAGGTACATGTCTGGAATAGCCATTTCCAAAAAAGCAAATTTTGTTTTTTGCTAGATCTGCTTTGCTTTAAAGCAGCTAGATCATTCTCGAAAAGTCTTTCATATTGAGCATCCTTTTGCCGAGATGTATTCTGTTCGATACAAATACTAATTGGAGACTTGCGTATATAACTGTCGTTTGATGATTCTGGTGTAATATCCGATTTCGTTGGACTTTGTTTTACAATTTTACCACATGCAAATTTTGTACTACAAAACTTAACATTTTAAGGACTAATCTGGCAGGAACTCAACACTCCTTTTCTCCAGATCTGAAGATAATTGAAAAGAGTCTTTCGACAAATTTTACTCAAATTATGGCCAGTCATGACGAATTTCCAATACTATTATTCAAAACGAAATTTAGGAACGCCTTTGAGAAAAGGCGCTCAGCTGGTACAGATGTATATAGCAGAAAACAGTAGCGTTGTGCAACTGTATCCAATTTTACTTGAGCCCATTTTCTCCCATAATATAATATTGTTAGAATATTTCCACACTTTACTATGCGTCGGTGCCATTGTTTTTCATCTTCAATTTGCAATTAAAATATTGTGATGTAAAGTTCACTTCGCGCTGAAATTCACTCACCCAAGCGATTATTTGATCGAATATTTTAATAGTTTTTTCTTTTATTTTGCAAGCGAATTGTGTAAAACGTTTATACAAAATCAATGCGCGATTTCTATATGCTAATGCTAAAAATAAAATATTCTGTTCTATGACTAAGTTTTGGAGCCTGATACTGATACATTCTTAAGTCGGTAGCTCCTGATCATCATCAGATCAAACCAATAATTTATTTTAAAAATTTGATAAATATTGCATGGCCGCAAGTGCTTGACCTAAGCTCAGTTCTCCCGGATTGATCAATGTGCTAAAAGTGGACTTAATGCCAGAATAAAGAGTGAATTCAGCAGGAAAGTGAATTTTGAAATTGTGTGGTTACACCAAGTGGTGCTCCAAATATAGGACTTATTAGACAATCTATTTTATTTCTATTTTAGACAATCCCTAATTTGTTGATATTAGGCAAGCAGGTATCCTGCAAATCACTGCTTGTTCCAAAGGAGAGCTTAGTGCCAGAAGACTGGCTACCGTCAGATGACTATAATTCTGTCACTGGAGCGTCTTCATTAAATTCCAGACAGGTGACGTTCCTGAAATTGTTGAAGTTGCCGAAGAAATCTTCAAGCCTGTTGCAATAGTCTTTGGCACAAATCGCCAATTCTCGGGGGAAATGTCCACGTAAGAGGGTCGCTGTCTAGTTACCTTTTTCGGTTCCATTTCTATTTTATTTCAGGGAACGCGGGCTTTATGTCGCAAGCTTTCACCAGACAAGATGCTCTGCAAGGTCTCCCTACTGCTCCCTGGTGAATATTAAGCAGACTTTCAAGGTCTGTCTTAAGCTCATATATTGTAGCAGAGATCGGCAGTACTGTTTGGATGTTCTGAAAGTAATGTTATTGTTTAATCTTTGATGTTAACTGATTGAATCTTCAGATGACTTTAAAAGATTGTGTCAGAGTTGGGCACTTTAACCCAGAAGAAAGGACAATTGGCCCCACAACTTACATTGGAACTGAAGCTACTGTAATTCTTCTAGAACTATATTCCCACTTCTGTTTCTTATGCAATGTACCTGGTCCAAAGAGATCCTGTTTGAATCTTAATTCTATTGTAGTTAAAACCAGACGGCTGTGGGTAACTTCGGCTAACTGACTTATCATCGCATAATGTGGAGATAAGCCAAATTCGAAATATTTTTTTGATACCTCTTTGTCTAAACATCTGTTCATCTTTGCATCGCATATATACATATGTCGGGACGTCAGGATTCTTGCTCGCCTCGCTCATATTTTCAACTGGAATTGTTCACTTAGTACTTTTTATTTCACTTAGACTTTTACTTCTCACTTTAGACTTTTACTTTTCACTTATAACTTTTTCTGTACGGCTAGTTCCCAGGGGGGTTTCTTCACTGAGCTCACTAGCCCGAGGCTCCCCTTTATATAGGACCTGACCTGATGACAGATTGAGCAATTTGTTTCTAAACATGTTGCCAAGGCAAAGATGATTGTCATCCTGCAAAGTCAACATTCCCAGCAACATTCCAGACGTCAGTCTGCAGCCGCTGCAAAGGTAATGCCAGGGCTACAATTGACATGCCTGTCAACTATCTAGTACGCTTTGACTTATTAGTCACTTAATTGCCACGGCCATCCTGAACTTTACACGTCCTCGTGTAATATTTTAATTTTTAACTTCAAACTTACCAAACGGAACTCGATCATCGTCTCTTAGACGGATAACCAAACATCGTCTCTCCTAGACGGATAACAAAACATCGTCTTTCCTAGACGGATAACAAAACATCGTCTTTCCTAGACGGATAACCACCGTCTCTCCTAGACGGATAACCAAACATCGTCTCTCCTAGACAGATAACAAAACATCGTCTTTCCTAGACGGATAACAAAACATCGTCTCTCCTAGACGGATAACCATTCTGCCATTCACACATCCTTGTGTAATGACCAAACATCAAGTTCAGAGACACATTTTGAGTTTCATGACATAAACTGAACTTAAGTTTTATTCTTAACCATACCATACAGAGTATCTTCTTCATTTTTTTTTTTTTTTTTTTTTTTCTACAAAATTCAAAAATTTATTTAAATTTTAACAAAACAATTAATCATTGTGCTTGCACTATGCGATTTCAACAAAATAACAAAGTATTTGCTTAACTTTCAAATGAACGTGTGCCAGAAAATGAATGTCCAATATATAAAAAATACAAATAAAACAAAATAATAAATTTAATTCATCGTCTCACTTGGACGGGACACTCTCAGTCTCAATTATATTCTCTGATAAGCTCTGATTTTCATTATCAATATCCAATTCATCAGGAATTTTACCATCTGGAATTCTTCTAGTGTCTTCATGACAGTATTTGTAAAGCCGTTTATTTGTTAGCGATTTTAACATATATCTGTCCCCCTCCAGGACTTCAGTAACCAAAAATGGGCCCTTGAATTTCGGGTCTAATTTCGTTTGGTGTCTCTCCTCGTTTCTTAGCAGAACATAGTCACCAACATTATGCCTTACAACCGTGGCCTTAGTTTTGTCAAAGCGTTGTTTATCATACTCAGCCAAACTCTTCATCTTATCACTGGCACGAGTCCGAACACTGTTCAAATCAATCTCGATTTCTGTGTCCACTGGTGGAATTAACGGTCGAGCCTCTTTTCCTATCAACAGTTCCAGCGGGCTCGCTTCAGTTGCACGATTAACTGTGCAATTTAATGCAAGCTGAACCTCGCAAGTGCATCTTGCCAGGATCTTTGGCTCGACTCGACAGCAGTTAGCAAATTTTTGAGTGTACTCATAACACGCTCAACCTGACCGTTTGCACGACTTGCCCCAGTTGCGATTAGATGAAGTTTTATATTTTGTGAGGAACAAAATTCAGAGAATCGAGAACTTGAAAAGCACCTTCCCTGGTTAGCTATGATACGATTTGGTATCCCGAATAGGGCAATCGAGGCTTTTAACGACTTAACGCAGCTTTCTGTGTCTATTTTAAGGGTGTGATAAAGGTGTACAAATTTCGTGAAGCCATCAATCTGAACGATGACATATTCTTTTAGGTCGCTTTTACCGCTCAATTTTCCGGAAATATCTATGTGAACAGTGTGCCAAGGGATGTTCACCTTCGCGATTGGATGGAGCTCAGCTTGTATTTTCCCAGAAGGCGACTTGGAAGTCCTACAAGTAATGCAATTATTTACAAACTTGCGAACATACTTATTCATGTTATGAAACCAATAATATTGGTAGACCTTGTCAAAAGTTTTCTGCCAACCAAGGTGCATAATTGACTCGTGTACTTGATTTACCACGGACCATCTAAACGTTCGTGGCACCACCGGTAGACAACGTGTTTTACTGTTTCTTTGAATCTTGCGATGTAAGATACCTTTCCTTAAATCATAGGATTTAATTAAATTGTCTTGTTGCTCGTTAGAATTGAGCTTGCGAACTATTTCTACAATCTCTGGATCTCATTTCTGCTCCGTAAGAAGCCACTCGCTTGAAATCTCAGCTAAGTTTATTCGCTTCTCGGTGATTTTTTCTAACACAAGTTGTGGCTTTGAAGGAACTAGATTCCTGGAAAAGAAATCTGCATGAGCCATGTGTTTTCCCTCTCTATATTGGATATCAAAATCGAATGATTGCAAATAGGCCCACCAGCGATAAACTCTTGGTGTTAAGTCTCTCTTTATCCGTGAAGCCTTAAGCGAATTACAATCAGTATATACCACAAACTTTCGCCCAAGCAGATAATGACGAAAGTGTTTTACAGAAGCAACCACAGCTAATGTTTCCAACTCGTATGAGTGATATCTAGCCTCAGAGGGAGAAGTTACTTTGCTAAAATATTCCACCACATGAGGATTACCATTAATACGGTGTAGGAGTATTGCACCATATCCACATGAACTGCCGTCAGTGTGTAACTCAATGGGGTATTGTGGGTCAAAAATTACCAAAACAGGTTCGTTTGTAAGGACAGTTACTATTTTTTTTTGGAACATTCTCGAGTTCAACATCCCAGACAATACTTCCTTTTCCCGATGTAAGAGAATAGAGTGGCTTCATTATTTTGGCAAAATAGGGTACAAACCTGCGAAAGTAGGAAGCCAGACCAATAAACTGTCGCAAACTGGAAACAGTCTGCGGAGGTGGTAATAAACTTAATGCAGTAATCTTCTGCGAGTTTGGCCTAATCTCGCCTGCTTTCACTTCGAAAGCAAATACTGCACCGTTGTTTTCAGAAACGAACATTTCGAGATATTGAAGATGAATCCAGCCCTTGTCAGAACGTTCAATACTGTTCTCAATCTTTCCAAGCCTAACTCAATTGCTGGTGAGACGATCATAATGTCGTCCATATAGACAATTACATATGAATATGCAAGATTGCCTAAAGCTTGCATAACTGTCCTTTGAAAAACGGAAGGCGCATTTTTGAGTCCGAAAGGCATTGTAAGAAATTCTTATTGGCCATCCGGAGTCACAAATGCAGTATATTCAACGGAATCGGGGTGAATTGGAATTTGGTGAAAACCACTAGCCATATCTAAACAAGTAAAGTAATACGAACCATGCGACCTATCAATCTGATCACTAATGAGCAACGGTATTTGAGTTTAATTCTCAGTAGTCAATTCATAAACGATCGGACCCATTTTTCTTTTTTACAAGCAACATAGGACTGGCATACGGAGAACAACTTGGGCGGATAATGTTACACCCAAGTAACTCTCCTAACCTCTCGCGTACTATCTCTCTCTCTTCTGGACTTAGCCTATACGGCCGACGTTGCACAGTTTTGTTGGGGTCAATTAGTCGAATTCTCATTTCTCCTGTATTAACTCTTGTGTTTGGGATCCCTTTAGAAAATGCTGAGGTATAATTTTTAATTAAATTTATTAATCTGCTTTTATCAGCATCAGCCAATTCAGTATCGATTTCGTCAAGATTAATTGGAGAATCATTAGCGGCATTAAGGACTTCACGTCCAATGATGACATCGTGCTGCAAATCCTCATCTCGAACAACGTGAAATAATATTTCTACCTTGTTTTCATTAATGGTAACCTGACTGAGAATTTGCATAGTACTATAAATACCGGCATCGCCAATACCTTTTAGCATTACTATGTTATACATGCGCTTTCCGGACAACCTGCCAGTTATCTTTTCTCTTACCAAGGAACATTCGGCACCAGAGTCGAAGCAATTTGGGTAGCTCTCACCTCGATGTAACATGACTCCTGTTGGCAAACACAAAGCACTGTTTTACATGCTTTTGTTTTGTTGGAACGTCACTTACAGAGCATCGGTTCGCAAAATGCCCGGGTTGGCCACACTTGCAGCAGGTAACACGGGTCTTCTCTCGTTGGGTTTTGACTTGTCGCAGAAATGGCACAGCGTGGTTGACATTTTTCGCCTTTTATCGTCAGGTCCAGGGCTGATATCACGGCCGGTATCGCGATGCTTTTGAAAGTTGTAAGCCTCCAACTCCGCTTGCAGATCAATTCTTGTTTGCACCCTTGAAGTGAATACAATACGTTGTAAACGGCGGTCCATATTTGCCATATGTGCAAGCGCAACAGAAACGGCGATCTCCTCTATGTTTTTGTCCTTCCAGGCCGTAGTTAGCGATGAGACCAAGCGGCTAGCATATACTGCCAAGGACTCTTCATTAGCCGGACGACTGCTTAACAAGTTCAAAAACATCGCTGCTGGTGTTTCATCGCTTTTGTATCGATGAAGGAACAATTCTTTAAACTCGCTCCACTTCATGCCAGCGTAGGAGATTTCTGTTAGCCATTGGGATGCACTGCCCTCCATCGCATTACTTAACGTCATAATGAGCTTGCTTCCTTCTAGGGGCTGTTCAGTTAGTATGATATCTGCAGTCGCACACCACTTTGAAGCGTCTACGCCTGCGGCGTTGGCAGAAAATTTCGGCAATGTGACCTCACGCTTCTGTTGTTGTTCTGAAGTTGAAGCTTGCATTGTCCTTACAAACTCCAACATATTTTGATTTTGCATTTGCAAAATTACTCGCCACTGTTCGTCAGTAAATATAGGGGGTGGCGCCAATCCCACTTCTGATGTCGGGACGTCAGGATTCTTGCTCGCCTCGCTCATATTTTCAACTGGCATTGTTCACTTTTTATACTCACTTCGACTTTTACTTTTCACTTTAGACTTTTACTTTTCACGTATACCTTTTTCTGTACGGCTAGTTCCCAGGGGGGTTTCTTCACTGAGCTCACTAGCCCGAGGCTCCCCTTTATATAGGACCTGACCTGATGACAGATTGAGCAATTTGTTTCTAAACATGTTGCCAAGGCAAAGATGATTGTCATCCTGCAAAGTCAACATTCCCAGCAACATTCCAGACGTCAGTCTGCAGCCGCTGCAAAGGTAATGCCAGGGCTACAATTGACATGCCTGTCAACTATTTGACTTATTAGTCACTTAATTGACACATACATATGCAACATTTAGTAGAGTGTGAAATAAAGCGTTGTATCTACCATAGTTAATTGTATACTTAGCGGATATTTTTCTATTTTGGACATATAGTTATATAGGTATTGGAAAATTTATTTTCTTCTTGAAATATTGCTTCTCTGATTTTTTCCAAATAATTTTTTGCTTAGGGTTTGAAATAAGTTTACCCTCATTCACAGATACATAAATTGTCAGGAGATTTTCAATACGCGTGATTCTACTGGGTTGGCGTATCATTATAGTTACCCGCAACTGGGTATTATTCCCTACCGCTTTGAATAGCTTTTCTTGTTTGTGAAAGCAGAAATAGTGATATCTATGCTGCCAAGTACCTACCAAAGAGGTGCTCAATTATGAAGATGTCCTTTGCTCTAGGCAATTTTAAATTCTACCATCATATTAAGTTTGGTCAATAACCTTTTTCATTAAAAAATTAGTGGGATGGTCGTAACATTTTGTTTTTTTTTTGTTGGGTTACATGGTTAAAAAATTAACATAATTTTGTGAGCTTTTAGCGCTAACCATAAAACACATAGATGGGACAGCCTAGTCATGGAACCCCAGAGAACTTCGGCAAAAACCAGAACATTCGTACTCTCAATGAGAGCGTAAAGTGAGGAGAGAGCTAAGCTGTTGATATGGCCATTATGTCCTGTATCTGTCAGCCCTGTACATGTGGCAACCCTAGTTAAGCTTATTTACAGTGTGCCACTAAAGTCACCGTACTCTTGTTATATTTCCACAAATCACCAGATAACTTGGCCAAATTTTTGATAAATTTAAAAAACTTTGAACTGGGCAAACAAAACAATGATTTTTTGTTTAAGCTGCAAAAGAAAATTAGTTCTTTTTAATTTAAGTTTTATAATATTACAACCAATGTAAACATACTCAAATATTCGCCTCAACAAAAGTCTACGTACTCTTAATTTCTTGAACTGTCTGGCGCCAGCGTTCTTCTTAGAAATAACGGGGGTTTTTGAAACATGTGTGCAGAAATAAGTAAATTCATTATAGTTGGCGTGCTTTGCTTGAGCTGGACAAAATTTTCGATATAATAAAATTGAGCTCACTCTCATCTAAGCAACCAAACGTTGTAGTTCTACACTTTTCACAAACCAACAGGTTATGGGCCTGTGTTAAGTGTATTCACTAAAAAATAGTGTGAAAGTACTGAGTGGTCAAGATTCGTGTATTTTTTCTCGCCATAATGCAAGAAAAATGAGTTCGATGTACAAACAATATTGAAAAGTTGGACGACGCCAACTATGACACGTGGTGTGTTTTCAAACATTGTTGAAAATTTGTCGGTGATTGGTGTAAGTTTGTCAGAAGAGTTTACTGTAATTTTGTTGCTTGCGAGTTTGCCCATGTCTTTGTCGTGGATTTGGAAGCTCGTGATGAGTTGCCGAGTTTCAGTACCATAAAATGCAAGCTAGCCGAAGAAAATGAACGACGAAAGACGAACAATCAAAACGATGTTGTTTGTACAGGCATTCGCAGCATGCTCTATTATTAGTGAGAGGGGTAAGCGACGAGACAACAAGTCAGAGGCAGACAGGCGCCGATGCTTTAAATGTGGCCAACCAGGGCATTTCGCGGCAAAATGCGCGATGAAAGAAGAGAATGAAATCAACGCCAATGTGACACGCGGGAAAAACAGCGGATGATGCGAATATTGGAAGAATAACGAGGGGCAACGATCTTTTGCTGGCGTTGCCACTAACAATCGGATGGATATCGATGATTGGGTTATCAATAGTGGCGCCACATCACACATGTGTGCGCACCGTGAGTTATTTAAGTTCAAGTTGAACAAAATAATGAAATTATTGAGTTGGCAGGAAATTATTCTGTGACGTCACAAGGCAGAGGAACAGTGATTGTACACAGAAAGCTTGGGTAGACAATAACGCTCAGAGACGTTTTATTTGTACCAGGTTTGCAATGCAATTTCATATCGGTGGGAAAAGCGGTTTCAAATGGATACACCGTACTTTTCAATTCAGGAACTGCCAAAGTTAATGACGATAAGGGCATCAATATATTAATTACCAAAAGGTCTGTAGATTGTTTCTGTGTGAAACTAAAAATCAGGAGAGACTGTGTGTTACTAAGCCTCCGCTGAGCTCGAAAACTGGCATATACGAACAAAGGAATGGTTCGAGGTTTGACATCAAGCATTACTGGAGAAAATCTAGACTGCATAGATTGCATGAAAAACAAGTGTCATGTAAAGCCGTTTTAGTTCATAGTGACGTATGTGGGCTTATGAACAAGGAATCCAATGGTGGGGACAAATATTTTATTACAATGATCGATGATTTGAGTCGATATATTCATGCTTATCCCATGAAGTATAAGTGGCCAAAATAATTAAAGAACACGTTACCATGGTGGTGCGTCAGACGGGCCGGAAAGTGAAATCCATAAGGAGATAATGGAACGGAGTATGCCATTAAAGAGTTAGATGATTATCTGAAGTCCAATGGCATAAAGAGGCAGCTCACAGTCCCCTACACTCGACAGCAAAATGGGGTAGCAGAACGCTGCAACCGAACACTCGTGGAAATGGCAAGTGTAATGCTGAATAGTGCAGGTTTAAAAGAAAGCTTCTGGACAGAGGCAATAGTTTGTGCATATCTAAGAAATAGATCGCCAACAAAATCAGTTGAAAGCAAAACGCCGTTTGAAGAGTTTACTGGACACAGGCCTGTGGTTAAGCACTTAAAAGTATTTGGATGCGTCGCAGTTGTACTAGAAATGGGACCAAGGAAAAAATTTAAAGAAAAGGGAAGAGAGTATATTATGGTCGGATATTCGGAATCTTTAAAAGCGTATCGTTTATACGATAACAAAAATGGCGATGTCAAATCAAGCAGAGATGTATATTTCATTGAGAACTGTCAGCCAAGGATTAGAGAAAACTTTGAAGTTATAATGGTACTGGATGAAGTAATAGATGAACCCAACAATGTCGTGGAAGGTCATGTTTCAACAGAAGACATTAGCTAGGATACAGGTAAAGGTAATCTGACAAATTGTGTAGGCGATGAGGCTGCAAATAATGATATGGAGGTCCATGAGGAACCGAAAAGGGGACCAGGGAGACCAGGAATAGTCAGAACGGGTCTACGAGGACGGCCTACCAAACAATATAATGTTCTGAATGTAATGTTGGCAACTAATGTAGAAGTACCAAAAACAGTGCAACAAGCACTAACGGGTCAACAAGCAGAGAAATGGAAGACAGCAATGCAAGATGAATATGAAGCCTTACTGAGAAACAATACATGGGAACAAGTTAAATTATTAGCTGGTGTGAATCCCATTGGATGCAAATGGATATTTACCCTGAAAGAGAATGCAACTGGAGAAATCGAACGATACAAAGCAAGGATCGTGGCGAAAGGGTGCAGCCAGAAATATGGAATAGATTATAAAGAGACTTATTCACCGGTGGTGTGTTACGCTACAATACGGATGATCCTTGCAATGGCAGCGGAATAGTTCATATATACACATATGTATACGTCCATCAAATTGATGTACCGACGGCATACTTGAATGGAGATCTTGGAGAAGAGGAAAAGGTCTATATGCAGCAACCGGAGTTTTACGATGACAAATCTGGGGGTGTTCTGAAGCTGAAAAAGTCGTTGTACGGTCTAAAACAAGCTGGCCGAGTTTGGAACCCAACGTTGGATGCTGTTCTGAGAAAGTTTGGATATAAGGCATGTGAAAGTGAGCCATGCCTCAGACAACGGTAAGATGTTAGCGGAGTTCGATTTTGGATGCCAGTGAAGCAACACGTATCACTTGGTTCCTGGGTCTTAAAAGTGCACTTAATTATTGTTTTTACAATCTCCGTTAATATTCTTTCCTGAAAGTGAATATAAACACAAATCACAGACTGCAGAAGGTGTTGATAAATACAATGCATGAGCTTTGCGCTCTAAATAATAATAATTATAATGAAAATACATGTGAAGAAGTAAAGAGAAAACGAAAACGATCAGCCCACCACAATGGCAAAAAATCACAAAAACAACTATTACGCTATTCTGGACACTGAAGACAAAGAGTGCGACGAAAGTGTAATAAAACCAGAGGGCCGGAGCTAACTTCGACCGCGTCAAAGTTTGTATACCCTTGCAACTTTTTTGGTAACTCTTTCATTACCTATAGCCATCAAAGGAAAAAACGATTTATCTAAGGCTAATGTTTGCGACAGAACGGCCTACAATCTTAGCATAGGAAGTAACGAAGATATTGATCAAAGTCACTGTTTTCCATCAATCGTTCCTATGGGAGCTATATGATATAGTTACCCGATCTTTACCAAATTCGGCACAGTCATTGACAGATATATTTAACTGTCAAATGTTTAATTTGAAAGCAATCGCATCAAAAGTAACGAAGTTATTGAGAAAAGTCACTGTTCGTGACTTTGCCGTTTTTATGGGAGCTATATGATATAGTCACCCGATCTTGATCAAATTTGGCACAATTATTAATAAGAACACAAAACTGACCAATACCAACGTTTATGGCAATTGCCGATAAAATAACGAAGTTATTGAGAAGTCACTGTTTGTGACTTTGCCGTTTGTATGGGAGCTATATGATATAGTGGTCCGATTCGACTGAATCCGAGATATACAAACCCTGCAGTATATACTACATGCAAAATTTCAGCTCTGTAGCTCTAACGGTCTAGGAGGAGTTCGCATCGACCCAGACGGACGGACGGACATGGTTATTTGAACTCGTCTCGTCGTGCTGATCAAGAATATACTTTATATGGTCGGAGATGCTTCCTTCTATGCGTTGCACACTTCTGACCAAAATTAATATACCCTTTTTGCAAGGGTATAAAAATTCGAAAAAGTGTTTGTGAACGAGCTTAAAAAAGAAAGAGAGGCAATAACACAAAATAATACAACAAATTCAACAACAACACACGCTACCTTAACAGTGAGCATTAATAATAGTGAAACACATATTAATAATACAAAAAATAAAAACAAAGATATTCCTCCAATAAATATTTTTGATATAGATGCAAATGAAATAGTCAGTTTAATAAGAGATGGCCTTAAAATCTCACTGTTCAAAATCAAAGAATTTAAAAATAAACGGTCAGTTTCTCTCTTTAATCTAGCTGATTACACAAAAGTTAGAGGTCACCTAGAAAAGGCCAAAGCTCAGTTCTTTACCTACACACCTAAGTGCCTTAAAACAAAAACTTTCCTATTGAAAGGATTGGGTGGCAATACAGACCCACAAATAATTCTGACTGAACTAAAAACATTTGAAAAAGAAACATTAAAAATACTAAAAGTAACCGCATTTAAAACCAAGAAATCCATTGAAGAAAACTCAGTGCTACCAATATTTATGGTACAAATAAGCCCGGAAAGTAACATCAAGGAACTGAAAGCCATAGATAGTATATTTTACCGTCTTGTCAAATGGGAAACCCTCCGAAGACTGGATATCCCCCAATGCAGAAACTGCCAATTGCGCTACCAATTGTTACCTCTTGTCCATATGCGTGAAATGTGGGAAAAATCATGAAGGTGCCTGCTCGATAACATCGAATAATCCGGATGAAAAAGAAAAACTCTTCTGTGTCTTATGCAAAAAGCATGGTCACCCAGCATCCTACAAAGGTTGCGAGCGCTACAGGGAGTTGAAAAGCAAAATCCAAACTAAAAGGCAACTTAGAAGCAATAGTACTACGCTATCCCCAAAACCTGTTAATCCCAACATAAGTTATGCTAGTGTAACAAAAGGATCTACTTACAATAGCAATAATTTAATAGCACCTCAAACTAACGAAAATAACACCTTAAATGAATTATTTAACACAATTCAAAACCTATGTCATCAACTTCAAAACTTGCACAAACAACTAAATGAACAATCTGCTAGATTGGACACAGTCTTTGAAATCATAAATTCTCCATTAGCCTATTAGTTTCAAATAATAAGGAAATAGACATAATAACGCTTAACGTAAACTCATTAATTAGTTTAAATAGACGTCTAGAGCTCAGCAAATTCCTAGCCGAAAAGGAACCTGATTTGTTACTACTCAATGAGACAAAACTAAGTCCCAGACATAAAATTAGTTTCGAAGGCTACTCACTTATAAGAAAAGACAGGCTTGGGTCTTGCAGAGGTGGTGGGACGGCCATTTTAGTAAAAACCACATAAAGTTCAGCAAATTTCATAATAGTCAACTAGACAAATTAAGTTTTTTGGAAACTTCGATTATTAGGATACCCATGTCTAGTAATAAGCAAATGTTTATTATCGCTGCCTATTACCCTCTGGTAATAATAATGAACATTTTAAGTAAGAGGTGAACAAAGTGTTTGAAGTACTTAATCTTCAAAACCTAAATCATTATTACATACTGGCTGGCGACCTTAATAGCAAGCATGTAAACTGGGGTAATAGTTCTTCTAATCAAAAAGGCAATGCATTATTCACATGGTTAAATGAAAACAATATTACTTTCAGATCAACACTATATGCTTCAGAATATCCTTCATACCCAAAGGGCAATTCTTTCCTAGACATTTGTATCGCCGATAACAGAATACAATTCTTTAATTTAGACAACCCTACTACCAACTGTTTAAAATGCGTAGATTATGATAGCGACCATCAAGCAGTCCAGTTTACCATTTCAAACAGGGAGTGCACGTCTCTATACAATATATGTGAATTCAGCAAAACAACGTATTGCAATTTCCGGCAAACTAATTGGTTAAAGTTTAAAATGACACAAAGTACTTTACTGCGACAAGAGATACAGACACCTAACGATAGAAATCTGTCTAACGATGAAATCGACATTCACTTAACAAAACTTAATAATATTATAAATGCAGCAATTGAGAAAAATGTACCCAAAGCAACAAGTAATGCATTGAAAAGGCTACAATGCAACCCCATTATTCAAAAACTGCTCCTAGAAAAGAGCAAGTTTATTAACTATGATAGACTAGAAATATATATTTCTGAGTTAGATTTACAACTATATAAAACAAAACTAAAACTGGTTAAAAAGATGTTACAAGACTGCAACTTGAGTTTTGTACATTATTAAATAATATGTTAAACAACTCATATTTCCCAAATCAATGGAAAACGGCTAAGCTAATTGGCATTCCAAAAAAAAAACCAACATAAAAACCACCTAGAAAATTTAAGACCCTTTTATTTTGCTTCCTAACATTAGTAAAATTTTTGAAGTCATTATAAACATAAACATAAACCGACTTATTGATAAACTAAATCTAATCAGTGTAAACAGTTCGGATTCAAGCACACGCACTCAACAATCCACGCAATAAATCTGCTTAGCTCAGAAATTAACTGGGCTTGGAATAAAAAATTTTTAACTGGGGCATGTTTTATAGACTTAGAGAAAGCATTCGATCAAGTATGGATTCAAGGCGTAGTAGTGAAACTCATGAGTTTCAAATTTCCTCTTCATATAATTATATTACTAGAAAATATGTTAAGAAATAAGAAATTCGAGGTTCACATAAACCAGGTCCCTAGTGATAAAGAGTTCTCTGTAAATAATGGCTTACAGCAGGGTACGGTAAATGCGCCTACTCTATTTAATCTACAGTGGCGGCAATGAATTTGAGACATTTTTTTTTTACCTCAAATTCTGATTTCATTTGATTTTTTTTTTAATGTTAGTGAAAAGTTTTGATGTTAAAACTGGTAATTTCAATTGGTAATTCTATTGAGATTATGTTCTGTAAATTTCGGGGGCGTATCTCCAACGGTTTTTTTTAAAAACGGATTTTGATAAGAGGGCCCCAAAATTCGGACCTGGCAAAATAAAAAAGACACATTTTCAAAATTTGTAAAATGCATTGTACACCTTTGGACCCTAAGAAAGAGTTTTAGGTCTAGTAAAAATAAGATAAACTGCATACCACAAATTTTCATTTTGGACCCAGGGTCCAATTTGGAGCCGATTGAAAAATGCAATTTTGTATGGATTTTTATGGTCTCTCTGCTTGGCGTCAATTTTCGCCACTAATTCATACTAAAGTATAACTACACTTGAACTATGATCGATAGTGAATTAAATATTCTGTCGAATGAGATATTAATCATCAAAATCGGATAAAAAATAGGTACACTTCGTTGCCCTGCAAAAACAGGTATTATTTAGCAAAGCGGCCGAACTATTTCCATCTCTTTCTTTCTATGGATAAACCGATGCTTAGGTAAAAAGGGACGATCAGGTATAAGTACCTTTTTTGCGAGGCAACGAAGTATAACTATTTTTTATCCGATTTTGATGATTAATATCTCATTCGACAGAATATTTAATTCACTATCGATCATAGTTCAAGTGTAGTTATACTTTAGTATGAATTAGTGGCGAAAATTGACGCCAAGCAGAGAGACCATAAAAATCCATACAAAATTGCATTTTTCAATCGGCTCCAAATTGGACCCTGGGTCCAAAATGAAAATTTGTGGTATGCAGTTTATCTTATTTTTACTAGACCTAAAACTCTTTCTTAGGGTCCAAAGGTGTACAATGCATTTTACAAATTTTGAAAATGTGTCTTTTTTATTTTGCCAGGTCCGAATTTTGGGGCCTCTTATCAAAATCCGTTTTTAAAAAAAACCGTTGGAGATACGCCCCCGAAATTTACAGAACATAATCTCAATAGAATTACCAATTGAAATTACCAATTTTAACATCAAAACTTTTCACTAACATTAAAAAAAAATCAAATGAAATCAGAATTTGAGGTAAAAAAAAAAATGTCTCAAATTCATTGCCGCCACTGTATATATCTTGGACTTAATGAATAAGATTGACAATATTATTGCCTACGCTGATGACATCGTTATATTTCACTCTAGCGATACAATAAATACGATAAATGCAGAATTGCAAGACAAAATGAACACGTTGGCTAGATTTCCTAAACATTGGCAGCTAAAGATTAACTATTCTAAGTGTGAGTGCATCTTATTTAGACCCCCATTAAAAAAATGTAACTACAATGTGAAAAAATATTGGAGGCAGTTTAGGATAGTCAACTATGAAGGTCCCACCTGTATCCCAACATGCGCCGAAGTAAAGTACTTGGGGATTATACTCTATAGATTCCTTTATTTCGATAGACACGTAAATGAGCAAATCAAAAAAACTAATAAAGCGTTTAATTTACACAAAAGAATGTTCTCGTCTAAGCTTTTATGTAGTAGAGTCAAAATAATTACGTACCAAGCGCTGGTCAGGCCGATATTAACTTATGGCTGCCATATATGGTGGAATAATCACCTTCCTATATGGAAAGAATTCGTAAACTTGAAAGGAAAATACTAAGGGCCTGTACATCCTTATACAGAACTCCCACAAGTATGTATATTAAATTTTACTCAAACGAAGTACTTTACAACGCAGCAGCAAGTTGCAGAAACCTTGTCAGAAGATGTTTAGATATTTCGGAAAATACCTTAATGAAAGGCCCTTTCTTCGAAAGTAACACCTACTTTGCTCGAGCTCTAAGCAACGGTTCGACACCCCCAGAAATATTTCTATATCTAGACGAAAACAATTATATCCAAAACAATTTGTGTATACCAATTATGTATCATATTTTCAGAAGGGCTAATTGTAAAATAGTAGAACATAAGGATATAACACCCCAAAATAAAAGATTCGACTGTACTATATCCATTTTAGATAAAAATCTCTCCATATATACCGCCAGCAAATGTTGGTGGTCTCCCCCCTCTTTTTTCACTTCTTCACCCCTTAGTTAAGATAGTTAGTTTTAAATCTCAAGCAAAGTTGTTCTTTTCCTTTTTCGTTTTCTTTGCAAAAATAGTTACGAATATACTTATCTTTAGAGTTTTTTTTTTTTTTTTTTTTTTAACGTTTAATATATATTTGTTGAATCTAGTTTTAAATTAGAGCCTAACAACAAGTTTGAGATATTTTTCTTAATCTAGTACTTAAGATATATCCAGGGGATATTGCAGGCGGCCCTGATCATTTATTATTGGGTTGGTCTGTCATTTCTTTTAAGACGAGTTCTATTATTAGTTCGCGTAAGGGAATTGGCAAGAACATTAGGGTGTACATCCAGTTTCGCAGAATACTTTAGTTTTTGACTACCTATTTCAGATTTTACGCTAGTTATATTTAGATCATTTTGAATGTTGTCGTTCCGTATGTACCAGGGAGCCCCAGTGATTGATCTTAAAATCTTCGACTGCGCCCTTGTATAATGTCGACATTGCTGGTACTTGCATTTCCCCATAGTAGGGCACCGTAAGTCCAGATGGGTTTCAGTACGGAGTTGTATAGGAGGACTTTATACTCCAGACGTAGAGGGGACCGAGCATTGATGATCCAGTGTAAGCTACTCGCTTTCAGTTTAAGCTGTGACTTTTTTGCCTCGATGTGCTTGCGCCAAGTTAGTCTTCTGTCTAGGTGGATGCCAAGGTAAGTGACATCCATGACTTGAGGAATTGGTACGTTGTTTAGCATTAGAGCTGGACAGTTTCTCCTGTTAAGCGTAAATGTAACATGTTTGCATTTCTGCTCGTTGACCCGGATAGGCTTGTATTGGGCATTTGGATCTGCTGACGATTGCCGTGTCATCGGCAAAAGTGGACGTTGTAAGTCCTAAACTCGTTGGTAAGTCTGCAGTGTAGAGCAGGTAGAGCAATGGGCCGAGTACACTGCCTTGCGGTACACCAGCTTCGATTTCAAAGTCAGCAGAGACGGAGCCATTACATCTTACAGCGAATTTCCTATTGTAAAGGTAAGATTCCATGAGTTTGTGGGTGTACTGTGGGAGTTTCTGCCGGATTTTGAACATTAGACCCTCCAGCCACACTCTGTCGAAAGCCTGGGCCACGTCGAGAAAGACAGCCGTACAATATTCTTTTAGTTCGAGTGCTGTTCGCATTTGGAATGTTATACGATTGACTTGTTCAATTGTCCCATGTTTTTCGTGGAAGCCGAACTGGTGTGAAGGGATTGTGTTCTCCGATGCCAGAAATGAGTTTAGTCGGATTTGCAGGACCTTTTCAAAAAGCTTCGAAAGACATGGCAGCAAACTAATTGGCCTATAGGATGATGGTTGGGTTTTGTCCTTTCCCACTTTAGGAATCATGATAATAGTGGAACTTTTCCATTCTCTTGGGAAGTAGCCAATTCTTATTATAGCGTTGAACATTTTGCAGATGTATTGTATAGCGATGGTAGGGAGTTCTAGGATCATTTTCGGTGTGATTAGGTCATGGCCAGGGGCTTTGTTCGGCTTTATGTGGTTTTTAATAACTGCAGTGATCTCATCCGATTGGAGTTCCGAGTACTCACTATCCGTTAATGTGCTCGAAGGGGGAAGTACAAATGAGTTTGATGTTGGATTTGCCTGGAAAACCATTTTAAGATGTGTGGCAAATACGGATGCCCTCTCTTCGTCACTGCGGGCCCATCCACCGGTTGGACCCCTTATTGGTGAAACTGTCTCTGTAGGAGCGCTTAAAGTTGGGTGGGCTTTCCACAGAGGATGTTTAGTGCTGGATGGACAGCTTTTCTATGTATTTCCTTTGAGCCCAGATTTCCTCTTGTCTTAACTCCTTGGAGAGGTTGCGGCTGGCATGCCTTAGGCGAAGTTTTGCTGCTGGTGATCGAGTAATCTGCCATTCTCTTCTTAGACGTCGTTTTTCCGTTACTAATTGTTCTATATGCCGGTTCGTAGGCCTGACCTGGAGTAGATACTCTTGCTGCAGCTCCCAGCATCGACTCAAGTGCAGAGACGCACATGTCAATGTTCTCTGCAGCGTCCAGTTTCGGCGAACAGTCAATGTGGGCAATCATGTACATTTTAAATTTAAGCCGATTTGTTTTGTTGTTTGTAAGCATATATGGGCGATGAAGTACTTGAGGTCTTGTTAACAGTGTGAATAGCACTGGAGAGTGATCGGAGGTTAAGTCTAGCAGTGTTTCCGCAGTGATCCGATTACGCGGAATCCTCTTGGTTACTGCGAAATCAATCAAGTCTGGCACTTTCTGTGGATCTGTGGGCCAATAAGTAGGCCTACCCGGTGAGACGCAATACTTCTTATTGAGTGGGTTGACTATTGTGTTGTACAACTGCTTGCCTTTAGGATTTACCAGGCAAGATCCCCAGTGCGTATGTTTGGCGTTATAGTCCCCTGCTGCAATGAAGCGATCTCCGAGTGTGTTAAAGCAAATTCCTTTTCAGAGATTGAGAAGCGTGGTGGGCAGTACATGGCAACCAATGTAGTGTTGCCGCAGCTGGTTTGGACGGTTATAGCAGTGGTTTGTAGGTGCTGTGTTTCAAATCTGTTGAGGAACGAGTGTTTTATACGGTTTTTGATTAGGATACCAGTCCCGCCATGAGCTTTTCCTTCTGGATGGTTTGTTGCGTAGAAGGTGTATTTTGGTATTTGAAAGTTATTTTTTGATGTTAAATGTGTTTCCGATATCAGCATGACGTCGATTTCACTTGAGTCTAGGAATAGTTGCAGTTCATTTTTGTGCTTGGAGACGCCATTAGCATTCCAAAGACATAGACGTAGGGAAGCCATTATTTATTCTCGATAAGCTTTTGTATAAGCAGGTTTTGATTCCGCATCAGTTCCTGTATACAGTTTTGTATGAACGTTATAAAAGCGCTCATGTTTTGATTAAGTGAGATCAATAGGGCCTCTAAACCACTTGGAGTTTGCTGGCCAAGTTCTGTGGTGGAGTGACGGGGTCTCTTTTGCGGGCTCCGTCTGTCCAGTTCGGAATACACTAGCGAAGGATACACTAGGATTTATTGTAGCAGGCATGTTAGATGATCTAACAGCCTTGGCGAAGAATACCTCCGGTGTAGTTTTGGAGACGTTGAAGGTGATTTTTGGTCCAGCTGGGGGTTTACGCCCGTTTAGGTGCGATTTAAGATCCTTGAAGACAGGACATCCCCTGTAGTTGGCTGTGTGGTTCCCTCCACAGTTACTGCATAGTCTTAGTGCGACGTTGTTTCTGTACTTGGTGCAAATGCCATCTTTATGATGTTCGCCGCAGCCAACACACACTGACGTAAGATTGCAATTGTTAGAGGTGTGGTTGTATTCCTGGTAGTTTTTACACTGAGGTGGTTGGTATCTCTTATGGGGTTCCTCTACGGTGATTCTTCTGTGCAATAGGAGCTGAAGGTTGTAGATTGGATGCACTTCATTTGGCTTCGACGCTTTGCATCTGATTGGAGCTCGGTTTTTAAGAGCGGCTGTGCGACTTTATTCCTGTTGATGATGTTGACAACGAACCGCAAACCCTTTTTCGGCCAATGCGTCTGCTATTTCTTGAGGTGGGACCGATGGCTCAATCCCCTTTAACACAACCTGGAGCCCTTTACTGCTTTTTAGTTGGTAGGTATAGAAGTTGATGTTAGCATTAAGGAGGTACTTTTCGATGATGCGGAAATTGTCCTCAGTTTGGGTTTGACATGTTACCCCTGTTGAGAGGGGTTACAACAAAGTTATTTGCCCCTACTGTTTCAACTAGCTTCGAAATAAGGACGCTGCAGTTGGCTCCGCGGATGTATAAAGGGGGTGATCTAGCCGATTTAACTTTATCTACAGCGCCGGCTTGATCGTCTTGCTGATCGGCAAGAATTTTAAAACGATTCCCGCTCAGAGGTGCTACTCGTTCATTTGTTTTGGTTATTTTCGGCGCATTGACATTTTTTTTCTTTTGCGGGCTTAGCTTCCGCTTAGTTATTCTAATATATCTATCCATTCCAGTTTGGACAGAAGGCGTTGGGTTTCTTGTCGTGGCTGACTCTGGGCGACTTGTCGTTGACTTACTTTTTAGAGTAAGTAAAGATTAATGAATTCGCAAAATGAAATGAAAATTTAAATCAGTACTAGAGAGCTCGATTAGAGGCAGTGTCCATAGCATATAGTAAAATAAGCACTTTTGTTTGTTTAAGTAAATACATATATATTTATATATATATATCTGGAAATAAACAATTTAAAAAAAAAAAGGTAAGATGTTAGCTACTAAACAGACTATCTCGTCTGAATTTCAGGTTGGCGACAAAGAACTGGTTATACACTTTCTGGGTCTTGAAATGTGCGACTTGATGGTGACAAAGGGGCTATACGTCTCAGCCAGAGTATGCATATCATGAGCCTGATGAAGGAACTGGGCCTGGAGATTTGCCGCACAAGTGCGACAACAAGTCGTGCAAACGCATCGATGAAACGGAATATCAATCCGTAATAGGCTTTTTGACGTATATTGCGCTATGCTCACGACCAGACATTTTGCACTCAGTGTGAAAATTATCACAGAGGAATAATGTGAGGTACCACCATATAAGAAACTCATTTGAAGAAAACTTTATTAAGCTAGAATACTGTCCCACAACCGAAATGATTGATATTCTAACTAAGAATCTATGTAAAGTTAATAATTTAAAATGTACGGCGTTGCTTGGACTAAATAAGTAGTCTGTCCTGTATCTGTCAGCCCTGTACATGTGGCAACCCTAGTTAAGCTTATGTATAATACAATTGAGCTCACTCTCATCTAAGCAACCAAACGTTGTAGTTCTACACTTTTCACAAACCAACATAAGCAGCTATTAAAATAATTCAGTCTGGCACAGACTACCGAACGACGCACAGTGGGGCCTTTTGGCATTTTACATTGCAAAAATCATAGCTTCTAAACCAATAAAGCTATTTTAAAAATGTAAAAAGCATATGATATAGAATACCGTCAAAAGTTCTGGATGTTCGTGGTGCTGTAATTTTCAAGGTCAAAATCATGTTTTTACTTTAAAAATGGACCGAAACCCGATTTTTTTCAATCACAAACGGAATTTTTCATTGTTTTAAACGACAATGTAACATTTTTTAATGTTTTAATTTAATTTTTTAACATAATTACATTAACAATATTTTTGCATGAATAAATAAAACTGTCTTCAATTATATTGACAAATACTATTCAGTCCGGATTTAAGGTGTTTCCACTTATGAAGTTAAAAATAAACGAGACACTTTAGCACTTATATTATTCATGTTATGTATTAACTAGGTAGAACGCAAAATCGGTATTACACTTTTTGTATTCATTAGGTAAAAACTTTATATTTACATCCAATTTTTCAAAAACTTAAATAACATTTACCTGTCTTGCCAGTTTTTCCAATTTGCAATCTAACATTGTAGAAAGGCGTATATATAAACGGGTAGTATTTGCAGAACAGCATTACGCAATGTTATCATTTAAATACAAAGAAGCTACAGGCCAATACGCATGCGCTTCTTCTTCTTCCTTATACCTGCAGCGCATTGTTTAAGGCGAGGTTTTATGGCTTACGCATCGGTGTCACAGGTCTCCGCATATTGGGACCATATAAATCTGATATGTAATATTTTACCTTCCTAGTGTATGTAGTCCGGTAGTGATACTAGTTGATACTTGTTAGTTGTATTCCACCAAAGCACTGTGGACGGAAATCCCGATTTTTTGCCATAAAGTCCAATTTTGAAGATAGAGAGTTGAAACTTGGTACAGGTGATACTAATATCATACATAGTAAGCCTTTCAAATTTGAAACGGGTCCGACCACGCCCACTCAGACCGCCCAATCTTGCTAATGAACTGAACGAAATCCAGTGTTTGATGAAAGTTCTATTCTTAGCAAACTTAAATTAGTCAAACCTGTTTATTCTCCGGGGCCAGATGGTCTTCCTGGATGTGTACTCAGGTTCTGTGCAAACGCATTATGAAAACCCATTTTAAAATTATTTCTATTGTCTGTCGAATCTTCCTCTTTTCCATCTATTTGGAAGGAGTCGTATATCATTCCTCTGCATAAAAATGGCAAAAAGTCCGAAGTCTAACTATTGGCGTATCTTAAAATTGTTCGATATTCCGAAAGCTTTTGAGAAAATTATAACATCGCAATTGCAACATTTTTGCAGCTCTATTATTTTGCCATCCCAACATAGGTTTTTGAAACGCAGATCTACAACCACTAACCTTTTAGAATTTACATCAATAATTATCAGGGGTTCAAAAATGGTAAACAAACTGATGTCATATACACTGACTTCAGCAAAGCCTTTGATTCCGTTAATCATACCCTATTACTTTCTAAGCTGAGCGACATTGGGTTTCCACCCCTTTTCCTTTCTTGGGTTCGAGAATATTTAACAAATAGAAAACGGAAGGTACTTTGTAAGTCTTCTTTTTCCGATTCCATTCCTGTGACTTCTGTTGTACCTCAAGGTAATCATCTTGGCCCTTCTTATTTTCACTTATTTTCTAAACAATAGTCCTTTAGAACGTCTAAATAATATGAACGATTTGGGCGTACTTATGGACCATAAATTAAATTTTAACACCCATATTTCCATCACGGTCGCAAAGGCCATGATTGTCCTGGGTTTCATTAAAAGATGGTCAAAAGAATTCGATGACCTCTATACAACTAAAGTTCTTTTTACTTCGCTTGTTCGTCCTATTTTAGAGTATGGATCTTGCTTTTGATCACCTCAATATTAGTCGCACCAGATTAGACTTGAATCCGTTCAAAAGCAGTTCTTGCTGTTTGCTCTTCGTGGCTTGAGCTGGGATCGCAATGTCAATTTGCCTTCGTATTCTAGTAGACTTCTCTTGATTAACCTTCCTTCCCTAACTAACCGTAGAATTATGCTTGGTGTTATTTTTATGCACAAGCTTCTAATTGGTGATATCGACTCGCTTGAGTTATTAGCTCAGGTAAATCTGTCGGTACCATGTAGACGGAGTAGACATCCTTTGATACCTTTATCCCTTAGTCGTTGTTCTTCTAACTATGCCCTGCATGAACCTTTTAGGGTCCTCTGCTCTGATTACAACCTTCTATTCCCTGTAATCGGTTCAGAGTTTTCTATTAATATGATTAAAACTTCTATCCTATCCTATTTAGTTAATAGACAGCTATAGTATTATTTATTTATTTGTTTGTCTGTTTTTTCTATTGTGTATTTGTCCACGCGATTCGTGCCGTGCGTTATACGGCTGCACCCCTCGGTCGGGTGGAAGGTGGGCAGTTATCTGCTTGGGCTCGCGCGTAACAGGCTTTGTCCTGGTGTCGTAGGGGCCACTTGAACGTACTTCGCATAGTATCGTCAACGATCGCTATGCAATTATTTTTCAATTTTAATTATGTGCTTCTCTTAGTATACTACAAAATTTATTTTAAAAAACATATTAATAACAAAAAATAAAATATCCAATACATAACAATATTATTTAAATATATTCATTATTAGAATTCTTAAGCATTTTATATGGACTATAATTTGAGTTTGACTCCTCATCGCTTGCATCATATTTTGAACCGTCAATGGTTTCACTATAATTAAATGAGGGGTTTTCTAAAAGGTTAATAACTGCTGGAGGTAATATTTTTGTTTTGTTGTGATGCGATCTTTTGTTCAAAAATATGCTCGACAGCAGACGATCCGATGTATCGATTGCTCTGTTAAAAACATCCATCAAATTGTTTTTTCAACTATTATGGCGAGCATGGGAGAGCCTATCGCGCTAATAATATTTATTTCGCGCTTCTGACGCATTATTAAACAGGCATCCTACTGGCAGAATTTGAAATCCATGTACTTAAATTTTATGTACTGTAGAAGACATTGGAAACCATGGATACTTATTAATATATAACGAAAACGTTTCTTCGCAAAAGTCCTTAAATTTTTGTAAATTAATTGGTAATTCACTGGAAATTGCTATCAGAATAGTGTGGAGTCTATCTATTATATCAAACTCAATATTCAATAACATTGAATTTGAAAATGCTGTTCTCGCAGTATACTGTCGGTCGTATTGCCATATCCATTTTGTTTTGGCTGATCTACAAGTAGCCCCATCTCTGAACGAAGTCTCTTTTAAATATACTTTTTATACCCTTGCAAAAAGGGTATATTAATTTTGGTCAGAAGTGTGCAACGCATAGAAGGAAGCATCTCCGACCATATAAAGTATATATATTCTTGATCAGCACGACGAGACGAGTTCAAATAACCATGTCCGTCCGTCCGTCCGTCCGTCCGTCCGTCCGTCTGTCCGTCCGTCTGAATCGATGCGAACTCCTCCTAGACCGTAAGAGCTACAGAGCTGAAATTTTGCACGTAGGCTTGTATATACTGCAGGATTTGTATATCTCGGCAAAGTCACAAACAGTGACTTCTCAATAACTTCGTTATTTTATCGGCAATTGCCATAAACGTTGGTGTTGGTCAGTTTTGTGTTCTTATTAATAATTGTGCCAAATTTGATCAAGATCGGGTGACTATATCATATAGCTCCCATAAAAACGGCAAAGTCACGAACAGTGACTTTTCTCAATAACTTCGTTACTTTTGATGCGATTGCTTTCAAATTAAACATTTAACAGTTAAATATATCTGTTAATGACTGTGCCGAATTTGGTAAAGATCGGGTAACTATATCATATAGCTCCCATAGGAACGATTGATGGAAAACAGTGACTTTGATCAATATCTTCGTTACTTCCTATGCTAAGATTGTAGGCCGTTCTGTCGCAAACATTAGCCTTTTTAGATAAATCGTTTTTTCCTTTGATGGCTATAGGTAATGAAAGAGTTACCAAAAAAGTTGCAAGGGTATACAAACTTTGACGCGGTCGAAGTTAGCTCCGGCCCTCTGGTTTTTCTTTGACATTTCTAATTTGTCCTTGTCGTCTCGTATTTGCCACTTTTTAAAACCCATTCTATATGATAATTTTAACATAAACATAAACCCTTATCTATGCATTAAGTGGACTTATTCCAAATTGCAGACTTCCACGTTTCGGCTTATACTTTAATGAGAATGGATTGGTAATACTCATAAAATCTTTTGGGCCAGCTCCACAAATTGGGCATAATTGACATGACTTTGTAGAAGTAAGTATATTTAAGATTTTACCGTCTAGTAGAGTTATGTACAATTCATAGCTCACACTAATTTCTATATTTGAAATTGTGTACACAAAATCGGACAACTTCTGGATTTGTGAGTCCAAATTTAATTTTTCTGTGAGAATGTGATCTTTGGTTTCCTTAGTGAACTCCATTTTCAAAGGTCTGCAAAATCTGATTGACTGAGGTGAACGATTTATCCATAAGATTTCTCCGCAATTTCCTGTCAACCTAATTGGAATGATAGTATTCACGAATAGTGAATGGTCATTACAAATGGGTTCCTCTTCGAATCGTTGCTTGTATGCACTATGACCTGTTGATCCGTCGAATCCATAAGGGGGTCCATAAATTACGTAACGCGATTTTTGACAATTTTTGACCCCCCCCACCCCACCCCTTTGTCACAGATTGTCACATTGCCTGACCCCATTAAACTTCAGATTTTTGGAAACAAAAACTGCAACAAATTTACCCCTAGATGATTCTGTATTTTCTACACCCAATGAAATCGTCAGTCCTGGTTCACTTTGTTTCAATGGAAGAGGTGGAGGAAGAAATCTTTCTGGCATAATATTAAACCAGAGGGCCGGGGCTAACTTCGACCGCGTCAAAGTTTGTATACCCTTGTAAGTTTGTTAGTAACTCTTTTATTTAAACTAACTGTTTTATCTAAAAAGGGTAATGTTTGCGAAGGAACGGCCTTCAATCTTAGCATAGGATATAACGAACTTTCTGATGAAAGTCACTGTTTTCCACCCATCCTTCCTATGGGAGCTATATGATGACAAAAGTCACTGTTTTTGACCGATCGTTCTTATGGGAGCTATATGATATAGTCACCCGATCTTGATCAAATTGGCGCAGTGGTTTATAGTTACAATAAACTTACTTATATTTAATTTCACGACAATAGCTTAAAAAGTAACGAAGTTATTGAGAAAAGTCACTGTTCGTGACTTTGCCGTTTGTATGGGAGCTATATAATATAGTCACCCGACCTTGATCAAATTTGGCACAATTATTAATAAGAACACAAAACTGACCAATACCAACTTTTATGGCAATTGCCGATAAAATAACGAAGTTATTGAGAAGTCACTGTTCGTGACTTTGCCGTTTGTATGGGAGCTATATGATATAGTGGTCCGATTCGACTGAATCCGAGATATACAAACCCTGCAGTATATACAAGCCTACGTGCAAAATTTCAGCTCTGTAGCTCTTACGGTCTAGGAGGAGTTCGCATCGATCCAGACGGACGGACAGACGGACGGACGGACATGGTTGCACCACAATAGAAGCTACCAAACCACATTAACATGGCCATCCAGGGATACTCATGGACTTCGGTCTCCTGACCGCCTACGATACGATGTCCAGTATTGATGCTGCCACACGAACAGGCTGGGCATTCTCTCTTCTATGTGGGAATGGCGCTGCTACTAGAACCACTGGGATCAGCATATTCTGGTCCCAATATGGTAACAATCCAATCGAGAAAACTGACGTAGATTACTCAATGATTCCAAAGTTTTTGCCGGCTCCGATGAAGCACGCAATGCAGCTAAACTGGGCGTGGCTGTTTGCCCCAAATCTAGCACTACACAGACTAAGAGTACAACTAAATAAATTGATTTCATTATGGGTAGAACTTTTCTGGCCAACTAGCAATTGGCAACTGGCCAACGCATCCTAGAACTGGTAACAAGTCAACTGAAATCTCTCTCATCTTGCTCCTCACTCAAATTCTGGACAAAGAACTGGCTAGACCGGCTCGAGGTGAATGCCTCCAGTCAAGAAGAATCTGCAGCAAGTTTTTTTTGTAGTTTTTTTTTTTTGTTTTAATCAATAAATAAAAGAAGGAAGAAATTAAAAGAACATTTGGTAAACCGAAGTTGAGATACTCTAGCAGACAAAATATATCATATAGCTCCCATAGGAAGGATCGGTGGAAAACAGTGACTTTGATCAGAAAGTTCGTTATATCCTATGCTAAGATTGAAGGCCGTTCTTTCGCAAACATTACCCTTTTTAGATAAAACAGTTAGTTTAGATAAAAGAGTTACTAACAAACTTGCAAGGGTATTTAAACTTTGACGCGGTCGAAGTTAGGCCCGGCCCTCTGATTTTTATTTGGATAGTTGATTTTTGTTTACAAAACTCGAATCAACATTATGAAGCCATGGCTGCAGGGGCATTCTGCTGAATTACAGTACATACATTAAAAATTTAGTTTTTTTTTTTTATCATTATGTCAGAAAAAGTGATTATAACATATTGCTAGTAGGTGGACTAAAGTTTTTATACCATATACCCATAGGGTGAAATGGTATATTAAAGTCGCCAAAATGTCACCAAATTTGGTACGTAGACTCTTGTGTTACCTACGGTGGTCAAGTTTCTTTCAAATTTTTGCCACGCCCCCCTCCGCCCACAAAATTTAAACAAATTAGATTTTCTTAAAGACTATAATAGCTAAAGACATCAAATTTTGTGTGATTAATCCTTTAGTAAGCGCGCAGAAGTTTGTGGAAAAAAAAATTGCCACGCCCTCCTCTGCCTCCGCAATTGAAACAAAACCGATTTTCTTAATGACTATAATAGCTAGAGAACACCAAATTCGGTATGTGTATTTGCTTAATAAATGCGCATATTTTGTATATGCGAAGATTTTTCCACGCCCCTTTCCGCAACCGTAATTTGGGAAAACTCGATTATCTCACGTAATTTTTTACCTTTTGTAATCAAATTTGGCACACTTGAATTTGATACTAATACCCAGCAAGATACCAAATTTAATCAAAATCGGAATAAAAATATCCAAGTTATGCATATAACCGTTTTTCCATAAGGCCGGAGTTGGCCGTTGGCGGGTGGTGGCGCTAGGGTGCTCATATGCATGAGTGCGTGAGATACTATGCTTGTAAAAAGCATGTGAACAGAATTTTTTTTTAAATAGGCAAATGCATTTGTTATTACAAATTTGAAATATTTGTTTTACTGGTGTATGGTATACCTAAGTCGGCGAGACGACTTACTTACTTCATTACAAATGTGCATATGCCTACATTTGACAGGAGCAAGGCTATTACCAGAATACACACACCAATCGGAAATGCTGTTAAACAGAGAATCAAGATTAATTGTTTTGTTTTTGCTGTTGTCTAATTAAACTATTAGATTGAAATCATCAGCATATACACTTATTTGAATTTTTTTGTATAGGCCTATGGTTTCAGTAAGTTTTTGATAAGCAATGACAAGCAGGACTACGGACAATGGAGATCCTTGCGGGATTCCGTTCTCCAATGAAAGGGTTGCAGAGTAAAATTTTCCAACTTTCACTTTGATTTTCCTATTGGTCATAAAATTTCTGACATAGTTAAGAATATTGGGTCCAACTTTCCATTTAGTCAGTTGATTAATTACGGCATGAATGCCAATTCAGTCAAATGCCTTGGCGAAGTCAAGGGATATAACTGATATATGTTGTTTTGCATTCAAGGATTTAGTTATAAAATGGTCTATAAATATAAGACAGCTGATAGCTGATTTTCCCTTTCTGAAACCTACTTGACTAAAATGTAGAAGTTTGTGAATAGTTACAAACCACCACAGTCTTTTCGAAATAATTTTATCTAGTAGTTTTGAGATGCAATTATTCAGTGATATAGGACCATAAGAAGGAATACATGTTTTGTCTTTGTTTGGTTTTAATATAGGTTTTACTATGCTGAGCTTGTACTGTTGGGGAATGCAGTCTCTTAGAATTGAGTTGTATAGGTCTATAATTCTTTTTATACCCTTGCAAAAAGGGTATATTAATTTTGGTTAGAAGTGTGCAACGCATAGAAGGAAGCATCTCCGACCATATAAAGTATATATATTCTTGATCAGCACGACGAGACGAGTTCAAATAACCATGTCCGTCCGTCCGTCTGTCCGTCCGTCTGGATCGATGCGAACTCCTCCTAGACCGTAAGAGCTACAGAGCTGAAATTTTGCACGTAGGCTTGTACATACTGCAGGGCTTGTATATCTCGGATTCAGTCGGATCGGACTACTATATCATTTAGCTCCCATACAAGCGGCAAGGTCACGAACAGTGACTTTTCTTAATAACTTCGTTATTTTCTCAGCTATTGTCGTGAAATTTAATATTGGTCAGTCTATTACACCTTTAAACCACTGTGCCAAATTTGATCAAGATCGGGTGACTATATCATATAGCTCCCATTGGAATGATCGGTCGAAAACAGTGACTTTTGTCAATAACTTCGTTACTTTTGACGTGATTGCTTTCAAATTTAACATTTTTTAGTTTAATATATCTATTAATGACTATGCCGAATTGGATGAAGATCGGGTGACTATATCATATAGCTCCCATAGGAACGATCGGTGGAAAACAGTGACTTTGATCAATATCTTCGTTATTTCCTATGTTAAGATTGTAGGCCGTTCTTTCGCAAACATTAGAATTTTTAGATAAAACGTTTTTTCCTTTGATTGCTATAGGTAAGGAACGAGTTACTAAAAAAGTTGCAAGGGTATACAAACTTTGACGCGGTCGAAGTTAGCCCCGGCCCTCTGGTTTTTATTATATCTGGCAATGCTTTAATCACCGAATAGTTAATTCGGTCTAAGCCTGGAGTATTTCCTTTCAAGGATTCTAGTGCCGATGAGCATTCAATAAAATTAATATTGTCCTCAATAGGAAAGGCATTTTTACCAGGCGTGTGCAATAAATTGTCTGTTAAAACCCTTCTCTTGTTGGTTATAAAAAGGTTAGAAAAGTGTTCATGTGACTCTGAGAACCAGGCACTCCAGAAAGCATTCGCAATTTCTTGTGGGCACGTGATATTTGTGGTCGAATAAGGTTTTTGTATGCAATGTAGACCTTTCGAGGGATTTAATCCACAGAAAAGACGTATGTTAGTCCAAACTTTACTCATAGGTGTCAGAGGGTTAATCTGTTCAGTAAATTTTATTGTAGATTCTTTTACCATACACCCATAGGGTAAAATGGTATATTAAAGTCGCCAAAATGTATGTAACAGGCAGAAGGAAGCTTCTGTGTAGTTATTGCTAAGATATAAGAGCTACAGAGCTGAAGCACGTAGGCTTGTATATACTGCAGGCGTTGTATATCTCGGTTTCAGCCGGATCGGACCACTATATCATATAGCTCCCATTCAAACGTCAAAGTCACGAACAGTGACTTTCTCAATAACTTCATTAATTTTATAGCTATTGTCATAAAAGTTGGTATTTGTCAGTTTTGTGTTCAGTTTTTACAGACCGAATAAATTTGCAAGGGTATGCAATCTTCGGCACGGCCGAAGTTAATCCCGGCTTTCTGGTTTTTGTTTAGCTTTAAGCTGAGATTTAATTTTGATGATATATTTTTAGGGAAGATTTTTAGGTTTGAATTTTGTGTGTTAATTGTTAAGGATGTTTGAGCTGGTGGGGAGTTTTTAGATGAGGTTGGTTCTTCCTTTGTGTTTTTCATTAAATCAGCTAACATCCTACAGCTTACGTGTTGTCGGTGAGAAGGTGGAAGCTGACAAGAAGCTTCCTTTAATATTAGTCTTATCTGTAATGTTAGATTGATGATCAGTAATGACTGTGATAATGCTTTTTGCTACATTAGAGTAAAGGAACCATCATGTGGGTGCCTTGAATTATACATCGAGACGGCTTTTTTTATATAAATTTTTTGTAGGGTCTTAATGGCTTGTATTTCTTGTTGCTTTACAAATATGGGGCATCTTCTGAAGACTGATGAGTGGTTGGTATCCAGGACACTGTTATCCTTACAGCTAACACAGCACTTGTTAAAGTTGCAAAGTTCTTTGGTGTCGGGATCGGTGTGAAAATCTTTAGAACAATTAATACACGCCTTGGCAGATTTTGGAAGTGTGTCCAAACCTAAAGCACTTGTTGCAGCGGAGTGGAGGCGGGATGTAGGTGCGGAGTTTGACCATTTCATACCCTATTTTGATGTACTCAGGGATCGTGTGAGGCAAATGTAAGGATAATTAGTCCAGTTTCTTGGAGCTCGTTGTTAACTTTTTTCAATATTTTCTTCACGTCAACTACATTTTGGTCTGTCAGCTCTTGCTTGATAGAATCTTCAGTAAGTCAGCGTAGGTCGTTTGAATAAATGACTCTTTTTGAGACGTTGAGGGTGAGATGTTCAGAGACAGAAACTGGGTATTACCCCAGTAGTTGAAGTTTTAAGAGTTTGTGAGCTTGGATCAAATTTTTTGTTTTGATGAGAAGGCTTCCATCACGTGTTTTTTTTGGCAAGTAAAACTTCTCCATTGCAAGTGAAATCAATAGTTTTTATACCATAAGTTAAAAGTTTCGTTGCTTTCCAATTTACTTATTAAGGTTAGGTTAATTTATAATTATTAGACATCAACCGCTTTCGTTTTGCGTGTAGTGCCTTTTGAGTTCTTTTTAATACTGCATGGGCACACGTGGGTACGGGCTTCAAGCCTATCGAGCTCAGCTGCAATATATGAGCTTTGTGGGACCAAAGCCTCGAGTGATAACTGTAGAGCTGGATATCACCTGCGAGCTGCGCAAGCTTTGGAGTCTTAAAGCTTTATATGATAACTAATCCCCCCCTCAATCAAGGACGTCCTCGGTGCCGCAAAAGATGATTAACTTCTCTCCGAGATTGGCCATAAGTGTTTGCGCATTGCTGTGCACATGTGAGTTTTAGGCAATTTGGTTGAAGCGTTGATCCAGTAATTCAGGCAATACGGTATCGATTTTGATTTTCCTTGGACTGTGGATAATCTTCTACAAAGTGGCTTAACTAATTTTACAAACTAACAAAATTCGTATGAATATAACGATGTGAACTGCTCAACTAGCATGAATTTTTGTTTATCTTTTTTCCTCTTTTCTCTTACTTTTACTCTTTATTTTCCATTCTTTTTCATTCATTTCATTACTTTATTTCATTTCCTTTTTATTTTTTTTGTTTTTTTTTTTGTTTTTTTGTTTTTTGTTTTAGGTTTCACCATAACTTTATCTCCTGTTTTATATTGACGATCAACAGTGTTCCTATTATGATTTATTAATTCAGTTTCTTGAGCTTTCTTTACTTGATTTATAGTCGCATTAATTCTTTCGTCGTTCGAATTAAATAAGTCAATTGGTTTCTGCCCAGTTACAGAATGAATACTTCGATTGTACTCTATAGTGGCTAGCAATATTATGTATGTTGTGTCCTCGATTCCTCTTTCTAGCTTTAGGCATCTGCCTATTTCGCTCAAGGTGCTGTGAAACCTCTCAACCTGCCCGTTCGAAGAACTATGCATAGGAGCAGAGTTTGCAATTTCGATACCAAAATGATCGTGAAGACAAGACACAATAGTATCCGAGTTCAAAGAGCGCTCGTTATCACAATAAATTGTTTTTGTTCGAGGGAATACATTTAACAGCTGCAGAAGGTGTATTTTTACATCCAAAATTGTACGAGAAGCTATCTTTTGTACTATTGCGAATTTAGATAACTTATACATGTCAGAAAATAAGTTGAGTCCGTAGAGTAGATGTCAACATGCAAAAGTTCCCCAACATAAGTTGGAATAGGAGTCTCGCATACCGGGTGTCTCGTTGGATGTCTAGCATACTTGCCCTTCGAACAAATCTTGCAATTTAACGCAACTTCTTTTGCCTTTTTTTCCATTCTAGGAAAAAAATTATCGCGAAGAATTTGTTTGATGTTTTCTTGAGAAGATCTATGAGCTCTATTATGTTCTTGATTAAAAATTTCTAGCTGCTCGTTTGGGTTAACAATATCGGTTACCATTACTTCAGTGTGTCGGAAAACTGTCTTAGGAAAAAGCTCCACCAAACGATGCTGCATTTTACCAAGCACAGACAATTCCCACTTAATTGCGTTAACTACACCTAACTTCACGCAATCCTGTACAGTGTTAATTAAGTTTTGAAAATCAGTAAATACGATCATATGTCTTAATTTCTTGCCAAACAAAATAGTGGTTTTCTTAGAGTGAGATTTTCCACGTTCGAGAATTATTTGGTTGGCGTATCAGTTGACCGGTCTAGTAACGGATTCTATAGTATTTGAATACGACTCCTCACTATGAATTGTTGCAGCTTCCGAATTTTGATCTTCCTCAGTGTAATTTAAATACTGGCGAGACAAAGCGGCCGCAACTAAATTATCCTTGCCGGGTTTATAGAGAAGTGTTGCATCGAATTCTTCAATAATCGCGTTCCATCTTTGGATTTTAGAATTCGGATTTCGATCCGATATGGCGTAAGTAAGAGGCTTATGATCCGTGTTGCATCGAATTCTTCAATAATCGCGTTCCATCTTTGGATTTTAGAATTCGGGATTTCGATCCGATATGGCGTAAGTAAGAGGCTTATGATCCGTATAAATCTTAAGACCTTTTACACCGTAAAGGTAATTTCTTAATGATCTGAGAGCCCAAACAATTGCGAGCAACTCTCTCTCGTTGGTCGCATAATGCTCCTCTGCTTTTTGTAGTATTCTCGAGATCATCGTGATGGGACGGCCATCTTGGGATAAAACTGCTCCCAAGGCATTTGAAGAAGCATCGGTCGAAAGATCGAATAGCTTTCGAAAATTTGCATATGCGATTACCTCCTCCGAGATCAAAATCTGTTTTAATTTACTGAACGCCTCGCGCTGATTCTCGTCTAACGAAATTACTATTTTTTTTGACTGCGACGCTGGAACACTGCCGTTTTCGCGTCTAAGAATATCTGTTAAGGGTTTAGCTATTTTCGAGTAATCCCTTATAAATCGTCTATATCGGATAAGCCCAAGAAGGAGCGAAGCGATTTTAGGGTGCGTGGTTCCGGAAAAGCTTTGATTGCTTCCACTTTCTTGGCACAGGTTTTAATCCCACTGCGACTGACTATAAATCCCAAATACTCGACTTCCTCTTCAAAAAATTTAGATTTTTCAAGGGATACTCTCATATTTGAGGCAAAAAGGCTTGATAAAATTAAATCTACATGTTTAAGATGTTCCTCCATTGTTTTTGAAAAAATGATAACGTCATCTATATAAACAAAGCAATATTTCCCGATGTGTTCCCGCAGAACATCATCGATGGCCCTTTGAAACAAACTGGAGGTGTTTTTGCGTCCGAAAGGGAGGCGACAAAACTCAAATTTTCCACCGCTAACAGAAAAAGCAGTTTTTTCTCGATCCCGCTCTACTAGCTCGATTTGGTGAAATCCAGATTTTAGATCAAGTGTTGAAAAATAATTAGAACCGCCCAGATTGGATACAATGACTTCGATGTTTGGAATAGGATACGAATCCTCAATTGTTTTTGCATTTAATTTTCTTAAATCTATAACCAACCGTTTCTTCCTAATTCCGTTTTCATCGTATCCTTTCTTATCGACAACCCATATAGGATTGTTGTACGGGGATCTTGATGGCCTTATAATACCATCGTCGAGCAGTAATTGTATTTCATTATTGACAAACGACCTAACACTCATAGGGTACGCGTATGATTTAGAATGTGTTGGCTCTTCATCTCGTGTTCGGATTGTTGCAACAATATTAGTATTGTAGGGAAGCTTCTCATTAGGATCGGCGAAGACCCCGAATTTTTGCTTTATCATTTCATGAAAAGGTTCCTTTATGGCAGACGGCACTGCCTCAGCTTGTAACTACAAATGACTCACATCTTGGCCTACCAAAAACTGAATAAGTTCACTGCCAGAATCATGAGTAATTACTTTGGTTTTGAAATTCAGAGTTGCGTTAACATTTTTTAATAGATCAAGTCCTATAACACCATCGAAAGATGCCAAATTCGGGAGAATAAAAAAGTCTGAAGTTACACGGAACAAGTTAATTTTACATTTATGAGTTACAGAGGTAGTTCCATGAATGGATTTTACAAAAAATACTTTATCGACTAGCCGTATACCCTTTAGCATAGGGTATTGATATAGCTTCTCGATGTTCCCGTATCGATCAGCAACTTTATTTCTTTCCCCCCTACATATCTACGTATCCATGGCAGGAGGGAACTACCCCTAAAAAATTAATCTCGTCATCTTCTATCCCTTCAACCTCTTTTTCTCCAAGCTCGTTGTATGCTGCGTCAGAGTCGGGCCTCTCCTCATTAAGATGATTGATTCGATTAGTTCTAGAGCTTTGACGATCAGACGGGCTATTAACCCACTGCTGAGAATCAAGGTTTTGTCTACCTGATTGGCCTCGGCCTAAGTGCGCAGTGTTTTGTCTGAAACGTGAAGTGGGAGGGTCAACATCCATTGTTTCGCTCGAAGATTGTAAAACACCCGGCGTGCTGTTACTTTTTTGCAATACCCGGTTGTCAGTGACGGTCCTATTAGTCTGTGCTACAGCATTGGCATCGCTACCCAAGTTTGGTTGTCTATTAGAAAAATAAGGATTGCAATGACCTGGAGCTGAATCTGAGTTAATAATTTTTTGTGTTGGTTGCCTGTTCCTTACAGGGGTTTCAGCACTACCCTTTGCAAAATGCGAAGCAAAAGTATAACGCCCATGATTTGCTCCGACTTCTTGTGCTAGTGCCAATGCACATGGTAAATCAGTAGGTCTTGATGCAAACACTATATCGCATAGGGGCTTTTTTAGTCCTGATATAAATACTCTTAAAGCGTCCCCTCTATATTTTTCGTTTATTGCATCAGCAATATCTGTTTTATAGGTCATAATGGTCTTGTTGGTTAACAGAGTCAATTTCTTTTCTATCTCATCATAAAATTCGAGAATTGTCGTTGTTCCCTATCTTAAAGTAGACAGTTCCTGCTTAATTAGATAAGCAGGGCGCTTATCCGAGTAAGTAAAGTCCAGCCTAGAAATTATGGCATCAAAACTGAGCACTGTACTAAAAGATGATAATACACCGTCAGCAGCACTTCTAATTTTATTTCTAATTATTGTTACCGCCTGAAAATGTCGTGAGCTTCCATCATATTCTTTGAAAATCTCGTACACATTATGTGCCGCCTCTCGCCAAGACATATATGACCCGGGTTGGCCGGAAAATTCGGGAAGAGTTTTCACAGCATCGAGCGTTTCCTCACATTTTATTCCAGGAACCATTTTTACTTTTTCCCACTTTTTCGCTGTCGGCTTATTAGCAATGCCGTTTATTTGATTTTTTATATTGTTTAATTCGTTTTCAAACTCTCTTCGTGTATTTTCAACTGCTTCCCCTACTAACAATCTAACCTGATCTGCCGTTGTCCGAAAAAATGTTCTAGTTCAAGCAAGGAAGAGTCGCACATGAAGAATTATAGTTCATGTTTTTTTTTACAAAAAAATTGAAATAATTGTTGGAAAAAAAATTATTACTTTATTAAAAAATTATTACTAAGAAAATTCAAAACTGTGAGCAGAAAACTTACAAAAATTTTGATGAAGTTTAATTTCTTTATTCAACTTTGCGAAGATTTTTCCGTAGTTTCCAGTTTTCCGTTGTTACAGGTTTTTCCGTTGGGCGCCAGTTAATAGTTTCGTTGCTTTCCAATTTATTTATTAAGGTTAGGTTAATTTATAATTATTAGACATCAACCGCTTTCGTTTTGCGTGTAGTGCCTTTTGAGTTATTTTTGATACTGCATTGGCACACGTGGGTGCGGGCTTCAAGCCTATCGAGCTCAAGCTGCTATCAGCTGCAATATATGAGCTTTGTGGGACCAAAGGCTCTTATGATAACTGTAGAGCTGGATATCACCTGCGAGCTGCGCAAGCTTTGGAGTCTTAAAGCTTTATATGATAACTCATACACACTTAGTGTGAAATGGTATATTAAAGTCGCCAAAATGTATGTAACAGGCAGAAGGAAGCTTTTCCGACCCCATAAAGCATATATATTCTTGATCAGTATTACCAGCCGAGTCGATATAGCTATGTCCGTCTGCCCGTCCGTCCGTCTGTCCGTATGATTACCTAGATCTCGGAGACTATAAAAGCTATACCAAATTTGGTATGTAGGCTCATGTAGTATGTAGAGTGATCAAGTTTATTTCAAATTTTTGCCACGGCCCTTTCCGCCCCCGCAATTAAAAAAAAAACGTTTATCTCAAAAACTATTGCAGCTAGAGACACCATATTTGGTATGTATATTTGCTTAGTAAATGCGCACACGCCCCTTTCCGCCCCCGAAATTTGAAAAACTCGATTATTTCCCGTAATTTTCTACCTTGTGGAATCAAATTTTGCACACTGAAATTTGATACTAATATCCAGCAAAACAAAACAAAATTTGATCAAAATCGGACTAAAAATAGCCAAGTTATGCATATAAACATTTTTTCAGTTGGCCGTTGGCTGGTGGGGGCGCTAGGCTGCTCGAATGCTTGAGTGAGCGAGATACTGAGATATGCTTGTAATGAAACGCATGTAAAAATGCATTTGTTTAATAAATTAAAAATATTTGCTTTACTGGTGTATGGTATACCTAAGTCGGCGAGACGACTTACTTACTTCATTTTTTTAGAAATGGTGAAACGTTGGTCATTGAATTGTCGTCGGTGCGTTTCATAATAAGAAATTTGGGCTCAGACATTAGTTTAGTCTTATCAGGGGGATCAGCGGTCCCCATCCCCATAGATTAATTTTTGCTTTGTCTGTTTTGTGGTGTTATTTGTTTACTGTTTTGAATGTATGTGATCGTATTGCGAATACATCTGGCAGCCTACTTGGTCACCCGCCCATCTGGCAACCCTATACGCGTCAAGATGCACTCTCGTATATGGCACCGTCTGTGCCGGTCGTGTTTCTCATAGTTCTACCACAAATAATATATTCACTACTAATATATATATATCCATCAATAACTCTGTAAACCCATTATGTTGAATAAATCTCAACAGGTTATGGGCCCAGCACGCTTCCACTGCGCCAATAATTCGATGGATTCAGAATAGTGAAAATAAAGTAAAAAGTGTAAAAGTTGTGGCGAAAAAGTTCTAGAAAGATTTTTGTGTCTCGCCTGTGTGGCGTTGCTTGTGTAGCTTCGCGGTCGGCTTTTGCTTGTGTAGCTAAGTCAAGAAAAAACGTGCGAGGAAGAACACAATAGAAAACAGTTAAATAAAGAGAAACAGAACATAAAAAATGAGTGTCGCAAGTGTACGTATGTATAGAGCCGTTAGGCAAAGAAAATTTTGATACTTGGAAAATTCAGATGGAAGCACTTTTGATCAAAAATGATACGTGGAAATATGTGAACAATACATGTGTAAAGACAGAACAAAATGCTGCACAGTGGGTGAAAGAAGATGCTAAGGTAAAATCTGACTTAATTCTGGCCATGGCGACAACATGAACATGAACTTTCACTCGTTGCAGACGACGGACGTGTTTTTTTTGCGCTTATCAAATTTTATTTGTTTCTCGTGATTAATAACTTTTCTTTAACTTTTCAACTCATTATCGGTTTAATTTTAACATTCGAATTGCATTTTCTTTCCTTGATTTCTTTCTGTCACTTTTGTGCTTTTTGTTTCAATTTATGTATATAAATTTAACTTACAACAATTACTTGCATTAGCGGTGTTGTTGTTTTGCTAATCTCTTTTGCTTTTGTGTCTTGCGTACAAATTGTTGTTGCATGTGTTCAATTTGACGCGCTCTCCTGCTCTTTCCTATTCTTGTTTGATTTGCGCTCTCGTCTTTTGCCTACCCGCGACTCTGTGATACGTGTTTTTGTTTTTGTGTATTTTGGTAATTTCTTTTCTTTAGTTGTGAAGGCTTACTCTGCACATTAACCCTTGTGTCAGAACTGGTCAGTATATTCTTATACACAGATTTTTACCCTTTAGAATTTTTATTTTTTTTGTATTTCCTTTTTTAATTAAATTAATTAATTTTTGATAAAATGGTTGTCTGCTCAAAAAATAATTGCATAGTTGCCACTAATGCGGTTGACTCCCATGATTATATTCTTTGTTGGCTGTGTGACAATGCGGTTCACGTTAAGTGTGCAGGTTACACAGGCAGAATCAAGGAGTCTATTGCTAAAGGTGGTGGCTTAAAATATGGATGTGATGCTTGCCGGGAGGTCGAGAATGAGATGCGCTCTTTCATGAGGCGGACTAGAGATAGTTTTGACACTTTGAGGGCAGGTTTTAATAAACTCCAAGCGGAGTTTACTGCGGTGGAGACTCAGTTCAGGAGTTTATCGCTTATGAATGAGTCTCCGAAACGTAAAAGAACCAGTCCTTGGGGTGTTTCAGTATCTGTAGATCCGCCAGCGTCTCTTATCGTCCCCGACCGGTCTCATGCACCGTCCACTCCTAATGCACAGCAGTTGATATCGTTTAAGAGCCCGGTTGTGAATGCTATTAGTAAGAAATTACCGGTATCACCTGGGAATGATCTCTTAAAATCGATGCCTATTGTAGTGTCCGATGTGTCCGGGCAATTACCCATTCCAATGGAAATTGCCGATAGTTCTAAAAGTATCGAGGGCCCCGTAAACAAGTTGACTGCTGCAGTGGGTGACTCGTCCAACGTTACTGCTACGGCTGACGCTTCGGAACCGCGGCCTCTCGTTGGCATACCACCAAAGAAACATATATGTATTTGTTTCTAGGCTAGACCCTGTTGTCACATCTGATGATGTAATAGCCTATATTCGGAAGAAAGTTAACGTCTCGAATATTGCGGTGGAGAAGTTTAAATTTTCTTATTCTCGGGACATTTCGTCCTTTAAAATTAGTGTTTCTGCCAATATCTTCGACACTATATGTCGAGATGATTTTTGGCCGAAACACATAATAGTTAAGGAATATACTGTAAGAAAGAAACATCGGCAACCGATTCGCTTGCCAACAACAACAACTAATACCATTCCTGCCACATCAGCATCTGCTGGTGTGTCAAAAAACTAGCTTCGTCCCTTAACCTGGGTTACCAGAACGTTAGAGGACTGAAATCCAAACTTCCTAATCTCTATGTAGATAGTCTTTCTTTTGAGCATAACATTCTAGCTTTTACAGAGACGTGGCTAAAACCTGATATTGCTGATGCATCGGTGTTTTCCACAAACTTTTCCATATTCAGACGTGACCGGATTTCTCGCATAGGTGGTGGCGTTCTGATAGCTGTTGATGCTGCTTTATCATCTGAAATGATTCAATTTTCTAGTACACAGGAGATTGAGTTTGTCGGTGTTAAAGTAAATTTTAAATCTTTTAACCCTCTAAGACTACTTTCTAAAGTAAAAGCAAAAGTTAATTTGAATAATTTTTTTTTAAGTAATTAGGGGCTGCTGAGCTTAAATATGAACTCAGAAAAAATATAGAAGCTTTCGTTTACCTGGAGGGTGAGAAAATGTAAATAAGTGCCTCAAGGCACGCTTGGGGCTTTGAGGGTAAAAAAGTAGTTTCCAAATAAATTGAATTTTTTTTTAATTTTTGTTATATTTTATTTGATTAAATAATTTTATTTGTTGCTATGATACTCAGCAAAACAATTTTTGTTGGCCGAGCAGCGTAAATGCAGTTTGCATTTTGTGCAAATGCACTGCGTTTGGGAAGTTTTGCAGTGCTTGCAGCTTCTATTTCCCGTAATGTCATCCAACCACTCTGGAAAATGATTGAAATGGTCAAACCTCAAGTCCTTTATTGGGTCATTTGATTTTTGGCCTTGTTGGAGTTGTGGCTGCAATGGTCGCTGAGAAATTGGCGACAGCAAAGTCTGTGATGGCGACCGACTTGATCGCGCAGACAAAGATGAAGATGGTAAAGGTAAATTGTTCTTCATAAGTGGACGACCTGTTGCCATATCTACTAGCAGGTTGCAGCATGCTGAGTTTTACTTCTCATATGCCCATCCATTAGATCCACGCCTCCCATATGAGCGTTATATTCCCGTATAACTTGTGGGCAGTCAATTTCTACATTGCGCGTCGACTTTCTGTCGTAACGAGCTGCCTTTGGTGTTCCTCCTTGAACTTATTTTGAAATTATAAACGGCTTAACGCCCACATAGGTCGATAATAAGGGAACGGCCTTGTTGTCCTTCCACAGTACGTTACTAACCTCCACTCCATATGAGTAACCCACGTACACAACTGAAAAACCTCTTGGCTTTTCCTTGATGGCACTGTCGTTTGGAAACTTGCAGTTTGGTATCCGATTTACCCGAACCGTTCCCAAACTTTAAATCCCTTTTGCCCGAAGGTATACCATCAAAAGCAGCGATGTGTAAAAATCTTCAAAATATATTATATGATGTTTGAAACTTTAAACAGTTTTTGTCAAGCGTACAACTATGTTGGCTGACGCACCGATATCAGGGCGCTTACTCTCGTCACACAACGAGAAGTATTTCTTAATTGCTTTAAATTTGCTACGGGTCATACAGGCTTGTATGGGTGCAAATGCGTTTTGCCCCCAGTAACTTTTCAAATTAGGGTAGCGATATATTGACATGTAAATTATATGTACATATATAGTGATGAATATCTTCCGTTGTTATCTTAAACTTGTTGGCAATATTGTCCTTAAAGGCTGCGCGCATTGTTTCCTCGACGATCATACTTATAATGTCCGAGTTTAAAAAATAACAAAATAGTTGAAACGGAGTTTTCAGATCAGTTATTTTGGATGGCAACGAAGAGTCGCCTTGAAAAGCAACATTGTTTATGCATAGATTGCTGTCGCCACATAACTTTACTAGGTTCCTTTATAATTGATTCGATACCTATTCATAAATAAATTAATGAGTTGTATTACACATCAAAGTAATGATTTGCTTACCAAGCCCATTAAAGCCACCAGAATACGGTAAAGATACAGGTGTTGCTCCTTCAATAACTGGCAATGGTGATCGATGCCTCCTACGAGTTTTTCGGGAAGACTCATGGCTCTTCACAGTATTTTCATTGTTTTAAATATTACTGCACATTAAGGATACAGTAGAGACATCTTCTAATGCAGTGTTAAGTGCCTCTGCCACGTCTTCATCCTCGTCGTCACTCGAAATACTCGACATGTCCACATCCGACAGGACTGATTCGAACAACTCCAGCAGCTGTTCATCCGTCAAATCAGACCATTTATAGCGAGCCATTATTCAATCTCTATTAAAAAAATTCAACAATAAATAAAAATCACACACAAATCACACAAGAAGTGCAAGTAGTTGTGAAATAGCTGCTAGCAACAAATTTTGCCGTGGAGCCCCAAGAGTGCCCCAAGGCAGGTATCACTTTACGATGCTACAAAGCAGAAGTTTAACATATTCGCACATATTAAACTTTATTTAAATAGTACATTAACTTACCTTTCACGAAAAAAAATATTGAGTTCAATTGGTTGTATAAATTCACTTTTTATGAACACAGCAAAAGACAATGAGCAGCAGCTGAAATTTTTGACGCGAAGTAACACATGATTCGATAATATGTTTATCAGAAGCACCGATAAAAGTTTCCGAGCGCCTTACAACATTTTCAGTGCTTTTTGGCAGTAATTTTTAAAAGTTCAACAATTTTTAAATTAACTAAAAGCTCTTAGTTATTTTTTTAAAATTAAAAATAAAATACGTGCCTAGAGGCACTCTTAAGTCCTAGAGGGTTAATGCTTTCATTACTTGTTCCTATATTCCCCCATTGTCAGACATGGTGGTATATTTAAATCATTTAGAGGCAATTCAGTTTGTCTCCTCTTTAGTTTCCAGTCAAGACATGCTCATAGTTGTAGGTGATTTTAATTTACCTGCTTTAGCATAGTCACTAACAGATGAATCTACCATGTTGCTGCCCTCTGTGTCACATGACTTTATTGATGGCCTTCTAGGCTTATCTTTATTCCAAGTCAATCCTGTCTTAAATTCTAATGGAAAATTGTTAGATCTTATTTTTGTATCGGATTCTTCTTATTGTGAGGTTTCTAGGATCGACCCATTTGTTCTTCCTGAAGACAAATTTCATCCTACATTAAATTTAAAAATTGATCTGCCCTTGCTTTCACCATTACTTGGTTCAAATCAGTTACCTCTAACTAGGTGCTTTCGTAAGACTGACTTTGTCAGCCTGAATGAAAACATTACTACTACCGATTGGTCTTATCTGTACAATTGTAGAGATATGAACTCAGCTATTCGCTTCTTTTATGATACTCTGAATTCACTCTTTGATATTTGTGTGCCTCTTGGTAGGCAGGAGCGGCTTAACAAACCTCCCTGGTTCTCTCGTGAGTTATCCAATTTGAAAAATGTGAAGACACGATATTATAAGAAGTTTCAAAAAACACGTCGTTCATCAGATTATGCTCTGTATACAGTCGCTCGTTCAAAATTCATGATGCTTAATACATAATGCTATAAGAATTATCTTCAGCGGTGTAAGCTTCAGTTTTCTTCTGACCCTAATCAATTTTATAATTTTGTCAATTCTAAACGTAAGACCTCTGTGCACCCATCTTTTTTGTCTTTTCAAAATAAAAAAGCGAGCACTGATCAGGCAATTGCCGATATGTTTGCGAGTTTTTTCAAAACAACTTATTCCTCAACGGAATACCGAGCAAGTCCATATCCTTATCATTTAGAAAAGGCTAATTGCATTTTCAATCCAGTGTTTGATGAAAGTTCTATTCTTAGCGAACTTAAATTAGTTAAACCTGTTTATTCTCCGGGGCCAGATGGTCTTCCTGGATGTGTACTCAGGTTCTGTGCAAACGCATTATGTAAACCCATTTTAAAATTGTTTCTACTGTCTGTCGAATCTTCCTCTTTTCCATCTATTTGGAAGGAGTCGTATATCATTCCTCTGCATAAAACTGGCAAAAAGTCCGAAGCCTCTAACTATAGGGGTATCTCAAAATTGTCCGCTATTCCGAAAGCTTTTGAGAAAATTATAACTTCTCAATTGCAACATTTTTGCAGCTCTATTATTTCGCCATCCCAACATGGGTTTGTGAAACGTAGATCTACAACCACTAACCTTTTAGAATTTACATCAATAATTATCAAGGGGTTCAAAAATGGTAAACAAACTGATGTCATATACACTGACTTCAGCAAAGCCTTTGATTCCGTAAATCATACCCTATTACTTTCTAAGCTGAGCGACATTGGGTTTCCACCCCTTTTCCTTTCTTGGGTTCGAGAATATTTAACAAATAGAAAACAGAAGGTACTTTTTAAGTCTTCTTTTTCCGATTCCATTCCTGTGACTTCTGGTGTACCTCAAGGTAGTCATCTTGACCCTCTGCTTTTCACACTGTTCATTAACGATCTTCCATCAGTCATTGTTCATTCGCGTGTGCTTTTGTATGCTGACGATGTCAAGCTTTGTCTTACTTATAAAGATATAGATTCATTTAGTCGGCTACAAGCTGATCTTAAAAACTTTCAATCCTGGTGCCAGTTTAATTTACTAAATCTTAACACTACCAAATGTAAGGTAATGACTTTTTTTCGTAACTCTCCTCAACTGGTCACTTATTTTCTAAACAACAGTCCTTTAGAACGTCTAAATAATATGAATGATTTGTGCGTACTTATGGACCATAAGTTAAATTTTAACACCCATATTTCCACCACGGTCGCAAAGGCCATGAGTGTCCTGGGTTTCATTAAAAGATGGTCAAAAGAATTTGATGACCCCTATACAACTAAAGTTCTTTTTACTTCGCTTGTCCGTCCTATTTTAGAGTATGGATCTTGCATTTGGTCACCTCAATATGAGTCTCACCAGATTCGACTTGAATCCGTTCAAAAGCAGTTCTTGCTATTTGCTCTTCGTGGCTTAAGCTGGGATCGCAATGTCAATTTGCCTTCGTATTCTAGTAGACTTCTCTTGATTAACCTTCCTTCCCTAACTAACCGTAGAATTATGCTTGGTGTTATTTTTATGCACAAGCTCCTAATTGGTGATATCGACTCGCCTGAGTTATTAGCTCAGGTAAATCTGTCGGTACCATGTAGACGGAGTAGACATCCTTTGATTCCTTTATCCCTAAGTCGTTGTTCTTCTAACTATGCCCTGCATGAACCTTTTAGGGTCCTCTGCTCTGATTACAACCTTCTATTCCCTGTAATTGGTTCAGAGTTTTCTATTAACATGATTAAAACTTCTATCCTATCCCATTTAGTTAATAGATAGCTATAGTATTATTTAGTTATTTGTTTGTCTGTTTTTTCTATTGTTTATTTGTCCACGCGATTCGTGCCGTGCGTTATACGGCTGCACCCCTCGGTCGGTCGGGTGGGAGGTGGGCAGTCATCTGCTTGGGCTCGCGCGTAACAGGCTTTGTCCTGGTGTCGTAGGGGCCACTTGAACGTACTGCGCATAGTATCGTCAACGTCCGCTAAAAACAGAATTAAAACAAATAAAAAACTGTGAAACTTCAAACGAAGTATGGAAAAAGTTGCATAGCATCTACCAGTCCACGGGTCCCGCACGCAAAGCCACCCTACTGAAGTCTTTGATTTTGCTAAAATTAGGCCCTGGCGCCGACATGCGAGATCACGTCGATAAGTTTTTTGACATTGTAGACAAAATAAATGAAACTGAAGTAATCAACATAAATGATTTAATCTCGATCTTGCTACTGTACAGTATATCAGAAGAATACGAAACATTTCGTATAGCAATCGAGTCGCAGGACAATTTAATTACACCTGAAGCACTAAAGGTAAAATTATTGGATGAATACGAAGCGCGAAATCGAAACAAAGGAGAATCATCACCAGGGGCACTGATGATATGATATGATATGGCATGAACGCTTTGGTCACTTAAACGAAAAGGACTTAAAAGATGTCATCCAAAAAGGAAGAGTACATGGTGCATGCGTAAATATAAATGAGAGTCTACCAATCTGCGAAGCATGCATTAAGGGGAAGCAATCACGAAAACCGTTTCCTGCATCCGACTCCAAATCAAAAGAACTACTAGAACTAATCCATAGCGATGTATGTGGACCAATGCGAGTAAGTAGTCATGGAGGTAGTCGATACTTTGTTACATTTATAGATGATTTTTCGAAATGGTGCGAATTGTATACTATCAAAAGTAAATCAGAAGTTTTTAACAAATTCAAGGAGTTTAAGGTATACGTCGAACTCAAAACTGGAAAAAAGATTAAACGTTTTAGATCAGACAATGGAACCGAGTATACCAATAATGAGTTTAATAAGTATTTAAAAGCCGCAGGTATAAAGCACGAGCATTCAGTGGAATACACCCCACAACAAAATGGAACGGCTGAAAGGAAGAATCGAACTCTTGTGGAAATGGCTCGCTGCATGATGATCCAAGCCGCACTACCAAATAGCTACTGGGCTGAGGCAATAAACACTGCAAATTACATACGGAATAGATGCCCATCCAAAAGTCTACGGGGAGAAGTCCCTTTTACATTATGGAATTATCGTATTGCATCTATCAAACATTTGCGCACATTTGGTCAAACTGTATACTCGCTTGACAAACGTGCAAAGAGTAAATTCAGTCCAAGATCTAAACGTTGTATATTTATAGGTTACTGTAATGATGCCAAAGCCTACAGACTATATGATCCCGAAGCCAAAATGGTATTAAGAAGTCGTGACGTCATATTCACAAATATTTTTGGCAACGATCATGAATTTGAAGAATTCTCAGAGCTGAGTGCAGTCAATGCGGAATATCAAGAGGAACATAGTCAGGAAGATGATTTTCAAGAAGAGCGTGTCGTTCCCGAGGAAAATACCCCAGAAGAGAATGCCGATATTGAAGAAAATGTCCAAGAAGAACCAGTACTGCAAAGACGTGGACCTGGAAGACCCAGAAAAGTGCATACAGGAAAACCTGGTCGTCCCAAGCTCATCTATAATGAAGTCCAAATCCAGTCAACCATCGGAAATGAGCCTGAACCGGAATCTGATGAGGAAGACGAATTTTATGAGGTATCGTCACTAATAAGCATCGGAGATGAATCGTCAACGCGCGCAGCTCTAAGTGGTCCAAATGCAATTGAGTGGAAAAACGCCTTGATAAGTGAGTATAAAGCGCTACAAAAGAATAAGACTTGGGAAACAGTAAAGCGAGAAAGGAATCAGAAAGTCATAGAAACCAAGTGGGTTCTCCGCACAAAGTATAAACCAAACGGCGAAGTGGATAGCCGCAAGGCTCGTCTAGTAGCAAAAGGCTTCACTCAAAGAGAGGGAATTGATTATAATGAAACTTATTCCCCTGTAGCTCGTATAGGATCAATACGAACACTGATAGCAATCGCCGTGGAACTCGACCTCGACCTCCATCAATTTGATTTTAACAGCGCATATCTAAATGGAGACATAGAGGAAGAACTGTATATAAAGGTTCCACCAGAATTCACCGAAATACTTACGGAAAAAGAAAAGCAGAGATACACCGACGATAAAGTATGTAAACTAAAGAAAGCTTTGTATGGATTAAAGCAGAGTGGACGCCAGTGGTATAAGAAACTGGATTGCAAATTGAAGGAAATGAACTTGAAGCCACTTGCAGCCGATCCTTGTGTGTATATGAAAAAACAAGGTAATGGGATTATTATCGTTTCACTGTATGTCGATGATCTCATAGTCGCAACGAATAATAACAAGCTACTAACACAGCTGAAAGCCGAATTAACACGTAATTTTGAAATGAAGGATTTAGGAAAACTGTCTTATTGCCTGGGTATCGAATTTCTTCAAAATAAAAACAAAGGTGAATGTTCTTTGGGTCAATCAAGGTATGTAAAGGATATACTAAAGAAATTCAACATGGAGGACTGTAAACCAGTGAGCACACCTATGAACGCCAGCGAGAAAATTTCAAATCAAATGTGCCCAAAGACAAAACCGGACCTGGGTGAAGTATCAGGCGTCCCATATCAAAGCTTGATAGGTGCTCTAATGTGGCTTGCAGTGTCGACGCGCCCTGACATTGCACATACCGTAAGTCTTCTTAGCCAGTATAATAATTGTTACGGGAAACAACACTGGGTTGCAGCCAAAAGGGTACTTCGTTATTTGAAGGGTACTCAAGACCATGGACTAATATATAGAAAAACCGGAAAAGATTTGGTTGGCTATGCTGATGCCGACTGGGCTGCTAATATTGATGATCGTAGATCTTTTACAGGTTTCGCATTTAAAATGGCAAACGCACCAATAAGTTGGGAATCCCGCAAGCAGCGAACTGTGGCTCTTTCTAGTACAGAGGCGGAATACATGGCCCTATCTGAGACGTCTAAAGAGGCTGTACATCTAAGATCCTTCTTACAAAAGATTTTTGGCTCGCTCCGTTCCACCATAATCTACAACGACAATCAAGGAGCTGGCCAACTCACACGAAATCCTCTATTCCACAAGAGGACAAAGCATGTCGACATCCGTCATCACTTTATAAGGGAACTGGTGGACAAAGGGGACCTTCGCATTGATTACATCTCAACAAGTGAAATGCCCGCAGACGTTTTAACCAAAGGACTAGGAACAGCAAAGCATGAGTCCTGTGTGACACTGTTGGGAGTACAAAAAATAGAGAAATAAGGCGCCATCTGAGGGGAAGTATTGCGAATACATCTGGCAGCCTACTTGGTCACCCGCCCATCTGGCAACCCTATACGCGTCAAGATGCACTCTCGTATATGGCACCGTCTGTGCCGGTCGTGTTTCTCATAGTTCTACCACAAATAATATATTCACTACTAATATATATATATCCATCAATAACTCTGTAAACCCATTATGTTGAATAAATCTCAACAGATCGATTGGAGTTCAAGCGCGAACAAAAGTTTCCGTAGACACGTCTTGTGTAAGCAAAACTCAAATTTGAACTGTAAACGCTTCTAGTTCAATAAGGATTTAAGTAATTATTCAAATTAATGCAATATGCTTTTAATAAAGAACAAACCTTTCAGATAAAACCAAAAAGTCCAAGATCGATTGTAGAAATCGCCCAATATTCGGTTTTAAAGTTGCGATTTTTTGTATCAATTTTTACCATTTATTAACATTTACTAAAAATGTCCCAACTTTGGGCGCCTCTAGCACACATGAATCTCAGCCGATTTAAAAAATTTTTTGAATTTATAATCTCTGAAGTATTCCCTATCGATTGTATATATCGTTTTCGCGAAACGCGATCATGAAACCAGAGGGCCAGGCAGTAGCGTAGCCAGAAAATTTTTCGGGGGGGGGTTAACATGTTTTAGGATCAAAGATATTGAACAAAATTCTAAATATGAGATATCACTTAGATAATGTGTAATATATAGGGTGTTTTATATTGAAATGCTGTATAGAATATAAAAATTTAATTTTATATATATGAGCATCTCAAGATAAAATTTGACGTACGATTTTCCATTGTAGTTTATACTAAGTTTAACGTTTTTAATAAGTAACTAAACAATATTTACATGTAAATAATTGTTTGTGGAAAAAACAGTTGAAATCATATTGTATTGAATAAGTATTAATCAATTTATTGATAATTCTGGAGCATACAAAACTGTTGAAAAACATAAATGTACAAAATCACAAATCGATTTTCCTTTTTTTTTGAGCGAATCTGTCGATAACTTCTTCCACCGTGATATCAATATCTTTTTTTAATACTGATTAGAGCAAGTCCGTTCAGCCTATCTTCTCCAGTTGAATTTCTTATCCAATTTTTTAAACGCCTCAAAGTTGAAAAGCTCCGTTCGCTGCTAGCAATGGTCACAGCTAACGTTGCTCCTATCTTCAAAAATTTTGAAACGTTGGGAAAAAGTCCTTCGTTGCAAAGATTTAATGCGTCGATGAATGTCTTCGGATGAGTTTCTGCCCCAATCCAACGTTGTTTCCACAATAGGACTTCATTTATTACTATGGAAACAGTTGCCTCAGTAGCCAAATCATCAGCCGCCGAAACAGCTGCAGAGAGATCAACTCTTTTCCCTTGGAGGTAAGAAGTTAAAGGTTGTGTAAGAGAAAAAATTTCGTGGATTATTGTCATCGACACAATGAATGCTCCACTTTTCAATGTATGTAGATAGCTAAAAGCATTTTTGGAACTTTCAGCGTTTCCACATTCATTAATTTTTTCCAAACTCGAACAAATTGGAACAAACATTTCTTTGACACGATTTCTTCAATCGTTCTTTTTTTGTTGAACAATCCAAAGTCTGAATAGCATCCTTGAGAATGGCTTCGCGTTTTGCAGAAGGTCTGAAGAAAGAAATGACCTGTTTTATCGATCCAAGACAATTTCTGATGAGAGGAACAGCGCACGCTTCACCAAGAGCCAAATTTAAAGAATGACTAGAGCAGTGGACGTAAAGTGCAGACGGATACTTTTCCATCACTGCAGTGGCACAACCATTCCATTCTCCACTCATTGCAGCTGCGCCATCGTAGCCTTGCGAAACCAAAAACTCCAGACGAATGTTTAATTTTTCACAAATTTCTATCAATGACGAAGCAAGTCCTCTACCAGTGCAATCTTCGATCGGGATGAACATTAAAAAATCTTCTTTCAAAACAATCTGGTCGCTAGTTTTTTCGGTATAGCGAAAACATAACGAGTATTGCTCTACGCCGCTTATATCTGTCGTTCCATCTGCAAGTAAAGTGCAGCACTTGCTTGCGTTGATTTTTGCAACAATTTTTTCAAGAATTATGTTCCCGCAAATCTCGATGAGTTCATTTTGGATCTGTGGACTAGTGTAAGTTAAAACACGATTATTCAATGTTGCTGTTTGAAGTAAATGTTGCTTTAATATTTGGTCTCCAGAATTCATCCGAAATCTCAATAGAGATCTAAAGTTTCCATCGTTTTGGACAGGAGTCTGGAGAGATATTGAACCAGAATCACGATGTCCTCTTAAAGCAATTTCTTGCCTACCGACGAAAATGATTGTTTCGACGATGGAACGTAAAATCTCTCGATTACTTTGAATTTCAGCACTTTTTACAGTATTCAACTGCAAACTTACATCAACCATCCTTTTTTCTCTGATAGCATTGAAATTTTCTGCTGAAACGATTGCAGCTTTATGATACTCTAGATCTTGGTGCATGCGGAAGTTTTCTTTAGCATCTTTCCACCGATGAAAAGGGAGTGTTACTAGAGATAGAACACGCGTGTGACTTCCTTTCCCAACTTCTTTCGAACTGAAGAAAATGCAATAATTGCAGAACGCACCATCCATTTTTTCAGAATATGCTAGCCAATAGAACTCGGCAAGCCATTTTGCTTGAAACTTTCGATTTCTCGGACCTCTGGCTGGATATGCATGTAAATTTTCCGGCTTCCAACGATTTTTCAAGAAAAAGTATTTCTCTTCATCCGTCAACTTTTTGTCAAAATGAATACTAATATCCCTCGAACGAAGATCTATGTTCATAATGGAGCCTTCATCAGATTCTGCAGAAGAATTGTGAATTTCGTGCAAAACGAAAAACATTTAATAAATTAAATTATCATAATATATTTTATTTAACATCTCGTAAAGCACAAATGTCCAGGGCAAGTGTCCCGAGAGCGTTCCGCGGGAGTGCCCAATCGCGTTTCAGGGGCGTTTAAATGCCCGTGGCATATTCTCGGGACTTTCCCGGGACATTGAGCGTCCGAATACAACAACCGACGCTACGCTTGGAGCCTAAGTATTTTTTCCCTTATAAGGAGAAACTTTCTTTGGTTCCGAGCGTAGTCGGTGGTAGTATCGTCATACTCATTTGTGCATCCAATTTTAGTTCCAATTAGTAAAACGAGAGTTGAAAGCTTGACAACAATATATGTTCTGTAATATTTTTACATATGAGAAAAGAATCTTACTCTCATTGTGGGAGTCACGTGTTGATGTAATACATTAATTTTTGTCTATGTTATGCAACTTGTGGAAGTTTTTTGGCTCTCATTTTCCACACTTGTTTCATTATTGGAATCGGAAAGTCTCGGCCGCTTTATTAACCACTTGTCCATTTTAAGTTAACACACTATAACTTAGATATTAGAAATAACTATTCAATGCTTTTTTGCTTTCAACAATGGAAAATCTACGGCTCAAAAAGTTTTGATTTCTCGTTTACGAATATACATATACTTATAAAGAGGGTCACACTAATCAGCGATCGAGGTGGCATCACACGCGACATGTGGCGCCAGATGTGCGTGCAGCAGAAGCTGAAACACATGCATTCGCAATAATCACGTTTTGTGTGCTTCTATGTATTTTCTGATTTGTCGAAAACCACGAACTTTCGAAATTTTGAATATAAAAGATAACTACGCCATTGGGCCAGGGCTAACTTCGACCGCGTCAAAGTTTGTATACCCTTGCAACTTTTTTAGTAACTCTTTCCTTACCTAAACCCATCAAAGGAAGAAAACGTTTTATCTAAAAAGGTTAATTCAAACCTTGCAGTTTAGCCGGCTCGAGGTCAATCTTCCAAAAGAAGATTATTTCAAAGGCAACACAAAAAGGTGAGCAGGTTGTCTGTGTAGCTATTTCAAGAACTACCAAGTTTTATCATCAGCAGACTTTGCTAAAGAACTCCGGAATTGCAATAGCCATACCATGTCTTCAACGCTAGTATTGGTTGGGAATTGTAACAACCAAATGAAGCGAAAAAAGTTGGTAAAGCCTACAAAACCGAAGACCACCTTTTTGTGCATACCCTTAGGCGCTATGAAAAATTAGTGTAAGAGCTTCGCCTTACCAAACTAATATCACGACCTGTAATTTCATATACGGTATAATGTACCACATAGAAAAAGGGTTTTTTTTTGGAATAAAAATTCCAAAGTAACGGCTTGCCGTCCGTTGGTGTTATCTGGTTAGATTACGACCTATTGAAATTTAAATCAAACCTTGCAGTTTAGCCGGCTCGAGGTCAATCTTCCAAAAGAAGATTATTTCAAAGGCAACACAAAAAGGTGAGCAGGTTGTCTGTATAGCTATTTCAATAACTACCAAGTTCTATCATCAGCAGACTTTGCTAAAGAACTCCGGAATTGCAATAGCCATACCATGTCTTCAACGCTAGAATTGGTTGGGAATTGTAACAACCAAATGAAGCGAAAGAAGTTGGTAAAGCCTACAAAACCGAATTAGTTATTAAGTTTTGTTAAGTGAATGTCGATTTCATCGTTAGACAGATTTCTATCGTTAGGTGTCTGTATCTCTTGTCGCAGTAAAGTACTTTGAGTCATTTTAAACTTTAACCAATTAGTTTGCCGGAAATTGCAATACGTTGTTTTGCTGAATTCACATATATTGTATAGAGACGTGCACTCCCTGTTTGAAATGGTAAACTGGACTGCTTAATGGTCGCTATCATAATCTACGCATTTTAAACAGTTGGTAGTAGGGTTGTCTAAATTAAAGAATTGTATTCTGTTATCGGCGATACAAATGTCTAGGAAAGACTTGCCCTTTGGGTATGAAGGATATTCTGAAGCATATAGTGTTGGTCTGAAAGTTATATTGTTTTCATTTAACCATGTGAATAATGCATTGCCTTTTTGATTAGAAGAACTATTACCCCAGTTTACATGCTTGCTATTAAGGTCGCCAGCCAGTATGTAATAATGATTTAGGTTTTGAAGATTAAGTACTTCAAACACTTTGTTCACCTCGTACTTAAAATGTTCATTATTATTACCAGATGGGTAATAGGCAGCGATAATAAACATTTGCTTATTACTAGACATGGGTATCCTAATAATCGAAGTTTCCAAAAAAACTTAATTTGTCTAGTTGACTATTATGAAATTTGCTGAACTTTATGTGGTTTTTTACTAAAATGGCCGTCCCACCACCTCTGCAAGACCCAAGCCTGTCTTTTCTTATAAGTGAGTAGCCTTCGAAACTAATTTTATGTCTAGGACTTAGTTTTGTCTCATTGAGTAGTAACAAATCAGATTCTTTTCCGGCTAGGAATTTGCTGAGCTCTAGACGTCTATTTAAACTAATTAATGAGTTTACGTTAAGCGTTATTATTTGAAACTAATATGGAGAATTTATGATTTCAAAGACTGTGTCCAATCTAGCAGATTGTTCATTTAGTTGTTTGTGCAAGTTTTGAAGTTGATGACATAGGTTTTGAATTGTGTTAAATAATTCATTTAAGGTGTTATTTTCGTTAGTTTGAGGTGCTATTAAATTATTGCTATTGTAAGTAGATCCTTTTGTTACACTAGCATAACTTATGTTGGGACTAACAGGTCTTGGGGATAGCGTATTATTATTGCTTCTAAGTTGCCTTTTAGTTTGGATTTTGCTTTTCAACTCCCTGTAGCGCTCGCAACCTTTATAGGATGCTGGGTGACCATGCTTTTTGCATAAGACACAGAAGAGTTTTTCTTTTTCATCCGGATTATTCGATGTTATCGAGCAGGCACCTTCATGATTTTTCCCACATTTCACGCATATGGACAAGAGGTAACAATTGGCAGTGCTATGATAAAAGCCTTGGCAGTTTCTGCATTGGGGGATATCCGGTCTTCGGAGGGTTTCCCATTTGACATGACGGTAAAATATACTATTTATGGCTTTCAGTTCCTTGATGTTACTTTCCGGGCTTATTTGTACCGTAAATATTGGTAGCACGGCGTTGTCTTCAATGGATTTCTTGGTTCTAAATGCGGTTACTTTTAGTATTTTTAATGTTTCTTTTTATACCCTTGCAAAAAGGGTATATTAATTTTGGTTAGAAGTGTGCAACGCATAGAAGGAAGCATCTCAGACCATATAAAGTATATATATTCTTGATCAGCATGACGAGACGAGTTCAAATAGCCATGTCCGTCCGTCCGTCCGTCCGTCCGTCCGTCCGTCTGGATCAACGCGAACTCCTCCGAGACCGTTAGAGCTACAGAGCTGAAATTTTGCCCGTAGGCTTGTATATACTGCAGGCGTTGTATATTTCGGATTCAGCCGGATCGGACCACTATATCATATAGCTCCCATACAAACGTCAAAGTCACGAACAGTGACTTTTCTCAATAACTTCGTTATTTTATCAGCAATTGTCATTAAATTGGTATTGGTCAGTTTTGTGTTCCTATTAATAATTGTGCCAAATTTGTGTTCCTATTAATAATTGTGCCAAATTTGATCAAGATCGGGTGACTATATCATATAGCTCCCATACAAACGGCAAAGTCACGAACAGTGTCTTTTCTCAATAACTTGGTTACTTTTTAAGCTATTGTCGTGAAATTTAATATAAGTAAGTTTATTGTAACTATAAACGACTGCGCCAAATTTGGTCAAGATCGGGTGACTATATCATATACCTCCCATAGGAACGATCCGTCGAAAACAGTGACTTTTGTCAATAACTTCGTTACTTTTAATGCGATTGCTTTCAAATTAAACATTTGACAGTTAAATATACCTTTTAATGACTGTGCCGAATTTGGTAAAGATCGGGTACCTATATCATATAGCTCCCATAGGAACGATCGGTGGAAAACAGTGACTTTCATCAGAAAGTTCGTTATATCCTATGCTAAGATTGAAGGCCGTTCTTTCGCAAATATTACCCTTTTTAGATAAAACAGTTAGTTTAGATAAAACAGTTACTAAAAAACTTGCAAGGGTATGCAAGCTTTGACGCGGTCGAAGTTAGCCCCGGCCCTCTGGTTTTCAAATGTTTTTAATTCAGTCAGAATTATTTGTGGGTCTGTATTGCCACCCAATCCTTTCAATAGGAAAGTTTTTGTTTTAAGGCACTTAGGTGTGTAGGTAAAGAACTGAGCTTTGGCCTTTTCTAGGTGACCTCTAACTTTTGTGTAGTCAGCAAGATTAAAGAGAAAAACTGACAGTTTATTTTTAAATTTTTTGATTTTGAGCAGTGAGATTTTAAGGCCATCCCTTATTAAACTGACTATTTCATTTGCATCTATATCAAAAATATTTATTGGAGGAATATCTTTGTTTTTATTTTTTGATTTTGTATTATTAATATGTGTTTCACTATTATTAATGCTCACTGTTGGGGTAGCGTGTGTTGTTGTTGAATTTGTTGTATTATTTTGTCTTATTGCCTCTTTTTCTTTTTTAAGCTTGTTCACAAACACTTGATTTTCGAATTTTTTTATTATACCTTCGTCGCACTCTTTGTCTTCAGTGTCCAGAATAGAGTAATAATTGTTTTTGTGATTCTTTGCCATTGTGGTGGGCTGATCGTTTTCGTTTTCTCTTTACTTCTTCACATGTATTTTCATTATAATTATTATTATTTAGAGCGCAAAGCTCATGCATTGTATTTATTGACACCTTCTGCAGTCTGTGATTTGTGTTTATATTCACTTTCAGGAAAGAATATTAACGGAGTTTGTAAAAACAATAATTAAGTCCACTTTTAAGACCCAGGAACCAAGTGATACGTGTTGCTTCACTGGCATCCAAAATCGAACTCCGCTAACATCTTACCCTTGTCTGAGGCATGGCTCACTTTCACATGCCTATATCCCAACTTTCGCAGAACAGCATCCAACGTTGGGTTCCAAACTCGGCCAGCTTGTTTTAGACCGTACAACGACTTTTTCAGCTTCAGAACACCCCCAGATTTGTCATCGTAAAACTCCGGTTGCTGCATATAGACCTTTTCTCTTCTCCAAGATCTCCATTCAAGTATGCCGTCGGTACATCAATTTGATGGACGTATATGTGTATATATGAACTATTCCGCTGCCATTGCAAGGATCATCCGTATTGTAGCGTAACACACCACCGGTGAATAAGTCTCTTTATAATCTATTCCATATTTCTGGCTGCACCCTTTCGCCACGAGCCTTGCCTTGTATCGTTCGATTTCTCCAGTTGCATTCTCTTTCAGGGTAAATATCCATTTGCATCCAATGGGTTTCACACCAGCTAATAATTTAACTTGTTCCCATGTATTGTTTCTCAGTAAGGCTTCATATTCATCTTGCATTGCTGTCTTCCATTTCTCTGCTTGTTCACCCGTTAGTGCTTGTTGCACTGTTTTTGGTACTTCTACATTAGTTGCCAACATTACATTCAGAACATTATATTGTTTGGTAGGCCGTCCTCGTAGACCCGTTCTGACTATTCCTGGTCTCCCTGGTCCCCTTTTCGGTTCCTCATGGACCTCCATATCATTATTTGCAGCCTCATCGCCTACACAATTTGTCAGATTACCTTTACCTGTATCCTAACTAATGTCTACTGTTGAAACATGACCTTCCACGACATTGTTGGGTTCATCTATTACTTCATCCAGTACCATTATAACTTCAAAGTTTTCTCTAATCCTTGGCTGACAGTTCTCAATGAAATATACATCTCTGCTTGATTTGACATCGCCATTTTTGTTATCGTATAAACGATACGCTTTTAAAGATTCCGAATATCCGACCATAATATACTCTCTTCCCTTTTCTTTAAATTTTTTCCTTGGTCCCATTTCTAGTACAACTGCGACGCATCCAAATACTTTTAAGTGCTTAACCACAGGCCTGTGTCCAGTAAACTCTTCATACGGCGTTTTGCTTTCAACTGATTTTGTTGGCGATCTATTTCTTAGATATGCACAAACTATTGCCTCTGTCCAGAAGCTTTCTTTTAAACCTGCACTATTCAGCATTACACTTGTCATTTCCACGAGTGTTCGGTTGCAGCGTTCTGCTACCCCATTTTGCTGTCGAGTGTAGGGGACTGTGAGCTGTCTCTTTATGCCATTGGACTTCAGATAATCATCTAACTCTTTATTGACACACTCCGTTCCATTATCTCTTTATGGATTTCACTTTCCGGACTGTCTGACGCTCCACCATGGTAACGTGTTTTGGTGTTTTGGCCACCTCTGACTTATACTTCATGGGATAAGCATGAATATATCGACTCAAATCATCGATCATTGTAATAAAATATTTGGCCCCACCATTGGATTCCTTGTTTATAAGCCCACATACGTCACTATGAATTAAAACGGCTTTACATGACACTTATTTTTCATGCAATCTATGCAGTCTTGATTTTCTCCAGTAATGCTTGATGTCAAACCTCGAACCATTCCTTTGTTCGTATATGCCAGTTTTCGAGCTCAGCGGAGGCTTTAGAAACACACAGTCTCTCTTGATTTTTAGTTTCATACAGAAACAATATACAGACTTTTTTGGCCATTAATATATTGATGCCCTTATCGTCATTAACTTTGGCAGTTCCTGAATTGAAAAGTACGGTGTATCCATTTGAAACCGCTTTTCCCACCGATATGAAATTGCATTGCAAACCTGGTACAAATAAAACGTCTCTGAGCGTTATTGTCTACCCAAGCTTTCTGTGTACAATCACTGTTCCTCTGCCTTGTGACGTCACAGAATAATTTCCTGCCAACTCAATAATTTCATTATTTTGTTCAACTTGAACTTAAATAACTCACCGTGCGCACACATGTGTGATGTGGCGCCACTATTGATAACCCAATCATCGATATCCATCCGGTTGTTAGTGGCAACGCCAGCAAAACATCATTGCCCCTCGTTATTCTTCCAATATTCGCTTCATCCGCTGTTTTTCCCGCGTCTCACATTGGCGTTGTTTTCATTCTCTTCTTTAATCGCGCATTTTGCCGCGAAATGCCCTGGTTGGCCACATTTAAAGCATTGGCGCCTGTCTGCCTCTGACTTGTTGTCTCGTCGCTTAGCCCTCTCACTTCCAATAGAGCATGCTGCGAATGCCTGTACAAACAACATCGTTTTGATTGTTCGTCTTTCGTCGTTCATTTTCTTCGGCTAGCTTGCATTTTATGGTACTGAAACTCGGCAACTCATCATGAGCTTCCAAAGCCCCGACAAAGTTCTCAAAGGACATGGGCAAACTCGCAAGCAACAAAATTACAGTAAACTCTTCTGGCAAACTTACACCGATCACCGACAAATTTTCAACAATGTTTGAAAATTCCAATATGTGGTTTTACACGCTGTCACCTTCAGCCATTCTTTTGTTTAATAACTGCTTAAACAGGGTCACTTTTCTCACTGGACCTGTTGGTCGATGGAACTTTTCTAGTTCTTTCCATATCTCGCCAGCTCTTTCGCACATTTTTATGGAGTTCAATTGCGGCGCACTTATCGACAAAAACAGCACCGCCATGGTTTTGTTGTTTTGACCTTTCTATGTTTCAAACGCTTCATCAGTTTTGGGTTCCACAAGTTCACCTCAAACACAAGTACACACCACGTGTCATAGTTGGCGTCGTCCAACTTTTCAATATTGTATGTACATCGAACTCATTTTTCTTGCAATGTATGTATGCACGTTATGTCGAGAAAAAATACACGAATCTTGACCACTCAGTACTTTCACACTATTTTTTAGTGAATACACTTAACACTGAGGCCCATAACCTGTTGGTTTGTGAAAAGTGTATAACTACAACGTTTGGTTGTACATAAGCTTAACTAGGGTTGCCACATGTACAGGGCTGACAGATACAGGACATAATGGCCATATCAACAGCTTAGCTCTCTCCCCACTTTACGCTCTCATTGAGAGTACGAACGTTCGGGTTTTTGCCGAAGTTCTCTGGGGTTCCATGACTAGGCTGTCCCATCTATGTGTTTTATGGTTAGCGCTAAAAGCTCACAAAATTATGTTAATTTTTTAACCATGTAACCCAACCAAAAAGCAAAAAAAATTTTGCGACCACCACACTAAGTTTTTAATGAAAAAGCTTATTGACCAAACTTAATATGATGGTAGATTTGTTTTCTTAAAATTTAAAATTACCTAGAGCAAAGGACATCTTTATAATTGAGCACCTCTTTGGTACTTGGCGGCATAGATATCACTATTTCTGCTTTCACAAACAAGAAAAACTATTCAAAGCGGTAGAGAATAATACCCAGTTGCGGGTAACTATAATGATACGCCAACCCAGTAAAAACAGTAGAATTGAAAATCTCCTGACAATTTATGTATGTATCTGTGGACGAGTCTAAACTTATTTCAAAGCCTGACCAAAAAATAATTTGGAAAAAATCAGAGAAGCAATATTTCGAGAGGAAAATAAACTTTCCAATACCTACAGAATTAAACTTTCCAATACCTATAGAACTATACTTTCCAATACTTATAGAACTATATGTCCAAAATAGAAATATATCCGCTGAGCAGACTCCGAAAAGGATGTTGTATCCGAGAAACAAACACAAAAGATGAAAAATAAAATATCTGAAGTTTGGAAATATTTTAGTATTTGCAAAGTGCCTAAACTGCGCAAAGGAATATAAAACAAGCGGAAACACTTCCAATTTGCGGGACCATTTAAAAAGATTTCATCCAGATTTAAACGACCACGCACCGGATTCTAGCCCAACAGCTACACTTGCTGATAACGACAACACAGCATCTACAAGCAGCAGTTGCAGGTCCAGTGTGCGCTCTATGGACTCGTATTTTAAAAGAGCCGTATTTTACGATGCAAACAGTAAGCGAAATAATGATATTGACAGAGCCCTAACCGAGATGATAGCCAAAGATGTGCAGCCATACAGTGTCATCAAAAATGAAGGCTTTATAAAGTACTCGCAAGTCTTGGATCCAAGGTACAAGTCGAACGCAATTAAGAGATGTGCTGATGCATAATTTGTTTCAAGAAACTTCGGCCAAATTGTCCGCGATGTTGGAGTGTATCAAATATTGTCACATGCGACTTGTGGAGCTCAAGTGCAAAGGTAAACTTTATAACCGTAACATGCCACTTTGTTCATGAGTATACCATGAAAACAGCATCGTTAGCCACACGCAAGTTAACTAACCCAACTAATCACTCGGCTCAGAATATTGGAAACACCTGTTATGGCCAGCCCTGAGGCTATCGGTAGAGCTCTATCGATAGTGACAATAGGGGCAGAAAATAGTGGGCAAGTCGGGGAATAGTGGTGGATCTAGTGTTGGGTAGATAAGAATTATAAAGGGATTTTTTTTTAATTTGAAAGTCGTCCAGAGGTCAAAAGGCTGTTGACCCAGGCTCGGGTCTAAGGAATAAGCCGTAAGATCAGGCGATGAGTCGTCTGATTCTAGAAGGTTAAAATCAGTTTAACGTGGACAGTGAGGTGCGGCGGTTGACAGAAAAAAAAAAAACAAGAATATATATACTTTATGGGGTCGGAAACGTCTCCTTCTGTGCGTTACAAACATCTGACCAATTTTATAATACCCTCTGCAAGGGTATAAAAAACAAGGAGAGAGAATTGCAGTTTAAATATCTTAACAATGAAGTATAATTAATTGTAAATATATCCTTGATATCCTTGAAATTTAAAAAAAAAAAACAGCTCCTTCCATCAAGCCGAGGAATTCAAGTTCAAATTTTGTGTAACCCTGAGGCGCAGCGAGGCGAAACCTGCCGTCAAAATTGGGTAAGTGTTCGTGATACCATGCAAGTTAGGGACTTTTTTAAATTAAAAATAATTGCCCCAAAATAGGCCGGTTAAATTGAGCTGCGCAGGAGCACCCGCAGCCCCTGTCCACGTTCTAAAAAAATTTATTTGTACCTGTCCCCGAACAACATTCTTGGTCCCGTCGGCCTATTGGGCCCAAAGATAAAGTCAAGAGAGGGACGTCGAAAAGAGTAGATTCCAGGCCAGACATTTTTTTGATTCACCCATCGCCCAGCATAAGAGCAGCAAAGTTTTGGCTGATTGGGGGAGAAAAAGATTTTGGCACTCATCCCCGTCAATTTTCGGTGCGACGGCTCCAAAAACCCCCAAATCATTGGTGTTTCGAAATGAGTGGACTGTATTAATCTTTATTCGGTTAGAGAGTAATTAAAGGTTGTTAACAATGAACGCGACTGGTCTGTGCCGATGTCAAAATGTAAGTGTTTTTGGTACGCATGCATTTGAAGCTAAGCAGCGTGGTTTGTGCAAATTGAGAATAACGGAAGTACCAACGTTGCGTTCACAAACAAATGCATACGTAAAGAACAATAGAAAATATACAGTGGTTCGATGACATGAATATTGACTTAAACTATTTAATGTCGTTTAATTCCCAAACATACCGCCCGCCCTGAACGATCGTTCAGAATAACGGTAGAACGGCCACCTTTACAATTGGGCGCTTGATTATTCCACGAGCTGTCTGAACGCTGACGACTCTAACTTTCTCATCTTGTCCAGGATGAACTTCGGTTATGCGGCCCAGCAACCATTTGGAGGGTGGCAAATGCGGCTCTTTAATGACTACTAGCGTCCCGGGTTGCAAATTGAGGTTTTCGCGTTGCCATTTATTCCTGGGTTGTAGGGTAGACAAATATTCGTTGTGCCATCTTTTCCAAAATCCTTGGACCATAGCTTGCAACTGCTTATATCGTTGCAACCGATTGAGGTTAACTTCTAGCAGATTAGGTTGTGGTATAGATGTATACGATTCACCCGTCAGAAAGTGTGAAGGCGTGAGGGGATCCAAACTTGTGTCACCAGCTGAACACAATGGTCTAGAGTTGAGTATGCCCTCTATTTGGGCTAGAACTGTGGAATATTCTTCAAAGGTTAGTACATGAGGACCGACGACTCGTCGAAGGTGTAACTTAATTGATCTTACGCAAGACCAAAATGCGGTGAAAATGGAGGTATGAAATGCCAATTTATGCCGTGTTGTGCGATAAAATTCGCTAACTCCTGTGGTTGCTTTTGTAATAGCAGTAACTCTCGTAGCTCTTTGAGTTCCTTTTGTGCACCTTGAAACGTGGTGCCGTTGTCAGAATACATATCTGTGATTGGTCCTCTACGTGCCCAGAAACGCTCCAAAGCGGCGATAAATGCAGACGACGTAAGATCACTCACCAGCTCAAGATGAATTGCCTTTGTAGATAGGCAAACAAATACTGCAAACCATGCCTTTCCAAATTTTGGTGTGCGGCCTGTTGAAATCTTGATAGCGATAGGCCCAGCATAATCTACTCCTGTATGAAGGAAACATCTTAGGGGTTGGACCCTAGGCACCGGTATATTAGCCATAATCTGCGAACTGGTAGCTCGTCTTTGCATGAAACAAATCTTGCACCGAAAAACCACTTTACGAACTATGTTACGTGCTCCAATAATCCAATACTGTTGTCGAACACTGTTGAAGGTACCATCTACTCCAGCATGAAGACATTTCTTGTGATGATGTCGAACAAGTAGAACAGCTATAGGCGTAGATTTTGGTATTAAGATGGGATGTTTAGCGTTGTAACTCAATGATGAATGATGGATGCGTCCTCCAACTCGCATAACTCCATCTTCATCCAAGAATGGTGTTAATCGAATAAGCTTTGATTTAAGCGAAAGTTGACATCCTTTGCTAAGAGCTTCATATTCCTTGTCAAAGAATGTACGTTGAACATATTGAACTAGTTGATTATGGGCGTGTTGAATTTCTATTGCTGTGATGTGTCTAGAGTTTGAATAATCTTGAAGTGGGGCATCTGGAGTACGACGTAACTGATTAACAAATCGATAGCAATAGCAGATAATTCTTAAAATTCGACTCCAATCCGAAATTTTGCTAGCAAGCTTTTGAAACCAATCGTCCTCCTCTACCGAATGTAGTGTGACTTGCGGGATTGTCCGTTTTTCCAGTGTAACGTTGTTGTCCATTGATTGCCAACATTGTGGGTTGACTGCTGACCATGTTGACTCGGGATTGGACAGCCAACTGGGTCCTGTCCACCATAACTGATGCGCCACTAGTTTTGATGGTAGCATTCCTCTAGAGATGCAATCAGCAGGATTTTGTTCTGACCGTACATGTTGCCAACAGCTGCGTGGATACTCTTCTAAAATTTCAGCTGTTCTATTGCAAACAAATGTGGTCCAGGTGCGAGGTGAGGCAGATAGCCAATGCAGAACTATCTCCGAATCTGTCCAACAAGAACTGCTAGAAATAGAAATTGTTAGCGATTGTTTTATGATTGTCATCAATTTATTCAGCAGATGCGCAGCGTTAAGTTCTAGTCGTGGTATCGATATTGGTTTCAGTGGTGTTACTCGTGTTCTGGAGGCAATGAGCGTAACCTGGTAACTGTCTCCGAATTTCACTCGACTGTACACCACAGCTCCATAAGCTTGTGCCGAAGCATCTGCAAACCCATGCAATTCGATGTCCGTGTTTGGTAATGCAATATAACGAGAAATCCGACAGGTCTCAAGTAGGCAAAGCTCGTCTCGTATTAAGTGCCAGCGCGCACATAGTTTCTCTGGTAGAGGTTCATCCCACGGCAACGAGGTTATCCAACTTTCTTGAAATAGGATTTTGAGCATAACTGTAATGGGTCCATAAATGCCAAGTGGATCATAAAGCTTCGCAATGTCAGATAACAAAGTTCGTTTGCTTGGAACTTGCGCCTCCCTTTGGTTACTAAAATTGGCTGATAAATCATCTTTGCAGCGGTTCCAGTGTAGACCTAGAATTTTTACAATTGTTAATGTTTCGTTCGAAGGGTTATATTGACAGATTTCTTTTGGGATTGTTTGCAGAAGTGCGTCACAATTTGAACTCCATTTGTGAAGTTTGAAATTCGCTTCGTTCAGTAACGAAATAAGGTCATCTTTAAGTGCGATCAGCTCGTTCACCGAATCGCATCCGGTGGGAATATCATCAACATATGCGTCTCTTGCCAACGCGATTGATGCTAAAGGGTACTTCTCTTGATAATCATCGGCGAGTTGTTTTAATACTCGAACAGCTAGAAATGGCGATGGGCCTAATCCATAAGTAACTGTTAACAATGAACAATGTTGAAATGGTTCGTCTTCTTCCTTGCGCCATATAATTCTTTGATAATTAGTGTGCTTGGATGACACTAAGATCCTGCGAAACATCTTCTCTATATCAGCGCAAAATACATAGCGATGCTGTCGAAAACGTAGACATACTCCCAATAAATCCCGTTGTATAGATGGTCCTATGTGAAGCCGGTCATTTAGCGAGAAACCCTTCTTATCCTTTCCATCCTTTCCGCGACATTTTATAGTCGAGCTGCCTGGTTTAAGTACAGCGTGATGAGCTAAATATAGAAGTGATAGAAGTTGCATATGTCCTTGGTTTTCGTAGTCGTTTATAAACTTTACATATTGCTCCTTAAGTTGAGGATCCTTACGAAATTGTCGTTCCAATGAACTAAATCGTTGCTTAGCCTGAGACAATGTTGGGTAGATGGGTGGGACTTCATCTTTAAATGGGTAGTTGACAATGTACGTTCCATCTTGTGTGCGGGTATGTGTACTTCGAAAGTGTTGCTCTACTGGATCGGTGGCTTCAATTGTGGCTTTTGATGCTTGAACGTTGTCTATCTCCAAAAAAGTCCGAACCAGTGTGTCGAGGTCTTCATGAGCATGGTAGGAAAATACTGGCATTACGGTGTCACCTGCAGCGCTATATGAACCTGCAATGACCCAACCGAAGTTTGTATTAAAAGCAATTGGATTGTTTTTACCAAATGTTTTGATCTCTCCTAAATAGAGATTCCATAGTTGATCCGAACCCAGGATCACGTCGATAGCATTAGGTATGTGGAATGAGAGATCAGCCAGCTTTAACTTTCTAATCTGTCCCCAGTGGGATGAGCTCGTATTGATCGCTTGCGCTGGTATCGATGACGTTAGTACACTCATGATTAGCGTAGTGACTTCAATAGAGTTTGAATTGGTCCGCGAATATAGTTGAAATGTTGAGCGCCCTCTAGTGACCACAGCACTATTGGCGGCGAAACTTGAAACTGACATCCGGGCATGTGTTCGTGTAACACCAATACGTTGAACAAATGCTTCAGTCGCCAACGTGATTGACGACCCTGTATCGAGTAGGATCCTACAAATAGTTTTGTTACCCCATGCGTCGATTACAGTAGCCAAAAGAGTAGGTAGAATTGCTTGCTTAGCTTCCGCAGGAATAGTTTCCAAAGTGTGATGAGCAACAGCCGGACCGGAATGCGCCAATCCAGAGTTATGTGACTCTGCGTTACGATTTGCCCGCTGTGTTGACTCTCCGTGTACATTAGAGGCGTCTGAATGCTCTACATGTATCAATGTGTGGTGCCTCAATTTACATAGGCGACAATTAAAGGTTGACTTACATTTCTTGACTTGATGATCTTTACTAAGGCAGTTGTAACATAATTTGATTTTATATGCAAACATGCGACGGGAATTCAAATCAAGTTCTTTAAATTTCATGCAATTTGAAATAAAATGAGACTCATTGCAGTATGAACAATATGGAGTAGCTGTTCTTTGCACAGTGGTATGATGCACGATGGTTTGCCGTCGATTTTGAACACTCGGTGAAATGGTAGGCTGGCACGTCTCCAACGCGTCGCACCGATTTGTAAGAAATACCAAAAAATCATCAATGGTGACATTGTCACGATTTGAGTTGCTATGTTCCGCCCAAACTTGACGTGTGTCGACATCTAACTTTATCAGCAAAATATGTATAAGCCATGGGTCAAGAGAATCACAACAAAGAGCGCTTAGCCCCCGCAAAACTTCATCAGCACCATCCACAAGGTTTCGCAAATTATTTACAGCAAGTTCAGTAGTAGCCGGCAAATTTAAGAATTTCGTGATAAAGGAACGAACGATTAGCGGTTTCTTGTTGTACCTTTGCTCTAACTTCTCCCATGCTTTGTCATAGTTATCATTGGTAACCGTTATGTGTTTCACAAGTTTCAATGCATCACCTTCCAAGTATGATTTTAGGTAATGGAATTTTCGGCACTTACTGAGACTTTGTTTTTGATTTATTGAGCCTTTAAATAAATCACTAAATTGCGGCCAATCCTCATAGTTTCCCGAAAACGTTGGAATCTTGATTCTTTCACACTGTAATTCCGATTTGATGCCAGTTTCGTTAAGTGTATGAAGTAATTGAGGAGTAAGCTCAACAGTTGAATTGGTTGGTTTCCGTAGCACGCTGGTAGCTTCTGTGAGTACATCATATGCCTTGTAGTAGTTCTCTTCGCACTCTTCAAGCTCCTCATTAGGGTCGACGTAGTTTTCTTCCCCTTGAAATTGGCAATAATCCTCGCTAAGATCCATCAAATGATCGTAAGTGTTTTTGAGGCGTAGTAAACGATGGTGCAATGCATCGACTGATTCCCCTGAATCAACTGCCTGATATGCGTTGTTGCAACCACGTGTGAGTTGCGTAATAGTAAACGCACGTTGATTAGAAATTCGATTCATCGTTTGACAGTGATGGTTTCACAACTATTTAATTACACTCTAATTAGGCTGATCGAACTATTAAATTCAGAAATCCGTTATTTTTAATCCTTATCCGATCCCTATCCAATCCCGATCCGATCCCGATCCGGCTCGAAGGACCAGAAATTTTGTATGTTTCGAAATGAGTGGTCTGTATTAATCTTTATTCGGTTAGAGAGTAATTAAAGGTTGTTAACAATGAACGCGACTGGTCTGTGCCGATGTCAAAATGTAAGTGTTTTTGGTACGCATGCATTTGAAGCTAAGCAGCGTGGTTTGTGCAAATTGAGAATAACGGAAGTACCAACGTTGCGTTCACAAACAAATGCATACGTAAAGAACAATAGAAAATATACAGTGGTTCGATGACATGAATATTGACTTAAACTATTTAATGTCGTTTAATTCCCAAACAATTGGCGAACTCCACCTGGCTGAAAAAAACAAGATATTAGTCTTTTATTCATTTTTAATGTAAATTTTATTAATTTATTTATTTATTTAATTGACTAGTTTAATTATTTATTTATTTGTTCCCTCGTATATTTATTTATTCCCTTATTTATTTATCTATCTATTCAATTCCTTATTTATTATTTTGTTGAGCGTTAAATATTTATTTTATCCTTTTTGTTGCCCACGTGCGCATTCCTTTTTTTTGTGTATTTCATTATTCCTAAGTCCCATGTTGTTCACGACTCTTGGTGTGGTTTTGACAGGGGATACCTGAAAGAAGAAAGAAAAGAAAAAGGTGAAAAGAAGGGATAATTTTTCTTTCGATCTTGCCCCCTAAAAGAGCTCTGATAGGTAGGTGGGAATCGGGAAGGGAATTCATCTTGATTTTGCGTAAAAAAAAGAAATGTAATGTAATCTGTTGCAGACACCTGCTCAAATATACACCAGGGCAAGATAATGTTAATAAATTCGTGTGTTAATTATAATTAAGAGTAATGAACAACAAAAAAATTAATTGCTGAGTGTTTTTCTAAAGGGGGGAAATGGGAAGAAAGGAGCACGACGACTCCAGGAGGAGTTGATGATTGGTGATGATGATATGTTGTAGGTAACGATTGTGATATCTATGGGGTGGCATACCTCATCGACATGCCACGAAGGAAAGGGAGGGCCCGTTCGACCTCGATAATACGGAAGAGGAGGTCCGGTTCACATGGAGCGGCGGCGACGACATCATTCCTGTGAGGGGGTAAGAACAGATTATTAGTGAGTTTGTTAGATATCTTTTGATTCGTGTAGTTTGTGTATCGTAAGTGTTGTCCAGTGAAGTGGCGTCTGAAGTGATCCTCGTACTGTGTCGGGATTCTTTCAGACGAAGGGGTATTGGTGTTCATCTGTTCGTCCATTACCTGATTGTTTATTGTTGCGTGTATTGGGGATGGGTTGTAGGAACTCACGACCTTCTTTTTCGATAGCTAGCCGGAGTGCGCCCTATCGATACACGCGGGACCAGGGTGAGAATATTGGTTTTTCATCTAGCAGGTCCATAACAATAATGGCGCCCAATTTAAATACTGAATATCCCTTGGTCCGATTCTAATCCAGCATCTCGAGAGCAGAATGGGAATTGGCCTGAGGGATAGAAAAAGACACGGAATTAGATAGTAGTCCAGTTCGGTAAAATCGCTGTCATGGCGAGTCATTCCCCGTGGTAGAGAGCAGGCAGCGCGCTCGAATCTCTAAACGGGGTAGGACACGGCCAAAATAATGTGATAATCAAACTGTGATACTAGAGCTAGATTAATAGAAATAATTAGGGAATTTAGGGTGGGAAGCCTCTTTGCTCCTTGATGTCACCAGCTGAGGAGCTGAGCTATTGGCGGTTTGCGCGAGGAGCAAGAGGATTGACAGGGTTAAGCACAGGTATTGGAATAAAGTTAGATTAATGTGTTAAATGTTAGTAATATTGTATGTTCTCTTTTCTTTTTACGTGACTGGTTCTGTGAAGGATGTGTCCGGGCCGGCTTCTTGCGGCTCGTTGGGCTAAAGAATAGCGCCATCGGAACGAGGATTGGTGACCATGCTCGATTAACTTCCAGTAACGAAGCACCAATCCGGGTATCCTGAACAGTTTAGCCATCTAAAAATAAGAGAAGAACTAGTAAATACGTGTAAAATGTTCTTGACTGTCAGTCATCAGCTTGACTGATGACTAGATCAGTTGACAATGTTGCTCACAGTGTACGTCGTGAATGTTTTATGTTCTTCGCCTTTCTAGCGCGATTGTTCCAGACAGAATTCGGGACACTGGCGAACTCGACGTTCCAAGTATGGACGGAGGAGTAGCGCCGGTGGGCCAGAAGACGGCAAACCGAGCTGCAATGAAAGCGGCCGTGTTGACCCGTCGGAGTGGCTTCAGTTTGGGGGATCGCAGCTGGAAAGGCAAGAAGAGCGTAAAAAATTAGGTGTATGGGTCTAGGAAGCGTGTGTATGTTCTTGACTGACGGTCATCAAGTCTATTGATGACCGGAGCAGTACAATTTCTCACCTGCTAAGGTTTAAAAAAAAAAAAAAAAACACAGGAATCGGTGTTGTCGTCGTGGCAGCAGAGCCGCACAGAACGGGAGTGCAATTGCGTCATGGATGAGTCGTGTTCCTGAATCCTTCCCTCCCCTTTTATATAATTTGTGTGTCTAAAACAAGAGAATAGAAAGGAATAAATATTTGTGGTTGTGGTTAGGAAGGAAAAATTATTATTAGTAATAAAAATAAACGATATCCTAAAAATTTTTTATAATCCCAGCAAAAACCGAAAAACGAAAATGAATAGCGAAGACGGGACAGACTCCCAATCTCATCTCTCCACACAGACGGCTTCTCAGCTCTTAGCCGGCATGAGACAGCCGCCCGCATGGGCTATGTCACAGGGGGCAATCCCAAAGCGTTTGGCTTTGGAGGAGAATATGACTGCAGTAGGGCCAATGGGGAACAAGGGACTAGAACCCATTCAAGAGCAAATCTCTCAAGAGAATGCGGCAGCGGTTAATACGGCAGAGTTAAGGCAGGTGACCCAACTACCTGCTCAGTCTCAGGATCGGTTCAGACAGGAGTTGGTCGACCTAATGAACCGAAGGATCGATAAGAGTCTAGAGGAAGGGTTCGACAAATTGTTGGATAGACTTGAGGTAAGAAGGAGCCCGTCATCTGGATCCACCAGGTCCAAAGACACTCAAGTGTCTCAAGCGGGGGCGCGCGCATGCGGGGGTAATCGTCCACAGCCTGCAGATCCAAGGGCAACTCAAGCCTTTAATGCCCGAGATTCAGGTATTTTTCGCGAAACAGGTGCTCCGCCGTTAGCGAAAAGCGATTTTCCGGGGCGGAATGAGGCCCACCAAGCGCCAAGAATCCATCTGAACACCGATAGGAGAATCCAGGGGACGTCGCTGCCATGTCCACCTAGCGCAATATCCGGGCTAGGAGTGTCGGCCTCGACGGCAGTATGGCGAAATCAGCGGCACCAGTCTGAAGGAAACTTCAGGTATCGTCGTGGACGTCCGCGTGAGACGGGAAGGACAGGATTTCAGCCACCCAGTATGCCGCCTATCGGGATGCAAGGCGAGCCAACCAGACTGACAGAGCACCATCGGAGGCCCTACGTGCCGGTGTACAAATGGCAGCTACAATTCTCCGGCCGAGCGGGAGGCATCACGGCAGAGGATTTCATCTTCCGGGTCGAGTACCTTCAGAGGCATTACTCTACACCGTGGGAGGACATCCTGACTGACTTTCACCAGCTCTTGGTAGATGAGGCTTCCGAATGGTACTGGCTGGAGATGCGCACCAGGCCCCCTACGGATTGGAAATCTCTGAAAACGGCCCTTGAAGTTCAGTATAGAGACTCTCGCTGCGACCACGAGAGGATTCAGGACATGGCCGAGAGGAAGCAGCAGCCAGCAGAATCCCTAGATGCCTATTTTCAGGCGATGAGACGTTTACGCGCGGCGGTTCGTTCACCGCTTTCTGAAGACTGGGCGGTTAAGACGATGAAGCAGTGGGTGTACCCAGTGCGAGCCTATACGGTAGAGCATTTGAGGGATGAATGTCGGGACGCCGAGAAAAACTTCGCCGATGTACTGGCTAAACCCTTAAGCGTGACCAAGTACGCTCAACCTCGCCGAGTTGACTTCCGAGCTGGGCAAGTTAGCGAACTCGCAGGATGACGGATCGATCAGATCACCCCCAGAAGAGGCCGGTCAAGTCGTGCAAATTGACGCCGTGACAGGGAATGGTGCCAAACGCCCTTTAATTTGCTGGAATTGCCAAAGAGAAGGCCATGTCTACATGGTATGTGAGGACCAACAGCGCAGCCTGTTCTGCTACAAGTGTGGCATGCGTAACACCGTGACTCCAAGATGCCGTAAGTGTGCGGGAAACCAAAGACGGAGCGAGATGAGACCGGCCGTGTCGCGCTCCGAAGTCCTGTGCCGAATGTAGTGCGAGAAGGACCGAGGAGGAACGAGGGCCAGTCTAGGATGCCAAAGTCGTTCGAGGAAAGGATGAGAATTTACTCGGAGGCCCGTAACAGGATTTTCGAAAACAACGCTCTCAATGGGATGACCACACTATCCAGGCGCGTTCGGAAGGCACGAGAGAGATTCAGGCAGAGGAAGTGGGAAAGGAAGCAGATCCGTCTGACAGTTGCTGCTATCGGCCCTCGAGATGAATATGATCCCAGGGCTTATGCGCGGATAAATCTGGGAGGACGAACGATCGAAGGTTTCCTCGATTCCGGGGCGACAGTAAGCCTGCTGGGAAACGGATGCCGAGAGTTGGTCACGGAGACCGGATTAGACTGGAAACCATTTTGCTCATCGTTGGCAACCGCAGGTGGCGATAAGAAAGCAATAATCGGGAAGGTACTGGTAGAAGTAAAATACAGGGGAAAGAGTCGGCCAGTGCTGTTTTATCTGTGTCCCACCCTGCAGCAAAACGCATATTTCGGAGTAAATTTTTGGAAGGTGTTTGCTTTGGCTCCAGAATTTTTTTTTCAAGGCAGTAGTCAGCGATCTCAAGTTGCCCCAGAGGTTGAGGAAATAGGCCAGGAGCCGCACGACTTAACCAAAGGAGAACAGGCGAGATTAGAAGCCGTTAAAGCATCGTTCCTGTCGTACGACACGGAAGGATTAGGGCGTACGACCGTCATGAGGCATCGAATTGAGCTGTTGGAGGGAACCGTGCCGGTCAAGTCAAGGCATTACCCGATTTCTCCGGCCAAACAACGCCTTATTTACGAAGAACTGGACGAGATGCTGCGCCTCGGGGTAATCGTGGAGAGTGAAAGCGCATGGAGCAATCCAGTGACCCTCGTATTGAAGCCAGGAAAAAATCGGCTCTGTTTGGACGCCAGAAAAATTAACCAAGCCACCAAGAAGGATGCGTATTTGTTACAACAAATAGATGGCATACTCAGTCGGATCCGAGAGACAATATACATCAGTAGTGTCGATTTGAAACATGCCTACTGGCAGATCGAACTAGAGGAACAAAGTCGCCCGATCACGGCTTTTACAGTCCCTGGAAGGCCTCTCTACCAGTTCGTGGTGATGCCGTTCGGTCTGTGTAATGCGGGACAGAGTTTGTGTCGACTGATGGACCAAGTGATCCCTGCTAGGCTTAGGGAGAAAGTTTTTGTCTATCTGGACGATTTGCCGGTGGTGACACCCGACTTCGAATCACATTTGAAGGTTCTCCAACAGGTCGCGGATAGCCTGAGGGCGGCAGGATTAACGATTGGGTTAAAAAAGTCCCACTTTTGTCACAAGGAGTTAAGGTACTTGGGATTCATCATCGGAGGAAGTATATTGCGGACCGACCCGAGGAAGGTGGAGGCCATTCAAGATTTAATAACCCCACGAAGCGTTCGGGAAGTGCGAAGCTTTCTGGGTACTGTGGGATGGTACCGCAAGTCCATCAAGAACTTCGCGGAGTTAGCTGCTCCACTAACGGATACTCTCAAGAAAGCCGGTAAATTTCAAATGACCGACTAGGCCAGGGAGGCGGTGAGGCGCTTAAAAGATGCCATGTCTACGGCCCCGGTTCTGAACCACCGGGATTTCGAGAGAAGATTTTTCATCCAATGCGATGCTTCGAACATTGGAGTAGGAGCGGTACTGTTCCAAGAAGACCCCGGGGGAGGCGAGAGACCCATTGAGTTTTATTCGCAAAAACTCAACCGATGCCATGCCATCACAGAGAAGGAGTGTCTCGCAGCTGTATTGGCAATGAAACGGTTCAGGCCTTACGTCGAGATGTTACCCTTTATAGTCATTACGGACCACGCGAGCCTGAGGTGGCTGAGGTCGTTGAAGGATCTGGATGGACGACTAGCGCGATGGTCGCTGAAGCTGCAGGCTCTCGACTTCGAAATTGTACATAGAAAGGGGGCAGAGAACGTGGTGGCGGACACACTATCCCGGATGGTCGAAGGATTGGCGGTGGACTCCATCTTGGGCCTAGAAACGACCGAGTTCGACTCCGCCGAGTACGATGAACTGCGGAAGGAAATCATGTCAAACAAAAAATAGCTTCCAGACCTATTAGTGGAGGATGGATACATTTTCAAAAAGGCGCCCGCGCATCAGGGGCCACCGGAATTGCAGGATAGTGGATGGAGATTGTGGATACCCCCGGCATTGACGGCGACGCTAATCGCTCAAGCACACGAGCCCACAATCCGAAGTCATGGAGGGATCGCCAGGACACTGTCTATTCTACGGCAGCGCTTTCACTGGCCGGGAATGGTGGCTCAGGTGGAAGCATATGTCCGAAATTGCAGCGTGTGTAAAGAGACGAAATCGACCAATTGTGGGCCAAAGCCAGGGATAGGGACTGAAGTGAGGTCCTACCGGCCGTTCCAGAAAATTTATATAGATTTTTTGGGGAAGTATCCACGGTCGAAGGGCGAACACGCGTATGTGTTCGTAGTAGTGGATCATTTCACAAAATTTGTGTTCCTCCACGCCATGAGAGAAGCCACGGCAAACGGGGTGGTAAAATTTCTCAAGCGAGAGGTTTTTCACAAATTCGGCGTGCCTGAGCTGGTGCATAGCGATAATGGGAAGCAATTCCAGAAACTACTACGAGAATACGGAGTAAGGCATCTGCGTACAGCGGTGTATTCGCCCCAATCTAATGCGGCAGAAAGGGTGAATCATTCGGTGTTGAACGCTATACGGGCCTATTTGGACACCGATCACCGCGACTGGGACCTGTATCTTAGCGAGATTGAGTGCAGTTTGCGAGGGGCGATACATCAGGCTTTAGGGCGTTTCCCGTGGTCCCGGGTGTGGGTGGATCGGTGGTATGGCTCAGTGTGGGGGGGGTCCTCTTTATTTTAGTGGTGGAGTGGCATCCTGTTTATTTGCATTCCTGTCCATTTTTCACTGCCATATCTGGCTATCGGTAGGGATCTATCGATGGTACCAAATAGGGGCAGAAAATAGTGGGCGAGTCGTGGAATAGGGGGGGTTTCTGGTGTCTGGCAGATCGAAATTATAAAGGGATTTTTTTTCGAATTTGAAAGTCGTCCAGAGGTCAAAAGGCTGTTGACCCAGGCTCGGGTCTAAGGAATAAGCCGTAAGATCAGGCGATGAGTCGTCTGATTCTAGAAGGTTAAAATCAGTTTAACGTGGACAGTGAGGTGCGGCGGTTGACAGAAAAAAAAAAAACAAGGAGAGAGAATTGCAGTTTAAATATCTTAACAATGAAGTATAATTAATTGTAAATATATCCTTGATATCCTTGAAATTTAAAAAAAAAACAGCTCCTTCCATCAAGCCGAGGAATTCAAGTTCAAATTTTGTGTAACCCTGAGGCGCAGCGAGGCGAAACCTGCCGTCAAAATTGGGTAAGTGTTCGTGATACCATGCAAGTTAGGGACTTTTTTAAATTAAAAATAATTGCCCCAAAATAGGCCGGTTAAATTGAGCTGCGCAGGAGCACCCGCAGCCCCTGTCCACGTTCTAAAAAAATTTATTTGTACCTGTCCCCGAACAACATTCTTGGTCCCGTCGGCCTATTGGGCCCAAAGATAAAGTCAAGAGAGGGACGTCGAAAAGAGTAGATTCCAGGCCAGACATTTTTTTTGATTCACCCATCGCCCAGCATAAGAGCAGCAAAGTTTTGGCTGATTGGGGGGGAAAAAGATTTTGGCACTCATCCCCGTCAATTTTCGGTGCGGACGGCTCCAAAAACCCCCAAATCATTGGCGAACTCCACCTGGCTGAAAAAAACAAGATATTAGTCTTTTATTCATTTTTTTTTTTATGTAAATTTTATTTATTTATTTATTTATTTAATTGACTAGTTTAATTATTTATTTATTTGTTCCCTCGTATATTTATTTATTCCCTTATTTATTTATCTATCTATTCAATTCCTTATTTATTATTTTGTTGAGCGTTAAATATTTATTTTATCCTTTTTGTTGCCCACGTGCGCATTCCTTTTTTTTGTGTATTTCATTATTCCTAAGTCCCATGTTGTTCACGACTCTTGGTGTGGTTTTGACAGGGGATACCTGAAAGAAGAAAGAAAAGAAAAAAGGTGAAAAGAAGGGATAATTTTTCTTTCGATCTTGCCCCCCTAAAAGAGCTCTGATAGGTAGGTGGGAATCGGGAAGGGCATTCATCTTGATTTTGCGTAAAAAAAAAGAAATGTAATGTAATCTGTTGCAGACACCTGCTCAAATATACACCAGGGCAAGATAATGTTAATAAATTCGTGTGTTAATTATAATTAAGAGTAATGAACAACAAAAAAATTAATTGCTGAGTGTTTTTCTAAAGGGGGGAAATGGGAAGAAAGGAGCACGACGACTCCAGGAGGAGTTGATGATTGGTGATGATGATATGTTGTAGGTAACGATTGTGATATCTATGGGGTGGCATACCTCATCGACATGCCACGAAGGAAAGGGAGGGCCCGTTCGACCTCGATAATCCGGAAGAGGAGGTCCGGTTCACATGGAGCGGCGGCGACGACATCATTCCTGTGAGGGGGTAAGAACAGATTATTAGTGAGTTTGTTAGATATCTTTTGATTCGTGTAGTTTGTGTATCGTAAGTGTTGTCCAGTGGAGTGGCATCTGAAGTGATCCTCGTACTGTGTCGGGATTCTTTCAGACGAAGGGGTATTGGTGTTCATCTGTTCGTCCATTACCTGATTGTTTATTGTTGCGTGTATTGGGGATGGGTTGTAGGAACTCACGACCTTCTTTTTCGATAGCTAGCCGGAGTGAGCCCTATCGATACACGCGGGACCAGGGTGAGAATATTGGTTTTTCATCTAGCAGGTCCATAACACACCTTGCGAGAAATACTAAACTTTTGGAATGTTTATGAAAAAACAGTTTGCATCGTTACAGACAATGCCAGTGCAATGCTAAAAGCGTGCGTATTATTAAATATACGGAATCTTCCATGCTTTGCTCAATACCTTAAATTTGGTTGTCCAAGATGGACTCAAATTGGATAAAGACGAAGCATTTAAGGCATTATTTACAAAATGTCAAGATAAATTTGTTTACACCCTTTTACAAGAAATGCCTACAAGGTGGAACAGTTTCTACATATTACATCATACAACGAATCCTGGCAATGCACACATAGCCAGCTTCAGAGGATGCCCAATATTCAAAAGAGAAATTGAGCTCTATAGGCAAAACCACCCCTTAACCAGAACGCAAAAGCAACGCACAGCAAGAAAAATATGCCACAACCTCAAAAATACTCACCTACTCCGGGCTCTACGTACAGCCAAGTTTTTAAAGAAGGCCAAAATCACATCCTATACCTCGCGAATCCAGCGGCAAAACACTTAAAAAGCCTTCGAGAGAAGCTGAAACAAAACCATCAAGGAAAGACATGGGCACTGCAAATAATGGCCCATTACCAGCAGTCCATTACAGATTGGACCATCGATCACGAGCTATTACAATGAACTTACAACAGGACACTCCCTCTCGGCCACAGCAACATGATTCTTAAAAAAAAAAAAAAAAAGACCAACAAACAACCGAAGACAGACACAACAGAAAACCAGCCGCCACAAAAGTCCTCATTAAATGACAACCCACAACAGAAGCAACATCAAGCAACAGGAGCAAATGGTGCCACTCTCCTGGTGCTGAAGGAAACAATGGTCATGATGGCTGATATGGTCAAAAAAATCGATGACTTACTAGAAGCGGGAGCTCTTCTTACATCTGAAAACATCTATGATTAGTCATCCAACAACTGCCTACGTAAACCCTAATACGGCAACCCATAATATGCCTGCAAACCTCCAGTCCAACCGCCCTCTTAAGATGGCATACTAGAATGCATGCGGCATCAGAAATAAAATCCTTGAGCTTGAGAACTATGTCCAACGGCACCAGTTAGACATAGTTCTCATCGAAGAGACAAGAATCGATTTATATACAGCTAACTCAATATTGATCACTGGTTACAATTTCTACATAGCTCCAAACCCAGCCAACAATAAAACCGGCGGAGTAGCAATTGTAATTAAAAAATATCAAAGAAGCTAACTTCGGCAATGCCGAAGTTTATATACCCTTGCAGTCCTTGGCAATAATTTTTTTACATTTTGAAATTTCTTTCTCTGCAACTCAATTCAACACAACACACAAACAAAACATTCAAATTATTTCTCTTTTTACTACAATTTTTTCCATCATTCCCTAAGCAGAGCACAACACGCATACACATACAGTTCGTGTAGCGCTGCGTCTGTGTGTGTGTATGCATGTGCTCTGTTTGATTTGCTGATGACGTAGTAGGCAGCAAGCAGCGCTGCCGGCAGCGCTTAAACCGATTTGTACTGACTGTAACTTGTGTTCTATTTATCCGATCAGGTTGAAATTTTGGGATCTGAGATTTTATATCAAATTCTATTATATTGGTAAATTTCATGGGGATACCCCAATTTTTGCAAAAATGTTTGTTCCAGAGCTATATGACATAGTAGTCCGATCCTGAAAATTTTCATACTTTATCATCTCCGGGCTAAAAGTAGCTCAAATATGAAATTTCATTCCGATAGCTCTTAAGATGCCAGCGTGAAGTTGATTTGCACAGACAGACGGACGGACAGATGGACATGGCTTTATCGACTTAAAAAACCTGGAAAACAAAAAAGCACCTGGTATTGACAAAATTACAAATCAAACCATCAAATACTTACCGAATAAAGCACTAATTCTCCTACTAAATATATACAACAGCATGCTCCGTCTTTCTTATTTTCCACAGCAGTGGAAAAAAGCAACTGTCTCGATGATACTAAAACCTAGAAAGAGTCCTGCCGAAGTATCGTCCTACAGGCCGATCAGTCTCATATCGGGGCTGTCAAAGATGTTCGAACTTTTCCTCCTGCGCAGACTGTTTGACCACTTTGAAGACTTCAAAAAAGCCATTCCCAGCCATCAATTTGGCTTCAGAAGGGAACACTCTGCAGAACAACAACTGGCTAGAGTCACCCAAAACATCCTAAGGGCCCTTGATGATAAGAAGTACTGCTCTGCAATCTTCATCGACATCACCCAAGTCTTTGATAAGGTCTGGCATTAAGGACTCCTCAACAAACTCATCATAGTGTTGCCCATGAGATACTTCAACCTTCTAGAAAGTTACCTAAAGGATAGAAAGTTTGTGGTTAAAAGCAATGGTGATGTATTGTCCAGAGTGGGGAAAATTTCGGCCGGCGTTCCTCAGGGGAGTGTCCTTGGCTCCGTTCTGTACTCTCTATTCTCCTCTGATGTTCCAACGCCTGAAATTCTAGGCCTCACAGCAATGCACCATATCTTCAGCAGCCTCTCTGCGAATAATATGCTACTATCAACTTATGCTGATGATACAATTATACTCTCTACTCACCCAATCCTACAAACAGCACTCAAAGCCAACCAGCAGTATCTGAAGATCTTCAAGTCCTGGGCTGACAAGTGGGGCCTGAAAATCAACTCTGAAAAAACAAATTAAGTGATCTATACAAATCTAAACATCAATAAGAACATAATACTTTCACACTCACCTGAACTTAATGGACAAAGAAACAAAACCACCTCAAGTCAACAATATCTTGGTGTACATCTGGACCAGAGGTTGACATTAAACAAACACATTACCACCTGTACACTAGAACCAGGGCGCAACTAAAAAACTGGAATGGCTAATTGGAAACACCAGCAAGCTCCCAATGAGGTGTAAAATAACCATCACCAAACAACTCATTATTCCCATTTGGAGCTACGCCATTCCAGTATGGGGAGCTCTTACAAGCAACACCCTGTTTAACAAAATCTCTGGAACGCATAACACAATAATTAGAAATGTGACCAAAGCAAATAGATACGCTACAAATAAAATCATGAGAGAAAAGCACCTTATTAGATCCGTGGAGGAAATATTCGAGAAAGCAAGTAGTAGGGCAGTGCTCCAATGAGAGTTCTATAAAATAAAATAAAAAGAAGAGAAAATGATTTTAATGAAGAACACAGAAAGATAATGAAAGAAGCACACAAAATGAATCCATTAGCAAGTCATTACACGACATGTACCTCAACTCCCTAAGATCTGGCAACAACTACGTCGAATGGGGCGCCAAAAAAATGGCACATCAACCAGAAATATACAGGAATGCTGTCCTCAATGAAGCCAAAATTGCCGCGAATAAGACAGCAATCCAAAGCAAACCAGTTGACGAAAACAAGCACCTAGAAAACCAATTGATTATACTGGAAAAAAGGCTCCTAAAACTAATGGATGATGATGAACCCCAAGAAGCCCAGACTGCGGTACCAATCAGACGACAGCACATACCTGGAGTTGGAAGACTTGCAATCCTCAGCCGCTTCCTCTACCCAACGACAATAAATAGCTCAAATAGTACGCATCCCAAGCGTAAATCAACGCCAAGCCCAGCACTCATACTAGGGCACGCTTGTCACTCCGCACATGCAGGCGCATGCCCCCTGAAGACTTCTACAACAAGCAGCAACAAAAACACTACAAAGGGAGAGACGAAAAAGAAAATAAATAGAAAGCTTACCCTAACGTCACCGCTGTACCCACAACTCGAACACTAGCAGAGAGACCATAGTAGCGACCCACTGAATTACGAGAGCCTCACTACACATGGATTACTGCACCACAGCCATATCACCTAGAAATCCCACCTGTTGGCACTCGCATCATAGATGCTCAATTCCACTCACCATACGGATGCCTGATGATTATATAAATTGGCCAGCAACCCAAACGCCATGCCACGCTTGCATCAAAGAAAGGTGGGCATCAAACCAGCCCAGATTTTGTGGCATTAACTAGAAGGAATGCAGTTACAGAGTTGAAACTTTGCACATATAACCATGTTAGAATACATAATGAAAAAAAAAAATGGAGAGATTTGACCACGCCCTTTTGACCTCCCATACTAGCCCACGCACCGTATACGTAGTGTGATTTAAATTAATTTGGGATTAAAATAATTATAGCAATTAAAAGTCAACAACTTAAATTTTAATATTTTATTTTGAACTGTTATTAATAAAAAAAAAAAATTTGTTTTTTGATTAAGCAATACAAACTATAAACAACTTTGATTTTATTTTAAATAAGATATTTTTGACGATTTGTCGATAAAATAAATGATAATATAAATTTACCTCGAAAAAGGTAATCATAACATAATTAAATACATACTTTGAGCTGTAATTTACTATAATTACAATTTCGCAGAAATTCAGAAAGTTTGTTTCCACTCCACAATAGACGCATACGCATGGGTTAACTTTTCTTTATTTTAGGACATAAACAATCATTACACAAAAAAAAACAATTAACATATACAAATTAAAATTTCGTGCAGTATTTACATTCTACATACCTTGATTAATATTATCCATTAAAAAAGTTATTTTAAAGTTCGTTTCTTAATTTTTTACACTGGCTCAAAGTTTGCCTACAATTTTCCGCTTTTTTTGGCAGAGTGAACAGCTGACTAAACACCTGACTTTAAGTGTGTCAAAAAAACAAGTGTGCAGTAAAAACAAAAATATTTTTATATTCGATATATTCAAAGTATTCTGTTCAACAAGAAATTGTTTAAATACGATTTTGTTTCAACAAATTTTTAGGTTAATGCCACAAAATCTGGATTTTGGACCACAGTGCAGCCGACCAACGAGCCTACCTGCGGACCCTCCTTGAATTCGATGCGGGAAGCCTGAAATCAACATATGGTACCTAGAAATAAAATATAATAATAGTAATTCATGATTTTAATGATTTCAATTTGCAAATTGGGCTTTATTTACATCTACTTACCTAATGTGACCAAACCTTATAAAGCAAACAACATGCCCATTCAATGTTAGCTAAATGTTAATTATCAGCCAATGTAAACGGATGATTGCATGGATGGAATTGCATACATTTACATTGGCTTTGCTATTGTTATTTTTTAATTTTAGCTTATATTTTAAATAATTTAAAAATATTATCAATCTAATTGCATTCAACTAACTATCTCTTCTAACTATACTAAAAATCTAAATCGATACAACACTTAACATAACACGATAAAATCGATAACAATTCTATACAACGATAAATTACAGCTGTTAATGTAAACAGAAACACACATACAAATGGCGGCCATAACTACCCTTCAGTACGAAGTGTCGCCGGGGACAATGTCGCCGCATCTCTCTGCACGGATACCGTTGAAAAAATCAGTTTTTTCATGATCGCGTTTGGCAAAAATTATATACACTGCGCGCCACTTGAATAGGACAAATGCTCATAATAGGACAAACGCTCATGCTCGCTTTACAAATGCTCATAACTCGAAAATGAAATGGTAAAATAACGGTATTTTTTCATATTATCTTATTTCAAGCATTCTTCGCTCTTTCTGGTGCGTTCCAAGCTTTGGAATAGAACCGTTATAAAGTTGTTTACATTTTATGTTTACATTCGCAAAAATTCAATGGAATTTTTGCGCCACTTGAATAGAACATGCATTTTATTTAATTAATATCGGTGGCACGCGCCCGCAAATTTTGGTTAAGTGAAACTTTTTTCTTAATTTGAAGTGTATATTAAATTTAAAAATTAAAATGGGTCGTGGCACTTCATTATCTGAGTCGGAAAAGGGAAAAATCCAAGCTTACAAGGATTCTGGACTTTCTATTGCCAAAATAGCAAAAAAAAAAATGGACAGGAGCCGTCACGTCATAACCAATTTTTAAGATAATGAGGCTAATTATGGAAAAACTTACACGACTCTTTGGCCAAGATAAGGGAAAAATGCAACGTTAGAGCAAGTTTGACAACCATGCGACGTGTTATTAATAATGCTCCACACCTAAAGAGACTAAAAATCAAGAAGAAGCCACCCCTTAACCCGGTTCGAAAGTTGCAACGCCTTGAGTTCGCTCGCGCACATGTGACCTGGACTTCGGAGTGGCATTGTGTTGTCTTTTCGGGCGAAAAAAAGTTTAATTTGGAGGGCCCCGATGGCTTTAACTACTATTTTCATGATCTTCGGAAAGAACCACACCATCTTGATAAGTTGCACAGCTGTGATGGAGGTATTATGGTGTGGGGGGCCATTTCCTATTATGGCACCTGTGAGCTTAAATTTGTTCCAACCACCATGAATGCGTTGTGCTATAATGGTATATTGACAGAGGCCTTTCCACACTTCCAAACTCTTTTTGCCAACCTAAAATGGATTTATCAGCAGGATAATGCTCCTATACATACGGCCCGGATTGTTAAATCGTATATAGCGAGAAACGTAGAAACGTAGAATATTAAACTGGCCACCCTATTCACCGGACTTGAATATTATTGAGAATGTGTGGGGATGGCTAACACGTCAAGTAAATGGATCAGGTCAGCAATATTCGAGCGTTCCAGAGCTAATTGCAGCTATCAAATCAGCATGGGGCTCAATCTCCTTGAATTATTTGAGAAAATTGTATGAATTCCTTCCAGACCGAATGTGTGAGGTTTTGGAGAAAAAAGGTTGCTCAACACACTATTAAAAATTTGGTTTTTGTTTAAAAACATGCTAATAACTTTGATTTGAAGTAATATTTTTATTTGAAGTGGATTCAAATATCCTTAAACAATTTTATGTTAAAGTGTCCTATTCAAGTGGTGCACATTTAAGACTCAACATTTTGTTACTTAATGGTTAACACTGTTTTTTGTATACTTACAACTTTTGAATAACTTGGAAATTTTCGTCAAATAAATATAATAAAATAAACTTTTTAAGAAAAAAAAAATATATTCATAGTTGTCTTGGCTTAGCAGGAATTAACTAAAGAAAATCGACTTTAGAGGTGTCCTATTCAAGTGGCGCGCAGTGTACAGTCAGTCACAAAAGTATTCGTCTCCAGGGGTTCCCTGTATTTATTCACGTTTTTGCTGGATATTTAATAATAAATTCAATCGTTTTTTCACAGGACGGGGTAAATAAAATATTTATCTAACTCAATTTAACTTAACTTTATTAAAAAAACCAATACTTAAAATTTTTTTCAAAACAAAAAAAATGAACAATTGTGAGAAACACTATAAATGATAATAATATCCCACACAACAAATAAGCAGCAACACAATCTAACGGTGTAAATGATGCACCAGATACAAGATACAGCCGAGATACAAACCAATGGCAAATGGTTTACGATCAAACATGGTCGATCGAACCACACGCAACCACTGGCGATTTCGTACAAGCGGGAAGATGCGTGGGAGGCATAATGCATGATATCGGCTGTATAAGAGTAAATGAAACCAGGCTTGAGGGCATAATTGCATGCAAAAAGAGGGCATTGGCCTGGTAAGATAAATCAAGAGCACAGAGGGGCAATAATAGAGATGCATGCATTAGCATACTGTGCTTATGAGTATACGCTGAATAAGCATACACCCACATTACACGTACACTATGCGTGTACGACCGCGAGGGAGAGTACCGGTGGCCAATGGGGTGCTTTCTGCCTACGTCATGCATGCGAGATCGATAGCAGTTAGATCGCGAGCAGCTGAAATTATGCGACAAAAGAGCACAAAAGTGAGGGCTAAGCAAGCCCATGAGACGGGTGCGGGGAATGCGTGATGCCGAAACGAAACCAAGTGAGGGCGATGCTTGTGAATCGCGGAGTAGGGGGGAGAGCATGAATGCATGAAAACGATAATGGTTTGTGGATTGAAAAAGGGAATATGCAAGCCGAAGGGGGAGGGATGAGCAATGGGAAGCCCTCTATCCAGTGGATACGATATGCGCGTGGGACTGCGATACAGATGAAATCAAACACCAATTTATATTAAATTAATCAGGCTAATTATCGTTAAATAAAAGATTAAGTAAATACAACAAATATATGTATGCATAGTTATAGTGTGGAAGGAATTTGGGCGAAGTTGGGTATGACGAGTGGATCGAGGGAGTGACGGGCGACGGCAGCGCCGCCAGAGAAAAGAAAGCAGCGAAAGTCAACGGAATACGATGGGCGGCCAATGGAAAGGCGACGCCAATGGGTGAAAGTGATAGAAGCCAATGCATACAAGACAAGGACAAGGAAACGAATGGGCGCGCAGCCACAAAGAAAGTGCACACATATGCGCCAAGAAATACGGGACTTTCACCACGCATAGCAACAAATGGAAGCGTGGGTGAAAGTAGAAGGCCGATGGAAAAGTACCAGCTGTATAGCGGTACTACACCAGCCAGCTCCTGAGGCCAGAGGAGCTGCCTATATAAAGGCGGCACAAATCAAGAAAAATCATCAAGTCGTGATCAAACAACAAGTAATTAAGGCCTTACGAGTAACCTTAATAACTTGTCAAGTAACTACAAGTCCTGAGATCTATCTAGGAACTGTGAAGGCCTTACGAGTAACCTGTCAAGTTCATTAGATAACAACAAGTCCTCAAATTAGGACGATAAACACCGTACCCAAGCTAGCACACAATTGAGAGAAGCCAAGCGGCGTCAGGACTATCCAAAGTCATTGGCAGGCACGAGGATATATCCTACTGCCGAGATTCCAGGATCTATATATTCTGATGATTACCAATTGCTGAGGAAAATCCTGCTTTGTCCCAAAGCGATAAAGCAAGCAAAGGCCATCTCAAAGACACAGCGAAAGGGTGCCGTGGTGTAAAGGATATCCCTAGAGGATCAAGATAAACCAAGAAACGTAAAGAAAGGTCGTGAGATACATATTCGAAGGACCAATCCTCGTCTCAAAAGACACGATATAGACGAAGGGGAACACAAGTTGGGCGAACACTACAAACTCAAAGCGGTAACCAGCAACGGCTACAGGAGCAAGAGGAGAAATAGAGCGGGCGACGAGGAATCCAAATTAGCTCACCAACACTGCCCAAGTCCAGAACTGCCTTGGAGAAACCGTCATATCTAGCTGAGCTCACCAATGATTTGAATAAACATACATATAAATATTAAACAACTAAAAATCAAACGTGTTTCTGATTTCACCGGGGCACAAAATAAATTTGTTGTACCGAACCTAGCCCAAGAGATATTATAAATATCCCAAAGGACGAAAAAGGATCGTTACACCATTGAGTACCAATTGTAATTAAAAATAACCTAAAACACAGCGTCCTTAGCCCAATCGCCTCAGCAAAGATGCAATGCTTTCCAATGACGATTTCCATCTCGGCCAAGGAGAAAATCACAATCGCTGCAATATATTGCCCTCCCCAGCCAGTTTGGATGACGGAAGAATTCAAGCAACTGCTAAAAACTGTTGAGTCGAGTGGTAACGACCGAAAGTACCTAATTTTGCGGCGACTTTAATGCTAAACATTCATGGGGGGCAACCCCAGGTCGTGCAAACGAGGACAGGCTCTCCTCAAAGCTGTCCATGAAAACGTGAAAACTAACATCCTAGCCACAGGGGGGGCACAAAGGGTGCGAATATTAAAAAGTTCATTCAAATAGAAATAAAAACAAATGAGGACATTGATGCAGCCATAGACATACTTACAAATAAAATACATAATGCTGCAAAAATAGCTACATCCCCACAGCTCCTCCAAAACCTGCAATTGGATAAAAACAAACACCACTCACAGCGATTGAAATCTAGAAAAATAACGAGACTCATCTCTATCAACAAAAAAGCAAAAAAAGAGACTGATGAGAAATAATAGAATGGCCAATGAAAAACACTTTAAGGACACCACAACCAGATTGAGAAAAGCTATAAAAGAAGAAAAGAAAGAAAGATTAAATAAGCTACTAAAGACCATTGATCCATCAGACAGATATAAAATGGCTAAACTATGGAGACTCACAAACAACATTAAAAGACAGCCAGAAGCGAACTGGCCCATAAAAATTACAACGGCTAATCTCCCATCCACCAGCACTGCTACAAAAAAGACGAGCCACACCTGTACAAGGACAAACGAGGAGAAAGCGAATGCCTTTGCGCTACATCTTGAGGACAGATTCAGCCCATCAGATGCCTCACTAAACAATCCAACGAATCCGATAATTGAAGAGCTGGAACTAATTAAAGCAAAAAAAAAGCAAGGGATCTCGAGCTCTCTAAGCTCCACTGGAAAGACCCTCAATTCCATCAGCAGACAGCCCACCTATCCAAGGAGAATCCGTTCTTCTTCCGGCCAATCACCCTTAAGGAAATAAAGATTGAAATTACAAACATGAAAACAAAAAGCACCTGGAATTGACAAAATTACAAATCAAACCATCAAATACTTACCGAATAAAGCACTAATTCTCCTACTAAATATATACAACAGCATGCTCCGTCTTTCTTATTTTCCACAGCAGTGGAATAAAGCAACTGTCTCTAAAACCTAGAAAGAGTCCTGCCGAAGTATCGTCCTACAGGCCGATAAGTCTCACATCGGGGCTGTCAAAGATGTTCGAACTTTTCTTCCTGCGCAGACTGTTTGACCACTTTGAAGACTTAAAAAAGCCATTCCCAGCCATCAATTTGGCTTCAGAAAGGAACACTCTGCAGAACAACAACTGGCTAGAGTCACCCAAAACATCCTAAGGGCCCTTGATGATAAGAAGTACTGCTCTGCAATCTTCATCGACATCACCCAAGTCTTTGATAAGGTCTGGCATTAGGGACTCCTCAACAAACTCATCAAAGTATTGCCCATGAGATACTACAACCTTCTAGAAAGTTACCTAAAAGATAGAAAGTTTGTGGTTAAAGGCAATGGTGATGTATTGTCCAGAAAGGGGAAAATCCTCAGGGGAGTGTCCTTGGCCCCCGTTCTCTATTCTCCTCTGATGTTCCGACGCCTGAATTTCTAGGGCTCACAGCAATGCACCATAACCTCAGCAGCCTCTCTGCGAATAATATGCTACTATCAACTTATGCTGATGATACAATTATACTCTCTACTCACCCAATCCTACAAACAGCACTCAAAGCCAACCAGCAGTATCTGAAGATCTTCAAGTCCTGGGCTGACAAGTGGGGCCTGAAAATCAACTCTGAAAAAACAAATTAAGTGATCTATACAAATCTAAACATCAATAAGAACATAATACTTTCACACTCACCTGAACTTAATGGACAAAGAAACAAAACCACCTCAAGTCAACAATATCTTGGTGTACATCTGGACCAGAGGTTGACATTAAACAAACACATTACCACCTGTACACTAGAACCAGGGCGCAACTAAAAAACTGGAATGGCTAATTGGAAACACCAGCAAGCTCCCAATGAGGTGTAAAATAACCATCACCAAACAACTCATTATTCCCATTTGGAGCTACGCCATTCCAGTATGGGGAGCTCTTACAAGCAACACCCTGTTTAACAAAATCTCTGGAACGCATAACACAATAATTAGAAATGTGACCAAAGCAAATAGATACGCTACAAATAAAATCATGAGAGAAAAGCACCTTATTAGATCCGTGGAGGAAATATTCGAGAAAGCAAGTAGTAGGGCAGTGCTCCAATGAGAGTTCTATAAAATAAAATAAAAAGAAGAGAAAATGATTTTAATGAAGAACACAGAAAGATAATGAAAGAAGCACACAAAATGAATCCATTAGCAAGTCATTACACGACATGTACCTCAACTCCCTAAGATCTGGCAACAACTACGTCGAATGGGGCGCCAAAAAAATGGCACATCAACCAGAAATATACAGGAATGCTGTCCTCAATGAAGCCAAAATTGCCGCGAATAAGACAGCAATCCAAAGCAAACCAGTTGACGAAAACAAGCACCTAGAAAACCAATTGATTATACTGGAAAAAAGGCTCCTAAAACTAATGGATGATGATGAACCCCAAGAAGCCCAGACTGCGGTACCAATCAGACGACAGCACATACCTGGAGTTGGAAGACTTGCAATCCTCAGCCGCTTCCTCTACCCAACGACAATAAATAGCTCAAATAGTACGCATCCCAAGCGTAAATCAACGCCAAGCCCAGCACTCATACTAGGGCACGCTTGTCACTCCGCGCATGCAGGCGCATGCCCCCTGAAGACTTCTACAACAAACAGCAACAAAAACACTACAAAGGGAGAGACGAAAAAGAAAATAAATAGAAAGCTTACCCTAACGTCACCGCTGCACAGTGGTCGGTTTCATAGGCCAAAAATAAAAAAAAAAAAACTGAAATTTGCAACTCTGTGTATGAAAACTAATTCAAAATAAAACAACAAAACAATTGGAGAATTAGTTTTTCCGTTATTTCGTTGGTACGCGCTAAGAACAGCTTGAAAAGAGAGGAAAAAAAAAACACGCAAGCTGTGCAGTGAACGGAGCTTAAAAGTTAGATCTGAGGGAAAAAATTAATATTTAATATATAATTGCGCTAAATCGCCAAATTTAATAATGAATATTGAAAAAAAAGGTTAATAGTATATATTTAAAGATTTTTGTGTAAAATTATATTGACCTAATGTTTTATAAGTGACCTGCGTGAAAGTTGTATTTTACTATGTTTTGTGACTTTAATTAAAAAAAAAGTTGTGACCGCGGTCTCACCCTGAAATAAATCTTGTTTGCTTTCTTTATTCATTATTTTCTTAGTTTATGTTCTTTTTTTCATCCGCTACTTTTTCCAACTTTCTGTGTTATTCGTGTTATTCTATTGTGTTGTCTCTGTACGCGTACATTACTGTGTTGTCGTTATCTGTGTTATTCTCTTGTGTTGTCTATTCACACTACACTTTCTTCAGTGTGTATTTTGTTTTTGTTTTGATCGTCATATTTAATTGTTCTTTGGTTTCAATATTTTTATTTTCTTAATTTTAATCAAGCATTCGTTTAATTTATACATACATACATATATATGTATATACAGGAACATCTTATCAATGTCAGCTCCCACGCATATATATTTTTGATATGTGGTGTTTGGAAAAAGGTTCATTTGCTGATAAAGCTAAACAAGTATTTGGAAACCTGAAACATACATTTGAATCTGATGGTTATGAATTCAGTGGCAATAGTGTGGTGTCCAGACTGGATTATATCTTTAAAAAATTTGGAGAAATGTGGACTAAAAGCCACAGAATAAAATATAAAGTTGTCGAAAAAAATGGGGATTGGTTTGCTCAAAATGAATTAATATTATTAAATCTGCAATCATCACCGTTACAGCAAAATCGAGGTCGTCCAAGATTAAGTCTTTTTGAGTGCTCAGAAAGAACTAAGCGGCGACGGATAGCAGATATAGCAGAATTTGATGAATCCGCAGTTAATGATTTACGAAATGCTTGTAGACAACCGAATTCATCGATCTATCCTGCAAAGACGTGTGAAGCAATATCACTTATAACTGATGCAAATTTAACAAAACATCAGTATCTGCTTATTAGAAGCTTTGTTAATAATAAACTGGATATTAACTTCTTACCCTGTTATGATAGTATTTTAATATTTATTTATTTATTGGACCACACTGCATCTCGGATTTTAGAATTGCAGAGTGAGGTTATTAATGAACTCAGTGATTGCTCAAATAACCTTAAATTAATAGGAAAATGGGGCTTTCATGGCAGCTCTGGGCAGAGCGAATATAAACAAACATTCGAAAATAATAATGCAGAAGACAGCAATTTGTTTATCACATCATATGACCCTCTTCAATTAATTACCAAATCAAAGGATGATGAGGAGCACAAAATAATTTGGAAAAACCCTCGACCTTCCTCCACCCGCTATTGCCGCCCTATACGGATTCAATTTCAAAAGGAATCAGTTCTTTTAATAAAAAATGAAGAACTTTACAACTGCGACAACTGCTTACAAAAACAAGTTCAAACAGATCGCTACTAATTTGGATTGTCTCCATTACATGCCTACATTCGATTTTTTGAATATATGCTTCACGTTTCATATAGACTCGAAATAAAACAGTGGCAAGTAAGGGGCGCAGAAAATAAACAACAATTTCTACGAAGGAAACAAATGATTCAGTGCGAATTTCGTAACAAAATGGGTTTAATTGTCGACAAACCAAGAACAGGTGGAAGTGGATCCTCAAATGATAGGAACACTGCAAGAAGATTTTTCAATGAAGCCCAAGTGTCTGCTGAAATAACTGGCATAGAAAAACATCTTATTGAAAATTGTGCAATTTTACTACAAGCCTTATCATCAGGTTATAAAATTAATGTAGAAAAATTTCGAGAATTGGCTCTAGCTACCGCTCGAGAACTAACAACTAAGTATTCGTGGTACTATATTCCTCCCTCGGTTCACAAAATTTTAATTCATGCGCCAGATATTATTAAGCACGCATTAGTATCTATTGGAGAGCTCTCAGAAGAAGCTGCTGAGGCAAGAAATCAAGACGTGAAGAAGTATCGACTAAACCATACAAGGAAAATTTCACGGGTAGCCACAAATCAGGACTTAATAAATAGGTTGCTTTTGACCTCTGATCCTCTGATTTCTGGTCAAAGAAAATTACCAAGCAAAAAAAATCATTTTTACCAAAATCAGTGTTTGATTTACTCGAATAGTAATAGTTATTATTAAACTATTATATTTTTCTACTTAGTTTTGATGCTTTAATAAATATATAAAAAATAAAAAAAAGACACTTTCTAAAAATTATTTTTTGATAGCCTAGAAGTGAAATGAGAGGGGTTTGAAGTGGTTTATTTATGACAATACAATTGTTTACTACTTATAATATTTTTATAAAGCTAATATAAAAATTTCACTTTGATATAGTCAGTGGAAACATTTTTGGCCGCTAATTTCATACAGTACCGACCACTGTGCGCTGTACCCACAACTCGAACACTAGCAGAGAGACCATAGTAGCGACCCACTGAATTACGAGAGCCTCACTACACATGGATTACTGCACCACAGCCATATCACCTAGAAATCCCACCTGTTGGCACTTGCATCGTAGATGCTCAATTCCACTCACCATACGGATGCCTGATGATTATATAAATTGGCCAGCAACCCAAACGCCATGCCACGCTTGCATCAAAGAAAGGTGGGCATCAAACCAGCCCAGATTTTGTGGCATTAACTAGAAGGAATGCAGTTACAGAGTTGAAACTTTGCACATATAACCATGTTAGAATACATAATGAAAAAAAAAATGGAGAGATTTGACCACGCCCTCTTGACCTCCCATACTAGCCCACGCACCGTATACGTAGTGTGATTTAAATTAATTTGGGATTAAAATAATTATAGCAATTAAAAGTCAACAACTTAAATTTTAATATTTTATTTTGAACTGTTATTAATAAAAAAAAAAAAATTGTTTTTTGATTAAGCAATACAAACTATAAACAACTTTGATTTTATTTTAAATAAGATATTTTTGACGATTTGTCGATAAAATAAATGATAATATAAATTTACCTCGGAAAAAGTAATCATAACATAATTAAATACATACTTTGAGCTGTAATTTACCATAATTACAATTTCGCAGAAATTCAGAAAGTTTGTTTCCACTCCACAATAGACGCATACATGGGTTAACTTTTCTTTATTTTAGGACATAAACAATCATTACACAAAAAAAAAACAATTAACATATACAAATTAAAATTTCGTGCAGTATTTACATTCTACATACCTTGATTAATATTATCCATTAAAAAAGTTATTTTAAAGTTCGTTTCTTAATTTTTTACACTGGCTCAAAGTTTGCCTACAATTTTCCGCTTTTTTTGGCAGAGTGAACAGCTGACTAAACACCTGACTTTAAGTGTGTCAAAATTTCACACTTCAATAAATATATTATATATTCGATATGTCCAACAAGAAATTGTTTAAATACGATTTTGTTTCAACAAATTTTTAGGTTAATGCCACAAAATCTGGATTTTGGACCACAGTGCAGCCGACCAACGAGCCTACCTGCGGACCCTCCTTGAATTCGATGCGGGAAGCCTGAAATCAACATATGGTACCTAGAAATAAAATATAATAATAGTAATTCATGATTTTAATGATTTCAATTTGCAAATTGGGCTTTATTTACATCTACTTACCTAATGTGACCAAACCTTATAAAGCAAACAACATGCCCATTCAATGTTAGCTAAATGTTAATTATCAGCCAATGTAAACGGATGATTGCATGGATGGAATTGCATACATTTACATTGGCTTTGCTATTGTTATTTTTTAATTTTAGCTTATATTTTAAATAATTTAAAAATATTATCAATCTAATTGCATTCAACTAACTATCTCTTCTAACTATACTAAAAATCTAAATCGATACAACACTTAACATAACACGATAAAATCGATAACAATTCTATACAACGATAAATTACAGCTGTTAATGTAAACAGAAACACACATACAAATGGCGGCCATAACTACCCTTCAGTACGAAGTGTCGCCGGGGACAATGTCGCCGCATCTCTCTGCACGGATACCGTTGAAAAAATCAGTTTTTTCATGATCGCGTTTGGCAAAAATTATATACACTGCGCGCCACTTGAATAGGACAAATGTTCATAATAGGACAAACGCTCATGCTCGCTTTACAAATGCTCATAACTCGAAAATGAAATGGTAAAATAACGGTATTTTTTCATATTATCTTATTTCAAGCATTCTTCGCTCTTTCTGGTGCGTTCCAAGCTTTGGAATAGAACCGTTATAAAGTTGTTTACATTTTATGTTTACATTCGCAAAAATTCAATGGAATTTTTGCGCCACTTGAATAGAACATGCATTTTATTTAATTAATATCGGTGGCACGCGCCCGCAAATTTTGGTTAAGTGAAACTTTTTCTTAATTTGAAGTGTATATTAAATTTAAAAATTAAAATGGGTCGTGGCACTTCATTATCTGAGTCGGAAAAGGGAAAAATCCAAGCTTACAAGGATTCTGGACTTTCTATTGCCAAAATAGCAAAAAAAAATGGACAGGAGCCGTCACGTCATAACCAATTTTAAGATAATGAGGCTAATTATGGAAAAACTTACACGACTCTTTGGCCAAGATAAGGGAAAAATGCAACGTTAGAGCAAGTTTGACAACCATGCGACGTGTTATTAATAATGCTCCACACCTAAAGAGACTAAAAATCAAGAAGAAGCCACCCCTTAACCCGGTTCGAAAGTTGCAACGCCTTGAGTTCGCTCGCGCACATGTGACCTGGACTTCGGAGTGGCATTGTGTTGTCTTTTCGGGCGAAAAAAAGTTTAATTTGGAGGGCCCCGATGGCTTTAACTACTATTTTCATGATCTTCGGAAAGAACCACACCATCTTGATAAGTTGCACAGCTGTGATGGAGGTATTATGGTGTGGGGGGCCATTTCCTATTATGGCACCTGTGAGCTTAAATTTGTTCCAACCACCATGAATGCGTTGTGCTATAATGGTATATTGACAGAGGCCTTTCCACACTTCCAAACTCTTTTTGCCAACCTAAAATGGATTTATCAGCAGGATAATGCTCCTATACATACGGCCCGGATTGTTAAATCGTATATAGCGAGAAACGTAGAAACGTAGAATATTAAACTGGCCACCCTATTCACCGGACTTGAATATTATTGAGAATGTGTGGGGATGGCTAACACGTCAAGTAAATGGATCAGGTCAGCAATATTCGAGCGTTCCAGAGCTAATTGCAGCTATCAAATCAGCATGGGGCTCAATCTCCTTGAATTATTTGAGAAAATTGTATGAATTCCTTCCAGACCGAATGTGTGAGGTTTTGGAGAAAAAAGGTTGCTCAACACACTATTAAAAAATTTGGTTTTTGTTTAAAAACATGCTAATAACTTTGATTTGAAGTAATATTTTTATTTGAAGTGGATTCAAATATCCTTAAACAATTTTATGTTAAAGTGTCCTATTCAAGTGGTGCACATTTAAGACTCAACATTTTGTTACTTAATGGTTAACACTGTTTTTTGTATACTTACAACTTTTGAATAACTTGGAAATTTTCGTCAAATAAATATAATAAAATAAACTTTTTAAGAAAAAAAAATATATTCATAGTTGTCTTGGCTTAGCAGGAATTAACTAAAGAAAATCGACTTTAGAGGTGTCCTATTCAAGTGGCGCGCAGTGTACAGTCAGTCACAAAAGTATTCGTCTCCAGGGGTTCCCTGTATTTATTCACGTTTTTGCTGGATATTTAATAATAAATTCAATCGTTTTTTCACAGGACGGGGTAAATAAAATATTTATCTAACTCAATTTAACTTAACTTTATTAAAAAAACCAATACTTAAAATTTTTTTCAAAACAAAAAAAATGAACAATTGTGAGAAACACTATAAATGATAATAATATCCCACACAACAAATAAGCAGCAACACAATCTAACGGTGTAAATGATGCACCAGATACAAGATACAGCCGAGATACAAACCAATGGCAAATGGTTTACGATCAAACATGGTCGATCGAACCACACGCAACCACTGGCGATTTCGTACAAGCGGGAAGATGCGTGGGAGGCATAATGCATGATATCGGCTGTATAAGAGTAAATGAAACCAGGCTTGAGGGCATAATTGCATGCAAAAAGAGGGCATTGGCCTGGTAAGATAAATCAAGAGCACAGAGGGGCAATAATAGAGATGCATGCATTAGCATACTGTGCTTATGAGTATACGCTGAATAAGCATACACCCACATTACACGTACACTATGCGTGTACGACCGCGAGGGAGAGTACCGGTGGCCAATGGGGTGCTTTCTGCCTACGTCATGCATGCGAGATCGATAGCAGTTAGATCGCGAGCAGCTGAAATTATGCGACAAAAGAGCACAAAAGTGAGGGCTAAGCAAGCCCATGAGACGGGTGCGGGGAATGCGTGATGCCGAAACGAAACCAAGTGAGGGCGATGCTTGTGAATCGCGGAGTAGGGGGGAGAGCATGAATGCATGAAAACGATAATGGTTTGTGGATTGAAAAAGGGAATATGCAAGCCGAAGGGGGAGGGATGAGCAATGGGAAGCCCTCTATCCAGTGGATACGATATGCGCGTGGGACTGCGATACAGATGAAATCAAACACCAATTTATATTAAATTAATCAGGCTAATTATCGTTAAATAAAAGATTAAGTAAATACAACAAATATATGTATGCATAGTTATAGTGTGGAAGGAATTTGGGCGAAGTTGGGTATGACGAGTGGATCGAGGGGAGTGACGGGCGACGGCAGCGCCGCCAGAGAAAAGAAAGCAGCGAAAGTCAACGGAATACGATGGGCGGCCAATGGAAAGGCGACGCCAATGGGTGAAAGTGATAGAAGCCAATGCATACAAGACAAGGACAAGGAAACGAATGGGCGCGCAGCCACAAAGAAAGTGCACACATATGCGCCAAGAAATACGGGACTTTCACCACGCATAGCAACAAATGGAAGCGTGGGTGAAAGTAGAAGGCCGATGGAAAAGTACCAGCTGTATAGCGGTACTACACCAGCCAGCTCCTGAGGCCAGAGGAGCTGCCTATATAAAGGCGGCACAAATCAAGAAAAATCATCAAGTCGTGATCAAACAACAAGTAATTAAGGCCTTACGAGTAACCTTAATAACTTGTCAAGTAACTACAAGTCCTGAGATCTATCTAGGAACTGTGAAGGCCTTACGAGTAACCTGTCAAGTTCATTAGATAACAACAAGTCCTCAAATTAGGACGATAAACACCGTACCCAAGCTAGCACACAATTGAGAGAAGCCAAGCGGCGTCAGGACTATCCAAAGTCATTGGCAGGCACGAGGATATATCCTACTGCCGAGATTCCAGGATCTATATATTCTGATGATTACCAATTGCTGAGGAAAATCCTGCTTTGTCCCAAAGCGATAAAGCAAGCAAAGGCCATCTCAAAGACACAGCGAAAGGGTGCCGTGGTGTAAAGGATATCCCTAGAGGATCAAGATAAACCAAGAAACGTAAAGAAAGGTCGTGAGATACATATTCGAAGGACCAATCCTCGTCTCAAAAGACACGATATAGACGAAGGGGAACACAAGTTGGGCGAACACTACAAACTCAAAGCGGTAACCAGCAACGGCTACAGGAGCAAGAGGAGAAATAGAGCGGGCGACGAGGAATCCAAATTAGCTCACCAACACTGCCCAAGTCCAGAACTGCCTTGGAGAAACCGTCATATCTAGCTGAGCTCACCAATGATTTGAATAAACATACATATAAATATTAAACAACTAAAAATCAAACGTGTTTCTGATTTCACCGGGGCACAAAATAAATTTGTTGTACCGAACCTAGCCCAAGAGATATTATAAATATCCCAAAGGACGAAAAAGGATCGTTACACCATTGAGTACCAATTGTAATTAAAAATAACCTAAAACACAGCGTCCTTAGCCCAATCGCCTCAGCAAAGATGCAATGCTTTCCAATGACGATTTCCATCTCGGCCAAGGAGAAAATCACAATCGCTGCAATATATTGCCCTCCCCAGCCAGTTTGGATGACGGAAGAATTCAAGCAACTGCTAAAAACTGTTGAGTCGAGTGGTAACGACCGAAAGTACCTAATTTTGCGGCGACTTTAATGCTAAACATTCATGGGGGGCAACCCCAGGTCGTGCAAACGAGGACAGGCTCTCCTCAAAGCTGTCCATGAAAACGTGAAAACTAACATCCTAGCCACAGGGGGGGCACAAAGGGTGCGAATATTAAAAAGTTCATTCAAATAGAAATAAAAACAAATGAGGACATTGATGCAGCCATAGACATACTTACAAATAAAATACATAATGCTGCAAAAATAGCTACATCCCCACAGCTCCTCCAAAACCTGCAATTGGATAAAAACAAACACCACTCACAGCGATTGAAATCTAGAAAAATAACGAGACTCATCTCTATCAACAAAAAAGCAAAAAAGAGACTGATGAGAAATAATAGAATGGCCAATGAAAAACACTTTAAGGACACCACAACCAGATTGAGAAAAGCTATAAAAGAAGAAAAGAAAGAAAGATTAAATAAGCTACTAAAGACCATTGATCCATCAGACAGATATAAAATGGCTAAACTATGGAGACTCACAAACAACATTAAAAGACAGCCAGAAGCGAACTGGCCCATAAAAATTACAACGGCTAATCTCCCATCCACCAGCACTGCTACAAAAAAGACGAGCCACACCTGTACAAGGACAAACGAGGAGAAAGCGAATGCCTTTGCGCTACATCTTGAGGACAGATTCAGCCCATCAGATGCCTCACTAAACAATCCAACGAATCCGATAATTGAAGAGCTGGAACTAATTAAAGCAAAAAAAAAGCAAGGGATCTCGAGCTCTCTAAGCTCCACTGGAAAGACCCTCAATTCCATCAGCAGACAGCCCACCTATCCAAGGAGAATCCGTTCTTCTTCCGGCCAATCACCCTTAAGGAAATAAAGATTGAAATTACAAACATGAAAACAAAAAAGCACCTGGAATTGACAAAATTACAAATCAAACCATCAAATACTTACCGAATAAAGCACTAATTCTCCTACTAAATATATACAACAGCATGCTCCGTCTTTCTTATTTTCCACAGCAGTGGAATAAAGCAACTGTCTCTAAAACCTAGAAAGAGTCCTGCCGAAGTATCGTCCTACAGGCCGATAAGTCTCACATCGGGGCTGTCAAAGATGTTCGAACTTTTCTTCCTGCGCAGACTGTTTGACCACTTTGAAGACTTAAAAAAAGCCATTCCCAGCCATCAATTTGGCTTCAGAAAGGAACACTCTGCAGAACAACAACTGGCTAGAGTCACCCAAAACATCCTAAGGGCCCTTGATGATAAGAAGTACTGCTCTGCAATCTTCATCGACATCACCCAAGTCTTTGATAAGGTCTGGCATTAGGGACTCCTCAACAAACTCATCAAAGTATTGCCCATGAGATACTACAACCTTCTAGAAAGTTACCTAAAAGATAGAAAGTTTGTGGTTAAAGGCAATGGTGATGTATTGTCCAGAAAGGGGAAAATCCTCAGGGGAGTGTCCTTGGCCCCGTTCTGTACTCTCTATTCTCCTCTGATGTTCCAACGCCTGAATTTCTAGGCCTCACAGCAATGCACCATAACCTCAGCAGCCTCTCTGCGAATAATATGCTACTATCAACTTATGCTGATGATACAATTATGCTCTCTACTCACCCAATCCTACAAACAGCACTCAAAGCTAACCAGCAGTATCTGAAGATCTTCAAGTCCTGGGTGTCAGCCCAAAATCAACTCTGAAAAAACAAAACAAGTGATCTATACAAATCTAAACATCGATAAGAACATAAAACTTTCACACTCACCTGAACTTAATGGACAAAGAAACAAAACCACCTCAAGTCAACAATATCTTGGTGTACATCTGGACCAGAGGTTGACATTAAACAAACACATTATCACCTGTACACTAGAAGCAGGGCGCAACTAAAAAACTGGAATAATTGGAAACACCAGCAAGCTCCCAATGAGGTGTAAAATAACCATCACCAAACAACTCATTATTCCCATTTGGAGCTACGCCATTCCAGTATGGGGAGCTCTTACAAGCAACACCCTGTTTAACAAAATCTCTGGAACGCATAACACAATAATTAGAAATGTGACCAAAGCAAATAGATACGCTACAAATAAAATCATGCCCTCTGACGTGACGGTCGTGTTTTTGCATAGCTCCTGAGTTTTTATTAATATATGTATATTGTTTTCTCTCAATTTTTAATTGTGCTTAGTTTGTTTTCGCTTTTGCTGGTGTGGTTTGCTTGAAACCCTTGTGTTTTATTTGCATAATTCGCCAAATTAAACAGTTTTGTTTTTTTCTTTTTTGTGATTAGTGTTTGGTGCATCTAAATTGTTTTTATTTTTTTCTTATTGTTCTCTCTCGTCATTGCTTCTGGAGTTGCTTCCCTCATCGCCCCCATCATACCATCAGTGCTAGTGGTTTTGTTGTTCTCTCTGCTTTGTGCTGTGCTCAGCTTCTCTCCCACGTAATCACTTTTGTAAGTCGTCCTCTCAAAGCTCGTCTTATAACTGTTCTTGCACTCTCTTTTGTGCTGTGTACTCTAGCTGTCTCTTGGTTTTATTTGTAATTATTGATTTTTTATCGATAATTATCTTTGTGCTGTTTATTTAAATTTTTTTATATATATATTTTTTTTTTTTTTTTGCCCTGTGTTTTATTTGGCTTTTTAATGGCTTGTTGTCTACCTTCTTGCAAGCATTCTGATCGTTTTGACGATCAGTATAGAGCAATATCTTGTTCGCTCTGCGATAATCTTATTCACTTAAAATGTGCTGGCCTCAACGGCCGTGATTACGACAAATTTTCTGGTTTGTCTGTGTCTAAGCCCGAGCTTGGCTTAATGCGCTGGACTTGCCCATCTTGTGCCAGTCAGAAGCTTGATTTTAGCCGAATGTACAGGGATCTTCGTTTAAAGTTTCTTTCTTTAAATAAAATGGCCAAACAGCTGTCTAACGAGTGTGACTCTAGCATACATTTACTGTCGCAATTCAAGTTTGTTCCACCTTCTAAGGAATTGCCCAAGAAATGTACCCTTGAGTTACCTCATATGCAGTCGCCCGCACTCTCTATTACATCTTCTCCCATTTTACTTTCGCCTACACCATCTTCTTGTCCCTCTTTATGCTCTTCTTTTCAGATTGAAGTACCCAGTACAAGCCCTGGTGTACCTCAATCTATCCCTCACGGGAACTTTAATCAATTACAGGATCAGGCTGGCTCTCAATTACTTGCGGATCCCAACCGCCTCCACTAACTGTAGTGCCTCATCGTAAACAATTATTTATTTCTAGGCTTGCTCCTGAAACTTCTGAGTCGTCTGTGGCAGCTTACATTGGTAATATATGCCCTGCTAAAGTTTTAATTCAAAAGTTTAAGTTTTCTAGGCCTCGCGAAATCTCCTCGTTTAAAATTACAGTACCAAAAGAGTATTTCTCAGCTATGGTTGACCCTAACTTTTGGCCAGAGGGCCTAGTTGTACACGAGTTTGCGGCCAATAGGCGCTCCAGTCCTTTGCCTGTCCACCTTCCTAATTTATCTTCTGCTTTAAAAAACTAATAACGTCTAGTCTTTGCATTCATTATCATAATGTAAGAGGACTTCTTACCAAGCTCTCGAAACTGTTCTGTGATAGCCAAAGCTTTTCGGCTGACATATTAGCTTTCTCTGAAACTTGGCTTAACTCCTCTGTTTTGGATAATGAAATTCTTTCTAATAACTTTATTTTTTATAGGCTTGATCGTGTTGGTCGTCGTGGCGGTGGAGTACTCATTGCAGTCAACTCGAATCTGTGCTCAAGTGTTGTGCCGATTGATCTCCCCTTAGGTGTTGAGTTTATTTGCGTCGAAGTTACATGTTCTAACTTTAGCTTACATATCTCTTGTTCATACATTCCTCCAGCTTCTGATATGATGATCTACATGCACCATGCAGATGCTTTGCGATCTATTTTTAGTCGTCTTAAAGATCGTGATTTTCTTTTAGTTTTAGGTGATTTTAACTTGCCCAATGTTTCTTGGCTTGTTGATGATAATCTATCTTTCTTAATTCCTTCATCTCAACATGTTTTTCTTGATAGCCTACTTGAATGTCCGCTATATCAGTTGAATTCTTTTCTTAACTCTTCTAAAAGAATGCTCGATCTTGTTTTTGTCTCGGATCCCACTGTTAGTGCTGTATCACAAACACAGCCCCTAGTGAAGCCTGAAGATCCTTATCACCATACCATTGAAGTTACTATTTCTTACAATTCCGTTAATAATTCATTTAATAACATCTCAAATTCTCGTCGTAGATGTTTTCGTAAAACAAATTTCAATCTTCTTAATAGCCTCATTTTCTCTTTTGATTGTTCATTTCTATTTGAGTGCTGTGATATAGATTGTGCAGTGAATTTTTTCTACTCTGCTCTTAATTCTCTAATTGATAAATGCGTTCCTTATGTGAATGTCTCTCTCTTTCCAGTGTGCCAGTCTGGTTCACACGTAGGCTCTCTAATCTCCGTAACATTAAATCGAGATATTTAAAAAAACAGGTTCGCGACTTGACTATGCAAATTATTGTGTAGCCAAATCTCAATTTAGTCTTTTAAATACACAATGCTACAATAATTATATTGTTCGCTGTAAGGTTGAATTTTATAAGAACCCCAAAAGGTTTTACAACTTTGTTAATTCCAAAAGACGCTCTAATTTATTTACCAGACTGCTAATAATGATTCAGATATTGCAGATCTGTTTGCTAAATTCTTTCAGTCGACTTATTCTACTACTGCTTCGGATCCCACACCTTATCCGTTCTCAATTCCACATTTAAATTGTATGTTTTTTCCTAGTATTACTGAAGATTGTATTATCTCTAGCTTGTCATCTATGACGTCTTCCTTCGTACCCGGGCCTTATAATATACCTAGTTGCATCCTAAAAATGTGTTCGATTTCCCTATCTAAGCCTTTATCTCGGTTATTCTTTATTTCGAGTGAGACTTGTAGCTTGCCTGATATTTGGAAGGAGTCTCTTATTATTCCGCTTTTTAAAAAGGGTAGCAAATCGGATATTTCTAACTACCGGGGCATTGCTAAACTTTCGGCAATACCTAAGCTGTTTGAGAAAATTATTACGTCTTACCTTCAATACCTATCCAGATCTACTATTTTTCCTTGTCAGCATGGCTTCATGAAAGGTCGTTCGTCGCTTACCAACCTTTTAGAATTGACTACCCTTGTACACAATGGCTTCCGTAAAAAGTGTCAAACTGATGTTATTTATACTGACTTTAGTAAGGCTTTCGATACGGTTGATCATTCTCTGCTTCTCATGAAACTTAACATCATGGGTTTTTCCCCGAAACTATTGGCTTGGTTAAAGTCGTACCTTATTGGCAGAACCCAAAACGTGTCTTTTCGTTCCTCGATATCTAAAACTGTTGGAGTTACGTCAGGTGTCCCCCAAGGCAGTCATCTGGGCCCACTGTTATTTACCTTGTTTATAAATGATTTGCCTTCGGCCTTGGCTCATTCACGCGTGCTCATGTTTGCGGATGACGTCAAGATTTGTTATTCATATAATGATCCTTCTTTCCAACAGTACTTGCGATCAGATCTCGATGCGTTCTGTGATTGGTGTCACGTTAATAAATTACACCTTAATGCCTCTAAGTGCTCTTTTATGACTTTCAGTCGTTTGTCGCCGTTCCTAGCTCATTACTCTATTAAGTCTGTTCTGTTAGATTGTGTACCATCATTCAAAGACTTAGGCGTTAGGTTTGACCCAAAACTTTCATTTAATGTTCATATAACTTTAATTCTCAATAGAGCATGCAGTCTTCTTGGCTTCATTAAACGTTGGGCCAAAGAATTTAATGATCCCTTTGTGTTTATACCCAAACGGGCAACACAAGGGTTAAGGGAGGCTGGAGCTTTCAGCTCGCGCCGCTCTCCCGATGATGCCCATCGCTCTCCCCACAAAAGAACTCCCCACACTTCGCTCCAAGCGGGGCTTGGTGCCCTACTCTTAATTAAGCTAGGTTTAGTGTAAAACTTACAAGTGAATAAAACACAACATTGAATTGAGATTGCTGCATCACCCAATTTCTTTGAGGGAAGACATTTAAAAGGAAATTCATTTAGCTGCCTACCAAGGAAATTCAACCCTCCTACAAAAACATTGGTCCTTCGAGCCGGATACCAAGATCCTCTCGAACCATTGGCATCGGAATTTCATACATATGTCAAGCTCAGCAATTTTTTCCAAATTATATGTATTGGAGTACATGTACATGCCTCCAGCATCACATACATATAATTGTTGCCCTTGATTTTCCTAATCAAAGTAAAATTACTTTCGCGCAAATTTTTTCTCCACAAAGGAGAGAAAATTTTGGTCCCCAAATTTTCATACATATGTATATATATGTCCAGTACATAAGGCGCCATATTTGTTCGCCCACTTCAAGATTTGATTCTTCATTTTTTCGCACACAAATATATTTTTCCATCACCGCGGACAAAATCCCGCTACCCCTTACAGCCTATATACATACATACATACGTGCATACATAAGTCCCGCTTAACTGCAGTGTACCAGCACAGCTGCAAGCTCATGTGCCAAAGACCGGCACAAAGCAAACGACCAAAAGTAGCTGTGCTGTATACCCTAGGTTGGCAGGCACTTTGTGGGGTATATATGTTGAAGGGTCACGTTGAGGGAAAAATCGAATAATATTTAATTATTAAAAATTTGTGTTCCGCGCTTTTGTTTATTATGATTTCAAATCGTTTTCAAGTCGTATCTTTGTTTTTTTTTTTAATATTGAATTCCCAAATTTTTCCAATCATTTCCAAGTCGTATCTAGGGTTTTTTAAATATTGATTTCCCAAATTTTTCCAATCTTTTCCAAGTCGTATCTTTGGGGTTATATTTCAATTCCGAAGTGTTTCCACAATTTCCAAGTCGTATCTTTCGTTATATTTCAATTTCAAAGTAGTTCCACGCGTTCCAAGTCGTATTTTTGGAGTTAGATTCCAATTCCAAAGTGTTTCCACGCGTTCCCAGTCGTATCTTTGGTTATTTCAATTCCAAAGTGTTTCCATGCGTTCCAAGTCGTATCTTTGGTTATATTTCAATTCCAAAGTGTTTCCACTCGTTTTAAGTCATATCTTTGTTTTTTCTATTTCAATTCCAAGGCGTTCCAGGCCTAGGGTTTTTTCGCAGCGTTCCAAGTTATCCCAAACGTACCAACTCGTTTTGTGGGTTTTTAAATCAATTTCAAGGCGTTTCAAAGACGTTCCTTGAGTGGTTAGGTAGTGTTGGGGTAACCGCCCCAAGAGTCACTCGGTCCGAATCCAAAAGGACTTTAGTTGCTTCCACCGTGGCTTTGCAAAAGTTTATCTCGATCGGCGATAAACTGATACATTTTTAAGTCGATACCCAAGTCACTTCACTGTTCGTCGTGACCGAGTTCGAACGTTGTGGGAGAGGGTCGAGCAGGGATATGAGAAATGTGAGGCACTCTCAGAGAATAAGACGGTAGCTCTGAAAATGTAGCCATTCAATCTAAATATGACAAATGCTATCAAGTATACGAGCAATGCACCGCTCGTTTAAGCGAGCTTATCCACGAAGCGTCTGCTCCTACGCCTCCGAACCGTCATGGGTCTACCTCTGCACCAGCAGAACGAGACTGTCGACTGCCACCCATTGACACAGAAGTCTTTACGGGAGATTACCTAAAATGGCCCATGCTCCGTGATTTGTTTACGGCCATTTACATAAGCGATTCGCGAATTTCCCCCGTTGAAAAGCTGTACCATCTCCTAACAATGAGGTTGGCTTCACCCCTCGTTTTCGCTAGGAAGAAGTGCTCGGAATTGGCTGTTTACGATAAGTCGCTTATTTTCGAAACGCTGTTTGAGTGCATTCCATGCCGTTTTAAAACCAACATTTGTAAGCGGGAATTTTGATACAATGAGGTTGGCTTCACCCCTCGTTTTCGCATCAAAATTCCCGCTTACAAATGTTGGTTTTGAAACGGCATGGAATGCACTCAAACAGCGTTTCGAAAATAAGCGACTTATCGTAAACAGCCAATTCCGAGCACTTCTTGACCCGCCTCAAATTTCCCATGAGTCAGGAAAGGCATTACAAGATCATCAGAATGCTCTGCAGGCATCCATTGGTGCTTTTGAGCACTGTGGCCTGCCAGTCACCACGTGGGGGTGCATGTTCGTATTTTTCTATTCCATCAAATTGCCGAAGATCACCCTTTCCCTGTGGGAACAATCTCTTGGAGTTAAGACTGTCATTCCAGAGTGGCAAATGATGGACGATTTTCTCACTGAGCGGTTCCGTACGCTCGAAGAAGTTGAAAATATAAATGCAATGGTTATTTCGGTTCACACATCGAAACCTCCGCGAAATCCGCTTCCAGCCACCCGAAAGGCTAATACATTTGAAGCCAAGGTGACCACCAAACCAAAATCCTGTGATCTCTGTATGAAGGAGAATCACCCGGTGCGTCGATGTCCCCGTTTCCTTCAGATGACGGTGCCAGAGAGGGTGGCATACATAAAGAAAAAGTCCCTTTGTCTGAACTGTTTCGCAAGAGGACATCAAGTAAGATTGTCCGAGTCAGCACAATTGCTTCACGTGCAAGGGGTGTCACAATACGCTCTTGCACAAGGATGCCCGACCGGAGAAAAGTCCAACGCCGGTCCCAGCTCAGCCCAGTTCTCACAATATTGTCCGGACATACTTTACCTCTGAGGCAAGGTCCTCACGAGATAAGTTGCTAGGTACAGCCATCGTGGACTTTTGACACAAGGGCACTACTTATGTTTCACGGGCGCTATTAGACCCGGCTTCGGAAGCAAATTTCATATCCGAAAGAATGTTCCGGCTCATGAAGTTATCATTCCAAACTGTCAGCGCCGAAGTGACAGGCATTAACGGAAAGGTCAATAGAACCTTGAAGGTCTGTCACATAAGCATTCGGTCATCGCATGGACCTCCAGTCCAGATAGAGATAGAAGCTTTTGTCTTGTCCCAAGTTGCTGATGATTTGCCGTCATGTACGATAGCCCAAGCCACACTGGAAGGAATGCCCAATATTCCTCTAGCCGACCCCTCCTTCAGATTAAAGGCAAAGATCGACCTACTTCTTGGCATTGATGTCATACCAGCGGTGACTCTTTCCGGCATCCAGACCGAAGTGTGCGGATCTTTAATGGCTCAAGAGACGAGATTCGGTTGGGTCATTTCAGGCCCGTTGCAAGGGGTCCTCGTTAGTTCGTGTGCCGCGTTCACCACAAGGGTCGCTGTTAGCAGAGAGGAGGGACTTGAAACTCTTCTCACAAGGTTTTGGGAGGTGGAGGATCTACCGGGCAAACCGGTAGAAGATTCCGATTCTGTTTCCGAGGTTAATTTCCAAAAGACCACAAGAAGATATGTTTCGGGGAGATATACGGTCTCACTTCCGTTTCGAGATCCAACCAACATCAACCTTGGTCATTCCAGACCAGGGGCATTGGCTCAGTTCCTAAAAAACGAAGGCCGTCTCCTAAAAAATATTCCGGCGAAAACTGAGTATGACGCCGTCATCCAAGAATATTTGGACTTGGGCCATATGCGGCAGGTGCCATTTGACGGCAGTAATAACAATTTTTATTTGCCACACCATGCAGTTTCAAGCCCGACAGCATCGCAACAAAAGTACGGGTAGTCTTTAACGCCTCTAGCAAGTCCACAAACGGAATAAGTCTCAACGACATACTTTACCCTGGTCCGGTACTTCAGTCCGATCTCACTACTCAGATTCTCAAGTGGCGTTTTTTCCGAGTAGTTTTCAATGCCGACATCACAAAAATGTTCCGCCAAATTATGGTCGATCCAATCCATACGCCATTTCAGAGGATCCTGTTCCGAAATAAAGAGGGGCAACTTGGTGATTACGAGATGAATACCGTCACGTTTGGCATTAACTGTGCTCCGTTCTTAGCCATCCGAGTACTTCAGCAACTCGCAAGTGATGTACAATCCAAATTTTCTTTGGCTAGCGATATTATCAAGTCCTATATGTATGTCGATAATGTCCTGGCAGGGGCTCACAATGAAGCAACGGCAATCGCAATGGTCAGTGAACTTCAAGACGCTCTTGGTTCAGCTGGCTTTCCTTTGCGCAAGTGGACATCGAATGTGAAGAGCGTGCTCAGTTGCATTCCAAAGTGCCATTTGCTGAATGCTGATTCCCTCGATATCGAAGAGGCTAGCACAGCAAAAACACTGGGAATTCGATGGAAAGCGACTACGGATGAGTTTTATTTTGTCATCTCACCCCAAGATATCAAGTCAGCTTATACTAAGCGAGAAGTCCTCGGGCAGATCGCCAACTTATTCGATCCCGCTGGCTGCCTGGCTCCCTTTGTAATTCAAGCCAAGGTATTTATGCAAGAGCTTTGGCTACAAGAGCTAGGGTGGGATGATCAATTGCCCAGTGAACTCCATTACAGGTGACAGGATTTTACAAAGAACTACTCCTTCCTTGACCAGATCCGAATTCCACGGTAGGCTCTTCATGATCTGAATTCCGACATTCAATTCCATTGTTTTTGCGATGCGTCACAGCGGGCTTATGGTGCCGCAATTTACGTACGCGTTAGCAATGACCAAGCTATATCATGCTGCCTTCTTGCAGCGAAATGTAGAGTGCCCCGGTTAAAACGGTTTTATTGCCCCGCCTTGAATTATGCGGAGCCACACTTTTAGCTGAACTGGCAGCTGCAGTTCTTCCGCAACTTCCAGTTGATAATGCGGAGGCATTTTATTGGTCAGATTCCACCGTCGTACTGTCGTGGTTAAATAAGCCACCCTGCACATGGACAACGTTTGTCGCAAATCGGGTAGCCAAAATTGTGACGGCAACAAATAGCTCCCCATGGAATCACGTCCGTTCAGAGGACAATCTAGCAGATCTCCCTAGCCGCGGCCTGAGTGCGCAGGAACTTGTACATAAGGATTTGTGGTGGCACGGCCCACCATGGCTACGGGAACCACAAGAGTCCTGGCGGCGAGCGACACCACTCCCACTAGACACTACCTTGGAGAAGCGGGTAGTGAAGATCCACGTCGCGATCGCTAAACCAGCCAACTAGATACTGTCTCCTTTTTCCAATCAGGCACGTGCCTTACGAGTGGTAGCATATGTGGTCCGTTTCGGCAGAAAGTGTCGTAAACTTCCAAACGATTACTCTGGGGAGATGACCTCTAGCGAGATCAATGAAGTACTCCGAGTCACTCAGCGTGATTACTTTGCGACGGAACATCGGGATCTCAATTTGAATCCTTTCATTGACGCAGCAGGTGTGATCCGAGCATGTGGACGCGTGCAACAAGCAGCGGCCCTCAGTTACGACGAGCGTAACCCCATTCTGTTGCCAGTCGTAAGTCCATTGTCCCGGCTGTTGGTACTTTTCACGCATCAGATCTCTCTCCATAGGGGCAGTCAACTCCTAGTCCGTCTCATCCGACAGAGATACTGGATTCCATGACTGCGGAATCTAGTCAAATCGGTGGCCAATTCATGCAAGGTCTGTGTGATTTACAAAAGAAGGCTGTAATCACAGCTAATGGGCACCCTTCCGTCCCAGCGAACTACTTTCGCACGTCCTTTCACGACCTCAAGAGTTTCACCGGCCGCGCCTGTCGCATATCTAAGGGATATGTGTGTGTCTTTTTTTGTTTTTCCACCAAAGCCATTCACCTTGAGGCAACTTTGGATTGAAGTACCGAAACATTTCTGGCAGCATTCGCTCGCTTTGTATCGAGGCGAGGGTGTCCCCAGCAAGTGCAGTCCGACAACGGTAAAAACTTCGTGGGCGCATCCATAGTGCTTGAAAAAGATTTCCTAAGGTCTACCCAGCAGAAAATCTTATCCCACTATAGCCATCAGAATCTGTCCTGGCATTTCATACCTCCCGGGTCACCACACATGGGAGGGTTGTGGGAGGCTGGATTAAGGAGTTTTAAAACTCTGTTCTACAAGGCCACTTCCAACCAAAAGTATACCTTTGAAGAGTTCTCTACTCTGCTTGCTAAGATAGACGCTTGTTTGAACTCGCGGCCGATTTCCCCTATGTCTGAAGACCCCTCCGATTCTTTGGCTTTGACCCCAGGCCATTTCCTAGTGGGCGGTCCATTGCTATCCGTGACGGAACCTGAAATCAAGGATCAGGTTCCGTCTATCATTAACCGGTGGCAACGTCTGAAGGCTGTGAGTCAGCATTTCTGCACCCGATGGAAAAAGAATATCTAAAGGAGCTACATAAGCGCAATAAGTGGCAATTCCCTTCTAAAAATCTTGAAGTGGGCAATCTGGTGGTACTCAAAGACGACAATCTTCCATTTAATGAATGGCGTCTCGGGCGAATCCACCAAACATACCCTGGCAGTGACGGCAATGTCCGCGTCGTCGATCTGCTTACCGCTCGCGGTATTGTGAAGCGTCCAGTCCCAAAGCTGATCTTTCTTCCTCCAGAAGAAAGAATTCAAACTCATTATGTAAAGCTACAGTAGCGTCCAGCACTTGGTCCTTCCTCCCAAATAAGAAGGGCCGAGCTGCCAGTAGTAATATGTGTATTCTATAGTCCTACATTAATCCGCTTTCTTCATTATTTGTCCCGGCAGCTTCCTGAATCACTCTATATCCCGTTTCCATGGCTCCGAGACCACGTTCAGTACAGGCATCGAAGGAGGAGCGCAGATGTTCGCGAGGAACTGAGTCCTTCCGTCGTCGAGTCTGTCGCGGAATCCATCCTATGAAGCGATGCCGTCGGTTCCTGCGGCAGAACGTGGAAAATAGGATGAGGGCAGTGCTTGCCAACAAGTACTGCGCCAATTGCCTGGCCCACCAACACTCCGGAGGAAGCTGTTTGAGCGGTGATAGGTGCCGAATTTGCAAGGAGGACCACCACACGCTACTCCACTTCCACGAGGCGCCACGTCGACGCACTCCTTGCTCCGTCGTACGCCGAGTCACCCCCGAGTCCTCCAGACGAAGGGTCGCACCAACGCCAGACTCCGATCCTAAGCTGACACTGGCCACACTGCTGCAGCACCGCAATCCACATCTGATGCCAACGGCGATGGTACGTCTGGAGACGGGAGGGAAAACCTTCGACGTGAAGGCCCTCGTGGACCCTTGTTCGTCGGTATCGTCGATGGCGTGCCATTAGACTGCCTGGGTCTTGCACTCCTGCAAGGGGCGGAGCATGTTTATGCCCAAACGGGCAACACAAGGGTTAAGGAAGGCGGGAGCTTTCACCTCGCGCCGCTCTCCCGATGATGCCCATCGCTCTCCCCACAAAAGAACTCCCCACACTTCGCTCCAAGCGGGGCTTGGTGCCCTACTCTTAATTAAGCTAGGTTTAGTGTAAAACTTACAAGTGAATAAAACACAACATTGAATTGAGATTGCTGCATCACCCAATTTCTTTGAGGGAAGACATTTAAAAGGAAATTCATTTAGCTGCCTACCAAGGAAATTCAACCTCCCCTACAAAAACACTATGTAACAAAGGTTTTATATACTTCGTTAGTTTGCCCTACTCTTGAATATTGCTCGCCAGTGTGGAACCCTCAATATGATGTTCACCAGCGTTGTATTGAATCGGTACAGAAGCAATTCCTTAAGTTCGCGTTACGCGGTCTTAATTTTGACCCGAGTCTTCGCCTACCTTCTTATTCTGATAGACTTCTTCTTATTAATCTTCCTTTACTTTACAACCGTAGGCTCGTATTTGGCATTCTCTTTCTCCATAAACTAGTCAACGGTGAAGTCATTTCTACCAATTTACTGGATACGCTATATTTTTGTGTTCGCTCACTTCGGACCAGATACTTTTTTCCTCTTCACCTTAGTAGATGTCTGACTAACTACTCGCTTCACGAACCTTTTCGTGTTCTTTGCCAATCGTTTAACAACCTTTCTCACCTTATTTCTCCTCATCTATCTGTCACTTCTCTTCGCGCTATACTTTTTAATTATCTACAGCGAAACCACTGAAAATATTCAGGACTGGATATTGGATTGGCTGCAACTCATCCCTGACCACATTGGCTGTGAATCGGGGCATAGCTGGCACCTTGTTGCAAATAAACCATCTCCACAGGGTCGGGGATGTTTAGCTGTGCAGAAAGCTAAGCTACCTTCGTGTATTAATTATTATCTGTATTTTAGCTTAAGCTTTTTCGTCGACTGCTGATTTAGTTGACGTAGCTGAGCTGTAATTTACTATAATTACAATTTCGCAGAAATTCAGAAAGTTTGTTTCCACTCCACAATACACGCACAAATGGGTTAACTTTTCTTTATTTTAGGACATAAACAATCATTACACAAAAAAAAAACAATTAACATATACAAATTAAAATTTCGTGCAGTATTTACATTCTACATACCTTGATTAATATTATCCATTAAAAAAGTTAAAGTTAAAGTTAAAAAAGTTAAAGTTTGTTTGTTAATTTTTTACACTGGCTTAAAGTTTGCCTACAATTTTCCGCTTTTTTGGCAGAGTGAACAGCTGACTAAACACCTGACTTTAAAAGTGTGTCAAAATTTCACACTTCAATAAATATATTATATATTCGATATGTCCAACAAGAAATTGTTTAAATACGATTTTGTTTCAACAAATTTTTTAGGTTAATGCCACAAAATCTGGATTTTGGACCACAGTGCAGCCGACCAACGAGCCTACCTGCGGACCCTCCTTGAATTCGATGCGGGAAGCCTGAAATCAACATATGGTACCTAGAAATAAAATATAATAACAATAATTCATGATTTCAATTTGCAAATTGGGCTTTATTTACATCTACTTACCTAATGTGACCAAACCTTATAAAGCAAACAACATGCCCATTCAATGTTAGCTAAATGTTAATTACACTATGCAACAAAATGAAGATTATTAAAATCAAACCGCATCGGACCTTTTTTTTCTGAAAGTACATGTATTGAATAGCAAAACCCTATTTGGGTTTTTCAAAGTTAGCTCGTTTTTTTTATTTTATAGCGAGTTGAAATTCTTCATTTTGGGGGTATTTTTATACCCTTGCAAAAAGGGTATATTAATTTTGGTCAGAAGTGTGCAACGCATAGAAGGAAGCATCTCCGACCATATAAAGTATATATATTCTTGATCAGCACGACGAGACGAGTTCAAATAGCCATGTCCGTCCGTCCGTCTGGATCAACGCGAACTCCTCCGAGACCGTAAGAGCTACAGAGCTGAAATTTTGCACGTAGGCTTGTATATACTGCAGGCGTTATATATCTCGGATTCAGCCGGATCGGACAACTATATCATATAGCTCTAATACAAACGTCAAAGTCACGAACAGTGACTTTTCTCAATAACTTCGTTATTTTATCAGTAATTGTCATTTTGTGGTCTTATTAATAATTTTGCCAAGTTTGATCAAGATCGGGTGACTATATCATATAGCTCCCATACAAACAGCAAAGTCACGAACAGTGACTTTTCTCAATAACTTCGTTACTTTTTAAGCTATTGTCGTGAAATTTAATGTTAGTAAGTTTATTGTAACCATAAACGACTGTGCCAAATTTGGTCAAGATCGGGTGACTATATCATATTCCTTCCATAGGAATGATCCGTCGAAAACAGTGACTTTTGTCAATAACATCGTTACTTTTAATGCGATTGCTGTCAAATTAAACATTTGACAGTTAAATATATCTGTTAATGACTGTGCCGAATTTGGTAAAGATCGGGTAACTATATCATATAGCTCCCATAGGAACGATCGGTGGAAAACAGTGACTTTCATCAGAAAGTTCGTTATATCCTATGCTAAGATTGAAGGCCGTTCTTTCGCAAACATAACCCTTTTTAGATAAAACAGTTAAATTAGATAAAAGAGTTACTAACAAACTTGCAAGGGTATACAAACTTTGACGCGGTCGAAGTTAGCCCCGGCCCTCTGGTTTAGTTTGTCATATGAGGTAAATATGACTTATATATCGATTTCTTCTTCATGCATTCGACCTAAATCATCCTTATTTATTGTAGAAATATTGTTAATGGTTAAATAAATTAATTTTATAAATGTTATATAACCCAAAATGACTTTTTCAGCTACAGTTCTAGAAAAAAAATACAATTAAGCCCCTTTTTAGAGTAGTTATGGAAGTATTTTTAATTGACAACTATTTTTTTTTTAGAATAATAATATTTTGGAAGTATTTTTAATTGATAACTATTTTTTTGTGAGAATAGTATCAAGATGAAATTAACAACAACAAATTTAGACATACATACTTTCAATAAGGAAAAAGTTTGTAATGATTTAAGTCTAAATTGCAAGATTCTCGCATGTTCTTTAAAGCGAGGCAATCCAACGGAACATATATGTACATATGTATGTAATTTATAAAAAAATTCTCCGTTCGGATTCTAATAGAATATAGTTCAAAGTATATGAGCGATAGCAATTGACTCCGGTAAGTAACGGCATATACTCAAGCACAGCTTACAAAACTTACAGTAAGCTTACTTACTGTCGTAAAAATCAGTATTAAGAACAGGTGCCCGCAGTTTAAAGTCGCAAGTTTAAGCAAAATGTGCAAGTGTCCAGCAAATATTAATAATTTCTGCTACTGTTGCGGACCCCGGCGAGTGATAAGCACGGATCAGTTAGTGAAAATTTTGTTACGGCATTTCGACATTACTTTAATTGTGATGTTATACTTAATGAATCGTGGGCGCCAAATACAGTTTGCAGAGCTTGTTATGTCGGGTTAGTTAACTGGATGCATAAGAAACAAAAAAAAATGCCATTTGGTGTACCAATGATGTGGTACAATCCAGGAGAACATGACCCAACAAATTGTTATGCTTGTGCCAACAATGTGGCTGGACTTAACAAAAGAAAGGCGAAAAACAAATTCTACGTCTCAGTTCCGAGTGTGCAACTGCCCCTGGATCATTCCGAAAATATTCCAGTACCAAAATATTTAGGCACAGACAATGTTAGTCTTTACCCCGATGCGACTGCATTTTATGATTATTCCGAGTATATCCCCGAACCATCAGTATCAAATCACCCAGTTCTTATAACACAAAGCAAGTTGGATGAAATGGTTGCAAAATTAGAGCTAACGCAGAGAAAATCAGAAATGTTAGCATCTTTTTTAACATCCCATAACTTGTTAGCAACAGGTACAAGAGTCACAGCGTATCGAAATCGCAAGGAACACTTCAAAAAGTTTTTACGGTGAACCAAGAAAATACTTTGGCCTATTGTCACGATATTTTGTCTCTCATGAAAGAAATGGGTGTTCAGTATAGGCCAAACGATTGGAGACTATTCATTGATAGTTCAAAATTTAGTTTGAAAGCCGTATTGCTTGAAAAAACCAATTCAAAGCCATCGATCCCCATTGCATATGGAACTGACACTAAAGAGACGTTTGAAAGAATGAAATGGATTTTAGAATTGGTGGAGTACAAAAAACACAATTGGCGTGTGTGTTGCGACTTGAAAGTCGTTGCCATGCTTACCGGACTCCAAGGCGGCTACACTAAACACATGTGTTTTTTATGCGATTGGGACACTCGGTTCAAGGGCGATCAGTACCAAAAAAAAATTGGAAAATAAGAGCTGAAAGTGAGAAAAAGGATGCCAACAGAATTTATAAAGAACTTGTATCTCCAGAAAAAATCATTTTCCCTCCACTTCACATCAAACTCGGAATTGTCAAAAATTTCTTGATGGTTGTCGGTAGAAGAGACGCTGTATTTTGCTGTTTACGACAAATCTTTCCAAAGATTAGTGATGCAAAATTAAAAAATGGTAAGTCATTTTTTTATATCTACACAAATACTTTTGACTTATATCAAATGTTTTAGGCGTTTTGAATGGACCTAATATTCGGAGATTGGTAAAGTCTGAAGATTTCAACAAAGTTTTAGCTGGCGACGAGTTCATTGCGTGGACATCGTTAAAGGAGACCATCGTTGGGCTTTTAGGCAAAAATCGTTCGCCTAATTGTGACGAGTCCGTGAAAAGAATGCTTAATTCATTTTCGAAAATTGGAGTCCACATGTCGCTGAAAATTCACTTTCTTCACCACCATTTGGACCAATTTAGTCGACAGCTATCGACTGAATCAGATGAACAGGGAGAGCGGTACCATCAAATTGCCTTGCCATTTGAATTAAGGTATCAGGGAAAACGAGCTCCAGATGCTATACTGGCCGAAATATGTTGGTGGACTAAGCAAATATTTCAATTCGAAGAAGATGAAAGTCAAAATGAAGAAGTGCAGGGAGATGAACGCGACGGAATGGAGTTCTCCACTGACGAATCGGATTACTTTGATCTTGATAAAGAAATTGAACCACAACCAAAACGAACTCGTTTCTAATTTGGCACATTTCAAAGTTTATTTGTTGTTGTTAATTTCATCTTGATACCTTTCTCACAAAAAAATAGTTATCAATTAAAAATACTTCCAAAATATTATTATTCTCAAAAAAAAAATAGTTATCAATTAAAAATACTTCCATAACTACTCTAAAAAGGGGCTTAATTGTATTTTTTTTTTCTAGAACTGTAGCTGAAAAAGTCATTTTGGGTTATATAACATTTATAAAATTAATTTATTTAACCATTAACAATATTTCTACAATAAATAAGGATAATTTAGGTCGAATGCATGAAGAAGAAATCGATATATAAGTCATATTTACCTCATATGACAAACTAAAAAATACCCCCAAAATGAAGAATTTCAACTCGCTATAAAAAAAAAAACGAGCTAACTTTGAAAAACCCAAACAGGGTTTTGCTATTCAATACATGTACTTTCAGAAAAAAAAGGTCCGGTGCGGTTTGATTTTTGGTGTTGCACAGTGTTATCAGCCAACGGATGCCGATACTTACCTATCGCATACATTTACATTGGCTTTGCTATTGTTATTTTTTTAATTTTAGCTTATATTTTAAATAATTTTAAAATATAATCAATCTAATTGCATTCAACTAACTATTTCTTCTAACTATACTAAAAATCTAAATCGATACAAAATGTAGTTTATAGTGAGTTCTTTGTAGTATGGATGGAACTAAAATCGAAATGCGAGAATAGACACAATTTGATTAAAAAACGAGCTATGGAAGTTAACTTCGGCCTTGCCGAAGTTTATATACCCTTGCAGTTCTTTATTATATTTAATTCGATAAGAAAAGTGAAATTTCATACATCAACAGCATTAGTTGTCGTATTATGAATATGCCGCAAAAATACTAAATACAATACTAATCTATCGAAAATCATCGAAGTTAAAATTTTTAAAATTGGACACCACAATTGCCAACGGCTCACACACACACACACATACAATTTATGAATCCGTGCTGTGTGTGTATGCATGTGTTCTGTTGATTTGATGATGACGTAGTAGGCAGCAAGCAGCGCTGCCGGCAGCGCTTGAACCGATTTGTTCTGACTGTAACTTGTGTTCTATTTATCCGATCAGGTTCAAATTTTGGGATCTGAGATTTTATACCAAATTCTATTATATTGGTAAATTTCATGGGGATACTCCAATTTTTATTTTAAAAAATTTTTTTTGCAAAAATTTTTGTTCCAGAGCTATATGATATAGTAGTCCGATCTTGACAATTATCATACTCTATTATCTCCCAGCTAAAAGTAGCTCAAATATGAAATTTCATTCCGATAGCTCTTAAGATGACAGCGTGAAGTTGATTTGCACAGACGGACGGACGGACAGACGGACATGGCTATATCGACTCAGCTTCTCATGCTGATCAAGAATATGTATACTTTATGGGGTCGGAAACGTCTCCTTCTGTGCGTTACAAACATCTGACCAATTTTATAATACCCTCTGCAAGGGTATAAAAACTATCGGCACAGATAAAAATAAGGGAAAGCTAATTATTAGAAAATGAAGCTTTGTTGGCAGCCATTTACTTGGATCCTCGGGTAAATTGCATGTTTACATATATGCCTTTCTACAATGATAAATTGCTAATTACCTGGTTTGGAAAACATGACAAGACAGGTAAATTTTATTTAAGTTGATGAAAAGTTTGTCCTATTTGTGGGTTGGTCGTTTTTATTTCCGTTTACCTAATTGGATGTAAATATTAAGTTGTTTACCTAATTAATACAAAAAGGGTAATACCGATTTTTCGTTTTACCTAGTTAATTCAAAAAATATAACAAAAAGAGCTAATAATTCCTCTCGTTTGCGACAGTTTATTTTTACCTTCATAAGTGGAAACAATTTAAATCAGGACTGAATAGTATTTGTCAATATAATTCAAGACAGTTTTATTTATTGAAGACCTTTTTAACATGCTAGCAGCGTCTTCGGACCCACTTATTGCATCACTGAGAAACGTGCGATCACGAAAGGATTTGGAAAATAGCAACTATAGTCCCGAAATGTTGAGTTTATTAGATATTGATGTAAATATTGAAAATTATTTTGAAGAAAATCAGCCATCAATAGCAAATTTTCAAAAATAACCTAAAAAAAAAAAATAAAAAAAATTTTTTTTTTTCTTTTTGTAATTATGTTAAAAAATCAAATTAAAACATTAAAAAATGTTACATAGTCGTCCAAAACAATGAAAAATTCCATTTGTGATTGAAAAAAACCGGGTTTCGATCCATTTTTAAAGGAAAAACATGCTTGGAAATATTTTCTGACTTTGACCTTGAATATTACAGCACCACGAACACCCAGCACTTTTGACAAACATTCATTTTAAAGCTTAAGTGTTCTGTATCATATGCTTTTTAAATTTTTGAAATCGCTTTATTGGTTTAGACGCTATGATTTTTGCAATGCTAAATGCCAGAAGGCCCCACTGTGCGTTGGTGCATCGATTCCACCATGCTGCGGCATCTCTCCTCTGAAATTTTTGACCATTCCTCAAGCAAAACTGCCTTTAGTTCCTTTTTTGAAGAAACCTTGTGCTCCTGGACTTTCAGCTTAAGGTGGGCCCGTAAATTTTGGATCGGGTTGACATCTAGACTCTGGGGGGGCGTATTTAGCTGTTTACCATTATACAACAACCACATTTTTACCTTCCAGGCAGTATGTTTTGGGTCGTTGTCTTGTTGAAAAATGAAGTCCTTTTTTCCAATGCCCATTTTATCTGCACTGGAGTGCAGATTCTCTTTGAGAATGTTCAAATACATATCTGCATCCATTATTCCGTCAATGAAAATCAAATTGCCGACATGCACCCACAAACTAGTACAGATCCTCCGCCGTGCTTAACAGTTGGTTTTATATTTTTTTGTTTCAGAGCTTCACAAGGCGTACGCCAGACTTTTCCCTCGCCGTCGGAACCAAATATATTGAATTTACTTTCGTCACTAAATATGACGCGCTCCCAGTATGCTAAATCTTTGATTTCGTGGTTTTTGCAAAGTCTAGACGCTTCGACACATTAACAGAAGAAAGCAATGGTTTTTTCCTAGGGCATCTTCCATGTAGATCGTTGCTTCTTAGTACCCTGCGGACGGTTTCGTCAGATACGTTGGATCCCAAGGATGAAGACAGGGCACTATTAATTTTTGGAGCCGATAAATGAGGGTTTTTCGCATCTTTTCCAGAATTTTTCGCTCTTCTCTGCCTGCCAAAATTTTTGCTCGGCCGGCACGTGGCAGGTTTTCCAAAGAATTTCCGACTTTCATTCTGGAAATTGCGCTTTTGATAGTCGAGACGCTTCTTTCAAACAGTTCACTGATGTATTTATTTGATTTGCCCTCATTGTGTAGGTGAAGTATGATTTTTTCTGGGATTTGTTTAATTCTGAACCTTTTGGCATTTTTAATTAAAAAAGTCAAGTTTCGTTCCAGAAAGTAAATGGGCTTTTCCCCGAAATAGATTCAAAATGCCCTAAATAATCTCAAACGCCAAAAAAAAAATAGTTTGCAACTAAAAATACTTACATATTTGAGTATTTTCCTCAAGAGACGTATACTTTTGTGCGATTTAATTTTTGGGATTTTTTTGTTTAAATATGGAAAAATCTAAAATATTGAACTTTTAAATAAAATTACGTTAAATTGAGTTAGATAAATATTTTATTTGCCCCATCCTGTGAAAAAACGATTAAATTTATTATTGAATATCCAGCAAAAACGAGCATGAATATAACGGACCCTAGAGACAAATATTTTTGTGACTGACTGTATGCAATCGATAGGGAATACTTCAGAGATTATGAATCCAAAAATTTGAAATCGGTTGAGATTCATGGGTGCTAGAGGCGCCCAAAGTTCAGACATTTTTAGTGAATAGGAAAATATTATAATTTTTAAAAATAATCGCAACTTTAAAACTGAATTAAGGGCGATTTCAACAATCGATCTTTGATTTTTTGGTTTTATCTGAAAAGTATGTTCTTTATTAATAGCATGTTTCATAAATTTTAATAATTACTTAAGTCGTTAAAAAATGTACTAAATATTGACATTTTTTGAAATTTGATGAAATACAACTAACAAGGATCACCTAGTATCACTACCGGACTACATACACTAGAAAGGTAAAATATTACATATCAGATTTATATGGTCCCAATATGCGGAGACCTGCGACACCTATGCGTAAGCCATAAAACTAAGGCAACCTCGCCTATAAAATGCGCTGCAGGTATGAGGAAGAAGAAGAGCTCATGTAGTATATAGAGTGATCAAGTTTATTTCAAATTTATGCCACGCCCCTTTCCGCCCCCGCAATTAAAAAAAAACGTTTATCTCAAAAACTATTGCAGCTAGAGACACCATATTTGGTATGTATATTTGCTTAGTAAATGCGCTCATTTTGTAATTATAAAGATTTTGCCACCCCCCTTTCCGCCCTCGAAATTTGAGAAACTCGATTATCTGCCGTAATTTTTTACCTTGTGGAATCAAATTTGGCACACTTGAAATTGATACTAATACCCAGCAAAATACAAAAAAAATTGAACAAAATCGGACAAAAAATAGCCAAGCTATGCATATAAACGTTTTTCCATAAGGCCGGAGTTGGTCGTTGGCGGGTGGTGGCGCTAGGGTGCTCATATGCATGAGTGAGTGAGATACTAAGATATGCTTGTAAAAAGCATGTGAACAGAATTTTTTTAAAATAGGCAAATGCATTTGTTTTTAGAAATTTGAAATATTTGTTTTGCTTGTGTATGGTATAGCTAAGTCGGCGAGACGACTTACTTACTTTATTTTTAATTACACATCGACTTCGTTTCAAATTTAGTGAAATTTTAAAAAGAGACTCCCCTGACTCGAAAAGTGAGAAAATACGGGCCTTTTCATAATCTGATAAGCGGCATTTCTTAAAAAATTATGTAAATTCACTTAATTACAATGTCTGTAAATCCAAATATGTATCTGCTCTGTACTTAATAAAGTCAAATTTGCTACTGTGGGCTATAATTTTGATACACAAATATCAAAGAAGCTAACTTCGGCAATGCCGAAGTTTTTATACCCTTGCAGTCCTTGGCAATAATTTTTTTACATTTTGAAATTTCTTTCCCTGCAACTCAATTCATCAACACACAAACAAAACATTCAAATTATTTCTCGTTTTACTAAAAATTTTTCCATCATTCCCTAAGCAAAGCACAACACGCATACACATACAGTTCGTGTAGCGCTGCGTCTGTGTGCGCATGCATGTGCTCTGTTTGATTTGCTGATGACGTAGAACCGATTTCTATTGACTGTAACTTGTGTTCTATTTATCCGATCAAGTTCAAATTTTGGGATCTGAGATTTTATATCAAATTCTATTATATTGGTAAATTTCATGGGGATACTCCAATTTTTGCAAAAATTTTTGTTCTAGAGCTATATGATATAGTAGTCCGATCCTGACAATTTTCATACTCTATCATCTCCCGGCTAAAAGTAGCTCAAATATGAAATTTCATTTCGATAGCTCTTAAGATGCCAGCGTGAAGTTGATTTGCACAGACGGACGGACAGACGGACATGGCTATATCGACTCAGCTTCTCATGCTGATCAAGAATATATATACTTTATGGGGTCGGAAACGTCTCCTTCTTTGGTTACAGACATCTGACCAATTTTATAATACCCTCTGCAAGGGTATAAAAAGGCAAGCAAAGATGCGAGCACACAGAAAAAGTTAACGGCTCTTTCTTAGTTTTCTAAAAATAGAACACAAATTGAGGTAAATTCTACTGAATATGCTTCTGACAATAAAATACAGTAAAATTTATTTTTGAAAAACCTTAAAAATGTTGTTAAAATGGTTTTAAAGTTTAAGCTGCTGGGTGGGTTATATGTAAATATGATAAGCACTGTATTACATAATACAACGAATCCTGGCAACGCACGAAGCTATTGCAACGGTTCTACTGTCCATTAAGCATGCACGTCTTCTATTTACGGCTGAAGAAATAAATGTCTTAAAAGATATTTAAAAAATATTGTAATTTTTCCATCAAATTAGTGAAAGGATTTGTGGCGGAACGTATGTGACAATTTCATTAATTATACCTTTGACATATGGCCTGTACCGAAAAATATTAAGTCTATCACCACAATTGCAAACACAGGAAGAAGAGACAATGAAAAATATATTATTGGAGTCCATTTCCAAACGGCTGTCTACGTATGACAAACGAATTGTGACGAGAATAGCAATAGCAATAATAGATCCGAGGTTTAAAAGAGATGGATTTCAGCATAATGTGAATGCTATAAACAACATCTTATTTTTAACATTAAATTTTATTACAGGTTAACCAGATTGACTTTCCATGTATGAATAAGTTAATTTCAAGATATTTGTGCATCCCCGCAACATCTGTCGAGTCCGAAAAGGCATTTAGCAAGGCGGGACAAATTGTTTCTGACTGAAGAACGCGACTTAAGGAAGAGAACATAAACGTTCTTTTATTTTTAAATCAAAATCTTTGGATTAAGTAATATTCTTAAATGAAACAATCTTTACATGAAAATATGTATGAACACTTAAAAAGAATTTCTGAGCAAATTATCTTGTTATTAACAAAAAATTAATAAAATAATCTAACAAAATATTACTTTTTTTTAACATCAAGTAAAACAACTGTTGCACTGTTTTTATACCCTTGCAGAGGGTATTATAAAATTGGTCAGATGTTTGTAACGCACAGAAGGAGACGTTTCCGACCCCATAAAGTATACATATTCTTGATCAGCATGAGAAGCTGAGTCGATATAGCCATGTCCGTCTGTCCGTCCGTCCGTCTGTGCAAATCAACTTCACGCTGTCATCTTAAGAGCTATCGGAATGAAATTTCATATTTGAGCTACTTTTAGCTGGGAGATAATAGAGTATGATAATTGTCAAGATCGGACTACTATATCATATAGCTCTAGAACAAAAATTTTTGCAAAAATTGGAGTATCCCCATGAAATTTACCAATATAATAGAATTTGATATAAAATCTCAGATCCCAAAATTTGAACTTGATCGGATAAATAGAACACAAGTTACAGTCAATAGAAATCGGTTCTACGTCATCAGCAAATCAAACAGAGCATACACACACACAGACGCAGCGCTACACGAACTGTATGTGTATGCGTGTTGTACTTTGCTTAGGGAATGATGGAAGAAAAATTTGTAGTAAAAAGAGAAATAATTTGAATGTTTCGTTTGTGTATTGATGAATTGAGTTGCAGAGAAAGAAATTTCAAAATGTAAAAAAATTATTGCCAAGGACTGCAAGGGTATATAAACTTCGGCATTGCCGAAGTTAGCTTCTTTGATATTTTTTAGTACTATCGTCACCATCGATGGTTTCGAAAAAACTATCATCCACTATCGATGGCGTCCACTATTGATATATCTCCACCTCTAATATGTATGTATGTATATATGCGATGCAAAGCCAACCGAGATGAACAAATGTTTGGACAAAGAGGTATCAAAAAAATATTTCGAATTTGGCTTATCTCCACTTTATGCGAAGATAAGTCAGTTAGCCGCAGTTACCCACAGCCCTCTGGTTTTAGCTACAATAGAATTAAGATTCAAACAGGATCTCTTTGGGTTGCGACATCATGTTGGACCAGGTAGGAATGTAGTTCTAAGAAGAATTACAGTAGCTTCAGTTCCATTGCAAGTTTTGCGGCCGAATATCCTTTCTTCTGGATTAAAGTGCCCAACTCTGACACAATCTTTTAATGTCATCTGAAGATTCAATCAGTTAACATCAAAGATTAAACAAGAACTTTACTTTCTGAGCATCCAAAAAGTAACAAAGAAAAGTGTAAAGATGTTGAGATGGTTAGATGAGATGGATGCCGATCTCTGCTACAATATATGAGCTTAAGACAGAGCTTGAAAGTCTGCTCAATATTCACCTGGGAGCAGTATGGAGAGCTTGCAGAGCACCTCGTCTGATGGTGGAAGATTGCTACATTAAGCCCGCGTTCCCTGATATAATACAAATAGAAATGGAACCGAAAAAGGTAACTGGACAGCGACCCTCTTAAGTGGACATTCTGCCCGAGAATTGGCGATTTGTGCCAAAGACTATTGCAACAGGCTTGACGATTTCTTCGGCAACTTCAACAATTTCAGGAACGTCACCTGTCTGGAATTTAATGAGAACGCTCCGGTGACGGAATTACAGTCCGACGGTAACCAGTCTTCTGGCACTGAGCTCTCCTCTTAGACAAGCAGTGATTTGAAGGATAACTGCATGTCTAATTTTAACAATTTAGGGATTGTGTAAAATAGAAGGTAAGTCCTATATTTGGTGTAAGCACACAATTTCAAATTCACTTTCCTGCGGAATTCACACTTTATTCTGGCATTAAGTCCACTTTTAGCATATTGATCAATCCGGGAGAACTGAGCTTAGGTCAAGCATTTGCTGCCATGCAATATACATATATCAATATTTAAAGCCAAATAATAATATATACTTTAATAATTTACTGGTTCAATCATCATCAGTTGCTCAGTTGAATAAGGAAAGTATAAGTATCAGGCCCTAAAACTTTGTCATAGAACGGAACTTTCTAGAGATCGCGCATAGATTTTGTAGAAACGATATATACAATTGCCTTGTAAAATTAAAAAAAAGAGTATTTAAAGCGATTCCCTAGCAAACTATTCTTCTTAGACCTTATACATATATGTACATACATACATATGTATATCCCATACCATTTTGATTTCGCTCGAAGAGAAAAGTTGTTTTTTAAAGAACATTAGTACGACTAAATAGAATTTTTTTTTGCAATCGAGTCTCGCTCTTATACGATAAGAGGCAAATTTCTTTGCCCCAAAAAATGAACGCTTTAACAAACGCTTCATACATTTTTTTTATACCCTTGCAGAGGGTATTATAAAATTGGTCAGATGTTTGTAACCAAAGAAGGAGACGTTTCCGACCCCATCAGCATGGGGTCTTGACCAGCATGAGAAGCTGAGTCGATATGGCCATGTCCGTCTGTCCGTCCGTCTGTCCGTCCGTCCGTCCGTCCGTCTGTGCAAATCAACTTCACGCTGTCATCTTAAGAGCTATCGGAATGAAATTTCATATTTGAGCTACTTTTAGCCGGGAGATAATAGAGTATGAAAATTGTCAGGATCGGACTACTATATCATATAGCTCTAGAACAAAAATTTTTGCAAAAATTGGAGTATCCCCAATATAATAGAATTTGATATAAAATCTCAGATCCCAAAATTTGAGTTTGATCGGATAAATAGAACACAAGTTACAGTCAATACAAATCGGTTCTACGTCATCAGCAAATCAAACAGAGCACATGCATACACACACACAGACGTAGCGCTACACGTATGTATGTATGTGTATGCGTGTTGTGCTTTGCTTAAGGAATGATGGAAAAATTTTTAGTAAAACGAGAAATAATTTGAATGTTTTGTTTGTGTGTTGATGAATTGAGTTGCAAGGAAAGAAATTTCTAAATGTTAAAAAATGATTGCCAAGGACTGCAAGGGTATATAAACTTCGGCATTGCCGAAGTTAGCTTCTTTGATATTTTTAGGAATCATTTTAGTTCCCTTACTAATCGAAGACAAGACTTGTGTCGGGTCCGGCAATGGATGTGTAAATGGATTAGCGGTCTGCTTAAATAGCAAAAAAAGAACCAGAGGGCCGGGGTTAACTTCGACTATGGGAGTTATATGGTATACTTACCCGATCTTTACCAAATTCGGCACAGTCATTAATAGGTATATTAAACTATCAAATGTTTAATTTGAAAGCAATCGCGTCAAAAGTAACGAAGTTATTGAGAAAAGTCACTGTTTTCGACCGATCGTTTCTATGGGAGGTATATGATATAGTCATCCGATCTTGTTCAAATTTGGCAAACTTGTTTTGAGGCATAATAAAATCACCAATATTAAATTTCACGAAAATAGCTTACAAAATAACGAAGTTATTGAGAAAAGTCACTGTTCGTGACTTTGCCGTTTGTATGGGAGCTATATGATATAGTGGTCTGATCCGGCTGAATCTGAGATATACAAACCCTGCAGTATAATAGCTGAGAAAATATCGAACTTATTGACAAAAGTCACTGTTCGTGACTTTTCCGTTTCTATGGGAGCTATATGATATAATGGCCCGATCGGGATGTATCCGAGATATACAAACTGTGCAGTATATACAAGCCTACATGCAAAATTTCAGCTCTGTAGCTCTAACGGTCTATGAGGAGTTCGCATCGATCCAGACGGACGGACATGGCTATTTGAATTCGTCTCGTCGTGCTGATCAAGAATATATATACTTTATATGGTCGGAGATGCTTCCTTCTATGCGTTGCACACTTCAAACCAAAATAAATATATCCTTTTTGCAAGGGTATCGAAGGGACAATGTTCAAAATGAGTTGAGTGAGTTTTAGTGCGAGGCCAAACATGTTGGAACGACTGAGTACTCGAGCATATGACAGAGTCGCACAATGTTAAAATGAGAAAGAAGAAATTGAATGAGCTCTAATGCGTGAAAAAGACAGGGTTGGTGATTTATCGATACCTACAAAAGTTCATCGACAAATCAGACAACATAAATTTCATCAATATTATTGATGGTTTCCCAACTCTATGGCTTTGGCCACGCATTAAGCGATGAGCGAGTAAGCGACTGAGCGATCGCGTTGAGTGATCTAACACCACTCGAGTTGATTAGTTGCAGTTGATTAGTTGCAAAAATGACATTCTAGAGAAGTTCTACGAAATATCCCTGAAAGCCGCTATAGCAAATATAGACAATTAAAGAGAATTTAAAGGGTTTGGCGTTCATCCCATAGAGAAAAGAGTATGGCGAGTTTCATCACCTATGCAGTAGACTTCGAGACCACCCAGATCGCTTTTGGCAATATTTAAGCATGTCAATCGATTCATTTGATTTGCTGTTGAGTAAAATTAATAACAAAATAAGTAAACCGAGATCAACAATTTCTGCTGAAGAACGATTGGTTTATATTATTAAGGTAAGTGTGTATAAGTAAATTAAGTAAGTATATAACAGAAGTAGTATATAACAATCCAAAGGATGCATATAGATATAAGATACAGTCGATACACAAACTATCGAAGTCACGATAATAGCGTACGATATATGTGAATGCACTAGTGGGGTCGATCGAACGTCAAGCAACCGCCGACAAATTTCGTCTAATCGGGAAGATGCGTGGGGGGCGTAGCACATGAAATCGGCTACGCCAGCACGAATGAAACAAGGCTGGAGGCCATAATTATGAAACGAAAGAGGGCATTGGTCTGACAATAAAACGCAAGAGCCAAAGTGAGAGAAACAATAAGAGAAGGCATGCACAAGGCTGGCGTGCGTGTGGCTTATAGAGCAATACATGAGAGAGCACACATGACACACGTACGCTATGCGTGTATAATCGCAAGAGAGGGCACCGGCGGCCAATGCAATTGCTCTCTGCCTGCGCTACGCATGCGAAGATCGAAATCACGTAGATTGCGAAAAGCCGAAGCCCGACGAACAAAAGGGAGTAAAAGTGATGGTCAAGCAAGCCCGTGTGACGGGTGCGGGGGTATGTGAGGCCGAAGCGAAATGACGTGTGCGCTATGATTACTAATCGTGTGTAGGGGGGAAAGAACAAATGCGAGAACGAAAACGGCTTGTGGGTATGTGAGGCGAATATACAAGTCGAAGAAGGGGAAAGACACCAATATTCATTCGATTTGTTTTCAATAAGAAAGCCCATGTATGGGGAGCAAATTATGCGTGATATGATTAAACTATGTAAAATAATCGTACTGGGTAATAAAATATGTAGACTAAGTTAATTATAGTCGAATATGTAGGCTTCCTATATGGGAGAAAAGAGCAAAGCTGGTGTGACGAGTGGATCGGATGAGCGACGGGCGACGGCAGCACCGGCAGAGAAACGAAGGCAGCAAGAATCGGCGTTAGAAGCTGGGCGGCCAATAGGAAGGCGCAGCCAATGCACTGTGGTCCAAAATCCAGATTTTGTGGCATTAACCTAAAAATTTGTTGAAACAAAATCGTATTTAAACAATTTCTTGTTGGACAGAATACTTTGAATATATCGAATATAAAAATATTTTTGTTTTTACTGCACCACTGAAATTTTGGCACACTTTTAAAGTCAGGTGTTTAGTCAGCTGTTCGCTCTGCCAAAAAAAGCGGGAAATTGTAGGCAAACTTTGAGCCAGTGTAAAAAATTAACAAACAAATTGTAAAATAACTTTTGTAATGGATAATATTAATCAAGGTATGTAGAATGTAAATACTGCACGAAATTTCAATTTGTATATGTTAATTGTTTTTTTTGTGTAATGATTGTTTATGTCCTAAAATAAAGAAAACTTAACCCATGTGTGCGTCTATTGTGGAGTGAAAACTAACTTTCTGTGAATTTCTGCGAAATTGTAATTATAGTAAATTACAGCTCAAAGTATGTATTTAATTATGTTATGATTACTTTTTCCGAGGTAAATTTATATTATCATTTATTTTATCGTCAAATCGTCAAAAATATCTTATTTAAAATAAAATCAAAGTTGTTTATTTATAGTTTGCATTGCTTAATCTTAATTTTTTGATTAATAACAGTTCAAAATAAAATATTAAAATTTAATCTGTTGTTTTTTAATAGCTATAATTATTTTAATACCAAATTCATTTAAATCACATTACGTATACGCTGCGTGGGCTAGTATGGGAGGTCAAGAGGGCGTGGTCAAATCTTTCCAATTTTTTTTTTTTTTTATTATGCATCATAACATGGTTATATGTGCAAAGTTTTAACTCGGTAACTGCATTCCTTATAGTTAATGCCACAAAATCTGGATTTTGGACCACAGTGCAATGGGAGAAGGCAACGAAAGCCGGCAGAACGACCGAGGCGCTATGCAGGCAAGGGAGAAAGACAAGGACAAGTAGCAAATGGGCGCGCAGCACCCAAAGAAAGTGGACACAGCTGCGCCAAGGGTTTACGGGACTTTCACCACGCATAGCAACAAGTAGATGCGTAGGTGAAAGTAGAGGGCCGATGGAAAAGTACCAGCTGCATAGCGGTACTACACCAATCAATTCCTGAGGCCAGAGGAGCTGCCTATATAAAGGCAGCCCAAAGTGAGAGAATGTTCAAGACAACAAGTCGTGATCAACCAAGGAGTTTTAAGGCCTTACGAGTAACCTTAATAACTTGTCAAGTAACTACAAGTCCTGAGAAAAGGATCAAGAGAAATCTAGGAACTGTGAAGGCCTTACGAGTAACCTGTCGAGTTCACTAGATGACAACAAATCCTCAGATTAGGACGAAAACACCGCACCCCAGCAAGCACTCAATTGAGAGAAGCCAAGCGGCTCCAGGACGATCCATAGCACATTGGAAGGCACGAGGATATATCCTACCGCCGAAATTCCAGGATCTATATATCCTGACGAATACCAATCGCTGAGGAGAAATCCTGCTGCATAGCAAACGGCCGCGGGATTTGTCTTAGAGGCAAAGAGCACGCAAAGACCATCTTACGAATACAGCTGAAGGTAATGAGGTGGAGATACCATCCCTAGAAGATCATGAGATATTCTGAAGAGGGAGATACAAGTCAAAGCATCTACATTGCGAGTCTGAAATAGTATTCAGCGGAGGCACAAGGAACAAGAGGAGGACTGGAGCAAATAGCCAGGAACCACATTAACTCACCAACGCTGCCCAAGTTCGAGACTTCCTTTGGGAAACCGTCACATCTAGCCGAGCCCAATAATAGCATAAATATTAAACACCTAAAAAAAAGACAAACGAGTTTCTAATTTCACCAGGGCACAAAATAAATTTGTTGTGCCGAACCTAGCCCAAAAGATATTTTAAATATCCCGAAGGACGAAAAAGGATCGTTACAACTGGCGCCCAACGTGCTATATTGGTGAAATTTTAAACAAAACAAAAAGTTTGTAAACAATCGTAGATAAAGGAAAACATCAAAATGGGAAACGGATGGATCTACCACATAAAGAAGGAGGATCTGGTGCAGAGAGGCCAATGGATTGGGATCGAGATGACCGGCACAGTGGAGGAAATGAGGAAGCAGCTAGGCGATTGGGTAGAAGTCAACGAAAATGACCCAGACTGGAAAGATGAAATAAATAGATTGGACACAAAATTCACGAAAAATTCAAAAATAAAAACAGCAGCAAGCACATCAAAATCGTGCGAAAATGGCATAGGGTGAGTTCCAGAAAATAAATATCGCTACATTAGCAATTCCTTCATTTGCACCACCAAGATGGGGAAGCGAAGGAGCCCTAGATAGCACCGAGACAAAGAGGGAGATAAGGAGACAAACAGTAGACCCCAAGAAAACGGTAATACATACAACAAACAGGACCACCAAGTACGCGAAGGTGGCAAAACAAGTGAGGGAGTGGACTTTCAGAATTGATGGAAATACCAGACCGCTAGAATTCATAGAACAAATCGAGTGGTCAGCAGACATGTATGGCATCGAGCTGGACATGATCCCAAGAGCAATACCAGAACCACTGAAAGACAGAGCACTCAAGTGGTACGTCGCAAACAATAAGCAGTGGCGATCGTGGAAGGAGTTCGTTGAGGGCTTCAAGAAATACTTCCTGCCAAGAGGATTCTTCAACAAATTGGCTGATCAAGTTAAATCTCGCAAACAAAGCAAAAATGAATACTTCAAGGACTATATGGTGGACATGCAAACAATGATGATACCCCTTAAAATACCAGAGTACGAACAATTGGAGGTCATATTGGAAAATTGCACTCCAGATTTGAAAATATTCGTTCGGCCGCACAGGGTCAGAAACCTAGATGAGCTGATGCAGTTGGCAGAAAAACACGAGATGCTCGAACAGGAACGAGCCGATTTCCATCGCGAAAACAATGCTCAAAGAACACACAACAACCAAACAAACTACAGAGGAGGAAATAACCGTGGGCCACAAGTCACGCAATGCCGAAGATGCCAGGATAATAGTACGGCGAATCACACAACACAAGGCCAAGGAAACAATAACATTCAAGATAGGAAAGTGTTAAACCCGAACCAGGCTTGTCGGAGGTGTGGGGGCGCCGGACACTGGGCCAAAGAATGCAACAACCAAAGGATAAATTTCTCCTGGCAATGTGGAAAGATTGGACAAAGGACAAAGGACTGTTGCTCGAGGTCGGGAAACGAGCGGTGGTTCCAGCCGATGCGGGGCGAGCAGAGACCAAGCCAACAAACTCGTCACCACTAATAGGCCAACTAGTGGAAGAAGAGGATCAGTTGTCAGCGATTATCGAAGTGACAGGAATGCAAATGAAGGCGACAATTGCCTCGGGAGCCACGAGTAGCTTCATAAGCAAGCAAGTGTTAGAAACAATAAGGAGTAAAGGGAAATGGGAAAGCAGAAATCCACATGACATTCCTAGTCATGCCGGAGGGCATGGATGCACTGATTCTAGGGTGGAATTTCCTCAGGATCATGAACACAGAGATATCGTGCGGAGGCCATAGAATGCGAATACCAACAATAAGGCGGATACAGGGCAGGCTGGTGGAAAGGATATCCATCATGGTCACCCAGAACAAGGAAATGCAAGAGACTGAAAAATTTCTGAACTATGAGTTGAAGGAATTGGGAAAAGTTACGGGCCCATCGAAGGTGGGAATACATCGCATAACAATGAAGAATGATATTCCCATAAAACAAAGATACCCGAAGAATCCAAAAATTCAAGGAGAGATCAACGCAAAAGTCGACGAACTGTTAACATTGGGATGCATAGCGCCATCACAAAGCCCGTATAGCTCACCGATAGTTATGGTAAAGAAAAAAAAAGACGGGCAAATGGGGATTATGCGTAGATTTCAGACAAATCAACGCAAAATCGATAAAGGCCTACCCAATGCCACGCATCGACTACATATTAAACTAGCTACGGGAAGCGAAATTCATAAGCAGTCTGGACCTAAAAGATGGCTACTGGCAGATTCCGTTGGAAGAAAAAGCAGACCAATGACGGCATTCACATTTCCAGGGAAAGGTTTATTCCAATGGAAAGTGTTACACTCTGTTCCAGCGGGCACTGGACCAAGTAATTGGCCCAGAAATGATACCAAACGCGTTCGCATACCAAGATGACATAGTGGTAGTGAGCAAAACAATCGAAGAACACATGAAACATCTACGGGAAGTGTTCGGGAGATTGAAAAACGCTAATTTAAGAATTAAAGCTGAGAAATGACGATTCTTCAGAAAAGAGTTGAAATTTTTAGGTCACCTAGTGACAGAAAATGGAATTGCAACAGATCCAGATAAGGTGCCCGCAATAGCTCAACTGAAGCCGCCAACTTGCAGAAAAGAATTACGGCAATATCTAGGAGTGGCTTCGTGGTACAGACGATTTGAACCAAGTTTTGCAACGTTAACACACCCATTAAACGCACTGCTCAAGAAAAAAACAAAATGGCACTGGAGCGAAGAGCATCAAGCAGCATTCGAGTCAGTAAAGGAACGACTGACGAGTGGCCCAGTATTGGCATGCCCAGATTTCACAAAGATGTTCGTACTACAGACGGATGCAAGCAACATAGGATTAGGGGCCATACTAGTACAAAACACAGAGGAGGGGGAGAGAGTGATACCGTATCTATCGAGAGAGTTAAATCAAGCAGAAAGAAACTATTCGGCAACAGAAAAGGAATGCCTAGCAATAGTATGGGCAATACACAAACTAAGACCATATCTCGAGGGATACCGATTTAAAGTGGTGACAGATCACATGGCATTAAAATGGTTGAACAGCATAGAGAGTCCTACGGGCCGGATAGCCAGATGGGCACTGGAATCACAGCAATACGATTTCGAGATAGCATACCTTTGTCAAGACAACCAATGAAAGGGTGCAAGAGAATTGTAGACAATGGGGCCAGGCTACGACAAGCGAACAAGGAATGTGCCTGGATACAGGATATAATAAACAAAATGAAACATCAGCCACAGAAATACCCGGATTACACAATGGAAAATAGCGAAGTATACAGGAACATTCCACACAGAGAAGGCCAAGAAGAGGTGATATCGTGGAAATTGTGTCCGCCAAAAACGCTTCCAAACCAAGTAATGGTCGAAAACTATACTTCCACAACGGCAGGGCATACATGCAACAGAAGAACTATTGCCAGAACTGCAGCGAGATATTACTGGTCGGGAATGCAACGTGATATTAGAACGTCTGTGGAAAAGTGTACAGTATGCCAACAATTCAAGCCAAACCAACAGCAGGCAGCAGGAAAAATGCTAACACAAATACCAGATGAACCATGGGCCACAATATGCGCCGATTTTCTTGGGCCATTACCAAGATCGAAACATGGAAATTCAATGTTACTGGTGTTTTTATAATGGACAGAACTAATACTAATGCGCAAAGCAACGGCCGAGAGTTTGGTAAAGGCTTTTCGGGAGAGGATCATGTCTAGATTTGGAGCCCCAATGGTGGTGATAACGGACAACGGGGTACAATTCACTAGCAGAGTATTCAAGAAAATGCTAGAGGAATGGGGCTGCCAACACCAGCTAACAGCACCGTACACACCACAAGAAAACCCAACAGAAAGGACAAACAGAACCGTGAAAACAATGATCGTACAATTTACGGGGGAAAATCAACGCAACTGGGACGAAAGTTGGCCGGAAATAACGCTGGCAATAAATTCCAGCCAGAGTCAACTGGGTTCACGCCAGCATACATAATACAGGGGCCGAAACCAAGAATGCCAGGTGCGTTGTATGATAGTGTCACGACAGGCACAGGGAAACAGTCTATACCACCAGTGGCAAAGGCAAAACAAATGCAAGAGCTATTCGAACTAATACGGCGTAATCTAGATACAGCCGCGCAAGATCAGGCGAGGCATTACAATCTAAGACGAAGAGACTGGAGTGTAGTATACTTTTAGGGATAGCATTAGGCCACATACTTTTAGGGCTAGATTGTAAGTATTTTAGGCATAATGTTTAGCTTTAAGTACCGTTAAGGACACTAGCCATAAGACCAATGTAAATGATCCCCTATAAATACCGGGCATACGGCCCCAATAAATCACCTCAAGTCAAACCTTGCCTTTCGCCTATTATATGGCGATCCTGCCTACCATTGGCAACAGTTAAAAAGGCAAAAAAAAAAAAAAAAAGTCCTTGCCATAAGCAAAAAAAAGGCAAAGTGAACAAAAAAAAAGGGAGCCCAAGTACAAATGCCAAAGGACTTAAACGAAGCACACCAGAAGGCATTGGAGGACTGCCCATTGGACGGTCCACGGCCTTTGAGCATAGAGGAGTACCGTTCCAGGCAACCAGCGGTAAGGGCAGAGCTTGCTAGGAGGAGGCGAGAGGAGGACGCATTGACGGCCATCCCCCTGGTTCTAAGGCCGAAGCGTCGAGGCGGCCACCTGGTCCGCTTCCGAAAACAGCGGGCGGCTCTAGTGGCCCAGATTAACAGCGACCCGCCACCACCCTGGGCGGAAGCATGCAAGCTATGGGACAAAGTAGATGACCTGAAAAAAGCGCACCAGACAGGCAAGACAGCAACAGCAGCAGAGCCAATAGCAGCCGATGCAGAAAATCATAAAAATAATAAAAAAAAGAAGAGTGCTAATATAGGCTCCTTTGTGGAAAGAGGCGATCTTTGCGCTGCCATTATAAATTAATTTAAATACATAAAAATTTAAAAAAAAAAAAAAGAGAAAAATAAAATGAAAAAAATTTAATTTTTAATATATTGTCTACAATTTTTTTATGAATAAGTTTATCATAGCCAAAATACCCTCGAAACAAAAAGTAGAAAAACAAAAACCCTAAAAAATTCATATTTAAAAAATATATAAACATATATAATTTAATAATAAATTCCAATCAGCCTAATATACCCCAACATACCCTAAAAAAGAGCACATGTGAAACATGTGTACTTAAAAGTGCACAAACAACATAAGCGCACTTGTAAAACTTGCCGCGATCAAAGCAAGCTTTTGAGCAAAGAACAATAAAAATAGGCTCACGTAAAGTTTACAAAGCTTGCAAACACACATAAAGCTTTCTGATCGCAGCAAGCTCCACAAGATCAAATTTGGCCAATAACGAAGTCTAAATACCCTATAAGAAAAATAACAAAAATTTTTTTTGGAAACAATTAAATATTAGAAAACAGAATCTGAAACAAATTGACAAAAAAAAAGAATATAAAGAAAAAAAAATATATTTATTTAATAAATACATATATTAATTATGCCATAAAGATAAAACCAAAAGTAACTTTTGTATATGTGCAAACTTATATATATGTTGTTTATTAATAAGAGAATGGTACAGTACAAATCTAGGAAACGATCGTTCTATAGAATAATAGTAGTAGTTGTAGTAGTAGAAGAAGTCCCTCGTAGTTGTAGCAGTTGTAGTAGTAGAAGTAATCCCTCGTAGTTGTAGCAGTTGTAGTAGTAGAAGTAGTCCCTCGTAGTTGTAGCAGTTGTAGTAGTAGAAGTAGTCCCTCGTAGTTGTAGCAGTTGTAATAGTAGAAGTAGTCCCTCGTAGTTGTAGCAGTTGTAGTAGTAGAAGTAATCCCTCGTAGTTGTAGCAGGGAGTGAGTCGATGTTGTTCCGAAGCAAGTAGTACTATGACTGAGGGTACAGCTGTTAACAGACCTTTAACAGTGCGACGATAACAGCTTCTTAAAGATGGGTCACATACATAACACCCCTTAACACCCAGATGGGTTAAAGAATTCCGGGGGTTGTCTTTTCCGACTCGATCTGCCAGGAGTCACTGGAGCTGGGGGCAATGTTACCGGTTCAGACAATTCAGCACAGGCGGGTATATCATCAGGAATCGGGACTGCATCTTCAGCAGGTAGTTCGATTGATTTCGTGTCCTGAATACATTCGGCAGGCGGAACCCGGTGGCGAAGTTGGTCGAAATGACGTTTAATAATACGGCGATCATGTAAACAAACATTGTATGAAATGGGGCCTGTCTGGTCCATAATTTCGCCTTCTATCCACTTCGGACCGGGGGCGTAGTTACGAACCCATACCGGAGCACCAATAGGAAACTGCTTATCATTTGTTGATTCGCAGACCTTTCCGTATGTTATTTCCTTGGGTTGAATTTTGTCGAAATATGACTTAAGCTCTCGGTTACATAGTAGTTCTGCAGGAGTACGATTTGTCGTGGAGTGAGGGGTCGTATGTTGGCTAAAAAGATACCGCGCCAGTGCGAGATCTATGTTAAGATTTCTGTCAAACTTTTTCAGGTAATTCTTAGTACTTTGTATCATGCGCTCGGCTTGCCCAATTGTGGCAGGATGAAATGGAGCCGACCGAATGTGTCGAATCACGTTGTTCCTCATAAAGATCCTGAATTCTTCAGACGTGAATGCAGTGCCATTATCTGACACTAATTCGTCCGGTAATCCGTGCGTTGCAAAAAGCTGTCTCAAGAATTTAATGGCAGCAGCTGATGATGTAGATTTTACAACAGAGACTTCTAGCCATTTCGAAAATGAATCCACGACTAGTACTAAGGTATTCCCATTAAAGGGGCCAGCGAAATCTATATGAAGGCGTGACCACGGTTGTCTGGCAGATTCCCAATGGTGTGTAGTTGTATGAGGCTGTTCGTTTCGGTTTTGCAGACAGAGCATGCAACGTTTCACAAGTAGCTCTATTTCAGCATCAATATTAGGCCACCAAATGTAGCTTCGAGCCATGGCTTTCATTTTTACAATCCCCGGGTGTGAAGCATGCAACGCTTGAAGTAAAGCCGGTCTAGATGGTTCGGGAATTACAGCCCGGTTGCCCCATACAAGAATTCCTTTGTTTGCTGAAAGTTCATGTCGGCGAGAAAAATATGAGTAGAGCTGATCTGAACGATCAACTTTTCCATTGGGCCATCCCCTTAACACCCAGTTCAGAACCTTTGATAAATGTGCATCTTTCTTAGTCTGCAATGCTAGAGATTGAGCGCTGACAAGTGGTGTTCCAGCCCATTCAATCATTAACACTTCTTCTGTAGTGTTACCTCCGCCTTGTTGCGGTAATGGGCATCGGCTTAAGAAGTCGGCGTTGCCCATTTTTGATCCAGGTCTGTGAATTAGTGTAAAGTCATAGGCATTCAAGAATATTGCTCTTCGAAGCATCTGGGTAGAAATTACATTTGGAGTTGCCTTGGCCGTTGTAAATATTCCGAGTAATGGGCGATGATCTGTGACGAGAGTAAACGAACGGCCATATAAATAATTGTGAAATTTTTTAACGCCTGATATAAGCCCAACGGCTTCTCTGTCGATTTGCGAGTAGTTTCTTTCTGTCTTGGAGAGAGTTCTAGAATAAAGGGCAATAGGCTTCTCTGATCCATCCTGAAGTTTGTGGCTCAGCACCGCTCCAATTCCGTACGGAGATGCATCGCAGGTTAACAATACTGGCAATTTGCCATCGAAGTGCATTAGCACATTTTGTGAAGTTACAAGATTTTTTAGATTCATGAAGGCATTTTGGTGTTTATTGGCCCACACCCATGGCGCATTTTTATCCAGCAGACGGTGAAGCGGTTCAGCAACAGTTGCCTTATGCGGCAGGAATGCGTGGTAAAAATTGATGAGTCCCAAGAATGCTTGTAATTGTTTCTTATCTTTTGGAGCCGGTGCGCACTTGATAGCTTCGACCTTACTGGCACACGGTCTTATGCCCAGTGCATCGATTTTAAAACCTAAAAATTCTACTGACGGAACACCAAATTGACACTTGTCTCTGCGTAGGCGTAGTCCGGCCTTATCAAATCTTGAAAGCACCTCATTAAGACGGACCGCTAGCTCTTCCTCTGATTTTCCCATAACAATTATGTCATCGAAGTAGGGTAAAACACCAGAAACGTTCTGCAATATACGTTCGATGCAGCTCTGAAATATGCCCGGAGCTGAAGAAATTCCAAATTGTAGTCTAGTTACTTTGAAATAACCTTTGTGTGTACATATGGTTTGCAACAACGCAGACTGCTCATCTACCACTAGTTGTTGGTACGCCTGAGCCAAGTCGATTTTCGCAAATATGGATTCTCCTTCAATTGATGCTAATAATGAATTCATTGCAGGAATTTGATGGCCGTGTTGCTTAATCACTCTATTAATTGTAGAATTGTAGTCGCCACATATGCGAATAGTACCATCCTTTTTAATTACTGGCACTGTAGGAGTCGCCCAGTCGGAGTACTCAATGGGTACTAGGATTCCTTGGGAGCAAAGACGGTCTAATTCATCTTCATATAATTCATGTATTGCGAATGGAATGCGTCTCGCTGGCAGTCTGACTGGTGTTGCATCAGTATTGATTTGTAATGACACAGGTGGCCCCAGAAAACGGCCTAATTCAGACGAAAACAGATCCTTATATTTCGCTAGAGTTGCCTCGAAGCTAAAATCAGCGTTAATGGCATGTATTGCTTCTATGCTGATGCCTAAGGGCATAAACCAGTTGCGTCCAAGTAAATTCGATCCGCCGCTTGATGTGACAACCAGTGGAAGGTTCGGAATGTATTTATTATCGTACCGGACGGATGTATCCACGATGCCAATAACTGGAATTCGATTTTTCTGGTAATCCGTAAACTCTAGAGAACAATCTTGGATATTCGGTCTGTCCGTTGGCCAGATGTAACGAAACGTAGATTCGTCTACCATAGTGATCGCAGACCCCGAATCCACTTCGAATTGGCATTTTCGTTTATTTATGATTATTGTAACAATTTCCTTTGGGCAAATCAACGGTAGTATGCTGTGGACATTGTATTCTTCATTCGGCTTTTGTTTGTGTGGTCCTCGGTAGGAGGCATGGCCACTCGATGTGTTGAATGGTTTACGACCCGGGTCTCTTGCAGCCCGGCAAACTCGTTGAAGATGGCCTGCTCGGTGACAGGCATGGCACACAGTGTTCCGATGAGGGCACAGTTTCCGCAAGTGAGCACCCCCGCAACCATCGCATGGCTGGTGGTGCTGATTTGGTCGGCTTGGACGGATCGCGTTGGTCTGCACTTCGTGTATCGACTCAGTGCTCTCAGCTGTATTTAGCATGGCCCAAGCGCTGTGAGCAGCGGCCTCACTAGATGTGGCGCGTTCCATCGCGCGTTGAACCGTTAAATCAGCCTCTGCTAGCAGACTCTTCTGAAGACCCTCATCCTTCATTCCACATACGAAGCGATCGCGCAACATGCGATCCAACGCAGCTCCGAATTTGCAATCGACAGCGAGAGTCCTAAGTGCAGCCATGTAGTTCGCAACAGATTCATCAATTAGTTGGTCTCGCTTGTGAAATTGGTAGTAGGCCGCGATTTCCGATTGACATGGAGACAAATGTTGGTTGAGTTTTTCATATATTTCCGATAAACTCAAATCACTAACCTGAGTAGGGGATGCCAATGACGTTAGAAGCTCGAAGAGTGGAGCGCCAGCCAACGTAAGCAATGCAGCCTTCTTCCGTGCTTCCTCCGTAACGTCATTGGCCAGAAGATACAGCTCAAAACGCTGCTTGTAAGTTGTCCATTTGTTTGGGTGATTTAAGTCAAATGGTTCTAACTGACCCACTCCTGACATTATCACTGATTTATTTGTTGTTTTGTGTTCTGTAGCAATATTCACTTTGGTGGGCTTTTCCTCATGTGCTTCCGAATCAGACATTAGTAGTTGAACTCGATCGTATGTGTGTGTGTAAGCATCAATTCTCAATTGCAGTAGTCGTAGTGCGTCTGTCTGCGAATGCGCGTGTTGGAAAAATACCGTTTCTTATTTCCAATAACTTGGCGCCAGCACGCATGCGTTTTTCGCGTCTCTTTGTTCGCTTTCGCTTAGTCGATTGTAACTGTACACGATGTATATACATATATATAAGTTTGACGAATTATCCCATCCTCGTCGCCAGTTTTGTGTATGTGCAAACTTATATATATGTTGTTTATTAATAAGAGAATGGTACAGTACAAATCTAGGAAACGATCGTTCTATAGAATAATAGTAGTAGTTGTAGTAGTAGAAGAAGTCCCTCGTAGTTGTAGCAGTTGTAGTAGTAGAAGTAATCCCTCGTAGTTGTAGCAGTTGTAGTAGTAGAAGTAATCCCTCGTAGTTGTAGCAGGGAGTGAGTCGATGTTGTTCCGAAGCAAGTAGTACTATGACTGAGGGTACAGCTGTTAACAGACCTTTAACAGTGCGACGATAACAGCTTCTTAAAGATGGGTCACATACATAACAGTAACAGAATTTTAAATCGACCAGAACATAGAAATATTAAAAGAAATGATTCAGAAAGCGTACAAGTGCATAAATAAGACAATTTATATACACCCTCAGACCATTAATAAGCACTTTGAAACTATCCTTGAGAGTTACAAAAAAATAAAGAATAGCAATACAGACATATGCAATGAATCATGTAGTAAAACCTTCACTGAGCTAATATACAGTTTAAATAAACAACTAATAAGTATAGGAAAAAAACATAATATAAAATTCACAATACCAGTAGATTTGAATCTAGAAGCAACTTTTGAACCTCTAGTAGCAAAAGGCACAGAAGAGCCAGGTGTAGAAGAAAACCCAGAAGACATTCAAGATATTAATACTTTTTTGTAGGGGGTTGACCTTCCTTCTTGGTTGGTGCAGCTGAATGAATTTTTCCTCTAATTTTCCTTCGTAATAAAATTTTGGGGTGGCGCAGCAATTCGTCTTCAGTTTATTCTTTATTCAGAGATAAATTTCAACTAACTCTAGCTTAACTAAGAGCGGGGAACAAAGCCCCGCTTTTAGCGAAGTTTGGGGAGTTCTTTTCGTGGGGAGAGCGATGGGCATCATCGGGAGAGCGGCGCGAAAGCTGCCGCCTCCCTTAACCCTTGTGTTGCCCGTTGGGCATAAACATGCTTCCCCCCCTTGCAGGAGTGCAAGACCCAGGCAATCTAATAGCACGCTCCGGACAGGGTCCTGTCGAAGACTGTGCTCATCGCAATTGGCCGCCTGGATTCCCATCTAGCATGACCTCCGTCATCACGTCCGCGCCCAGGACCAAGGACACCGACGACGGTCGGTGGAACGTGTCATCCGTCAGGACGATGCCCTCGAACTTCATTGCAATTTGCGGGTCCACCGAAGAGCTTGGAGTTCGGCAGCACAAGCCATTGACCATGTTCAAGATCGCCTCCAGTCGCCATCCTTCACTGATCGGGGACCGGATCACTGCTGCCACCGCTTTTTTTGCCCCAATATTGACGGCTGTCAATTTAAAGGGCGTGGCCAGCGACGTCGCCATCGACGATACCGCTTGGGCATCAGATGTGGATTGCGGTGCTGCAGCAGTGTGGGCAGTGTCAGTTTAGGATCGGAGGCTGGAGTTGGTGCGATCCTTCATCTGAAGGACTCGGGGTTGACTCGGCGTACGACTGAGCATGGAGTGCGTCGACGTGGCTCTTCGTGGAAATGGTAGCGTGTGGTGGTCCTCCTTACATATGCGGCACCTATCACCGCTCAAACAGCTTACTTCGGAGTGTTTGTGGGCCAGGCAGTTGGCGCAGTACTTCTTGGCAAGCACTGCCCTCATCCTCTTCTCCACGTTCAGCCGCAGAAGCCGGCGGCATCGCTTCAGAGGATGGATTCCGCGACAGACTCGGCAACGGAAGGACTCAGTTCCTCGCGAACATCTGCCCTCCTCCTTCGATGACTGTACTGAACGTAGTCTCGGAGCCATAGAAACGGGATGTAAACTGACGGATATCAGGAAGCTGCCGGAGAAGAAGTGTTAGAATACACATATTACTACTGGCAGCTCGGCCCTTCTTATTTGGGAGGAAGGACCAAGTGCAAGGAAGCTATTGTAACTTTACAAAATGAGTTTGAATTCTTTCTTCTCGAGGAACAAAGATTAGCTTTGAGACTGGACGCTTCACAACGCCGCGAGCGGTAAGCAGATCGACGACACGGACGTTGTCGTCATTGCCAGATCGCCCACTTCAAGATTTTAGAAGGGAATCGCCACTTATTGCGCTTATGTAGCTCCTTTAGATGTTCCTCTTTCCATCGGGTGCAGAAATGCTGACTCACAGCCTTCAGACGTTGCCACCGGTTAATGATAGACGGAACCTGATCCTTAATTTCAGGTTCCGTGACGGATAGCAATGGACCGCCCACTAGGAAATGGCCTGGGGTCAAAGCCAAAGAATCGGTGGGGTCTTCAGATATAGGGGAAATCGGCCGCGAGTTCAAACAAGCCTCTATCTTAGCAAGCAGAGTAGAGAACTCTTCAAAGGTATACTTTTGGTTGGAAGTGGCCTTGTAGAACAGAGTTTTAAAACTCCTTAATCCAGCCTCCCACAACCCTCCCATGTGTGGTGACCCGGGAGGTATGAAATGCCAGGACAGATTCTGATGGCTATAGTGGGATAAGATTTTCTGCTGGGTAGACCTTAGGAAATCTTTTTCAAGCACTCTGGATGCGCCCACGAAGTTTTTACCGTTGTCGGACTGCACTTGCTGGGGACACCCTCGCCTCGATACAAAGCGAGCGAATGCTGCCAGAAATGTTTCGGTACTTAAATCCGAAGTTGCCTCAAGGTAAATGGCTTTGGTGGAAAAACAAACAAAGACACACACATATCCCTTAGAGAGAGAGAAAAAGTGGAATGTGTACTCCGTCGCGTTCTGGTTTTTCTGTGAAATTTCCGTGTTATCCGTGATCGTAAACCTTGTAGTCCTGCAACTTAATAGTTTGTTGGTGTAGCAGTCTCACTCTTGTTGTTACTCACGTTCCGCCGGCCGCCAGTCTGCATCGCAAGTGAAAAATCATATCATATTCTTTTTTCCGGCCTCCCTCCGCGTCGGTCTCTTGGTGGTCGGAGGGGTGCGGGGCGCCTTCTTTCTGCATCACCCAACTTTTTCCTCCGTATTTGCGTTAGTGGGGTGCCAGTCGTGCCTTTTAATACATTTTTCAACCAGCCACGCTGTAAGTAATCACACAATTGGTGCGATAACCAACGGTGGACCTGCCAAGCCGGTCTCGAAAGCTCTCCAGGGCTATCATTTGGGAGTCGAGCTTTCACCTCAAAAAACTTCTAAGCCGAGGTTCTCGATCACCTCGCACCAGCCCAAGTCTTGGCGACGTTAGCGGTGGCCTACCTGGCAGCGCTGCTGCCTCTCATCGCCTGGTACCTGGTTCAAATCCGCTGAGTGGAGCGAAGAAATTTAAAACTAATTTGGAGAATTTTTTATTTTTTCTTTCGGACGAGGGCCTCCAAGGTTCGACTCCGCTTCGAGGAATTAAAAAATTAAATTTCAAATTATTGCCCATTTGAAATTTAATCAATACAAGTGGCATTTCTGTGATACTCCTTGGCACGTTAGGGTTTCAAATCCGCTGCGGGTAATCTAGGATTCAAAAAATTATTTTTTTTTATTTTATAATTTTGTCCTACCATTTTACACCGAGTGGCCGATATTCCCGGTGACTGCCCGTATTATCTGAAGGAAGCCGAGCCGGAGCGGTATAACTCCCAACGCCCGCCAGGGGGAAATACCTGGTCGTCAGGCTGAAGGAAATGGATGGCAAGGAGCTAATGGTGTTTGGGCGTAGTAGATTATTGCGACATTCGCCTCCAATCCATGGCGAGTTGCCACTGCGAGCGGCTGCTAGCCAGCAGGAGGACACTCCAAAGAGATCTCGGGACGCCATGAGCCCAGACGGAGAAGCAGTTAATGCTAATGACTGTGCCCCACCGAAAAGGTCGAAATTGCAGCCTGTCTGCAATGAACTAATGGAAATGGGCGTACTGTTGGAGGAGATTCGGAGAGGATCAAGCCCGAGAAGGAAGGAGGTAAACGGGCCATTACTAACTCCCTTCGTGAAAAGGTGGAAAGGCTGAAAGAGCTGCAGGCGGAAGTCAGCTTCAGGCTCAGTGGACACCAAATCGAGTCAGTGGCATTGGATGCATGTCTCAACTGTGCGAAGGCGCCACCTGAGCGTGTCAGTCGCGGGCAGCAGACTGACGCAAGGTCCTCCGTGACCGCGCTATCCCGGCCTACCCAGACTTCACCATTGGCAAAGCGAGAAGACAAGGCGTCAGGTCCATCTGAACTGCCTGGAAAGCTCCCGTGGCAGTCGATCGCTCACGCTCCCAAGCATCGTGCTAAAAAACGGCAACACGTGGAATCCCAGCAGCAGCAGCAGGCCTCACCTACTCCCCATACAACAGTGGATCATGGGACAACCGAGGACAACCAAGGCTGGAAAACAGTCGGCCCCGCAAAGCCTCGACGTGGAGCCTCCTCGATGCAGGCCAAACCTAGAACCAAGCACAGACCGGATGCAATCCTAATCGAGGCAAGCGGCGGGCTTAGTTATAGCCAAGTACTCGAGATGGTGACCAGGCGCACGGATGGCAAACTGCTACAAGTCCGCGAGCACGTCTCCAGAGTTCGACGTACTGCAAATGACGCGCTGATTCTGGAGCTCCGGAAAGACCCTGCAACTGACATCAAGTCACTCGGAGAAAATATTGCCTTGGTACTAGGTGACAAGGTTGGAGTAAGGCCTCTCCAACAGCAAAGGTCTTTAGCGATCTATAACCTAGATGCAGCGGCGACTCGGGAAGAGCTACTGGGAAGAGCTACCCATTAAAGCACTCGAAGAACGACCACTGAGGTGCTTTAAGTGTCTTACCCTTAGCCATATAGCCGCAAGATGTTCCAGTATGAAGTACAGGTCACGTTGCTGCTTCAAATGCGGCGAAGCAGGCCATATAGTATCCAATTGTCCTTCAAAGGATGCCAACTGCTTCCTATGTGCTGGACAAGGCCTGAGTCTAAGAAATCACCTAGCGGGCAACCACCTATGCACAGCGAGGGGCGACTCGAGGACTCCAAAGCTGCTCCAATGACCTCGTCAGCACCGAAGATCCTGCAGCTGAACCTAAACCACTGCATCGCGGCCCAGGACCTACTGCACCAGACGATCAGAGAGCAGTCAATCGACGTAGCTCTTCTAAGCGAGCCCTACTCTACAGGAGAGTCATTTAAGTGAATGACTGACGCCGACAAGAGATCCGCAATATGATCTTGCGGGACTTCAAACCAGCTGCTGGACACAAGGTCCTTTCATCACTTCAGCAGAGCCAAGGTGAACGATCTGGTAGTGTATAGCTGCTACTTGCCACCTAGTTTACCAATTGCTCGCTTCGGGGAGGTCTTGGATAACCTCGTAGAGGACGCCAGAGGCCGGCCACGAGCCGTCATCGCGGGTGACTTCAATGCAATTGAATGGGGCTGTCCAAGAACCGATGCACGGGGACGTACTCTGTTGGAGGCCTTTGCATCGCTCAACCTTGTGACACTGAATGAAGGGGGCAGGAATACCTTCAGCAGAGCGGGAACTGGCTCCATAATAGACCTGACATTCGCAAGCGAGACTATCGCCAGGTCGTCATCATGGGGCATCGGTGATTTCTACACGGCGAGCGATCACGAGGCCATACTGCTTACCTTGGCAGGCTGTCCTAGAGTGTTACAACGAGTTTTTCCTCAGCGTAAATCCTTCCGCTCTGACAGTCTAATTGTACCAACTTTTCGAGCGAAGCTGGCGGGGCTGCAAGTTTGCTCGAACGCTGAAGACTCCGCAATCCATGTCATGTCCACTTTGAGAGCAGCCTGCGAATGTAGCATGACGCAGCGTACGTCGTACGGCAGACACCACAAGCCAGTGTGCTGGTGGAACGACAAAATAGATGAGGCCAGGCGGAACTGCCTTAGAGCGAGAAGGCTTTATCAACGGTCCAGAGGTACCGCTCAGTTCGAGCCATTAAAAAGCCAGTACCAACTCCGAAGGAGACTTCTAAGGAAGGAAATCCGCTCAAGTAAGAGAGAAGCCTTCCTAGCGCTATGTGACACGGCCGAGCAGGACCCTTGGGGCAAGGCGTATCAAACCATTGTCAAAAGACTGCGCGCGGACCCATTGGATACCCCCCGCGACCCACTGATCCTAGAGCGGATTGTAACGACTCTTTTTCCCAACTGCGACGACTGCATGTTGTTTTAGTTGTATGTTGTGTTTATTTTGTTTGTGTTTAGTTAGTAGCCTTTGTGTAGTTTTAGAATTGGCATGCTTGTTTGGGTGATTGGCTTGTTTTTTTTTTGATATTTGTTGCAATTGTTATTAACTTGTTTTTAATTTCCTTTCCTTTTTAGGTTTTATGTGTCCAAATTGGAGATGACAGATAGAGCCGCCAATCAGAATGGCCCCACAGGTGTAATTTTATTTCTCTTTTGAGTTTATGTTATTTTAATTTTGTTCTAATTGTGCTTCGATTTTGTTGTTATATTTATTATTTAATTGTATATTTCATGAGTTTTTGTGTTGCATTAGATAGTCTCTTTATGTAGTATTTTAGTTTTAGACTTTATTTTGTAGTAGTTTTAGTATTTGTGTGTTTTTTGTTTGTTATTGAATTGTGTTTTGTTGGCAGAGTGCACCGTGTATTTTGTTCTAAATGTGTTTCAAAATTGTTGTTTTAGTTGTTTTACTTGTTGCAGGTTATTGGGTCGATTTATGGCATCATTGCAGATTGCAAGATTCATTGTGGCAGTGCTCTTATTGGCAGAAAGGTTTTTTTCCTATAGGCAAGAGGTGAGTGACATATGTGGTTTTTTTTTTTGTTGCCATAAGCAAACATTTTATAATAATTCGGCTAATTGCTGTCTCTCTACAGAAATTGGGCCATGTGAGGCCCCAGAACAATGTATACGTGCCATTCAGCCCCAGAATTGGAGCATGTTTGCCTGTGGAGTGACAGCACAGTGGGCTAGCAACTAGTGCGCAGCGTTGAAGAAGCATCTGCTCCATCTGGAGGCTCATTTGGAGGAAAACAACTAGGAGCAGGAGGGCCAAATCCCTTCGACCGCAATGTAGTGTTTGAACAGGCATCATTTGGATGATAGGTCCATATGGTCTGTCTGCTGGCCAGGCCTGGTGCGGGCTGGCTGGGAGCGGGAGGGCCAAGTCCCTTCAACCGCTGCATGGAGATTTTATCGGATTCAACTGGCTGTAAGTGAGTAAATAAAGAATTAGCAGTTTTTTGCACCTTCATGGGTGGTAACGGGTGTTTTTTTACGCTTTTGGTTTTTCACGTGTGCAACACTGACATACCGCATGATGTTCATGACAGCTGTGAAAGTGAAAAATGCTCAGTTTAGTTTGCCATTTCATCATGGAAAGACTTACGCCCGATCAACGTTTACAAATCATTAAAATTTATTATCAAAATTCGTGTTCTGTGAAAAATGTGTTTCGCAAATTACGTCCATATTATGGTCGACACAACCGACCAAGCAAGCCGAGCAAGCCATAAAAGCAATTGTGGACAAACTTCGCACACATTTTACTTTATTGTCAACCATCGAATCGTGTACGGAGAGTGCGCACAGAAGAGAATATTGCAGCTGTAGCGGCCAGTGTCAATGAAGATCGTGAATTGTCCATTCGTCGGCGTTCTCAGCAATTGGGACTGTGTCCTTCGACTACGTGGAAGAATTTGCGCAATGATTTAGGTTTAAAACCCTATAAAATTCAATTGGTTCAAGAATTGAAGCCGAATGACTTGCCACAACGTCGAATTTTTGCTGAATGGGCATTGGAACAGCTCGATGAAGATCCGCTGTTTTACCGTCGAATAATCTTCAGCGATGAAGCACATTTCTGGCTCAACGGATACGTCAATAAACAAAACTGTCGTATCTGGTGTGATGAGCAAGTCATTCAAGAATTGCCTATGCATCCAGAAAAAACCACTGTTTGGTGCGGTTTATGGGCTGGCGGTATCATTGGACCATTTTTCTTCAAAGACGATAACGGTCGCCACGTCACCGTCAATGGACAGCGTTATCGTTCGATGATAACAGACTTTTTTTTGCCCAAAATGAGAGATAATGATCTGGTTGATATGTGGTTTCAACAAGACGGTGCCACATGCCACACAGCACGTGAGACAATGGACTTATTGAAAGATGAGTTCGGTGAACAATTAATCTCTCGTTTTGGAGCCGTCAGTTGGCCACCGCGGTCATGTGACATTACACCACTGGATTATTTTTTGTGGGGATATTTAAAGTCATTGGTTTACCAGGACAAACCAGCGTCAATTGGTGCATTGGAAGACAATATCAGTCGTGTTATTGGCGAAATTCCCTTAGACATGCTGGAAAAAGTGGTGCAAAATTGGACCTTCCGTGTTGATCACTTGAAACGCAGTCGCGGCCAACATTTACATGAAGTCATTTTTAAAAAGTAATTGGCAGAGATTGTTTTATCATCTCAAATAAAAATTTAACAATAATATTCAAATTTTGTGTTTCATTTCAATTTTAAAAACCAAACGCTTAAAAAAACACCCGTTATAATCTCATTTTTGTTTGTTTCAGCTTCTGTGCTATTATCGATCTCATGCAGGAGCTCGTTTTCAACTCGCTCAAGATTTTATGAGAGTTGCTGGTCATCGTTGTAGGTGACAATTTCCCCGGGTTTGAGTGGAAGCAAGACAAGTCTCTGGATCTGGATTGGCTGGCCTTTTAATCGCTCTTCGATATACGCGCGATTTCGTGTACCATTTTTGAAGTCTCTAAACAGGCCGTTAATAACGTGTCCTTCCATGCGCTCAATCGGTTTGTTTAGTTTCAATTTTTCCTCCTTTTGTTTTTTGAGTTCGTTTCTCTCAATAATTTTTTGGTATCTTAGGTGGCAGTCGAATCTGATGAGAGATGGGGCACCATCAAAGTGGACCGTCGCCTCCAGCATCACATGCCGATCTGGATGATTGGTTGAAGTTTTTCTGTTTAGGCAACTCGATGGAACGCCTTTCGCCAAGCAACTGATTAAGGCTGCTCGCTACTTTATTGTTTCTATCCAAACTAGGATCTTTACAATATTTTCCCTACTTAAAAAACTATATGGGCGACATGATGCCCTAGAATATTTGATAACATGTATTTTCTTAAAATTAGACATAGTTAAAATTTCAGCTCAGATATAGGATGTATATTATGTATAGGTAATTGTAAGATATAGTATATTTGAATAATATCCACTTCGCCACAGCGAGGACAGACTAAAGGAGTGTACACGCGAGGAAGTAATCTCCATAGTCCGCAGGATAAAACCGAATAAGGCCCCTGGACCAGATGCTATCCCGAACAGGGCTCTCGGTTTGGAGATGTACAATCAGTGCCTACGCGAACGCAAATTTCCGAGCATCTGGAAACGGCAAAATTTACTGCTTCTACCTAAGCCGGGCAAACCACCAGGCGAGGCATCCTCGTATCGGCCCATCTGCCTGATAGACACAGCTGGAAAGGTCCTTGAATCTATCATAGGGGCTCGGTTACAGCAAGAAATCGAACGACATGGAGACCTATCCCAAATGCAGTTCGGCTTCAGGAGAGCACGGTCCACGGCTGACGCGATCAGCAGGGTAGTCAATATCGCGGCGAATGCCATTGCTGGATCCTGGTGGAAAGGCGGATCCAAGAAATAATGCCTAGTGGTTACGCTAGATGTGTGAAATGCCTTCAACACGGCGAGATGGGGCAGGATCCTAGAGGGACTAGAGTTGTTCGGCGTAGCAAGGGGCTTGGTGCAGCTAGTAAGGAGCTACTTTGAAGGACGCACCCTACAGTACGCCACTTTTGAAGGCACGAAAGAGCATGAGGTTTCATCGGAAGTCCCGCAAGGTTCCGTCCTGGGCCCGCTTTTGTGGAACGTCATGTATGACGGTATCCTGAGGCTGCAGCTGGTGGTAGTAGCGAAGGAGCTGAAGGATGCGGAGACGTGGTGCTCAGAAGCAGCCGCCAGTGTGGACCGATGGCTAAGCTCTGCTGGACTAAGCCTGGCGGCCCACAAGTCCGAGGCAGTCCTAATCAGTAGCAGGAAGCTAGTCGTAGTCTAGTGGGAGTGGTGTCGCTCGCCGCCAGGACTCTTGTGGTTCCCGTAGCCATGGTGGGCCGTGCCACCACAAATCCTTGTGTACAAGTTCCTGCGCACTCAGGCCGCGGCTAGGGAGATCTGCTGGATTGTCCTCTGAACGGACGTGATTCCATGGGGCGCTATTTGTTGCCGTCACAATTTTAGCTACCCGATTAGCGACAAACGTTGCTTATTTAACCACGACCGTACGACGGTGAAATCTGACCAATAAAAAAAATCCAAATTATCAACTGGAAGTTGTGGAAGAACCGCAGCTGCCAGTTCAGCTAGAAGCGTGGCTCCGCATAATTCAAGGCGGGGCAATGAAACCGTTTTAACTGGGGCTACCCTAGATTTCGCTGCAAGAAGGCAGCACGATATGCCTTGGTCATTGCTAACGCGTAAATTGCGGCACCATAAGCCCGCTGTGACGCATCGCAAAAACAATGGAATTGAATGTCGGAATTCAGATCATGAAGAACCCACCGCGGAATTCGGATCTGGTCAAGGAAGGAGTAACTCTTTATAAAATCCTGCCACCTGTGATGGAGTTCACTGGGCAATTGATCATCCCACCCTAGCTCTTGTAGCCAAAGCTGTTGCATAAATACCTTGGCTTGAATTATAAAGGAAGCCAGCCAGCCAGCGGGATCGAATAAGTTGGCGATCTGCCCGAGGACTTCTCGCTTAGTATAAGCTGACTTGATAGTCGCTTTCCATCAGATTCCAAGTGTTTTTTCTGTGCTAGCCTCTTCGATATCGAGGAAATCAGCATATAGCAAATGACACTTTGGGATGCAACTGAGCGCGCTCTTCACATTCGATGGCCACTTGCGCAAAGAAAAGCCAGCTGAACCAAGAGCGTCTTGAAGTTCATTGACCATTGCGATTGCCCTTGCTTCATTGTGAGCCCCTGCCAGGACATCATCGCCATACATATAGGACTTGATAATATCGCTAGCCAAAGAAAATTTGGATTGTTGTGAGGAACATTATATGTAAAATAATGTACCACACAACAACAAGCTATGAACATACTCCAGCTCACTACGATATGCCAGATACAAGATACAGTCGAGACCCAAACCGTCGGAGGCATGATAAAAGCATACGATATACCAGAATGCACCAGTGGGACCGGTCGAACTCAATCGAAGCATACGATATACGATCAAACACAAGTAATGGTCGATCGAACCTCAAGCAACCGCTGACAAATTTCGAACAAGCAGGAAGATGCGTGGGAGGCGTAGCACATGAAATCGGCTACGCAAGCACGAAAGAAACAAGGCTGGAGGGCATAATCATGGACCGAAAGAGGGCATTGGCCTGATAATAAAACGCAAGAGCCAAAGTGAGAGAAACGATCAGAGAAGGCATGCACTAGGCTGGCGCATGATGAAATAAGTACAAGGTGGTCCCGTCGGCAAATCGTACGGTCCTATGCATGATAAAATAAGTAAACCGACAACTGAGAACTGATGACAAAGTCGAGCGACAACTGAAATAAGACCTTATCGTGAACAGCGCTGCTGCCGACAGGACCACCTTGTACTTATTTCATCATGGGCTGGCGTGCGTGTGGCTTATGGAGCAATACATGAGAGAGCACACATGACACACGTACGCTATGCGCGTATAACCGCAAGAGAGGGCACCGGCGGCTAATGCAAGTGCTCTCTGCCTGCACTACGCATGTGAAGATCGAAATCACGTAGATTGCGAAAAGCCGAAACCCGACGTCCAAAAAGAGCAAAAGTAATGGCCAAGCAAGCCCGTGTGACAAGTGCGGGGGGTATGTGAGGCCGAAACGAAATGAAGTGATGGCTATGCTTGCTAATCGTGGAGTAGGGGGGAAAGAACAAATGCGAGAACGAAATCGGCTTGTGGGTATGTGAGGCGAATATACAAGTCGAAGAAGGGGAAAGACACCAATATACATTCGATTTGTTCTCAATAAGAAAGCCCATGTATGGGGAGCGAATTATGCGTGATATGATTAAACTATGTAAAATAACCAGTAGTAATCATGATAAGCATCAGAGATCTGCAAAATTCACTTTTTTCTTGATTTACTCATACGGTAAAATTCTGACTCAATTCCACTCCCTGAACGAAAGTCAGCATTGAGTGAAAATCAGCTCATGCTGATGAGCATACGAATTGCGTAAATTGCACAGCCTTCGGTACACATTTCGGCGTATCCGAATAATCGTGCCATTCGGCTCAACCGATGAAACATTCATATGTACACGAACTCACTGCTGAGTTTATTCATGGTCAAAGTGTTACCGATCATTTGGGCGTATGTTGTTTCGGCTCAACATTGATTTAAATCAACGCGTATGAGTTTGTTCATGTGCTAAGTCAAGGAAATCAAAATACGTATGTAATTTCACAACAGATTATACATATATTTTCATATTTAATGACAACGAAAAGAAAATTAACAAAAAAAATTAAAAAATTAATGAAATAAAATAAAAAAAATACTTCACACTCATGTACATATATATATATATATATATATATATATATATATATACACATATGTATGTATGTACATATATATGTATATATATATATATACATATGTATGTATGTACATATATATAGGAATACATATATATAAAAATAACATAAAAAAGGAACACATTTTGACTTCATAAGTAAATTCCTATTAATACTTAATGCATAAATAATAACAAAAACATAACGGTAATGCATCTAAACGAGTTCAGTGACTTCGGCATCATGAGCTGATTTTCATTCAACGCTGATTTTCGTTCAGTGAGGTGAATTGAGTAAAAATTTGGGCGTATAAGTAAATCAAAGAAAAAAATCAATGGTGAGCCGAATAAACTCAGTAAGAAAAAAATATGAGCGGATTGGAGTGAATTTAAGTCGACAGTGAGTTCGTATACAGACGAATGTTTGATCGGCTGAGCCGAATGACACGATTATTCGGTTATTTTTGTGTATGATTTTTTTTGCCATCACGCCCTGCCGTTCTCTGATAAGCATGTAAAATAATCGTACTGGGTAATGTAATATGTAGACTAAGTTAATTATAGTCGAATATGTAGGTTTCCTATATGAGAGAAAAGAGCAAAGCTGGTGTGACGAGTGGATCGGGAGAGCGACGGGCGACGGCAGCGCCGGCAGAGAAATTCCAGGATCTATATATTCTGATGAATACCAATTGCTAGGAAAAATCCTGATTCGTGATACCAGCCACGGGATTTGTCCCAAAGCAATAATGCAAGCAAAGGCCATCTCAAAGACACATCGAAGGGGTGCTGAGGTGTGAGGAACGTTCCTAGAGGGTCAAGACAAAATAAGAAGTATAAAGAAAGGTCGCGGGACATACATCCGAAGGACCAATACACGTCTCCAGAGACACAACATAGAAAAGGAGAACACAAACTGGGCATTTACTGCAAACTTGAAGTAGTAACCAGTGATGACTACAGGAGCAAGGGGAAGACTAGAGCAAGCAACGAGGGATCCGCATTAACTCACCAGCGCTGCCCAAATTCGAAACTTCCTTAGAGAAACCGTCATATCTAGCCGAGCTCACCAATAAATATAAATAAACACATCTATTAAACAACCAAAATACACAAACGAGTTTCTAATTTCACCGGGACACAAAATAAATTTGTTGTGCCGAACCTAGCCCAAGAGATATGATAAATATCCCGAAGGACGAAAAGGGATCGTTACATTGTACATCACTTCCAAGTTGCTGAAGTACTCGGATAGCTAAGAACGGAGCACAGTTAAAGCCAAACGTGACTGTATTAAGCTCGTAATCACCAAGTTGCCCCTCTTTGTTTCGGAACAGGATCCTCTGAAATGGCGTATGGATTGGATCGACCATAATTTGGCGGTACATTTTTGTGATGTCGGCATTGAAAACTACTCGGAAAAAAACGCCACTTGAGAATCTGAGTAGTGAGATCAGACTGAAGTACCGGACCCGGGTAAAGTATGTCATTGAGACTTACCCCGTTTGTGGACTTGCTAGAGGCGTTAAAGACTACCCTTACTTTTGTTGGGCTTGAAAACTGCATGGTGTGGCAAACAAAAATTGTTATTACTGCCGTCAAATGGCACCTGACGCATATGGCCCAAGTCCAAATATTCTTGGATGACGGCGTCATACTCAGTTTTTGCCGGAATATTTTTTAAGAGACGGCCTTCGTTTTTTAGGAACTGAGCCAATGCACCTGTAGTGACCGAGGTTAATGTTGGTTGGGTCTCGAAACGGAAGTGAGACCGTATATCTCCCCGAAACATCTCTTCTTGTGGTCTTCTGGAAATTAACCTCGCAAACAGAATCAGAATCTTCTACCGGTTTGCCCGCTAAATCCTCCACCTCCCAAAACCTTGTGAGAAGAGTTTCAAGAGCTTTCTCTCTGCTTACAGCGACTCTCGTGGTGAACGCTGCACATGAACTAACGAGGACTCCTTGCAACGGGCCTGAAATGACCCAACCGAATCTCGTCTCTTGAGCAATTAAAGATCCGCACACTTCGGTCTGGATGCCGGAAAGAGTCACCGCTGGTATGACATCAATGCCAAGAAGTAGGTCGATCTTTGCCTTTAATCTGAAGGAGGGGGTCGGCTAGAGGAATATTGGGCATTCCTTCCAGTGTGGCTTGGGCTATCGTACATGACGGCAAATCATCAGCAACTTGGGACAAGACAAAAGCTTCTATCTCTATCTGGACTGGAGGTCCATGCGATGACCGAATGCTTATGTGACAGACCTTCAAGGTTCTATTGACCTTTCCGTTAATGCCTGTCACTTCGGCGCTGACAGTTTGGAATGATAACTTCATGAGCCGGAACATTCTTTCGGATATGAAATTGGCTTCCGAAGCCGGGTCTAATAGCGCCCGTGAAACATAAGTAGTGCCCTTGTGTCAAAAGTCCACGATGGCTGTACCTAGCAACTTATCTCGTGAGGACCTTGCCTCAAGTCCGGACAATATTGTGAGAACTGGGCTGAGCTGGGACCGGCGTTGGACTATTCTCCGGTCGGGCATCCTTGTGCAAGAGCGTATTGTGACGCCCCTTGCACGTGAAGCAATTGTGCTGACTCGGACAATCTTACTTGATGTCCTCTTGCGAAACAGTTCAGACAAAGGGACTTTTTCTTTATGTATGCCACCCTCTCTGGCACCGTCATCTGAAGGAAACGGGGACATCGACGCACCGGGTGATTCTCCTTCATACAGAGATCACAGGATTTTGGTTTGGTGGTACCCTTGGCTTCAAATGTATTAACTTTTCGGGTGGCTGGAAGCGGATTTCGCGGAGGTTCCGATGTGTGAACCGAAATAGCCATTACATTGTATTTTCAACTGCTTCGAGCGTACGCAGTTGAGGAAATCGTCCATCATTTGCCACTCTGGAATGGCAGTCTTGTCTCCCAGAGATTGTTCCCACAGTGAAAGGGTATTCTTTGGCAATTTGATGGAACAGAAAAATACGAACATGCCTCCCCAAGTGGCTACTGGCAGGCCGCAGTGCTCAAAAGCGCGAATGGATCCCTGCAGAGCATTCTGATGACCCTGTAATGCTTTTCCGGACTCACGGGAAATTTAAGGGAGGTCAAGAAGTGCTCGGAATCGGCTGTTTACGATAAGTCGCTTATTTTCGAAACGCTGTTTGAGTGCATTCCATGCCGTTTCAAAACCATCATTGGTAAGCGGGAATTTTGCTACAATGAGGTTGGCTTCACCCCTCGTTTTCGCTAGGAGATGGTAAAGCTTTTCAACGGGGGAAATTCGCGAATCGCTTATGTAAATGGCCGTAAACAAATCACGGAGCGTGGGCCATTTTAGGTAATCTCCCGTAAAGACTTCTGTGTCAATGGGTGGCAGTCCACAGGCTCGTTCTGCTGGTGCAGAGATAGACCCATGACGGTTCGCTGAAACGAGCGGTGCATTGCTCGTATAGTTGACAGCATTTGTCATATTTAGCTTGGATGGCTAAATTTTCAGAGCTACCGTCTTATTCTCTGGGAGTGCCTCACATTTCTCATATCCCTGCTCGACCCTCTCCCACAACGTTGGAGCTCGGTCACCACGAACAGTGAAGTGACTTGGGTGTCGACTTCAAATTGTTTCAGTTTATCGCCGATCGATATAAACTTTTGCAAAGCCACGGTGGAAGCAACTAAAGTTCTTTTTGGATTCGGACCGAGTGACTCTTGGGGCGGTTACCCCAACACTACCTAACCACTCAAGGAACGCCTTTGAAACGCCTTGAAATTGATTTAAAAACCCACAAAACGAGTTGGTACGTTTGGGATAACTTGGAACGCTGCGAAAAACCCTTGGCTTGGAACGCCTTGGAATTGAAATAGAAAAACCAAAGATACGACTTGGGACACTTGGAACACTTTGGAATTCAAATATATAACCAAAGATACGACTTGGCACGTTTGGAACACTTTGGTATTCAATTATGTAGTAGTGAATGTTAGGCTTTATTTATTATATTATTAGGCTTTTTATTTATTTTATTTGTTTAACAGCTTTTTACGTCTGTCCTCTTTGATCGTCGCCTATCGAATGACTGTTCTGCCACAACAGTGTTGGCAATTCCAGCATACCTATCGGTGTTCGTTATAGTTTAAACTAGTTATCCTACTACAATTATAAACCCAAAGATACGACTCGGAACACTTTGGAATTCAAATATAACTCCAAAGATACGCTTGGATTGCGTGGAACATTTTGGAATTAAAATATAACCCCAAAGATACGACTTGGAGCGCGTGGAACACTTTGGAATTGAAATATAAACCCAAAGATAGGACTTTGGAATTGAAACTTAACACCGAAGATACGACTTGAAACGCGTGGAACTTTTTGGAATTGAAATATAAGCCCAAATATCGGACTTGGAACTCGTGAAATCGGAATAAAAAAAAAACGCGGAACACAAATTTTTATACCCTTGCAGAGGGTGTTATAAAATTGGTCAGATGTTTGTAACGCACAGCAGGAGACGTTTCCGACCCCATAAAGTATATATGTATATTCTTATTCAGCATGAGAAGCTGACTCGGTATAGCCATGTCCGTCTGTCTGTCGGTGCGTATACGTTTTACTCAGCCATCTTAAGAGCTATGGGGATGAAATTTTTTTTGGGGCTTTTTATTACCCGGGTGTAGGGACACGATATCGAAGGTAAAGTATCGATCACGTACTCGTGAGTAGTATCAAAATAAAAGCATCGTACTCATAAAAATATCGGAATTTAAGTATCGATATTGCAAGTATCAAGTATCTATTTATTTGCGCCAAATCTATTTTTTTTTACATTATTTTTAAATATCCCACTCCTCCTCCGCACAATCACCTAGGAACAGCAGATTGTCAGCGGTTTCGGATAAAGTCGGTTGCGAGTTTTTGTCAATATACTCCCAACTTTGGAGAACAAACGTTCAGAGGGCACCGATGTCGCAGGAATTCCCAAATACTTCATTGCCATGTTGCGCAGTTTTGGATATACCACTTTCATGTCATTTAAGGGTCGATAGAGAGTGGCGAAACCTGGGCAGAAAGGGAATGACTTAATTCGTCATCATTTGTAACGTTCATTTCAGAACATAATTTTTATGTAGTTTCTCTGTGTGCGCCTACTTCTTATAGTGACTCCATAAATCGTATGTTGATTCTATCGAAGAATCATTTTCACTCGAGTGAACACTTGAACTGGATGTTATATATTGTCTCAGTAACTTAATTGATATCGCACAAGCTAACTTGTCTTTAAAAGGGATATTTTTGAATCTCGGATCCAGTAAACAAGAAATCGAAATTATGTAGTTTTCTTCTTCTTTTTTATCAAGAGGCGTCGCAAATTTAGTGGATTGGTTCTCGTAGTCCCGCGTTTTTTCTTTTTTACTCGATACTGCTCCAGGGATACTTGCCGAGTACAAATATCGAAACAAAAGTATCAAGTATAAAATATCGTTATCAGTAGCGAATATACTCGACACCAATAAGTATCGATATTTTTTTCGTGTCCCTACCCGGGTGATATAAAGTATGAAAATCTTTGGGATCGGACTATTATATCACATAGCTCTGCAACAAAAATTTTTGCAAAAATTGGAGTATCCCCATGAAATTTACCAATATGATAGAATTCGATATAAAATCTCAGATCCCAAAATCGGATATATACAACACAAGTTACATTCAATACAAATCGGTTCAAGCGCTGCCGGCAGCGCTGCTTGCTGCCTACTACGTCATCAGAAAATCAAACAGAGCACATGCATACACACACACAGACGCAGTGTCATTGGAGCGTTTCGGAAGTATCATAGACAAGATCTCGAACGACGCAAGAGGACGTCAAGGTCTCATCATCGGAGGGGATTTCAAAGCCTGGGCCACCGAGTGGGGCAGCACCCGTACTGACGCCCGTGGCCGTCTTCTTCTTGAAAGTTTTGCTAACTTAAGCATATCACTGCTTAACGTCGGCACACAACATACCTTCAGAAGGGCCGGCACAGGATCGATAGTGGATCTTTCCTTTGCCAGCGACTGTATTGCTGCTTCCACTGATTGGCTCGTAGACGTGGCATACTCTGCCAGCGACCATGAAATTGTGGCATTCTCCATAGGCAGAAATAGGCACCCGCCAGTGCGAACGTTACCGCTTCGGAAATCCTTCAAGCTGGATACTCTCAACACTTTTTTGTTCACCGAAAGCCTGGAAGGATTCACGGTGTGCCCCAACTCAAATGCAGATGAGGCTGCGATCCTGATTATGTCGATGCTCGACGAAGCGTGTGTTGTCAGCATGGCCCATCGTAGGTCATTCTCGCGCCATCACACCCCAATCTGCTGGTGGAACGAGGCAATCGCTGATGCCAGAAGGGCTTGTCTTCGAGCGAGACGACTATATCAGCGGGCAAGATATTCGGTCAACTTCGAGGCACTCGGTCTAGAGTACAGAAGACGGAGGAAAGCCCTTAAGGTGGCGATCCGTGACAGCAAGCGAGAACGTTTCCTCGAGCTTTGCGATTCGGCAGAACATGACCCTTGGGGCAAAGCCTACCAGACGGTGGTCAAACGAGCGGTCATCCCCATCAGACACGGCTACTGTACGCTCCATCGTCAGCAGCCTTTTTCCCGACGCCCCGGAGTTATCGCATGTGTCTCCCTTGGGGACACACCTACATGTAGAAGACTGCTCGCTCGCAGAGGTCATCGAGACGGTGAGGCGTCAAAAGCCAAAAAAGCCCCGGGTCCCGATTCTATCCCCAACAACGCACTCAAACTTGCAGTAACGCTACACCCTCATGTGTTCACGGAGTTGTATTCAAAATCCCTACGAGAAGGAGTCTTTCCCACCAGGTGGAAGCTACAGAACCTTGTGTTGTTGCCCAAGCCCGGAAAACCACCAAACGAGCCATCCTCATATAGGCCTATATATTGGACACAGCTGGTAAGGTGCTGGAGGCGATGCTTTGCTCGAGACTTGTGTCGGCGATACTAGCAGGCGGGGGCTTATCCGAGCATCAATTCGGATTCCGAAAGGCCAGATCCACAATCGACGCAATAAACCGTGTGGTTCACCTGGCAGCTGAAGCAATCGACGGCTCTCGATGGAAAGACGACAGTAAAGAATACTGTATCGTGGTGACGCTCGACGTGAAGAATTCGTTTAACTCAGCAAGGTGGGATCGGATACTGGACGCGCTGGCATCATTCAACATACCAAGCTACTTGGTGAACTGCGTGCGGAGCTATTTTCGTAACAGGAGAATCCGATACACGACGGATGATGGCCTGGAAGAAAGAGGCGTATCAGCCGGGGTTCCACAAGGATCCGTTTTGGGCCCTTTGTTGTGGAACACCATGTATGACGGAGTCCTGCGTCTGGAGTTCGAGCCGCACACACACATTGTCGGTTTTGCTGATGATGTAGCACTGGTGGTTACGGCCAATGATCTTCACGTCGCCGAAGAGCATTGCAGCGTGGCGATAGCCAAAGTTGGCCACTGGCTATCGGCCGCAGGGCTTAACTTGGCAGCGCAAAAGACCGAAGTGGTGCTCATTAGCAGCCGGAAGCGCGTCGAAACCGCACGCATCAGAGTAGGTGACTCCCTCGTGGAATGCAAGCGTGCCATTAATACCTAGGTGTCATGCTCGACACTAGATTGTCCTTCAAAGAGCACAAGGAATATTGTAGTAACAAGGCAGCTACATACGTCGGCCCGGTCCCTAGCCTGTATTTTGCTGAATACGCGTGGCCCAATGCAAGGACGGCGCCTTCTACTTTCCAGCGTCGTAAAATCGACCGCCCTGTTGCGTCGGCCACGTTTACAGCATCAAGGCAACCAAGTGGCAGCAGCATGACCCAACCAAGAGGACTGGCGCGTCACACGGCATGGCAGCAATCCATGCGCAGATGGCAAGAGAGATGGGACTCCTCTCCCAAGGGAAGGTGGACTCATGCACTAATCTCGGACATCACACAATGGGTGTCGAGGAAGCACGGTGAGGTTGACTTTTACCTTACCCAGGAGTTATCTGAAAAGGTTTCACCACGATGTCTCCGACGAGTGTACATGATGCGAGTCATGTGCTGCAACACTGCCCAAGATTCGACGGGGAAAGACACCGGTTGGAGATGGTCATGGGCGAGCGGGTGACGCAGTATAACCCCGCCGGGGTGATGGTCGCTAACTCCAACGTGTGGCAGGCGGCCATTTTATGTTATTAATGTTTTCAATGAAATAAAAAAAAAAAAAAAAACACAGACGCAGCGCTACACGAACTGTATGTGTATGCGTGTTGTGCTTTGCTTAGAAAATGATGGAAGAAGAAGAAAAATTTGTAGTAAAAAGAGAAATCATGTTTTGTTTGTGTGTTGATGAATTGAGTTGCAGGGAAAGAAATTTCAAAATGTAAATATCGGCATTGCCGAAGTTAGCTTCTTTGATATTTAATAATTAAATATTATTCGATTTTTCCCTCAACGTGACTCTTCAACATATATACCCCACAAAGTGCCTGCCAACCTAGGGTATACAGCACAGCTACTGTTGGTCGTTTGCTTTGCGCCGGTCTTTAGCACATGAGCTTGCAGCTGTCTTGTATACTGCAGCTAAGCGGGACTTATGTATGCACGTATGTATGTATGTATATAGGCTGTAAGGGGTAGCGGGATTTTGTTCGCGGTGATGGAAAAATATATATTTGTGTGCGAAGAAAGAAAAATTTTGTGGAATATGTACATATATGTATGTACATATATGGATATGAATATGATTATGTAAAATTTTATGTATGTAACAGTGGACTCCAAATATAACATAAAAAACGCAACTGAATTCAAACAACGCATAAATAACACTTACATTTGTGACGACGAGCAATTAATCTCATTTGACGTGGTATCATTATTTCCAAGCATACCAACGGATCTAGCATTGGACACTATCAGGAACAAATGGACTAAAATACAGGAACACACAAAAATACCAAAAGCTCTATTTATGGAAATGGTAAATTTAATATTCCTGTCAAATGAATTTAGGGTGTCCAGTGTTTTATCGATGTCATCGAATTAAAACTAAAATGGTATAAGAAGCCAACAGCATCAGGACGAATAATAAATTTCAACTCAAAACACCCCAAGACGATGATAATAAATACAGCAAGGAGCTGTATCCAACGGATGCTAAACATTTCAGATAAAATATACCATGAAGAAACGAAGAAGGAAATAATAAATATTTTAAAGGACAACGATTTTCCGGATAACATAATCAAGACATTGTTCAAAAAACATAAATCCCCCATTGACAAATCTAAGAATGAGAAAACCTACTTATCTGTCACTTATGTACCTAAATTATCAGAAAGACTATCACATTCGGATTGTTATGACAAAGCTGGAATAAAAATAGCACACAAACCTGACAATACCCTTAAACATATATTCAACAAAACAAAATCCAAGATAGAGATGACAAATAGAAGCAATGTAATATACAAAATTCCATGCAATGGACAAGGAAACATACCGTGCAATAAAATATACATAGGGACGACAAAATCAAAGTTAAAAACTAGGATTTCCCAACACAAATCTGACTATAAAATGAGACATTATACAGATACACCAAAAACAGCACTAATGACACACTGTGCAACTAGTGGCCATGCACCGAATTTCGAAGAGACAACAATATTAGATGAAGAGCGGCATTACAATAAAAGGAGACCATGGAAATTCATACATATTATCAACACTCCGAGCGCCACACGACTAAACTTCAAGACGGATACCGACAACTGCGCTCACATATACAGACACTTACTTGACAATAATTAGTTTTTAACTCCACGTCGAACGGTGCTGACGTGTTAAACAATGTATGTTAAAAGATGTTAAGTGTCATATAATTGTTAAATGTTTCTTGTATTCTATTGTAGTTGCCCTGAAGACGGTTGCCGCTGCGCAACCGAAATATATCGGAAAGAAGAAAAATTAAAAACTATAATTGTTTTTATTTTATTTGGAACAAATGACCTGAAGCCTGAAAAAATCTGAATATAATAACACAAAGGTCGCAAAAACTACCACAGTATGGAAAATATGTATATAAGGTACGTTTCACAATTACAACGCCACCCATATATTTCAAATATTGGTCTAGCGGTACAATTCTCGATGTTACAATGTTCTACTAAAAAACTTGTTGGGGCACAACAACAACATATACGAACTTTGGGATTAATAGGAATAACGGTACTTTTCTATTTCTTTTCTATTTTATTTTGAGCTTGTTTCATAATTATAACGCCACTTTAAATCAATGCGTTTTTGTACTACAAATGTTAACAGTTCGCAATTTTTTTTTTCTGAACAAATAAAATTTGCTTTCTATTTTTAGAAAAGCCATTAAATATCCTAGTACGCATCCTTAAAACTAAATTTTTCATTACATCTGGCTCAACCTCCATCGCAACCTTCAGTTCTTGTACTGTGCCGATTTTCCCTGTAAACCTTATGTACTAAGAACTCCGAAATTTTGTCTCCTTTGAGGAGAAAAAAAACGAATTAGAATCAGGAAATTTGCGGGAAAGTAATTTTACTTTGATTAGGAAAATCAATGGAAGCAACTATATGTATGTGAGTATGGGTACGGATGCTAGAGGCATCTCATACACATACATATAATTTGGAAAAAATTACTTACGTAGCTTGAAATGTGAAATTCCACCGATGCAACAGGTTCGAAAGGATCTTGGTATACGGCTCAAAGGACCAATGTTTTGTAGGGGGGTTGAACTTCCTTCTTGGTTGGGGCAGCTGAATGAATTTTTCCTCTAATTTTCCTTCGTAGTAAAATTGGGGGGTGACGCAGCAATTCGTCTTCAGTTTATGGTTTATTCACAGATAAATTTCAACTAACTCTAGCTTAACTAAGAGCGGGGAACAAAGCCCCGCTTTTAGCCAAGTGTGGGGAGAGCGATGGGCATCATCGGGAGAGCGGCGCGAGGTGAAAGCTGCCGCCTCCCTTAACTCTTGTGTTGCCCGTTGGGCATAAACAAATACAAAACCAAAGATGGTGCAAACAAAGATTGAATTTCTTAATACAGCTTCTAAGCTAATTCAAGAGTATGATGGTGGAGGAGAAACACTTCAAAGTTTCATGATTCACTGGAATTAATCAATGAAATAAAAGCAGAACATGAAGAAACAGCTATTAAAGTCATAAAAACAAAACTAAAAGGGGACGTTAGACTACTAGTAACAAATGAAAGCACTATAAATGGTATAATCCAAACATTAAAATAAGAAATTAAAACAGTTCAGGTAGCAGAGGCAAGATTAATGAATTTAAAACAAAATGGCAAGAACGCAAGTTTATTTATGTCAGAAATAGAAAATCTCACTAAATCATTGAAACGCGCATTCATAACAGACAGCGTAAACCCTGAAACAGCAAAGAAATATGCAACTCAGACAGCAGTGAAATCAATTATAAAAAACTGCGATAACGAAAAGGTCACAACAATAATAGAAGCAGGCAATTTTACTGAAATGAATGATGTTGTAGCTAACTTTGTAAATACATCTACAAATATGGAACAGGATCACAGCGTGTTTTATACTAAAAGAAACAATTACACAAATAGGAACTCGTACAATAATAATAGAAATTATAATAATAATTACCAAAATAGAAACCTAAATGATAATACTAACTATAACAATACTAGGAATTACAATAACTATAATAATAATTATAATCGAAGAAATTATAACAATAGAAATACAAAAACTAATTATCCTTCTACACAACAAAATAATAATGTTAGACTTACAAACGTAGAAGAAAATTCGGAAAACTCCGAAAGTCCTCTGGTGTAAAAAATCGAACAAATAAAATATATAGTTTAAATTGCAACCTTAATAGCTATATAACTTTAATTTTAACTTTGACGATGTAGGGACAATAAAATTACTATTAGACACAGGAGCTGATGTATCACTAATAAAACAAAAAATATTAAGAAAAGACAATACAGTTGACATACTAAGACGGACAAAACTTAGTGGAATAGGCAAAGACGTCCTATTTACAATAGGTGAAACCAAACTAAAGATCAGCAACCTCTCAACGGTACACACCTTCCAAGTAATAGAAAATGATTTCCCCATCCCATGTGACGGAATCCTGGGGCTTGACTTTATAAAAAAATTCAATTGCACACTCAATTATTCCATCAACAAATTGATAATAGATCCGTATAAATCAAGATATAAAATAATAATTAACATAGGGATTAGTCAAAACATCCATGTGTTCCATATCCCACCTAGAACAGAAAAAATTGTACGCATTGCAATATCCTCAAACAATAATAACATCTTTATCCCTAATCAAGAATTACACCCGGGGGTATTCGTCGCAAACACTATTGCTTCTAAGACTAACCCATATGTCCGCATATTAAATTCTAACAACACAGACGAGCAAATTACAAATATAAACCTATTAAATGAAAAACTGTCCGATTATGAAATCTTAAAAATAGACAAACAACATGATTCAAAACATAAATCCACAATAATGAACAAACTAGCACCCCATTTTCCCGACTTCGTGAAAGAACCTCTACATAAATTATGCTCAGAATTTGATGATGTATTCGCAATAGAATCTGAACAAATATCCTCCAACAATTTCTATAAACAAAAATTAAGACTCAAAGACACAACACCAGTCTACACCAAAAACTACAGGATAGCACACAGTCAAAAAAACGAAATCAATAAACAAGTGGACAAATTGATCAATGATGATATTATTGAACCATCAATGTCTGAGTTCAATAGTCCGATTTTATTGGTTCCTAAAAAATCGCTACCTGGCAGCAAAGAAAAACGGTGGAGGTTGGTAGTTGATTATAGAAAAATTAACAAACAACTAGTAGCGGATACATTCCCATTACCTAGAATGGACGATATCCTTGACCAGCTAGGACGCGCTAAATACTTCTCTTGTTTAGACTTAATGTTAGGATTTCATCAAGTAGAATTAGAAGAAAAATCTCGGGACATAACATCATTTTCCACAGATAAGGGCTCATTCAGATTCAAGCGATTACCATACGGATTAAAAGTTGCACCAAACTCGTTTCAAAGAATGATGTCCCTTGCATTCACGGGTCTATCACCATCCCAAACATTCCTTTACATGGATGATCTAATTGTAATTGGGTGCTCTGAAAGTCACATGATTAGAAACTTAAGGGATGTTTTTGAAACCTGCCGAAAATATAACTTAAAATTGCACCGTGACAAATGCTCTTTCTTCAGACATGAAGTTACTTTTCTAGGACACAAATGCACAAATAAAGGAATTTTACCAGACGAACGCAAGTTCAAAACGATTCAAGATTACCCGACTCCCAAGAACGGCGACGAAGCCAAAAGATTTGTAGCATTCTGTAATTACTACCGTAGATTCATTCCAAACTTTGCATACCATGCACAATTTATCAATAGATTATCTAGGAAAAATGTAGAATTTAACTGGGATGCAAACTGTCAAGCAGCTTTTGAATACTTAAAAAACAAATTATTAAGCCCACAAATACTCCAGTATCCAGATTTTAATAAAAAATTTTGTATCACAACTGATGCAAGCAAGATCGCATGTGGAGCCGTCCTCAGCCAAGAATTTGATGGACTCCAATTACCCGTATCATACGCATCTAAGGCATTTACAAAAGGCGAAAGCAATAAGTCAACAATCGAGCAAGAATTAACAGCAATACATTGGGTAATTCAATATTTCAAACCATACATATACGGAAAAAAATTCCTCATTAGAACTGACCATCAGCCATTAACATACCTATTTTCTCTAAAAAACCCATCGTCAAAGCTTAGTAGAATAAGATTAGATTTAGAAGAGTTCGATTTTATTATAGAATACATCAAGGGACAAGAAAATTTCGCAGCGGATGCTCTCTCCAGAATTGAATTTAAAAAAATATAAAAAACATAGAAACTAATAAAATACTTAAAGTAGCAACAAGATCAGAAACAAAAAAATTAACACATAAGGAAAACAAAATTAACAATAACAAAATAGAAACACCAAGAATATATGAAATAATAAATCCTAACGAAGCCAAAAAATACGCGCAAATTAAATTCAAAAAATGCAAATGTTTTATTAACAAAAATAAAGAAAAATTGCTCTCCTTCAACATAGGCGATTTGATCATTAGTGGAAGAATAGATCTAGATCGATTCCTTCCAAGGCTTGAAAAAGAAGCCGGTGCTCAAAGAATCTATAAACTGAAGATAGACATGTCAGAAAAACTGTTAAGGTCACTTACACTTGAACTAAAACAAAAAGGAAATGACACATTGAAAAATGTAGAAATAGCAGTTCTACCTCAAGTAAAAATAATAACAAATAAAGAAGAAATAAGAAATATATTAAATAATGATCCAATATAGGGAGTTCGCTGCGGGGTAAACAGAATGCTAGGAAAAATAAAAAGAGATTTTTTTTGGAAACACATGTCTCGAGACGTTGCAACGTACATCAAAAATTGTGAAAAGTGCAAACTAGCCAAAACAACCAGACACAACCACTCTCCATTGATAATAACACCAACCCCTGCAACCACTTTTGACACAATAATCATAGATACAATTGGACCATTACCAAAAACAATAAATGGTAATGAATACGCAGTTACTATTATTTGCGACCTGTCCAAATATCTCATATCAATACCAATACCAAACAAAAGTGCAAAAGCGGTTGCAAAGGCAATATTTGAAAAATTTATTTTAATTTACGGCTCAGTTAAAACAATTCTAACAGACATGGGAACAGAATATATGAATTCAATACTAATAGAACTCTGCAAAAATTTCAACATAAGTAAAATTAACTTCTCGGCGCACCATCAAACTCTTGGAACAGTAGAAAGGAGCCATAGAACTATCAATGAGTACATCAGGTCATATATATCTATTAAAAAGGAAGATTGGGATGAATACCTAGCATACTTTACATATTGCTTCAACACCACTCCATCCACCGTACATGGTTATGCACCTTTTGAACTAGTCTTTGCGAAACATCCCAAAACTGTCCCATTCTCATCCGAAACTGTAGAACCCATTTACAACATTGATGACTTCAATAAAGAAATAAAATTTAAACTGCAAATAGCACAAAATAGAGCAAAACTGCTTATCGAAAAATTTAAAGCATTACAAAAAGAAACATATGATAAAAACACAAAAAAAGTATCGCTAACTGAAGGACAATAAATACTTTTAAAAAATGAGACAGGACATAAATTAGAAAACAAATACACAGGCAAATACAAAATACAGAGCATAGGTCATAACAATAATATTGTAATAACTGATGATAAAAACAAAAAGCAAACAGTACATTTAGATAGAATAAAAATAATATAAAAAGGATATTAGAAAAATATAAATTTTTCTTTTTGAAAAAAGGAGGTGTAGTATACTTTTAGGGATAGGATTAGGCCACATACTTTTAGGGATAGATTATAAGTAATTAGAACTTAAGCATAATGTCTAGCTTTAAGTACCGTTAAGGACACTAGCCATAAGACCAATGTAAATGTTCCCCTATAAATACCGGGCTTGCGGCCCCAATAAATCACTTCAAGTCAAACCTTGCCTTCGCCTATTACAGTATATAAGATCCTACCACCTGCACTTCTACCTCTTTTCATTATTCTGGATTACGAATTAGAAGAAATTGCTTTCGTCCCTCGAAGAACAAAGTCAACAGTTTAAATTTTTATGGTGAAAATCACCAAATAAGTCAAATCACTCGAGTTAAAGAAATTATTCATAATCCCAGAAACAAACAAAAAAAAAAAAAAAAGGAAAAGGCAGCTGGATAAATCCAATTTTTGGATACCAATCTCCACCCAGAGAAATAGTAGGCGTAAGCCTAATCTAAAGACCTCGTGGTTAACCTTAACCATAGGTTGTACAGCCTCGGCCAAAAGGCCAAATCCGGCACAAATCAGTCAACATTTAATTAATTCGCAAGGTATGTCATGAAAAAAAGGTTTTGATATTCGACTAAAATCATATTAATTTAACTAGGGAAAATTTAAGTACAATTTGGCATAACCTATCATAGGCCTATCACCATCACCATACGGCCAAGACGATAATTTAATCAAACTCTACGAAAGGAAATAATTTAATCACTGGGGTTAAACATCAGTCAGCAGTGACGTCATAGCTCGACCAGTTTAGATGTTAGCTGTCACAAGGCAAAAATTCGGGTGTAAAAGAGAGGAATTACCAAGTGGTCATATCGAATTTTGTTTTTATGGAAATTTTCCATAATATTAATTTGTGATTCAAAAAGATTGTTTAACGCATAAGTTATTGGAAAAAATATTGATTTGGTTGTCGGAGTGTAAACGCGAATAATTGTAGTAATAGATGAAGAAACGGAAATTTTGTATTGAAATTAAAAGTGTAAATTCAGTAACGATTAGAAAGATACTCTTTTTTTTGCGCACCCACAGTAGATTAATTTTTTTATGTGAGTTTGCACTTAAAACATTATGGAATCGTATAACACATTAAAACAAAACAATTAAAAAAAAAAAAGAACAAAAATATCAAAAACCGACATCTGGTCCAGCTGCTGAAGGCCTTCATCGGTGAACTTTCCGAAAACCGTAAGTGTATTCTTTTATCACTTTTACTTTTTACCGCGAGAGCTCACAACTTATGGTGATTAAGGTTAAAGTGCAAAAGAAAAGTAAAGAAAAAGAAGGTTTGATGCCCACATATGTACCTATGTTTTGCGGCTCACTCGCTATTATTGTATGCTTTTATTTGGTTTATGCATTATACATTTTATTTGCCTTTGCCTCACATATAAACGACACTTACAAATGATCATGAATTTTTTTGAATTGAAATTAAATTTAAAATGAAGTAAGTAAGTCGTCTCGCCGACTTAGGTATACCATACACCAGTAAAACAAATATTTCAAATTTGTAATAACAAATGCATTTGCCTATTTTAATAAAGTTCTGTTCACATGCTTTTTACAAGCATATCTTAGTATCTCACTCACTCATGCATTTGAGCACCCTAGCGCCCCACCCGGCAACGGCCAACTCCGGCCTTATGGAAAAACGGTTTTATGCATAACTTGGCTATTTTTTGTCCGATTTTGATCAAATTTAGTATTTTGCTGGATATTAGTATCAATTTCAAGTGTGCCAAATTTGATTCCACAAGGTGAAAAATTACGGGAGATAATCGAGTTTTTCAAATTTCGGGGGCGGAAAGGGGCGTGGCAAAATATTTATAATTACAAAATGAGCGTATTTACTAAGCAAATATACATACCAAATATGGTGTCCCTAGCTGCAATAGTTTTTGAGATAAACGTTTTTTTTGAATTGCGGGGGCGGAAAGGGGCGTGGCAAAAATTTGAAACAAAGTCGATCACTCTACATACCACACGAGCCTACATTTCAAATTTGGTGGCTCTATCTCCTATAGTCTCCGAGAACTAGGCGTTCATACGGACGGACAGACGGACAGACGGACGGACGGACGGACGGACAGACGGACGGACAGACGGACATGGCTAGATCGACTCGGCTGTTGATACTGATCAATAATATATATACTTTATGGGGTCGGAAAAGCTTCCTTCTGCCTGTTACATACATTTTGGCGACTTTAATATACCATTTCACCCTATGGGAGTATGGTATAATTATTGAAAGGTACAAGCGCTATCAATCATTAGGTGTCGCGACTAATTTTTATACCATACACCCATAGGGTAAAATGGTATATTAAAGTCGCCAAAATGTATGTAACAGGCAGAAAGAAGCTTTTCCGACCCCATAAAGTATATATATGCTTGATCAGGATCAACAGCTGAGTCGATATAGACATGTCCGTCCGTACGTCTATCCGTTTAAACACGTAGATCTCAGAGACTATAAGAGCTAGAGTCACCAAATTTGGTACGTAGACTCGTGTATTACCTACGGTGGTCAAGTTTATTTCAAATTTTTGCCACGCCCCCCTCCGCCTACGAAATTTAAACAAATTCGATTTTCTTAAAGACTATAATAGCTAAAGACATCAAATTTGGTATGATTAATCCTTTAGTAAGCGCGCAGAAATTTGTTGGAAACTAATTTTGCCACGCCCTCCTCCGCCCCGCAATTGAAACAAAACCGATTTTCTTAAAGACTGTAATAGCTAGAGCCACCAAATTTGGTATATATATTTGCTTAATAAATGCGCATATTTGGTATATGCAAAGATTTTGCATGTGAACAGAATTTTTTAAAATAGGCAAATGCATTTCTTTATTACAAATTTGAAATATTTGTTTTACTGGTGGTACCTAAGTCGGCGACACGACTTACTTACTTCATTTTTTTTTTTGCGCTAGGCGTCATTTTAATTCACCACGGAGAAGGAAAGTTGCAAAAAAAAGCTGTGTCCCAAAAATTTAAGTATAGATTCTAGCAGGTATGTTGGTTATTGAAAATTTTTACCCCGCCACCATCTGCATCTTACTCTATATCATAGATTGGAAACCTCCCATTTTCTGGCCAATATTGCCGATAGCTTTCGTTGTGAGGATTATTTTTCTGGAAAACCGGCGAGTTTTCAAATACCTATTTCTCGTGGCCGGAGCACGTGCAGCCGATCTTTGGGGTTGTCGTTGCATTCCAGAATTGACATTCGGACATTGAGAAGACACTGCCAACTAAACACCAGCAGCGCCACAACGTTTTGTGTTGAGGCTTACGGTGCGGCCCAAAAGTGTCTCATTTCCCGAGAATGGCCATAACCTTCGGTGAACTGGATTTTTCATATGGCCAGGGTTTAAAGGCGAGTGGCCTTATCTAACCTTCTGCCGCTGCTGACCCAGACAAAGCTTGGCTTTTAGCCCATGTCTGGATACTGCTGCCACAAGAGTTCGAGCAATAAAAAAACTTCTACAATTTCAAAAAAAAAAAAAAAAAAAAAAAAAAACATTGTTTGTGCTAAATAGTTACGTGAAAATAATTTTCCTTTTGATCTGATTTTGTTTCGAAGCCCCAATCAAGTTTACAAAAAAGAAAAAATAATGTAACGAAGTCAAATGTAAAATCAATTTAAAGTCACGTGAAGGTTGTTCAATGAAAGACGTTAGTGTTTCTTGAAGTTATTAAATGTTTATTTATTTATATATATATATAGGCACTAGCACATAAACCAGTGACTAAAGGTTGTCGCAACCAACACATAAATTGGGTGGACCTCGGAGTGAGATTACAAAGGTAGAGATGGGGGCCAAAGACACAGCGATGCGCACCCGATGTAGCTACAATTGGTATCTGATCTTACAAAGAATAATGCATTTCTTTTATAGTACAAAATAGCGAGCTCACCAGTGCATAGTTCGACATCGTGTTAGGTCAGCAAAGTACGTTTTTATTGATTAACTAGGTCTTTATTGTTTACTGCTGACCATATCAGATCTACTTATGACTGATGAGCCATCGATATCTATAATCGGGTTACATACTTAACATTGACATACATTTCTATTATAATTGGCTTAATGTTCTCTTATTTTATATAATCTAAACACCAACATACTCCCGGCCGTTGAACACCTGTTCAACGTTATCCAACGTTGACCGCAAAATTGCTGGGGGCTGGGCTTACTGCAGCAGGAGTCGGTATGGGATTGACGATCCTCACGGTTGTCTGCTCTGGACCATTGTGTCTTGGGGGTTGTGAGCATCTTTTTATTCCATATACCATCACAAGAACCAATGGTATTGTTAACGCTACGTAGGAGACTATAACATGGTGAGCCGGCTGGCTGGGGTCTTCTGGCAATTTCCAGTTTTGCTTAGTTTCCAGTTTTCCTTGAATGTTGCTTAGTTCGTCGTAGCTTAGCTGCATCTTTGTAAATTGTGTTGTTGTTGGCGCTACTTTTGTTGGGCCAATGCTGAAGTTGCCAAATCGGACATATGACAATTTCATTGTGTCTGTCGTCGTTATACGGTGACCTGTTATTTGTATAGCAGCACTCCTAGCTGTACACGTCGGGTCTAGAGTCAACAATCCAGTCTTCTTAATAGTGACACCTTGTATATTATCGTCACAGGTCACTGCGAGTTCAATTGGTCTAATGGTGGCAAAAATCCACTGATTTTTTTGATACATGTCGTATCACACGAATGATCTGTTTGTGTGTTGTATTTGGCAAGTTGATGATTTTGTGTTTTTGAATAGCTGGAACTCACAGTTGCTATTAGCCGAAAACGTCGTTTGTTTATCAAAACAAATATATTGCTCGTTGTTGAGCTGATGGCATTGTTCCAAATCGGCTCTTGAGAGCCCAATGTATTGATTTTGTTCCTTGTTGACAGCAATGATGGGAATTTTAATGTTCATGATTACAATCCCATGAGTTCCAATTGCTGGGATGGGCACCAGGTTATACAGTTGCACTGCCTGCGTTGCCACTAATGGAAATGTGACCTTAAATATCACATGATTGTTTGCGATTGTGCCTTGTGCCTTCATTAAGCCATATAATTGCAAGACGTCGTTATCTGGAACTGGCAAATCCAAACCAAACGGAAGATGTCTCTTCAGTTGGCTCAGATGTTCCCGAAGCTGGCCTGGTGATAGTAGTAACGGGCTTATTTTGCTATGATGGGCATCTGTAAATACTCGGGAAATTTCGGTTTGAATTCGTTGCAAATTCCCTGCAATAACTGTCATCTGAGTAGTTAACGTGATATACCATTGCAATGCCTTTACCGCATTGTCCTGGACCTTGGTCATGTCGTTCATTTGTTGTTCCATTAGTTTCATCTGATTTTCAATTGTGGCTTCATTTCGCTTAATGATATTTATCGTTGAATCAATTACAGATGTCTGATTTTGCAGCAAGTTCAATAAGTACTCTTCATTTGATTTAACTTTTCGTATGGTGCCTGACATCTCTGTTGCATACTTTGAGTCCAGCACACCAAATAAGCCGTTCGCAATGTTCCCAATTATATCTAAAGGCGATCGTCGTTGGCGTTCTATGTGAAGGAGATCATTTCCTGTCCGTAGCTCTGAGTTGACATGCTCGAAGTGCCTCTGCATTGCGGTGCATGCCTCTGGAACCTTCATTAACACGCATATTTCTCCAACCTTTACTACTCCATCTGAAAATGTCTTCAGGTCGGCCCAATATGGTTCGAGATCGTAGAATGCCACAATAGTCCAGTCAGACGTTGCCATCCTTCCTGTGCCAATACTTTCATAGTATATGCCTGGTTTGGGGTTGAATCGAGTTATATTAGTTCTTTGAGCAAATGCTATAGGCAGTAACAACAGCATTAGGCAGATCGTCATTGCCAACGGTGGCAGACCGATCGATAAGCGTCTTTTTGGTTTTGGTTCTGCGTTGTCCTCGATACCAGAGTCCTTTTGGGGATTCGATTCTGTGTCATCTGCCTCGATTTTACGTTTTGTCGCTGACTCTCTAAGCAAGGGGGCCAATTTATGGATAGCCCGCTTGTAGGTGCCTCTGGCTGTTTTAACGTCTACCACGCGGACGTATCCATCCAGGCCTGGATATAATTTAACAATTCGTCCAATTGGCCACTGCAAAATTGGCACATTATCCTCCTTTAGAATTACCATCATGCCTTCTTTGACATTATTATATGGTTTTTTCCACTTGGATGTACCCTGCAATTCTTGTAGGTACTCTTGAGACCATTGTGTCCAGAATGTATGCTTAAGCCGTTGCACTAATTCCCATTGCTCTGGAATCGATCGCTGTGTTATTGGCTCTGCATCTGGTTGGGCTACTAATGGTTCTCCAATCAATAGGTGGCCTGGGGTTAGAGCTGTTAAGTCGTTGGGATCGTCTGAGTTTGGCGTTAACGGACGAGAATTCAGCACTGCTTCAACATTGACAATGATAGTAGACAGTTGTTCGAACGTTAAGTTTGCTGTCGATACGTTTTTTAACAGTAAATGCTTAGCGGACTTTACCGCAGCTTCCCATAATCCTCCGAAATGTGGAGACCGTGGTGGTATGAACTTAAATTGCACTCCTTTTTGATTGCAAAATTCCTTGATACTACCTGCTGCCGTTTCTGAGTGTATTGTATCGGTCAGTTCCTTAAGTTGGTTGTTTGCTCCAACAAAGTTTGTTGCATTATCGCAGTATAATGTCTGGCATCTTCCTCTGCGCCCAATAAAGCGCTGAAGCGCGCCCACAAATGAGGAGGTAGACAGGTCTCCGATCAACTCCAAGTGTACTGCCTTGGTTGCAAAGCATACAAATACTGCAATGTAGGCTTTGTCGGGACGTTTTCCTCGAACCTTATGGTGGATCCAGAATGGTCCACAATAGTCTACTCCGGCATTGAGAAAGGGTCTATTCTGAGATACCCGATGCTCAGGTAAGTCGCCCATGACCTGTTTAAAGAACTGAGGCCGGTACTTGGTGCATACTACGCAGCCCTGGATCACATTCCGGACCATCGGTTTCACCTTAATGATGTGGTACTGTTGCCGAGCTATTCCGCGTAGTGCCTCATGTCCACAATGAAGATTCTCTTCATGAAGTTTTCGTAGCATCATTTTTACCACCGGATCATTATACGGCAAGAGATATGGATTCCTTGTTTCCGTTGATACTGGTGCTTGTTGTAGCCTAGTTGCTACTCGTATGATTGAATCTTCATCCAGTATTAGTGGCAATGTTGCCACTGTGCTTTTGCGATCTAGCGGTTGATCAGGTCGTTTCTTTAAGTGCCGTAATTCATATGCAAATCCTGCTTCTTGAATTTGCTTAATGATCACTCTCCGTGCTTGGTCCAACTCTCCCAACTCTAACTGAGCCGTTGGTTTCCTGTTCTGCTTGTGACAAAACCGTAGCACATACGCCACTATTCGCTGTAGCCGGTAAAACGAATTTCTGTGATTTACCGCATATATCCATTCACTCTTGTTGTTTGCCGTGTCAGTCACCATGCTGAATACCTTGGTTTTCTTCTCAGCGGTATCCATCGTGTGCTCTGTAGGCTTAAATGGTGCTGGCCAGCCACGTTGTGGTCCATGCAGAAATAGTGGTCCATACAACCATAATGTATGTGTGCTAAGCTGAACTGCTGATATGCCTCGAGACAGAACATCAGCTGCGTTGAGCGCTGATGACACATGCCGCCATTGCCTTGGATGTGATACTGCGTGTATTTTTGTCAACCGATTAGCCACAAACGTGTGGAAATGTGATGCCCGTGAATTAATCCAAGAGAGTACCACTGTTGAGTCTGACCAGAAAAATGATTCCACACTTTCTGATCCGAATTGGAGATCCTGTCGAACTCTATCCGTGAGTTCAGCTCCAAGTACAGCTGCACATAGTTCCAGCCGGGGCAGTGTCTGTTTTTCCAGGGGAGCCACTCTTGACTTGGCGCACAACAATCTGACCGAAATTTGGCCATTTTTATAGGTTGATCGGACATAAACTGCCGCACCATACGCCTTTTCTGATGCATCAACAAATGTATGCAATTCCTTTGTAGTGGGGACCTTGCCATCAAAAATATGCCTTGGAATTTTCATGTGGTTTAGTGCCTGTACATCCTCTCGGTAAGCTTCCCATTGCTTCTCCAAATACGGCGGTAGGTCACCATCCATCTCAATTCGTTCGGTAGCAACATGTTGAAGAAACATTTTCGCTCTTACCACTACCGGTGCGAACAGTCCTAGAGGATCAAAGATTTGACCGACTTCAGATAGCACCACTCGTCTGGTTATTCCTTTAGGTCTCAAGATTTCTAGAAGCTCTTGTCTTATTTGCAGGGCTTCTGGTAAACTGTCTGCTCCTGTGAGACAATCATCAACATAAAAGTCATTTTTTAATGCTGATGCTCCAGATGACAATTTTTCAATGTTTTTCAGTGCCAAATATTCCAGACACTTCGTCGCTAAATATGGGGCTGACGTGGTTCCATAAGTTACCGTTTTTAAACGATAAAACTTTAGTTCTTGACTTGGATCCTCTCTCCACACAATCATCTGATTGAATTGATCGGCAGGGTTTATCCAAACTTGACGATACATTTTTTCAATGTCTGCCGTGAACACATATTTGTGTGTCCTGAACCGCAGAAGAATTGAGAAGAGTTGACTCTGTACAACTGCTCCAGGATATAAAATGTCGTTCAGTGATTTTCCTGATGACGTTTTGCATGATGCATCAAATACCACTCTTAGCTTGGTGGTGGTACTTTCTGGTTTTAGTACACAATGATGCGGTATAAAGTAATGGTTCTTGGGAATTTGTTCTACCATTACTTGCTTCATATGTCCAAGCTGTTCATATTCTGACATAAATTTTACATACTCCTTTTTTATGTCAGGGTTCATTCGCCTCTCTAACGACATGAATCTTCTTATGGCTACTTCCCGAGATTCTCCAAGAGATGACGCCTCTTCAGCAAATGGAAGCTTTACAATTAGTCGATTGTCCGCCGCCGTGTGTAGGTTATCGAGGAAGAATTTTTCACAATACTCTTCCTCCGGACTCCTGTACTTTTTTATTGGCTCTAGTGTGTCTAGCTGCCAGAATCTTTCCAGTGATTCCTCTGGATTCGTCATGCCTACCATACATGTGATTGAAGCTGACGTTGACATATTAATTCTGCCAGCAACAATCCATCCGAACTCTGAGTTTTGTAATGTTGGACGGTTTCGATTGCCCCGTCTCCTTTCTGGTAGCAGTATAGCATAGTGATCATCAGCTCCCAACAGCATATCAATTTTTCCGGGTTTATCAAATGTTGGGTCCGCTAATTGAATGTTGTCTGGTAATGTGACTTTCTGCGTTATTTGTTCTGTGGGTAGGTCACCTATTATGTGTGGCAATACAAATGCCTCAACTAGCATTGCGAACTTGTTGTATCTTGACCTTACAACCAAGCTTACTCGCGCCTTGCTTATCTGTGGTTGACCACCCACTCCATTTATATGCACATGAGTCTCGCTAATTTTTAACGATAACTTCTTTACCAGTCTCTCTGAGACGAGATTTACTTGAGAGCCGCTATCCAGGAGTGCTCGAAATTCTCCTTTCCTTTCATTGATCCCTTTTACCACCACCTTGGCCGTTGCCAACAGGGTGTATTTTCTGCCAATTCCATACGCAGAAGCTGCAGAAGCAGATGTAGCAATTTGGTTGCCTGTTTCTAAATGCAACATTGTGTTATGTTTTTTATCGCATTTAAAGCATCCCCTCCAAGAGCAATTTTTTGCCATATGGTCCGGCTTGAAGCAATTGACACACAATTTGTGTCTCTGCACCCAATTAAGCCGCTCTGCTGCGGATTTGGTTTTGAACTTTTCACATTGGAAGAGTTTGTGCTTTGCTTTTTCGCAGAAAGCACACAGGGTACTGTTTGTCCCAGATGCTGTTGCGCATGTCTTTTTTGGACTTGGTTTTTCAATGCTGCTATTTTCGTTTCTTGGTTTCCCAATCGCCTCTAATGTTAAGAAGCGCTGTTCCAAGAAGGATAGGAAGTCCTTTACTTCCTGCAGATCCCTTGTGTTGGAAAGAGATTGCTCATATAGTGCGTGGTTGAATCTATCCAATTTTCTTGTCATATGAAACATTATGACAGCATCTGACGATTCCATATTGACGCCTACATTTTTTAAGGCTTGCAATGATTCAAAAATGGTATCATGCAAATTCTTTATAGAAGCTGCGTCATTTCCCACATTTGGGTGATCAAACAGCTTTGTCAGTATGGCTGTTACTAGAACTCGTTTGTTATTAAAACGTTCCTGCAACACTGACCAAGCAGTGTTGTAATTGGCTTCTGTTAATTCCAGGTGCCGTATCAATCTCTCTGCTTCTCCAGAAAGGTTTGATTTTAAGTACCACATTTTCTCTATCGTGGATACATTTGACTCATGAACCACTTTTTGGTAGATGTCATGAAATTGTTGCCATTTTAGATAATCCCCATCAAATTTTGGAATGGGAATTTTGGGTAGTTGCAATGATTGTATCGATTGCAATACAGGTGGTGATTGTATCACTACATTTTCTGCTGGTGCCACACAGAATTTCAGCATTGTATTTTCTGCGGCCACAAACGTAGCTATATTATATCCGGCTTCGGCTGGATTTTCAGCTAGCCGGTGAATCTCATAATGGATTTCTTCAATTTGCATCCATAATTTGTCGACTACCGATTTATAAGTCATTTTATCTTCAGGCACAATTTGTCTTAATGTCCTGGATAATGACTCCAGCAGAGCACTTTGCTTGCGAACCAGTGGTTTGATCATGACTCGCTCTTCCTCTCGTTGGCGAGCTTGTCTCTCTAGCTTTATTTTTTCCAAATGGTCCTTCCACTCTTCCACTATATTAGATACAACCGTCTTCATTTTGCTGAAATAGTCCGTTACAAAGTAATCATCTTCAGTTGGTACGTTATTTTAATTTGTCCATCAACTCCTGATGACATTTCTCGAAGTTCTCCCACATGTATTCCAGGAGCTCAAGTTTTTCCTCGAAATAAGATGGCTTCGTTTTCCTGGCGAAAGAATCTTTTTTGGTATTCCGAATGAAGGCCTGGATTGCCTCTCCTCGTTCTGTCTGCTGTTTATAAAACTCCTCCATGTTCTTTTATATTCTTATGTAATTGCTTATCTGTACTAGTACTTGACCCGATGGGAGTTTATTTATTTTGTCAAAGACAGGGAACGCTCCGACTCGTTCCTAAAATTGGTCAAGTGTAGCACAAATAAGAATAAGAAAAAATTCGAAGTCGCCTTTTGATTAGTGTTTTAACAATGGTTTATTTTTATTTCCAATATACCTATTCTTTTACACTGATAACTGCCACGACAGTGAAACCAATTTTTTGAGTTTCTTTTCTTTGTTTCAAAAATTGCTGATCAATGCCAAAATCTATACTCGTGTGTCTAGGTTACTGACCGAGTTAACTAGGTCAGATATTGCTGACGCCAGGGAATGCAACAGAGTTGAGTTGATCAAACTTTATTTTATATAAAATAACTTTTTAAGCCAAACTTTATTTTATATAAAATAACTTTTTATGATTTGGTCGCCTCGTTGACACAAATCGTTGTTAAATGTTTTTTATAAAGTGATCGCCTAGTTGATCAATTTTTATTCAATGGGTATGCACTGCTACCCCCGTTGCGGAAAACCAACTCCTAGTTTTCCAATAAATCTTTTTTATTCGCCAAGGTGGCTACGCAATGATTGCCAAGTTAATCAATTGCGATGTTTTTAGTCGGGACCCCAGATTGATGTGAGATGTTCATCAATTTGTGCCCTCGCTTAGGATTGTCGTGTCCAAAGCGTGCAAAGAAAGTAGTCGCCTAGTTGACCAGTTTCCTTTTTGTTGAGAGATTGGTCGCCTGAGTTGACCAAATGTTCTCGCTTGATGACGGTTTCACCAAGTCTGTTATTCTTTTAACTTGGAGCCGCCAATGTCGGGGTCACCAAAATGTTCAATGAAAGACGTTAGTGTTTCTTGAAGTTATTAAATGTTTATTTATTTATATATATATATAGGCACTAGCACATAAACCAGTGACTAAAGGTTGTCGCAACCAACACATAAATTGGGTGGACCTCGGAGTGAGATTACAAAGGTAGAGATGGGGGCCAAAGACACAGCGATGCGCACCCGATGTAGCTACAATTGGTATCTGATCTTACAAAGAATAATGCATTTCTTTTATAGTACAAAATAGCGAGCTCACCAGTGCATAGTTCGACATCGTGTTAGGTCAGCAAAGTACGTTTTTATTGATTAACTAGGTCTTTATTGTTTACTGCTGACCATATCAGATCTACTTATGACTGATGAGCCATCGATATCTATAATCGGGTTACATACTTAACATTGACATACATTTCTATTATAATTGGCTTAATGTTCTCTTATTTTATATAATCTAAGCACCAACAAAGGTTATTCTAAATATTTCAAGTCAAGAGTAACGGTAAATAGAGTAAATAAAAAAAAAAAGACAAAGTGAGAGAAACAGAGTTTAATGGTGGTCATAAAGCGCAAAGGACAAATCATCATCTAAAACACCCTCCCACAGTGCATCGATGGAAGGCCTTTCAGCGACTAAACTATGGGGTAAGTGCCTAGTGTATTAAGCAGTATCAATTCGGCGACTCTAAACCATGTTTTTGCGAACTATGGGGTGATGGTAGTCAATTGATGCTCTGATTTGTTGATGTAATTTCTGTTTCAGCGTTTTATGATCCACCGAATAACAACAACAAAAAAAAAGATTTCCGTAAATAATGATTGAATTGAAGCGAAATGAAAAGTGCAACTTGAAAATTTAAAATAACCGTAACGATATAAAAAAAAGCAAATTTTAAATAAGATGAATAATTCCTACAAAAAAAGATATTAACTTGATATATTTGATATTCCTTCGATAATTTTTTTTATTTTATTCTATAATAAAAAACTAGTAAGCTCTTTCCATAGTAGTTTTCTTTTTTTCCATAGTCATTTAGTCCCTTGTAATGTTTGCGCCTAATTGAAATTCTAATTATCCGACGCACATTTGATTTTATCGCCAACTATCGAGTGCGATCAAAAATATGCGGCGAATTCATAACCGTTTATAGTAATAATGCATCTCTGTAGGAGCTTTGCAGCGTAGCCGCAGCTAACTTCATAAAGGGAATAGGAGCGAAAGGGTATATAAGAACCTACCACCCGCACTTCTCCCTCTTTTCATTATTCTGAATTACGAATTAGAAGAAATTGCTTTCGTCCCCCGAAGAACAAAGTGAACAGTTTAAATTTTTATGGTGAAAATCACCAAATAAGTCAAATCACTCGGGTTAAAGAAATTATTCATAATCCCAGAAACAAACAAAAAAAAAAGGAAAAGGCGGTTGTCAACCTTAACCATAGGTTGTACAGCCTCGGTCACAAGGCCAAATCCGGCACAAATCAGTCAACATTTAATTAATTCGCAAGGTATGTCATGAAAAAAAGGTTTTGATATTCGACTAAAATCATATTAATTTATCTAGGGAAAATTTAAGTACAATTTGGCATAACCTATCATAGGCCTATCACCATCACCATACGGCCAAGACGATAATTTAATCAAACTCTACGAAAGGAAATAATTTAATCACTGGGGTTAAACATCAGTCAGCAGTGACGTCATAGCTCGACCAGTTTAGATGTTAGCTGTCACAAGGCAAAAATTCGGGTGTAAAAGAGAGGAATTACCAAGTGGTCATATCGAATTTTGTTTTTATGGAAATTTTCCATAATATTAATTTGTGATTCAAAAAGATTGTTTAACGCATAAGTTATTGGAAAAAAATATTGATTTGGTTGTCGGAGTGTAAACGCGAATAATTGTAGTAATAGATGAAGAAACGGAAATTTTGTATTGAAATTAAAAGTGTAAATTCAGTAACGATTAGAAAGATACTCTTTTTTTTGCGCACCCACAGTAGATTAATTTTTTTATGTGAGTTTGCACTTAAAACATTATGGAATCGTATAACACATTAAAACAAAACAATTAAAAAACCAGAGGGCCGGGGCTAACTTCGACCGCGTCAAAGTTTGTATACCCTTGCAAGTTTTTTAGTAACTCTTTTATCTAAACTAACTGTTTTATCTAAAAAGCGTAATGTTTGCGAAAGAACGGCGTTCAATCTTAGCATAGGATATAACGAACTTTCTGATGAAAGTCACTGTTTTCCACCGATCCTTCCTATGGGAGCTATATGATATAGTTACCCGATCTTTACCAAATTCGGCACAGTCATTAACAGATATATTTAACTGTCAAATGTTTAATTTGAAAGCAAAGGCATTAAAAGTAACGAAGTTATTGACAAAAGTCACTGTTTTCGACGGATCGTTCCTATGGGAGGTATATTATATAGTCACCCGATCTTGACCAAATTTGGCACAGTTGTTTATAGTTACAATAAACTTACTTATATTAAATTTCACGACAATTGCTTAAAAAGTAACGAAGTTATCGAGAAAAGTCACTGTTCGTGACTTTGACGTTTGTATGGGAGCTATATGATATAGTGGTCCGATCCGGCTGAATCTGAGATATACAAACCCTGCAGTATATACAAGCCTACATGCAAAATTTCAGCTCTGTAGCTCTAACGGTCTAGGAGGAGTTCGCATCGATCCAGACGGACGGACGGACGGACGGACGGACGGACATAGCTATTTGAACTCGTCTCGTCGTGCTGATCAAGAATATATATACTTTATATGGTCGGAGATGCTTCTTTCTATGCGTTGCACACTTCTGACCAAAATTAATATACCCTTTTTGCAAGGGTATAAAAAAAAGAACAAAAATATCAAAAACCGACATCTGGTCCAGCTGCTGAAGGCCGTTGTGAACTTTCCGAAAACCGTAAGTGTATTCTTTTATCACTTTTACTTTTTACCGCGAGAGCTCACAACTTATGGTGATTAAGATTAAAGTGCAAAAGAAAAGTAAAGAAAAAGAAGGTTTGATGCCCACATATGTACCTATGTTTTGCGGCTCACTCGCTATTATTGTATGCTTTTATTTGGTTTATGCATTATACATTTTATTTGCCTTTGCCTCACATATAAACGACACTTACAAATAATCATGAATTTTTTTGAATTGAAATTAAATTTAAAATTATTGAAAGGTACAAGCGCTATCAATCATTCGGTGTCGCGACTAATTTTTTTTTGAATAACCTCGTTTACAGTAACAAATATAACAAAAAAGATAAAAGACAACAAAAATATATAAAAATGCGACAGTTAATAATGAAGCGTAGATTTAAGTAATGTAGCGGGAGAATTGCTCTTCGGAATATAGAAAGAAAATGCCGTTTCCAAATGAAATTGTTATTTGAGTAATAGTAAATAAGAAAAATGTATTTTGAATAGATTTTTAAGTTCCCACAACATGATTATATAAAATGATGAAATAGAATGTGCATTTGGGGTCCATTAACATATCATAATTTTTGTATTTTGTTATTGGCCATGGACGGGAGGGTACAGATGAATAATGGCAGCTAACATCTCAGCCATACTAAAGCAAGATGTCCGACGTTTGGAGGAATTCACCCTTATATAGCTAGTTGATTAACTTGGCCGTATTTGCTTCTGTCTTGTTGCTCGAGCCATTCGAGATCAATAAGTTTGTTTGTTTTGGAGAATATAGTTCTCTTTTTTTTATTTTCACTAGGGACTCTATAATAAATTATATGTAACGAGATGCCACGGAAACTGCAGCAACAACCCATCCCACCCGGAAGAGCTAGGGTTACTATTCGAGTAGAGGTTTATTTGAGACTAATAAGAAAGAGATAGACATACTGCGGTGCTTATATACATATTTTAACACTCCTTCTCAACGCGAAGTCTATCTTATACAAAAATTATTTTAATCCCAACATTTCTGTAAACTTTACATGTTTGACCTTACATAAGTTCTTTGTTAATATATCTGAGGTCATACTATCTGTGGGAATGTATTTGATATCTATTACATTTTCTTTATACATTTCCCTTACAAAATGATATTTTATTTCAATATGCTTGCTACGTGAATGAAATTTAGCATCTTTAGCAAGACATTGTGCGCTCTGGTTGTCGCTATAAATTAGCAGCTTCGCCATTGGCCCGAATCCCATCTCGTTGATCAGCTTTCTGATGTATATCGCTTCTTTGGCTGCTGTAGAAAGTACTACGTACTCGGCCTCCGTGCTACTGAGGGCAACCAGATTTTACTTCTTTGATTCCCATGACACCGCCGCTCCAGCAATAAAGAATGACCAACCGGTGAACGACTTCCGATCGTTGCAATCGCCAGCCCAGTCCGCATCAACAAAACAGTGCATAGGAACACCAGTTTTGCTATAATGAAGTCTCACATCTGAGGTACCTCTTAGATATCTCAATACCCTCTTGGCTGCAACCTCATGTTCCTTGTGCGGATCTGCATTTCTCTGCGCCAATTTAGCCACAGAGTGTATTATATCTGGTCGTGTAGTCAACGCCAAATACAATAACGAACCAATGAGTGATTGATAGCGTGTCTTGTCCACTTGACCGCAATCATCGCTATCACACTTCGTCTGGAACCCAACCTCTAGAGGAGTCGCGTTCGGCTTGCAGTCCTGCATACCATATTCATGCAACAAGCCTTCGATGTACTGCTTGTGGCCTATGGAGACATTGCCAGTCTTGCCATCTCGCTCGATTTCCATTCCCAAAAAATTATGGAGTTCACCGCCGTCGACCACATCAAATTCGTTTGATATGGGATGCTTTATGTAGGCCACGTCGTCTTTTCTGGTACATGCAACTATAAAATCGTCAACATATACACCAATAATAGATAAATACCCATTGACTTTGCTCGTGTATATACACGGTTCGCTTGCACACGGAACGAAACCAATCTTCAAAAGAATGCTATCCAGCTTTTGGTTCCACTCACACCCATTCTGTTTCAAGCCGTACAACGATTTATGTCGCTTGAGTATACGCTTGGGATGATCAGCATCGACAAAACCTTCAGGTTGTCGCATATAAACGTCATCTTGTACCTCACTATTGAGGTATGCTGCAGAGACGTCCATCTGATTCAAGTGCATCTCGTGTTCCACCGCCAACGCAATCACCAGTCTGATTGAGGAATAACGTGCAACCGGGGAAAAGGTTTCCTTTTAGTTAATTCCATATTGTTGACCACACCCTTTTGCGACCAATCTTGCCTTGAAACGCTTAACTTTGCCACTCTCATCTCGTTTGGTGGTAAAAACCCATTTACAACCGATAACCTTTTTGTTTGCAGGAAGATCAACCAAACTCCATGTCTTAATGTTTTCTAGGTTGTCATACTCCTTCTGCATTGCTGATTTCCAGTTTTCCGACTGCTCTGACTTAAATGCCTCATTTATACATTCAGCATATTGTACTCTCTTCGTGGGTCGTCCACGCCCAGTGCGAACAATCTTTGGTCTCCCCGGTCCTCTTCGGGTATATGGTTGCTCCTCCTCAGCATTTTCTTCGTCACCACTTTGCTCATCAACATCAATTGGAATTTGCTGCTTCACAGAATTTTCTTGGATTTCATCATTATGCTCGCAATCAAGTTATTCACTTGGCTGAAAGATTACCACATCTGACTCACATGATAATTCTCGACCGTGCTCCAACTCTTCCATGAACTTGTGCTCCAAAAACACGACATCTCGGGATACTACTACGGACCTTTTGACAGGGTTGTAAAGACGATAAGCCTTGGCAGTCTCGGAGTAACCTACCAAAATATGCTGCTTCCCTATCGCTGAAAACTTGTTCTTATGAGTTTTATCTAATACAATAGCTTTCATACCAAATACTTTAAGATGAGATACACTCGGCTTTTTCCCATACCAAACCTCGTATGGAGTATTATCAGGCAAAGTTGCAGTTTCTGCTCTGTTCCGTAAATATGCAGCCGTCATTATCGCCTCGCCCCAAAAAAATTCGCCAACTCCAGCATGCACTATCATGCTTCGCGCCATCTCCACCAAGGTTCTATTGGCGCGCTCCGCCACACCATTTTGTTGTGGAGTGTGGGGAACAGTGAGTTCTCTTTTTATTCCATGACTCGATAAGAACTGTTCAAATACATCGCTCAGGTACTCACGACCGTTGTCGCTTCGAATGGCTTTTATACGCTTTCCCGTCTGATTTTCTGCTAGCATTTTGAAATCTTTGAATTTCTGAAAAAAAATCGCTCTTATTCTTTAACATGTATACCGACACATAACGTGATTTATCGTCTATGAAAGTTGCAAAATAGCGTGCACCACCTTGTGACGCTGTATGCATAGGTCCACAAATATCGGTATGAATCAAGTCCAACAATTCTTTTGAGCGACTTTCCGAAAACTTCGGAAACTTCTGAACGCAAATTTTACTTTTTGCACACGTTTCACATACAAGGTCATTTGTACTACACACTCTAGCATTGAGACCATAGACCATATCCTGCTTAATCATTTTATTCAAACTATCGAAATTTAAATGTCCGAAACGATCATGCCATTTGACCAGCTGATTTACATTTGTTTCTGCAGCAAACAGTGTTTTTGTTTGACTTTCAAACAAAAACAAACCGTTGTGTTTCTCTGCGATCATTAAATCACGATTATTACTGTCTTTAACGAACACTTTGTTTTTGACAAAAATTACTCTTAAGCCATTTTCTGTTGCCTTTGATACCGAAATAAAATTACATTGTAAGTCCTTTACATATAGCACGTCAACCAATTCGATCGTGATATTTTTCCATTTTAGTTTCACTGTACCGCAACCTTCGGCTTCTATATAACTGTCGCCTGCTACCTTGATTTTCTCTTTGTGCTCACGCATACTCGTAAACATTGATTTGTCCGCACACAAATGAACTGTAGCCCCGCTGTCTACACACCACGCATTTTTCGACAAACCGATTCGTGTTTCAGAAGTAGAGAGCACCGAAAAAGACTTTTTACTGTTCTTTTCGCTCGCGTTGTCTTTTCTCTCTTTCGAACCACACTTGGACGCGAAATGCCCGCGACGAACGCACAATCAACATTCAATGTTTTTTGGTTCTCTCATTGCTTTGTTCTTTTTACCGTTTTCTTGACGCGACGATTACATTTTATTCTCACTTTTCTCGGCTACTTCGCCAATCTTGCGTCTCTCTCCCTCTTCAAGCAAGCAAGTCTCGCGTTTCTATGGCAACTACAAAATTTTCGAAATCATCACTTAAACTTGCCAACTAAATTATAACGAGCATTTCATCAGGCACTTGTTCCTGAATTTCATTTAACTTTTCTACGGCATTAGAAAAATTATTCAAATGCTCTCGAATACTGTCTGTAGCCAACATTTTAGTATACAACAATTGCTTAAACAACTGTATTTTTCTAGCCGGACCGGAGGGCATGTGGATCGCGGATAACTTTGCCCATGCTTCGCTCGCGGTTTTACAATGTTTTATACCGTTGATCTGCGACGGACTTACGCACAACAATATACAGTGGCTCACAGCTTATTTCAACCAGCACCCTGAAAAAAGTTTGTCTTCCTATAAAATCTAAACTAAAAGCAATATCAAAAAAATTTAAATGCAAGTAGTTAATGTAATGTTTCAAAATAAAAAATATGAATTCATTTATTTTTTAAATGTATTTATTACATTTTCAGAACTTAAAAACTAAAAAATCAACCAAAAAGAATGCCACAGCTTATTTCAACCAGCTAGTGAATTACACTATTTAAACTATTACATATATGAAAAAAATTTTAAATATTAATATTTGGTGTGACCACCTTTTTGGTCAACTACCATTTTGAGCCTTTTTGGCATCGATTCGACCAACTTTTGGGTCACTTGTGGCGTTATCTTCTCCCATTCCTCCGTTAATGCCGTTTTAAGGTCCGATTTATTCGAAATTTTCCTTTTTCGGATGTTTGTATCCAAAATGGCTCGCAAATTTTCAATGACATTCATGTCTGGTGACTGGGCTGGTGGATGGACAACATGAGAACAGGTCCAGATGAGCCACGTCTACACAATGCCCGCCTTATGCTTCGGGTCATTATCTTGGTAGAACCTACAGACGTCCGCAATACCAAGTTTTTCTGCGCTTTGAAGCAAATTGGCCATCAATATCTCGAGATAAGCAGTTTTATCCATAGTCGTTTCAATAAATTTGAGGTTTCCGACGCCTGCTGCCGACATACAGGCCCATACCATAACGCTGCCACCGCCATGTTTTACAGTGGCCTTTAAATTTTTAGCTTGCAGTTCAGTATTGGGCTTACGCCACACATAAGAAGCTCCATCTGATCCGAAAATATTAAATTTGGACTCATCACAGAATAACACTGTATTCCAATAGGCATTGTCCTTGTGCAAATTGTCCTGGGCAAACTTCAGGCGACACTTCCTATTTTTGTCACTTATAAATGGTTTATTGCGCGCTACTCTGCCATTGAAGTCATGCTCCCGAAGCACCCGGCGAATCGTTTCTGGGTGGCATGACTTGCCCAGCTCTTCCTCAACTTCATTGGCCACTTTTGGAGCCGATAATCTTGGGTTTTCCTTAATTTTGCGAACAATATAGCGCTCGTCTGATGAATTAAAAATTTTGTTGGGAGCATTTCTACCCTTGTCATGGGTTCTATTTTCGCGAACAAATCGGTAAATGATGCTTTGGACTGTGGAATCACTAAGTCCAACCATCTCCCCAATTTTCCTACGGAAATGACCAGATTTATAGTGGCTGAGGACAAGTTCTCGCTGCTCGATGGTTGTGCGTGGTCCCATTTTGCGTAATGAATTTTTGTGCAAGATCAACTCTCAAAATTCATTAGAAATATATTCTAAAATTCTAAGAATAGAGCGACTAAAGCGTAGAAAAAGAAACTACCGTTGCAAAGTAAAATAACGTATCATTGCTCAGCTGACAAAGTATGTGGTTGAAATAAGCTGTGGCATTCTTTTTGGTTGATTTTTTAGTTTTTAAGTTCTAAAAACGTTATACATACATTTAAAAAAAAAATTAATTCATATTTTATATTTTGAAGCATTGCCTTAACTACTTGCATTTAAATTTGATATCGCTGTATGTACATACTTGAGAGGGCTTTCTCGTCTTTACTGTCAAACAACTCCTTTTGTTCAGCCGTATCAGACGCCTCTTTTTTTAACCGACCACATGTCACCGACCACAAATTTTTTTCATCTGTACTGACCATACACTATAATTTTCACCATCTAGTTTTTCGATTGAAATTTGTGTACTCATCTTGAACAAATTAGTTAATCACAAACTTTAATTAACAAAACGAATATCTTACAAGTCCTTCCGACCAACCCGCACAGTTTTACTTTCTGCTGCCTGGGCCCATAACCTTTTCGAGTAGAGGTTTATTTGAGACTAATAAGAAAGAGATAGACATACTGCGGTGCATAGATCCATATTTTAACAGTTACATATTAGGGTCCCGATCCGCTGTAAGATCGGAGCATCACGGTGTGAGATATTAAGATAGCCAGCACTACCCTGCTACAATACACCCTCTTATTGAATAGTTTAATTTGCTTTTGAGTTCTATTGTTTTTTAAGTCTGAAAAGTTTCGAATTTTGAAATGTTGAGTTATACCAGACAAGTAATTCAAATACGTCGGTATATATTTTTGTAAAATTTAATATATAAGAATAGAAATGTTTCTATCTGAAAATATAACGAATTTGAATATGATTGCTTAAGCTTTATAATTTATTTTCCCAGTGACATGGGTACATGAGTTGATATTATTCAGGTTTAATGGGAATCTTTACAAAGAATAACAAAGATTCATGGTTGGGAGAGCATAGAACTGACAGGTCCATCTACATCTTTGACCTCAGTAACCACTAGTTGTGAACCAAAGCATACTCTTTCCTTCCTTTCATGTTTTTTTTTATGAATTACTTACTGTGTTCATAAGTATTTTTTTTGCAAGTCATTTAATTGCCATTTAAAGTTAGTTTCCGTAGCGATTAAATTTTATAATTAAAGGTAGAGATTTGAGCAAACAACAACACTATATCGATCGACCTCCCCCCACATGCCCCTTTTGCAACGACACCATATCAATTGAACACATTCTCAGCAAATGCAATACCCTAAATCTTGCTTGCTGCCTACTACGTCATCATCAAATCAAAGAGAGCACATGCATACAGACACACAGACGCAGCGCTACACGAACTGTACGTGTATGCGTGCCGTGCTTTGCTTAGGAAATGATGGAAGAAGCAGATGTTTTGTTTGTGTCTTGATGAATTAAGTTGCAGGGAAACAAATTTTAAAATGTAAAAATATTATTGCCAAGGACTGCAAGGGTATAAAGACTTCGGCATTGCCAAAGTTTTTTTGATTTTTCATTGTTTTTGCCATTGAAAGCCTTTAAATAAAATTAAATAAATAAACCATTAAATTACAACAATTGGTGTGACATTCCTCTCCATTTTTCTTATTTTCAGTGAATTTCTTAAGGTGAGTCATAACTGGGCCACTAAAAAAAGTTATCCAGATTAAATCTGTTCCAAAATTTTTTGAGTAACTCAAATAAACATACTTCCTTTGGAAAAAAGTTGCGTCGGTTAATATTTAAATGTTAAACTTCTTAATTTTTGATTTTTCGGAACTGAAGAAAAAATTTCGAGGTTTTTCAAAACCCGGGTCTCAAAGACAAGCAAAATTAAAAAAACACCAACACTCTCCAACGCTTAGCACAACCCACACCCTCAAACATATCAAACATTCTAAAATACTTAAAAACAACAAATTTATATCACTACATTTAAGTACTTCCAATTTAATCTAATTAAAGAAAACCACCTCTTCACCCCATGCACATTAATACATACATATACATATGTCGATTAAGTGACTAATAAGTCAAAGCTTACTAGTTAGTTTGCAAGCAATAGTAGCCCTGGCATTACCTTTGCAGCGGCTACAGACTGACACCTGGAATGTTGCCTTGCAGCATGACAAGCATCTTTGCTTTAGCAATATGTTTAGAAACAAATCTGTCTAAAGGTCAGATCCTACATATATAAAGGGGGGCCTCGGGCTAGAGAGTTCAGTTGACAAACCCCCTGGGAACTAGCCATACAGTGAAAAAGTTAAAGTGAAGCTAAAAGTCTAAAGTGAATATTATAAAAAAAACATAAGTGAAATAAATAAAAGTCTTGGCGCTGCGACATATATGTACATACATATGTAAATACAACATTTAGTACTATTAAGAGAACTAATACATAAATACACACAAATCTAGAGCTGAAGGCCTTTGCTGACATAGCCACGTAATAAGCTAGCTTTCAATTTTATATTACTAAGTTAGCTCTTAAATAAATAAATAAATATTAATAAGTACACTAAACCATAAAATAGAATAATTTGGCTTAAGGCCTAGTGTAGCTATAGCTAATCCGAGGGTTGAAACTAATTTGTAATTGCGATTCAATCGTAATATAAATAAATAAATAAAAATCACTTTCATCCAGCGGTTCTAGAGTAAGCTAGTGCGCCGGCCTTTATGAAGATCTTTTTGCTCCTGTTGGCTCTAGCAACGCTCTCAGTAAATATAAGTTAAGAAGAAGCGTCTTTTTTCTCGGAGACAGGGTTTCCGAAATTCTAAATTCATGGGGACAGACTTCAGAGTAAGCGGGAACCGGATGCAATGGTATTTATACACTTTTTTGATTGCTCTCAGTTTTAAAAAAAATATTAGAAGCATCATTGAGTTAATATAAATAGAAGAACATTATATAATGTCCTCTACCGGGGGCTTTGACAATGCTCCTAGTAAATATAAGTGATGCAAAGCTAGCGCGTGATAAATGTTGCCACAGAGACTGAAGGCAAGATTACGTGGCGGTTCGATAAAACGTTTGAAAAATGGTAGTTTACAATTAACATTGTTTTGTAGAGTTAGTTTATTATTGATTAGTTTTATCTAAAAAGGCTAATGTTTGCGAAAGAACGGCCTACAATCTTAGCATAGGAAATAACGAAGATATTGATCAAAGTCACTGTTTTTGACCGATCGTTCCTATGAGAGCTATATGATATAGTCAACCGATCTTGATCAAATTCGGCACAGTTGTTTTTAGGTGTAATAAACTCACCAATATTAAATTTCACGATAATAGCTGAGAAAATATCGAACTTATTGACAAAAGTCACTGTTCGTGACTTTTCCGTTTCTATGGGAGCTATATGATATAATGGCCCGATCGGGATGTATCCGAGATATACAACAGGTCACAGATGCTTCCTTCTATGCGTTGCACACTTCTGACCAATAATATACCCTTTTTGACCAATAATATACCCTTTTTGCAAGGGTATAAAAATGATATTCGCATGCTTAGCGCAGGCATAGACCACTTGCATTGGCCGCCGGTGCCCTTTTTTGCGGTTATACACGCATAGCGTACGTGTGTCATGTGTGCTCTCTCATGTATTGCTCTATAAGCCACACGCACGCCAGCCTAGTGCATGCCTTCTCTTATTGTTTCTCTCACTTTGGCTCTTGCGTTTTATTGTCAGACCAATGCCCTCTTTCGTTTCATAATTATGCCCTCCAGCCTTGTTTCATTCGTGCTGGCGTAGCCGATTTCATGTGCTACGCCTCCCACGCATCTTCCCGCTTGGACGAAATTTGTCGGCGGTTGCTTGAGGTTCGATCGACCATATTTGAGTTTGATCGTATATCGTATGCTTCGATTGAGTTCGACCGGTCCCACTGGTGCATTCTGGTATATGGCATGCTTTTATCGTGCCTCCGACGGTTTGGGTCTCGACTGTATCTTGTATCTGGCATATCGTAGTGAGCTGGAGTATGTTCATAGCTTGTTGTTGTGTGGTACATTATTTTACATATAATGTTCCTCACAGCAATCCAAATTTCCTTTGGCTAGCGATATTATCAAGTCCTATATGTATGTCGATGATGTCCTGGCAATGAACTTCAAGACGCTCTTGGTTCAGCTGCCTTTCCTTTGCGCAAGTGGCCATCGAATGTGAATGCTGAATGCTGATTTCCTCGATATCGAAGAGGCTAGCACAGCAAAAACACTGGGAATCCGATGGAAAGCGACTACGGATGAGTTTTATTTTGTCATCTCACCCCAATATATCAAGTCAGCTTATACTAAGCGAGAAGTCCTCGGGCAGATCGCCAAGTTATTCGATCCCGCTGGCTGGCTGGCTCCCTTTGTAATTCAAGCCAAGGTGTTTATGCAAGAGCTAGGGTGGGATGATCAATTGCCCAGTGAACTCCATCACAGGTGGCAGGATTTTACAAAGAGTTACTCCTTGACCAGATCCGAATTCCGCGGTGGGTTCTTCATGATCTGAATTCCGACATTCAATTCCATTGTTTTTGCGATGCGTCACAGCGGGCTTATGGTGCCGCAATTTACGTGCGCGTTAGCAATGACCAAGGTATATCGTTATGCCTTCTTGCAGCGAAATCTAGAGTGGCCCCGGATAAACGGTTTCATTGCCCCGCCTTGAATTATGCGGAGCCACACTTTTAGCTGAACTGGTAGCTGCAGTTCTTCCGCAACTTCCAGTTGATAATGCGGAGGCATTTTATTGGTCAAATCGGGTAGCCAAAATTGTGACGGCAACAAATAGCTCCCCATGGAATCACGTCCGTTCAGAGGACAATCCAGCAGATCTCCCTAGCCGCGGCCTGAGTGCGCAGGAACTTGTACACAAGGATTTGTGGTGGCACGGCCCACCATGGCTACGGGAACCACAAGAGTCCTGGCGGCGAGCGACACCACTTCCACTAGACACTACCTTGGAGAAGCGGGTAGTGAAGATCCACGTCGCGATCGCTAAGCCAGCCAACTAGATACTGTCTCCTTTTTCCAATCAGGCACGTGCCTTACGAGTGGTAGCATATGTGGTCCGTTTCGGCAGAAAGTGTCGTAAACTTCCAAACGATTACTCCGGGGAGGTGACCTCTAGCGAGATCAATCAAGTACTCCAGGCGTGGATCCGAGTCACTCAGCGTGATTACTTTCCGACGGAACATCGGTGTCTACAGCAGAAGAAATCTCTGCCCACGTCTAGCACCATTCTCAATTCGAATCCTTTCATTGACGCATCAGGTGTGATCCGATCATGTGGGCGCGTGCAACAAGCAGCGGCCCTTAGTTACGAAGAGCGTAACCCCATTTTGTTGCCAGTAGTAAGTCCATTGTCCCGGCTGTTGGTGCTTTTCACGCATCAGATCTCTCTCCATGGGGGCAGTCAACTGACAGTCCGTCTCATCCGACAGAGATACGGGATTCCAAGACTGCGGAATCTAGTCAAATCGGTGGTCAATTCATACAAGGTCTGTGTGATTTACAAAAGAAGGCTGCAATCACAGCTAATGGGCACCCTTCCGTCCCAGCGAACTACTTTCGCACGTCCTTTCACGACCACCGGGTCCTTTCGACCTCAAGAGTTTCACCGGCCGCGCTTGCCGCATATCAAAGGGATATGTGTTTATCTTTGTTTGCTTTTCCACCAAAGCCGTTCACCTTGAGGCAACTTCGGATTTAAGTACCGAAGCATTTCTGGCAGCATTCGCTCGCTTTGTATCGAGGCGAGGGTGTCCCCAGCAAGATATATATATATTTATACTATAAACTTCGTCAACACTCCAATGCACCAAAAACGGCACTCATGGCCCACTGTGCCGCCAGTGGACATTCCCCAAATTTTGACGAAGTAAACATAATAGACCAAGAACAACATTACAACAAACGTTACACTTTGGAGATGCTGCACATAATAAATACCCCGACAAATATAAGACTTAATTATAAGGTAGATACGGACAACTGTGCGCATTTATACAGTTATTAATTGGGGGTAAATCAGTGTGTAGCTCCACGTCACAGTGTGCGGACGTGTAAAACTAAGTAGGTGTTTTCTTGTTGTTAAATTAATATTATGTCAATCACAATTCAATGTTATTTATAGTTTATTATATAAACATAAATCAAACCTTGCAGTTTAGCCGGCTCGAGGTCAATTTTCCAAAAGAAGATTATTTCAAAGGCAACACAAAAAGGTGAGCAGGTTGTCTGTATAGCTATTTGATGAACTACCACGTTCTATCATCAGCACACTTTGCTAAATAACTCCGGAATTGCAATAGCCATACCATGTCTTCAACGCTAGAATTAGTTGGGAATTGTAACAACCAAATGAAGCGAAAAAAGTTGGTAAAGCCTACAAAACCGAAGACCACCGTTTTGTGCATACCCTTAGGCGCTATGAAAAATTAGTGTAAGAGCTTCGCCTTACCAAACTAATATCACGACCTGTTATTTCATATACGGTATATTGTACCACATAGGAAAAGGGTTTTTTTGGAATAAAAATTCCAAAGTAACAGCGTGCCTTCCGTTGGTGTTATCTGGTTAGATTACGACCTATTGAAATTTAAATCAAACCTTGCAGTTTAGCCGGCTCGTGGTCTATCTTCCAAAAGAAGAACACAAAAAGGTGAGCAGGTTGTCTGTATAGCTATGTATTTCAAGAACTACCAAGTTCTATCATCAGCAGACTTTGCTAAATAACTCCGGATTATATAAATATATTAGTTTTTCTGTATATTATAATGAACAAAATTTTGTTTTTTTTTTTTTTTTTTTTTTGTCAATTTGTTGCAGATTCTATTTTCTAATATTTAATTGTTTTCAAAAAAAATTTTTGTTATTTTTCTTATAGGATATTTATTGGGCAAATTTGATCTTGTGGAGCTTGCTGCGATCAGAAAGCTATATGTGTGTTTTCAAGCTTTGTAAACTTTACGTGAGCCTATTTTTGTTGTTCTTTTTTCAAAAGCTTGCTTTGATCGCGGCAAGTTTTACAAGTGCGCTTATGTTGTTTGTGCACTTTTGAGTGCACATGTGAAACATGTTCTTTAGGGTATGTTGGGGTATATTAGGCTGATTGGAATTTATTATTAAATTATATATGTTTATATATTTTTTTGTGTGTATGTTTCATTTTAGTGTATATTTGAAAAATATGAATTTTTGTGTTTTTTTTTTCTTCTTTTTGTTTCGAGGATATTTTGGCTATGATAGACTTATTCATAAAAAAATTTTAGACAATGTATTAAAAATTTTTTTCATTTTATTTTTCTCTTTTTTTTTAAATTTTTATGTATTTAAATTAATTTATAAAGGCAGCGCAAAGATCGCCTCTTGCCACAAAGGAGCCTATATTAGCACTCTTTTTTTATACCCTTGCAAAAACGGTATATTCATTTTGGTCAGAAGTGTGCAAGGCATAGAAGGAAGCATCTCCGACCATATAAAGTATATATATTCTTGATCAGCACGACGAGACGAGTTCAAATAACCATGTCCGTCCGTCCGCCCATCTGTCCGTCCGTCTGGATCGATGCGAACTCCTCCTAGACCGTAAGAGCTACAGAGCTGAAATTTTGAACGTAGGCTGGTATATACTGCAGGGTTTGTATATCTCGGATTCAGTCGGATCGGACCACTATATCATATAGCTCCCATACAAACGGCAAAGTCACGAACAGTGACTTTTCTCAATAACTTCGTTATATTGCCATAAAAGTTGGTATTGGTCAGTTTTGTGTTCTTATTAATAATTGTGCCAAATTTGATCAAGATCGGGTGACTATATCATATAGCTCCCATACAAACGGCAAAGTCACGAACAGTGAGTTTAAGCTATTGTCGTGAAATTTAATATAAGTAAGTTTATTGTAACTATAAACCACTGTGCCAAATTTGATCAAGATCGGGTGACTATATCATATAGCGCCCATAAGAACGATCGGTCAAAAACAGTGACTTTTGTCAATAACTTCGTTATTTTTGATGCGATTGCTTTCAAATTTAACATTTGTCAGTTTAACATATCTGTTAATGACTGTGCCGAATTTGGTAAAGATAGGGTAACTATATCATATAGCTCCCATAGGAAGGATCGGTGGAAAACAGTGACTTTCATCAGAAAGTTCGTTATATCCTATGCTAAGATTGAAGGCCGTTCTTTCGCAAACATTACCCTTTTTAGATAAAACAGTTAGTTTAGATAAAAGAGTTACTAACAAACTTGCAAGAGTATACAAACTTTGACGCGGTCGAAGTTAGCCCAGGCCCTCTGGTGTGTTTTTTCCTTCTTTTTCTGTTGCCTGCCAGCCCTGCGTGCTGTGCCGTGTGTGTTAAATTATGTGTAGGAACAATACCCATCTCTGTCTACCCCTCGCGATCCCTCCCTCTCCCCCTCTGACACCCCTAGTTTTTTGTTATTTTTATGATTTTCTGCATCTGCTGCTATTGGCTCTGCTGCTGTTGCTGCCTTGCCTGTTTGTCTCTCTGGTGCGCTTTTTTTTATGTCATCTACTTTGTCCCATAGCTTGCATACTTCCGCCCAGGGTGGTGGCGGGTCGCTGTTAATCTGGGCCAGTAGAGCCGCCCGCTGTTTTCGGAAGCGGACCAGGTGGCCGCCTCGACGCTTCGGCCTTAGAACCAGGGGGATGGCCGTCAATGCGTCCTCCTCTCGCCTCCTCCTAGCAAGCTCTGCCCTTACCGCTGGTTGCCTGGAACGGTACTCCTCTATGCTCAAAGGCCGTGGACCGTCCAATGGGCAGTCCTCCAATGCCTTCTGGTGTGCTTCGTTTAAGTCCTTTGGCATTTGTACTTGGGCTCCCTTTTTATACCATACACCCATAGGGTGAAATGGTATATTAAAGTCGCCAAAATGTATGTAACAGGCAGAAGGAAGCTTTTCCGACCCCATAAAGTATATATATTCTTGATCGGGATCAACAGCCGAGTCGATATAGACATGTCCGTCCGTCCGTCCGTCCGTCCGTCCGTCCGTCCGTCCGTCCGTCCGTCTGTCCGTATGAACACGTAGATCTCAGAGACTATAAGAGCTAGAGTCACCAAATTTGGTACGTAGACTCGTGTTTTACCTACGGTGGTCAAGTTTATTTCAAATTTTTGCCACGCCCCCCTCCGCCCACTAAATTTAAACAAATTTGATTTTCTTAAAGACTATAATAGCTAAAGACATCAAATTTAGTATGATTAATCCTTCAGTAAGCGCGCACAAATTTGTTGCAAAAAAATTTTGCCACGCCCCCTCCGCCCACGAAATTTAAACAAATTTGATTTTCTTAAAGACTATAATAGCTAGAGACATCAAATTTGATATGTGTATTTGTTTAATAAATGCACATATATTGTATATGCAACGATTTTGCCACGCCCCTTTCCGCCCCCGTAATTTGGAAAAACTCGATTATCTCACGTAATTTTCTACCTTTTTGTAATCAAATTTGGCACACTTGAATTTGATACTAATACCCAGCAAAACACCAAATTTGATCAAAATCGGACAAAAAACAACCAAGTTATGCATATAAACGTTTTTCCATAAGGCCGTATTTGGCCGTTGGCTGGTGGGGGCGCTAGGGTGCTCGTATACTTGAGTGAGGGAGATTCTAAGATATGCTTGTAATAAAAAGCATGTGAAAATGCATTTGTTTAATAAATTTAAAATATTTGCTTTACTGGTGTATGGTATACCTAAGTCGGCGAGACGACTTACTTACTTCATTTTTTGTTCACTTTGCCTTTTTTTTGCTTATGGCAAGGACTTTTTTTTTTTCTTTTGCCTTTTTAACTGTTGCCAATGGTAGGCAGGATCGCCATATAATAGGCGAAAGGCAAGGTTTGACTTGAGGTGATTTATTGGGGCCGTATGCCCGGTATTTATAGGGGAGCATTTACATTGGTCTTATGGCTAGTGTCCTTAACGGTACTTAAAGCTAAACATTATGCCTAAAATACTTACAATCTAGCCCTAAAAGTATGTGGCCTAATGCTATCCCTAAAAGTATACTACACTCCAGTCTCTTCGTCTTAGATTGTAATGCCTCGCCTGATCTTGCGCGGATTACGCCGTATTAGTTCGAATAGCTCTTGCATTTGTTTTGCCTTTGCCACTGGTGGTATAGACTGTTTCCCTGTGCCTGTCGTGACACTATCATACAACGCACCTGGCATTCTTGGTTCCGGCCCCTGTATTATGTATGCTGGCGTGAACCCAGTTGACTCTGATTGGCTGGAATTTATTGCCAGCGTTATTTCCGGCCAACTTTCGTCCCAGTTGCGTTGATTTTCCCCCGTTAATTTTGCGATCATCGTTTTCACGGTTCTGTTTGTCCTTTCTGTTGGGTTTTCTTGTGGTGTGTACGGTGCTGTTAGCTGGTGTTGGCAGCCCCATTCCTCTAGCATTTTCTTGAATACTCTGCTAGTGAATTGTACCCCGTTGTCCGTTATCACCACCATTGGGGCTCCAAATCTAGACATGATCCTCTCCCGAAAAGCCTTTACCAAACTCTCGGCCGTTGCTTTGCGCATTAGTATTAGTTCTGTCCATTATAAAAACACCAGTAACATTGAATTTCCATGTTTCGATCTTGGTAATGGCCCAAGAAAATCGGCGCATATTGTGGCCCATGGTTCATCTGGTATTTGTGTTAGCATTTTTCCTGCTGCCTGCTGTTGGTTTGGCTTGAATTGTTGGCATACTGTACACTTTTCCACAGACGTTCTAATATCACGTTGCATTCCCGACCAGTAATATCTCGCTGCAGTTCTGGCAATAGTTCTTCTGTTGCCTGTATGCCCTGCCGTTGTGGAAGTATAGTTTTACTTGGTTTGGAAGCGTTTTTGGCGGACACAATTTCCACGATATCACCTCTTCTTGGCCTGCTCTGTGTGGAATGTTCCTGTATACTTGGCTATTTTCCATTGTGTAATCCGGGTATTTCTGTGGCTGATGTTTCATTTTGTTTATTATATCCTGTATCCAGGCACATTCCTTGTCGTAACCTGGCCCCATTGTCTACAATTCTCTTGCACCCTTCAATTGGTTGTCTTGACAAAGCATCGGCAACAATGTTTAGTTTGCCCTTTCGGTATGCTATCTCGAAATCGTATTGCTGTGATTCCAGTGCCCATCTGGCTATCCGGCCCGTAGGACTCTCTATGCTGTTCAACCATTTTAATGCCATGTGATCTGTCACCACTTTAAATCGGTATCCCTCGAGATATGGTCTTAGTTTGTGTATTGCCCATACTATTGCTAGGCATTCCTTTTCTGTTGCCGAATAGTTTCTTTCTGCTTGATTTAACTCTCTCGATAGATACGGTATCACTCTCTCCCCCTCCTCTGTTGGCGGCTTCAGTTGAGCTATTGCGGGCACCTTATCTGGATCTGTTGCAATTCCATTTTCTCTCACTAGGTGACCTAAAAATTTCAACTCTTTTCTGAAGAATTGTCATTTCTCAGCATTAATTCTTAAATTAGCGTTTTTCAATCTCCTGAACACTTCCCGTAGATGTTTCATGTGTTCTTCGATTGTTTTGCTCACTACCACTATGTCATCTTGGTATGCGAACGCGTTTGGTATCATTTCTGGGCCAATGACTTGGTCCAGTGCCCGCTGGAACAGAGTCTAACACTTTCCATTGGAATAAACCTTTCCCTGGAAATGTGAATGCCGTCATTGGTCTGCTTTTTCTTCCAACGGAATCTGCCAGTAGCCATCTTTTAGGTCCAGACTGCTTATGAATTTCGCTTCCCGTAGCTAGTTTAATATGTAGTCGATGCGTGGCATTGGGTAGGCCTTTATCGATTTTGCGTTGATTTGTCTGAAATCTACGCATAATCCCCATTTGCCCGTCTTTTTTTTTCTTTACCATAACTATCGGTGAGCTATACGGGCTTTGTGATGGCGCTATGCATCCCAATGTTAACAGTTCGTCGACTTTGCGTTGATCTCTCCTTGAATTTTTGGATTCTTCGGGTATCTTTGTTTTATGGGAATATCATTCTTCATTGTTATGCGATGTATTCCCACCTTCGATGGGCCCGTAACTTTTCCCAATTCCTTCAACTCATAGTTCAGAAATTTTTCAGTCTCTTGCATTTCCTTGTTCTGGGCGACCATGATGGATATCCTTTCCACCAGCCTGCCCTGTATCCGCCTTATTGTTGGTATTCGCATTCTATGGCCTCCGCACGATATCTCTGTGTTCATGATCCTGAGGAAATTCCACCCTAGAATCAGTGCATCCATGCCCTCCGGCATGACTAGGAATGTCATGTGGATTTCTGCTTTCCCATTTCCCTTTACTCCTTATTGTTTCTAACACTTGCTTGCTTATGAAGCTACTCGTGGCTCCCGAGGCAATTGTCGCCTTCATTTGCATTCCTGTCACTTCGATAATCGCTGACAACTGATCCTCTTCTTCCACTAGTTGGCCTATTAGTGGTGAGGAGTTTGTTGGCTTGGTCTCTGCTCGCCCCGCATCGGCTGGAACCACCGCTCGTTTCCCGACCTCGAGCAACAGTCCTTTGTCCTTTGTCCAATCTTTCCACATTGCCAGCAGAAATTTATCCTTTGGTTGTTGCATTCTTTGGCCCAGTGTCCGGCGCCCCCACACCTCCGACAAGCCTGGTTCGGGTTTAACACTTTCCTATCTTGAATGTTATTGTTTCCTTGGCCTTGTGCTGTGTGATTCGCCGTACTATTATCCTGACATCTTCGGCATTGCGTGACTTGTGGCCCACGGTTATTTCCTCCTCTGTAGTTTGTTTGGTTGTTGTGTGTTCTTTGAGCATTGTTTTCGCGATGGAAATCGGCTCGTTCCTGTTCGAACATCTCGTGTTTTTCTGCCAACTGCATCAGCTCATCTAGGTTTCTGACCCTGTGCGGCCGAACGAATATTTTCAAATCTGGAGTGCAATTTTCCAATATGACCTCCAATTGTTCGTACTCTGGTATTTTAAGGGGTATCATCATTGTTTGCATGTCCACCATATAGTCCTTGAAGTATTCATTTTTGCTTTGTTTGCGAGATTTAACTTGATCAGCCAATTTGTTGAAGAATCCTCTTGGCAGGAAGTATTTCTTGAAGCCCTCAACGAACTCCTTCCACGATCGCCACTGCTTATTGTTTGCGACGTACCACTTGAGTGCTCTGTCTTTCAGTAGTTCTGGTATTGCTCTTGGGATCATGTCCAGCTCGATGCCATACATGTCTGCTGACCACTCGATTTGTTCTATGAATTCTAGCGGTCTGGTATTTCCATCAATTCTGAAAGTCCACTCCCTCACTTGTTTTGCCACCTTCGCGTACTTGGTGGTCCTATTTGTTGTATGTATTACCGTTTTCTTGGGGTCTACTGTTTGTCTCCTTATCTCCCTCTTTGTCTCGGTGCTATCTAGGGCTCCTTCGCTTCCCCATCTTGGTGGTGCAAATGAAGGAATTGCTAATGTAGCGATATTTATTTTCTGGAACTCACCCTTGTCTATGCCATTTTCGCACGATTTTGATGTGCTTGCTGCTGTTTTTATTCTTGAATTTTTCGTGAATTTTGTGTCCAATCTATTTATTTCATCTTTCCAGTCTGGGTCATTTTCGTTGACTTCTACCCAATCGCCTAGCTGCTTCCTCATTTCCTCCACTGTGCCGGTCATCTCGATCCCAATCCTTTGGCCTCTCTGCACCAGATCCTCCTTCTTTATGTGGTAGATCCATCCTTTTCCCATTTTGATGTTTTCCTTTATCTACGATTGTTTACAAACTTTTTGTTTTATTTAAAATTTCACCAATATAGCACGTGGGGCGCCAGTTGTAACGATCCTTTTTCGTCCTTCGGGATATTTAAAATATCTCTTGGGCTAGGTTCGGCACAACAAATTTATTTTGTGCCCTGGTGAAATTAGAAACTCGTTTGTCTTTTTTTCAGGTGTTTAATATTTATGCTATTATTGGGCTCGGCTAGATGTGACGGTTTCCCAAAGGAAGTCTCGAACTTGGGCAGCGTTGGTGAGTTAATGTGGTTCCTGGCTATTTGCTCCAGTCCTCCTCTTGTTCCTTGTGCCTCCGCTGAATACTATTTCAGACTCGCAATGTAGATGCTTTGACTTGTATCTCCCTCTTCAGAATATCTCATGATCTTCTAGGGATGGTATCTCCACCTCATTACCTTCAGCTGTATTCGTAAGATGGTCTTTGCGTGCTCTTTGCCTCTAGGACAAATCCCGTGGCCGTTTGCTATGCAGCAGGATTTTTCCTCAGCGATTGGTATTCGTCAGGATATATAGATCCTGGAATTTCGGCGGTAGGATATATCCTCGTGCCTTCCAATGTGCTATGGATCGTCCTGGAGCCGCTTGGCTTCTCTCAATTGAGTGCTTGCTGGGGTACGGTGCTTGTCGTCCTAATTTGAGGACTTGTTGTTATCTGATGAACTTGACAGGTTACTCGTAAGGCCTTCACAGTTCCTAGATTTCTCTTGCTCCTTTTCTCAGGACTTGTATTCACTTAATAAGCTTTTAAGGTTACTCGTAAGGCCTTAATACACTTGTTGTTTGATCACGACTTGAAGACTTGATACCTTTTCTTGATTTGTTCTTGATAGCGCCTTGGTCGCTCTGCCGGCTTTCTTCGCCTTCTCTCATTGGCGACGCCTTCCCATTGCCATTGTCGCCCGTTTTTTAACGCATCATCTTGCTGCCTTCATTCCTCTGCCGGTGCTGCCGTCGCCCGTCGCTCCGCACGAACCACTCGTCACACTAGCTTCGCATTTCTCTCTCACATACGACATCACATACTCGACTATAATTAGCTTAGTCTATATTTTATCTTACTTAGTATGGCTATTTTTCATGTTCATTACAATTGTTTATTACTATTTTAGCTATTTAGCCCCATACATGGGGTTTCTTATGGGGAACACATCGAATAGATATTGTTGTCTTTCCCATTCTTCGACTTGTATATTCCCCTCACAAACCAACAAGCCGTTTTCGATATCGTATTTGTTCTCCCCTCACTAATCACCGTCTCATGAGCTTGCTCGGCCGTTACTTATGCTCTCTTTTGTTCGTCGGGTTTCGGCTTTTCACGATCTATGTGCTTTCGATTTTCGCATGCGTAGCGCAGGCAGAGAACAGTTGCATTGGCCGTCGCTACCCTCTCTTGCGTGTGTCTGTCATGTGTGCTCTCTCATGCATTGCTTCACAAGACACACGCATGCCAGCCTAGTTCATGCCTTCTCTTATCGTTTCTCTCACTTTGTCTCTTGAGCTTCAATATCAGGCCAATGCCCTCTAGCCTCGTTTCATTTGCGCTCGCGTAGCCGATTTCATGTGTTACTCCTCCTACGCATTTTCTCGCTTGGACGAAATTTTGTCAGCGGTTGCGTGAGGTTCGATCGACCATCCTTGAGTTTTGATCGTAAATCGTATGCTTCGCTTGAGTTCGACCGGTCCAGCATATATCGTATGCTTTTATCGTGACTCCGATCGGCTGTATCTTATCTCTATGCCATCGTATCGTTTGGATTGTGTTCGCTTGATTGTTGTGTGGGACATTATTATAATCTATAATGTTCCTCACATCATATATTATTCCTCTTCATAAAAAGGGAAAAAAGTCCGAAGCCTCCAATTATAGGGGTATTTCTAAATTGTCTGCCATACCCAAAGCATTTGAGAAAATAATAACGTGGGTTTAAAAAACGTAGATCGACAACTACTAACCTATTAGAATTTACATCTCACTCAATCAAAGGGTTCAAGACTGCCGTGCGATCGTGCCGTCCGATATACGGCTGCGCCCCACTGTCGGTCGGGCGGGAGGTGGATAGCGATCTGCTTGGGCTCGCGCGAAACAGGTGTCGTATGGGCCACTTGAACGTACTTCGCATTGTACGCGTCAACGTCCAGACAATTAGGGGGTGAAAAATTTATAAGTTATTGCATCTGATGTCATTTATACTGACTTCAGCAAGGCCTTTGACTCTGTTAATCACACTCTGCTTTTATATAAGTTAAATGCACTTGGCATCCCCAGTCTTTTGCTAGATTGGATTCTTCAATATCTTTCTAAGCGTACACAAAAGGTCCTCTTTAAGTCTTCATTTTCTAAGACCATCCAAGTGACTTCTTGAGTACCTCAGGGTAGTTATTTGGGTCCATTGCTATTCACTCTTTTTATAAATGATCTTCCATTGGTAGTGTCACATTCTCGGGTGCTTATGTACGCGAATGATGATAAGCTTTACCTCAGTTTTAAAGACATATCGTCTTCTTGCCTACTTCAATCGGATCTTAATGATCTTCAGAGTTGGTGTGAAACCAACCTACTAAACCTTAACGGCTCTAAATGTAAAGTTATGTCTTTTTATAAATGCACTCCATACTTAGCAACTTATTATCTTAATGACACTGCCTTAGAGCGGTGAGATATTGTCAATGACTTGGGTGTTCTTATGGACCATAAATTAACCTTCAATCGTCATATTTCTGCTACAGTTAGTAAAGCTATGAGTGTTCTTGGGTTTGGGAAACGATGGTCAAAAGAGTTTGACGATCCGTACACAACCAAACTTCTGTATACTTCATTAATCCGTCCTATGTTAGAGTACGGATCTTGCATATGGTCACCTCAATATGAGACCAAAGTAAAATTGAATCTGTTCAAAAGCAATTTCTGCTATTTGCTCTTCGTGGTCTAAATTGGGATCGCAATGTCAATTTGCCATCATACTCCAGTAGGCTTCTTTTAATCAATCTTCCTTCATTAATTAATCGTAGAGTAATGCTTGGTGCTATCTTTATTTATAAAATTTTAATAGGTGAAATAGACTCTCCTGAGCTATTGAACCAGTTAAACCTATCTGTACCCCGTAGACCTACTAGAAATTTTATTCCTCTATCTTTAAAACATTGTAGTTCTAACTATTCTTTGCATGAACCTTTTCGAGTCCTATGCTCTGATTACAATCTTGTATATCCCGTAATCAGATCAGAAACCTCTCTTTCTCTTGTGAAAACCTCTATTTTAGCACATTTAGCTCGCAATTAGCTGTAGTTAATCATATTTTTAATTGTTTGTCCGTTATACTTGTATTTATCCAGGCGATCGTGCCGTCCGATATACGGCTGCGCCCCACTGTCGGTCGGGCGGGAGGTGGATAGCGATCTGCTTGGGCTCGCGCGAAACAGGTGTCGTATGGGCCACTTGAACGTACTTCGCATTGTACGCGTCAACGTCCAGACAATTAGGGGGTGAAAAATTTATAAGTTATTGGGTATTGACGTTGGATATATGACTCCCCCATTTAAAAAAAAATAGCCTGTCCTCAGGCGGATACATTGGGATATAGCAAGAGGTTTTTCTCAGCTGTAAACATGTTTTAGGAACAAAGATATTGAGCAAAATTCCAAATATGAAATATCACTTAGTTAATGTGTAATATATAGGGTGTTGTATATTGAAATGCTGTATAGAATATAAAAATGTAATTTTATAAAGTGTATATATGAGCATCTCAAGATAAAATCCAACTTACGATTTTCCATTGTAGTTTATACTAAGTTTAACTATTGATAAAACATTTTTAATAAGTAACTAAACAAAATTTACATGTAAATATTTGTTCGTGGAAAAAAACAATTGAAATCATGTTGTATTGAATAAGTATCGATCAATTTATTGATAATTCTGTAGCATAAAAAACTGTTGAAAAACATAAATGTACGAAATCACAAATCGATTTTCCTCTGTTCTTGAGCGAATCTGTCGATAACTTCTTCCACCGATATATCAATATCTCTGTTAATACTCATTAGAACAAGACCGTTCAACCTATCTTCTCCAGTTGATTTTCTTATCCAATTTTTTAAACGCCTCAAAGTTAAAGAGCTTCGTTCGCTGCTAGCAATGCACATTGGGCGCAAATGTCAATTTACCGGCATAAAGTCTAAAATTATTTTGTAATATTTTCTTCTTTTTTTTGTTAGTTCCATTAGAGAAATGCCATTATAAAACCGTTTTTGAAAATATTTTTCATACATTCCTGGCTGTTTTGATTGGCTGTGCGGAAAAAAAATAAACAAAGTTTGTCTAAAAGCTCGGAAGTTGAAATTAATAAGAAAATACAAAATTTCGCTTCCCATGTCAAAAAGCTGCTAGCCAAAAGTAACAGACATGTTGACCGCTTTAAAAAGTAAAATGCAAGCTGGCTGGCAACTGAAATATCATTTTTCACAAAAGAAAATAATTGCACAAAAAAGACTGGACGTCCTATTGCAGCTTACGAAGAAGGAGGATCTAGATTGAAAAGAAAATTGCCTTCAAAGCGTTCTAAAGAAAATTCAAAAGAAAGCCTAATGCATGCTGCCGGTATGTCAGCAGAGAAGTCGGGAGATAAGGAAACATCAAAAATATTAAGAGGAAAATTAAAACCAAAAGGTTTTACATCTGAAGATCTTTCACCAGTATTGCTCTCAGCAGATGAGGCATTATCTTTTATTATTGAGAATTCCTTCTCTAAGCAACAATACATTAACATTATATCAATGGGAATAAAAAAGAATTGCAACATTTATCCAAGTTATGAAAAGGTAAAAAAAAGAGCAGGCCTCCTGAAGTAAATGTATCGGAAACTGTTGCTGTTGCTCAAATTGGACGAATTATCTGGAGAAACCCTAAGCCACAGTCCATTAAGTATTGCAGGCCATGTGACGAATCACATTACTTCTATAGACTAACTACGCCCATGGAGGGCCCCCTTTATTTGTTAATCTTGATTTAATACGCCCATGGAGGGCACATTAAAATATAATCTCAAAGCTAACTGTAGTTCTTTTGTTTCCGACAGCCCATGGTCACGATCAACGTCTCTCTCTTTCTAACCACCGTCTTGGTGTGGCCGTATCGTCCATGATACAATTATACAAGGTAGTCCACTCGGCTGCCGAATTCGTTCGGTTTTTGGTCCCTTATTTTCAGTGCGTGCCTGTTTGTCGAACTGAAAGGTTGTGTGCGGACGATTTTTTTTAGAGCGTTAACCCTTCAGTGGTCGCAAGAAAAATGTCTTTTTGCAGTTGTTGTCGCAAGCACGTGCTGTTAAAGCTGTTAAACAAAAAAAACAAAGAATAATGTCAAATTCAAAACTAATAAAAATTAAATTATAAAAACTACAACTCTTGTCATAACTAAGGAAACTTTTAGGCCCATGCACCATGCGCGGGCTAATCGACGCACTGTGTAGTCGTTTCACTCACACTCACTATACAACGCTCTTTCACTCGCACTTATATTAAGGGACTATGATTTTGCCGAGTGGACTACCTTGTATAATTGTATCATGGTATCGTCGACGCGTCGCTGAGAGAGCAACCTCTCGACAGCGGACGCCGCGCTGCAGCCGACACCAAGAAGAGAATAAGAAAACCGAAAGCGAAAGACTGGGACGGGGATCGCGAGTCGCGGCGCGTGCCAAAGCACAAGACGCATCGTATGTTTGCAAGGGTGGGAGAAAAAATCACTTAGCCAGTGACCAATGGTCACTGACCATCGCAGTGATAAGAGCAAAGAAACAGCAGCAGCAGAGTTCAAGGACAGGTTTTTCTCTTTCGCGAAGCAAGGATTATTTCAGGTGAGCTCAATACTCAGAAATCCTTTTAGCTTGAGTGCGGTAGGGACCCTTTAGCCCCATGAATAACCAATGTTTAGAAGTTAGTTAAGTATTAATAAAATCTGTACTATTACCACTTAACCCTCACAGCATTATTTCTTTTGTTATAAAGTATGTCTACCCTTTCCCCTCCCTTTTCCTTAGTCACTTAAACTTTTGAGTGGAGCTGAAGGATCAGCGGTCTCCGGCAGGATGATTTATTCTCCTGCAGACGAAGTCAGTCGCTGATATCAAGGCTCAGTCACTCAAGGTGAAGAGGCAACGGATCTTGGCCAATCGGGCTTCGCTTGGCAGACAAGTTTAGTTGCAGTTCCTTTTCACCGTCCCTTTCCAATAACCCCACTAACGTTTCCCTTCACGCCTCCCTTTCCCAGTCCAAGAGGCAACGGGCTTCGCTTGGCAGACAAGATCAGTCGTTGCAGCTTCTCTTGGACTCTCCTCCTACCCCTTTCCCTTCCCTTTTTTCACCCTTTATGTGGTCTCCATTTCATCTCAATACTCTTCAAGGTCTTCAAATCAAATAAATGTTCTGTAGACGGGACTCTGGAGACTAGAGAACTGTACCCCAGCCAGAGCTTCCTTACATCCATTTAAGATCGAATTCATTAAGGAAAGTCGGAAGCATATTTTATATTCGAAAAGTCTCATAAATATGCAAATAAAAAACTTGAAATCATTTTTATACGAGGAAGGACAAATTAAGATAGAAATTGCTTACGACTTACACATGACTTTTATAGATGGCAAAGTTTTGAATATATTAACCGGAACAAAATCAACCCAATCGTGTCCTATTTGCAGTGCTAGTCCGAAAGATTTCTTAAATGTAAGCGATATTAACAGCGAAATTTTTAAGCCGAAACCAAATACTTTGCAGTTCGGAGTTAGTCCTCTAAACGCATGGATTCCTGTTGAACATTTCATACAGAATTGGTGTTCAGAAATGGCGAGTCTGCAATACTTTAGACAAAAACGCAATGCTCATACGGAAAAAGCAAATAGAGGAGAAGCTCTGGACAGATATGGGACCACATGTGAACAAACCAAGTTCGAACGGTTCTGGAAATTCCAATGATGGCAACACGGCGCGAGGAGCATTTGCAAATGTTTCATTATTTGCCGCAATATTAGATTTAGATGAAAAACTATTGAAGAATTTTCAAACAATATTAATTGTTCTTTCATGCGAGTTTGAAATTGATGTAATAAAATTTAAGAAACTTTGTAAGGAAACTTTTCAATTGTTTTTAACGAAATATCCGTGGTATCCAACGAGAGCTACTGTTCACAAGATTTTAGTGCACGGTGCAGATATAATACAATCTTCTGTGCTTCCTGTCGGTTGCTTGGGAGAAAACGCTTCTGAGGCACGTAATAAATATTACAAGCGTGGTAGACTATTTTACGCTAGAAAAAACAGCCGCAAAAATAATCTAACGGATGTGTTTCACAGAGCTTTGGATTCATCTGACCCTTTATTATCGGGTATCTCTTCGCGAAGAAACAACAAGGCACAATTTCTACCAAAAGAGGTTATTGCGCTCTTGATGTTGCCCTCAATAGAGAAAACAGTTGTTGTTGAATCCGACTTTGAATTTGAAGAAATATTTGATTTTGAATTGGATCTTGAATAGTAAATAAAAATTCATCAGTATATCCCATTTGTTTTACATTGTGCATGTGGGCGGTTGGTGTGGGCGTGGTCAAAATTCCAAAACAAGAAAATCCAAAATTCTATAAAAAAATCTTAACATAATTCCAAAATTTCAGGTCCATATCTTTCCTTTTGGAGTTTATGCCGGTAAATCGGCATTTGCGCCCAATGTGCAATGGTCACAGCTAACGTTGCTCCCATCTTCAAAAATTTTGAAACGTTGGGAAAAAGTCCTTCGTTGCAAAGATTTAATGCGTCGATGAATGTCTTCGGATGAGTTTCTGCCTCAATCCAACGTTGTCTCCACAATAGGACTTCATTTATTACTATGGAAACAGCTGCCTCAGTAGCTGTTGGACATTGATCAATTAATACTTCGTTAGTTTCAGAAACAATTCCATTTTCAACTCCTTTTTTAACCAATTTTTCAGGGAGGATATTTTCAAGAATTGACAATGTCTTTTTGTGTTTGACGAATCTGTCAGATAAGAAAGATATGAAGTGATCGAGGAACGGTATGAATATTGATTGGCGATAATATTCTTCTGCCGAGCTGTTTTTGTAATTTTGTCGGTGTTTTTGAAATTGAACAATCCTGGAAACTTTAATTTTTTCTGCTATTGATTCAGCTAATTTTTCAGCATCAGTGAATACTTTTTTGAACTTTGACGCAACGTTTTCCCTCACTTCTTTAAACAAAACAGCCAAATCATCAGCGGCCGCAACAGCTGCAGAGAGATCAACTCTTTTTCCTTGGAAGTAAGAAGTTAAAGGTTGTGTAAGAAGAAAAATTTCGTGGATTATTGTCATCCACATAATGAATGCTCCACTTTTCAATGTATTGTAGTAGTGAATGTTAATTAATTCGTTCGTTAATTCGTCTGTCTGTCTCTCTTCTCATTGTTCAGTGTTAATCAACGTGCATACTGTTCTGCCACCACAGTGTTGGCAATTCCAGCATACCTATCGATGTTCGTTATAGTTTAAACTAGTTATCCTACTACAACTCGGTCATCCTGACAGTTGGATCTCCTGATCCTATTTTGCTACTTAAATTATAACATTCGTAAAACTTAGACTATATTTATTTATTTTATTTATTTATTTATTTTTTTACTTCAACTAAGTCAGCAGTCGACGAAAAAGCTTAAGCTAAAATACAGATAGTAATTTATTCATGAAGGTAGCTTAGCTTTATGCACAACATCCCCGACCCGGTGGAGGTGTTTTATTTGCAACAAGGTGCCAGCTATGCCCCGATTCACAGCCAATGTGGTCAGGGATGAGTTGCAGCCAATCCAATATCCAGTCCAGAATACTTTCAGTGGTTACGCTGTAGATAATTAAAAAGTATAGCGCAAAGAGAAGTGACAGATAGATGAGGAGAAATAAGGTGAGAAAGGTTGTTAAAAGATTGGCAAAGAACACGAAGAGGTTCGTGAAGAGAGTAGTTAGTCAAACATCTACTAAGGTGAAGAGGAAAAAAGTTTCTGGTCCGACGTGAGGGAACACAAAAATATAGCGTATCTAGTAAATTGGTAGAACTGACTTCGCCGTTTACTACTTTATGTAGAAAGAGAATCCCAAATACGAGCCTACGGTTGTAATGTAAAGGAAGATTAATAAGAAGAAGTCTGTCAGAATAAGAAGGTAGGCGAAGATTCGGGTCCCAATTAAGACCGCGTAACGCAAACTTAAGGAATTGCTTCTGTACCGATTCAATACTACGCTGGTGAACATCATATTGAGGGTTCCACACTGGTGAGCAATATTCTAGAGTAGGGCGAACTAACGAAGTGTATAAAACCTTTGTCACATATGGATCATCAAATTCTTTGGCCCAACGTTTAATGAAGCCAAGAAGACTGCATGCTCTATTAACAATTGAAGATATATGAATATTAAAAGAAAGTTTTGGGTCAAACATAACGCCTAAGTCTTTAAATGATGGTACACAATCTAACAGAACAGACTTAATAGAGTAATGAGCTAGAAACGGCGACAAACGACTGAAAGTCATAAAAGAGCATTTAGAGGCATTAAGGTGTAATTTATTAACGTGACACCAATCACAGAACGCATCGAGATCTGATTGCAAGTACTGTTGGAAAGAAGGATCATTATATGAATAACAAATCTTGACGTCATCCGCAAACATGAGCACGCGTGAATGAGCCAAGGCCAAAGGCAAATCGTTTATAAACAAGGTAAATAACAGTGGGCCCAGATGACTGCCTTGGGGGACACCTGACGTAACTCCAACAGTTTTAGATATCGAGGAACGAAAAGACACGTTTTGGGTTCTGCCAATAAGGTACGACTTTAACTAAGCCAATAGTTTCGGGGAAAAACCCATGATGTTAAGTTTCATGAGAAGCAAAGAATGATCAACCGTATCGAAAGCCTTACTAAAGTCAGTATAAATAACATCAGTTTGACACTTTTTACGGAAGCCATGGTGTACAAGGGTAGTCAATTCTAAAAGGTTGGTAAGCGACGAACGACCTTTCATGAAGCCATGCTGACAAGCAGAAATAGCGGATCTGGATAAGTGTTGAAGGGAAGACGTAATAATTTTCTCAAACAGCTTAGGTATTGCCGAAAGTTTGGCAATGCCCCGGTAGTTAGAAATATCCGATTTGTTACCCTTTTTAAAAAGCGGAATAATAAAAGACTCCTTCCAAATATCAGGGAAGCGACAAGTCTCACTCGATATAAAGAATAACCGAGATAAAGGCTTAGATAGGGAAATAGAACACATTTTAAGGATGCAACTAGGTATATTATCAGGCCCGGGTACGAAAGAAGACGTCATAGATGTGTTTAAGAATAAACATCGTGTTCATCTGAACTGGCTTCACCAAATCAGATGCACTAAAGAAAATACAATACAACTGTACCTTTGTACCAAACAACTAACCTAGCATATGACTAGAAATACAATCTGCCACACGCGGTGTGAAAAAAAAACACTTGAAAATCTAAACTAACCCAAAAGATCATAACGACAGGATGTCAAGTGGCCGACGCCGTGCCCAAAATAATTATTCTTCAACCCCCGAATACGTGGGTGTGACTCTAAAATAAGATCTTCTAAGAACAATTGTTACCTACTAGAGCCTAAGATAATTCCTATATAAACTCCGTACTTTTGTAAATAAAATCAGTTCATATTTTGAATTCAACGAATGAAAATTGGGTTATTTTCCTTCTCTCCGGGAATCCCTATTCATTTTGGTCCTTCGAACCGGATTCATTTTGGTCCTTCGAGAAAAAGGAACTCTGTAGTTTTCCCCCACCAGTGGTAAGAGACTCAGAGGGTAAATCAGCGCCTGTAAGTCTGAATTCTTATGCAAGTGTAAAGATCAGCTAAAGGTAGCAAAAATAAAATAACTCTTGTTTTCCCCCACCAGTGGTAAGAGACAGAGTATAATATAAAAGGCAAAATTTTGCTTAATAAATAAAAAGTGCGTGCGTCCGATTTTAAAGTCAGTTTGGCTAGTGGAGCAACTGTAGTAATTTCGGCGGCGGGAGTTTTTGTGTGTGGCGTATTCGAAGCCCTAATATCGAAAGTAAAAAAAAAGAATTTACTAGTGTACATACACACTATATACAGTTGCAAGTCGGCAACTAGAAATAGCAGCAGAGCAACAAGATAGTTGCAAAGAAGAGGCGACTGGAGGCGAGGCAAATGTAAAACAGCAAACTATCGGCAAACCATACCCATTGGCAGACAAGCAGTAGCAGACTATCGGCAAAACCTACTTGGCAAACTCTACTTGGCGGACAACAGTGGCGAACGGTCTCAACAGGATCATCAGATAAGATATAAATTAAGATAGTTATAAGTACATCTATCTATTTTTTATTATAATATACTTATATCGATATCTTAATATACGCATAAGACAAAAATGTTTCCTACCAAAACTGAAAAATTGTTAGGGAAGCAACACGAGTTGCACAAAAGGTTAAAAAAAGTAGAAGAGTTAGATGCTAGTAAGTTAACTAGCAAGATTCTTAATGAGGTAACTGAGATTCAGAAGCAATGGATTAGTTACCATAGCCAAATGCTACAGAGTGGAGTAAACGAACACTACTATTTCACAGATGGAAAGTATGAGGAAGGTTTAGATATGGCAGCCAGATTATTAGCCAAAGGAGAGTCAAGCAGGCAGGGCACTGTTGATTCGGAAAACAGTGAAGCAGATGCAACGGTGTTTGAAAAGTTGGATGATAGCAAAGGAGAGTCGCGCGGGAATGCGACCTCCAGTAATACAGACGCTAATGATAACCAGGAGATATTTTTGGGTAGAGCCCGACAGCTCCAGGAATATTTGGATAGAGTAACCAAAGATTTACGTACTATAGATAATTCAACAGGCAATGAGACATGCATAATATATATTAATAATATCAATTATTTATGGGAGAAAGTACAGGCGTGCCAGGGTTTGACACAAAATGCTAAATTTAATAATGCTATGGATGATTTAGAATTCGATGTCCGGAATTCAGTATCAGTATTAGAAATGAAACTAAACAACAAGGAAAGTAAGATTGAGAATGTAACCGTGAGAGGCGAACTACCAGTGTTGCCAAAAATTCAGGTACCCACATTTTCTGCAGAGCCTCGAGAATGGGACCTGTTTGTGGAATTATTTGCGGAATTAATTGAAAAAAGGGAAGATTTAAGTATGACTCTTAAATTTAATTATTTAAAATCCGCGTTAAAGGGCGAAGCAAGGAGCATGGTAGCCCATCTATTGTCAGGTTCAGCTGACAATTATAGTGCCGCTTGGGAATTATTAAACAAGCGATATGAAAATAATCGGAGGGTATTTTCCGAACAATTAAGTCGGATCGTTGATTTACCGATGATCAACAATGAATCCGCAAAAGGTGTAAAAGGAGTGATTGACATAATTAATGAGTCAATACACTTAATTAAAATTAAAGCAAATTTGTCCGATGAAGTTGACGTAATAGTCGCTCAACTCATACTTCGGAAATTTGACAGGGAGACTCTACAATTATATGAGAGTCAAATTAGAAAAACAAAGCAGATACAATTGCTATCTGATGTCATGGAGTACTTAGAGCAAAGGTATTGCTCGCTAAGTGCCATGAGAAAAGAAGAGAAAAAACCGCTACAAACTGTATTAAATTATGCGGAAGTCGAAGATAAATGTCCGATTTGCAAAATTGCCGGGCATAAGGCGTATAAGTGCTATAAGTTTAAAGGATTGACACCTACTGAAAGGTATGAAATAGCCAAAAAAGTGCAGCTATGCATAAGATGCTTGAACCATTCAAGCAATAAGGTGTGCACTAATGAAATGGTCTGTTCATTGTGCAGTAAGGAACACCATACCATGCTTCATTTTGGGGAAAAACAGGAGAAAGTAAATACTTGTGTAACCGCACAACCAACACTGTTGGCCACAGCTGTAATACAAGTCAAAAATGTAAATGGAGGATATAAGACTCTAAGAGCCCTTATTGATTGTGGTTCACAGAGCACCATTTTGTCTGAAGAGGCCGCTCAAATATTAAAACTACCTAAAATTATACAGTATACAGAAATAAGTGGCGTGTCCTCAATAAAATCTAATAAATCGAAGTATAAGTTAAATATTGAAATGAAGACACGTGATTCGGAGAAGGAACTTATTAAGGTTGAAGCAATTGTATTACCGCAATTAATGAAAGCTCTTCCGTTAAAAATTGCAAACGTGGATATGTCAAAATGGCAAACTTACGTGCTAGCTGACCCCACATTTAATAAACCTGGTAGGGTTGATATGATAATAGGGGTAATCGTATATACCCAAATCTTAAAAAGGGGAATTACAAAGATTGATGGCCTGTTAGGTCAAAATACTCAATTTGGTTGGATCGTCTCGGGATGCACCAAATCAAATCAGAATAAATCTGTAGTGGCAACAACAGTAGATGTCACAGGTTTTGAACAACGTTGGGAGAAGAAAGATAAATTTCAAGAGAAAAACAACACAATTCCAAAGAAATGCAACAGCAAAACTCAAAAAATAAATTTATGGCCCCCGGCAGGACCTCACATTGGAGGTTAAGTGAAAATTGGGGAAGAAAAAGTATATATCCCAGAGCCAGTACAAAATGAGAATATTCAGAAGCCAATGGGTCAATTATATAATGATTATCTAACAAATAATATCAAAATAGATTTCGGTAACAAATTGTGCGAAACTATAGTACCAAAAAGGCAGATATGGCAAAATATTTATAAAAGGACAACATTTAACGATAGCCAGAATAACCACTCAAGTTTTATCAGTCAGCGATATTTAAAAATGGTGGAGCGAAGATCACATTGGTACAATTCAAAAAGGAAAGATAGTTCTTTTTTAAATTCTCCAGCTTATAAAAAGGCTAGAAGTCAGCACAGTAATACACATCAGGAATGGGTAGATATCCCGAAACAGAAATCATTAGGTAATATGCCAAATATTATAAAAACCAGTAGAAGCCAACTCAGTAATACATACGGGAGAATTGGTAAGAATAGGAAGTCAGTGACAATGGCAAAGGAACATCAGATTGACTAGGTTCAACGTCCATCATGTAACTGGTCATGCTTCTTTAACAATAATTATCTTACTAATGATAGTTTAAAAATAATTTGTATAAGACAACTAACTATAAAAATAATGTCCAAAACGCCGCATTTGGTGGCCCTTTGCAAAATGTTTAAGAATAAACATCGTGTTCATCTGAACTGGCTTCACCAAATCAGATGCACTAAAGAAAATACAATACAACTGTACCTTTGTACCAAACAACTAACCTAGCATATGACTAGAAATACAATCTGCCACACGAATTATATTCGTTGAAAGAACGAATTTTAGTCACTAGATATCTTTAGATATCTTTATTTATTTATTTAAATTTTGATTTAAATTTTGTTGAATTAAATGATTTTTTGTTCACTGGATATCTTGTTGGTTGGTTCGAAGTTATGTAACAATATTTTTTGCGGGATGTAAAATGCCCAATACATATCAAATGTATGTATCTGTTTGGGAATTAAACGACATTAAATAGTTTAAGTCAATATTCATGTCATCGAACCACTGTATATTTTCTATTGTTCTTTACGTATGCATTTGTTTGTGAACGCAACGTTGGTACATCCGTTATTCTCAATTTGCACAAACCACGCTGCTTAGCATCAAATGCATGCGAATTATATTCGTTGAAAGAACGAATTTTAGTCACTAGATATCTTTAGATATCTTTATTTATTTATTTAAATTTTGATTTAAATTTTGTTGAATTAAATGATTTTTTGTTCACTGGATATCTTTAGATATTATGTGTTTCTTTATTAGTTTGGAACTTAGACTTCTGTCTGGTTACAATTGCATCTTAAGACTGATCTATAATTTTCTTTGGCATATGCAAATGCCCATTTCGTTTGTTTAAAGAGAGAGAGTGAGAACGAGAGGGAGAGGAGACATGAGCAGATTACAAGGCAGTAGACTTTACTTGGTTTCATAACTCCTCCCCCCTTTGATGAGGGATTCTCCTGGATTCCTCTTTTACATTTGTTATAGGAATATATTCCTATGAAGAGGAGTACAAGAGTAATTGATACTATGCCAAAACTGTTGGAAACTATTGTTTGTATTTTTATTTCTTTAATTGTTTTTGTGTTTTCTATTTCTTTTAATACGATTTCTTTAAACGTCTGTTTTTCGGTGAAGTTAAATGAGTTTTCCTCATCTTCTTCATTGGCAAATGATTGTATATAAATTTCTTGGTTATTTTTGTAGTATGTTTCATCTATGAGGACTGTGCAATTTGTGAATTCTATGAGGAAGTTTCTTCTTAATGTTTCGCTATTGGTAGTATTGTTGCAATTGTATTGAATTTCATTATCTTGTGCATTACTTATTAACAATGTTCCTTCGTTTATTAATTTTGTCTTAAATTCTACATCTTCTATCATTTTACAATTTCTTTTAATTATACAGTTAGAGCTAAGCTTGAGTTCATTTATTGTTTTCTGTTCCTCGTATGTATAAGTTTTATTCTCTGTTTTTATTACTCTTTCGGGACTCATGTCGATTCTTTTATTCTTCTGATTAGTTAGTGGGGTTATTAAGAATACTGTGGTAGTCATGGTATTATATGTCTCAATGTTGTTAAGGGTTTTGTTTATTTTTTCCCTGTCATCCAATATTACCTCTTTAAGTGTGTTAATAGAATTTTGTAAGTCGTTATTTATTTTTACTTGTTTGTTAATATTGTTAATTATGTTATTTTGGTTTTCTTGGTTATTAAGGAGATGATTCATAATGATTTCCCTATCGTCATCATCCATGAGACCGGTGAGCCACTTCTGAGCTTTTCCTATTGCGTTGATAAGGCCGCGTTTTTGTCTTGCTAGCGAATTTGGGGTTATGGATCTTATTTTGATTTTTATAGTTTCTATCTCTGTATCTAGCCTATGCCTGTCTTTCTTAACCAGAATTTTCGTATTATTCTGGATTATGTTGGTTAGTTCTAATATTTCTTCTGGACTTATTATATGTAGGACCATTTTGAACTCGCTAACCAGCTCCACCGTACTTTCCCCCAGTGATATGAATCCGGTTTCAGCCTGGATCGGGGTTATGTTGATCATTGCCGTCGACAGTGTTGGCAACAGGCACATGATGAGGAGTGTCAACGTTATCTGAAAATTTTGTAGGTTTTTTAATGTTTGTTGTATGGATATTTTGTAATTTTGTTTTCCTAAATTTGGGTTCTTCCTTGTGTCTTAGGTTTTTGTAATTTTTTATAAATCCTTCTGTTCTGGTTTCTATGTAAGTTTCCCTGTTATTGTTTAGCTTTGCTATTTTTTCAGCTTTTTGTGTTGACATTCTGTCATATAATTCTTTGTGATCGACTTTGTGGTTTTGTACTTCGAACGGTGTACATTTTGTGGTGGTGTGGTGTGTATTGTTGTAAAAGTATACAGCTCTGGCCATTTGTTCAATTATAGGTCTTTTCTCTTCTATATTTAGTGTACGAATTTTCTCTGTCAATGTATTATTAAGTCTTTCGACATCGCTATTGCCAGTATGACTATTTGGCTTTGTTAAGTGGTATTCTATGCCTTCTTTTTCCAGGAATTCCCTGACGTTCAAGCTATTGAATTCGTTGTCGAAGACAAATTTCTGGACTTTCCCTTTAATGGACAAGAACTGTTGAATGTGTTCTACTATTGTGATACTATTTCTATCGATCAGTGGCAAGCAGGTGGCTTGTTTTGAGAATTTATCAATGAATATTATGAAAGATTGTTTTGAATTCACATATGTGTCCACATGTATTATCTCGTTGCAGGTTTTTGGTGTTTCTGTTAGATGGAAGTTGTTTTTAATGGGTTTCCTATCATATTTCCCACCACTGCAAACGTCGCAATTATTTATTATTCTGTGGATATGTGTTTTTAGATTGGGATGGTAAATTGTAAGTTTAAGTTTCTGATAGGTAGCAACTATCCCGCAATGGCCACTCTCGTTTTTATGAAACAGGGCTATTTGGGTGTGCAACTCATCTTCAGACTCTATGTCTGTAGCGAACCTGGTGCATTTTACGAGCTTTACTTTTGGATTGGAAGTGTATTCCTTTGTCAATATTTTTGAAATTGGTAAAATTCATGGTCGCTTAGGTGTGAAAAAACTCCTATCTTTCCTGCTGTTATTTCTCGTCTGAGGATGTTTACTGCTTGGTTGTTTTCCAAGTCTTCTTTGCTAATATAAATTCGCTTTCTGCCAAACACTTGTACTATGGTGTTGGGTTTCTTTTCTGTGAAAATTATTTGTGTTTTGAATCTGTTGACTGCCGTTTCTAGTATGGACATGTTAAAACCCTGATCCTCTTCTTTAGAGTGAACCGTTTCAGCCAGGGATTTGTTGTCTTCTTCGTCTGTTGGTTCGACCTCCATTAGGTTAATTTCGTCTTCTTTAATCCTACTCAAAAAATCGGCAATATTATTATTTTTTCCTTTTATGTATTCTATATGGAACTTGTACTCCCCTAGATTAATGAGCCATCTCTGCAGTCTTGGGCTTATATCTTTGCCCGTATATTTAGCCATCAGCCATTTTAAGGGTTGGTGATCGCTTTCGAGGTCGAATTCTCTACCATAAACATACGGTCGAAAGTACTTTACGGCCCACACTATGGCTAGAAGCTCTTTCTCTATAGTCGAGTAGTTGCATTCATGTTGATTTAATGTTCGGGATGCATATGCGATTGGGTGGCTCTCTTGCGATAGCACTGCTCCCCACCGCGAAATTACTGGCGTCTGTAGTGACAGTGAATTTCTTGGAAAAATTTGGGTATCGTAGGACTGGACTGTTTGTGACTAGTGTCTTCAACTTTTCGAATGCAGCTATATAGCTTGGGTCATCAGTGTTGATCGTCTCGTTTTTCTTCAGATACCTTGACATGGGGAATGCTATTTTTGCATAATCCTTAACGAACTTTCTGTAAAATCCTGTCATTCCCAGGAATGATTTAATCTGTTTTGTCGTTTTGGGTAATTTTAAATTCTGTATAATATTTACTTTGTCTGGGTTCGGTCTAATACCGTGAGTGGTCAGGATGTGGCCAAGAAATTGTGTTTCTTTCTTAAGGAAGTCACACTTATCTACTTGAATTTTCAAATTTGCCTCCTTCAAGGTTCTAAATATCTTCCTTAGGGTGGTCATATGTTCCTGAAGGGAAGTGCTAAAAATTAATATGTCGTCCATGTAGACGACACAGCTGTCATTAATATGATCTTTCAAGACTTCATTCATGAGCCTCTGAAATGTCGATGGAGCATTTTTTAGTCCGAATGGCATTCTGACAAACTCATAGTGACCTGACGGTGTTGAAAATGCCGTTTTTGGTCTGTCTTCCTCTCTTACGGGAATTTGGTGAAAACCCTTCGCCAGATCGAGGGTTGTGAAATATTGGGAGCTACCTAATTTATCCAATAGAGAGTTTAGATTAGGGATTGGAAATCTGTCATCGACCGTGAATTCGTTTAATTTACGGTAATCAATGACGATTCTGAACTTTTTGACCCTGAATTATCGAGTTTTTTCTCGACTATCCATAAGGGACTGTTGTAGGGTGAGTTACTCTTTTTTATTATGTTCTGCTCAAGCATTTCTTTTATCTGTCTATTTATTTCTTCTTCATGTATTTGGGGATATCTATATATTTTAGAATATAAAGGCTTATCCACTGTGGTAATTATTTCGTGGGAAATCTGGTTTGTTGCTGACAAAACGTCCCCCTCTTGAAAAAATAAGTCGTCAGATTCCGCTAATAGGGTTTCGACGGCTCGACGTTCCTCGTCATTTAAATGAGCGAGGTTGAAGCGATCTCGTATTTCTTCTTTGTTCACGGGTTGCAGAGCACAAACATTGTGCATTGCTTCTGGGTATTCGTAATCCAAAAAATAAAATTTTCTATCGAGTAATTGTACATATCGCTCTGTGTTGTTGATTTGAGCATTGAAGGCTTTTAAGAAATTTTGGCCTATTATTGCCGAGAAATTTTTGTTTGAGAAATCTATAAGTTTCCACTGTAGTGTCCCCGAGTAGGGTATCTCTTTTGGAAGTGGCGTTGTTACGGTGTATTTCACGACGTTAGTGCCGTTAAGAGTTTTATAAGAGCATGGTTTGTTGAGTTCTGTTTTGGGGTATTGAAATTCGAGAATTTTTGATTTTAAGATGCTTGTCGTCGCACCAGTGTCGACTAAGCATTTAATTTTTTCTTTTCCTATTGTCCACACTATTATGGGTAAGGTTGCTCTAGGCAAGGAATCAAAAAATTTACCTGTTCTTCCTCTTCTTCTTCTGCCTGTTTTTCTTCTAAAGTCCCAATCTCCATGGGTGTGGGATCATTCTTTTGAGTATCAACGCTCATATGAGACATTCTTGTCTGTCTTGAACTGTTACCCTTGTTGTTATAGTTAGGTTTAAAATTTGGATTTTGGGTGGGTTGTGACCTGTTATACGACTGTTGGTTGACTTGGCCACTCTGAGGTGGGCTGGCGTTATTATTGGTGTTTGTTTGGCCACCCTGATTCTGTTTGGTATTGTTATTATTACTAGCAAACTGATTATTCTGGGTTGCGTTTTTATGAGTGGTGTTAGTGTTGGTGTTAGCGTTAGTGTTACCCTGTTTGTTATAGGTATTGTTCGAGTTTTTCCTATACCTCTGTAAAATAGCTCTGGGATCGTCCAGTGCTTTAATATTTGAATATTTCGTTTGTAAAGCATGCATAGATATGCCCTGATCGACATGAATCCTGAATGGAGTGTCTATTTTATTCATTAGCATGTTTAACAAATCTTTATCTACTTTATCATTTTCATACATGGCTGGTTTGGATTCGTCGAACATATATATTTTATTTATTTCGCACTTTGCTTTCTCAAACTCCTGGAACAAATCTCTTAAACTACTCACTTTGATGAATCTGCATCTATCGAATACGTCCTCGTAGGTCATCCTGGGTCGCATTTGCTCCATCAGTTTGGTCTTCATTTGGTCCCAGCTAGGCTCCATCCCCAATTGTCTGATGAAATTTGCTGCTGTTCCCGACACCTTTTCATTAGCGACGATGCTAGTGCCAAACTGGATCAGCAATGCGTTTCCCTGGCATAATGTCATGAGGAACTCCACAGATTTTATAAAAGCTAACACATCATGTTGGTCGTCGAGCTGCCTTAGCTGGCGAAACTGCTGGATGATATCTTTGTTTGACAGCCACTGGTGTTGCTGCTGTTGTTGTTGTAGTTGTTGTTGTTGTTGTTGATTTTGTTGCCTTAATAGGTTCAACTCTCCTTCCTGCTGAAGCACTAAATTATCCATCTCTGCTTCCATTGTGGTTTAAATTAAAAAAATTTCTCGCGGATTAACTTTGGTTAATTCCGAACGTATTTGTCCGATTTCGACTGCGCCAATTATATTCGTTGAAAGAACGAATTTTAGTCACTAGATATCTTTAGATATCTTTATTTATTTATTTAAATTTTGATTTAAATTTTGTTGAATTAAATGATTTTTTGTTCACTGGATATCTTGTTGGTTGGTTCGAAGTTATGTAACAATATTTTTTGCGGGATGTAAAATGCCCAATACATATCAAATGTATGTATCTGTTTGGGAATTAAACGACATTAAATAGTTTAAGTCAATATTCATGTCATCGAACCACTGTATATTTTCTATTGTTCTTTACGTATGCATTTGTTTGTGAACGCAACGTTGGTACATCCGTTATTCTCAATTTGCACAAACCACGCTGCTTAGCATCAAATGCATGCGAATTATATTCGTTGAAAGAACGAATTTTAGTCACTAGATATCTTTAGATATCTTTATTTATTTATTTAAATTTTGATTTAAATTTTGTTGAATTAAATGATTTTTTGTTCACTGGATATCTTTAGATATTATGTGTTTCTTTATTAGTTTGGAACTTAGACTTCTGTCTGGTTACAATTGCATCTTAAGACTGATCTATAATTTTCTTTGGCATATGCAAATGCCCATTTCGTTTGTTTAAAGAGAGAGAGTGAGAACGAGAGGGAGAGGAGACATGAGCAGATTACAAGGCAGTAGACTTTACTTGGTTTCATAACTCACGCGGTGTGGGAAAAACACTTGTAATTCTAAACTAACCCAAAAGATCACAACGACAGGATGTCAAGTGGCCGACGATGTGCCCAAAATAATAATTTTTCAACCCCCGAATACGTGGGTGTGAGTCTAAAATAAGATCTTCTAAGAACAATTGTTACCTACTAGAGCCTAAGATAATTCCTATATAAACTCCGTACTTTTGTAAATAAAATGAGTTCATATTTTGAATTCAACGAATGAAGACTGGGTTATTTTCCTTCTCTCCGGGAATCCCTATTCAGATGACAAGCTAGAGATAATACAATCTTCAGTAATACTAGGAAAAAACATACAATTTAAATGTGGAATTGAGAACGGATAAGGTGTGGGAGCCGAAGCAGTAGAAGAATAAGTCGACTGAAAGAATTAAGCAAACAGATCTGCAATATCTGAATCACAATTAGCATTCTGGTCATTAAGTCTGAAGGTGGAAGGTAGTAAATTAGAGCGTCTTTTGGAATTAACAATGTTATAAAATCTTTTGGGGTTCTTATAAAATTCAAAATTACAGCGAACGATATAATTATTGTAGCATTGAGTATTTAAAAGGCAAAATTGAGATTTGGCTACACAATAATTTGCATAGTCAAGTCGCGAACCAGTTTTTTTAAATCTTTTAAAATATCTCGATTTAATGTTACGGAGATTAGAGAGCCTACGTGTGAACCAGACTGGCGCACTGGAAAGAGAGAGACATTCACATAAGGAACGCATTTATCAATTAGAGAATTAAGAGCAGAGTAGAAAAAATTCACTGCACAATCTATATCACAGCACTCAGATAGAAATGACCAATCAAAAGAGAAAATAAGGCTGTTAAGAAGATTGAAATTTGTTTTACGAAAACATCTGCGACGAGAATTTGAGATGTTATTGAATGAATTATTAACGGAATTGTAAGAAATAGTAATTTCAATGGTAGGGTGAAAAGTATCTTCAGGCTTCACTAGGGGCTGTGTTTGTGATACAGCACTAACAGTGGGATCAGAGACAAAAACAAGATCGAGGATTCTTTTAGAAGAGTTAAGAAAAGAATTCAACTGATATAGCGGACATTCAAGTAGGCTATCTAAAAAAAACATGTTGAGATGAAGGAATTAAGAAAGATAGATTATCATCAGCAAGCCAAGAAACATTAGGCAAGTTAAAATCGCCTAAAGCTGTAAAAAAAATCACGATCTTTAAGACGACTAAAAATAGTTCGCAAAGCATCAGCATGGTGCATGTAGATCATGATATCAGAAGTTGGAGGAATATATGAACAAGAGATATATAAGCTAAAGTTAGAACATGTAACTTCGACGCAAATAAACTCAACACCTAAGGGGACAACACTTGAACACAGATTCGAGTTGACAGCAATGAGTACTCCACCGCCACGACGACCAACACGATCAAGCCTATAAAAAATAAAGTTATTAGAAAGAATTTCATTATCCAAAACAGAGGAATTAAGCCAAGTTTCAGAGAAAGCTAATATGTCAGCCGAAAAGGTTTGGCTATCACAGAATAGTTTCGAAAGCTTGGTAAGAAGTCCTCTTACATTTTGATAATGAATGCAAGGACTAGACGTTATTAGCTTTTTGAAGCAGAAGATACATTAGGAAGGTGGACAGGCAAAGGACGGGAGCGCTTATTGGCCGCAAACTCGTGTACAACTAGGCCCTCTGGCCAAAAGTTAGCGTCAACCATAGCTGAGAAATACTCATTTGGTACTGTAATTTTAAAAGAGGAGATTTCGCACGGCCTAGAAAACTTAAACTTTTGAATTAAAACCTTAGCAGGGCATATATTACTAATGTAAGCTGCCACAGATGACTCAGAAGTATCTGGAGCAAGCCTAGAAATAAATAATGGTTTGCGATGAGGCACTACAGTTAGCGGAGGCGGAGGAGCATTGGGATCCGCAAGTGATTGAGAGCCAGCATGATCCTGTAATTGATCAGAGTTCCCGTGAAGGATAGATTGAGGTACACCAGGGCTTGTAATGGGTACTTCAATCTGAAAAGAAGAGAATAAAGAGGGACAAGAAGATGGTGTAGGCGAAAGTAAAATGGGAGAAGATGTAATAGAGAGTGCGGGCGACTGCTTATGAAGCAACTCAAGGGTACATTTCTTGGGCAATTCCTTAGAAGGTGGACCAAACTTGAATTGCGACAGTAAATGTATGCTAGAGTCACACTCGTTAGACAGCTGTTTGGCCATTTTATTTAAAGAAAGAAACTTTAAACGAAGATCCCTGTACATTCGGCTAAAATCAAGCTTCTGACTGGCACAAGATGGGCAAGTCCAGCGCATTAAGCCAAACTCAGGCTTAGACACAGACAAACCAGAAAATTTGTCGTAATCACGGCCGTTGAGGCCAGCACATTTTAAGTGAATAAGATTGTCGCAAAGCCAACACGATATTGCTCTATACTGATCGTCAAAACGATCAGAATGCTTGCAATTGGGTAGACAACAAGCCATTGAAAAGCCAAAATAAACACAAGGCAAAAAAAAAAACAAAAAAAAAAAAATATATATAAAAATTTAAATAAACAGCACAAAGATAATTATCGATAAAAAAATCAATAACTACAAATAAAACAAAGAGACAGATAGAGTACACAGCACAAGAGAGAGTGCAAGAACAGTTATAAGACGAGCTTTGAGAGGCGGCCTTAGAAAAGTAATTACGCGGGAGAGAAGCTGAGCACAAGCACAAAGCAGAGAGAACAACAAAACCACTAGCACTGATGGTATGATGGGGGCGATGAGGGGAGCAACTGCAGAAGCAATGACGAGAGAGAACAATAAGAAAAAAATAAAAACAATTTAGATGCACCAAACACTAATCACAAAAAAGAAAAAAACAAAACTGTTTAATTTGGCGAATTATGCAAATAAAACACAAGGGTTTCAAGCAAACGACACCAGCGAAAACGAAAACAAACAAGGCACAATTAAAAATTGGGAGAAAACAAAATATATTAATAAAACTCAGGAGCTAAGCAAAAACACGACCGTCACGTCAGAGAGCAGAAGCTTTTTTGATATGATGATATGATTCATTTGAATTTTATACTTTAAAGAAGATTTTGTTTAATACAATAGTTCTTATTTACTACTATTTGGCCTCTTTTTCCCCACCCAGTGTCTCATGTTCTGCGCACTCCAAACACCTTGATAGGGATTGCGTGAAACCTGGAAACCGTCGACGTCTTTAAGCACAAATCTATAATTTCTTAATATCTTTTCAACTACGTAAGGTCCTTTATGTTTAGGTATCAATTTACTTGACACTCCGGCTGTAATCACGAAATCTCCTTTCTTATACTGTGTTGGCATTACCTTAGACTTGTTGTAGTACTTTTCATTGTACGACTGCGCTTTTTTCTGGTTTTCTATTGCTTCTTTACGAATCTTTTTTAAACTTTCCGGTTTCTCAGGACATTGGATTTCTTCTAAATTTTCCTCTTAACTGATCAATAACCTCCTCTTTCTGTTCTACTCCAAACAGCATCTTACTTGGCTGTTGCTTAATACTTCTATGCAATGTGTTATTAAAAGAAAATTCTACTGTCTCAATTACAGAGTCCCAATGCAAATTTCTTTCTGGTTCTACAAGTTTCGCTATCATGGGACCTATGCTTCTATTCAATCGTTCAACCTGGCCGTTTCCTAGAGGAGAGCCTGTAGCTATCTTCAAGTGTTTTATGTTACACTCAGTCATAAATTGTTCAAACTCACTAGACGTAAAACAGCTCCCTCTATCTGACACAATACACTTAGGTCGGCTATACGCCCTAAAATAATCTCTTAACGCTTTCACTACTTATATCGTGCTTGTGGACTTTGTTGTATACAATCTAACGAACTTAGTGAATCCGTCCACTACAACGAATATGTGTTTGTTTGCTCTCCCTGCTGCTACTGGTCCGTAATGATCTATATGTATTAGCTCAAATGGCTTATCTCCTTTTGGTATGCTATGCAATAGTCCTTCTATTTTTCCGGATTTGGAGGAAAAAGCTACACATTTTAAACAATTTTCGATGTGACTAATGCATTTATCCTTAATGTTTTTGAACCAATAACTTTTTGAAATCGTATCTATCATCTTATCCCTGCCGATATGCCCAAGTTCATTATGATATTTGTGCAAAACCTGATTCTCCATATCTTCATGAACATAAAACAATAACCTGCCATCTCTTGATTTTCTAAATACCACTCAGTTTCGCACTTCGAACATTTTATCTTCTGTTTTCTCTAAATGATTCTTAATTTCCGAATCTTTGGCTTGACATATAATTAGGTTTTCCTCGAAACTATTAGATTCTATAACCATAACTCTCATACATCTACTTAATGCATCCACATGCTGCATTTTCTTTCCTGCTCTATGACTTAATTCATACTCGTAATTCTGCAACTCTAACGCCCATCTAGCAATTCTAGGATTTAGCTCAACTCTATTTAATGTGAGGGTCAGCGAATTACAGTCTGTTAAAATCTTAAACCGTTTGCCTTGCAAATAAATTCTAAATCTGCGAAGTGCATAAATAATAGCTAAAGTTTCTAATTGAAAACTGTGATATTTTGATTCTGTTTTCGTTGATCGCTTAGAAAAATAAAACACCGGGTGCAATTTACCATCGACCTTCTTTTGCATTGGAGCAGCCTCGAAACCAAGTGCACTTGCATCACAATGCAACTCTGTCTTATGCTTATAATCAAAAATTGCTAATACTGGCGCTTGCACTAACTTCTCTTTAAGACTTAAAAAGCACTCTAGCTCCGCCTTTCCAAACTTAAAAGGAGTATCCTTTTAAGGATCGTACAATGGCTTCGCTATTATCGAAAAATCCGTAATAAATCTTCGGAAGTATGAACATAACCCTAGAAAACTTTGCACTGTCTGCACCTTTTCTGGCGTTGGAAAATTCTTAACTGCTTCTATTCCACTATCGTCAGCTTTAATACCTTCACTTGAAATATTGAATCCTAAATATTTGACCTTCCATTGTAAAAATTCACATTTGTCTAACCTTAACTGTAACTTATTTTGTACCAATCTTGCAAAAACTTCTTTTAAAACTCTTAGATGCTCCTCCATATCTAGACTTGCTATCATAATATCGACCATATAGACAATAACCTTATTTTCTTTTATCAAATCAGCAAAAATTTTATTTAAATCGTTGGAAAACGGCTGGTGCAGTTTTCAACCCCATCGGCATTCGTAAAAATTCGAACTGACCTAATGGCGTAACAAATGACGTATATTTCACTGAATCCTCGGTCATAAAGACATGAAAGTACCCATTTTTCAAATCTAACTTCGTAAAAACTGTTTTGTTAACGAGCTTATCTAGCAAATCATCGATTAAGGGCAACGGGTAATTATCTTTCAATGTAATTTTATTCAGTTTCCTAAAGTCGATGCATAATCTCAAACCTCCCGTTTTTATACCATACACCCATAGGGTGAAATGGTATATTAAAGTCGCCAAAATATATGTAACAGGCAGAAGGAAGCTTTTCCGACCCCATAAAGTATATATATTCTTGATCAGTATCAACAGCCGAGTCGATCTAGCCATGTCCGTCTGTCCGTCCGTATGAACGCCTAGATCTCGAAGACTATAAGAGATAGAGCAACCAAATTTGGAATGTAGGCTCGTGTAGTACGTAGAGTGATCAAGTTTATTTCAAATTTTTGCCACGCCTCTTTCCGCCCCCGCAATTTAAAGAAAACAATTTATCTCAAAAACTATTGCAGCTAGAGACACCATATTTGGTATGCATATTTGCTTAGTAAATGCGCACATTTTGTATGTATAAAAATTATCGATTATCGATTATCTCCCGTAATTTTTTACCTTGTGGAACCAAATTTGGCACACTTAAATCTAATACCCAGCAAAATACCAAATTTGATCAAAATCGGACAAAAAATAGCCAAGTTATGCATATAAACGGTTTTCCATAAGGCCGGAGTTGGCCGTTGGCGGGTAATGGCATATGGCGCTAGGGTGCTCATATGCATGAGTGAGTGAGATACTAAGATATGCTTGTAAAAAGCATGTGAACAGAATTTTTTTAAAATAGGAAAATGCATTTGTTATTACAAATTTGAAATATTTGTTTTGCTGGTGTATGGTATACCTCAGTCGGCGAGACGACGTACTTACTTCATTTTTTTCACTAACACAATTGGAGAGGCGTATTCTGATTCACTAGCACGAATTATTCCTTCTTTCAAGTACTCGTCCAACATTTTCTGAAGGTATTCTTTCTCCTCGTATGACAGTCTCCGAGGTGAGCAACTGAACGGTTTGGACTTCTCTAGACAAATCTTCAATTCGCTCCTAACCATTGGAACCTGTGGACTCTTAGCATCCACATAATTCTCTCTAAAAATTTTCATAAGTCGACTTTTCGTACTAAAATCTATTTCTTCTCCACACGTACATTCTATTTCTTCTTCGCCTCCTACGTCTATATTCATCATGTCACTCTCAAAGTTATCATCGTGAATTTCTAACATAACTGACTTCTTTCCATTTTCTTTACTATCAGCTAACATAATAATCTCCTCACATAAGTCACGACTCTCAGCTATCAACACTTGATCAACTAACTTTTGCTCTTCGTCTGGATACTTAACGATTGATTCAAACCAATTTCTTTACATAACTCTCGTTCTTTAGCACTATTTTCAACAGGACATAACAATCGACTTCTATCTACTTTAAAATTATTGTTTGACTTTTCTTTGTTTACCAGGCTCAATTTCACAATCCCGTCCAAGGCGCCTAAATCTATACGCAAGCCACAGGCTTTCAAAAAGTTTCGCCCCAATATTGCATCTTGACTCATAGACTCTTCAGCAACCACAATTAACTCAAAATTAATTTTTACTTTATTCATAATTATGAAACAGAAAATTTTGCCATGTATTTTCAATGGACTTTTATTTACTCCAAAATATGACTTCAAAACAGGATGCAGACACATTCCAACCGGCACCTTTGATTTTTTAATTATTGATGTACTGCTTCCTGAGTCTATGAGACATTCTGCGAGTATATGTAAATTAGTATAACCCCTTAAGTAAACTTAACATATCTTACATAGTCATCGTCCTCTCCTCGGCGCACTTTTCTCTTTGGGCATTGGGCAATGAAGTGACCATCAACGCCACATCCATAACACGAACCGGGTGGTCTCTTCGGCTTACTGCAATCCTTGGCCTCGTGCGTTGCAATTGTAGCAGCGCCAGTCCTTTCCATCAGCGCTCTTCTTAATGATTGGTGGTTTCACCCAATCAGCTGCCGATTTCACATTCGGCAACTGGATATTGGTAAACGCCTTAAGCAACTCCATCGGATCAGTAAAACATCGTATGCGTGCCTGATCACGCAAAATATCCGACGGGATGCCTTCAATCAGATTCTCCAACAGCTCCTCTGGAACCAAATTTATATTTTGTGCCAAAGACATCTTCGCTTCGAAATAAATGGCAAACTTTTCCTGGCGTTGCCACATCAGCTGTTGAAAATTTCGTCGCAAGGTTGCCTTCGAGCTTGTTTGACCAAACGCCAAAATTAAATGTTCGCACAGCTGCTCGAACGGTTCGATCAAACGTGTTGGGTTCGCTTGAATCCAATGTTTTGCGGCACCCTTTAGTTTTGCCACAAACAACATTCGCACACAACTCTCATTCAACTCGAAAACCTGCGCAATGCTCTTTAACTGTCCGATCCACTTGCCTGCACAGTCTTGTCCATCGAAGTCAACAGCGACTTCTTTCGCTAGCGCAAACGACCCCTTTTGATGCTCATCGTGTGTCTGCGCGCCTCTGTTGTCGCCGTCGGCAATGTCTGGGCTGCTGGCGACTACTGCGGCAGCGCCGTCGTGTCGCGCTTGTGCTTGAAGACGCTCCAGAGTGGTTGCGCTTGTATGGGGAAAGCGGCCAAAAATACTTCTAGTGAAGATAATATTATGAAATTTTTTCCAAAATTCTATAAAAATATAATAAGTAATATAGCATGCCTAAATAAGTCGTTTAGCCCACCAGCACCCTACACCACCCCCTAATACGTAACCTCAAAAAAAAAAAAAAAAAAATTAATAAAATATAACATTAGAACAAACAGAAGATTTATTATATACTAGCTGACCCGGCCATCCATTGCTGTGGCTTAAGTTTTTGTTATATTACATTATAGTAAACAATCTAAGAGGAACAATAAGAGAACATCAGTCACGGAGTCCACTATGCTTTTTCACACAGATGGTATTTGCAAACAAATATCAAAGAAGCTAACTTCGGCAATGCCAAAGTTTATATACCCTTGCAGTCCTTGGCAATAATTTTTTTACATTTTGAAATTTCTTTCCTTGCAACTCAATTCATCAACACACAAACAAAACATTCAAATTATTTCTCTTTTTCCTACAAATTTTTCTTCCATCATTCCGTAAGCAAAGCACAACACGCATACATATACAGTTCGTGTAGCGCTGCGTCTGTGTATGTGTATGCATGTGCTCTGTTTGATTTGATGATGACGTAGTAGGCAGCAAGCAGCGCTGCCGGCAGCGCTTGAACCGATTTGTATTGACTGTAAAACACAAGTTACAGTTTATCTGATCAAATTCAAATTTTGGGATCTGAGATTTTATATCAAATTCTATTATATTGGTAAATTTCATGGGGATACTCCAATTTTTGCAGAAATGGTTGTTCTAGAGCTATATGATATAGTAGTCCGATCCTGACAATTTTCATACTTTATCTCAACCGGGTAATAACAAGCCGCCAAAAATTTTCAACCCGATAGCTCTTAAGATGGCTGAGTAAAACGCGTACGCACAGACGGACGAACATACGGACAGACGGACATGGCTATTTCGACTCAGCTTCTCATGCTGATCAAGAATATATATACTTTATGGGGTCGGAAACGTCTCCTTCTGTGCGTTACAAACATCTGACCAATTTTATAATACCATCTGCAAGGGTATAAATTGGTGATCTCCTTATTTGACTTTCTACTATAACCCTTCAGTACAATGAAATTATTTACGAACAAAGACGAAAATGTTGATGTTGGTATATATGTACATACATATGTATGTATATTCCAATTTCAATTTAATTTAACACCAATCGGTGCACAATGTTTTTGGTTAACCTGTCTTTAGCTAACACAAATAGATTCCACGGTTTCCCAACACGTGAACACGCAACATATAGTTGCCCATGAGAAAAACATGGATTTTCCAAATGTAAACCACAAATGGACATTGTTTGACCTTGAGATCTATTTATAGACATGGCGAAAGCTAAACGAATTGGAAACTGTAGCCTTTTGAAGGGTATGGTAGAATCTGATGGTATCATCGGAATACGTGGCAGCAGGACCACTTTTCCTTTAAACTTCCCAGCCAAAATGGTTGCTTCAGGAATGTTTCCGGTGATCTTTTTGATGACCAAATGCGTACCGTTACATAATTAAGGTGGATTCAAATTACGGAGGAGAATAATAGGGGAACCAATCTTTAATCGAAGATTATGTGGTGTAGCTTATTAACACGTTCGTAGATTTACCATATCAGCGCTATCTATTGATTATTATTATATTTTCCCCACAAAGTTTGTGCTTGCGAGGGATAACATGTCGTCAAAATAATTGGAAACAACTGGTCGAAGGGTCGCCAACTTGACTTATGATATTGTCGGATTGTCTTTTTTTGGTTATTTTGGTTGACCTTGTGGCTTAAGAGTTTGTCTATTTGTCTATTGAAAGTTTTCAGACATACTAAACACCCAGAGCAATTGCTAATAAATCCCTCAATTTGTTTATATGTGTGTTTGTGGTGTAATGTACTGGAATTTCAGTTATTGTAAAATTCAACTGATTCCGATTATTTAGTATTTTTGTTGTTGTTATCGATATTTGCTAAAGTGGTGAGAATCGAAATTTAGGTAACCAGATGAAAAAAGAATGAACTAAGTGGCAACGCCACACAGGTGATCGGTTTGTTTTGCATTGCAAACAAATTAAAATTGCGACTATAATTTGAGATTTAAACTATCCTATCTCTCAAGTTAGATCGAAATGCACATGGTGGGCGAATTTTATTATAATCGGTTAAGTGGTTTAGGAGTCCATTGAGGACAAACATTGTGACACGAGATTTATATATGTATGTATATTAAGAAGATTAAGATAAGAAGAAGATAAGATAAATAAAGCAAACAGTAAGAAAAACTAAAATTATATAATAAAAACTAATATTATCAAGTTCTAAGATTATATTTACATACATTTACTCATCTAATAATAACTGGAATGTACTGTTTAATAATTTTGTTTTTCTTTGACCAGTAATGAAAGGGTCTGAGCTAAGTAACAATCTATTTAACAAATCAGTATTGGTTGAAATACGTGAAATTTTTCTCGTATTTTGCTCTCTCCATTTTTTAATGTCTTTATTTTTTGATTCTGTGGCTTGTTCAGACAATTCCCCTATGGAAACCAACGCATAACTTATTATTTCAGGAGCATGTAGCAGAACTTTGTGGACAGATGGTGGCATGTAGTACCATGGATACAATTTAATTAGTTGTTTTGCAGTGTCCAGTGCATAGTCTCCAAACTGTTCTATATTAATTTTATAGCCAGACGATATGCATTGCAGTACTGTTGAACACCTAATTAAAACATTTTCCTCTAATCCTGTAATTTCAGCAGACAATTTCGGATCGCTAAAAAATTTTCTTGCAGAATTTCCGTCGTTGGATGTTCCACTTCCTCCACACTCCGGCTTGTCAACGATCAATCCCATTTTAGAACGAAAGTCTGCTTGTATTTTCTTTTTCCTATCCAGAAGAGCAGTTTTCTCTTGTGGGGTACAAGCTCGCCAAATTTTGATATCCAATCTGTAGGCAATGTGTAAGAAATATTCAAAAAAAACGAATATATGAGTGTAATGGTGATAAGCCAAACTCATATCGTGCTTCGTGTACTTTCCTTGTCAAACATTGCTCCAAATCGTTCATTTCTGTTAGCTTTGCGTCACATATGTAGCACTTACAAGAAGATGTTTGGCTTAAAGCACTGCAAACTTTTCCGTCAACCATAGTCCGTTGCAAATTATGCTCAACTTGAATTAGTGAATTGGATACAATGCACGTTGTGGGTTTCAGAGCTGCAATTTTCTCCTTGAAGTATTTTTCTTCACTAAGGGCCAATTGTGTTGTTTCTTTTTGAAATTGGAACCTTATTGGTCTGCAGTAGCGTGTAGATGACGGTCGAGGATTTTTCCAAATTAATTTGCGGTTTCTAGGATCTTCATCTTTGGTTATCAGTTGCAGTGGGACATAAGAGGTAACAAACAAACTTGAATCGTCAAAATCATTAATCGTTGTTTTTTGTTTATATTCCGAATGCCCAGAACTGCCATCAAAGCCCCATTTCCCAATTAAAGTTAAATCGTAACCATCAATGGAGTCAAGAACATCAGCTTGAAGTTGAACAATTCGCGATGCCGTGTGATCTACCAAGCTCTGCAGTTCAACTTCAGCTTGCGAATCACTGACATTGATGTTTACGGGATAACTTGCTGCTTTGGCTGCCAGAAGTTTTTCGTAGCTTGGGAGTAAATTATACGACGTTTTAGTATTAATAAAACTTCGTATTGTCAAATACTGTTGTTTATTCAAGCCTGTCTCCAGGAGAATCGATAGCACTTCATCGGCACTGGATTCCGAAAACGCTGGACTAGATAAGTTGCAGGAACGTAGGGCACAAGCAACGGATTCATCGGATTTTGAAAGCTCAGCAATTTTTCGACGTTTTGTCCTTTTAGAAGACTCGATGAAATCTTTTTTCGGCCTTCCACGAACAGTTGATTTGGCTATTGATTGGGACATCTGGTGGTCATAGCGCAATGAAATTGTTTCCTTTTCTTTAAGCCAAACCTTTTGATATTGCAATACAGAGGATTTTGTACGGTTGTGCTTTTGCCAAAGAGTTGCGATTCTTTTGCAAATGTACGAAATACGCTTTGACAAATCATCCAGGTCGACAATGTAACCGCTCTTTTTAATTTCAATGTGTACAAATTCTATAATTGTCCTTAGTTTTTCTGTATTGGTTCCGTTTGTTGTGCACCAAACATCAAAAATATATAGGCGCGTAAAAACACACCTATAAAAATTGTCTATGGAATTCAATCAACCAAATCAAATAAAAATGATTAATTAATAAAAGAATAAACAATTTTCAAAATCATACATAACTACGGGAGACGCCGTCACATTATTTACGTTTACAAATGCATGGTCAAATTTGGGCACCTAAACTAAATATATTTATTACCTTAAAAGTCAGACAAATACAAGAATATACAACATATATGTGGAATTTTGTGGGATCATAACTAAAACTCCACCTAAACATAAATAAGACGCTTAAAAACACTCAACAAAAATATTAAATCAAATAAATTAATTTCACAATAACAATTTGATTAGTTGATTAGTTATTTACATTAGAAATTAGAGTAAATACCTTGTACTTCAAAATCCATTCTATAAAAATGAATTTGGACCACTTAAGATGACGTCTGACCACTTTGAAATGCAACGCTAAAGAGAAAAAAGCTTACTGAGCGCATCAGCTGTGCGAAAATGAACACGTGTTCGGGATTTCAATGCTATTTCTAGAAAGTACCGGTGCAAATTTAGAAAAAAACGGTTTGCCATTAAGAAGTTTGGACATTTACGAGACAATTTGTTTGGGTTTTGTCAAAATTGGTTGCGATGGATTTTTTGATTTTTGGCCTATGGGCGCAACCACTGTGCGCTCGCGGTTGGTCTTGACTTCTGCTTCTAACTGTCGAATTATGTTGAGCATTCCGTTAAAATTTTCAGAATTTGTCGCTAAGGAGTCACTTCGCTCGTCTGGCAAAATTTGCTGCTGCAAATCTGGGTCTTCGTTGATACTGTTGTTGCCAGCTAGATCTGCGTTTTGGCAACTCAGTGGATTAATTTGCCCTTCCTCCGATTCTGGGCCACTATCATCAGTTACCGCTGGTGCACTGCCTCGGCCCATTAACGGGACCTGGTTAAGTCGCGCCACTAAATCAGCTTTGCTGCCAGTTGTCGGCAGTCCCAAGACGGCTAGCCAATTTTTTAATTGCACCGTGCTAAAACTATTGATATTCACTTCATCCATGGCGTGTATCTCGAACCACTTCTGAATTTGTAGTAGTGAATGTTAGGTTTTATTTATTATATTATTCGGCTTATTATTTATTCGATTTGTTTAACAGCTTTTTACGTATGTCCTCTTTGATCGTCGCCTATCGAATGACTCTCTCTCTCCGTTCGTCTGTCTGTCTCTCTTCTCATTGTTCAGTGTTAATCAAAGTGCATACTGTTCTGCCACCACAGTGTTGGCAATTCCAGCATACCTATCGATGTTCGTTATAGTTTAAACTAGTTATCCTACTAAAGTATGTACATAGATAGCTAAAAGCATTTTTGGAACTTTCAGCGTTTCCACATTCATTAATTTTTTCCAAATTCGAACAAATGGGAACAAACATTTCTTTGAAGCAGATTGCAGCATCAAGTCTTTCAGTCCATCTTGTTTCACACAATCTCTTTGATTTCTTTTCGTTCATTTTTTGTTGAACAATCCAAAGTCTGAACGGCATGCTTGAGAATAGCTTCGCGTTTTGCAGAAGGTCTGAAGAAAGAAATGATCTGTTTTATCGATCCAAGACAATTTCTGATGAGAGGAACAGAGCACTCTTCAGTGGACGTCAAGTGCAGACGGATACTTTTCCATCACTGCAGTAGCACAACCATTCCATTCTCCACTCATTGCAGCCGCGCCATCGTAGCCTTGCGAAACCAAAAACTCCAGACGAACATTTAATTTTTCAGAAATTTCTATCAATGTCGAAGCAAGTTTTCTATCAGTGCAATCTTCGATCGGGATTAACATTAAAAAATCTTCTTTCTGTAAACACCTATTCATTATATAAAATGTACAATGATTAATTTGGATGTCACAGATTTTAAATTTCAATTTCACAGCGAGTGCGTCTTGTTGGTTGCGTTGCCGGAAAAGAAGAAGGAAGCTTTTAAATAGGAACCTTAAGTGGCTAGTGTCGCCTTTGTTTGGATATCAGAAGTGCAATCTTGATCAGGGGCAGCCCATAGCTTTAACTTGGAGGCTTCTAGGACCCCATCATAGGGTAGTTGGGTGATCTGGGAGCCCTCTACATCCCGGATAACATATCGGTCATTCGGAAGTTTTTTATGAACCACATACGGACCACGATACCGTCTGATAAGCATTTCAAAACTAACGGCAGGGGGTGATGCTTCGCATAATACTCCGAATTATATTCTTGAGACTTGACAATGTTACGGAAGGCTACTCTCCGGACATCTACCTCTGAGGCATCAACCTCCTCCGTTCTCTCACCCAACCGTTCGGTTAGTTCATCCACTACCACACCTCGTTGTTCAACCCCGAATAGGAGTACGGAAGCGGCAAATTTGGTTGTGGAGTGGAAGGAGTTATTCAATGCAAACTCTATATTCGGCAGTTGTTGGACCCAATCTGCGTGGTCCACGGGTTCCGTCAGTTTACTCAACATGGGGCCCAAAACACGGTTAACCCGCTCGACTTGGCCGTTGGACCGGGGTGAGGCCGTGGCATTTTGCACATTAATTATATTATTGGCCCTCAGAAATTCTCCAAATTCGGAGGAAGTAAATCAGGTACCTCGATCGCTGATAATTCGGCGGGGTCTACTATAATTTGCAAAATACTGAGATTTTAACGTCTGAAATACTTCACGTGAATTAGTAGTGGCAGCAGGGTACAGCTTCACAAATTGTGAAAGCGTCAATGACAACCAGAAGATGCTTTTTCTTAGAGCGTATGGACGGAAGGGGACCTAGATGGTCAATATGAATGGTATCAAACGGAAGGGGCACTTTCGGAATACGATGTAGCGTGACACGGCTGTCTCGCAGTTCGAAATCCGCTTTTCTGTTTCTCTAACTCATCTCGGAGTTTGACAATCCCGGTTCTGGGTTAATTGCAGTTGGAAGTCGAGTTTTAAATCGTCAACGTATGCGGCAGTTTCTATTCTGCTCAGAGCATCGGCATGGGGCATACTAACCCCCGAGCGGTGTACAATCGTGTAATTGTAATTTTCTAACAGCAGGGCCCAGCGAGCAATTTTGGCGGAGTGTCCACCGTTTCTCAGTGTCAGCGCGAGGGAATTACAGTCCGTGACGAATTTGAACGGGATGAACTTAAGGTAACGTCTCTAGTTCAAAACTGTGTAGTTTCGATTCGGCGGCGGAGGCCATCTTAGAGAAGTAGGACACTGGGTGTAATTTACCGTCGGTTTGTCTCTGGTGTAGCACTGCTCCGAAACCAATTGAACTAGCATCGCAGTGTAACTCTGTTTCAGACTTCAGGTTGTAAATAGATAACACGGGGGATTCGATCAGTTTCAACTTCAGTGTTCGGAGAGCTTCGAGGCATTCCTCGGAGAAGACATAAGGGGTATTTTTTCTTAACAATCGGGACAGCGGATACGCAATCTTAGCGAAACCAGGTACAAATCGGCGGAAGTATGAGAATAAGCCTAAGCAGCGCTCTAATTCCTTGCTATTCCTTGGGATGTGCAGATCCCGTATCGCCTGAACATGAGCTGGTTTAGGCGTGATACCGGCGGAATTGGCTAAGTAACCCAAGTACTCTAGTTCCCTATACGCAAAACGGCATTTAGTCAGCTTCAGGCATAGCCCGTTCACTCTTAACGTATACATTATTTCCTCCAGAACCTCAAGGTGGGTTTCAAAGTCATGCGATGCGACTAGGATATCGTCCATATATATCACCAGTTGACCTCGGTTTATAAATTCCTTAAGGACAAAATACACGAATCTAGCGAACACGGAGGCGCCATTAACAAACTGACCATCAGGGGTTACAAAGGCAGTATATTTGATTGAGTCTGGGTGCATTTTCACATGGTGGAACCCGTTCTTCAAGTCCAAGACAGTGAAGAATGATTTACCACCCAGATGTTCGATGCAATCATCTAACAGAAAAAATCGGAAAATAATCTTGAACTGTAAATAAATCTCTCTAAAGCTGGTATTATTCGCCACAGCAGTTCTCCTTACGCTGCCGCGATTGTCCCTATCCGTAAAAAGGGCAACACCATGAGGAAATGTGTAGATTACCGGCCGTTGAATAAAATTACAGCACATTCAGTCGGTTTATTCATAAGTATCAACGATTCTTTTTCATATTTCAGTTCTTTCAGTTTACAGAGTCTAATATGTATTAATTTCATACAGGAGATCTCTGCCTATAATCATCGGCAGTTCGGTTGCTTTGTTTGTCAGGACTTCAAACGTATGTATTGTCTCTGTGTTGCGGAGGTGAACCCTACACTGGACTTGACCGAAGTTGGCTATTTTCTAAACCACGGCAGTTCAATCTACTGGGGCTAAGACGGCAGTTGGAGGGGACTTCAGATTGACGGATAAAACTCTTCGCACTGCCCGAATCGAGAAGGGAAAACATATTTATAAATTTCCTATCTTGCACTTCATCACAAACAAAAGCAACACTCACCTATTGTAGATGGTTTAGTCGATCTCCTACATTATCAGCAGCGGCGGCAGCAGTGGTGGTGGTGGCAGTTCCTATCCGAGACGGGCAGTTTTTATAGATGTGGCCCACTATGCCACACTTGAAACAGGAATTCGGAGGTCTGATCGGTTTCGGGCATTGGTTTTTGTAATGCCCCCATCCCGAGCAGTTGATGCATCTGGTCTCACTTGTGGCAGTGCCTGACGGTTTGTTCCCAGACGACGCGGCAAATGTTGCTGGCTGCACCTTCACGCTAGTATTTTGCTTGGAGGCAGCCGCTTGCATACGGAGGCGCTCCTAGCGTTCCAGTAGGGGCTTCAGTTCCGCCACCGTGCGAGCTGAGTACAGCATGCCGACTCGAGTATAGCTGTCCCGCAGTCCATCGATGATCAGGTCGACCAGCTCGTTCTCCGGAATCGGAGCATTCATGGCAATCTCCTGCATCTCGATTGCGAATCTCAGGCATCCTTCGCCTGCCCTGATGCGCCGGTTACGCAGAGCGTGGTACATCTCCTCGATACTACGCGAGCGTCTAAACTCTCGCAGGAGGATTGCCTTCAGTTCTCCGTAGCTGTGCACCGATACCGTGCGCAGCAGCACCGCCGCCGTCCCTTCCAGCATACGACGGCATGCCACCAAACGTAGGCGGTCATTTAACTGCAGAATTTCAAATGCGTCCTCCAGATCGTTCAGCCATTTCTTCACATCATATGCAGTATCAGCTGAGAATCGAGCCACCATGTTCTCGATGACACTCAAGTCACTGACCTGCTGCCTCGGCGCTCGGGATTCGTCCATACTCTGTTGCAGCTTGAGTATCTGCTGCTGCAGCTGTAGCAACTCATTTTGTTTCCGTAGCATCGTCAGTTGCTCGTCCAGGCTGGAGGAGGCGGAAGCAGCCGGTGTGATGGCGGCAGCGGAAGACGGCACGGAGGGTACTAAGGCGGGCATCTCTTCCCATGGGTCCGAGTCAGTGTCAGTGACGGGTGCGGCAATCGAGGCAGCAGCCTGCAGAGGTAACATGTAAGCGGTGGACACCACAGCGGTGGGCACAGCAGAGGCGGGTGCGGCAGCAGCGGGGCCAGCAGGGGCGAATATGCCAGCGGCGGGCACAGCGAAGGCTGGAAAATTGTCAAAAATCGCGTTACGTAATTTATGGACAGCCCCTAACCATAAATACTTAAAATACTAACTTAGTACTACCAATCGATACTACAATACTGACTTATTACTAACAATCGATATATGTGTGAGCATTTAACAGAATTCGTAAATAACTGGAATCTAACATTTCAAAACAATCTGGTCGCTAGTTTTTTCGGTATAACGAAAACATAACGAGTATTGCTCACGCACAGTGGGGGCCTTTTGTCATTTTACATTGCAAAAATCATAGCTTCTAAGCCAATAAAGCGATTTTAAAATTTTAAAAAGCATATACCTTAAGCTTCAAAATGAATGTTTGTCAAAAGCGCTGTGGTGCTGTAATATTCATGGTCAAAATCAGAAAATATTTCTAAGCATGTTTTTCCTTTAACATAATTACAAAAAGTAAAAAATAAAAATTTTTTAAATTTTTTTAGGTTAATTTTGAAAATTTGCTATTGATGGCTGATTTTTTTCAAAATAATTTTCAATATTTACATCAATGTCTAATAGATTCAACATTTCGGGACTATTGTTGCTATTTTCCAAATCCTTTCGTGATCGCACGTGTCTCCGTGATGCAATAAATGGTTCCGAAGAGGCTGGCAGCATGTTAAAAAGGTCTTCATTTTGTCTAACACGAGAAGTTTTTAATGTATTAGTATATCTGAACCTTTTGTAGTCCTTGTTTTTACATTTCTGTGCTTCTTCGGATAGCTCTCCAAGTGGTAAACACTGATATTCTATTAAATCCTTTCCGTGAGCCAAAATCCTATGTACCGTTGGGGTAAGTTTTTTTTGCGGATCCAATTAGTCAAAAGTTGAGCAGTCTTTGAAGTATATTCTGAAAATTTTTCACCATTTCCTTGCAATGCAATAAATGTTATAATTTAAGATAACGATCTCTTGACTAACACCTGTTATAAAAGATGTCATTTCATGATTTTATAAAAATCTCCTTGAAGTATTTCCATCATTCGTCTTTCCGTATCCGTACTTTTAGCAGTCAATTTTCAGTCCCAGCTTTCGGAGAGTTCAGGTTGTATAATCTCCTTCCTGCTCTGAATATTCTCACGATACTCCTCAAGCCAAACTTAAGTTTTTCACGAAATTTGCCAGATTTCTGCCGCTTGCGATCCATTTTCGCCTTAAGTTATATTGTTTGTATTTGATTTTTACCTTAAGCCCCGTACTTGCGTTTTCGAATGAAACGCTCATCTCCTTCAGCAATCCGATTTCAAAATCATTTAAGTTTTCACACTCGTGAAAAACTTTTAAAATCCTTTCATTCATTAACAACATTTTTGCACAAATAAATAAAACTGTCTTGAATTATATTGACAAATACTATTCAGTCCGGATTTAAGGTGTTTCCACTTATGAAGTTGAAAAGAAACTGTCGCAAACGAGAGGAATAATTAGCTCTTTATGTTATATTTTTATACCCTTGCAGAGGGTATTATAAAATTGGTCAGATGTTTGTAACGCACAGAAGGAGACGTTTCCGACCCCATAAAGTATATATATTCTTGATCAGCATGAGAAGCTGAGTCGATATCGCCATGTCCGTCTGTCCGTCCGTCCGCCTGTGCAAATCAACTTCACGCTGGCATCTTAAGAGCTATCGGAATGAAATTTCATATTTGGACTACTTTTGGCCGGGAGATGATAGAGTATGAAAATTGTGAGGATCGGACTACTATATCATATAGCTCTAGAGCAAAAATTTTTGCAAAATTTGGAGTATCCCCATGGAATAATTACCAATATAATAGAATTTGATATAAAATCTCAGATCCCAAAATTTGAACTTGATCGGATAAATAGAACACAAGTTACAGTCAATAGAAATCGGTTCTACGTCATCAGCAAATCAAACAGAGCACATGCATACACACACACAGACGTAGCGCTACACGAACTGTATGTATGTGTATGCGTGTTGTGCTTTGCTTACGGAATGATGGAAGAAAAATTTGTAGTAAAAAGAGAAATAATTTGAATGTTTTGTTTGTGTATTGATGAATTGAGTTGCAAGGAAAGAAATTTCAAAATGTAAAAAAATTATTGCCAAGGACTGCAAGGGTATAAAAACTTCGGCATTGCCGAAGTTAGTTTCTTTGATATTTTGAATTAACTAGGTAGAACGAAAAATCGGTATTACCCTTTGTGTATTAATTAGGTAAAAAAACTAATATTTACATCCAATTAGGTAAACGGAAATAAAAACGACCAACCTACAACTAGGACAAATTTTTCATCAACTTAAATAACATTTACTTGCCTTGTCAGTTTTCCCAAAGCAGCAATCTAACATTGTAGAAAGGCATACATATAAACAGGCATTATTTTTAATACATTTAAATACAAAGTAGCTACAGGCCAATACGCATGCGCTCTTCTTCTTCCTTCTACATGCAGCGCATTTTTTAGGCGAGGTTGCCTTTTTTTATGGCTTACGCATCGTTGTCGCAGCTCTCCGCATATTATGACCATATACATACAGTCAGCACATTTATTCGGACACCCATACGTTTCAACTTTCTTTATAAATAACTTGAAAAATATTTAAGTTTAAACAAAAAATTTTATTCCATTTTCAAAATTCATGTTCCTAATACTAAATTAAAACATAAAAACAAAAAAAACCTTCTTTGGCATATGAAAAAAACTTAAAAAAAATAAAAAAAGGCACATTTTTACGCACAACAATTATTCGGACAATTTTCGGTTACGCGTTTTTCTTAGAAAATGCAACGGTAATCGGAGTTTCTTTTTGCGTATTTTGTCGATGTTACTGCTTCTTGTGCTTTATGATCTGTTTTTTCTTAGTTTCGATGTTAGTTTTGCTCGTGGTTTGCTTCAGCGTGGTCAAAATGGGTCGAGGACAAGATTTATCACTAGATTTGCGCAAAACTATTTTAAAATTGCATCTCGAAAATCGGAGTGTAAGGGAAATTGGAAGACTAATCGGTAAAGCTCATTCCACAGTGCATAGCGTAATCCAAAATTACATTAACACTGGTGATTTGGCTGCAAAACACAAATATGCAGGAAGACCCAAGATTTTGACACCTCGGGAAGAGCGAAAAGTCGTGTCGACCGTACAAAAAAATCCGCGTATTTCGTCGACTACACTTTGCCAAGACATTGAGGAAAGCACTCATAAAAAAATTTGTGCCCAAACCGTGCGTACATAACTGCCTACATAGTGCTGGGTTACATGGTAGAGTTGCACGCCGAAAACCACTCATTTCAGCAGTGAATAAGAAAAAAAGACTCGAGTTCGCCAAACTTCACCTAGACAAGCCCGATTCGTTTTGGGAGTCCGTTATATTTAGCGATGAATCTAAATATAACATATTCGGACATGATGGACCTTCCAAAGTATGGAGAAAGGCAAATGAAGCGTTGAAAGAGAAAAACCTCATTCCAACCGTGAAGCATAGCAGCAGCTGGGCCTGGACAATTGGTTTTTATTGATACAAAAATGGACAAGCACTGTTACAAAAATATTTTGAATGAACACTTAATGTCAAGTGTCGAAAAATTGGGGCTTGATCGGAAGAATTTCTTGTTTCAACAAGACAACGACCCCAAACACGCATCGTATTTGGTGCAAGAATGGCTGTTGTATCATTGTAAACCAAGGGTGGCCACGGAAATTTTAGTTGGGAGCCAGAGCATCGGCGGCAGAGGCTGGGCAGAGACAAAGGTCATTTTTTGGTCGAACTTGTAGACACAGGGACGGACAAGTCTCGAATTTTGCGGAGAGGGGGAAAAAAGGTCGCGATCTCGAGCTCGCAGCTTGTAGGCAGAGAGACGGACAAGTACCGAATCTTGCGGAGAGGGGGAAAAAGGGACGTGATCTAGATCCGCAGATCTAAACCCGATAGAGCACGTTTGGGATTTACTAGAAAGAAGGATTAGAAAACATAAAATTTCATCGAAGGACACTCTTAAAACGGCTCTAATGACGGAATGGGAGAAAATCGATGCAAATGAGACTCAAAATTTAGTTAAAAGTATGCGAAGACGTCTACAAGCAGTCATTGATGCTAGGGGCGGCCCTACAAAGTATTAAACGCAGCAAAAATTTAAGAAAATAAGTTTATTTTGTAGAAACTAAAAATTATCCGAATAAATGTTGTGCTGACTGTATACATAGGTAAATATTTCACATACCTAGTGTACATGTAGTCCGGTAGTGATACTAGGTGATCCTTGTTAGTTGTACTCCACCAAAGTTAGTAAGTAGCTAGTTCAGTAACGATTTAAGTAATTATTAAAATTTATGCAATATGCTATTAATAAAGAACATACTTTTCAGATAAAACCAAAATCGATTGTTGACATCGCCCAATATTCAGTTTTAAAGTTGCGATTTTTTTTAAATTATAATTTTTTCCCATTTACTAAAAATGTCTCAACTTTGAGCGCCTCTAGCACCCATGAATCTCAACCGATTTCCAAAATTTTTGGGATTCATAATCTCTGAAGTATTCCCTATCCCTATTCCCTATAACTTTATAACATACATAACACTCCTCAATTTCTTGTTTATTGTTGCCATGTTCTTATTATTAAAATTGTTTATAGCATATTAAATATACATTTAGTTAAATATATATTATTAAGTATACAAATAAAAGAAATATAATTTCAAAAAGTAAATATAATTAAAAAAATATCAAAGAAGCTAACTTCGGCAATGCCGAAGTTTATATACCCTTGCAGTCCTCGGCAATAATTTTTTTACATTTTGAAATTTCTTTCCCTGCAACTCAATTCATCAACACACAAACGAAACATTCAAATTATTTCTCTTTTTACTACAAATCTTTCTTCCATCATTCCGTAAGCAAAGCACAACACGCATACACATACATACAGTTCGTGTAGCGCTACGTCTGTGTGTGTGTATGCATGTGCTCTGTTTGATTTGCTGATGACGTAGAACCGATTTGTATTGACTGTAACTTGTGTTCTCTTTATCCGATCAAACTCAAATCTGGGATCTGAGATTTTATATCAAATTCTATTATATTGGTAAATTCCATGGGGATACTCCAATTTTTGCAAAAATTTTTGTTCTAGAGCTATATGATATAGTAGTCCGAACCTGACAATTTTCATACTTTATCTCAACCGGGTAATAAAAAACCCCCAAAAAAATTTCAACCCGATAGCTCTTAAGATGGCTGAGTAAAACGCGTACGTACCGACGGACGGACAGGGCTATATCGACTCAGCTTCTCAAGCTGATCAGGAATATATACATATGTATACTTTATGGGATCGGAAACGTCTCCTTCTGTGCGTTACAAACATCTGACCAATTTTATAATACCCTCTGCAAGGGTATAAAAAGTTAATAAAAATGTATCAAAAAAATATATAAAACAATATACATATGTATGTACATACATACATATACATACATATAAAACACTTCGACACCGTCGAGTTCTGTAGTTAAGCACGCATCTCATTTTCCCATTGTCGTTGGCTCGTCGAAAACTCAAAAAGTCTACGAGCCAGCCACTGAAAAAGCGACGGTCACATCTTCGCTTGATTACCTCAGCCTACGCATACATATGCAAAACGAGAACACAGCGACACAGACATGTATTCATCGTTCTGCGACTATGGCAGATTGTCGATGTGTAGCGATACTGCTGTGAGCGAACGTTTTTCGCTCTCGCTGCGGCCGTTCTCTGGGGTTCTACGCTGTTCGGGTTTTTGCCGAAGTTCTCTGGGGTTCCACGCTCAGGGTAGCGTTTGTAATCAAAAAATCTTGAGTTTGACGCATCTATGTACATATGTATTTTATGGTTAGTGCTTAAACTCTATATATGGAGTAGCCTGCAGGAGATCAAACAACATAATATTTTAACGAGACATTATAAAATAATTTATTAACTTTAAAAATTTCCTAAACATAACCCCTTTTAGCTGATAATTCTTACCCAAAACAAAATCTATATTTTTTTTCCAATCTATAGGCATACAATAAAATGTATCTTACATATGGAAAAACGTGCTTATATGTAAGTAGAAACGACGAAATAAATAAATCAAAGGACGAGTTGAAAATTATACTACTTAAGCTAAAAGAAAATGTACAAAAAAAATTGACCTATGGCTGTGCAAAACTGGATCGTTCAAGCGTAATTAATAACAATCCAACCAAAATTCGTGGACTTAGTGGGACTCTTTTTCTTTGGGTTTTTTTTTTCTTTTAATTTTTCTTTTCTAACATGTCACCATAAAATTTTATATAAAAGATTTTTAATTGATTCTTTTTTTTCAACGTTTTCTTGTGGGTTTTTTTTTCTGGGTGGTCAAGCTTTAATAATTGGTCCATCGATGAAGCGCTTCACGATTTGCTGGAAAAACTAAATACGAAATTGGTCACAAAAAAAATCACAAGAAAAAAATCTCAGCTGATCAGAATTGGGTCAAGTTCAGGTTCCACTACCCTAACACGGTCCACAAATTTATTCTCGCTTATACCATTCTCTTAAAAAATTTTTTTTTTTTTTTGCTTCTCTCTTTTCTTTCGACTTTGACTTTTTTTCCTTGGGAATTTTCTTTGCTTCTCTCTTCTTTCGACTTTGACTTTTTTCCTTGGGAATCGAGAGGGGACGATAATAAGCGGTACTTTTTTTTCTCTGACACGAATCCGCGACACAGCCAACGGCCACTTCTTTTTGCATTGGAAGCTTGCTTAAGGTAACAGTTAGATTCTTAGTTTTACAAAGACGAAATTTTCGATTTTACACAGACTTGATTTTTTTTCCTGGTTTCCTTTTTCCTCTTCTATTCTCTTTTTTTTCTGCTACTTTAAACCTTACCCTTTTCCCGTAGGCTTTGTGCCCTTTTTTTATACCATACACCCATAGGGTGAAATGGTATATTAAAGTCGCCAAAATGTATGTAACAGGCAGAAGGAAGCTTCTCCGACCCCATAAAGAATATATATTCTTGATCAGTATCAACAGCCGAAGCGATCTAGCCATGTCCGTCCGTCCGTCCGTCCGTCCGTATGAACGCGTAGATCTCGGAGACTATAAGAGATAGAGCCACCAAATTTGGTATGTAGGCTCATGTAATATGTAGAGTGATCAAGTTTAGTTAAAATTTTTGCCACGCCCCTTTCCGCCCCCGCAATTCAAACACCATATTTGGTATGTATATTTGCTTAGTAGATGCGCACATTTTTTATGTATAAAGATTTTGCCCCTTTCCGCCCCCGAAATTTGAAAAACTCGATTATGGCACAATTGAAATTGATACTAATACCCAGCAAAATACCAAATTTGATCAAAATCGGACAAAAAATAGCCAAGTTATGCATATAAACGTTTTTCCATAAGGCCGGAGTTGGCCGTTGGCGGGCGGTGGCGCTTGGGTGCTCATATGCATGAGTGAGCGAGATACTTGGATATGCTTGTAAAAAGCATGTGAACAGAATTTTTTAAAATAGGCAAATGCATTTGTTATTACAAATTTGAAATATTTGTTTTGCTGGTGTATGGTATACCTAAGTCGGCGAGACGACTTACTTACTTCATTTTTCTTATATGATTTTGTTTCTTCTTATATATTTTTTCTTTCGGGTCTCGCTGAGTTATGTATATGTATATATCTTATTACTTTTTTTCACCTTCTGATCTCGCTAAGTTAAATATATATATATTATTACTTTTTTTTCACTTTCTGATCTCGCTGAGTATGTAGGCATTACTTTTTTTCGGTTTTCTTTTCTTATAAGCTCCCTTGCATATTTATAAAGTCACTTGAAAAATAGCAATATTTCCAAAACTACTAACTGTAGTTCAATACGGTATATTAAGAAAATGAAGAGGAAAAAGAAACAAAAATAATACAAAAACAATTGGCTTAATCCAAACTAACGGTATTTTTAGATATACACTTAGTCTTAATGTTGCATATTTATAAAGTCACTGTTCTTATTTTTATTGTAGCTTAAAATTAACTGAAAAAAAACAATTTTAATTAACAAATAACATCGCCTCGGGAGCCAATAACCTTTTCTATGCGCCCTTGCATACTTCCAATAAGGTTAGCTACCAAACCGGCATCAATTTTCGCCCACTCATTGACTTAAAGTTGAAAACTGGCGATTTTCGGAATATACTCTGTGTGTGAGTATCCCCCATAGATTCTCCATGGGATTTAGATCGGGAGAACAGGCAGGCCACTCTAAAACTTTGATTCCTTTGGAGGAAAACCATGCTTTAGTCTCCCGACTGACATGGACTCTTGCGTTGGCCTGCTGAAAAGTAGGTCGTGCATAGCCATTTTCATCTAAAAATGGTACCAGACTACTTTCCAAAGTACGGATGTAACCAACGCTTTTCATTCGTGATGATACCACTTCTAATGAAAGGACACCACTTATGGAAAATGCTCCACACACCATAATGCTCATCATCTAAAAAAGAACTGCTTAAAAACTGTCGAGTTTAAAATATCCTTGATTTGGGGTTACCTCATTCCATATTGTACTCAAATTGCCTAATGCAAAATTTAATCTGGCAGTTGTAAGGAAGCTCTGGCTGGGGTACAATTCTCAGTCCCAGAGTCCCGTCTACAGAACATTTATTTGATCTGGAGACCTTGATGAGTATTAGGATAGGGGACTGAGACCACTTAAAGGGGAGGGAAAGGAGTAGAAGGAGAGTCCAAGAGGAGTAGCAACGACTGATCTTGTCTGCCAAGCGAAGCCCGCTTGGCCAAGATCCGTTGCCTCTTGGACTAGGAAAGGGAAGCGTGTAAGGAAATGTTAGTGGGGTTATTAGAAAGGGATGGTGAAGAGGAACTACAACGACTGATCTCGTTGGCCGAAGCGAAGCCCGCTTGGCCAAGATCCGTTGCCTCTTCACCTTGAGTGACTGAGCCTGGAGACCAGCGACTGACTTCATCTGCAGGAGAATAACTCATCCTGCCGAAGTCCGCTGATCCTTCGGCTCCACTCAAAAGGTTAAGTGGCCAAGGAAAAGGGGAGGGAAAGGATATACATAAATTTAGTGACAAATAAAGAAATAACGCTGCGGGGTTAAGTGATAATAGTACCGAGTTTATTGATAACTAACTAATCCTAAACATCTTTTATAATTTTGGGTCCCTACCGCACTCAAGCAAAAAGGATCTTAGAACATGGGCTCACCTGCTACTCCTTGTATTCCGTTTGATGATTTTCTATGGGACTATCTTTTTACTGCTGCTGTTGGTTTCACTTTTCAACTTGTCACTCTCGTGGTCACTGGTCAAGTCATTTTCTCCTCATTCTCACTCTCTGTTCAAACCCACCCTTGCTCTGCCTACTTATGTCCTAACGGTGAAAACATGCTATGCGTCTTGTGCATCTCTCTCTTTCACTTTAGATTTTCTCATGGTCTCTTTAGCGTCGGCATACAGCGCAGCGTCCGCAGTCGGGAGGTTACTCTCTCTCCGCGACGCGTCGACGCTGCAGCCACATCCAGACGGTAGCTAGAAAGAGAGGGAGGCGTCGATCGAAAGCATTGGCTATCAGAAAAAGAACTACAGTTAGTTTTGAGGTTACGATATTTAATGTGCCCTGTATGGGCGTATCAAAATAAAAGTAAAAACGAAAAAGGGCCGTACATGGGCGTAGTTTAGTTTGCCACGATAATGTGACTCGTCACACAGTCTTATGACGTGCCAATAGATTGGGGACTTGCTTCATTTTTTCATACCGGAGTATTCCGGAACGTTTAACAGTCCGGGAAATCGTGGAAAGCGATACATTAAGGCCATTTGTCGAACGCAAACGTGATAGTGACATTGAGGAGTTGCTAGCGTTTCGCACAAGTTGCCTTTCCTCTCCCTTGTCGAGATGCCTTTTACGTACTGTTCTCTTTATAGAGCCATACGAAGATGGATTTTTTAAAAAGTTGCGGACAACGGATTGACTACGCCCATTTGACGAGCAATACCTCGACCACTGATACCACTATCGCTTAAAGCTATAATCTTGCACTTTTCAATATCACTTAAAGATTGTCCACGAGGCATTTCCGCAAATTTATGATTTTCTTAATTAATTCGTCCAAACTCCGCCAAATCTAATCTCAAACTGCAACAGTAAAAACTCGCGACCATTCGATAAACAAAGTACCGTTAGTTTGGATTAAGCCAATTGATTTTGTATTATTTTTGTTTCCTTTTCCTCTTCATTTTCTTAATATACCGTATTGAACTACAGTTAGTAGTTTTGGAAATATTGCTATTTTTCAAGTGACTTTATAAATATGCAAGGGAGCTTATTACCCTCCCCGCAGGCAGGTTGACCCCGTCGTTGGGCTGGGATCGCGGGGCTCCGTTTTCGTGTTGTATTCTACGTTATGCTTCTACTAAACTCTTCAGCGTGACCGCGTCGGACCAAACGAGAAATATCAATTTGGTCTCAAAAATATACTATAAAATACTATATCATATTTTACAAAATACCACCATAAATACCATAACAAATAAATTTAAATTATAATATGTATGTAATATGTAAAAGTTTTTTCGCACTGCAAAAATGTTTGTTTTTGATTTCATTTTACAAAATTAATAATATTTAAGTCCAACATAAAACTAAAACAATATGCATTCGTATTCAATTCCATATTCCAATTTAAATTTAAAGTCTTAAAATTGCTCCTTCATCACAGGTGCGAGTACAATGTACGTAAGCGAAGCTGTTTTGGTGCGTTTGCAGTAAAACCGTTGCGCAATGGCATTATCGGGAAACTCATGTTTGATCACATCGCTTATATGGTCCATTGCTCTCATTGATATGTTATGTTCAGCAATCGCTGCAGCGAACATAATTTCTGCCTTTTTGATAGAGGTAGCTAGAGTGTTGTCTAAATCTTTTAAAAACGATTGAATCTGAAAAAGAATAGTTATTATTTACATATAATTTAAAAGCATATAAAGAACTCACCTTTGATTTTTCACAGAAGTATTTCATATTATCTTTATGTTTTTGTGTAGCCGCGTGTTGCTTAAGTAACGCCAGCCTACTCAAAATGTCCGTTTGGCACGCTTTGCAGTGCGCATCCATCTTATTTGCGCTCCTGCCCAGCCATTTTTGATTTTCCGGCATAGTCTCCCACTCAGCTCTATATTTTAGCTTATTACTCATTTTTTTTATTTTTTTGTTTTAATAGATTATCACAAAATTAAGGCTTGATTCGATTTGTTAAAGTGTGACCAAACCGAAAATCCCATATAATACCATAAAATCTATGAAAAATGCTACTAAATACCTATATACCATTAAAATACTTTTGAGCAAAATCAGAGCTGATAAAATATCAAACTATTTAAAATACCATATTCGGCCACGCTGAAACTCTTCTCCCAGCACACTCCAGCCTCTCCCAAAAATGTTCGCAAATCAGGCGTTAGAAGGCCTCTCTTCTGTCAGTTAGGGGTGCAGATAAGGAAGCAAAATTCTGTATAAATTTCCTATACCACCCTGCCAAACCCAAAAAGCTTCTTAGGACTCGCAAAGTTCTGGGTAGCGGGAACTCGGTAATCGCCGAGATCTTTTCAGGATCAGTGCGAATGCCTCCTCCACCAATTATATGCCCCAAATACTTAACTGATTGCATGCAAAACTTGCTTTTCTCAACATTTAAGGTCAATCCTGCTTGTCTGATATGTTCGGCCACCGTTCCCAAAACTCTCATGTGTGACTCAAATGTGTCTGAGATGACCAGTAAATCATCCAGATACACGAACACTTCGTTCCGCAAAGATGCTGGTATCACTTTGTCCATGAGCCTTGACATAGTTTGGGGAGCGTTGCAGAGGCCAAATGGCATGACTTTAAATTGGTATAAAGTCCTGCCGGGTACTGTGAATGCTTTCTTGTCTCTTGATGATTTCTCCAGTGGAATTTGCCAAAAAGCGTCCTTAAGGTCAAGGCTGGTGATGAATACCGCCTTAGGCAATCGCCCGAGAATTCCATCGATCTGCGGCAAAGGATATGCATCCTTTTCAGTCACCTCATTAACCTTTCGACTATCTAAACAAAGTCTAACTTTAACAGGCTTTTGAACCAGTACGACTGGAGAAGACCAGGCGCTTTCTGACTCCTCTATTACTCCCAGTTTTAGCATTCGATCTACCTCACCATATAGCAACTTTTCCACGGCTGGTGAAACTGGAAAGTGGCTTTGCTTAATGGGTTTAGCGTTTCCCACATCAATGGTGTGAGAAAGCGTACTCGTTTTCCCCAGACCCATAATAGAAAAAGCTGGGAATTTAGAAATTATACTATTTAAACTGACTTCCTGACTAACAGCTCTCACTCCTCGGGTAATATGTGAAATGTTTTGCAAAAATCCATGCCTAAATATAATTCCTGTCTTAGAGTAGGTACTACAAATAAAACTAAATCCTTAATTATTCCTTTTAATTCTACCTTAATAACTAATTCGCCAAGAACCTTTTGACCTTGACCATCGGATGTACAAGGCTGCTTCGAACCAATTTTTAAAGGCACCTCGCTACGAATTATATCAATAGCGAATTGACCGCCAATGCAGCTCATTACCACTCCTGTATCTACTAAGCCTTCTATCTTTTTTTCTAATATATTCACCTCCGCGTATGGTCTCGGATCTCGACCTCTACTCCTAATCTCACTTAATTCCTTAATGGTTTGATAATGGGCCTTTATAACAGCGACGGGAACAGCGTGATGAACTTTTTCCCTTACAAATTTCTTTTGGGGTCGTTTCTTTTTGAATTTTGATCAATTTTTGGGGCCAGACCTCATCTTTGCCCTCGCCTTTATCCGATTCCAAATACCCAACTACCTCTTTTGCCAGTGTGCTGGGTGCTAATCTTGTTTCGTCGATATCGCCGGAACACCGCTCGTTCGACGAGATGCTGCAGTGTTCTCCTTGCCGTTTTTTTTTTTGGCATTTTTTGCATGATGGCTTAAATGTACGTGTTCACTGCTCCACATCCATAACAAAAGATTTTTCGTTTTGCGCTACAGTCGTGGTATCGGTGATCTTCTTGTCGGCAATTCCATCATACCAAGGCTATTGCTCCTATTTCATCGCCCAATTCGCCATCGAAAAATTCTTCTGCATCATCGCTAAAAACCTCTCCAATTTCAGCTACATGCTTCCGGATCTGGCCAAATTTTTGGTATCCCTGCGATCGACGCACCTCCTCAAAGAAACATTCCCTTCTTCTACAGATGTCACGAAGTGATTCTATCGAATGTATCTCCAAGTTAAGTATTTCATGTTGAATGTCTGGCCTCAAGTTTCGTCGAACGATCTCGATAAGAGTTCTAGGAGAGAGAAAGTTTCTTTTTCTTTTTGTTTAAGATCCCTAATCAACATCGGACCTGGGATCTCTGAACTGCTTTCTTAGAGCTATGCACAATTCATTTCATCTAATTGATCCAACTGATTTGATCGGAGGCTTTGCCCTCAAAAAGGGTTGTTATATTGCTGCACAGTAATGAAAAATTTCCCTCTAAAGTCTGATGGGTTAAAGCTTCTACCCGATAGATGAAGGAGTCAACACTTAGCGTTTCAGAGACTCCCGAAAACCTAAGTTTCCAATTGTTCATTATATGCCCCACCTTGTCAGGCCTTTGTGTTAGATCTGAGGCAGCTGCTCTCGACGATGGTGGTCTACTTAGAGGCGATATCTGAACGTCCTCCCTATGAAACTCTTCGGGCATCCCCCACCCATGGTCGCGCGAGTTAACATCTTGGCCAAGTCGTGTTCGAGGAAAAAGAGTAACTTTTCCCTGTGTTTATTTACTTTTTAGTATTTTTTTATTATAAAATTAAAACCTCCGTCTTGTTTGACGTTCAACACACAATTGTCATTTTTATTCGGCGACAATGCCGTTCTCTCCTTCAGTTAATTAATTATATATGTATGTATGTATATATGTATGTATGTATATATGTAAGTGTCCATATATGTATGTATGGATATATGTATGTGTGTAAATGTGTATGTACGTATATATGTAAGTGTCTATATATGTATGTATGGATATATGTATGTGTGTAAATATGTATGTACGTATATATACGTACATATGTGTTATTTGTTGCCCTTTTTGATGTGTTGTCCATGGTTTGTGTAGTTGAAGGTGAATTCGTTGGTGTGGTGACCGGGTAGGTAACTCCTCCCCCACTGGATTGAAGTGAGGGCCATAGCGGTGGTCTGAACGAAATTAGTAGCGACTGGTGGTGGTTTGAGAACAATTGATCCTCTTCAAAGGATTAAAATATAGTTGCGCTTTGATTGCTTCCAGGTGAGGTTGTCTATGCTAGGTTTTAAGTCTATTTAACACCAACAAAACAAACTCCCTTTCTGGTTCCAGAATTTCCGGTTGTTCTGTCCATTGATGATTTCTTGTAGATAATTTGTATCCCACGTTGGGGCAAAAAACATAATTTTATCTTTAAGAGGCTTAATACTAAATCTATTATAAATAACATGTTTAGCTATTTTCAGATATTTAGTCTTGTCATTGGCAATGGTATAATGAATGAATTTATAGTCTTTAATTCTGAACATTGGAATTTTTATGTAAAATATTACATTAGTTTTGTTTACAAATGTATCTATTTCAAGTAATCTATATAAATGTTCTTGCGATGAAATTGTGACATTTCGTTTTGCTAAAATTTCTGTGATTTTGTCTTCTTTAGTTGAAAAGAAAATAAATTTTGGGATAATTTTAAAAAAAAAAAAAAAAAAAAAAAAAAAATATTATTTAAATGGTTATACATAACATCAATGCTAAGCCCAATTCTATTTAAATATTGAAGGACATGGATTTCGTTGTGTTCAGTGCTTAATTCCTGATAGATCTTATTTTTATAGTTTTTATTTATTTATTATTTTTTTTTTTTTTTTTAAACACTAGATATACCAAGAAATTTGTATACCTATTTATACCAGAGCCAGTCAATTTGACTGGTTAAGAAAAGTCCTATTATTTTATATTAAAATTCGTAATCCTTTAAAATATTTAATGAGAAATAAAAAAATATAAATAAAATAATAAAAATGCATCAATTGTGTTTTAGTTTTAATCAAAAAAATCATGTTTGTTACATGTTTTACAAATTGAAACCTTTTTTTCTATACATTTTCCGCAAACATATTTCTTGCAGACGCCACAATTTGTATTTGTTTTGTTGTTGTTACAATGCCCTATTTGGCACCATTTACGTACACCTCGGGGATTCTGCGTTACTGGACGGTGATTTTCGTTTGCCTTTATTCGGCTTGATAACTGATATTCAGCTGTGAGATCTTCAGCTAATCTAAATAAAAACTCTTTCCTAGTTATATTCTTTCCAGTTACATTTTTGTACAAAATCCAGGCATTGATCCCGGCTAAATCCAAAATATTGAAAAATATTTGAAGTGGCCACCTTCTGGATCCAGATTTCACAGAATATTTCCTAGCCATTTGATCCGTAACATCTACACCGAATTTGGTGTTATTGTAAAAGGAGACAGTTTCTGGCAGTTTCTTGAAACTCGTATCTATTTTGACGCCTTTGTGCTTCGTACTCAATAAAAGGACCTTCTTGTTAGGCTTACTCTTGTAGACAGTAAGTGAACAATCGTTTGTTTGATATAGAATCGTTGAAAAACGTTCCATACCATCTTTTTTTTCCTTGCAAATTTTTGGAAGCTCCCGTTTGTTGCAGCGTAATGTACCAACCAAAGCAGTATTTTTTGCTAATAATTTCAAAGCCAGTGGTACACTGGTAAAAAAATTGTCGGTTGTCACACACCTTCCTTTCATGAAATAAGGTTCTAATAGTCTTGTTACGACATATTCACTGAGAGGAGTGGACGAATTTCGTTTTTCATCTTTTCCCAAGTAGGGAAAGCCATTTACAACATACTTCGTCTCGACATCAGAAGCCAGCCAGAATTTTATCCCAAATTTATCTGGTTTATTTGGCATATACTGTGTAAATCGACATCTAGCTTTCGTGGGAAACAGTTGCTCATCTACTGTAATAAATGCTCCTGGTTTGAATGAGTTTTGACTGTTCTCGACAAATTTATCCCAAACAGTCGATACCAGCGCAAATTTATCCGTTTGCAAGCGTTGACTTCTCTCATTTCTTTTGTCAAAGCGAATAAAACGTAAAATTTCCGTAAAGTCATTCCTGCTCATGCTTTTGGGAAAAAATTCAGGACCCCACTTACTTATAATATCTGTTTGTTATTATCGGTTGATCGGTAATGTTTGAAAATCTTATAATAATTTTATTATTAACGTTTCATTGATGATTGACATTGTTTATTCATTTGTTCAGGCTCCCTTTAATTTCCCTAAATTCCTTTCTTTTTTTTATTCTTTTTGTGTAATAAGTATGTTGTTGTTTACAATAATTAGGTATGTATGTATGAAAAATCGTATTAAATAATTTTTTGTTTGCTTGTGTTTTTGTATTTTATATTATATATATGTATACCTGGATTTTTGCTAAGGCTTTCTTGTCAATCGTTTTATTTTTGACTTGTCAATTTTTTGCTTTTTCTTTGTAATAAATGTGACCCCCTTATCTTTAGTGACAATATGTTTTGAAAAGCGAGGAGTCAATTTATTTCTTCTATTTTCTTTTCTGAATACTGTCTCGTCAGTTTCCACTTCTGGTGGATCCTTCCTTTCTTCGTTTAGTTTTAAAGTTCGTTTTTATACCATACACCCATAGGGTGAAATGGTATATTAAAGTCGCCAAAATGTATGTAACAGACAGAAGGAAGCTTTTCCGACCCCATAAAGTATATATATTCTTGATCAGTATCAACAGCCGAGTCGATCTAGCCATGTCAGTCTGTCCGTCCGTCCGTCCGTCCGTCCGTCTGTCCGTCCGTATGAACGCCTAGATCTCGGAGACTATAAGAGATAGAGCCACCAAATTTGGAATGTAGGCTCGTGTAGTATGTAGAGTGATCGAGTTTGTTTCAAATTTTTGCCACGCCCCTTTCCGCCCCCGCAATTCAAAAAAAACGTTTATCTCAAAAACTATTGCAGCTAGAGACACCATATTTGGTATGTATATTTGCTTAGTAATTTTGTAAGTATAAAAATTTTGCCACGCCCCTTTCCGCCCCCGAAATTTGAAAAACTCGATTATCTCCCGTAATTTTTAACCTTGTGGAATCAAATTTGGCACACTTAAATCTAATACTTATACCCAGCAAAATACCAAATTTGTTAAAAATCGGACAAAAAATAACCAAGTTATGCATATAAACGTTTCTCCATAAGGCCGGAGTTGGCCGTTGGCGGGTGGGGCGCTAGGGTGCTCATATGCATGAGTGAGTGAGATACTAAGATATGCTTGTAAAAAGCATGTGAACAGAACTTTTTTAAAATAGGCAAATGCATTTGTTATTACAAATTTGAAATATTTGTTTTACTGGTGTATGGTATACCTAAGTCGGCGAGACGACTTACTTACTTCATTATATATAACTTCGTAATCGTACTCTAACAGTCTGAGCTTCCATCTCACCAATTTGGAATTTGGTTCCTTGAAACTCATAAGCCATGTCAGGGGCTTATGGTCAGTGACAATTTTAAATTTTTGACCAAAAAGATACGGTCTAAAATACTTAATTGCCCAAATTATGGCAAGCATCTCTTTTTCGACGGTAGAGTAGTTCGCCTCGGTGTCCGTTAGTGTTCTGCTAGCGAATGAAACTGGCTTGTCCGATCCCAAGTTTCCTTGAGATAAAACAGCCCCTAAAGCGGCATTACTTGCATCTGTAGTAAGTATAAACGATTTATCGAAATCAGGGTATATTAGGATCGGGTCATTACATAACAAGGTTTTACAATATTCGAAAGTTTTGATAAAGTCCTCGTCAATAGTAACCTTTGATTTTCCCTTGTTGTTTAGTTAGTGGTTTTGTTATTTTAGCAAAATCTTTAATAAACTTTCTATAATAACCCATGACACCTAAGAATGATTTAATTTGTTTCTGTGTAGTAGGCAAAGGGAATTTCTTTATTGTCTCAATCTTTGTCGGGTTTGGCTTTAGCCCTTCGGGGGTAACAATGTGACTCAGATATTCGATTTCCTTTTTCAGGAATTCAGACTTATCCGGTTGTAATTTTAAATTTGCATTTCTAATTTTCTTGAAGACTTTTTTTAAATGTTGGATATGTTCCTGTAAGGATGGCGAGAAAACAATGATGTCATCCATATATGCAAGGCAACAGGTTCCAAATAAGTCACCAAATAAGGAATCTATTACCCTTTGAAAAGTTGCAGGTGCATTCTGATAAACTCGTAATGTCCTCCCTCCGCCAAAAATGCTGTTTTCTGGATGTCGTCCTTGTGCATCTCTATCTGGTGGTAACCACTGGCTAAATCCAGTATTGAAAAATATTTCGATTTCCCAATTCTATCCAAGACATCGTTTATTATTGGCATAGGGTACTTGTCTTTTATGGTTTTCTCATTTAGCTTTCTAAAATCTACAACTAGACGCCACTTTCTTTTTCCTGAGGCATCGGCTTTTTTTGGCACAAGCCAAACCGGTGCACTCCAAGGAGAGTGACTATGTCTTATTATTTTATTATCGAGTAATTTTTATACCATACACCCATAGGGTGAAATGGTATATTAAAGTCGCCAAAATGTATGTAGCAGGCAGAAGGAAGCTTTTCCGACCCCATAAAGTATATATATTCTTGATCGGGATCAACAGCCGAGTCGATATAGACATGTCCGTCCGTCTGTCCGTATGAACACGTAGATCTCAGAGACTATAAGAGCTAGAGTCACCAAATTTGGTACGTAGACTCGTGTATTACCTACGGTGGTCAAGTTTATTTCAAATTTTTGCCACGCCCCCCTCCGCCCACGAAATTTAAACAAATTTACCCTGAATTTTGTTCCTGATTGCTCTCAAAATCATGACCCCTGCAGGTGTCTGATCTGCTCCTTTAATAAGCATTAAAAACTCCTCAACATTGGTAATGAATTCTTTTAGTCCCTCTTTATTTCCCTCACATACAGGCATAGACTGAATCAATAGTAATAAATCGGATATCTTAAACCCACCCAATGGCTCCTGTGTTTGTGGGCCAGTGGGTTGGGCTGGAGGAATCTCCTGATCTAAAGGCATTGATAATTCGAAACTCATTGGTAATTCGAAAACTTATTTTTTTTTTGAATTTGTTTTGTTGTCTAGTCTCTTAGATCGTGTTTCTTACTTTTTAACTTAATCGTAGCTTAATATATCTTTCTTACTTATGTTTTATTGCAATTAGTGTTATGTGTAAGCAAGGTGTCCTTCCTTCTTTTTTTTTTGTAATCTGTTGACTCACGAATTGTTGTCCCTCCGTGTGGCAAGCGATGAAATGATGGTTTTAAATAGTTGTTGTTTTATTTCGCGGTTGTGCTGAAGCTAACTGAGATTGTTGCTCGTTGCAGTAGTCCCAACTTCTTTTTTTTTTTTGAATCTGTTGACTCACGAATTGTTTTCCCTCCGTGTGGCAAGCGATGAAATGATGGGTTTAAATATTTGTTGTTTTTTTCGCGGTTGTGCTGAAGCTAGCTGAGATTATTGCTCGATGGAGTAGTCCCAACTAAGGGCGGACAGTCATCAGCCGTGAATTTCACCAGATTAAGCCCTTTTCACTTTCGGCTAATATTGTTGGGCCTTTGCTCGCTCCAGTTGACAAACTTGAAGCATTCGAATTTCACAGCTTGTTGTTTAATTTGCACACACTTTGACTTCTGCCTACTTTTCTTTTATATTTGAAGATCGATGTTGCTTCCAAGGCGGTTGAAAATTAAATGACTCGCTGCCCAAAGGTTAGGAAACTACAAAACGCACTCCAAAATTTGCGACGGCACTCGTCAAACAATTCTGACTGTCGCGACATCGCTGTCGTTCTGTTCTAACGGACACGTAAAGCCACCAAAATGTGCGACTCGCGACGCGGTCAGACGAAAAAGATGATGAAATAGAGACGCTTGTCGCGAAGCAACTTTGTACCGTTGCGGCATCTCCGTCACTTACTTTTTAGTATTACTACCGTTATTTACTTTTTAGTATTTTTTTATTATAAAATTAAAACCTCCGTCTTGTTTGACGTTCAACACACAATTGTCATTTTTATTCGGCGACAATGCCGTTCTCTCCTTCAGTTAATTAATTATATATGTTTTTTTTTTTTTTTTTTTTTAATAGGGGGAAAGCATTGAAAGCCGAAGTGTGGGACTTGGTATCGACCTTGGTTAGTGGTCACCGCACCGCACTAAAACCTACCCTATGCTCCGTATCCCTCTCGCGGAACCAACGCTGAAGTATTACTTCACGAGGGGGAGATGGCACGTATGCCTCGTCTAGAGTTTACCTAGAACTGAAGTTTTGGTTACGCTGACTTTCAGCACGACGCAAGGATTGCATGATGACTGCTGCCATATGGCTAACAGCTAGCCAATTGTTTTGCGAGCTAAGTAGGATATCCATAAAGTCATTGACTATAAATGGCCTCCCAATGCCTAGGCTTAGCTCTTCCCGTTCAGCAGAATATCTAGGACAGACAAACAGGACGTGTTCTGCGTCTTCTATATTCCCCACACAGTGTGTGCAAAAGGGATCCGTCTCATGTTTAAACCTATGCAAGTAGGATTTAAAGCATCCATGTCCCGTCAGTAACTGTGTCAAATAGAAGTCAGTCTGGCCATGTTTGCGATTAAGCCATGGCCGAATGTCGGGGAAGAGGCGCCTTGTCCAGCTCCCATGGTTTGATTCACGCCATCTGCGTTGCCAGTTAGTCAGAGTCGTCTCTCTTCTAACTGGCGGCGGATCTCTATTTCTAGCCTCGTTAGCCAAGAGGTCTAGTGGGGCCATATCAGACAGCACCAGGGCGGCATCTTCGGAGACTGTCCTAAACGCACTTATGGTCCTAAGTGCGCATGTTCGGTACGACGATCTGCATTCCCGGCTGTAGGTGGGGGATGACATCGCTGGTGCCCATATGGCGGCGGCATATAGTATGATGGACCTTACCACCGTCGAGATGAGCCATCTGCTCCGTTGCTTGGGGCCGCCGACGTTAGCCATTAGCCGAGTTATAGCTGACGTGGCCTTCGCAGCTTTATCTGCGGTATACTGCAGGTGAGCTTTAAATGTTAGCCTATGATCCATCATGACTCCGAGGTATTTGATGGCAGGCTTTGATATTATAGAGCATCCGGCGACTTCGATCCTGGCTGTTTCCACTTTTTTTCTGCTGCTTATGAGCACGGCCTCGGTTTTGTGTGCGGCTATGGACAGTGAGTTTGCCTCCATCCATTCCAGAATCCTGAACACAGCTGCATTGGTGTTCTCTTCCGCTTGCTGGATATCCTTGGCCACAGTGACGATGACAATGTCGTCCGCGAATCCCACTATGCGGGTGTCGGTTGTCATATCCAATCGCAGGACAGTGTCATACATGACATTCCACAATATTGGCCCGATCACTGATCCTTGTGGTACTCCGCCTGTGATGGTGTGTTTCCGTGGTCCAGCTGCTGTGTCGTAGAGTAGCACGCGATCCCGGAAATATCTGCATATCAGGTTAATGATGTACTCAGATATGTTTAATCGCTCTAGGGACTCGATAATGGAGTCCCAGCTGGCCGAATTAAAAGCATTCCGAACATCCAACGTTGATATAAGGCAGTATTTCTTGTTGCCGCCTTTCCAGCGTTGCCCTTCGATGGCTTTAGCGGCTATCTCTGCCACCGAACTGATGGCGTTGATAGTGCTGCGTTTCCTCCTGAATCCGAATTGCCAGTCCGACAGTCCATGACGTTGCTCCAGTTCCTTCTCCAGTCTGTTGCAGATGATGCGCTCAAAAAGTTTCCCAATCACATCAAGCATACACAGGGGTCTGTATGCTGATGGGTCATCTATTTTGTCACCTTTGGGAAGCAGGACCAACCTTTGTAGCTTCCACCTCGTAGGGAACTCCCGTTGCAGCATGCATGTGTTGAAAAGTTCCACAAACGTCGACGCGTATTTGCAAACTAACAGTATGATTACAAGAGCCGGGACCCCGTCCGGGCCCGGGGCTTTATGTACGTTTATCCTCTTCCCTGCTTCCACGACTTCACTAGCATCTGTGAATATCGGTGCACATGGCGTTCCGCTCGCAGCTAAATTCCTCGTCGGCCTTGCAGGGAATAGCGTTGCTACAATGTGACCCAGCTTGGTTGGATCCGTTGGCATTATGCGCCTGGCGAGTTTGCCCATAACCAATTTATAGGCAGTCCCGTATGGCTGCGCATCCGCATCTGCGCACAGCTTCTTCCAGCAGTCCGCTTTACTTTTCTTAATCTCCATGTTTAGGTTGGCTCTTTTCCGCTTGTAGTCTGCAAGCAGTTCCGGAAACGTGGGCATTCTGCGGGCACGTTGCTGTCGTCGTCTGGCCTGGTGACATTGCCTCCTGGCATCCGCAATCCTGGCATTCCACCAATGTACAGGCTTACATTTGTTGGTTCCATGCCGTTTGCGTATCATGGCTGCATCACACGCTCTGCGAAGAATGTCGCCCGTGTGGTTGGCCTGGGTGTCCGCGTCCGTGCTGCAGTTCCTTGTCACTTGGGTCATCATGGTGAATAAAGCTTCTTCGCTCAGCGTGCTTGGGGCCCAGCTGTAGAACGTCGTTGGTGTGCGTGCAGGTGGACAACTCTTGATAGAGCACACAATGGCGAAGTGGTCGCTGTGCGTGTAGATATCCGAAACTGCCCACTGCGCGCTGCGGGCTAGGCAAGGGCTAGCAAACGTGAGGTCGATCACGGAGCCTCTGCCAGCCTTATTGTAGGTGTGGGTGTTGCCTACGTTGAGCAGACTGATGTTGAGTGCGGCAAAAGCGTCCAGCAGGGCCCTGCCCTTTCTGGTAGTCCTTTGGCTGCCCCATTCCGTTGCCCATGCATTGAAGTCGCCGGCTATGATGGTTGGCGTGTGATTTCTGGCGTCCTCCACTAGTCCATCCAGTATGCTGCAGAATTCGTCGAGGTGTTTGCTCGGTGCTATATAGCAGCTGTAGATATATACTCCATTGTACCTCGCCCTTACATATCCGTCCGCGCTGTGCTGATTTTCCAGATGTGTCCTGCTGTTGCTCCAAATTGCCGCTCCATAACGATGGTTTTGCGTCCAGCTGTGGTCCTGTATATGGGAATATGGCTCGCACAAAATTGAGAAATCTACTTTCATGTCCCGTACAGTTTGTTTTAGGAGGTCCTGTGCAGACCTGCAGTGGCTTAGATTGAGCTGTAGAAACTTAATCCTTCCTGTTACTGTCAGCCTCTACAAATAACGAGCAAGCTCTGCTGAGCGTGTTGTGCGCCGTATTGCTCCTCTTATGTCGTGTGCAAAGTATGCACGCTGCTCTCCGGTCACATTGCTTTGAAGCGTGTTCCTTGCTACCGCAGTTTAAGCATAGCTTGGATGCGTCGTGCTTGCTTCTGCACCGAGCTGCTGTGTGCCCAAAATCCAGACACTTGTAGCACCGTCTCGGCTCAGTCTTCAGGCGTACTCGGCATATGCACATGCCTACTCGTATTTTGCCCGCCTGCAACAACTTGTTCGCCAGGTTCGGGTTCACCACCATTGTTGCGGTCTGTGTACCACTGTACGCTTTCCGCATCTTTGGGTGACATTCTGCCGGCAGATCCTCGTCGATCAGTTCCAGGACGGCGCGCAGAAGATCGTCTGCACTGTGGAATTCTGCGAGATCCTTTATTTCGACCATAGCCTTGTCGCTGATCGCCTTGACATCAGCAGTGTCTCCAAGTGCCTGTTTCACTGCCTGCTGAAGTTTGGCAGTTGCTTCGTCCGCTGGCTTGGTCAGCTGTAGGAGTAGTTCCCCGGCTGCTGTGCGTCGAACCGCACATACATTCTCCTTGAACTGCTGGATTCCGGCGTCTGTGTGGACTGACTTTAGTACCATCGCGTAATTGGCTGGGTCCTTACACTTCACCATGATGACGTCCGGCCTCTTCTTTTTAATGGGTCTCGGCTTGCTTTTCACCTTGTGCCATTTCCCTCCAGCGGTGTTCGTCGCGTGTGTTGGTTCAGCTACTACTGTTCCTGGTGATGCTGCTGTTGCTGCGGGGCTTCGGGTTTTTGGAGTCCGCTCCTGGATTGGCGACTTCTTTTTCCTCCTGTCATTTTTATTTGCTGTCGGTGGGTCTTCCGTCCTGGTGACCATCCTTTTCGCAACCTCTTTGGTGGTTTTGGCGACAGGATTGCGCGTTGCGCATGTCAGGCATGGTCCAGCCTTCACCGGATGTTCCTGCATCTGCTCCATTACCTGAAGGTGAATGGATTTCATCTTAAGATGTGCCTCCTTCATCCATTGAGTTGTGTTACGCGTCGGGGGAGCCTTTTTATTAACCGAGCCATCTATGATCTCGTCTAAGATCTTTCCCAGTTCGGCCATCAGCATGTTTAGTGCCTGCGGCGGTCCTTTAAGTTTCTTCGGCGAGGTTCCACTTTCGGTGTTGCAAGGGCTTGCTTCCCTTGCCCGTTTGGGTGTCTCTTCTACGCATCCGGCTGAGACGAACATTCCTCGAGCGGCTGGCGGGGCCGAGTGAAGAGCCTGCGGCGGTGTCCTGGCGATCTTGCTTCCTTTGGCGAAAGGATTGGCTCCGTTTGTGCACAGTCCGTGCTTTTTACTGCTGCTGCTGCTGCTTGTCGCTATGTCCGCTGCATCGGCCAAGTTTGCCACCGGTGCAGTAGTGGTGGTGCTAACGGTTGTTGGGGCCTCCAGAATCCGTGCCCCTGCCATGGCTTGTACCATGGGTGGATTTCCACAACTGTGGCTGCCACCTGGAGTAGTTGACGTTTTTCCAACCATTTTTCCATGAATTTTTTGCATTTTATACCTGCTGCCAGGTTTTATACGCTGTGGCCGCTGGCACAAGCGCAGACCACAGTCTTTTAGGTTTGTTGGTCCTCTTCTTGTAACCTGAAAAGATTGCAAGTCGGTAACTTAAGACTTACTCTGCCTATAGGGGATTTTGAAAATCGCGCCTAAGCGAGCGCCCAAAAGCACGCAACACTATGGAGTCTGATGTTGCGAGCTTATGTTAAGCCGTCAGCTGGTTTATCGGTTCTGTTATCGATCGACGGTTCACAACACTAGTTACCAGCTGATTAATTGCAATCGGCAAAGTAAAAAAGCGCTATGAAATCAAATGATAGGGAAAATGCCAAAAAGTGCAATTTTCCCACCACAGGAGAAAGCGCGGGATATGGTCAACACCCCCGCCGCCCCTCCCGGCGTAACCGCCAAACTATGTCTGATGGGAAATAAACAATTTCTCCAACACAACGGATGCAGCCAGCTAGGCAGCCGATTGCAGTCCAGGTGAGTGGCCAGTCTCTTGACGACCCTTCCTAATCCTTCCCCTCTATATTCCAGGTGTTGTACGTCGATTTTGTCCTTTTTCTTTGCGGAGGGACTGGTAAACGCGACCGCACTTGAAGATACACATACTCTATCTTTTAATTATATATGTAAAAAATTATTCGTTAACCACAATCGTTTCCATTTTCCCCGACGGAACTACCTTTCAGTATTGCTTCATCGGGGGGAAAAAGCCACCTACGTCGGGGTTCGAACTCGAGAGCAACAGAATTGTAGATTTAGTAGGTCTCCACTGAACCACCGACTAGGCATATGTATGTATGTATATATGTAAGTGTCCATATATGTATGTATGGATATATGTATGTGTGTAAATGTGTATGTACGTATATATGTAAGTGTCTATATATGTATGTATGGATATATGTATGTGTGTAAATATGTATGTACGTATATATGTACATATGTGTTATTTGTTGCCCTTTTTGATGTGTTGTCCATGGTTTGTGTAGTTGAAGGTGAATTCGTTGGTGTGGTGACCGGGTAGGTAACTCGCGCATTTATTCTATTTGTATTAACTGACTGCGCGTTTGCTATCTGAGCGGATACATTGGTTGCGATCATTTGAGCCATTCTTTCGGTTAATTGTGTGAGAAGTTCATTTTGCATCGTTTTCAGAGCCGTGGAAAAATCCTCAGGACCTCGATTCAAACCTGCTTCCGATATGTTTTGGTCACTACTCGCTGCTGCTTGGCACAATTGCTTTGTCTGCTGACTAGTTTTTTCCGCTACCAATGGAGGCGGTGCTGCTTGCTGAGATATTATAACAGTTGAGCAGACTGGGCAAGTGGTTTTTGATTGTAAATAAGATCTTATGCATGTTTTGTGAAACTCGTGTCCACATTTGGCCTTGCAAAGGTCTAATGTGGCCATAGCTTCTTTACAGAGGGGGCATTTGCCTGGCGCTGGGCCTGGCTCTTCAATATCTGACTTTTTTTTTCTTATATTTTTAAATTTACTATATTAATGTATCAACTTCTCAAAATTGTATTGTATTTAATAGTTGATTTGAGGATTAAAATGCTTGTGAACTTTAAAAATTTATGGAAATAAACTGTTTGATCCGCCGCTAGCTTGACTTCCTTATTGTAGTCCAGAGTTTTTTTTTATGACGAGCTTAGAAGAATAGAAACAAAAACATGATTATCGTGAATAACTAAATCGTGGCCAGTGGAAATTTTAGCAACTTCGCATCTGGTTCCAAGCGAATTAAACTATGTACCTAAAAAGGTACCTAGTATTCAAACAATAATCATTAGAAGAAGTAGTATAAAACGTTGAGTTGTCGACTTCAGGCGTGGTAATGTGTTTATTAAGAATAAACTACCAAAACATCCAACGTCTTATGTGTCTAAACAACCACGCTAAGAAAATGTAGCATAATCCTTAACCTTCTGTCTAAACGAATTGGACCACTCACAGCTTCTAAAAGCCATTTAGAGGTTTACCAGCATTGCATTATAGACAATTTTAAGGACATGGGGATTTAATCAGCCCTAGATGAGCAGGGACAGCATCGTGCAATTTTACCTGTAATCCTCTAACTCCGTCTTGAGCTGGTGAAAAACAAATATAGTTTACTATCTTATAAAATTCCCCAACTGCAACAGAATCGCTAAACAGCTGTTGTTCCAATTAGGAGGACTATTAAAAGAAAGACAGAAATGTGAAGTACCGAAATATTAAATCGTGAAAAGTAAAGTTTATTTAGAAGTGAAGTGAAGATAGGTATTGATCGTGAACCACAAAAAATTTGTGGCCCTATTGTTGGGCGCCATAAATAATAATAATTGTTACGTGCAACAAACACATGTAGGCTAGTTGGTGTCTCTCAGCTAAGGCATGCTTCTTGAATTCCTTATGCTGAGGCCTACTTCAAGTCAAGACTTTATTATTCTGTTCTATAATAAAAAACTAGTAAGCTCTTTCCATAGTACTAGCTTTAGTCCCTTGTAATGTTTGCGCGTAATTTAAATTTTAATTATCCGACGCACATTTGATTTTATCGCCAACTATCGAGTGCGATCAAAAATATGCGGCGAATTCATAACCGTTTATAGTAATAATGCATCTCTGTAGGAGCTTTGCAGCGTAGCCGCAGCTAACTTCATAAAGGGAATAGGAGCGAAAGGGTATTGTAGTATACTTTTAGGGATAGGATTAGGCCACATTTAGGGATAGATTATAAGTAATTAGAACTTAAGCATAATGTCTAGCTTTAAGTACCGTTGAGGACACTAGCCATAAGACCAATGTAAATGTTCCCCTATAAATACCGGGCTTGCGGCCCCAATAAATCACTTCAAGTCAAACCTTGCCTTCGCCTATTACATAGCGATCCTGCCTACTATCGGCAACAAATAAAAAAGGCAAAATAAAATAAAACATCCTTGCCATACAAAAAAGGCAAAAGTGAAAAAAAAAAACACAAAAAGGAAGCAGGCTGAAGTATCAATGCCAAAGGATAAAGAAGCGCTACAAAAGGCGTTGGAGGACTGCCCGCTGGACGGACTACGGCCGCTGACTATCGAGGAATACCGAGCCAGGCAACCTGCAGCACGAGCGGAGCTGGCAAGAAGGAGGCGAGAGCAGGACGCGCTGACGGCAATCCCCCTTGTCCTAAGGCCAAAGCGGCGAGGCGGCCACCTGGTCCGCTTTAGGAAGCAGCGTGCGGCTCTACTGGCGCAAATCAACAGCGACCCGCCACCACCCTGAACAGAAGCGTGCAAACTTTGGAGCAGGATAGATGAATTGGAGAAAACGCACGAGAGAAATCAACAGGCAAGGCGGCAACAACAGCAGATGCAGCATTAAATAAAAAATTTTAATAATTAATTTAATAAAAAGAGTGCTCATAATAGCACCTTTTCGGTAAGAGGCGATTTTTGAGCTGCCACTATTAATGTAAATACACAAAAACACAAAACACAAAAAAAAAAAAAAACAAGAAATAAAGAGGAAAATATTAATATATTTTGTTTATAAATTCCTTTTTTGAATAAGTCTATCATTGCCAAAATACCCTAGAAATAAAAGAAAAGAAAAAACAAAAAAAAAATCACATATTTTGAAATATACACTAAAATGAAAACTACTCAAAAACAGAAAAAAACAAATATATACATAGATAATTAAATAATAAATTACAATCAGCCTAATATACCCCAACATACCCTAAAGAAGAGAACATGTCAAACATGTGCAGTCAAAAGTGCACAAACAACAAAAGCACACTTGTAAAGCTTGCCGCGATCAAAGCAAGCTTTTGAAAAAAAAGAGCTCAAGTAAAATTCACAAAGCTTGCAAGCACAAACAAAGCTTTCTGATCGCAGCAAACTCCACAAGATCAAATTTTCCCAATAACAGAGTCTAAATACCCTATAAGAAAAATTATGAAATTTTTTTGGAAACAATATAATATACATATGTATATATAATATTATAAAATAGAATCTTAAACAAATTTAAAAAAAAAAAAAGAATCAAAATTTTTTTTTATATATTAGGTACAATATAAAGATGAGAAATAATAATAACAATAATATGCACCTTGAAACTATCTTCGAGAGTTACAATAGAATAAAGAGTAGCAGTACAGACATATGCAATGAATCAAGCAGTCAAATCTTCACTGAGCTAATATACAGTTTAAATAAACAACTAATAAGTATAGCAACAAAACATAATATAAAATTCACAATACCGGTAGATTCGAATCTAGAAGCAACTTTTGAACCTCTAGTAGCATAAGACACAGAAGAGCCAGGTGTAGAGAATAACCCAGAAGACATTCAAAATACTTGTTCAAAACCAAAGATGGTGCAAACAAAGATTGAATTTCTTAATACAGCTTCTAAGCTGATTAAAGAGTATTATGGTGGAGTAGAAAGACATCTAAGTTTCATAGATTCATTAGAATTAATCAATGAAATAAAGGCAGAACATAAAGAAACAGCTATTAAAGTCATAAAAACAAAATTAAAGGGGGCCGTTAGACTACTAGTAACAAATGAAAACACTATAAGTGGTATATTCCAAACATTAAAAAAAGAAATTAAGGGTGAAACAGTTCAGGTAGCAGAGGCAAGATTAATGAATTTAAAACAAAATGGCAAGAACGCAAGTTTATTTATGTCAGAAATAGAAAATCTCACTAAATCATTGAAACGCGCATTCATAACAGACAGCGTAAACCCTGAAACAGCAAAGAAATATGCAACTCAGACAGCAGTGAAATCATTTATAAAGAACTGCGAAAACAAAAAGGTCACAACAATAATAGAAGCAGGCAATTTTACTGAAATGAATGATGTTGTAGCTAACTTTGTAAATACATCTACAAATATGGAACAGGATCACAGCGTGTTTTATACTAAAAGAAACAATTACACAAATAGGAACTCGTACAATAATAATAGAAATTATAATAATAATTACCAAAATAGAAACCTAAATGATAATACTAACTATAACAATACTAGGAATTACAATAACTATAATAATAATTATAATCGAAGAAATTATAACAATAGAAATACAAAAGCTAATTATCCTCCTAAAACACAACAAAATAAGTCAGATTTCCAAACGTAGAAGAAAATTCGGAAAACTCCGAAAGTCCTCTGGTGTAAAAAATCGAACAAATAAAATATATAGTTTAAATTGCAACCTTAATAGCTATATAACTTTAACTTTAACTTTGACGATGTAGGGACAATAAAATTACTATTAGACACAGGAGCTGATGTATCACTAATAAAACAAAAAATATTAAGAAAAGACAATACAGTTGACATACAAAGACGGACAAAACTTAGTGGAATAGGCAAAGACGTCCTATTTACAATAGGTGAAACCAAACTAAAGATCAGCAACCTCTCAACGGTACACACCTTCCAAGTAATAGAAAATGATTTCCCCATCCCATGTGACGGAATCCTGGGGTTTGACTTTATAAAAAAATTCAATTGCACACTCAATTATTCCACCAACAAATTTATAATAGATCCGTATAAATCAAGATATAAAATTATAATCAATATAGGGATCAGTCAAAACACACGTGTATTCCATATCCCACCTAGAACAGAAAAAATTGTACGCATTGCAATATCCTCAAACAATAATAACATCTTTATCCCTAATCAAGAATTACACCCGGGGGTATTCGTCGCAAACACTATTGCTTCTAAGACTAATCCATATGTCCGCATATTAAATTCTAACAACACAGACGAGCAAATTACAAATATAAACCTATTAAATGAAAAACTGTCCGATTATGAAATCTTAAAAATAGACAAACAACATGATTCAAAACATAAATCCACAATAATGAACAAACTAGCACCCCATTTTCCCGACTTCGTGAAAGAACCTCTACATAAATTATGCTCAGAATTTGATGATGTATTCGCAATAGAATCTGAACAAATATCCTCCAACAATTTCTATAAACAAAAATTAAGACTCAAAGACACAACACCAGTCTACACCAAAAACTACAGGATAGCACACAGTCAAAAAAACGAAATCAATAAACAAGTGGACAAATTGATCAATGATGATATTATTGAACCATCAATGTCTGAGTTCATTTTTTATTGGTTCCTAAAAAATCGCTACCTGGCAGCAAAGAAAAACGGTGGAGGTTGGTAGTTGATTATAGAAAAATTAACAAACAACTAGTAGCGGATACATTCCCATTACCTAGAATGGACGATATCCTTGACCAGCTAGGACGCGCTAAATACTTCTCTTGTTTGGACTTAATGTCAGGATTTCATCAAGTAGAATTAGAAGAAAAATCTCGGGACATAACATCATTTTCCACAGATAAGGGCTCATTCAGATTCAAGCGATTACCATACGGATTAAAAGTTGCACCAAACTCGTTTCAAAGAATGATGTCCCTTGCATTCACGGGTCTATCACCATCCCAAACATTCCTTTACATGGATGATCTAATTGTAATTGGGTGCTCTGAAAGTCACATGATTAGAAACTTAAGGGATGTTTTTGAAACCTGCCGAAAATATAACTTAAAATTGCACCCTGACAAATGCTCTTTCTTCAGACATGAAGTTACTTTTCTAGGACACAAATGCACAAATAAAGGAATTTTACCAGACGAAGCCAAAAGATTTGTAGCATTCTGTAATTACTACCGTAGATTCATTCCAAACTTTGCATACCATGCACAATTTATCAATAGATTATCTAGGAAAAATGTAGAATTTAACTGGGATGCAAACTGTCAAGCAGCTTTTGAATACTTAAAAAACAAATTATTAAGCCCACAAATACTCCAGTATCCAGATTTTAATAAAAAATTTTGTATCACAACTGATGCAAGCAAGATCGCATGTGGAGCCGTCCTCAGCCAAGAATTTGATGGACTCCAATTACCCGTATCATACGCATCTAAGGCATTTACAAAAGGCGAAAGCAATAAGTCAACAATCGAGCAAGAATTAACAGCAATACATTGGGTAATTCAATATTTCAAACCATACATATACGGAAAAAAATTCCTCATTAGAACTGACCATCAGCCATTAACATACCTATTTTCTCTAAAAAACCTATCGTCAAAGCTTAGTAGAATAAGATTAGATTTAGAAGAGTTCGATTTCACTGTAGAATACATCAGGGGACAAGAAAATTTCGCAGCGGATGCTCTTTCCAGAATTGAATTTGAAAATATAAATATCAAAGAAGCTTACTTCGACAATGCCGAAGTTTATATACCCTTGCAGTCCTTGGCAATAATTTTTTTACATTTTGAAATTTCTTTCCCTGCAACTCAATTCATCAACACACAAACAAAACATTCAAATTATTTCTCTCTTTACTACAAATTTTTAAGCAAAGCACAACACGCATACACATACATACATACGTGTAGCGCTACGTCTGTGTGTGCGTATGCATGTGCTCTGTTTGATTTGCTGATGACGTAGAACCGATTTGTATTGACTGTAACTTGTGTTCTATTTATCCGATCAAACTCAAATTTTGGGATCTTGGATTTTATATCAAATTCTATTATATTGGTAAATTTCATGGGGATACTCCAATTTTTGCAAAAATTTTTGTTCTAGAGCTATATGATATAGTAATCCGATCCTGACAATTTTCATACTTTATCATCTCCCGGCTAAAAGTAGCTCAAATATGAAATTTCATTCCGATAGCTCTTAAGATGCCAGCGTGAAGTTGATTTGCACAGACGGACGGACGGACAGACGGACGGACATGGCTATATCGACTCAGCTTCTCATGCTGATCAAGAATATATATACTTTATGGGGTCGGAAACGTCTCCTTCTGTGCGTTACAAACATCTGACCAATTTTATAATACCCTCTGCAAGGGTATAAAAATGCAAATGTTTTATTACTGTTGGTGGTTAGATTATATAAAATAAGAGAACATTAAGCCAATTATAATAGAAATGTATGTCAATGTTAAGTATGTAACCCGATTATAGATATCGATGGCTCATCAGTCATAAGTAGATCTGGTATGGTCAGCAGTAAACAATAAAGACCTAGTTAATCAATAAAAACGTACTTTGCTGACCTAACACGATGTCGAACTATGCACTGGTGAGCTTGCTATTTTGTACTATAAAAGAAATGCATTATTCTTAGTAAGATCAGATACCAATTGTAGCTACATCGGGTGCGCATCGCTGTGTTTTTGGCCCCCATCTCTACCTTTGTAATCTCACTCCGAGGTCCACCCAATTTATGTGTTGGTTGCGACAACCTTTAGTCACTGGTTTATGTGCTAGTGCCTATATATATATATAAATAAATAAACATTTAATAACTTCAAGAAACACTAACGTCTTTCATTGAACATTTTGGTGACCCCGACATTGGCGGCTCCAAGTTAAAAGAATAACAGACTTGGTGAAACCGTCATCAAGCGAGAACATTTGGTCAACTCAGGCGACCAATCTCTCAACAAAAAGGAAACTGGTCAACTAGGCGACTACTTTCTTTGCACGCTTTGGACACGACAATCCTAAGCGAGGGCACAAATTGATGAACATCTCACATCAATCTGGGGTCCCGACTAAAAAACATCGCAATTGATTAACTTGGCAATCATTGCGTAGCCACCTTGGCGAATAAAAAAGATTATTGGAAAACTAGGAGTTGGTTTTCCGCAACGGGGTAGCAGTGCATACCCATTGAATAAAAATTGATCAACTAGGCGATCACTTTATAAAAAACATTTAACAACGATTTGTGTCAACGAGGCGACCAAATCATAAAAAGTTATTGTATATAAAATAAAGTTTGGCTAAAAAAGTTATTTTATATAAAATAAAGTTTGATCAACTCAACTCTGTTGCACTCCCTGGCGTCAGCAATATCTGACCTAGTTAACTCGGTCAGTAACCCAGGTAGTACACACGAGTATAGATTTTGGCATTGATCAGCAATTTTTGAAACAAAGAAAAGAAACTCAAAAAATTTGTTTCACTGTCGTGGCAGTTATCAGTGTAAAAGAAGAGGTATATTGGAAATAAAAATAAACCATTGTTAAAACACTAATCAAAAGGCGACTTCGAATTTTTTGTATTCTTATTTGTGCTACACTTGACCAATTTTAGGAACGAGTCGGAGCGTTCCCTGTCTTTGACAAAATAAATAAACTCCCATCGGGTCAAGTACTAGTACAGATAAGCAATTACATAAGAATATAAAAGAACATGGAGGAGTTTTATAAACAGCAGACAGAACGAGGAGAGGCAATCCAGGCCTTCATTCGGAATACCAAAAAGATTCTTTTGCCAGGAAAACGAAGCCATCTTATTTCGAGGAAAAACTTGAGCTCCTGGAATACATGTGGGAGAACTTCGAGAAATGTCATCAGGAGTTGATGGACAAATTAAATAACGTACCAACTGAAGATGATTACTTTGTAACGGAGTATTTCAGCAAAATGAAGACGGTTGTATCTAATATAGTGGAAGAGTGGAAGGACCATTTGGAAAAATAAAGCTAGAGAGACAAGCTCGCCAACGAGAGGAAGAGCGAGTCATGATCAAACCACTGGTTCGCAAGCAAAGTGCTCTGCTGGAGTCATTATCCAGGACATTAAGACAAATTGTGCCTGAAGATAAAATGACTTATAAATCGGTAGTCGACAAATTATGGATGCAAATTGAAGAAATCCATTATGAGATTCACCGGCTAGCTGAAAATCCAGCCGAAGCCGGATATAATATAGCTACGTTTGTGGCCGCAGAAAATACAATGCTGAAATTCTGTGTGGCACCAGCAGAAAATGTAGTGATACAATCACCACCTGTATTGCAATCGATACAATCATTGCAACTACCCAAAATTCCCATTCCAAAATTTGATGGGGATTATCTGAAATGGCAACAATTTCATGACATCTACAAAAAAGTGGTTCATGAGTCAAATGTATCCACGATAGAGAAAATGTGGTACTTAAAATCAAACCTTTCTGGAGAAGCAGAGAGATTGATACGGCACCTGGAATTAACAGAAGCCAATTACAACACTGCTTGGTCAGTGTTGCAGGAACGTTTTAATAACAAACGAGTTCTAGTAACAGCCATACTGACAAAGCTGTTTGATCACCCAAATGTGGGAAATGACGCAGCTTCTATAAAGAATTTGCATGATAACATTTTTGAATCATTGCAAGCCTTAAAAAATGTAGGCGTCAATATGGAATCGTCAGATGCTGTCATAATGTTTCATATGACAAGAAAATTGGATAGATTCAACCACGCACTATATGAGCAATCTCTTTCCAACACAAGGGATCTGCAGGAAGTAAAGGACTTCCTATCCTTCTTGGAACAGCGCTTCTTAACATTAGAGGCGATTGGGAAACCAAGAAACGAAAATCGCAGCATTGAAAAACCAAGTCCAAGAAAGACATGCGCAACAGCATCTGGGACAAACAGTACCCTGTGTGCTTTCTGCGAAAAAGCAAAGCACAAACTCTTCCAATGTGAAAAGTTCAAAACCAAATCCGCAGCAGAGCGGCTTAATTGGGTGCAGAGACACAAATTGTGTGTCAACTGCTTCAAGCCGGACCATATGGCAAAAAATTGCTCTTGGAGGGGATGCTTTAAATGCGATAAAAACATAACACAATGTTGCATTTAGAAACAGGCAACCAAATTGCTACATCCGCTTCTGCAGCTTCTGCGTATGGAATTGGCAGAAAATACACCCTGTTGGCAACGGCCAAGGTAGTGGTAAAAGGGATCAATGAAAGGAAAGGAGAATTTCGAGCACTCCTGGATAGCGGCTCTCAAGTAAATCTTGTCTCAGAGAGACTGGTAAAGAAGTTATCGTTAAAAATTAGCGAGACTCATGTGCATATAAATGGAGTGGGTGGTCAACCACAGATAAGCAAGGCGCGAGTAAGCTTGGTTGTAAGGTCAAGATACAACAAGTTCGCAATGCTAGTTGAGGCATTTGTATTGCCACACATAATAGGTGACCAACCCACAGAACAAATAACGCAGAAAGTCACATTACCAGACAACATTCAATTAGCGGACCCAACATTTGATAAACCCGGAAAAATTGATATGCTGTTGGGAGCTGATGATCACTATGCTATACTGCTACCAGAAAGGAGACGGGGCAATCGAAACCGTCCAACATTACAAAACTCAGAGTTCGGATGGATTGTTGCTGGCAGAATTAATATGTCAACGTCAGCTTCAATCACATGTATGGTAGGCATGACGAATCCAGAGGAATCACTGGAAAGATTCTGGCAGCTAGACACACTAGAGCCAATAAAAAAGTACAGGAGTCCGGAGGAAGAATATTGTGAAAATTCTTCCTCGATAACCTACACACGGCGGCGGACAATCGACTAATTGTAAAGCTTCCATTTGCTGAAGAGGCGTCATCTCTTGGAGAATCTCGGGAAGTAGCCATAAGAAGATTCATGTCGTTAGAGAGGCGAATGAACCCTGACATAAAAAAGGAGTATGTAAAATTTATGTCAGAATATGAACAGCTTGGACATATGAAGCAAGTAATGGTAGAACAAATTCCCAAGAACCATTACTTTATACCGCATCATTGTGTACTAAAACCAGAAAGTACCACCACCAAGCTAAGAGTGGTATTTGATGCATCATGCAAAACGTCATCAGGAAAATCACTGAACGACATTTTATATCCTGGACCAGTTGTACAGAGTCAACTCTTCTCAATTCTTCTGCGGTTCAGGACACACAAATATGTGTTCACGGCAGACATTGAAAAAATGTATCGTCAAGTTTGGATAAACCCTGCCGATCAATTCAATCAGATGATTGTGTGGAGAGAGGATCCAAGTCAAGAACTAAAGTTTTATCGTTTAAAAACGGTAACTTATGGAACCACGTCAGCCCCATATTTAGCGACGAAGTGTCTGGAATATTTGGCACTGAAAAACATTGAGAAATTGTCGTCTGGAGCATCAGCATTAAAAAATGACTTTTATGTTGATGATTGTCTCACAGGAGCAGACAGTTTACCAGAAGCCCTGCAAATAAGACAAGAGCTTCTAGAAATCTTGAGACCTAAGGGTTTCAACTTACGAAAATGGTGTTCAAATAGCAGTCAACTTCTAAAGGAAATTCCAAGGGAAGATACGATTGCTGACATCAATCTCGGTGACACACTGGAACAAACAAGTGTCAAAACATTGGGAATCATATGGGCACCCAAAGAAGACCAATTATGTGGAAAGGCTCAAAGACATACAAAAGGAATAACCAGACGAGTGGTGCTATCTGAAGTCGGTCAAATCTTTGATCCTCTAGGACTGTTCGCTCCGGTAGTGGTAAGAGCGAAAATGTTTCTTCAACATGTTGCTACCGAACGAATTGAGATGGATGGTGACCTACCGCCGTATTTGGAGAAGCAATGGGAAGCTTACCGAGAGGATGTACAGGCACTAAACCAGATGAAAATTCCAAGGCATATTTTTGATGGCAAGGTCCCCACTACAAAGGAATTGCATACATTTGTTGATGCATCAGAAAAGGCGTATGGTGCGGCAGTTTATGTCCGATCAACCTATAAAAATGGCCAAATTTCGGTCAGATTGTTGTGCGCCAAGTCAAGAGTGGCTCCCCTGGAAAAACAGACACTGCCCCGGCTGGAACTATGTGCAGCTGTACTTGGAGCTGAACTCACGGATAGAGTTCGACAGGATCTCCAATTCGGATCAGAAAGTGTGGAATCATTTCTCTGGTCAGACTCAACAGTGGTACTCTCTTGGATTAATTCACGAGCATCACATTTCCACACGTTTGTGGCTAATCGGTTGACAAAAATACACGCAGTATCACATCCAAGGCAATGGCGGCATGTGTCATCAGCGCTCAACGCAGCTGATGTTCTGTCTCGAGGCATATCAGCAGTTCAGCTTAGCACACATACATTATGGTTGTATGGACCACTATTTTTGCATGGACCACAACGTGGCTGGCCAGCACCATTTAAGCCTACAGAGCACACGATGGATACCGCTGAGAAGAAAACCAAGGTATTCAGCATGGTGACTGACACGGCAAACAACAAGAGTGAATGGATATATACGGTAAATCACAGAAATTCGTTTTACCGGCTACAGCGAATAGTGGCGTATGTGCTACGGTTTTGTCACAAGCAGAACAGGAAACCAACGGCTCAGTTAGAGGTGGAAGAGTTGGACCAAGCACGGAGAGTGATCATTAAGCAAATTCAAGAAACAGGATTTGCATATGAATTACGGCACTTAAAGAAACGACCTGATCAACCGCTAGATCGCAAAAGCACAGTGGCAACATTGCCACTAATACTGGATGAAGATTCAATCATACGAGTAGCAACTAGGCTACAACAAGCACCAGTATCAACGGAAACAAGGAATCCATATCTCTTGCCGTATAATGATCCGGTGGTAAAAATGATGCTACGAAAACTTCATGAAGAGAATCTTCATTGTGGACATGAGGCACTACGCGGAATAGCTCGGCAACAGTACCATATCATTAAGGTGAAACCGATGGTCCGGAATGTGATCCAGGGCTGCGTAGTATGCACCAAGTACCGGCCTCAGTTCTTTAAACAGGTCATGGGCGACTTACCTGAGCATCGGGTATCTCAGAATAGACCCTTTCTCAATGCCGGAGTAGACTATTGTGGACCATTCTGGATCCACCATAAGGTTCGAGGAAAACGTCCCGACAAAGCCTACATTGCAGTATTTGTATGCTTTGCAACCAAGGCAGTACACTTGGAGTTGGTCGGAGACCTGTCCACCTCCTCATTTGTGGGCGCGCTTCAGCGCTTTATTGGGCGCAGAGGAAGATGCCAGACATTATATTGCGATAATGCAACAAACTTTGTTGGAGCAAACAACCAACTTAAGGAACTGACCGATACAATACACTCAGAAACGGCAGCAGGTAGTATCAAGGAATTTTGCAATCAAAAAGGAGTGCAATTTAAGTTCATACCACCACGGTCTCCACATTTCGGAGGATTATGGGAAGCTGCGGTAAAGTCCGCTAAGCATTTACTATTAAAAAACGTATCGACAGCAAACTTAACGTTCGAACAACTGTCTACTATCATTGTCAATGTTGAAGCAGTGCTGAATTCTCGTCCGTTAACGCCAAACTCAGACGATCCCAACGACTTAACAGCTCTAACCCCAGGCCACCTATTGATTGGAGAACCATTAGTAGCCCAACCAGATGCAGAGCCAATAACACAGCGATCGATTCCAGAGCAATGGGAATTAGTGCAACGGCTTAAGCATACATTCTGGACGCAATGGTCTCAAGAGTACCTACAAGAATTGCAGGGCACATCCAAGTGGAAAAAACCATATAATAATGTCAAAGAAGGCATGATGGTAATTCTAAAGGAGGATAATGTGCCAATTTTGCAGTGGCCAATTGGACGAATTGTTAAATTATATCCAGGCCTGGATGGATACGTCCGCGTGGTAGACGTTAAAACAGCCAGAGGCACCTACAAGCGGGCTATCCATAAATTGGCCCCCTTGCTTAGAGAGACAGCGACAAAACGTAAAATCGAGGCAGATGACACAGAATCGAATCCCCAAAAGGACTCTGGTATCGAGGACAACGCAGAACCAAAACCAAAAAGACGCTTATCGATCGGTCTGCCACCGTTGGCAATGACGATCTGCCTAATGCTGTTGTTATTGCCTATAGCATTTGCTCAAAGAACTAATATAACTCGATTCAACCCCAAACCAGGCATATACTATGAAAGTATTGGCACAGGAAGGATGGCAACATCTGACTGGACTATTGTGGCATTCTACGATCTCGAACCATATTGGGCCGACTTGAAGACATTTTCAGATGGAGTAGTAAAGGTTGGAGAAATATGCGTGTTAATGAAGGTTCCAGAGGCATGCACCGCAATGCAGAGGCACTTCGAGCATGTCAACTCAGAGCTACGGACAGGAAATGATCTCCTTCACATAGAACGCCAACGACGATCGCCTTTAGATATAATTGGGAACATTGCGAACGGCTTATTTGGTGTGCTGGACTCAAAGTATGCAACAGAGATGTCAGGCACCATACGAAAAGTTAAATCAAATGAAGAGTACCTATTGAACTTGCTGCAAAATCAGACATCTGTAATTGATTCAACGATAAATATCATTAAGCGAGATGAAGCCACAATTGAAAATCAGATGAAACTAATGGAACAACAAATGAACGACATGACCAAGGTCCAGGACAATGCGGTAAAGGCATTGCAATGGTATATCACGTTAACTACTCAGATGACAGTTATTGCAGGGAATTTGCAACGAATTCAAACCGAAATTTCCCGAGTATTTACAGATGCCCATCATAGCAAAATAAGCCCGTTACTACTATCACCAGGCCAGCTTCGGGAACATCTGAGCCAACTGAAGAGACATCTTCCGTTTGGTTTGGATTTGCCAGTTCCAGATAACGACGTCTTGCAATTATATGGCTTAATGAAAGCACAAGGCACAATCGCAAACAATCATGTGATATTTAAGGGCACATTTCCATTAGTGGCAACGCAGGCAGTGCAACTGTATAACCTGGTGCCCATTCCAGCAATTGGAACTCATGGGATTGTAATCATGAACATTAAAATTCCCATCATTGCTGTCAACAAGAAACAGAATCAATACATTGGGCTCTCAAGAGCCGATTTGGAACAATGCCATCAGCTCAACAACGAGCAATATATTTGTTTTGATAAACAGACGACGTTTTCGGCCAATAGCAACTGTGAGTTCCAGCTATTCAAAAACACAAAATCATCAACTTGCCAAATACAACACACAAACAGATCATTCGTGTGGTACGACATGTATCAAAAAAATCAGTGGATTTTTGCCACCATTAGACCAATTGAACTCGCAGTGACCTGTGACGATAATATACAAGGTGTCACTATTAAGAAGACTGGATTGTTGACTCTAGACCCGACGTGTACAGCTAGGAGTGCTGCTATACAAATAACAGGTCACCGTATAACGACGACAGACACAATGAAATTGTCATATGTCCGATTTGGCAACTTCAGCATTGGCCCAACAAAAGTAGCGCCAACAACAACACAATTTACAAAGATGCAGCTAAGCTACGACGAACTAAGCAACATTCAAGGAAAACTGGAAACTAAGCAAAACTGGAAATTGCCAGAAGACCCCAGACAGCCAGCTCACCATGTTATAGTCTCCTACGTAGCGTTAACAATACCATTGGCTCTTGTGATGGTATATGGAATAAAAAGATGCTCACAACACCCAAGACACAATGGTCCAGAGCAGACAACCGTGAGGATCGTCAATCCCATACCGACTCCTGCTGCAGTAAGCCCAGCCCCCAGCAATTTTGCGGTCAACGTTGGATAACGTTGAACAGGTGTTCAACGGCCGGGAGTATGTTGGTGTTTAGATTATATAAAATAAGAGAACATTAAGCCAATTATAATAGAAATGTATGTCAATGTTAAGTATGTAACCCGATTATAGATATCGATGGCTCATCAGTCATAAGTAGATCTGGTATGGTCAGCAGTAAACAATAAAGACCTAGTTAATCAATAAAAACGTACTTTGCTGACCTAACACGATGTCGAACTATGCACTGGTGAGCTTGCTATTTTGTACTATAAAAGAAATGCATTATTCTTAGTAAGATCAGATACCAATTGTAGCTACATCGGGTGCGCATCGCTGTGTTTTTGGCCCCCATCTCTACCTTTGTAATCTCACTCCGAGGTCCACCCAATTTATGTGTTGGTTGCGACAACCTTTAGTCACTGGTTTATGTGCTAGTGCCTATATATATATATAAATAAATAAACATTTAATAACTTCAAGAAACACTAACGTCTTTCATTGAACAATTACCAAAAATAAAGAAAAATTGCTCTCCTTCAACATAGGCGATTTGATCATTAGTGGAAGAATAGATCTAGATCGATTCCTTCCAAGGCTTGAAAAAGAAGCCGGTGTTAAAAGAATCTATAAACTGAAGATAGACATGTCAGAAAAACTATTAAGGTCATTTACACTTAATGAACTAAAACAAAAAGGAAATGACACATTGAAAAATGTAGAAATAGCGGTTCTCCCTCAAGTAAAGGTAATAACAAATAAGGAGGAAATAAGAGATACATTAAATAAATATCATAATGATCCAATATAGGGAGGTCGATGCGGGGTAAACAGAATGCTAGGAAAAAGAAAGAGAAACATCCCAAAACTGTCCCATTCTCATCCGAAACTGTAGAACCCATTTACAACATTGATGACTTCAATAAAGAAATAAAATTTAAACTGCAAATAGCACAAAATAGAGCAAAACTGCTTATCGAAAAATTTAAAGCATTACAAAAAGAAACATATGATACAAAAACAAACAAAATATCACTAACTGAAGGACAAGAAATACTTTTAAGAAATGAGACAGGACATAAATTAGAAAACAAATACACAGGCAAATATAAAATACAGAGCATACGGCCTAACAATAATATTGTAATAACTGATGATAAAAACAAAAAGCAAACAGTACATTTAGATAGAATAAAAATAATATAAATAGGATATAAGAAATATATAAATATTTTTTCTTTTTGAAAAATGTAAATGTTCCCCTATAAATACCGGGCTTGCGGCCCCAATAAATCACTTCAAGTCAAACCTTGCCTTCGCCTGTTTCACCGTATAGCTCACCGATAGTTATGGTAAAGAAGAAAAAGACGGGCAAATCAATGCAAAGTCGATAAAGGACGCCTACCCAATGCCACGCATCGACTACATATTAATTTAGCTACGGGAATCTCAAATTCATAAGCAGTCTGGACCTAAAAGATGGACGTTGGAAGAAAACAGCAGACCAATGACGGCATTCACATTTCCAGGGAAAGGTTTATTCCAATGGAAAGTGATGCAAGTGATGTGGTAGTGAGCAAAACAATCGAAGAACACATGAAACATCTACGAGAAGTGTTCAGGAGATTGAAAGACGCTAATTTAAGAATTAATGCTGAAAAGTGCCAATTCTTCAGAAAAGAGCTGAAATTTCTAGGTTACCTAGTGACAGAAAATGGAATTGCAACAGACCCAGACAAGGTGACTGCAATAGCTCAACTGAAGCCGCCAACTTGCAGAAAAGAATTTCGGCAATATCTAGGAGTGGCTTCGTGGTACAGACGATTTGTACCAAGTTTTGCAACGTTAACACACCCATTAAACGCACTGCTCCAGAAAAAAACAAAATGGCACTGGAGCGAAGAGCATCAAGCAGCATTCGAGTCAGTAAAGGAACGACTGACGAGTGGCCCAGTATTGGCATACCCAGATTTCACAAAGATGTTCGTACTATAGACGGATGCAAGCAACATAGGATTAGGGGCCATACTAGTACAAAGCATAGAGGAGGGGGAGAGAGTGATATCGTACCTATCGAGAGAGTTAAATCAAGCAGTAAAAAACTATTCGGCAACAGAAAAGAAATGCCTAGCAATAGTTTGGGTAATACGCAAACTAAGACCATATCTCGAGGGATACCGATTTAAAATGGTGACAGATCACATGGCATTAAAATGGTTGAACAGCATAGAGAGTCCTACGGGCCGGATAGCCAGATGGGCGCTGGAATTGCAGCAATACGATTTCGAGATAGCATACCGAAAGGGCAAACTAAACATTGTTGCCGATGATTTGTCAAGACAACCAATTGAAGGGTGCAAGAGAATTGTAGACAATGGGGCCAGGTTACGACAAGCGAACAAGGAATGTGCCTGGATGCAGGATATAATAAACAAAATGAAACATCAGCCACAGAAATACCCGGATTACACAATGGAAAATAGCCAAGTATACAAGAACATTCCACACAGAGCAGGACAAAAAAAAGGGATGTCGTGGAAATTATGCGTGCCGAAAACACTTCGACGCCAAGTAATGGACGAAAATCATACTTCCACAACGGAAGGGCATACAGGCAACAGGAGAACTATTGCCAGAACACCAGCGAGATATTACTGGCCGGGAATGCAACGTGACATTAGAACGTTTGTGGGAAAGTATGCCAACAATTCAAGCCAAACCAACAGCAGGCAGCCAGAAAAATGCTAACACAAATACCAGAGGAACCATGGCCCACAATATGCGCCGATTTCGTTGGACCATTACCGAGATCGAAATATGGAAATTCAATGTTGCTGGTAATCGTAGACAGATTTTCAAAATGGACAGAACTAATACCAATGCGCAAAGCAACGGCCGAGAGTTTGGTAAAGGCTTTCCGGGAGAGGATCCTGTCTAGATTTGGAGCCCCAAAAGTGGTGATAATGGACAAGGGGGTCCAATTCACTAGCAGAGTATTCAAAAAAATGCTAGAGGAATGGGGCTGCCAACACCAGCTAACAGCACCGTACACACCACAAGAAAACCCAACAGAAAGGACAAACAGAACCGTGAAAACAATGATCGTACAATTTATGGGGGAAAATCAACGCAACTGGGACGAAAGTTGGCCGGAAATAACGCTGGCAATAAATTCCAGCCAATCGTAGTCAACTGGTTTTACGCCAGCATACATAATACAGGGTGTAACGATCCTTTTTCGTCCTTCGGGATATTTATGTTATCTCTTGGGCTAGGTTCGGTGAAATTAAAAAACCCGTTTGAATTTAGTTGTTTAATACTTATATGTATGTTTATTCAAAATCACTGGTGGGCTCAGTTAGATATGGCGGTTTCTCTATGGCAGTTCAGGACTTAGACAGCGTTGGTGAATTACTTCGAATCCCTCGTCGCCCGTTCTCGTCTTCCCCTTGCTCCTGTGGCTGTTGCTAGCTACCGCCTGGAGTTCGTATTATATGTCCAACTTGTGTTCTCCTTCTTCCGTATCGGGTCTCTTGGGACGTGGCTTGGTCCCTCCAGTATGTATCTTATGACCTTTATTTAATTCTTTTGGTTTATCTTGATCCTCTGGGCACCTTTACACCTCGGCACCCCCTTCGCTGTGTTCTTGAGATGGCCTTTGCTTGCTTTATCACTTTGGGACAAATCCCGTAGCTGGTATCACGAAGCAGGATTTTCCTCAGCAATTGGTAATCATCAGAATATATAGATCCTGGAATCTCGGCAGTAGGATATATCCTCGTGCCTGCCAATGACCTTGCATAGTCCTGGAGCCGCTTGGCTTCTCTCAATTTTATGCTAGCTTGGGTACGGTGCTTGTCGTCCTAATTTGAGGACTTGTTGTTATCTGATGAACTTGATAGGTTACTCGTAAGGCCTGCACAGTTCCTAGATTTCTTTTTCTCTTTTTCTCAGGACTTGTATTTACTTGATAAGTTCTTAAGGTTACTCGTAAGGCCTTAATTACTTGTTACTTGATCACGACTTGATGATTTGATCTCAGGCGCTGGCTGGTGTAGTACCGCTATACAGCTGGTATTTTTCCATAGGCCTTCTACTTTCACCCACGCATCCACTTGTTGCTATGCGTGGCGAAAGTCCCGTATTCCTTGGCGCATATGTGTCCACTTTCCTTGTGGCTGCGCGCCTATTCGTTTCCTTGTCCTTGTCTTTCTCCCTTGTATGTATTGGCTTCCATCACTTTCACCCCTTGGCGTCGCCTTTCCATTGGCCGCCCATCGTATCCCGTTGACTTTCGCTGCTTTCTTTTCTCTAGCGGCGCTGCCGTCGTCCGTCGCTCCCTTCGATACACTCGTCATACCCAACTTTGCCCACATTCCTTCCACATTATTTATATATATATATTAGCTGTATTAACTTAAACTATTGTTTAATAATAATTAGCCTGATTAATTTTGTTTGATTTCATCTATAACACAATCTCACGCGCATATCGTATCCATTGGATAGAGGACTTCCCTATTACTCATCCCTCCCCCTTCGGCTTGCATATTCCCCTATCCAATCCACATACCATTATCGTTTCATGCATTCATGCAATCTCCGCACCCGTCTCATGGGTTTGCTTGGCCCTCACTTTTGTTCGCATGATTTCGGCTGCTCGCAATCTAACTGCTTTCGATCTCGCATGCATGACGTAGGCAGAGAGCACCCCATTGGCCACCGGTACTCTCCCTCTCGGTCGTACACGCATAGTGTACGTGTAATGTACGTGTATGCTTATTCAGCGTATAGTCACATGCATGGTATGCTAATGCATGTATCTATTATTGCCTCTCTGTGCTCTTGATTTGTCTTACAAGGCCAATGCCCTCTTTTGCATGCAATTATGCCCTCAAGCTTCGTTTCATTTGCTCTTATACAGCCGATATCGTGTATTATGCCTCCCACGCTTCTTCCCGCTTGTACGAAATCGCCAGCGTTTGCATGTGGTTCGATCGGTCATGTTTGATCGTAAATCATGTGTTTGAGTTGGTTCGATCGAGCCGTGCTGGACTTGGTCGCATATCGTATGTGTGATTGTCGACATTTCGCATTATGCTTCCCACGCATCCTCCCGCTTGTACGAAATCGCCAGCGGTTGCGTGTAGTTCGCTCGACCATGTTTAATCGTAAACCACTTGCCTTGAATCGGTTTGATCTATCAATAGCAAGCTTGGTCGTATATCGTATATTTGGTTTGTGTCTCGGCTGTATCTTGTATCTGGTGCATCCTTTGCACCGTTGGATTGCGTTGCTGCTTACTTGTTGTGTGGGATATTATTATCAATTATAATGTTCCTCACAAGGGGCGGGAACCAAGAATGCCAGGTGCGTTGTATGATAGTGTCACGACAGGCACAGGGAAACAGTCTATACCACCAGTGGCAAAGGCAAAACAAATGCCAGAGCTATTCGAACTAATACGGCGTAATCTAGATACAGCCGCGCAAGATCAGGCGAGGCATTACAATCTAAGACGAAGAGACTGGAGTGTAGTATACTTTTAGGGATAGCATTAGGCCACATACTTTTAGGGCTAGATTGTAAGTATTTAGAACTTAGGCATAATGTCTAGCTTTAAGTACCGTTAAGGACACTAGCCATAAGACCAATGTAAATGTTCCCCTATAAATACCGGGCTTGCGGCCCCAATAAATCACTTCAAGTCAAACCTTGCCTTCGCCTATTACATAGCGATCCTGCCTACTATCGGCAACAAATAAAAAAGGCAAAATAAAATAAAACATCCTTGCCATACAAAAAAGGCAAAAGTGAAAAAAAAAAACACAAAAAGGAAGCAGGCTGAAGTATCAATGCCAAAGGATAAAGAAGCGCTACAAAAGGCGTTGGAGGACTGCCCGCTGGACGGACCACGGCCGCTGACTATCGAGGAATACCGAGCCAGGCAACCTGCAGCACGAGCGGAGCTGGCAAGAAGGAGGCGAGAGGAGGACGCGCTGACGGCAATCCCCCTTGTCCTAAGGCCAAAGCGGCGAGGCGGCCACCTGGTCCGCTTTAGGAAGCAGCGTGCGGCTCTACTGGCGCAAATCAACAGCGACCCGCCACCACCCTGAACAGAAGCGTGCAAACTTTGGAGCAGGATAGATGAATTGGAGAAAACGCACGAGAGAAATCAACAGGCAAGGCGGAGAAAAGGAGAAAAAGGAGAAAAATTTTAATAATTAATTTAATAAAAAAGAGTGCTCATAATAGCACCTTTTCGGTAAGAGGCGATTTTTGCGCTGCCACTATTAATGTAAATACACAAAAACACAAAACACAAAAAAAAAAAAGAAGAAATAAAATGGAAAAATATTAATATATTTTGTTTATAAATTCCTTTTTTGAATAAGTCTATCATTGCCAAAATACCCTAGAAATAAAAGAAAAGAAAAAACAAAAAAAAAATCACATATTTTGAAATATACACTAAAATGAAAACTACTCAAAAACAGAAAAAAACAAATATATACATAGAAGTTACGAGTTTCCATTTCCCTTATAGGGGAATTCTTACCATTTCCTTCCTTGGATTGTAAGGATGGGACTTGGGAAACTCAGGATTGTTACAGTGAGACACAACACAATACTTGATTTATACGTTATAAGTTTTATTCACTTTGTAACTAGATTTAGTTAGTTCTACGTCTGAACTAAGACTGCCCGCTCTGTCGAGCGTGGTCCTTTAAATATACCCCAAGATGCCCAAAGGGCGCTGGCTGCGGCGTTGGGATCGTGTCAGAAGTGGGTCGCCTCTTCCGGCGAATTCTGCTTATCGGCAATATTCAAAGTGCTTATACTAGAAAAGGGAAGTGAAGTACCTAGTGTGACCAACGAGGGTCGTCTTGGGTCACATTTTGCTAGGGTCGCATAAACACTAGGAGACATAAGTTGCTTACTTGGCTAAGTGTGTTTACAGGAAATAAAAGACGTAGGTAGCTTAGTTGGCTAAAAGATGCACGCGTGCTGTGTGTGGTCTGTTGGTGTGTGAAATGTGAGTGTATGAAATGTGAGTGGGCTGGTGTTACTTAGATCGATAGTATGGGTCGCGATGTACGCGTGCTGTGTGTGGTCTGTTAGTGTTCCTAACATGTGTGAAATGTGAGTGTGTGAAATGTGAGTGTAAGGTCAAGGGCTTAGATCGATAGGGGGTATTTTGCCCGATGCTCGTTCAGGCGTTTCTGGTAAAGTGTGTTGATCGAGTCCCGTTGTGATAGGAGATGCCGAGGTGTGGGGCATGGTCTGGTGACTGAAGGACAAGGCGTCCCAGGGGCGCTGGTTGTATGAGAGGAGGCCTCGCATGAGGATGAGTGCGCTAACTTAGATAATTAAGTAATAAATTACAATCAGCCTAATATACCCCAACATACCCTAAAGAAGAGCACATGTGAAACATGTGCAGTCAAAAGTGCACAAACAACAAAAGCACACTTGTAAAGCTTGCCACGATCAAAGCAAGCTTTTGAAAAAAGAGCTCAAGTACAATTCACAAAGCTTTCAAGCACAACTGAAGCTTTCTGATCGCAGCAAACTCCACAAGATCAAATTTTCCCAATAACAAAGTCTAACTACCCTATAAGAAAAATTATGAAATTTTTTTGGAAACAATATAATATACATATATATAATATCATAAAATAGAATCTTAAACAAATTGAAAAAAAAGAATCAAAATTTTTTTTTATATATTACAATATAAAGATGAGAAATATCAAAGAAGCTAACTTCGGCAATGTCAAAGTTTATATACCCTTGCAGTCCTTGGCAATAATTTTTTTACATTTTGAAATTTCTTTCCCTGCAACTCAATTCATCAACACACAAACAAAACATTCAAATTATTTCTCTCTTTACTACAAATTTTTAAGCAAAGCACAACACGCATACACATACATACATACGTGTAGCGCTACGTCTGTGTGTGCGTATGCATGTGCTCTGTTTGATTTGCTGATGACGTAGAACCGATTTGTATTGACTGTAACTTGTGTTCTATTTATCCGATCAAACTCAAATTGGGATCTTGGATTTTATATCAAATTCTATTATATTGGTAAATTTCATGGGGATACTCCAATTTTTGCAAAAATTTTTGTTCTAGAGCTATATGATATAGTAGTCCGATCCTGACAATTTTCATACTTTATCATCTCCCGGCTAAAAGTAGCTCGAATATGAAATTTCATTCCGATAGCTCTTAAGATGCCAGCGTGAAGTTGATTTGCACAGACGGACGGACGGACAGACGGACGGACATGGCTATATCGACTCAGCTTCTCATGCTGATCAAGAATATACATATATACTTTATGGGGTCGGAAACGTCTCCTTCTGTGCGTTACAAACATCTGACCAAATTTATAATACCCTCTGCAAGGGTATAAAAATGAAATACGCTTTAATGAATTCCGGCTACTGGCTCGTCGGCCACGAGAGTGGGTTGTTCTTGAATTCCTTATGCTGAGGCCTACTGCTTATTATTAAAATAAATGCGTGCTTGCGAAAGCCATATCTAAACCGCAGAATCCACAATACCAAAAAAAAAAAGAAAAAAAACAGAAAGTATCCTAAATTATAGTAAAAAAAACACACACGAGATTCCTCAGATTGTCTAGAGGACTCATATCTGCCCACCCTTCCTTGGCCTTGCATGTACCAAACGAAATAAACATTGTTGCAAGACCCCTTTTGTGTATTTCCTTAAACTCAATCTAAGGAGTAGCCTGCAGGAGATCAAACAACATAATATTTTAACGAGACATTATAAAATAATTTATTAACTTTAGAAATTTCCTTAACATAACCCCATTTAGCTGATAATTCTTACCCAAAACAAAATCTATATTTTTTTTTCCATACAATAAAATGTATCTTACATATGGAAAAACATGCTTATAAGTAGAGACGACGAAATAAATAAATCAAAGGACAAAGTTATGAATTACATTATATCAATAAACGAGTTGAAAATTATACTACTTAAGCTAAAAGAAAATGTACAAAAAAAATTGACCTATGTGCAAAACTAGATCGTTCAAGCGTAATTAATAACAATCCAACCAAAATTCGTGGACTTAGTGGGACTCTTTTTCTTTGGGTTTTTTTTTTCTTTTAATTTTTCTTTTCTAACATGTCACCATAAAATTTTATATAAAAGATTTTTAATTGATTCTTTTTTTTCAACGTTTTCTTGTGGGTTTTTATTCTGGGTGGTCAAGCTTTAATAATTGGTCCATCGATGAAGCGCTTCACGGTTTGCTGGAAAAGCTAAATACGAAATTGTTCACAAAAAAAAAATCACAAGAAAAAAATCTCAGCTGATCAGAATTGGGTCAAGTTCAGGTTCCACTACCCTAACACGGTCCACAAATTTATTCTCGCTTATACCATTCTCTTAAAAAATTCTCGTCTTTGACTTTTTTCCTTGGGAATTTTCTTTGCTTCTCTCTTTTCTTTCGACTTTGACTTTTTTCCTTGGGAATCGAGAGGGGACGATAATAAGCGGTACTTTTTTTTCTCTGACACGAATCCGCGACACAGCCAACGGCCACTTCTTTTTGCATTGGAAGCTTGCTTAAGGTAACAGTTAGATTCTTAGTTTTAAAAAAGACGAAATTTTCGATTTTACACAGACTTGATTTTTTTCTTGGTTTCCTTTTTCCTCTTCTATTCTCTTTTTTTCTGCTACTTTAAACCTTACCCTTTTCCCGTAGGCTTTGTGCCCTTTTTTTATACCATACACCCATAGGGTGAAATGGTATATTAAAGTCGCCAAAATGTATGTAACAGGCAGAAGGAAGCTTTTCCGACCCCATAAAGTATATATATTCTTGATCAGGATCAACAGCCGAGTCGATCTAGCCATGTCCGTCTGTCCGTCCGTCCGTCCGTATGAACACGTACATAGATCTCGGAGACTATAAGAGATAGAGCCACCAAATTTGGTATGTAGGCTCATGTAGTATGTAAAGTGATGAAGTTTATTTCAAATTTTTGCCACGCCCCTTTCCGCCCCCGCAATTCAAAAACCATATTTGGTATGTATATTTGCTTAGTAAACGCGCACATTTTTTTATGTATAAAGATTTTGCCACGCCCCTTTTCGCCCCCGAAATTTGAAAAACTCGATTATGGCACAATTGAAATTGATACTAATACCCAGCAAAATACCAAATTTGATGAAAATCGGACAAAAAATAGCCAAGTTACGCATATAAACGTTTTTCCATAAGGCCGGAGTTGGCCGTTGGCGGGCGGTGGCGCTAGGGTGCTCATATGCATGAGTGAGTGAGATACTAAGATATGCATGTAAAAAGCATGTGAACAGAATTATTTTAAAATAGCCAAATGCATTTGTTATTACAAATTTGAAATATTTGTTTTGCTGGTGTATGGTATACCTAAGTCGGCGAGACGACTTACTTGCTTCATTTTTTTTTTGCTAGGCGTCATTTCATTTTACCGCGGAGAAGGAAAGTTGAAAAAAAAAAGCTGTGTCCCAAAAATTTAAGTATAGATTCTAGCAGGTATGTTGGTTATTGAAAATTTTTACCCCGCCACCATCTGCATCTTACTCTATATCATAGATTGGAAACCTCCCATTTTCTGGCCAATATTGCCGATAGCTTTCGTTGTGAGGATTATTTTTCTGGAAAACCGGCGAGTTTTCAAATACCTATTTCTCGTGGCCGGAGCACGTGCAGCCGATCTTTGGGGTTGTCGTTGCATTCCAGAATTGACATTCGGACATTGAGAAGACACTGCCAACTAAACACCAGCAGCGCCACAACGTTTTGTGTTGAGGCTTACGGTGCGGCCCAAAAGTGTCTCATTTCCCGAGAATGGCCATAACCTTCGGTGAACTGGATTTTTCATATGGCCAGGGTTTAAAGGCGAGTGGCCTTATCTAACCTTCTGCCGCTGCTGACCCAGACAAAGCTTGGCTTTTAGCCCATGTCTGGATACTGCTGCCACAAGAGTTCGAGCAATACAAAAACTTCTACAATTTCAAACATAAAAAAAAAAACATTGTTTGTGCTAAATAGTTACGTGAAAATAATTTTCCTTTTGATCTGATTTTGTTTCGAAGCCCCAATCAAGTTTACAAAAAGAAAAAAATAATGTAACGAAGTCAAATGTAAAATCAATTTAAAGTCACGTGAAGGTTATTCTAAATAATTCAAGTCAAGACTAACGGTAAATAGAGTAAATAAAAAAAAAAAAAAAACAAAGTGAGAGAAACAGAGTTTAATGGTGGTCATAAAGCGCAAAGGACAAATCATCATCTAAAACACCCTCCCACAGTGCATCGATGGAAGGCCTTTCAGCGACTAAACTATGGGGTAAGTGCCTAGTGTATTAAGCAGTATCAATTCGGCGACTCTCAACCATGTTTTTGCGAGCTATGGGGTGATGGTAGTCAATTGATGCTCTGATTTGTTGATGTAATTTCTGTTTCAGCGTTTTATGATCCACCGAATAACAACAACAAAAAAAGATTTCCGTAAATAATGATTGAATTGAAGCGAAATGAAAAGTGATGAGTAAATTGGTGCAACTTGAAAATTTAAAATAACCGTAACGATATAAAAAAAGCGAATTTGAAATAAGATGAATAATTATTACAAAAAAAGATATTAACTTGATTTATTTGATATTCCTTCTATAATTTATTTTATTCTATTCTATAATAAAAAACTAGTAAGCTCTTTCCATAGTACTAGCTTTAGTCCCTTGTAATGTTTGCGCGTAATTTAAATTTTAATTATCCGACGCACATTTGATTTTATCGCCAACTATCGAGTGCGATCAAAAATATGCGGCGAATTCATAACCGTTTATAGTAATAATGCATCTCTGTAGGAGCTTTGCAGCGTAGCCGCAGCTAACTTCATAAAGGGAATAGGAGCGAAAGGGTATTGTAGTATACTTTTAGGGATAGGATTAGGCCACATACTTTTAGGGATAGATTATAAGTAATTAGAACTTAAGCATAATGTCTAGCTTTAAGTACCGTTGAGGACACTAGCCATAAGACCAATGTAAATGTTCCCCTATAAATACCGGGCTTGCGGCCCCAATAAATCACTTCAAGTCAAACCTTGCCTTCGCCTATTACATAGCGATCCTGCCTACTATCGGCAACAAATAAAAAGGCAAAATAAAATAAAACATCCTTGCCATACAAAAAAGGCAAAAGTGAAAAAAAAAACACAAAAAGGAAGCAGGCTGAAGTATCAATGCCAAAGGATAAAGAAGCGCTACAAAAGGCGTTGGAGGACTGCCCGCTGGACGGACCACGGCCGCTGACTATCGAGGAATACCGAGCCAGGCAACCTGCAGCATGAGCGGAGCTGGCAAGAAGGAGGCGAGAGGAGGACGCGCTGACGGCAATCCCCCTTGTCCTAAGGCCAAAGCGGCGAGGCGGCCACCTGGTCCGCTTTAGGAAGCAGCGTGCGGCTCTACTGGCGCAAATCAACAGCGACCCGCCACCACCCTGAACAGAAGCGTGCAAACTTTGGAGCAGGATAGATGAATTGGAGAAAACGCACGAGAGAAATCAACAGGCAAGGCGGCAACAACAGCAGATGCAGCATTAAATAACAAATTTTAATAATTAATTTAATAAAAAAGAGTGCTCATAATAGCACCTTTTCGGTAAGAGGCGATTTTTGAGCTGCCACTATTAATGTAAATACACAAAAACACAAAACAAAAAAAAAAAAAAAAACAAGAAATAAAGAGGAAAAATATTAATATATTTTGTTTATAAATTCCTTTTTTGAATAAGTCTATCATTGCCAAAATACCCTAGAAATAAAAGAAAAGAAAAAACAAAAAAAAAATCACATATTTTGAAATATACACTAAAATGAAAACTACTCAAAAACAGAAAAAAACAAATATATACATAGATAATTAAGTAATAAATTACAATCAGCCTAATATACCCCAACATACCCTAAAGAAGAGCACATGTCAAACATGTGCAGTCAAAAGTGCACAAACAACAAAAGCACACTTGTAAAGCTTGCCGCGATCAAAGCAAGCTTTTGAAAAAAAAGAGCTCAAGTAAAATTCACAAAGCTTGCAAGCACAAACAAAGCTTTCTGATCGCAGCAAACTCCACAAGATCAAATTTTCCCAATAACAGAGTCTAAATACCCTATAAGAAAAATTATGAAATTTTTTTGGAAACAATATAATATATCATAAAATAGAATCTTAAACAAATTGAAAAAAAAAACAAAAAAAAAAAAGAATCAAAATTTTTTTTTATATATTACAATATAAAGATGAGAAATATCAAAGAAGCTAACTGCGGCAATGTCAAAGTTTATATACCCTTGCAGTCCTTGGCAATAATTTTTTTACATTTTGAAATTTCTTTCCCTGCAACTCAATTCATCAACACACAAACAAAACATTCAAATTATTTCTCTCTTTACTACAAATTTTTAAGCAAAGCACAACACGCATACACATACATACATACGTGTAGCGCTACGTCTGTGTGTGCGTATGCATGTGCTCTGTTTGATTTGCTGATGACGTAGAACCGATTTGTATTGACTGTAACTTGTGTTCTATTTATCCGATCAAACTCAAATTTTGGGATCTTGGATTTTATATCATTTTTTCTATTATATTGGTAAATTTCATGGGGATACTCCAATTTTTGCAAAAATTTTTGCTCTAGAGCTATATGATATAGTAGTCCGATCCTGACAATTTTCATACTTTATCATCTCCCGGCTAAAAGTAGCTCAAATATGAAATTTCATTCCGATAGCTCTTAAGATGCCAGCGTAAAGTTGATTTGCACAGACGGACGGACGGACAGACGGACGGACATGGCTATATCGACTCAGCTTCTCATGCTGATCAAGAATATATATACTTTATGGGGTCTGACCAATTTTATAATACCCTCTGCAAGGGTATAAAAATGCAAATGTTTTATTACCAAAAATAAAGAAAAATTGCTCTCCTTCAACATAGGCGATTTGATTATTAGTGGAAGAATAGATCTAGATCGATTCCTTCCAAGGCTTGAAAAAGAAGCCGGTGTTAAAAGAATCTATAAACTGAAGATAGACATGTCAGAAAAACTATTAAGGTCACTTACACTTAATGAACTAAAACAAAAAGGAAATGACACATTGAAAAATGTAGAAATAGCGGTTCTCCCTCAAGTAAAGGTAATAACAAATAAGGAGGAAATAAGAGATACATTAAATAAATATCATAATGATCCAATATAGGGAGGTCGATGCGGGGTAAACAGAATGCTAGGAAAAATAAAAAGAGATTTTTTTTGGAAACACATGTCTCGAGACGTTGCAACATACATCAAAAATTGTGAAAAGTGCAAACTAGCCAAAACAACCAGACACAACCACTCTCCATTGATAATAACACCAACCCCTGCAACCACTTTTGACACAATAATCATAGATACAATTGGACCATTACCAAAAACAATAAATGGTAATGAATACGCAGTTACTATTATTTGCGACCTGTCCAAATATCTCATATCAATACCAATACCAAACAAAAGTGCAAAAGCGGTTGCAAAGGCAATATTTGAAAAATTTATTTTAATTTACGGCTCAGTTAAAACAATTCTAACAGACATGGGAACAGAATATATGAATTCAATACTAATAGAACTCTGCAAAAATTTCAACATAAGTAAAATTAACTTCTCGGCGCACCATCAAACTCTTGGAACAGTAGAAAGGAGCCATAGAACTATCAATGAGTACATCAGGTCATATATATCTATTAAAAAGGATGATTGGGATGAATACCTAGCATACTTTACATATTGCTTCAACACCACTCCATCCACCGTACATGGTTATGCACCTTTTGAACTAGTCTTTGCGAAACATCCCAAAACTGTCCCATTCTCATCCGAAACTGTAGAACCCATTTACAACATTGATGACTTCAATAAAGAAATAAAATTTAAACTGCAAATAGCACAAAATAGAGCAAAACTGCTTATCGAAAAATTTAAAGCATTACAAAAAGAAACATATGATACAAAAACAAACAAAATATCACTAACTGAAGGACAAGAAATACTTTTAAAAAATGAGACAGGACATAAATTAGAAAACAAATACACAGGCAAATATAAAATACAGAGCATACGGCCTAACAATAATATTGTAATAACTGATGATAAAAACAAAAAGCAAACAGTACATTTAGATAGAATAAAAATAATATAAATAGGATATAAGAAATATATAAATATTTTTTTCTTTTGAAAAATGTAAATGTTCCCCTATAAATACCGGGCTTGCGGCCCCAATAAATCACTTCAAGTCAAACCTTGCCTTCGCCTGTTTCACCGTATAGCTCACCGATAGTTATGGTAAAGAAGAAAAAGACGGGCAAATCAATGCAAAGTCGATAAAGGACGCCTACCCAATGCCACGCATCGACTACATATTAATTTAGCTACGGGAATCTCAAATTCATAAGCAGTCTGGACCTAAAAGATGGACGTTGGAAGAAAACAGCAGACCAATGACGGCATTCACATTTCCAGGGAAAGGTTTATTCCAATGGAAAGTGATGCCATTCGTGTTACACTCTGATCCAGCGGGCACTGGACCAAGTCATTTGCCCAGAAATGATACCAAACGCGTTCGCATACCAAGATGACATAGTGGTAGTGAGCAAAACAATCGAAGAACACATGAAACATCTACGAGAAGTGTTCAGGAGATTGAAAGACGCTAATTTAAGAATTAATGCTGAAAAGTGCCAATTCTTCAGAAAAGAGCTGAAATTTCTAGGTTACCTAGTGACAGAAAATGGAATTGCAACAGACCCAGACAAGGTGACTGCAATAGCTCAACTGAAGCCGCCAACTTGCAGAAAAGAATTTCGGCAATATCTAGGAGTGGCTTCGTGGTACAGACGATTTGTACCAAGTTTTGCAACGTTAACACACCCATTAAACGCACTGCTCCAGAAAAAAACAAAATGGCACTGGAGCGAAGAGCATCAAGCAGCATTCGAGTCAGTAAAGGAACGACTGACGAGTGGCCCAGTATTGGCATACCCAGATTTCACAAAGATGTTCGTACTATAGACGGATGCAAGCAACATAGGATTAGGGGCCATACTAGTACAAAACATAGAGGAGGGGGAGAGAGTGATATCGTACCTATCGAGAGAGTTAAATCAAGCAGTAAAAAACTATTCGGCAACAGAAAAGAAATGCCTAGCAATAGTTTGGGTAATACGCAAACTAAGACCATATCTCGAGGGATACCGATTTAAAATGGTGACAGATCACATGGCATTAAAATGGTTGAACAGCATAGAGAGTCCTACGGGCCGGATAGCCAGATGGGCGCTGGAATTGCAGCAATACGATTTCGAGATAGCATACCGAAAGCGCAAACTAAACATTGTTGCCGATGATTTGTCAAGACAACCAATTGAAGGGTGCAAGAGAATTGTAGACAATGGGGCCAGGTTACGACAAGCGAACAAGGAATGTGCCTGGATGCAGGATATAATAAACAAAATGAAACATCAGCCACAGAAATACCCGGATTACACAATGGAAAATAGCCAAGTATACAAGAACATTCCACACAGAGCAGGACAAAAAGAAGGGATGTCGTGGAAATTATGCGTGCCGAAAACACTTCGACGCCAAGTAATGGACGAAAATCATACTTCCACAACGGCAGGGCATACAGGCAACAGGAGAACTATTGCCAGAACACCAGCGAGATATTACTGGCCGGGAATGCAACGTGACATTAGAACGTTTGTGGGAAAGTATGCCAACAATTCAAGCCAAACCAACAGCAGGCAGCCAGAAAAATGCTAACACAAATACCAGAGGAACCATGGCCCACAATATGCGCCGATTTCGTTGGACCATTACCGAGATCGAAATATGGAAATTCAATGTTGCTGGTAATCGTAGACAGATTTTCAAAATGGACAGAACTAATACCAATGCGCAAAGCAACGGCCGAGAGTTTGGTAAAGGCTTTCCGGGAGAGGATCCTGTCTAGATTTGGAGCCCCAAAAGTGGTGATAATGGACAAGGGGGTCCAATTCACTAGCAGAGTATTCAAAAAAATGCTAGAGGAATGGGGCTGCCAACACCAGCTAACAGCACCGTACACACCACAAGAAAACCCAACAGAAAGGACAAACAGAACCGTGAAAACAATGATCGTACAATTTATGGGGGAAAATCAACGCAACTGGGACGAAAGTTGGCCGGAAATAACGCTGGCAATAAATTCCAGCCAATCGTAGTCAACTGGTTTTACGCCAGCATACATAATACAAGGTGTAACGATCCTTTTTCGTCCTTCGGGATATTTATGTTATCTCTTGGGCTAGGTTCGGTGAAATTAAAAAACCCGTTTGAATTTAGTTGTTTAATACTTATATGTATGTTTATTCAAAATCACTGGTGGGCTCAGTTAGATATGGCGGTTTCTCTATGGCAGTTCAGGACTTAGACAGCGTTGGTGAATTACTTCGAATCCCTCGTCGCCCGTTCTCGTCTTCCCCTTGCTCCTGTGGCTGTTGCTAGCTACCGCCTGGAGTTCGTATTATATGTCCAACTTGTGTTCTCCTTCTTCCGTATCGGGTCTCTTGGGACGTGGCTTGGTCCCTCCAGTATGTATCTTATGACCTTTATTTAATTCTTTTGGTTTATCTTGATCCTCTGGGCACCTTTACACCTCGGCACCCCTTCGCTGTGTTCTTGAGATGGCCTTTGCTTGCTTTATCACTTTGGGACAAATCCCGTAGCTGGTATCACGAAGCAGGATTTTCCTCAGCAATTGGTAATCATCAGAATATATAGATCCTGGAATCTCGGCAGTAGGATATATCCTCGTGCCTGCCAATGACCTTGCATAGTCCTGGAGCCGCTTGGCTTCTCTCAATTTTATGCTAGCTTGGGTACGGTGCTTGTCGTCCTAATTTGAGGACTTGTTGTTATCTGATGAACTTGATAGGTTACTCGTAAGGCCTGCACAGTTCCTAGATTTCTTTTTCTCTTTTTCTCAGGACTTGTATTTACTTGATAAGTTCTTAAGGTTACTCGTAAGGCCTTAATTACTTGTTACTTGATCACGACTTGATGATTTGATCTCAGGCGCTGGCTGGTGTAGTACCGCTATACAGCTGGTATTTTTCCATAGGCCTTCTACTTTCACCCACGCATCCACTTGTTGCTATGCGTGGCGAAAGTCCCGTATTCCTTGGCGCATATGTGTCCACTTTCCTTGTGGCTGCGCGCCTATTCGTTTCCTTGTCCTTGTCTTTCTCCCTTGTATGTATTGGCTTCCATCACTTTCACCCCTTGGCGTCGCCTTTCCATTGGCCGCCCATCGTATCCCGTTGACTTTCGCTGCTTTCTTTTCTCTAGCGGCGCTGCCGTCGTCCGTCGCTCCCTTCGATACACTCGTCATACCCAACTTTGCCCACATTCCTTCCACATTATTTATATATATATATTAGCTGTATTAACTTAAACTATTGTTTAATAATAATTAGCCTGATTAATTTTGTTTGATTTCATCTATAACACAATCTCACGCGCATATCGTATCCATTGGATAGAGGACTTCCCTATTACTCATCCCTCCCCCTTCGGCTTGCATATTCCCCTATCCAATCCACATACCATTATCGTTTCATGCATTCATGCAATCTCCGCACCCGTCTCATGGGTTTGCTTGGCCCTCACTTTTGTTCGCATGATTTCGGCTGCTCGCAATCTAACTGCTTTCGATCTCGCATGCATGACGTAGGCAGAGAGCACCCCATTGGCCACCGGTACTCTCCCTCTCGGTCGTACACGCATAGTGTACGTGTAATGTACGTGTATGCTTATTCAGCGTATAGTCACATGCATGGTATGCTAATGCATGTATCTATTATTGCCTCTCTGTGCTCTTGATTTGTCTTACAAGGCCAATGCCCTCTTTTGCATGCAATTATGCCCTCAAGCTTCGTTTCATTTGCTCTTATACAGCCGATATCGTGTATTATGCCTCCCACGCTTCTTCCCGCTTGTACGAAATCGCCAGCGTTTGCATGTGGTTCGATCGGTCATGTTTGATCGTAAATCATGTGTTTGAGTTGGTTCGATCGAGCCGTGCTGGACTTGGTCGCATATCGTATGTGTGATTGTCGACATTTCGCATTATGCTTCCCACGCATCCTCCCGCTTGTACGAAATCGCCAGCGGTTGCGTGTAGTTCGCTCGACCATGTTTAATCGTAAACCACTTGCCTTGAATCGGTTTGATCTATCAATAGCAAGCTTGGTCGTATATCGTATATTTGGTTTGTGTCTCGGCTGTATCTTGTATCTGGTGCATCCTTTGCACCGTTGGATTGCGTTGCTGCTTACTTGTTGTGTGGGATATTATTATCAATTATAATGTTCCTCACAAGGGGCGGGAACCAAGAATGCCAGGTGCGTTGTATGATAGTGTCACGACAGGCACAGGGAAACAGTCTATACCACCAGTGGCAAAGGCAAAACAAATGCCAGAGCTATTCGAACTAATACGGCGTAATCTAGATACAGCCGCGCAAGATCAGGCGAGGCATTACAATCTAAGACGAAGAGACTGGAGTGTAGTATACTTTTAGGGATAGCATTAGGCCACATACTTTTAGGGCTAGATTGTAAGTATTTAGAACTTAGGCATAATGTCTAGCTTTAAGTACCGTTAAGGACACTAGCCATAAGACCAATGTAAATGTTCCCCTATAAATACCGGGCTTGCGGCCCCAATAAATCACTTCAAGTCAAACCTTGCCTTCGCCTATTACATAGCGATCCTGCCTACTATCGGCAACAAATAAAAAAGGCAAAATAAAATAAAACATCCTTGCCATACAAAAAAGGCAAAAGTGAAAAAAAACACAAAAAGGAAGCAGGCTGAAGTATCAATGCCAAAGGATAAAGAAGCGCTACAAAAGGCGTTGGAGGACTGCCCGCTGGACGGACCACGGCCGCTGACTATCGAGGAATACCGAGCCAGGCAACCTGCAGCACGAGCGGAGCTGGCAAGAAGGAGGCGAGAGGAGGACGCGCTGACGGCAATCCCCCTTGTCCTAAGGCCAAAGCGGCGAGGCGGCCACCTGGTCCGCTTTAGGAAGCAGCGTGCGGCTCTACTGGCGCAAATCAACAGCGACCCGCCACCACCCTGAACAGAAGCGTGCAAACTTTGGAGCAGGATAGATGAATTGGAGAAAACGCACGAGAGAAATCAACAGGCAAGGCGGAGAAAAGGAGAAAAAGGAGAAAAATTTTAATAATTAATTTAATAAAAAAGAGTGCTCATAATAGCACCTTTTCGGTAAGAGGCGATTTTTGCGCTGCCACTATTAATGTAAATACACAAAAACACAAAACACAAAAAAAAAAAAGAAGAAATAAAATGGAAAAATATTAATATATTTTGTTTATAAATTCCTTTTTTGAATAAGTCTATCATTGCCAAAATACCCTAGAAATAAAAGAAGAAGAAAAAAAAAAAAAAAATCACATATTTTGAAATATACACTAAAATGAAAACTACTCAAAAACAGAAAAAAACAAATATATACATAGAAGTTACGAGTTTCCATTTCCCTTATAGGGGAATTCTTACCATTTCCTTCCTTGGATTGTAAGGATGGGACTTGGGAAACTCAGGATTGTTACAGTGAGACACAACACAATACTTGATTTATACGTTATAAGTTTTATTCACTTTGTAACTAGATTTAGTTAGTTCTACGTCTGAACTAAGACTGCCCGCTCTGTCGAGCGTGGTCCTTTAAATATACCCCAAGATGCCCAAAGGGCGCTGGCTGCGGCGTTGTGCCGCTGGCAGCGGCGTTGGGATCGTGTCAGAAGTGGGTCGTCTCTTCCGGCGAATTCTGCTTATCGGCAATATTCAAAGTGCTTATACTAGAAAAGGGAAGTGAAGTACCTAGTGTGACCAACGAGGGTCGTCTTGGGTCACATTTTGCTAGGGTCGCATAAACACTAGGAGACATAAGTTGCTTACTTGGCTAAGTGTGTTTACAGGAAATAAAAGACGTAGGTAGCTTAGTTGGCTAAAAGATGCACGCGTGCTGTGTGTGGTCTGTTAGTGTTCCTAACATGTGTGAAATGTGAGTGTGTGAAATGTGAGTGTAAGGTCAAGGGCTTAGATCGATAGGGAGTATTTTGCCCGATGCTCGTTCAGGCGTTTCTGGTAAAGTGTGTTGATCGAGTCCCGTTGTGATAGGAGATGCCGAGGTGTGGGGCATGGTCTGGTGACTGAAGGACAAGGCGTCCCAGGGGCGCTGGTTGTATGAGAGGAGGCCTCGCATGAGGATGAGTGCGCTAACTTAGATAATTAAGTAATAAATTACAATCAGCCTAATATACCCCAACATACCCTAAAGAAGAGCACATGTGAAACATGTGCAGTCAAAAGTGCACAAACAACAAAAGCACACTTGTAAAGCTTGCCGCGATCAAAGCAAGCTTTTGAAAAAAAAGAGCTCAAGTACAATTCACAAAGCTTTCAAGCACAACTGAAGCTTTCTGATCGCAGCAAACTCCACAAGATCAAATTTTCCCAATAACAAAGTCTAACTACCCTATAAGAAAAATTATGAAATTTTTTTGGAAACAATATAATATACATATATATAATATCATAAAATAGAATCTTAAACAAATTGAAAAAAAAGAATCAAAATTTTTTTTTTATATATTACAATATAAAGATGAGAAATATCAAAGAAGCTAACTTCGGCAATGTCAAAGTTTATATACCCTTGCAGTCCTTGGCAATAATTTTTTTACATTTTGGAATTTCTTTCCTTGCAACTCAATTCATCAAAACACAAACAAAACATTCAAATTATTTCTCTCTTTACTACAAATTTTTAAGCAAAGCACAACACGCATACACATACATACATACGTGTAGCGCTACGTCTGTGTGTGCGTATGCATGTGCTCTGTTTGATTTGCTGATGACGTAGAACCGATTTGTATTGACTGTAACTTGTGTTCTATTTATCCGATCAAACTCAAATTTTGGGATCTTGGATTTTATATCAAATTCTATTATATTGGTAAATTTCATGGGGATACTCCAATTTTTGCAAAAATTTTTGTTCTAGAGCTATATGATATAGTAATCCGATCCTGACAATTTTCATACTTTATCATCTCCCGGCTAAAAGTAGCTCGAATATGAAATTTCATTCCGATAGCTCTTAAGATGCCAGCGTGAAGTTGATTTGCACAGACGGACGGACGGACAGACGGACGGACATGGCTATATCGACTCAGCTTCTCATGCTGATCAAGAATATACATATATACTTTATGGGGTCGGAAACGTCTCCTTCTGTGCGTTACAAACATCTGACCAAATTTATAATACCCTCTGCAAGGGTATAAAAATGAAATACGCTTTAATGAATTCCGGCTACTGGCTCGTCGGCCACGAGAGTGGGTTGTTCTTGAATTCCTTATGCTGAGGCCTACTGCTTATTATTAAAATAAATGCGTGCTTGCGAAAGCCATATCTAAACCGCAGAATCCACAATACCAAAAAAAAAAAGAAAAAAAACAGAAAGTATCCTAAATTATAGTAAAAAAACACACACGAGATTCCTCAGATTGTCTAGAGGACTCATATCTGCCCACCCTTCCTTGGCCTTGCATGTACCAAACGAAATAAACATTGTTGCAAGACCCCTTTTGTGTATTTCCTTAAACTCAATCTAAGGAGTAGCCTGCAGGAGATCAAACAACATAATATTTTAACGAGACATTATAAAATAATTTATTAACTTTAGAAATTTCCTTAACATAACCCCATTTAGCTGATAATTCTTACCCAAAACAAAATCTATATTTTTTTTCCATACAATAAAATGTATCTTACATATGGAAAAACATGCTTATAAGTAGAGACGACGAAATAAATAAATCAAAGGACAAAGTTATGAATTACATTATATCAATAAACGAGTTGAAAATTATACTACTTAAGCTAAAAGAAAATGTACAAAAAAAATTGACCTATGTGCAAAACTAGATCGTTCAAGCGTAATTAATAACAATCCAACCAAAATTCGTGGACTTAGTGGGACTCTTTTTCTTTGGGTTTTTTTTTTCTTTTAATTTTTCTTTTCTAACATGTCACCATAAAATTTTATATAAAAGATTTTTAATTGATTCTTTTTTTTCAACGTTTTCTTGTGGGTTTTTATTCTGGGTGGTCAAGCTTTAATAATTGGTCCATCGATGAAGCGCTTCACGGTTTGCTGGAAAAGCTAAATACGAAATTGTTCACAAAAAAAAATCACAAGAAAAAAAATCTCAGCTGATCAGAATTGGGTCAAGTTCAGGTTCCACTACCCTAACACGGTCCACAAATTTATTCTCGCTTATACCATTCTCTTAAAAAATTCTCGACTTTGACTTTTTTCCTTGGGAATTTTCTTTGCTTCTCTCTTTTCTTTCGACTTTGACTTTTTTCCTTGGGAATCGAGAGGGGACGATAATAAGCGGTACTTTTTTTTCTCTGACACGAATCCGCGACACAGCCAACGGCCACTTCTTTTTGCATTGGAAGCTTGCTTAAGGTAACAGTTAGATTCTTAGTTTTAAAAAGACGAAATTTTCGATTTTACACAGACTTGATTTTTTTTCTTGGTTTCCTTTTTCCTCTTCTATTCTCTTTTTTTTCTGCTACTTTAAACCTTACCCTTTTCCCGTAGGCTTTGTGCCCTTTTTTTATACCATACACCCATAGGGTGAAATGGTATATTAAAGTCGCCAAAATGTATGTAACAGGCAGAAGGAAGCTTTTCCGACCCCATAAAGTATATATATTCTTGATCAGGATCAACAGCCGAGTCGATCTAGCCATGTCCGTCTGTCCGTCCGTCCGTCCGTATGAACACGTACATAGATCTCGGAGACTATAAGAGATAGAGCCACCAAATTTGGTATGTAGGCTCATGTAGTATGTAAAGTGATGAAGTTTATTTCAAATTTTTGCCACGCCCCTTTCCGCCCCCGCAATTCAAAAACCATATTTGGTATGTATATTTGCTTAGTAAACGCGCACATTTTTTATGTATAAAGATTTTGCCACGCCCCTTTCCGCCCCCGAAATTTGAAAAACTCGATTATGGCACAATTGAAATTGATACTAATACCCAGCAAAATACCAAATTTGATGAAAATCGGACAAAAAATAGCCAAGTTACGCATATAAACGTTTTTCCATAAGGCCGGAGTTGGCCGTTGGCGGGCGGTGGCGCTAGGGTGCTCATATGCATGAGTGAGTGAGATACTAAGATATGCATGTAAAAAGCATGTGAACAGAATTATTTTAAAATAGCCAAATGCATTTGTTATTACAAATTTGAAATATTTGTTTTGCTGGTGTATGGTATACCTAAGTCGGCGAGACGACTTACTTGCTTCATTTTTTTTTTGCTAGGCGTCATTTCATTTTACCGCGGAGAAGGAAAGTTGAAAAAAAAAGCTGTGTCCCAAAAATTTAAGTATAGATTCTAGCAGGTATGTTGGTTATTGAAAATTTTTACCCCGCCACCATCTGCATCTTACTCTATATCATAGATTGGAAACCTCCCATTTTCTGGCCAATATTGCCGATAGCTTTCGTTGTGAGGATTATTTTTCTGGAAAACCGGCGAGTTTTCAAATACCTATTTCTCGTGGCCGGAGCACGTGCAGCCGATCTTTGGGGTTGTCGTTGCATTCCAGAATTGACATTCGGACATTGAGAAGACACTGCCAACTAAACACCAGCAGCGCCACAACGTTTTGTGTTGAGGCTTACGGTGCGGCCCAAAAGTGTCTCATTTCCCGAGAATGGCCATAACCTTCGGTGAACTGGATTTTTCATATGGCCAGGGTTTAAAGGCGAGTGGCCTTATCTAACCTTCTGCCGCTGCTGACCCAGACAAAGCTTGGCTTTTAGCCCATGTCTGGATACTGCTGCCACAAGAGTTCGAGCAATACAAAAACTTCTACAATTTCAAACATAAAAAAAAAAAAAAACATTGTTTGTGCTAAATAGTTACGTGAAAATAATTTTCCTTTTGATCTGATTTTGTTTCGAAGCCCCAATCAAGTTTACAAAAAAGAAAAAATAATGTAACGAAGTCAAATGTAAAATCAATTTAAAGTCACGTGAAGGTTATTCTAAATAATTCAAGTCAAGACTAACGGTAAATAGAGTAAATAAAAAAAAAAAAAAAAACAAAGTGAGAGAAACAGAGTTTAATGGTGGTCATAAAGCGCAAAGGACAAATCATCATCTAAAACACCCTCCCACAGTGCATCGATGGAAGGCCTTTCAGCGACTAAACTATGGGGTAAGTGCCTAGTGTATTAAGCAGTATCAATTCGGCGACTCTCAACCATGTTTTTGCGAGCTATGGGGTGATGGTAGTCAATTGATGCTCTGATTTGTTGATGTAATTTCTGTTTCAGCGTTTTATGATCCACCGAATAACAACAACAAAAAAAAGATTTCCGTAAATAATGATTGAATTGAAGCGAAATGAAAAGTGATGAGTAAATTGGTGCAACTTGAAAATTTAAAATAACCGTAACGATATAAAAAAAGGGAATTTTAAATAAGATGAATAATTATTACAAAAAAAGATATTAACTTGATTTATTTGATATTCCTTCTATAATTTATTTTATTCTATTCTACAATAAAAAACTAGTAAGCTCTTTCCATAGTACTAGCTTTAGTCCCTTGTAATGTTTGCGCGTAATTTAAATTTTAATTATCCGACGCACATTTGATTTTATCGCCAACTATCGAGTGCGATCAAAAATATGCGGCGAATTCATAACCGTTTATAGTAATAATGCATCTCTGTAGGAGCTTTGCAACGTAGCCGCAGCTAACTTCATAAAGGGAATAGGAGCGAAAGGGTATTGTAGTATACTTTTAGGGATAGGATTAGGCCACATACTTTTAGGGATAGATTATAAGTAATTAGAACTTAAGCATAATGTCTAGCTTTAAGTACCGTTGAGGACACTAGCCATAAGACCAATGTAAATGTTCCCCTATAAATACCGGGCTTGCGGCCCCAATAAATCACTTCAAGTCAAACCTTGCCTTCGCCTATTACATAGCGATCCTGCCTACTATCGGCAACAAATAAAAAAGGCAAAATAAAATAAAACATCCTTGCCATACAAAAAAGGCAAAAGTGAAAAAAAAAACACAAAAAGGAAGCAGGCTGAAGTATCAATGCCAAAGGATAAAGAAGCGCTACAAAAGGCGTTGGAGGACTGCCCGCTGGACGGACCACGGCCGCTGACTATCGAGGAATACCGAGCCAGGCAACCTGCAGCATGAGCGGAGCTGGCAAGAAGGAGGCGAGAGGAGGACGCGCTGACGGCAATCCCCCTTGTCCTAAGGCCAAAGCGGCGAGGCGGCCACCTGGTCCGCTTTAGGAAGCAGCGTGCGGCTCTACTGGCGCAAATCAACAGCGACCCGCCACCACCCTGAACAGAAGCGTGCAAACTTTGGAGCAGGATAGATGAATTGGAGAAAACGCACGAGAGAAATCAACAGGCAAGGCGGCAACAACAGCAGATGCAGCATTAAATAACAAATTTTAATAATTAATTTAATAAAAAAGAGTGCTCATAATAGCACCTTTTCGGTAAGAGGCGATTTTTGAGCTGCCACTATTAATGTAAATACACAAAAACACAAAACACAAAAAAAAAAAAAAAAAAAACAAGAAATAAAGAGGAAAAATATTAATATATTTTGTTTATAAATTCCTTTTTTGAATAAGTCTATCATTGCCAAAATACCCTAGAAATAAAAGAAAAGAAAAAACAAAAAAAAAATCACATATTTTGAAATATACACTAAAATGAAAACTACTCAAAAACAGAAAAAAACAAATATATACATAGATAATTAAGTAATAAATTACAATCAGCCTAATATACGCCAACATACCCTAAAGAAGAGCACATGTGAAACATGTGCAGTCAAAAGTGCACAAACAACAAAAGCACACTTGTAAAGCTTGCCGCGATCAAAGCAAGCTTTTGAAAAAAAAGAGCTCAAGTACAATTCACAAAGCTTTCAAGCACAACTAAAGCTTTCTGATCGCAGCAAACTCCACAAGATCAAATTTTCCCAATAACAAAGTCTAACTACCCTATAAGAAAAATTATGAAATTTTTTTTGGAAACAATATAATATACATATATATAATATTATAAAATAGAATCTTAAACAAATTGAAAAAAAAAGAAGAATCAAAATTTTGTTTATATATTAGGTACAATATAAAGATGAGAAAAATGAAATACTAAGAAAACAAAATTATTTTAAGGGAAGTAAATATGCCATAAAGTAACAAAATTTCAATGGACCAGAACATAGAAATATTGAAAGAAAAATTTCAGAAAGCATACTAGTGCCTAAATAAAACAATTTACATACAACCTCAAACCATTAATAAGCACCTTGAAACTATCTTCGAGAGTTACAATAGAATAAAGAGTAGCAGTACAGACATATGCAATCAATCAAGCAGTCAAATCTTCACTGAGCTAATATACAGTTTAAATAAACAACTAATAAGTATAGCAACAAAACATGATATAAAATTCACTATACCGGTAGATTCGAATGTAGAAGCAACTTTTGAACCTCTAGTAGCAAAAGACACAGAAGAGCCAGGTGTAGAGAATAACCCAGAAGACATTCAAAATACTTGTTCAAAACCAAAGATGGTGCAAACAAAGATTGAATTTCTTAATACAGCTTCTAAGCTGATTAAAGAGTATTATGGTGGAGTAGAAAGACTTCTAAGTTTCATAGATTCATTAGAATTAATCAATGAAATAAAGGCAGAACATAAAGAAACAGCTATTAAAGTCATAAAAACAAAATTAAAGGGGGCCGTTAGACTACTAGTAACAAATGAAAACACTATAAATGGTATAATCCAAACATTAAAAAAAGAAATTAAGGGTGAAACAGTTCAGGTAGCAGAGGCAAGATTAATGGATCAAGCCCGAGAAGGAAGGAGGTAAACGGGCCATTACTAACTCCCTTCGAGAAAAGGTGGAAAGGCTGAAAGAGCTGCAGGCGGGAGTCAGCTTCAGGCTCAGTGGACACCAAATCGAGTCAGTGGCATTGGATGCATGTCCCAACTGTGCGAAGGCGCCACCGGAGTGTGTCAGTCGCGGGCAGCAGACTGACGCAAGGTCCTCCGTGACCACGCTATCCCGGCCTACCCAGACTTCACCATTGGCAAAGCGAGAAGACAAGGCATCAGGTCCATCTGAACTGCTTGGAAAGCTCCCGCGGCAGTCGATCGCTCACGCTCCCAAGCAGCGTGATAAAAAACGGCAACACGTGGAATCCCAGCAGCAGCAGCAGGCCTCACCTACTCCCCATACAACAGTGGATCATGGGACAACCGAGGACAACCAAGGCTGGAAAACAGTCGGCCCCGCAAAGCCTCGACGTGGAGCCTCCTCGATGCAGGCCAAACCTAGAACCAAGCACAGACCGGATGCAATCCTAATCGAGGCAAGCGGCGGGCTTAGTTATAGCCAAGTACTCGAGATGGTGACCAGGCGCACGGATGGCAAACTGCTACAAGTCCGCGAGCACGTCTCCAGAGTTCGACGTACTGCAAATGACGCGCTGATTCTGGAGCTCCGGAAAGACCCTGCAACTGACATCAAGTCACTCGGAGAAAATATTGCCTTGGTACTAGGTGACAAGGTTGGAGTAAGGCCTCTCCAACAGCAAAGGACTTTAGCGATCTATAACCTAGATGCAGCGGCGACTCGGGAGGAGCTACTGACAGCGCTAGCCTCACAGGCGAAAGTCGAAGAAAACGCGCTCACCGTTAAGAGCCTACGGCCGGGCCTGTGGAATTACCAGACGGCAATAGTCAGGGCCCCAGAGGCGGTAATCCAGACGCTCACAGATCTGCGTTCTGTGATGATAGGGTGGGGAAAGTGCCCCATTAAAGCACTTGAAGAACGACCACTGCATCGCGGCCCAGGACCTACTGCACCAGACGATCAGAGAGCAGTCAATCGATATAGCTCTTCTAAGCGAGCCCTACTCTACAGGAGAGTCATTTAAGTGGGTGACTGACGCCGACAAGAGATCCGCAATATGGTCTTGCGGGACTTCAAACCATCTGCTGGACACAAGGTCCTTTCATCACTTCAGCAGAGCCAAGGTGAACGATCTGGTAGTGTATAGCTGCTACTTGCCACCTAGTTTACCAATTGCTCGCTTCGGGGAGGTCTTGGATAACCTCGTAGAGGATGCCAGAGGCCGGCCACGAGCCGTCATCGCGGGTGACTTCAATGCAATTGAATGGGGCTGTCCAAGAACCGATGCACGGGGACGTACTCTGTTGGAGGTCTTTGCATCGCTCAACCTTGTGACACTGAATGCAGGGGGCAGGAATACCTACAGCAGAGCGGGAACTGGCTCCATAATAGACCTGACATTCGCAAGCGAGACTATCGCCAGGTCGTCATCATGGGGCATCGGTGATTTCTACACGGCGAGCGATCACGAGGCCATACTGCTTACCTTGGCAGGCTATCGTAGAGTGTTACAACGAGTTTTCCCTCAGCGTAAATCCTTCCGCTTTGACAGTCTAATTGTACCAACTTTTCGAGCGAAGCTGGCGGGGCTGCAAGTTTGCTCGAACGCTGAAGACTCCGCAATCCATGTCATGTCCACTTTGAGAGCAGCCTGCGAATGTAGCATGACGCAGCGTACGTCGTACGGCAGACACCACAAGCCAGTGTGCTGGTGGAACGAGAAAATAGATGAGGCCAGGCGGAACTGCCTTAGAGCGAGAAGGCTTTATCAACGGTCCAGAGGTACCGCTCAGTTCGAGCCATTAAAAAGCCAGTACCAACTCCGAAGGAGACTTCTAAGGAAGGAAATCCGCTCAAGTAAGAGAGAAGCCTTCCTAGCGCTATGTGACACGGCTGAGCAGGACCCTTGGGGCAAGGCGTACCAAACCATTGTCAAAAGACTGCGCGCGGACCCATTGGATACCCCCGCGACACACGGATTGTAACGACTCTTTTTCCCAAGTGCGACGACTGCATGTTGTTTTAGTTGTATGTTGTGTTTATTTTGTTTGTGTTTAGTAGTTTAGTTAGTAGTCTTTGTGTAGTTTTAGAATTGGCATGCTTGTTTGGGTGATTGGCTTGTTTTTTTTTTATATTTGTTGCAATTGTTATTAACTTGTTTTTAATTTCCTTTCCTTTTTAGGTTTTATGTGTCCAAATTGGAGATGACAGATAGAGCCGCTAATCAGAATGAATCCACAGATGCATTTTTTAATCAATTTTTCAATTCAATTTTATTGCATATGTTTGTTATAATAATAGGAGTATGCTTCTAATATACAATTTCATTAGAGTTCAGGTCTATGGACCTTTTCAGCTATGTTATATGTGGGGATATTAATATTCTACAATTTGATTGTTATCATAACAAATTAGGGGAAAACTTTGCAAAAAACCCCCATCCTACTTAAGATAAAACTTAATACTACTTACATCTATATTTACATAATTATTTCGTTTATGTGATTATAGGTTGAGTATCTGCATTTATCATTGAAGTCGGCATTTAATCTGTATAATCTGTCTGATATCATTTCGACTTTAGCTTTGTTATGAATGTCTGAGGTGGGATGGTGCCAAGGGAGTTTGAATATCATTTTTAATAGTTTGTTTTGGGCTGTTTGCAGCCTTTTAATATGGCACTTGGCAACATCCGACCACACTGGGGCTCCGTAAAACATAACTGCCTGAAATATTGACCTGAACAGGTATAACTTGTTCTCTATAGATAAACGGGAGTTCCTGTTAATAAAGGGATATAGAATTCTGGTAAGGGAATTGATTCTGTCTATAGTATACTGTAGTATGTTCATACAACTAATAACTCAACACAATGAGCTCAACTTGTAACACTTTGTTGCAAGTATAAACAATTAAACATATACGCATTAAAATATAATTGTGCACTTGAATATGTTCATATGTATACATTGAAGTATTCACATAAACATATTCAAGTAAACATACAATTAAGCATGAACATATATGTATGTACATTTGTATATGCACATACATATATTCACATAAGCACTGTATGCACAAGCGTAACATGAGCTAGAGCCAGGCCAGCGTGTGACCGCTGACCAAGCACTTTGCAATGCATGCGCTCCAACAGTATGTATGTATGTATGTACTGACACTCTCCCTCTCTTTTGTAGCTGTCGCATAAGTCGCAGCATAAGAATATATATGTAAAATTAGCCTAAGCAAAAGAATAATTTGGAATAAAGAATTCAATCAAAAACTCCAGTCAACCGACACAGACGTGTCTCAGATTATTATTTTTCAACCCAACGGAACCCGGTCGAAGGAGTTTTTACATGGCGACCGTGACAGGACCTGAGCTGCACACAACATATATATAAATTATAATAACATAATTTTATATTGAAAAGCGATGACATCTAAATGATGCTGCGACAACTAATATATGGAAAAGCGACAACAACTAAATGAGGCTGCAACTTATTGGCAAGAAAAGAAACAACTGACAGAGATTGTAGCAACAACAACAGCATAAACAACAGAGAGTAAATAATTTAATAATAATTACTGGAAAAAATAATAAGAAAAATTATGTAAGCATTAAACATTTAAAGCTAAAGAACAGCTATCAACATCAGCTTCAACACCATAATACTGAAGATATCTAGTGAATATATTTGAGTCTCGTTCGTTATCCCAACGATGAACATCAGCATCAACACATAAGTTTGACTAAAAAAAAAAAAAAAAAAAATACATGAACAACAGTGAAGATATTCCCTTTGCGGAATCTGCTCCTGTCGAGCAAAGGGATGCACTGACGCTAAAAGAAGCGCTAGAGCTGTATCCCAACGATGGACCGCGGCCACTAACAATAGAGGAGTACAGAGCCCGGCAGCAGACGAGAATCCCCAAAAAAGACGAAACGGGGCGGTGAGGTGAGACGCCTGCTCACCCAGAAAAGACTGCAGCAGGATTTACTAAAGGCCAGCACCAACGAAGAAGACCGACAACGCTGCATAGAGCGTATCGAGAACCTAAAAACTGAACTTCGCCAAAGAGCGAAGAAACGCAAGGGGCCGCAGAAATGCGCAAGCCTTAACTTGCCTTTAATTTAATAATAATAATTATAAGCCTAATAGCAAGTTGAAGCACGAAAGTGCAACTTGCGAACTTACTAACTTTCTGTAGGCTATTACTAACAATGTGGTTGGAGAATTTTTTTTTTTCATATAAATTTTTTTTTATTTCTAAATAACAATAACGAATGAAATGTAAATCTGAATTGTGAGACAACCACATGCTCTATAATTTTTTCCACGTCTCTGGCTCGCTGTGCAAGACACAGTTGAGATAAAATTTTTTTTTCTTTTGTCGTATAAAAAAAAAAATTTAATAATTTTTTTAAATAAAATTTCATAAAAATTCATGAATCCATAACAATTTTTTTTTAATTCAAATATAAATTTTTATAATTATAATTCGTATTCAAGCAAATAAGAACGAAGCTTGAAATACTTAAAAAAAAAAAAATTTTTTTTAGTAACTTTTAAACAAAAGGTTTTGAGATGTTTTTATGGGCTTTTGTTCCCTATTTTTTTCCCGTATTTGTCATATTCATTTTCATCCTGCTAAATTAAAATAGTCTCATATAGGATCGTTAGTCAGTGAGATTATTATTAGAATTATACACAAAAAAAAAAAAATTTTTTTTTATATAAACTCCATATGTTCGATAATTCCATAAGTAAATTTGATGATATATCTCTTATACCCACAATGGGGTTAATAGAAACAAAATCAGTGGACTCCACTGCTAATGTAATAAATAAAATCGAATCATCAAATACTGACTTGAGATTAACGAACATATTGTTATTAATAATCGTCGTAATAATGTGCGCATATATTTTATATAAAGCTTATCTATTACACAATAAATGTGTAACCAAAAGAGCCATAAGCCAAGCTAATGACCTAGATAAGGTCTAAGAATACATATGCACACACGCGAATAACAATAAAAAAAAAAATAATAATAATTCTGGAAAACAATGGCCACTCTTGATAATTATTTTGGAAAAATAAACGCTAGGCATCCCAGTATTGTCCAAGATTTAATTGAGGTTTTTAGAAATGAGCATATCAATTCACCACAGAACTCAATAAACTTGGTACAAATTAAGTCAGCTTACCTAAATATAACGGGAGAAGAATTCCCAGTTCAAGGAAGCACTAGGGTACAGATGAGTTTCATCCTCACAGTACCATGTGTATGTTGCTTTTCCAATGCAGCAGGCACATATCGTTTCTACCGAATGGAGGAACCGAGGCAGTAAGCCTCCTTGATTTTTTTTATATACGTACATCCATATTAATAGGCCTAACAAGTTAGTGTAGAATATGGATAAGATAGAAACAAAAAGGCTACAAAAATACTTACCTTTCCTCGATTTCCTGATACAATCAGGCGAAACAAATCACAAATACAAGGAAATAAGGTATTGGATAGCCCACAACTACAAATTTACAAAAATATTGTAGATCTTATGGAAAAATCCATAAAAGTAGCTTATAGTAGATTGTTAGCTAAGACTCCTTTACATAAAGACGTGCCCGGATGGGTCCACGAACTTTTTAAGGACTCGATCGCGCTGATAGACATATCAGAATCGAGTACAGACTCAGATGTAGAAATAATAGATACAGAATAATAATAAAAAAAAAATAAATAAACATAAACATTTTCGAAAATTTTGTTATTTTTAACAAACTATGGTTACTTGGGATGATATAATTGGAAAAGCTAGAATACACGCACAAGAATTAACTAAATCTTGTAAGTGCCTCTCATAAAACAGAGAAACATCCCAAGACACAGTAACCAAACACACGAAAATAATAACCGAGAAGCTCCAAGCTATTAGGGCAGTATTAACTGAGCACTATAGCAAACTAAAGGAAGGGCAAAAAACAGCCGCAAATGCGTTCTACAGTGATTGCAAACAAAAAGCAATAGCTGTGCTAAACAGACACAATATTGAATTTAAACAAACAACTGATTTGGAAACTTCAATAGTGCTGGAAGAAGAAACGCAACTAATGGCCGATGATGAAAGAGGTCAAGAAAAACCACCAGTGAGCTCTGATCAGTCAATTATAAGTCATAATAAACCAGCAATTCCAAAAGGAAGCAACAAAATGACTCAAACAGTGGTAGAATTCATAAACACAGCCACAAGGCTGCTACCATTCTTCGATGGTGACATTAAAAACCTACAAGGTTTCATTGGGGCACTTCGCGTACTTGATACCATAAAAGAAACGCATGAAGCAGTAGCCATCGAAATAATAAAATCAAAATTGAAAGGTCAAGCGGGTAATACGCTAAGCTCGGAAACAACGATTGACGAAGTTATACAAAAACTGTCAACAATCTTTAAGGGTGAATCAGTGGATCTTTTAACAGCAAAGATTAAAAATCTGCAGAGAAACCCTAATAACTGTGTTTCATACACAAAAGAGATTACTGAGTTGACCGACGCCCTAAAAGGCGCGTATATTTCGGATGGTCTTCCAAATGAACAGGCTATAAAATACACTACCAAAGTGGCAGTAAATGCTATGGTAAGTCATACCAAAAGTCAAAGAGTCCAGCTACTAATGGAATCGGGAAACTTTGATTCAGCCAAAGAAGCCATCACTAGATTTACCACTCTTTCAGTAGAGTCGGGCTCCACGGGAAGTTCCCAAAATAATACCATTTTTTATGCCCAGCATAATGACCGCGGTAGACGCCGCTACAATAATAATGGTAACTGGAGAAACAACTCGAATTGGAACAACAACAATTCGAGCTGGAGCAATAACGATGCCCACAGAGCCCAACGAGGCCGAAATAATTCACGCTACCGAAGAGGCGGCCGTGGAGGTGGACAACAAAATAATAATAGACAAAACACAAATAACCAACAAAATGGTTATAACAATACAAATGTCCGAATTACCCAAAGCGACCAGGGAAACGGACAAGCTCCTCCAAATGCTCAGAGTTAAAAAATAAAGTATACTCTATCAACCTAAGTCTTAATAATTTCGTATCATTTAAGAATGTTGAAACCAATAAGAAAATAACATTCTTAATTGACACCGGTGCAGATATTTCAATAATAAAAGAAAATTCTGATGTATTTCATGACATCAAAGTAAACAAAACTGTAGACATTCGAGGCATAGGAGAAGGAGTAATAAATTCCAAAGGCCTAGTCTCAATAGAATTGCAGACAAGTAAATATATTATTCCATACGAATTTCATCTGCTTCATGCAGATTTCGCAATCCCATGCGATGGAATAATAGGATTAGATTTCATAAAAACTTTTAATTGCAAAATAGATTACAGCAATTCAGAAGATTGGTTTATACTTAGACCACAAACATTAAAGTACCCAATTTACGTTCCAATAACATTCAATTCTGGTAATAACTCAGCACTTCTACCAGCAAGATCCCAAGTGGTACGCAAAATAGAACTATCTTCAGCAGAAGGTAACATTTTAATTCCGAATCAGGAAATTAAACCGGGCGTTTATGTTGCAAACACTATTGCAACAGCCCAAAGTACTTATGTCCGATTCTTAAATACCACAGATAACTGCCAACTAGTAGGCTTTAACAATTTAAAATTTGAATCACTTTCGAACTACGATATAGTTCAAAATACCAAAGATTTAAGAAAAGAATCTGTAATTCATAAATTGAAGAAAAATTTCCCAACACTATTCAAAGACAAACTCGAAAAATTATGCACTGAGTATAGTGATGTGTTCGGACTTGACACCGAACCGATCACAACAAATAATTTTTATAAACAAAATTTAAGACTTAAGGATGATGAACCGGTATATGTGAAAAATTACCGGAGCCCGCATAGCCAAATAGACGAGATCCAGCGACAAGTTGGAAAGTTAATTGAACAGGGTATTGTTGAACCGTCTGTTTCGCCTTATAATAGCCCACTCTTACTAGTCCCAAAAAAAAAACACTTTCGGGATCTAAAGAAAAAAACTGGCGATTAGTAATTGACTATCGTCAAATAAACAAAAAATTGCTGTCAGACAAGTTTCCGCTCCCCAGAATTGATGATATTCTTGATCAATTGGGAAGAGCAAAATATTTTTCTTGCCTTGATTTAATGTCAGGTTTTCATCAAATAGAACTAGAAGAAAAATCAAGAGATATAACGTCTTTTTCAACGAGCAATGGCTCATATCGCTTCACGCGATTACCTTTCGGTCTAAAAATAGCACCTAATTCATTTCAAAGAATGATGACAATAGCATTCTCAGGGCTTGAGCCCAGCCAAGCTTTTCTCTATATGGATGATTTAATCGTTATTGGTTGTTCTGAACAACATATGATTAAAAATTTAGTAGATGTTTTTAAACTTTGCAGAAAAAACAATCTAAAACTGCATCCAGAAAAATGCTCATTTTTTATGCATGAGGTGACATTCCTAGGTCACAAATGCACAGACAAAGGAATCTTGCCAGACGACACAAAATTTGACGTCATCAAGAATTATCCAGTCCCACATGATGCAGATAGTGCTAGACGTTTCGTTGCATTTTGCAATTATTATAGACGTTTCATAAAAAATTTCGCCGAATACTCCCGGCACATAACAAGATTATGTAAAAAGAATGTTCCCTTCGAATGGACAGCAGAATGCGAAAATGCATTCCAATACTTAAAAGAAAAGCTCGTTCAACCTAATCTATTGCAGTACCCAGATTTCAGCAAAGAATTTTGCATAATCACGGATGCAAGCAAACAAGCATGTGGAGCAGTTTTAACACAAAACTATAATGGACTCCAGCTTCCAGTTTCATATGCATCAAGAGCGTTCACTAAAGGTGAAAGCAACAAGAGTACTACAGAACAAGAGCTAGCAGCAATACATTGGGCAATAACACATTTTCGACCATATATATATGGAAAACACTTCACAGTGCGAACAGACCATAGACCATTAACATATTTATTCTCCATGGTCAACCCGAGTTCAAAACTAACACGCATGCGGCTAGAATTGGAAGAGTACGACTTTACAGTAGAGTATTTGCGAGGTAAAGACAATTTTGTGGCAGACGCCTTATCGCGGATAACTATATCCGAATTAAAAGATATGAGTATAAAAGTCCTGAAAGTCACTACCAGGCAACAAAGTAGACAGAAAAACTGCGCAGTTAATAAAGAAGACCTTTTGCCAAGGCAAAAACTTCAAAATGCTTCTAGGCCCAACGTATACGAAGTCATCAATAATGACGAGGTACGAAAAGTAGTGACCTTGCGAATAACAGAATCTAAATGTTCACTGAAACATGGAAAGAAAGTTATGGCAAGAATTGAAGTTAGCGATTTGTATACCAATGGAATTCTCGACTTAGGTCAGTTCTTCCAAAGGCTTGAAATGCAAGCCGGTATACTTGAAATCAGCCAACTAAAACTGGCACCGAGCGAAAAGATCTTTGAAATTATTTCAATAGATTCTTTTTTAAAAATATGGGCAATACTATATTGAAAACATTAAGAGTAGCGCTACTCCAGCCGGTGACCCTAATAGAAAATGAAAAAGAAAAAGAAGCAATACTGTCTACATATCATGATGATCCAATTCAAGGAGGTCATACTGGCATTACCAGAACGCTGGCAAAAATCAAAAGACACTACTATTGGAAAAATATGGGACGCCATATCAAAGAGTACATAAGGAGATGTCATAAATGCCAGGTGTCAAAAACGACGACACATACGAAGACTCCCATGATAATAACAGAAACACCAGCGAAGGCTTTTGATAAGGTTATAGTGGACACAATAGGTCCACTACCAAAATCAGATAATGAAAATGAGTATATTGTCACATTGATATGCGATCTGACAAAATACCTAATAGCCATTCCAGTTGCATCTAAGAGTGCAAGTAATGTAGCTAAAGCTATATTCGAAAATTGTATACTACAGTACGGTCCAATGAAAACACTCATTACGGACATGGGAACTGAGTATAAAAACCAAATTATAACAGATATATGCAAGTACATGAAGATTAAAAATCTGACATCTACAGCATACCACCACCAGACCTTAGGGACAATAGAACGAAGTCATAGAACATTCAATGAATATATTCGTTCATACATATCAGCAGATAAGTCCGATTGGGATGCTTGGATACAATATTTCACTTATTGTTACAACACAACACCCTCGGCAGTGCATGAATATTGTCCATACGAACTAGTATTTGGAAGACTACCAAATCAGTTCATAGATTTTAACAAAATCGATAGAATAGATCCAATATACAATTTAGACGACTACTCTAAGGAAATAAAGTTTAGAATAGAAATAGCATATAAAAGAGCTAGGATAATGTTAGAAAACCATAAGTTAAGTAATAAAAAATACTACGACAAACATATTGCCGATTTCAATTTAAACATAGGAGATAAAGTTTTATTAAGAAAAGAAATAGGTCATAAACTAGATGCTAAATATATAGGGCCTTATAAGGTAGTGAGTATAGAAGAAAATGACAATATATTAATAGCAGATAATAAGAATAAATACCAAAAGGTTCATAAAAACAGACTAAAACCATTTTCGGAATGATCAACCGAAAAAAAAATAATAATTATCATGATACTTAAGTAATTTTTACAAAAAAAAAAAAAACAAAAATCTTTATGGATTCATCTATTATTGAAAACAAATTCACGCAATTTCGAAAAACAAGAGAAAGAAAATTTGCCTAAAGAGACACAAACAAAAAAAAAAAAAAAAAACTTTCCTAAGATACACCTTTACTTTACCTTTTATTTTACCTTTCTATATAAATAATCATTACAATAACTACATAATATTACGTTATTCTCTAAAAAGGGGAGGTGTAGTATGTTCATACAACTAATAACTCAACACAATGAGCTCAACTTGTAACACTTTGTTGCAAGTATAAACAATTAAACATATACGCATTAAAATATAATTGTGCACTTGAATATGTTCATATGTATACATTGAAGTATTCACATAAACATATTCAAGTAAACATACAATTAAGCATGAACATATATGTATGTACATTTGTATATGCACATACATATATTCACATAAGCACTGTATGCACAAGCGTAACATGAGCTAGAGCCAGGCCAGCGTGTGACCGCTGACCAAGCACTTTGATGCATGCGCTCCAACAGTATGTATGTATGTATGTACTGACACTCTCCCTCTCTTTTGTAGCTGTCGCATAAGTCGCAGCATAAGAATATATATGTAAAATTAGCCTAAGCAAAAGAATAATTTGGAATAAAGAATTCAATCAAAAACTCCAGTCAACCGACACAGACGTGTCTCAGATTATTATTTTTCAACCCAACGGAACCCGGTCGAAGGAGTTTTTACAATACCCTACATGGTCCTTAAAGGTTATTTTAGAGTCTAAAATGACTCCCAGGTAGCGAACTTTTTTATCCCAGGGAATATCGGTGCCATCCAGATCTATGGGACTAGTTGGAAGATACCTGGACGATTTTTTTCTGGAGAAAAATATTGCTTGAGTTTTGTCCAAATTGACCTGAATCTTCCACCTTGTTAAAAAGGATTGGATAGTGTCAAATGCCTCCTGTAAGTTTTGAGTAAATTCCGCTGGTAACAGACCCGTGGTGATAATTGCAGTATCGTCGGCAAATATTGAGGCAGTGCAGCCGTTTAGGTTCGGAAAGTCAGAAGTATAAATGTTGTAAAGCAGTGGGGAAAGACAGGACCCTTGGGGGCATCCTGCAAGGATATCTAGTGGAGCATAATGAGCTCTTCCAATGTAAACTAAAAATGAACGCTTGCTTAGAAAGCTTTGAACTATTTTGATGAGTTCCGTAGGAAAATTAAGGACTGACATCTTGAAAATGAGTCCGTTGTGCCAAACGGAATCGAAAGCTGCTTTAATATCCATTAGTACCATTCCAACAGAGTTTTTCCTATTGAAATTCTGCTTAACAATCTTTTTGATTCGGACTAGCGGATGGGTTGTGCTGTGTTCCTTACGGAAACCGAACTGCTCCTTAGGGAGTAATTCGGCATCATCTACAAACGATGCAATTTTTTGTTTCATAATCGTTTCCAATATTTTGCTGATTGAAGACAGAAGGCTAATAGGCCGGTATGATGATGGGAACTCGGGAGGTTTATTTGTCTTTCTAATTGGGACAACTTTAGAGGTTTTCCAAACTTGTGGAAAATAACCAAGTCGGAGACTAGCGTTTATAATAGCGGTCAGGAAACGAATGCCGCTACTAGGAAGCGCTTTTAGGCATAGGTTGTTGATATCATCCAAGACTGGGGCTTTTCTGATTTTAAGACTTTTAATAATTTCCGAGACGGCGCTACAGTTTGTAAGGTAACTTATGTCGGGGTTAATCTCTATGGTATTTAGTAAATCTACATAGTTTTTAACATCATGTTCAGTATCAGGAAAACTTAAGCCCTGGGTACTCGAATGATTCGCCAAGAATGACACAGCGAGTGCCTCACATTTTTCTACTGTAGTGGAACACTGATCTGTTCCAATGACAAGAGTAGGGATATTTGAGGGTTGCTTCTTTATTATTTTGGCCACTTTCCAAAAGGGAGAGGAGCCTTTATCCAAGTTAGACAGAAACGTGTTCCACGACTTGTTCCGATGAGTTGCTATTTCTGCGCTTATACTGCGGTTTAATTCTTTGAACGCCTTTGCCAATAACGACGGAGGCTATTTCTGCGCTAATTAATAGCTTTATGTGGGCCGGCAGAGGCCTTGTGCTGAATTGGGTCCTTACTTTAGGGATACAACGATCCTTAGCCTCATTGATTACACTTGTGAATTTCTCGATCATGGAGTCTATTTGTAGAGGTTGAGTAATGGTCTCTATCAGGTTTGATTGGAGGTTGTGGCTAATATGGCTGGCATAAAGCGTCCAGTTAGCTCGCTTATAGTTGAATCTTGAGGGTTATTCTAATATCGGCTGTGTATGTAGTTCAATCTTAACAGGCAGGTGGTCCGAACTTAACTGGTTTACTACCGTGGCCTGAGTTAATACCTGTGAGCAGTTTGAGAGGAAGATATCCAGAGTAGAGCCTTGACCTCTAAGGCTGGCAGGGACTAGAGTATGGCTAGCGGGGTAGGACATATGAATATGTAGCGACATTAATTTTTCGTGCAAAATATTTCCCCAGCTGTTTGCGCGAATGCAGCCCCACTCGCGGTGTCTGCAATTAAAGTCACCACCTAGGATGTAATTACCATTTATAGACGTAAGCTTCCGAATATCATCAGCAAACTGCTGTTTTTTAGTATCGTTCGATTGGCCTCCTGGAAAATAGCAGGAGTAGATGCTTGTCGATTCACAGACGTTTACAGTTTGAATGCCAATAACTTCAATGATATTAGTTTGTGGGATTGGTAGTAATGAATGGCGAATTGTTTTCTTTATGAGAATGGCTACCCCTCCCCCCCTGGAATTTGGACGGTCGAGCCGATAACATATATAGTTAGTAAACTAATGTCAATGTTCTGTTCGGACAAAAGGTCAAAAATTTCTTCTTTTTTGTTTCGAATGCCTCTGGCATTCCAAGTAATTATTTTAATGAAGTGCGACATTAATAAAGAAATTTGCATGCTAATGAGGTAATGACCTCAAACTGATCTGCTTTAATTTTGCAATTTTTAAGATTCTTAATTAAATCAAACATTAGACTTTTAATTTCCTCCTTGGAAAAGAGATCACCGCTCTTGGCTTCTCGGACAGTGGGGGTCGCCCAAACGCTCTGCAGTACTGGAACATTGCTATTATGAAGCCTCGGAAATGCGCCCAAATTAAACTGAGGTGGTGCCGAAGGTTGTATTTTGCCCGGGTGAACTGAGCGTCTCGAATTGTCTCGTTCTCTGAAGCTTAAGTAGCTGCGTCGGCTAGGGCAATCAAGTGACGATGCCTTATGTGGACCGTTGCAGTTGGCACATTTAAGAATTGTCACATTGCAGTTTTCGGTACTATGATTCCCAGCACACTTTGCACAGTAGGTATTCACTGCACAACGACTAGATCCATGGCCAAACATTTGGCATTTGTAGCATTGTGTGATTTTGTTGGATTTTTGTTTTTGGAATTCCCACTTAACTTTAACAAAATCAATAGCCGAGTAATTGTGCTTAAGGTTGTTAAGCGTGATGGATTTATTTTCAAAATAAACCACGTACAAAATGAAGGTGGTATTGTTCTGCCGTTTATGTTCGACCAGTTCGACGTCTCTGCATTTAAGGCCCATTTGAGTAAGCTTCGAATTAACAATCGAAGGATCCATTTTATCAAGCCCTATCAGCATGGTTATACGGTTTCTCATCTTTTGTAGCGTATGAGAAAAATTCGAATCTGATCGCAGGCTTTGTCAAAGTCAACTTTATGAACACAATAAAGTTTAACGCCTATTGAAATTTTTCGAATAGAGTATTCGGTGATCTTCGTGATGCTGCACACATCATGAATGCTTTGCAGTGAACATTTTATAACAGTTATTGGGGGGACCTGAATTTTTGTTGGTGTCTTTTCACAGATTTGCTCTGTTTCACTTTCTCTGTCATCAACTTCTTCATTGTTTAAAGTCTGCATTGGAGCGAAATAATTTTGACGCTCGCTTGAGCGCTGACCGGTGTCTACGTTGTTGGGTTTTTATACCATACACCCATAGGGTGAAATGGTATATTAAAGTCGCCAAAATGTATGTAACAGGCAGAAGGAAGCTTTTCCGACCCCATAAAGTATATATATTCTTGATCAGTATCAACAGCCGAGTCGATTTAGCCATGTCCGTCTGTCCGTCCGTCCGTCTGTCCGTCTGTCCGTCTGTCCGTCTGTCCGTCTGTCCGTCTGTCCGTCCGTATGAACGCCTAGTTCTCGGAGACTATAAGAGATAGAGCTACCAAATTTGAAATGTAGGCTCGTGTGGTATGTAGAGTGATCGAGTTTGTTTCAAATTTTTGCCACGCCCCTTTCCGCCCCCGCAATTCAAAAAAAACGTTTATCTCAAAAACTATTGCAGCTAGAGACACCATATTTGGTATGTATATTTGCTTAGTAAATGCGCACATTTTGTAATTATAAAGATTTTGCCACGCCCCTTTCCGCCCCCGGAATTCAAAAAAAACGTTTATCTCAAAAACTATTGCAGCTAGAGACACCATATTTGGTATGTATATTTGCTTAGTAAATACGCTCATTTTGTAATTATAAAGATTTTGCCACGCCCCTTTCCGCCCCCGAAATTTGAAAAACTCGATTATCTCCCGTAATTTTTCACCTTGTGGAATCAAATTTGGCACACTTGAAATTGATACTAATATCCAGCAAAATACTAAATTTGATCAAAATCGGACAAAAAATAGCCAAGTTATGCATAAAACCGTTTTTCCATAAGGCCGGAGTTGGCCGTTGCCGGGTGGGGCGCTAGGGTGCTCAAATGCATGAGTGAGCGAGATACTAAGATATGCTTGTAAAAAGCATGTGAACAGAACTTTATTAAAATAGGCAAATGCATTTGTTATTACAAATTTGAAATATTTGTTTTACTGGTGTATGGTATACCTAAGTCGGCGAGACGACTTACTTACTTCATTTTCTTTTAACTCGCGACATCACGGCAGCTGCACTTTGTCGCTTATTGCTGACTTTGAAACGGTTTGTTGGTCGTGTTTGGTTTATGATCATAGATGATGCGCGTGGGACGTGTGTAATCTTCGAGTACTCACACCAGACTGATTTACTGCTTCTGCCTAAGCCGGGCAAACCACCAGGCGAGACATCCTCGTATCGGCCCATCTGCCTGACAGACATAGCTGGAAAGGTCCTTGAATCTATCATACGGGCTCGGTTACAACAAGAAATCGAACGACATGGAGACCTATCCCAAATGCAGTTCGGCTTCAGGAGAGCACGGTCCACGACTGACGCGATCAGCAGGGTAGTCAATATCGCGGCGAATGCCATTGCTGGATCCCGGTGGAAAGGCGGATCCAAGAAATACTGCCTAGTGGTTACGCTAGATGTGCGAAATGCCTTCAACACGGCGAGATGGGGCAGGATCCTAGAGGGACTAGAGTTGTCCGGCGTAGCAAGGGGCTTGGTGCAACTAGTAAGGAGCTACTTTGAAGGACGCACCCTACAGTACGCCACTTCTGAAGGCACGAAAGAGCATGAGGTTTCATCGGAAGTCCCGCAAGGTTCCGTCCTGGGCCCGCTTTTGTGGAACGTCATGTATGACGGTATCCTGAGGCTGCAGCTGGTGGTGGTAGCGAAGGAGCTGAAGGATGCGGAGACGTGGTGCTCAGAAGCAGTCGCCAGTGTGGACCGATGGCTAAGCTCTGCTGGACTAAGCCTGGCGGCCCACAAGTCCGAGGCAGTCCTAATCAGTAGCAGGAAGCTATTGTTGTTATTGAATTGTGTTTTGTTGTGCAGAGTGCATCGTGTATTTCGCTCTATGTGTGTTTCTAATTTGTTATTTTTGTTGAATTGGGAGGCTAATATTTGTACTAGTTTGCTTTTGGATTTTAATTTGTGTTAGTTATTGTATTTATGTGTTTTTAACTTGGATTTGATAATTGTTTTTAGTGTGTTTGTTGCAATTTTATTAACTTGTTTTTAATTTCTTTTCATTTTTAGGTTTTGTGTGTCCAAATTGGTGTTAACAGATAGAGCCGCCAATCAGAATGAATCTACAGATGCATTTTTTTTTTTTATTTCTCTTTTTAGCTTATGTTATTTGATTTTGTTCTAAGTGCATTTCGATTTTTTTTGTTATATTTATAGTTTAATTGTATATTTCATGAGTTTTTGTGTTGCATTAGATAGTCTCTTTATGTAGTATTTTAGTTTTACACTTTATATTGTAGTAGTTTTAGTATTTGTGTGTTTTTTGTTTGTTATTGAATTGTGTTTTGTTGGCAGAGTGCATCGTGTATTTTGTTCTAAGTGTGTTTCAAAATTGTTGTTTTAGTTGTTTTACTTGTAAGGCCGCAGTTGCAAAGCCAAGTGGTTGGCTCCCGTAGGAGTCAACCATCTTTTATTGTTTTTCGCCCCCTATCAGGGAGAATATACAATTACAATAAAAACGAACTTAGAATTATTTTACAATGTCTTATTAGTAATTAATATGTATTAAATAATGTTTGTTGGGTGTTATCGATAGGGGAAAAATTGTGGAAAATATTCATGGGAAATTTTTTTCATGCAAGTAAATGCTTACTGGGCTATACCAAAACGTCATGTCAAACGTCATAACAAACGAAAAGGAATCGAGAACAAAAACAAGTTGCAAAGCACAGGCGATTATAAAAAATATAGTATTTACAAGTATTATTGATTAATGACGATTGGTATAATTGCTTTGTGGCAGGTCATTGGGTCGATCTATGGCATCATTGCAGATTGCAAGATTCATTGAGGCAGCGCTCTTATTGGCAGAAAGTTTTTCCTATAGGCAAGAGGTGAGTGACATGTATTGTTTTTTTTTTTTTTGCCATAGGCAAACATTTCATAATAACTCGGCTAGTTGCTGTCTCTCCACAGAAATTGGGCCATGTGAGGCCCCAGAACAAAGTATACGCGCCATTCAGCCCCAGGATTGGAGCATGTTTGCCTGTGGAGTGACAGCACAGTGGGCTAGCAACTGGTGCGCAGCGTTGAAGAAGCATCTGCTCGATCTGGAGGCTCATTTGGAGGAAAACAACTGGGAGCAGGAGGGCCAAATCGCTTCGACCGCAATGTAGTGTTTGAACAGGCATCATTTGGATGATAGGTCCATATGGTCTGTCTGCTGGCCAGGCCTGGTGCGGGCCGCTGCATGAAGATTTTATCGGATTCAACTGGCTGAAAGTGAGTAAATAAAGAATTAGCAGTTTTTTGCACCTTCATGGGTGGTATAATCTCATTTTTGTTTGTTTCAGCTTCTGTGCTATTATCGATCTCATGCAGGAGCTCGTTTTCAACTCGCTCAAGATTTTTTGAGGGTAGTTAGTCATCGTGGTAGGTGACAATTTCCCCAGGCTTGAGTCGAGACAAGACAAGTCTCTGGATTGGCTGGCCTTATAATCGCTCTTCGATATACGCGCGATTTCGTGTACCATTTTTGAAGTCTCTAAACAGGCCTTTAATAACGTGTCCTTCCATGCGCTCAATCGGTTGGGTTAGTTTCAATTTTTCCTCCTTTTGTTTTTTGAGTTCGTTTCTCTCAATAATTTTTTGGTATCCGATCTGGATGATTGGTTGAAGTTTTTCTGTTTAGGCAACTCGCTGGTACGCCTTTCGCCAAGCAACTGATTAAGGCTGCTGCTTTATTGTTTCTATCCAAACTAGGATCTTTACAATATTTTCCCTACTTAAAAAACTATATGGGCGACATGATGCCCTAGAATATTTGATAACATGTATTTTCTTAAAATTAGACATAGTTAAAATTTCAGCTTAGATATAGGATATATATTATGTATAGGTAATTGTAAGATATAGTATATTTGAATAATATCCACTTCGCCACAGCGAGGACAGACTAAAGGAGTGTACACGCGAGGAAGTAATCTCCATAGTCCCTGGACCAGATGCTATCCCGAACAGGGCTCTCGGTTTAGCGGTCTCACTTGTCCCTGAAGTGCTTACGGAGATGTACAATCAGTGCCTACGCGAACGCAAATTTCCGAGCATCTGGAAGCGGCAAAATTTACTGCTTCTACCTAAGCCGGGCAAACCACCAGGCGAGGCATCCTCGTATCGGCCCATCTGCCTGACAGACATAGCTGGAAAGGTCCTTGAATCTATCATACGGGCTCGGTTACAACAAGAAATCGAACGACATGGAGACCTATCCCAAATGCAGTTCGGCTTCAGGAGAGCACGGTCCACGACTGACGCGATCAGCAGGGTAGTCAATATCGCGGCGAATGCCATTGCTGGATCCCGGTGGAAAGGCGGATCCAAGAAATACTGCCTAGTGGTTACGCTAGATGTGCGAAATGCCTTCAACACGGCGAGATGGGGCAGGATCCTAGAGGGACTATAGTTGTCCGGCGTAGCAAGGGGCTTGGTGCAGCTAGTAAGGAGCTACTTTGAAGGACGCACCCTACAGTACGCCACTTCTGAAGGCACGAAAGAGCATGAGGTTTCATCGGAAGTCCCGCAAGGTTCCGTCCTAGGCCCGCTTTTGTGGAACGTCATGTATGACGGTATCCTGAGGCTGCAGCTGGTGGTGGTAGCGAAGGAGCTGAAGGATGCGGAGACGTGGTGCTCAGAAGCAGTCGCCAGTGTGGACCGATGGCTAAGCTCTGCTGGACTAAGCCTGGCGGCCCACAAGTCCGAGGCAGTCCTAATCAGTAGCAGGAAGCTATTGTTGTTATTGAATTGTGTTTTGTTGTGCAGAGTGCATCGTGTATTTCGCTCTATGTGTGTTTCTAATTTGTTATTTTTGTTGAATTGGGAGGCTAATATTTGTACTAGTTTGCTTTTGGATTTTAATTTGTGTTAGTTATTGTATTTATGTGTTTTTAACTTGGATTTGATAATTGTTTTTAGTGTGTTTGTTGCAATTTTATTAACTTGTTTTTAATTTCTTTTCATTTTTAGGTTTTGTGTGTCCAAATTGGTGTTAACAGATAGAGCCGCCAATCAGAATGAATCTACAGATGCATTTTTTTTTTTATTTCTCTTTTTAGCTTATGTTATTTGATTTTGTTCTAAGTGCATTTCGATTTTTTTTGTTATATTTATAGTTTAATTGTATATTTCATGAGTTTTTGTGTTGCATTAGATAGTCTCTTTATGTAGTATTTTAGTTTTACACTTTATATTGTAGTAGTTTTAGTATTTGTGTGTTTTTTGTTTGTTATTGAATTGTGTTTTGTTGGCAGAGTGCATCGTGTATTTTGTTCTAAGTGTGTTTCAAAATTGTTGTTTTAGTTGTTTTACTTGTAAGGCCGCAGTTGCAAAGCCAAGTGGTTGGCTCCCGTAGGAGTCAACCATCTTTTATTGTTTTTCGCCCCCTATCAGGGAGAATATACAATTACAATAAAGAATTAGCAGTTTTTTGCACCTTCATGGGTGGTATAATCTCATTTTTGTTTGTTTCAGCTTCTGTGCTATTATCGATCTCATGCAGGAGCTCGTTTTCAACTCGCTCAAGATTTTTTGAGGGTAGTTAGTCATCGTGGTAGGTGACAATTTCCCCAGGCTTGAGTGGAGACAAGACAAGTCTCTGGATTGGCTGGCCTTATAATCGCTCTTCGATATACGCGCGATTTCGTGTACCATTTTTGAAGTCTCTAAACAGGCCTTTAATAACGTGTCCTTCCATGCGCTCAATCGGTTGGGTTAGTTTCAATTTTTCCTCCTTTTGTTTTTTGAGTTCGTTTCTCTCAATAATTTTTTGGTATCCGATCTGGATGATTGGTTGAAGTTTTTCTGTTTAGGCAACTCGCTGGTACGCCTTTCGCCAAGCAACTGATTAAGGCTGCTGCTTTATTGTTTCTATCCAAACTAGGATCTTTACAATATTTTCCCTACTTAAAAAACTATATGGGCGACATGATGCCCTAGAATATTTGATAACATGTATTTTCTTAAAATTAGACATAGTTAAAATTTCAGCTTAGATATAGGATATATATTATGTATAGGTAATTGTAAGATATAGTATATTTGAATAATATCCACTTCGCCACAGCGAGGACAGACTAAAGGAGTGTACACGCGAGGAAGTAATCTCCATAGTCCCTGGACCAGATGCTATCCCGAACAGGGCTCTCGGTTTAGCGGTCTCACTTGTCCCTGAAGTGCTTACGGAGATGTACAATCAGTGCCTACGCGAACGCAAATTTCCGAGCATCTGGAAGCGGCAAAATTTACTGCTTCTACCTAAGCCGGGCAAACCACCAGGCGAGGCATCCTCGTATCGGCCCATCTGCCTGACAGACATAGCTGGAAAGGTCCTTGAATCTATCATACGGGCTCGGTTACAACAAGAAATCGAACGACATGGAGACCTATCCCAAATGCAGTTCGGCTTCAGGAGAGCACGGTCCACGACTGACGCGATCAGCAGGGTAGTCAATATCGCGGCGAATGCCATTGCTGGATCCCGGTGGAAAGGCGGATCCAAGAAATACTGCCTAGTGGTTACGCTAGATGTGCGAAATGCCTTCAACACGGCGAGATGGGGCAGGATCCTAGAGGGACTATAGTTGTCCGGCGTAGCAAGGGGCTTGGTGCAGCTAGTAAGGAGCTACTTTGAAGGACGCACCCTACAGTACGCCACTTCTGAAGGCACGAAAGAGCATGAGGTTTCATCGGAAGTCCCGCAAGGTTCCGTCCTGGGCCCGCTTTTGTGGAACGTCATGTATGACGGTATCCTGAGGCTGCAGCTGGTGGTGGTAGCGAAGGAGCTGAAGGATGCGGAGACGTGGTGCTCAGAAGCAGTCGCCAGTGTGGACCGATGGCTAAGCTCTGCTGGACTAAGCCTGGCGGCCCACAAGTCCGAGGCAGTCCTAATCAGTAGCAGGAAGCTATTGTTGTTATTGAATTGTGTTTTGTTGTGCAGAGTGCATCGTGTATTTCGCTCTATGTGTGTTGTATGGCCGCAGTCGCAAAGCCAAGTGGTTGGCTCCCGTAGGAGTCAACCATCTTTTATTGTTTTTCGCCCCCTATCATGGAGCATATACAATTACAATAAAAACGAACTTAGAATTATTTTACAATGTCTTATTAGTAATTAATATATATTAAATAATGTTTGTTGGGTGTTATCGATAGGGGAAAAATTGTGGAAAATATTCATGGGAAATTTTTTTCATGCAAGTAAATGCTTCTGGGTTATACCAAAACGTCATGTCAAACGTCATAACAAACGAAAAGGAATCGAGAACAAAAACAAGTTGCAAAGCACAGGCGATTATAAAAAATATAGTATTTACAAGTATTATTGATTAATGACGATTGGTATAATTGCTTTGTTGCAGGTCATTGGGTCGATCTATGGCATCATTGCAGATTGCAAGATTCATTGTGGCAGTGCTCTTATTGGCAGAAAGGTTTTTTTCCTATAGGCAAGAGGTGAGTGACATATGTGGTTTTTTTTTTTGCCATAAGCAAACATTTCATAATAATTGCTGTCTCTCTACAGAAATTGGGCCATTTGAGGCCCCTGAACAAAGTCTATGCGCCATTCAGCCCCAGGATTGAGGCATGTTTGCCTGTGGAGTGACAGCACAGTGGGCTAGCAACTGGTGCGCAGCGTTGAAGAAGCATCTGCTCCATCTGGAGGCTCAATTGGAGGAAAACAACTGGGAGCAGGAGGGCCAAATCCCTTCGACCGCAATGTAGTGTTTGAACAGGCATCATTTGGATGATAGGTCCATATGGTCTGTCTGCTGGCCAGGCCTGGTGCGGGCTGGCTGGGAGCGGGAGGGCCAAGTCCCTTCAACCGCTGCATGGAGATTTTATCGGATTCAACTGGCTGAAAGTGAGTAAATAAAGAATTAGCAGTTTTTTGCACCTTCATGGGTGGTATAATCTCATTTTTGTTTGTTTCAGCTTCTGTGTTATTATCGATCTCATGCAGGAGCTTGTTTTCAACTCGCTCAAGATTTTTTGAGAGTTGTTGGTCATCGTACCATAAACAGGCCGTTAATAACGTGTCCTTCCATGCGCTCAATCGGTTTGTTTAGTTTCAATTTTTCCTCATTTTGTTTTTTGAATTCGTTTCTCTCAATAATTTTTTGGTATCTTAGGTGGCAGTCGAATCTGATGAGAGATGGGGCACCATCAAAGTGGGCCGTCGCCTCCAGCATCTCATGCCGATCTGGATGATTGGTTGAAGTTTTTCTGTTTAGGCAACTCGCTGGTACGCCTTTCGCCAAGCAACTGATTAAGGCTGCTGGCTACTTTATTGTTTCTATCCAAACTAGGATCTTTACAATATTTTCCCTACTTAAAAAACTATATGGGCGACATGATGCCCTAGAATATTTGATAACATGTATTTTCTTAAAATTAGACATAGTTAAAATTTCAGCTTAGATATAGGATATATATTATGTATAGGTAATTGTAAGATATAGTATATTTGAATAATATCCACTTCGTCACAGCGAGGACAGACTAAAGGAGTGTACACGCGAGGAAGTAATCTCCATAGTCCGCAGGATAAAACCGAATAAGGCCCCTGGACCAGATGCTATCCCGAACAGGGCTCTCGGTTTAGCGGTCTCACTTGTCCCTGAAGTGTTTACGGAGATGTACAATCAGTGCCTACGCGAACGCAAATTTCCGAGCATCTGGAAACGGCAAAATTTACTGCTTCTACCTAAGCCGGGCAAACCACCAGGCGAGGCATCCTCGTATCGGCCCATCTGCCTGCTGGACTAAGCCTGGCGGCCCACAAGTCCGAGGCAGTCCTAATCAGTAGCAGGAAGCTAGTCGTAGTCTAGTGGGAGTGGAGTCGCTCGCCGCCAGGACTCCTGTGGTTCCCGTAGCCATGGTGGGCCGTGCCACCACAAATCCTTGTGTACAAGTTCCTGCGCACTCAGGCCGCGGCTAGGGAGATCTGCTGGATTGTCCTCTGAACGGACGTGATTCCATGGGGCGCTATTTGTTGCCGTCACATTTTTAGCTACCCGATTTGCGACAAACGTTGTCCATGTGCAGGGTGGCTTATTTAACCACGACCGTACGACGGTGAAATCTGACCAATAAAAAAACTCTGCATTATCAATTTGAAGTTGTGGAAGAACTGCAGCTGCCAGTTCAGCTAGAAGCGTGGCTCCGCATAATTCAAGGCGGGGCAATGAAACCGTTTTAACTGGGGCTACCCTAGATTTCGCTGCAAGAAGGCAGCACGATATGCCTTGGTCATTGCTAACGCGCACGTAAATTGCGGCACCATAAGCCCGTTGTGACGCAACGCAAAAACAATGGAATTGAACGTCGGAATTCGGATCATGAAGAACCCACCGCGGAATTCGGATCTGGTCAAGGAAGGAGTAACTCGTTGTAAAATCCTGCCACCTGTGATGGAGTTCACTGGGCAATTGATCATCCCACCCTTGCTCTTGTAGCCAAAGCTCTTGCATAAATACCTTGGCTTGAATTACAAAGGAAGCCAGCCAGCCAGCGGGATCGAATAAGTTGGCGATCTGCCCGAGGACTTCTCGCTTAGTATAAGCTGACTTGATAGTCGCTTTCCATCAGATTCCAAGTGTTTTTTCTGTGCTAGCCTCTTCGATATCGAGGAAATCAGCATTCAGTGTAATAATGTACCACACAACAACAAGCTATGAACATACTCCAGCTCACTACGATATGCCAGATACAAGATACAGTCGAGACCCAAACCGTCGGAGGCATGATAAAAGCATACGATATACCAAAATGCACAAGTGGAACCGGTCGAACTCAATCGAAGCATACGATATACGATCAAACTCAAGTATGGTCGATCGAACCTCATGCAACCGCTGACTAGAGCTGGGAATTGTATCGATGTTTCATCGATACATCGAGGTTTTTTATTTTCTTGCGGGTACTCGATATTTTAACTTCGATGTTTCGAGGTTTTTCGCATCACTAAAAAAATGATCATCACTTACAAAAAATTTGCGGGAAAGTAAAAAGCTAGGTAAGTTAAAAATTATAATTGTGTTTATAAACATTGAAAGCAAAAGATTAATTGAATGCCTCGTTATTTTAGGATATTGGTGTTGGCAGTGCTGTAGACATGGACAAATTTCTCAAGGATTTTAATGATAAAGGTAAACATCACAAGTGAGACACACATGTGGCATGTATTTCCATTTTTAACATATTAATAAATACATATGTATGTTCTTCTGTGTAGATTGCGTTACTGACTCTAACGATGAAAATGATGAGACACCCAATAAACGGACAAAATATGGGAAGTCTATAGTTTGGGACTACTTTATAAAATCTTCGAATGGGAAATCGGCAAAGTGCAAAAAATGTGCCAAAACTTACTCAACCAGCGGAAACACAACAAATTTATGGAAACATTTGAAACTCATTCATCCCAATTTGACTGCGTCTGAAGTTCGGGGAACGATGTCCGCAGGCTCTATTTCTTCTTATTTTCAAGATAAGTACGAACCGTCATCGCTACGAAAAAAGCACTGGATAGTGCAGTGACATATTTTATAGCGTCGGATCTTCGTCCATATTCAGTGGTTGAAAACAAAGGCTTTCGTCATATGTTGAAAACGCTCGATCCAAAATACGAGTTGCCATCGCGAGGAACATTCCGTGATGTGCACATGCACCAGCTTTACACAACTATGAGCGCAAAACTAAAAATTATTCTTGAAAAGGTTGATCATTGCGCTATTACCACGGACAGCTGGACATCCAGGGCAAATGAAGCGTTTCTAACAGTCACTTGTCACTTCATTACTGAAGATTTCCAATTACGTACAGCAGTTTTATCAACAAAAAAGCTCATAGACGAAGAAAACCACTCAGCAAAAAACATATCCAAATCATTGTTGGACGTTTTAAATGAATGGGAGTGCTAAGCAAAGTTACTGCCATAGTGACGGACAATGCTGCTAACATGAAATTGGCTTGTAGTATGATCGAGAAAATAAATTTTCCTTGCTTCGCTCACACAATTAATTTAGCTGTTCAGGATTGCTTAAAAAGTGACAAAATTAAGCCTATAATAAATAAATGTAAAAGCATAGTTACTTTTTTAAGAGCAGCAGTGTGGCTTATGCAAAGTTCAAAAAAGCACAAAATACAGACAAGCCTTATAATTTGAAACAAGAATGCCCCACCAGGTGGAATAGTGCATTTTACATGATTCAACGTATTCTGTCCACAAAAGATGCAATATCCAATGTATTGCTGAATACTCCAAAAGCCTTATTACCATTAACAGCAGACGAAATTTCTATTTTGGAAGAATTAGTTCAAGTTCTCTCTCCGTTTGAACACGCGACACTTTATACTTCATCGAGCAGCTCAGTAACAATATCAATGGTGATTCCTGTTGTTTGTGGCATTGTTCATAATATGCAAAATTTAAAGATGGCCACAGAAGAAGGAAATGAAGCTTGCTCTATTTTGTTAGAAGGACTGCGAAAAAGGCTAATTCCTTACGAATCGCGTTTGATTCCAAGAATCTCAACACTACTAGATCCACGCTTCAAAAAGGAAGGCTTTTGTTAGAGCCCAATACATCTGAGGCTGTGAAATTTTTGGAAAATGAGCTTTCTGCAATTAACCTACCATGCCCAACTTCCTCCAGCCTGCCAGCACCAATATCTTCTGCTACACAAGAGCCACTTTTCAATTTTCTTGATTTAAGGAATTCTACAAAGATTCACAGTAATCGGAAGGATTCAATTCTGGGAATGCGTCAATATTTCAACACTGAAAACTCTGACTCCAAAGCCTGTCCACTGGATTACTGGAAGGTAGGAATATATAGATATTAAAATAATTATATCGTTTAATGACAATACATTTACTTTGCAGACTTCAAATGATCACAGCTTTAAGTACTGTGTTAAAAAATTTCTTTGTGTTCCTGCAACGTCCACTGAAAGTGAACGTATGTTCAGCAAAGCTGGACTTATAGTAAGTGAGAAACGGAGTTCTCTCAAATCCAAGCAAGTTGATATACTTGTGTTTGTAAATAAAAACGAATGGATCTCAAAAGTAACATATAACAATAAATAGTTACCATTGCCTTTGTAAATTAAACGAAATATATGAAACACGTTATTTTTTGTTTTGAAATTTATAATTTTTTTTTTTTAATATTAATATTCTTTCAGTGTTATTCTTTAAACGCGAATTTAACTTTATTTTTACGCTCTAAATTAAATATTAATTTAATCTTCGATACATCGATACATATCGAGGTTTTTTTTCTCAAAAGACTCAAAATATCGAGGTACGCAAACATCGATGTTTTACCAGCACTACCGCTGACAAATTTCGAACAAGCAGGAAGATGCGTGGGAGGCGTAGCACATGAAATCGGCTACGCAAGCACGAATGAAACAAGGCTGGAGGGCATAATCATGAACCGAAATAAAACGCAAGAGCCAAAGTGAGAGAAACAATAAGAGAAGGCATGCACTAGGCTGGCGCATGATGAAATAAGTACAAGGTGGTCCCGTCGGCAAATCGTACGGTCCTATGCATGATAAAACAGGTAAACCGACAACTGAGAACTGATGACAAAGTCGAACGACAGCTGAAATAAGACCTCATCGTGAGCAGCGCTGCTGCCGACCACCTTGTACTTATTTCATCATGGGCTGGCGTGCGTGTGGCTTACGGAGCAATACATAAGAAAACACACATGACACACGTACGCTATGCGTGTATAACCGCAAGAGAGGGCACCGGCGGCCAATGCAAGTGCTCTCTGCCTGCGCTACGCATGCGAAGATCGAAATCACGTAGATTGCGAAAAGCCGAAACCCGACGACCAAAGAGAGCAAAAGTAATGGCCAAGCAAGCCCGTGTGACAAGTGCGGGGGGTATGTGAGGCCGAAACGAAATGAAGTGATGGCTATGCTTGCTAATCGTGGAGTAGGGGGGAAAGAACAAATGCGAGAACGAAAACGGCTTGTGGGTATGTGACGCGAATATACAAGTCGAAGAAGGGGAAAGACACCAATATTCATTCGATTTGTTTTCAATAAGAAAGCCCTTGTATGGGGAGCGAATTATGCGATATGATTGAACTATGTGAAATAACCAGCAGTAATCATGATAAGCATGTAAAAAATTCGTACTGGGTAATGTAATATGTAGACTAAGTTAATTATAGTCGAATATGTAGGTTTCCTATATGAGAGAAAAGAGCAAAGCTGGTGTGACGAGTGGATCGGGGGAGCGACGGGCGACGGCAGCGCCGTCAGAGAAATTCCGGAATACCAATTGCTAGGAAAAATCCTGCTTCATGATACCAGCTACGGATAGGCAAGCAAATGCCATCTCATAGACACATCGAAAGGGTGCTGAGGTGTGAGGAACGTTCCTAGAGGGTCAAGACAAAATAAGAAGTATAAAGAGAGGTCGCGGGACATACATCCGAAGGACCAATACAGGTCTCCAGAGACGCAACATAGAAAAGGAGAACACAAACTGGGCTTTTACTGCAAACTTGAAGTAGTAACCAGTGATGACTACAGGAGCAAGGGGAAGACTAGAGCAAGCGATGAGGGATCCGCATTAACTCACCAGCGCTGCCCAAATTCGAAACTTCCTTAGAGAAACCGTCATATCTAAACAAGCTCACCAATAAATATAATAAACACACATATATTAAACAACTAAAATACACAAACGAGTTTATAATTTCACCGGGACACAAAATAAATTTGTTTTGCCGAACCTAGCCCAAGAGATATGATAAATATCCCGAAGGACGAAAAAGGATCGTTACATTGCACATCACTTCCAAGTTGCTGAAGTACTCGGATAGCTAAGAACGGAGCACAGTTAATGCCAAACGTGACTGTATTAAGCTCGTAATCACCAAGTTGCCCCTCTTTGTTTCGGAACAGGATCCTCTGAATTGGCGTATGGATTGGATCGACCATAATTTGGCGGTACATTTTTGTGATGTCGGCATTGAAAACTAGACTAGAGATCAGACTGAAGTACCGGACCCGGGTAAAGTATGTCATTGAGACTTACCCCGTTTGTGGACTTGCTAGAGACGTTAAAGACTACCCTTACTTTTGTTGGGCTTGAAAACTGCATGGTGTGGCAAACAAAAATTGTTATTACTGCCGTCAAATGGCATGGAGACGGCCTTCGTTTTTTAGGAACTGAGCCATTGCCCCTGGTCTGGAGTGACCGAGGTTGATGTTGGTTGGGTCTCGAAACGGAAGTGAGACCATGTATCTCCCCGAAACATCTCTTCTTGTGGTCTTCTGGAAATTGAGCTCGCAATAGGAATCAGAATCTTCTACCGGTTTGACCGGTAGATCCTCCACCTCCCAAAACCTTGTGAGAAGAGTTTCAAGAGCTTCCTCTCTGCTTACAGCGACTCTCGTGGTGAACGCTGCACATGAACTAACGAGGACCCCTTGCAGCGGGCCTGAAATGACCCAACCGAATCTCGTCTCTTGAGCAATTAAAGATCCGCACACTTCGGTCTGGATGCCGGAAAGGGTCACCGCTGGTATGACATCAATACCAAGAAGTAGATCGATTTTCGCCTTTAATCTAAAGGAGGGGTCGGCTAGCGGAATATTGGGCATTCCTTCCAGTGTGGCTTGTGCTATCGTACATGACGGCAAATCATCAGCAACTTGGGATAGGACAAACGCTGGAGGTCCATGCGATGACCGAATGTTTATTTGACAGACCTTCAAGGTTCTATTGACCTTTCCGTTGATGCCTGTCACTTCGGCCCTGACAGTTTGGAATGGTAACTTCATGAGCCGGAACATTCTTTCGGATATAAAATTGGCCGGGTCTAATAACGCCCTTGAAGGATAAGTAATGCCCTTGTGTCAAAAGTCCACTATGGAAGTACCTAGCAACTTATCTCGTGAGGACCTTGCCTCAGAGGTAAAGTATGTCCGGACAATATTGTGAGAACTGGGCTGCGCTGGGACCGGCGTTGGAGTATTCTCTGGTCGTGCATCCTTGTGCAAGAGCGTATTGTGACGCCCCTTGCATGTGAAGCGATTGTGTTGACTCGGGCAATCTTTTACTTGATGCCCTTTTGCGAAACAGTTCAGACAAAGGGACTTTTTCTTTATGTGTGTTACCCTTTCTGGCACCGACATCTGAAGGAAGCGGGGACATCATCGCACTGGGTGATTCTCCTTCATACAGAGATCACAGGACTTTGGCTTGGTGGTCACCTTGGCTTCAAATGCATTAGCCTTTCGGGTGACTGGAATTGGATTTTGAGGAGGTTTCGATGTGGGAACCGAAATAGCCATTGCAGTTGTATTTTCAACCGCTTCGAGCGTACGAAACCGCTCAGTGAGAAAATCGTCCATCATTTGCCACTCTGGAATGGCAGTCTTATCTCCAAGAGATTGTTCCCACAGTAAAAGGGTGATCTTCGGCAATTTGATGGAACAGAAAAATACGAACATGCCTCCCCAAGTGGCTACTGGCAGGCCACAGTGCTCAAAAGCGCGAATGGATCCCTGCAGAGCATTCTGATGACCCTGTAATGCTTTTCCGGACTCATGGGAAATTTAAGGGAGGTCAAGAAGTGCTCGGAATCGGCTGTTTACGACAAGTCGCTTATTTTCGAAACGCTGTTTGAGTGCATTCCATGCCGTTTCAAAACCATCATTGGTAAGCGGGAATTTTGCTACAATGAGGTTGGCTTCACCCCTCGTTTTCGCTAGGAGATGGTACAGCTTTTCAACGGGGGAAATTCGCGAATCGCTTATGTAAATGGCCGTAAACAAATCACGGAGCATGGGCCATTTTAGGTAATCTCCCGTAAAGACTTCTGTGTCAATGGGTGGCAGTCGACAGCATCGTTCTGCTGGTGCAGACGTAGACCCATGACGGTTCGGAGGCGTAGGAGCAGACGCTTCGTGGATAAGCTCGCTTAAACGAGCGGTGCATTGCTCGTGTACTTGATAGCATTTGTCATATTTAGATTGGATGGCTAAATTTTCAGAGCTACCGTCTTATTCTCTGAGAGTGCCTCACATTTCTCATATCCCTGCTCGACCCTCTCCCACAACGATCGAACTCGGTCACGACGAACAGTGAAGTGACTTGGGCGTCGACTGCAAATTGTATCAGCTTATCGCCGATCGAGATAAACTTTTGCAAAGCCACGGTGGAAGCAACTAAAGTTCTTTTGGATTCGGACCGAGTGTCTCTTGGGGCGGTTACCCCAACACTACCTAACCACTCAAGGAACGTCTTTGAAACGCCTTGAAATTGATTTAAAAACCCACAAAACGAGTTGGTACGTTTGGGATAACTTGGAACGCTGCGAAAAAAACCTAGGCTTGGAACGCCTAGAACAACCAAAGTTACGACTTGGGACACTTGGAACACTTTGGAATTCAAATATGTAACCAAAGATACGACTTGGCACGTTTGGAACACTTTGGTATTCAATTATGTAGTAGTGAATGTTAGGCTTTATTTATTATATTATTAGGCTTATTATTTATTTGATATGTTTAACAGCTTTTTACGTCTGTCCTCTTTGATCGTCGTCTATCGAATGACTGTTCTGCCACAACAGTGTTGGCAATTCCAGCATACCTATCGGTGTTCGTTATAGTTTAAACTAGTTATCCTACTACAATTATAAACCCAAAGATACGACTTGGAACACTTTGGAATTCAAATATAACTCCAAAGATACGACTTGGATTGCGTGGAACATTTTGGAATTAAAATATAACCCCAAAGATACGACTTGGAATGCGTGGAACACTTTGGAATTGAAATATAACCCCAAATATCGGACCTGGAACTCGTGAAATCGGAATAAAAAAAAAACGCGGAACACAAATTTTTATACCCTTGCAGAGGGTGTTATAAAATTGGTCAGATGTTTGTAACGCACAGCAGGAGACGTTTCCGACCCCATAAAGTATATATGTATATTCTTGATCAGCATGAGAAGCTGACTCGGTATAGCCATGTCCGTCTCTCTGTCGGTGCGTATACGTTTTACTCAGCCATCTTAAGAGCTATGGGGATGAAATATTTTTTGGGGCTTTTTATTAACCGGGTGTAGGGACACGATATCGAAGGTAAAGTATCGATCACGTACTCGTGAGTAGTATCAAAATAAAAGCATCGTACTCATAAAAATATCGGAATTTAAGTATCGATATTGCAAGTATCAAGTATCTATTTATTTGCGCCAAATCTATTTTTTTTTACATTATTTTTAAATATCCCACTCCTCCTCCGCACAATCACCTAGGAACAGCAGATTGTCAGCGGTTTCGGATAAAGTCGGTTGCGAGTTTTTGTCAATATACTCCCAACTTTGGAGAACAAACGTTCAGAGGGCACCGATGTCGCAGGAATTCCCAAATACTTCATTGCCATGTTGCGCAGTTTTGGATATACCACTTTCATGTCATTTAAGGGTCGATAGAGAGTGGCGAAACCTGGGCAGAAAGGGAATGACTTAATTCGTCATCATTTGTAACGTTCATTTCAGAACATAATTTTTTATGTAGTTTCTCTGTGTGCGCCTACTTCTTATAGTGACTCCATAAATCGTATGTTGATTCTATCGAAGAATCATTTTCACTCGAGTGAACACTTGAACTGGATGTTATATATTGTCTCAGTAACTTAATTGATATCGCACAAGCTAACTTGTCTTTAAAAGGGATATTTTTGAATCTCGGATCCAGTAAACAAGAAATCGAAATTATGTAGTTTTCTTCTTCTTTTTTATCAAGAGGCGTCGCAAATTTAGTGGATTGGTTCTCGTAGTCCCGCGTTTTTTCTTTTTACTCGATACTGCTCCAGGGATACTTGCCGAGTACAAATATCGAAACAAAAGTATCAAGTATAAAATATCGTTATCAGTAGCGAATATACTCGACACCAATAAGTATCGATATTTTTTTCGTGTCCCTACCCGGGTGATATAAAGTATGAAAATCTTTGGGATCGGACTATTATATCACATAGCTCTGCAACAAAAATTTTTGCAAAAATTGGAGTATCCCCATGAAATTTACCAATATGATAGAATTCGATATAAAATCTCAGATCCCAAAATCGGATATATACAACACAAGTTACATTCAATACAAATCGGTTCAAGCGCTGCCGGCAGCGCTGCTTGCTGCCTACTACGTCATCAGAAAATCAAACAGAGCACATGCATACACACACACAGACGCAGTGTCATTGGAGCGTTTCGGAAGTATCATAGACAAGATCTCGAACGACGCAAGAGGACGTCAAGGTCTCATCATCGGAGGGGATTTCAACGCCTGGGCCACCGAGTGGGGCAGCACCCGTACTGACGCCCGTGGCCGTCTTCTTCTTGAAAGTTTTGCTAACTTAAGCATATCACTGGGGTAGGGTTTTTCCCAAAACGGAATGCGGTCATACTGAAGAGGGTGACGAAGCGCTCTCCTGTAAATCGCCATCATCAATCCAGTACGAGACTTGCCTTCGAACACCCGTTCTTTTTTTCCTTCATATATATATTCGAACCTATTGTATATATACTTCAACCCGAAACATTTCGTGTGTGTCAGGCTATCTGTGAATAAATTGAATAAAGCATAGTTTTTAAAAGAAGGTTTCGCGCGTTCTTAATTAATCACTCGCTCACCATACCACGAAGAAATTGGCACCCGCCAAGGTTGTACCCCAGCAAATCTTTCCGCCCCTCCACGAACATTGGTCCTTCGAGCCGGATATCCTTCCGCTCTTCCAGCATGCATCGGCGGAATTCCTGATAAGTACAACATTTCTTATTAAAAATCCCATTCACATTATATCCGATTACATACTTATAAAAGTGTGAGGTTTCCCGCTCTTCCATAGCGACCTACACACTTTTGTATACTTTTACATATGTACATACCTGACCTGTTCCAAACGCTACCTGGTATTTCCCGATCATTTTTGTGTTTATGAAGTGCACTTTTTTCCATTCTTTGAAATTCTGATTGTCCAAAAATCCAATTGCATATGTAGCAATACATCTGTATGTATGTATATACACATGTATACATACATACATACATACATGTAAAAACAGCTGTGTTTTTAACCTGCAAGTAAAGTGTTTAATAATCGCGAATTTATAAAGTACCACTTACCCTTACTTAAAGTGTAAAGCACACTCCACAGGCTGATCATTAGTCCATCGGCATAAAATATTTATGCCAAATAATTTGTACATCCATACATATGTATGTATGTACATACATACATACATATGTACATACATACATATGTACATACATACATATGTAATAATTTTTGCCGCGGTAAGCACACTCATACGTACATATGTACATACAAGTTACGAGTTTCCATTTCCCTTATAGGGGAATTCTTACCATTTCCTTCCTTGGATTGTAAGGATGGGACTTGGGAAACTCAGGATTGTTACAGTGAAGCACAACACAGTACTTGATTTATACGTTATAAGTTTTATTCACTTTGTCAATTGATTTAGTTAGTTCTACGTCTAAACTAAGACTGCCCGCTCTGTCGAGCGTGGTCCTTTAAATATACCCCGAGATGCCCAAAGGGCGCTGGCTGCGGCGTTGTGCCGCTGGCAGCGGCGTTGGGATCGTGTCAGAAGTGGGTCGCCTCTTCCGGCGAATTCTGCTTATCGGCAATATTCAAAGAGTGGCTAAAAAGTGCTTATGCTAGAAAAGGGAAGTGAAGTACCTAGTGTGACCAACGAGGGTCGTCTTGGGTCACATATTTTGCTAGGGTCGCGTAAACACTAGGAAACATAAGTTGCTTACTTGGCTAAGTGTGTTTACAGGAAATAAAAGACGTAGGTAGCTTAGTTGGCTAAAAGTGGTATGGGTCGCGATGCACGCGTGCTGTGTGTGATCTGTTAGTGTTCCTAACATGTGTGAAATGTGAGTGTGTGAAATGTGAGTGTAAGGTCAAGGGCTTAGATTGATAGGGGGTATTTTGCCCGATGCTCGTTCAGGCGTTTCTGGTAAAGTGTGTTGATCGAGTCCCGTTGTGATAGGAGAAGCCGGGGTGCGCGGCATGGTCTGGTGACTGAAGGACAAGGCGTCCCAGGGGCGCTGGTTGTATGAGAGGAGGCCTCGCGTGAGGATGAGTGCGCTAACTCCTCCCCCCTTAAAAATCGACGTCCCGGAGATCCTTTAATTCTGGGTGTTGTTTCTGGTTTCTGGAGCGTCTTCTTCAGAATCCAACCTATGAAGATGGCGAGAAATACGAGGATGGCGCAGCCGGCCGTGATGGTGGTCCCTTTTGTTAAAGTGTTGAGGCGTCGTAAATTGTTTATGTGCAAGTTGTGAATGTATTCCACATTTAGTCGGTGTCCTTCGTTTACGACTTCAGACAAAGTGGAAGGTATTGCCACCATCCTTGTAACCGTCTGGCTTCTGAAGGTTTTGTTACCGATTGTCACTGATTCGTTAGAGAATTGAATGACAAAGGTCCCGTTTAATTTTGATTCTACAACGCCGTTTGTCATCTTTCCTCTAAAGTTGGTCGTGAATATGGTACCATCTTCTAGTAACTCGATGGGGCTTGCCGTGTTGGTTATTGAATGGCATTTTGCGGTTCCTCCCTTTATTAGTCTTGGCAGGCAAGACTCTTCATCCAGGTGAGTGAGGTCTGATTCCTTACAAATGGTGATATTGCCCATGGTCTGGCAGCTCCTGGATATAATGTAGGTGTCTCGTGGTCCAACCAGTATTTTTCCCGAGGGAATGTCAAGTTGCTGATTATTTGTTATGGTTGGCCTGATGATCTGCACCGAATACTCTTGTTGTAGTACCCGTGGCATCGCTATGTTGTAAAGGAGTAGGGTACCGTTCACGAAGATAGTGGGTTGGGCAAATTCGATGGCCTCTATGATATTGTTATAAGGCAGGCTTGGTGTGGTGTTGATGATGTCCTGCAGCTCGTCTATGTCCAACAGATTCGAGTTAATCACGCCGACTTTAGCGAGTTGGCATGCTCGCACAATTTCGTCCAGCTTTCGTCCAAGTAACAAGATTTTGTTCAGCAGGATGGATAGTTCGGAGTCGTTATCCTTGCTTATTGTGTTCAGGGCTCCTGCAAGTTCGTTTATTTTGTCGAATGCCTCTTGAATGCCGGACAGGAATTGTTTATTTATGGTGAACTGTTGATTATTCTCTCTAATCAGAGAATCATGGGATTGTAAGATCTGGTTCCAGTCAGCTGCGCCCGGTGATCCTGCTACCCATTTCCAAGCTGAGCCTAACCATCTGATTGATCGTCTAGCCCTCTTGTTGGAGACCGTGAGTTCCTCGATTTTTGTTTTTAGATCCTTGATTTTGAGAGTGGCCAATGTCTTCAAGTCACCAGAAGGGTATTGGTCCAGGGCTAATGACAAGTTTTCAGCAAGGCCCGCGAATGAGTCGAGAGGGATTACATGTACCAGATTTGAGTGTCCTTCAATTCTCCATCCTTTTCCTTGTTGTAGCGTCACGATTGGGGACTCATATTTAAAGACCTTGTAGCTCTCCGCCAATGAGAGGCACAAAATGAGGGGGCTTGTATTGTATTGTGTCGGAAGCAGAAGGGTGTTTTTAGTGTGGTATTAATTTTAACTTAGCTTCTTGTTGCTTAAGTGCTATGTGTATAAGAGTGTTTTTACTTAATGTGTGACTTGTGTAGCTTCTTCCGTGTTATAATATTACTCGGAACATAATTATTCTTATTCTTTTCATTTTTGTTAGCTTTTGTGATTTTTGTTACTTAATGACTGCTTTTTCCCTTATTTCTGTTAAGTTTCGATTTCTTAAACTTGATTCACTTCTATTACTTTTTCCCTTAAGCTGTCTATCATGCTACCTCTTGTTTTATACCAAATAGCATTATACTTGGATATTCATTGGTGCATCTGTTTCTTGTGTTATTCATTGTTAACTCTACCTTATCCAATACTGTATGCCATTGCTTATTGTTTTCACTGTCAACTAACTTGGCAATCATGGGTCCTAGGTCTTTATTGACTCTCTCAACTTGTCCATTAGCCTGTGGTGATACTGTCGCTGCTTTTATATGATTAACATTACATTCCTTAATAAAATCATCGAAACCTCTGGAGGTGAAGCAACTGCCTCTATCTGATATTATATTCTTGGGTCTACTATATACTTTGAAGTATTCTTCCAGTGCTTCGATTGCTTCACTTGATTTCGTACTCTTTGTAGCAAATAACCGCACAAATTTAGTACAAGTTAATAATTTCGTTGCTTTCCAATTTATTTAGGTTATTTATTTAGTTAGGTTAATTTATAAGTATTAGGCATCTACCGCTTTAGCATTGCGTGTAGTGCCTTTTGAGTTCTTTTTGATACTGCTTTTCGCACACGTGGGTGCGGGCTTCAAGCCTATCGAGCTCAAGCTGCTATCAGCTGCAATATACAAGCTTTGTGGGACCAAAGCCTCGAGTGATAACTGTAGAGCTGGATATCACCTGTGATCTGCGCAAGCTTTGGAGTCTTAAAGCTTTATATGATAACTTACATGCATCTATTACGACTAATATGTGTTTCATTTTGCTATCTTTACTATGTATCGGTCCCTAGTGATCTATATGTAAATATTGAAACGGGTTATCTCCTTTGGGTATGGAGTGAAGAAATCCTTCTGTTTTCCTGATTTGTTTTAAAACGCTATACATTTAAGACAATTTTTTTTTTTTTTTTACAAGCTTATCAATTTCCTTTCTCTCACCAATAATTTTTACCTATCAAGTCGGCTACTTTGTCTACTCCTACATGCCCCATTTCATCATGATACTTAAATATTACTTTTTCTTCCATCTCTAAAATGCTGCGTTGGCCTTCAAATTGGGAACATAGGTTTTTAAATTGCGTATTCCGGCTTGACCGGTTGACTCGACTTGGGATCTAGGTTAGCTATGGGTCACAGGGGTGACTACTGGTGGCGTATTCACCATGGTATCACTGTCCGATGTGTCGTACGCGTTATTTTCGGCGGCTGCCAATTGCTCGCGTTGAGCATCTCTCTCGGCCAATTGGTTGATGACCTCCCGTAGCCTTTTAATTTCGGCAGCCAATTGCCCGATTTGAGCATCCCATTCGGTATTGTTTATAATAACCTTTTTACCAAATTTTTAGGTAGCTCTATATTTCCTAATGTAGGACGTGGTGTCTGTTTTTTATGAGTGGATGACTCCTAAGTGTGTGTGTGTGTCGGGTTTAAATCTCACCCGTTGTGTAGCAAAGTTTACAATGTGTGATACTTACAATAATATCTGTAAGAATGGAGAAACACACATTAGGATATCATATGTTAGATAGCCACCAGCCAGGTAGCTCATTTACGCTGTCACCATTCCTTAATTCTTGGAAAGGGTAATAGTTTTTTTTTTTTTTTTTTTTTTGCTTTTCGCGTTATTTCTGCGGAGCGTGCATAATTGAAAGTGCGTTTGTGCATATGATTCACATTTCTCCTTTCACCCCTTTTTTATGCCTTGATTCTGTCCTACGTTGTTGTTTTTTTTCTTTTTTAGGAATTTCGGTTTTTTTTCTTTTCTCTCGACCGTCTGACTAAGCATATTCTTGTTTTAAAAACCATAGTGCTGGTGCAGGGCTTAGTTTAGTATCAACCAAGAACATGGAGCGATCGGACGAAACCTGCAACTCGACTATGCAAATGGAAGTAGTTTACTGTGACTCCTCTTCGGATGAGGAGAGCATGGAGGAGGAAATAATAGTTGTGGACTCAAGTTCCGAATCCGAAGAGGATTCCACTTCCACTTATGGCGACTTAGGAATCTTTGTGCCCAGACCGGGTGATGATGAGGATACGATCCCCGTCCCCTTTCCTAAGCCGGTTAGGCCGGTCAACGTTCCTGAGCTGGTCATTCAGGAATATCTGGAATACCTCCTACCATGTGAGGAATCGATTACCATTATACACAGGTTGAAGACACATTCTTTAGAGTCAGTTTTCCGTTACGAGGAAAATAGAAGGCGAGCTGGGTGTCCAAACCTGAGGAGTATACTCAAGTGGAGGCACCCCACTCCTGTTCGCAGACGGCCAAGATAACCTGAATAATAAACCAAATGACAGAATCAAGAGCAAGAGTTTGTTTAATGTTTATCAGTTGGGGTACTAGTTATTGGGTTTTCGACCATTCGTATACTTCTACTTTCAGTAGCTCCTTGCCCAGAAGGAAGGTTTGGTCAAGAATGAACTTTTTCCGCCCTCTCTGCAGGAGGACTTGGTTTTTCAACCAGTTACTCGTTTAGTCAAAAATGAACTCTTTCCGCCCTCTCTGAAGGAGGACTTGGTCTTTCAACCAGTCATTCGCTAATAAAAACGACTCTTTCCGCCCTCTCTGAAGGAGGACTTGGTCTTTCAACCAGTTACTCGTTTAGTCAAAAATGAACTCTTTCCGCCCTCTCTGAAGGAGGACTTGGTCTTTCAACCAGTCATTCGCTAATAAAAACGACTCTTTCCGCCCTCTCTGAAGGAGGACTTGGTCTTTCAACCAGTTACTCGTTTAGCCAAAAATTAACTCTTTCCGCCCTCTCTGAAGGAGGACTTGGTCTTTCAACCAGTCATTCGCTAATAAAAACGACTCTTTCCGCCCTCTCTGAAGGAGGACTTGGTCTTTCAACCAGTTAATCGTTCAGTCAAAAATGAACTCTTTCCGCCCTCTCTGAAGGAGGACTTGGTTTTTCAACCAGTCATTCGCTAATGAAAACGACTCTTTCCGCCCTCTCTGAAGGAGGACTTGGTCTTTCAATCAGTTATTCGTTTTTGTAAGATACCGGAAGGGGGAGTTAGATTAGATGGCATGCCCCCACATAGGGATCATTGAACCTTCTCATTGCATGTGGTTATCTTTTTATTTTTAATATTTTTTTTTTTTTTTTTTTTTTTTTTGGGCCCGTTGCCATACACGGGAGCGTGTCGCTCCCCTTCCGGTTTCTTTTATTCACATGTTAACGCCAAAAATGCAAGAGGCGCAAAAAAATTTTTTCCCTTCGTTTTGCTAATTCCGCCTTGCCTGACTTTGCTGGCGTGAGAGTGCGGTCTTAGCAAAATGCGTTCGGGACGGTTACTCGAAGAGTCAGCAGTTTTATGCAAGCCGAGGCACGCGTTGATCTCAAATATCACCATTGTGAAGTGAAGCGTTTCCCGTTGACCAAGTGGTCAGGTTCGTGCCTGAGTAATTAATTGTTTCACTCTACTACGCGTCTTGCTGACATGGCTTGCATTCAACTGTGGAGCTCTTCCTATTATTGTCTAGACCCGTAATGTTTTTAGATTCCCCCTCAAGGGCGTTTAGTGCTATCATTGCTTCTAGAAAAATTACGGGTCCCTGCTCGGGCGCCAGTTACGAGTTTCCATTTCCCTTATAGGGGAATCCTTACCATTTCCTTCCTTGGATTGTAAGGATGGGACTTGGGAAACTCAGGATTGCTACAGTGAGACACAACACAATACTTGATTTATACGTTAAAAGTTTTATTCACTTTGTCAATTGATTTAGTTAGTTCTACGTCTAAACTAAGACTGCCCGCTCTGTCGAGCGTGGTCCTTTAAATATACTCCAAGATGTCCAAAGGGCGCTGGCTGCGGCGTTGTGCCGCTGGCAGCGGCGTTGGGATCGTGTCAGAAGTGGGTCGCCTCTTCCGGCGAATTCTGCTTATCGGCAATATTCAAAGTGCTTATGCTAGAAAGGGAAGTGAAGTACCTAGTGTGACCAACGAGGGTCGTCTTGGGTCACAATTTGCTTAGGGTCGCATAAACACTAGGAAACATAAGTTGCTTATTTGGCTAAGTGTGTCTACAGGAAATGAAAGACGTAGGTAGCTTAGTTGGCTAAAAGATGCACGCGTGCTGTGTGTGGTCTGATGGTGTGTGAAATGTGAGTGTATGAAATGTATGAAATGTGAGTGGGCTGGTGTCACTTAGATCGATAGTATGGGCCGCGATGTACGCGTGCTGTGTGTGGTCTGTTAGTGTTCCTAACATGTGTGAAATGTGAGTGTGTGAAATGTGAGTGTAAGGTCAAGGGCTTAGATTGATAGGGGGTATTTTGCCCGATGCTCGTTCAGGCGTTTCTGGTAAAGTGTGTTGATCGAGTCCCGTTGTGATAGGAGAAGCCGAGGTGTGGGGCATGGTCTGGTGACTGAAGGACAAGGCGTCCCAGGGGCGCTGGTTGTATAAGAGGAGGCCTCGCATGAGGATGAGTGCGCTAACTTGTATGTGTATGAGATGCCTCTAGCATCCGTACCCATACTCACATACATATAATTGCTTGCATTGATTTTCCTAATCAAAGTAAAATTAATTTCCCGCAAATTTCCTGATTCTAATTCGTTTTTTTTCTCCTCAAAGGAAAGAAAATTTTTCGTCCCCAATTTTTTCATGTATATATATGTGTCCAGTACATAAGGCGCCATATTTGTTCGCCCACTTCAAGATTTTTTCTCGCAATTTGGCATATATATATGCCAAGTATATAAGGCGCCATATTTATTTGCCTATTTCTGCTTTGCTTTTTCCTCGGCTGGATGTTAGAAACTACAGTTTGTATCTTCACGAATGAAGTGTGCAGATTACAACCCGGTGTTGGAAAACAATATCATCCCATTTTTGAATGAAAATGAGGGTAGAGACTGGAATTTCCAACAAGATAATGCCTCAATCTATGTTAGCAGGGAGACAGTTATGAACCGGCCAGCAGGATCCCCAGACCTCAATCTGATTGAGAATCTCTGGAGCATCTTAGTACATAAGGTTTACAAGGAAAATCGGCACTGAAAGATGCGATGTAGGTTGAGCCAGATGTAATGAAAAATTTAGTTTTAAGGATGCGTACTAGGATGTTTAATGACTTTTCTAAAAATAGAAAGCAAATTTTATTTGTTCAGAAAAAAAAAAATTGCGAACTGTTAACATTTGTAGTACAAAAACGCATTGATTTACAGTGGCGTTATAATAATGAAACAAGCTCAAAATCAATTAGAAAAGAAATAGAAAAGTACCGTTATTCCTATTAATGCCAAAGTTCGTATATGTTGTTGTTGTGCCCCAACAAGTATTTCAGTAGAACATTGTAACATCGAGAGTTGTACCGCTAGACCAATAATTGAAATATATGGGTGGCGTTGTAATTGTGAAACGTACCTACATATTTTCCATACATAAAATTTTACATAATCATATTCATATCCATATATGTACATACATATACATATTCCACAAAATTTTTATTTCTTCGCACACAAATATATATTTTTCCATCACCGCGAACAAAATCCCGCTACCCCTTACAGCCTATATACATACATACATACGTGCATACATAAGTCCCGCTTAGCTGCAGTATCCAAGCACAGCTGCAAGCTCATGTGCCAAAGACCGGCGCAAAGCAAACGACCAGCTGTGCTGTATACCCTAGGTTGGCAGGCACTTTGTGGGGTATATATGCTGAAAAGTCACGTTGAGGGAAAAGTCGAATAATATTTAATTATTAAATATCAAAGAAGCTAACTTCGGCAATGCCGAAGTTTATATACCTTTGCAGTCCTTGGCAATAATAATTTTACATTTTGAAATTTCTTTCCCTGCAACTCAATTCGTCAACACACAAAGAAAACATCAGACCGTGTACTTGTTTAATTTGCCGACCTTTCCCTCTCCAACTGCCTAAGCTTTTTCATCACGTGCGCGGCGAAGGCGGCGGCCGCCTGCCACACGTTGAAGTTAGCGACCATCATCCCGGCGAGGTTATACTGCGTCACCGGCTCGCCCTTGACCATCTCCAACCGGTGTCTTTCCTCGTCGAATCTTGGGCAGTGTTGCAGCACATGTCTCGTATCTTCTACGATGCCAGCGCCGCACCATGTGCACTCGTCGGAGACATCGTGGTGAAACCTCTTCAGATAACTCCTGGGTAAGGTAAAAGTCAACCTCACCGTGCTTCCTCGACACCCATTGTGTGATGTCCGAGATTAGTGCATGAGTCCACCTTCCCTTGGGAGAGGAGTCCCATCTCTCTTGCCATCTGCGCATGGATTGCTGCCATGCCGTGTGACGCGCCAGTCCTCTTGGTTGGGTCATGCTGCTGCCACTTGGTTGCCTTGATGCTGTAAACGTGGCTGACGCAATTGCCGCACATTCGTCGATGGGCACCATTCCAGCGATCACCAGAGCGGCGTCATCGGAAATGGTGCGAAAAGCGCTACACACTCTAATCGCACTCAGTCGATGAGTCGACTCGAGGCTCCTCCTGTAGCTCCTAACCTCCACACCTTTAATCCATGAAGGAACTGCGTACAGGGCGGTCGATTTTACGACGCTGGAAAGTAGAAGGCGCCGTCCTTGCATTGGGCCACGCGTATTCAGCAAAATACAGGCTAGGGACCGGGCCGACGTATGTAGCTGCCTTGTTACTACAATATTCCTTGTGCTCTTTGAAGGACAATCTAGTGTCGAGCATGACACCTAGGTATTAATGGCACGCTTGCATACCACGAGGGAGTCACCTACTATGATGCGTGCGGTTTCGACGCGCTTCCGGCTGCTAATGAGCACCACTTCGGTCTTTTGCGCTGCCAAGTTAAGCCCTGCGGCCGATAGCCAGTGGCCAACTTTGGCTATCTCCACGCTGCAATGCTCTTCGGCGACGTGAAGATCCTTGGCCGTAACCACCAGTGCTACATCATCAGCAAACCCGACAATGTGTGTATGCGGCTCGAACTCCAGACGCAGGACTCCGTCATACATGGTGTTCCACAACAAAGGGCCCAAAACGGATCCTTGTGGAACCCCGGCTGATACCCCTCTTTTTTCCAAGCCATCACCCGTCGTGTATCGAATTCTCCTGTTACGAAAATAGCTCCGCACGCAGTTCATCAAGTAGCTTGGTATGTTGAATGATGCCAGCGCGTTCAGTATCCGATCCCACCGATTCACGTCGAGCGTCACCACGATACAGTATTCTTTACTGCCGTCTTTCCATCGAGAGCCGTCGATTGCTTCAGCTGCCAGGTGAACCACACGGTTTATTGTGTCGATTGTGGATCTGGCCTTTCGGAATCCGAATTGATGCTCGGATAAGCCCCCGCCTGCTAGTATCGCCGACACAAGTCTCGAGCAAAGCATCGACTCCAGCACCTTACCAGCTGTGTCCAATATATAAGCCTATATGAGGATGGCTCGTTTGGTGGTTTTCCGGGCTTGGGCAACAACACATGGTTCTGTAGCTTCCACCTGGTGGGGAATGACTCCTTCTCGTAGGGATTTTGAATACAACTCCGTGAACACATGAGGGTGTAGCGTTACTGCAAGTTTGATTGCGTTGTTGGGGATAGAGTCGGGACCCGGGGCTTTTTTTGGCTTTTGACGCCTCACCGTCTCGATGACCTCTGCGAGCGAGCAGTCTTCTACATGTAGGTGTGTCCCCAAGGGAGGTACATGCGATAACTCCGGGGCGTCGGGAAAAAGGCTGCTGACAATGGAGCGTACAGTGGCCGTGTCTGATGGGGATGACTCGCTCGTTTGACCACCGTCTGGTAGGCTTTGCCCCAAGGGTCATGTTCTGCCGAATCGCAAAGCTCGAGGAAACATTCTCGCTTGCTGTCCGGAATCGCCACCTTAAGGGCTTTCCTCCGTCTTCTGTACTCCAGACCGTATTCAGCAAAATACAGGCTAGGGACCGGGCCGACGTATGTAGCTGCCTTGTTACTACAATATTCCTTGTGCTCTTTGAAGGACAATCTAGTGTCGAGCAAGACCCTTCTGGTGACTTGAAGACATTGGCCACTCTCAAAATCAAGGATCTAAAAACAAAAATCGAGGAACTCATCGAGGAAATGGGTAGCAGGATCACCGGACGCAGCTGACTGGGACCAGATCTTACAATCCCATGATTCTCTGATTAGAGAGAATAACCAACAGTTCACCATAAATAAACAATTCCTGTCCGGCATTCAAGAGGCATTCGACAAAATAAACGAACTTGCAGGAGCCCTGAACACAATAAGCAAGGATAACGACTCCGAACTATCCATCCTGTTGAACAAAATCTTGCTACTTGAACGGAAGCTGGACGAAATTGTGCGAGCATGCCAACTCGCTAAAGTCGGCGTGATCAACTCAAACCTGTTGGACATAGACGAGCTGCAGGACATCATCAACACCACACCAAGTTTGCCTTATAACAACATCATAGAGGCCATCGAATTTGCCCAACCCACTATCTTCGTGAACGGTACCCTACTCCTTTACAACATAGCGATGCCACGGGTACTACAACAAGAGTATTCGGTGCAGATCATCAGGCCAATCATAACAAATAATCAACATCTCGACATTCCTTCGGGAAAGATACTGGTTGGACCACGAGACACCTACATGATATCCAGGAGCTGCCAGACCATGGGCAACATCACCATTTGTAAGGAATCAGACCTCACTCAACTGGATGAAGAGTCTTGCCTGCCAAGACTAATAAAAGGCGGAACCGCAAAATGCCATTCAATAACCAACACGGCAAGCCCCATCGAGATACTAGAAGATGGTACCTTATTCACGACCAACTTTAGAGGGAAGCTGACGAACGGCGTTGTAGAATCGAAACTGAACGGGACCTTTGTCATTCAATTCTCCAACGAATCGGTGACAATCGGTAACAAAACCTTCAGAAGCCAGACGGTTACAAGGATGGTGGCTATACCGTCCACTTTGTCTGAAGTCGTAAACGAAGGACACCGACTAAATGTGGAATACATTCACAACTTGCACATAAACAATCTACGACGCCTCAACACTCTAACAAAAGGGACCACCATCACGGCCGGCTGCGCCATCCTCGTATTTCTCGCCATCTTCATAGGTTGGATTCTGAAGAAGACGCTCCAGAAACCAGAAACAACACCCGAAATTAAAGGATCTCCGGGACGTCGATTTTTAAGGGGGGAGGAGTTAGCGCACTCATCCTCATGCGAGGCCTCCTCTCATACAACCAGCGCCCCTGGGACGCCTTGTCCTTCAGTCACCAGACCATGCCCCACACCTCGGCATCTCCTATCACAACGGGACTCGATCAACACACTTTACCAGAAACGCCTGAACGAGCATCGGGCAAAATACCCCCTATCAATCTAAGCCCTTGACCTTACACTCACATTTCACACACTCACATTTCACACATGTTAGGAACACTAACAGATCACACACAGCACGCGTACATCGCGGCCCATACTATCGATCTAAGTGACACCAGCTCACTCACATTTCATACATTTCATACACTCACATTTCACACACCATCAGACCACACACAGCACGCGTGCATCTTTTAGCCAACTAAGCTACCTACGTCTTTCATTTCCTGTAGACACACTTAGCCAAATAAGCAACTTATGTTTCCTAGTGTTTATGCGACCCTAAGCAAATTGTGACCCAAGACGACCCTCGTTGGTCACACTAGGTACTTCACTTCCCTTTCTAGTATAAGCACTTTGAATATTGCCGATAAGCAGAATTCGCCGGAAGAGGCGACCCACTTCTGACACGATCCCAACGCCGCTGCCAGCGGCACAACGCCGCAGCCAGCGCCCTTTGGACATCTTGGAGTATATTTAAAGGACCACGCTCGACAGAGCGGGCAGTCTTAGTTTAGACGTAGAACTAACTAAATCTAGTTACAAGGTGAATAAAACTTATAACGTATAAATCAAGTATTGTGTTGTGTCTCACTGTAGCAATCCTGAGTTTCCCAAGTCCCATCCTTACAATCCAAGGAAGGAAATGGTAAGGATTCCCCTATAAGGGAAATGGAAATTCGTAACTTACATATAATTTGGAAAAAATTACTTGTATAGCTTGAAATGTGAAATTCCTCCGATGCAACAGATTCGAGAGGATCTTGGTATACGGCTCAAAGGACCAATGTTTTGTAGGGGGGTTGAACTTCCTTCTTGGTTGGGGCAGCTGAATGAATTTTTCCTCTAATTTTCCTTCGTAATAAAATTGGGGGGTGGCGCAGCAATTCGTCTTCAGTTTATGCTTTATTCACAGATAAATTTCAACCAACTCTAGCTTAACTAAGAGCGGGGAACAAAGCCCCGCTTTTAGCGAAGTGTGGCGAGTTCTTTTCGTGGGGAGAGCGATGGGCATCATCGGGAGAGCGGCGCGAGGTGAAAGCTGCCGCCTCCCTTAACTCTTGTGTTGCCCGTTGGGCATAAACAAATACAAAACCAAAGATGGTGCAAACAAAGATTGAATTTCTTAATACAGCTTCTAAGCTAATTCAAGAGTATGATGGTGAAGGAGAAACACTTCAAAGTTTCATGATTCACTGGAATTAATCAATGAAATAAAAGCAGAACATGAAGAAACAGCTATTAAAGTCATAAAAACAAAACTGAAAGGGGACGATAGACTACTAGTAACAAATGAAAGCACTTTAAATGGTATAATCCAAACATTAATATAAGAAATTAAGGGTAAAACAGTTCAGGTAGCAGAGGCAAGATTAATGAATTTAAAACAAAATGGCAAGAACGCAAGTTTATTTATGTCAGAAATAGAAAATCTCACTAAATCATTACAGCGCGCGTTCATAAACCCTGAAACAGCAAAGAAATATGCAAAACAGACAGCAGTGAAATCATTTATAAAGAACTGCAAAACCAAAAAGGTCAGAACAATAATAGAAGCAGGCAATTTTACTGAAATGAATGATGTTGTAGTTAAATTTGTAAATACATCTACAAATATGGATCAGGATTACAGCGTGTTTTATACTAACAGAAACAATTACACATATAGGAACTCGTATAATAATAATAGAAATTATAATAGTAATTACCAAAATAAAAACCCAAATGGTAATACTAACTATTATAATACTAGGAATTACAATAGCTATAGTAATAATTATAATCGAAGAAATTATAACAATAGAAATACAAAAGCTAATTATCCTCCTAAAACACAACAAAATAATAATGTCAGATTTACAAACGTAGAAGAAAATTCGGAAAACTCCGAAAGTCCTCTGGTGTAAAAAATCGAACAAATAAAATATATAGTTTAAATTGCAACCTTAATAGCTATATAACTTTAACTTTAACTTTGACGATGTAGGGACAATAAAATTACTATTAGACACAGGAGCTGATGTATCACTAATAAAACAAAAAATATTAAGAAAAGACAATACAGTTGACATACTAAGACGGACAAAACGTAGTGGAATAGACAAAGACGTCCTATTTACAATAGGTGAAACCAAACTAAAGATCAGCAACCTCTCAACGGTACACACCTTCCAAGTAATAGAAAATGATTTCCCCATCCCATGTGACGGAATCCTGGGGCTTGACTTTATAAAAAAATTCAATTGCACACTCAATTATTCCATCAACAAATTGATAATAGATCCATATAAATCAAGATATAAAATTATAATCAATATAGGGATCAGTCAAAACACACATGTATTCCATATCCCACCTAGAACAGAAAAAATTGTACGCATTGCAATATCCTCAAACAATAATAACACCTTTATCCCTAATCAAGAATTACACCCGGGGGTTTTCGTTACAAACACAATTGCTTCCAAGACTAACCTATATGTCCGCATATTAAATACTAACAACACAGACGTGCAAATTACAAATATAAATCTTGTAACTATCCTTTTTCGTCCTTCGGGATGTTTTCAATCTTTAGGGTGAGGTTCGGCACAACAAATTTTATTTTCTGCCTCGGTGAAATTATAACTGAAAGATTTATATGTATAAACGAGTTTTGATGTTTATTTGGTATACTATTGGGTTTGGTGGAATATATGTATTCTCTTTACTGGTTTAGTTGCTATTTACACTTGACATTTGATTAGTGGTTTTATGGTTTAGATTTGTTGTTGCTCGTGGAGTTCATAGGGTTACTTGTAAGGCCTTATAACTCGTTAATTTGCTCGTGACTCGTACTTGTAACTTGCTAGGCGCCAAATATTCTTATGGTTACTCGTAAGGACAAAAGATATTTGTTGCTTCGTTTTTTGTTGATCAGGACTCGATGACTTGATAGCTTGATCTTGACTCGACGATTTGATGATTTCTTGATTTGCTGCTCGTCTTATATAGGCATCCTGGGGCCTCTAGAATCACTTTGTGTGATACCGCTATAAAGCCGGTAACTTTCCATCGGCCCATCGCCTTCACCCACGCTGTTGCCATGCGTGGAGAAAGTCCGGTAAAAGACCTTGGCGCAGCCGCATCCACTTTCTGGACTGCTGTGCGCCCATTGATTTCTTGTCCTTGTTTCTCTGCTCTGCCCACATAGCGCGTCTGTTGCTTAGCGGGATTCCATCCTTTTCTCTCCAGCTCTTGATTTCTCCTTATTGGTCGCATGTCCTCTCTGGTTGCTACGCGACGCTGCTTTTTCCCATGTCCTTCTTTGCTTCGCTCATTCCATCAATTTCTGCAATTGTTGCTTTTTTCTCCATACATTGATATTTCGTTTCATATATGTATAATGTATTGATTTTCGTTCATACATATGTACATATAATATATTGATTTTCGTTCAACTTATTTAACTAATTTAAGTCCATATTAGTTAACTTCGCTCTTTTACGTCATCAATATATGTATGTATATTCGCCTCACACACAGGGCTTCCCCAAGACTCAGTTTCCCTCTTCTTCGGCTTGTACATACCCCCCTTTGCTCAACGAACTCGATCGACGATATTTCGTATGATTTGGCATGCACACCGCCCCACCACCCCCCGTTCGGCATGCATCACTTTCGCTCTCCAGTTCATTGCTTGCTTCACGACTCTCACGAGACTCGCTCAGCCATCCAGCATCATAGAGCGAATTTGCATCATCCCGCGCTCACTCTTCACACGTATAGTGTACGCGTGACGCGCTTGTATTGCTTGATATTCCATAGAGCAGTTGCTTTACACTGCAAATATATGGTCTCAAAAATATACTATAAAATACTATTTCATATTTTACAAAATACCACTATAAATACCATAACAAATAAATCGCCTGGAAATTCAAATTATAATATGTAAAAATAATAACTGACTTATTATATATAGAAAAAATAAGGGTTTTCCCATTGCAAAAAATGTTTGTTGTTTATTTCATTTTAAAAAATTAATAATATTTCAGTCCAAAATAAAACTAGAACAATATGCATTCGTATTCAATTCCATATTCCAATATATATTTAAAGTCTTAAAATTAATTAAATGCTTAAAATTCATTTTGCAACATTTTCTCAAAATAAAATAATAAAGGAACTTCTTTGTTCAGTCTTGTTAGTTTCTCTTGAGGTCAGAATATTACATTTAATTATATTTACTAGCCTTCTTCGTCAGAGCAGCTTAAATTAAATTTGTTGAAATCTTTACATAACATTTGTTCATTGGGCTTAAAATTATTGCACCCATTTTCGCGCAATGATTGTTTTACATGTAATATATGTGATACATTTACATTTTTAAGGCGGTTTCGATTTTTCGTTTTGATTAAATTAATTTGAGAGAATATGCGTTCACACGACGCATTAGAAACGGGCAAAATTAACATAGATTGAGCAAATTTCGAAATATTCGAATATTTATAGCAATTATTTATATCTTTTAACTGACTCAATTCGTACCAGAATGTATCGCAATTGAGATTTTTAGTCAAAAGCATTTTAACCATGTCGTCAGTTTTCATTGTTCGATACTCATTGTCAATTATTTGTGGATCATTGACAAAATCGGGAAAGCGTTCATACAGCTTGAACAACGATTGACAATTTTGATTCTTAAAATCATTTGGATCCAAAAAACTTAACATTTTCAAAAAGTTCTCTTGTAATGGGAAACCTTTTTTTTTAGTTGTAGGCATAATTCGATTAAAAATAACTGGCTACGTTTCAAAAAAGCCAATTTATATTCTTTGTCCAAGCTATTTGTCGAAAGTCCACTTTTATTCCGAGATACATGTCTTTTATATGTACAAAATAAAATGTGTTTGTTAGCTCTATGGCATTTAAATCTGTATTATTTATATACATCTCCTGCATATAACAAGCCAATACACTTTTGTAAAATTCGGACATAGTTTTATAGAAATGATGTACAACAGATCGACTAGACTGGAATATGATATTGAATTTATTCACTAAAGCAAGTATATAATCCAAAAATAAAAGATAAAGTTTAACAGTTGGATTTTTTAAATTAGATAGAATATACTCAGCTGATAAATTGTTATCAACTTCATATTTTTCTTGCAAGAATGCAATGAGGGCATCCCACTGTTCCAGTATGCGTGCCACACAAGAATGAAACGATAGCCAACGTATCTCGTAGTGGTTAAGTATATTGTGTGCAGGAGAATCTAAGAAAGTTTTTTTGAAAAGTAGTTATATATGTAGCTCTTTAATGGTTTACTCTAAGTTTCGAGGCAGTTGCTTGCAAGCATAGCTTGAAGCAAGAGCAGACGAATGGCAAACACATTTTACAAAAAAACATTGATTTGTTGACGTCTCGTATCTTCATCATAATGCTATTGCGCTCACCATACATCACATTAGTTGTGTCTGCAGCAAATTCAATTATATTATTGACGTCAAAGCCATTAAGTTTGAGTCCATCGCTGAAGGCTGCAAAAAGGTCGACTGCTTTTTCACCCTCTAAGTCAATGGTGAACAAGAATTTTGTTTGCGCTTCATTGTCAAAATACATAACAGCACACGTCAAGACCTTTGTGCACGAAACATCAGTCGATTCATCAATGATTATGGAGAACACAGGTCTTCCCGCTGCAGAAACGCACCGTTTCATGCTAGAGATCAGTTGCTCCTTCATCACAGGTGCCAGTACATTGTACGTAAGCGAAGCTGTTTTGGTGCGTTTGCAGTAAAACCCTTGCGCAATGGCATTATCGGGAAACGCATGCTTGATCACATCGCTAATATGGTCCATTGCTCTCATTGATATGTTGTGTTCAGCAATCGCTGCAGCGAATACAATTTCTGCCTTTTTGATAGAATGTTGTCCGACTCTTTAAAAAACGATTGAATCTGAAAAAAGAATAGTTATTATTTACATATAATTTAAAAGCATAAAAAGAACTCACCTTTATTTTACCATTAATATACCATTAAAATACTTTTGAGCAAAATCAGAGCTAATAAAATACAAAAGTATTTAAAATACCATATTTGGTCACGCTGTTGAGACTCTCAACTTGTACTTCGTGCTCACATCGGCATGCACACAGACGGCCGCACGAGCAATTGCCGACCATAAGTGCCCGCACGGGCTATGGGCATGATACAATTATACAAGGTAGTCCACTCGGCAAAATCATAGTCCCTTAATATAAGTGCGAGTGAAAGAGCGTTGTATAGTGAGTGTGAGTGAAACGACTACACAGTGTGTCGATTAGCCCGCGCATGGTGCATGGGCCTAAAAGTTTCCTTAGTTATGACAAGAGTTGTAGTTTTTATAATTTAATTTTTATTAGTTTTGAATTTGACATTATTCTTTGTTTTTTTTGTTTAACAGCTATTCTTTTGTTTAGGCTCTTAATTCTAAAGAATATACGTATTTTAAAATAAAATTTTTTAATATTTACATCAATATCGACCTGCTCAGCGGCGACCACTGAAGGGTTAACGCTCTAAAAATAATCGTCCGCACACAACCTTTCAGTTCGACAAGCAGGCACGCACGGACCAAAAACCGAACGAATTCGGCAGCCGAGTGGACTACCTTGTATAATTGTATCATGCTATGGGTGCCTCACCCTAACATACATACATGCATAGATGCGTCAAACTCAAGATTTTTTGATTACAAACGCTAGCCTGAGCGTGGAACCCCAGAGAACTTCGGCAAAACCCGAACGTTCATCTGGAACGCCAGAGAACGCTAGCCTGAGCCATGGCAAAATAAGTGCTTGTGTATAAGGTAGTCTACTCGGCTGCCAAACTAGCACTTGTATGATTGCAATGAGTGCGAGTGAAATGGCACATAGTATATGAGTGCGACTGAAAGGCACTGCTGTGAGTTGATTAACCCCTTGTCGCCCGTTGGGGTAGAAAATAGCCTACAATAATGAATTGAGACGATGTTATTTTTGTGTTTTTAATTTTATTTTTAATAATTTTGAATTTCCAACTAAACGTTGTTTTTGGTTCTTAATAGTTAATTTTTTGTTTAAATATTTAAGTCTAAAATAAATTCTAGTTTTAAAATAAAATTGTAATAATGTATATTATCAATTTGTACATGTTTAGCAGGAATTAAAAATTTTTTTTTATGTCTTTAGTTATTTCAATAGTATTGTGAATATTATTTATAAATATAGATTCTAAGTATTTTAATGTAGCAGTAAACTGGTCTGACGGCTTTATAAGCCCGCCGTGCGATACCTCATCCACATATGTAGCTAAATCCAGATTGCGTTGATTCGTTAGACAACCTTAATTTTCTAACAACATAACCAGCTAGATATTCCATAGCGTCCTCCGTTAGTTCATCCATGATGTACTCTGCAGCTATGTTGTTGGCAACCTCTATTTCGAACACCCTTTACACTTCCCTTCATCGGGATCATTCTCCTTATTGCCATTTGGAGTTATGTTGAGATTGAGCCATCTGTCGCAGTTGTCCTCGCCAACATTTCCGTTACCGGCTAACAACTCTGTATTCTTGGCTGAACAATATTTAAGGATTATTAATAAATGAAAATAATTAAATAAACACATAAAACAGGACTAAACATAACTACCAACATTCACAATTCAAACTTTGCTGAAACATAAATCTAGACATTTGACAATTATTATTTTTAAAATCAATTATTTGCTAATTGACAAATTGTTTTAGTTTTGTCTTACCTACAATGTATTTTCTTAATCTATACTTAAATTGTAAGGGTGACGGATGGTCATGTTGTCCACCCTTCGCCCGCATGGCTCCGAAAAAATTTTCAACAATATCTTGATTCAGACGACTTGTCAAAATATACTCTATTCCGTACTTTTCATTGCAATAGGCATGCAGTCCATCAAGAGATGCATTGTTTATTAGTATCCCTTTTTGGAATGGGAGCCTATGGGTCTTGCCGCATATCCTATTACTCATAGTCTGAGACATCTGTTTTAAAATGTCTCTTTGCAGTTCGAGCTGCTTGCCATAAGGCTGAGTAGTTTCGATGCAGTTGGACGTTGACAGCATTGAATTAAAAACGTCGAACCAATCGTTTAGGAGTTTAAAACTTTAAATAAATCCGAGGTTTCGACTGCATTTTCAACTTGATAGCCTAAAGAGTAGCAGCGTCTGATGGCACTGGCGGTTGTATTCGAAAATAATTGTGTTGCTAATTTGACCTTTTGCTTGCCAAAAGAGCGAACATTTAAATGGCTCTCATTTACTTTGAACAATATTGTCACATCTGTTTTACAACAGTGAGTTATAGTTTGTTCGACAGTCGACTTGGTCAATGTTTGTCCGTTTATATGAAAACCAGAATCCAAATAATGGTTACGAACCAGCTTTATTAGATGTGGTACATCTGAAAACACGAAAATTTTAAGATCTTCATCCTCGGGATGGCCAAACCAGGTTTTTTCTAATATTAAATTTTAAAAAATTAACAACTATCTTTGATTTCATTCATAATAAGAATTATTCATATACTTTACCTTCAGATATACCGAGCTCTCTCCATAATCTTTGGTTTCCAGCACCCATATCGGAGACAATTGATACCACAAAATATCCTCTTCTGTGTAGTTTTTTTTATTAATTCATAAATAGTTGGCACGTCCATTCTGGTATCATAGTCGAAGAACACTGGTTGCTTCCACGATTTTTTCAATCCACGAACCATCGCAAGTTGCACGTATTCGCTTGGCTCATATATGTACAACGTCCGCCGACGTCCTGGGTGTGGAGGCACATAGCCCATGATATGTCATCTGAATTGAATTCTGACCTCTTTCCACCACTCTTTAAAATTTTTATTTGGGTCTGAGTGAAGATGGTACTTAAAGATTTCTCCAACTGGTCTGCGTCCTCTACGAGCTTACGTAAGCTCTGTACTTCATCCTCCAAAGCACGAATCTTTTGCCTCAGAGTCTTTATTTCTATGGACGTTGAATGATTTATCACTATGTCCCTACAAGACAGTTTTATTATGTTTACATATACATACATATGTACATTAAGAAATATATGGATATATTTTCACACGCTAAACTTACTCAGTTTCCGTACTCGCATTAGCATAGCCTTCTTTAACACTTTTATCCTCTTTCTCTCTTTGCGGAACGGCATCATTGTTTAAACGTCTCTTCTTATAAATCTTCCCCTTTGGAGCAGTCCTCCACTGAGACGCATTAAAATGTGTATCACATGGGAATTTTTGCTGCACCCCAGGCTTTCCTCCCACAGCTTTCTCTTCATATTACATTTCGGGGCATGAATGATTTTCACGCCCGGTACATTCTTGCGGCAAAAGTAGCAATAGTTCATTTTTTTCTTTTTTTTGGACACGTTAGGGTTAATGCGAAAAATAAATCGATAAAAAATCGTCCGTAACCAACCTTTCTCTTTGACAAGCAAACGTGCACTGTAGAGCTGGGCGGAATATCGATGTTCTATCGATGTATCGATGTTTCAATTTGAAAATGAAACATCGATGTTCGTAAACCGATGTTCGATGTTTTCGCAAATTTTGTACCATCACTTAGTAATTGCACGTGGAACGAAAGTGGTAAGTAAGAAACTTTTATGCATTAAAAAACTTTTCTACATTAAAAAAACTGATTAAGTATACCATTTTAATATGAAAATTATTCAATTTTAGGCTATTGGTGTTGGCAGGCAGTGATTGAAATGGAGCGGTTTGTAGAAAGTTCTAGTGGCAAAGGTAAGATTATCGTTTTATGTATGTAGCTGAGTGCGTATTGTTAATACAAAATATCTACACCTAGACGTCGCTTTGAGTCGTACTTTTTGGGAACGTATACCCAACGCAAAGTGATGACTAGGTGTATAAGAGTACTTGTACATACATACATATGTATATATAATACTACAAATTATTTTTTGTTTTTTTTTTTTTGCAGTTTCAAAGACGAGCTCAAAGGAGGTGGAAGAAGAAAACCCAGCAAAAAGAACAAGGTACGGTCAGTCAGCTGTATGGCAATTTTTTAACAAATCAAAGGATGGCAGTTCAGCTAAATGCATTCAGTGTGGCAAAAAAATATATAACATGTGGCAATACCACTAATTTGGCTGGACACCTGAAACGGATGCATCCAGGATTAACTGTTAGCGAGCTTCCGAAATCTTCAGGGTCTATTTTGTCCTTCATTGAAAAAAAATACGAAGCATCTTCCGCTAGGAAAAAGAGACTTGATAGCTCACTAATGCACTATATATGCTCCGACATGCGACCGTTCTCAGTTGTTGAAAACAAAGGATTTCGTAATTTTGTCAGTACATTGGATCCTCGCTACGAGCTGCCTTCTCGTAACAAATTGAGAAACACATGCATGCAAGACTTTTACACAAATATGAAAGACAAATTACACTGTATTCTGGACCGAGTGGACTATTGCGCTATAACAACAGATTGCTGGACGTCACGGGCTAACGAAAGTTATATGACAGTCACTTGCCATTTCATCAATGACAACTTTGAGCTAAAAGCAGCTGTTTTGTCAACCAAAAATCTCATTGACGAAACCAACCACACGTCGCAAAATATTGCAAATTCTTTGCGCGAAGTCCTTGTGGAATGGCAAGTTATTGACAAAGTCAGCGCAATTGTTACAGACAACGCGAGGAACGTTGTAAAAGCATGTGAGATTCTACAAAAGCGAAACGTGCCTTGCTTTGCTCATTGCATTAATTTAATTGTCCAAAGCTGTTTTTCCCTTGAAAATATTAAGACAATTATGGGAAAGTGCAAAAGCATAGTTTCGTTTAAGAGCAGCTCAATAGCGTATGCAAAATTTAAGCAAGCCCAGGAACCAATGAAGCCATATAGTCTAAAACAGGAGTGCCCTACAAGGTGGAATAGTGCTTTCTACATGATTGAGCGCATTTTGGCCACAAAGTCAGCTATTGCTGTCCTGTTAGATACTCCGAAAGCAATACTACCTCTATCAGTTGATGAGCTATCTGTTCTGGAAGATTTAAAGCAGGTTCTTTCACTATTCGAGGATGCGACGGTACAAACATCATCCAGCTCTAATGTAACAGTTTCGCTAATTATACCATTGGTTAGCGGACTTTTGCATAATTTGAGTGAAATCAAAGATCGACTAGAAACTGATGATGGCCGTAACGTATGCAACTTGCTAATGGAAGGCATACGGCAAAGACTACTGCCATATGAAAAAAGAACTGTGACTCGTTTGTCGACATTACTGGATCCGCGTTTTAAAAAGGAGGGTTTTTTTTTCAAATACAAACTCTATAGAAGCCGAAAATTTTTTAGAAAATGAACTTTCGCCACAAAGAAAATCACCCTCCAAATATATCTAGCCTGCCAACACCACTATGCGATAAAACTCCACTTCTTAATTTTTTGGAAAAAAACAAAACTCAAAAAATTCGTAATTCCCGAGTTGATTCGATTTTGACCCTTCGTCAATACTTCAACATGGAAAATATAAACTCTAGTTTAAACCCTTTAGACTGGTGGAAGGTAATTCATGCTATATAAAATCTAGCATTATAATTAATACTAAACTTTTTTCAGATCTCGACTGATGAGCCATTGAAGATGAGCTCAAAAAAATATCTCTGCGTACCGGCTACGTCAACTGAAAGTGAGCGTATGTTCAGCAAAGCAGGTTTAATAGTGAGTGAAAAACGAAGTTCACTAAAGCCAAAAAATGTGGATATGCTGGTTTTCCTAAATAAAAATGAATGGATCTCAAACAACTGATAAGTTGAGTCATTATATTTTCATAATTTAATTTGTTTGAAAAACTCACAAAACTGTTATGTTAAGTTATCATTATATTTTGGATATTTCATTTGTTTTTAAAAGCTTTAAATAGTGTTAAGTTAAGTAATAATATTTTCGTAATCTAATTTGTTTTGAAAAAATCAAAATACTGTTAATTTAAGTTTGTTTGAAAAACATTATTTTGTTATTTTTTTATATATATGTTGAATAATGAAGTCAATATTAAATAAATGAAAAAAAAAATTCTTTTACTAACTTCGATGTTTAATCGATTAATCGATGTTTTCAAATAAAAAACATCGAAACATCGATGTGGACAAACATCGATCTTTTGCCAGCTCTAGTGCACTGGCAAAAGAGCTAGTAAACCCGAAAGCAAAGGTAGCCGAGTAGACTACCTTACGAACGCACTCGTTTTGACATGTATAAAAAAGAAAACCTTATTTGACAATGTTGAGCTACGAATCGAACCAGGGACCATTCGGATCTCAATGCGAGCACTCTATGAACACAGCCACCGAGCTACATAAAAAAACCGATGCCAATATTTCTTGATATTCTTTCCACAGGGGCATGTCCTATTCGCTTAGTCGCTGTTTTGTCGAAAATGAAAAATTTTCGTGGAGCGAGCTATTAAAATGCGGTGTTGTACAACCTCATGTCACACACACACACTACGAAGCCTGAGCATGTACCGACGAGTGTACACATACATAGACAGAGCGTAGTGACAAGCGACATAGGGCTGTTTGCGTCGTTCGGTAGCCTGTGCCAGACCTGAATTATTTTCTTACGAACGTTCGGGTTATTGTCGAAGTTGTCTGGGGTTCCACGCTCAGGGTAGCGTTTGTAATCAAAAAATCTTGAGTTTGACGCATCTATGTATGTATTCTATGGTTAGTGGTATCACCAACCCGAGCGATTCCACCGAAAACATAACAGACAAAAGCGAAATTGTCAATACATTATGTTCCGTGTGGTCAAATTCAGCACATAATTCCAATTTTTACACAACATTTAATCAACACAAGGCAAACGTTAACACTAATGTAATTCACATGCCATCGCCCATAGCCCAAAGCGTAGAAACAGACATCTCCATAATAGAAGTGCTAGCGGCCCTCAATCAGTTGAAAGGAAAAACTCCAGACAGAGATCGAATAAGTTACCAAATGCTTAGTTGAATGGAAAACTGGTCCCAAAATCATTAAGTATGTACACTTGCAATTTCTTATGCAACAGAAAAATAACTGTCCTCAATAACAAAACGTATTCCAATACACTTCCTTTAGGAAACGGGATTCCGCAGGGCTCCCCTTTATCAGTCATACTCTTCGCTACAGCCTTGAACAAGCTGTTCTTTCGCTCTCTGCCTCCCGCGCATCATCACACTTTGACGAAATTCGCTGTTGGTCGTATGCGGTTCGATCGAACATGTTGTGTCGTATCGAAATGTTGCGTGTTTGAATTGTAGCAACATGTTGCCAAAGATCACTCTTCGCAACATGTTGCCGGGCATCATGAATTCTTGCCTTTGCGTATGTGTTGCTTTTTGTTAATTACTTGTTTGCTGTGTGGGACATTATTGCCACAATTGGACAAATTGATCAATGATGATATTATTGAACCATCAATGTCTGAGCTCAATAGTCCGATTTTATTGGTTCCTAAAAAGTCGCTACCTGGCAGCAATGAAAAACGGTGGAGATTGGTAGTTGATTATAGAAAAATTAACAAACTTGTAGCGGATACATTCCCACTACCCAGAATGGACGATATCCTCGACCAACTAGGTCGCGCTAAATACTTATCTTGTTTAGACTTAATGACAGGATTTCATCAAGTAGAACTAGAAGAAAACTCTCGGGACATAACATCATTTTCCACAGATAAGGGCTCAGATTCAGGCGATAACCATATGGATTACAAAATAGAACAAACTCGTTTCAAAGAATGATGTGCCTTGCATTCACTGGTCTAACACCATTTACCAGACGAAAGCAAGTTCAAAACGATTCAAGTTTACCCGTCTCCCAATAATGGCGACAAACTCAAAAGATTTGTAGCATTCTGTTATTACTACCGCAGATTCATTCCAAACTTTGCACAATTTATCAATAAATTATCAAGGAAAAATTTAGAATTTAACTGGGATGCAAACTGTCAATCAGCTTTGGAATACTTAAACCAGAGGGCCGGGGCTAACTTCGACCGCGTCAAAGTTTGTATACACTTGCAACTTTTTTAGTAACTCTTTCCTTACCTAAATCCATCAAAGGAAAAAACGTTTTATCTAAAAAGGCTAATGTTTGCAAAAGAACGGCCTATATTCTTCGGAAATAACGAAGATATTGATCAAAGTCACAGTTTTCCACCGATCGTTCCCATGGGAGCTATATGATATGGTCACCCGATCTTGATCAAATTTGGCACAGTGGTTTATAGTTATAATAAACTTACTTATATTAAATTTCACGACAATAGCTTAAAAAGTAACGAAGTTATTGAGAAAAGTCACTGTTCGTGACTTTGCCGTTTGTATAGGAGCTATATGATATAGTCACCCGATCTTGATCAAATTTGGCACAATTATTAATAGGAACACCAAACTGACTAATACCAACTTTTATGACAATTGCTGATAAAATAACGAAGTTATTGAGAAAAGTCACTGTTCGTGACGTTGACGTTTGTATGGGAGCTATATGATATAGTCACATGATCTTGATCAAATTTGGCACAATTATTAATAAGAACACAAAACTGACCAATACCAACTTTTATGACAATTGCTGATAAAATAACGAAGTTATTGAGAAAAGTCACTGTTCGTGACTTTGACGTTTGTATGGGAGCTATATGATATAGTCACATGATCTTGATCAAATTTGGCACAGTGGTTTATAGTTACAATAAACTTACTTATATTAAATTTCACGACAATAGCTTAAAAAGTAACGAAGTTATTGAGAAAAGTCACTGTTCGTGACTTTGCCGTTTGTATAGGAGCTATATGATATAGTCACCCGATCTTGATCAAATTTGGCACAATTATTAATAGGAACACCAAACTGACTAATACCAACTTTTATGACAATTGCTGATAAAATAACGAAGTTATTGAGAAAAGTCACTGTTCGTGACGTTGACGTTTGTATGGGAGCTATATGATATAGTCACATGATCTTGATCAAATTTGGCACAATTATTAATAAGAACACAAAACTGACCAATACCAACTTTTATGACAATTGCTGATAAAATAACGAAGTTATTGAGAAAAGTCACTGTTCGTGACTTTGCCGTTTGTATGAGAGCTATATGATATAGTCACCCGATCTTGATCAAATTTGGCACAATTATTAATAGGAACACCAAACTGACAAATACCAATTTTTATGGCAATTGCTGATAAAAATTTCTTCGTTTTTCTACTTCAAGATGAAAATAAAACAATAAATAGTAAGTTTTTTCAATATTTTTTGATTAGGTTAAGTAAAGTAAACAATTATCTTCTAAATTACCAAAAAAAATCATAATAATAATGTTTCCAATAACAAAAAACAAGCAAAAACTAGAGAAGGCACAAAATTCCACTGCCAAGAAAGTGTTTACACAAATTAAAGTCTTACAATTTACATACGATATTTCTATAATTAATATTTTGTGTGGCCTCCGTTGGCTTTTACAACTGCATTCAGACGTCTATTCATTGATTTAATCAAGTTTTGAACATAGTCAATGGGTATTTTGGACCACTGCTCCATGATTACCGATTTAAGGTCATTTTTGTTCTTTGGCTGACGCTTGGCGGTATGTTTCTTGAGATGTGACCACAGATTTTCAATTGGTTTCAAGTCTGGACTCTGGGCAGGGGTATCCAAAACTTTTTTGCAGTTGTAAAGCAACCAACACCGCACACTGTTGGCCTTATGCTTATGGTCGTTATCTTGATAGAACTTAAAGTTCGGTTTGCCATCAAGATAAAAACCAAATTGGTTAGCACTGCCTACCAAATGTTCACGTAAAATGTCCAAATATTGATGGGCGTCCATCGTGTTTTCAATAAAACATAATTGGCCAACTCCTTTGTTGGAGATGCACCCCCAAACCATCACCGATAATTTTCCAAATTTTACGGAGGGTATTATGTTCTGCCTCTCTAGGGCTTTAAGGGGTTTTCGCCACACTCTGCTGGGTCCATCATTGTAGTAAAGCATTATTTTTGTTTTATCGCAAAAGATAACATCATCAAAATAGGATTCGGGCTTTGCTACAAAGATCCTGGCGAAACTTAGCCGTTTTTCTATATTATCTGCCGACAACAAAGGTTTTTTGCGGGTAACACGTGATGAAACCCCTGTTGTTTGATGGCCTGACGAACGGTTTCACGCGAAACGATAATGCCACACTCTTCCTCCAACTCACTAGCAAGGGATCTGGTCGAAATAAATGGATTCTCTTTTATCTTTCGGACCATAATGCGCTCTGCCCTAGGTGTTATTATACGGGGCCGCCCAGTTGTAGGCTTCGCATCTAGCCTTCCCTCTGTTTTTGCGCGATTTAAAATATTGTTCACCGTCTTCCTTGTAATGCAAAACATTATAGCTACATAGTTCAGAGACCGTTTTACCGTTAGTGTGATTATAAAAAATCAATTGTGCCATATCAAAAATTATGTGTTTGCGGGGCATTTTGATTTTATCTGAAACTGACGCACTTTTGCTTTTTCTTACCAACTGAATAGGGATTCCCGGAGAGAAGGAAAATAACCCAGTCTTAATTCGTTGAATTCAAAATATGAACTGATTTTATTTAAAAACTCTTAAAGTCTAAGAAGCAACAATTGTTCTTAAAAATACTTATTCTAATGCCCCACGTTTTCGGGGGTTGAAAATTGTTTATATTTCATGTTCAGCGCTGGTTATTTGATACCGCGCCGCTGTTATAATCTCAAGTGTTTTCCACGGAGGGTGGATGCATGTTTTGTTTGGTATTAAGCAATAATTGTCATATGAATTTTATGATTTACTTTTGTTTTTGTTTCGTTTTGTATATTTCATTGGTGCATCTGATTTGGTGAAGCCATCTCAGATGAACACGATGTTTATTCTTAAACACCAACTGACGACAAAATTACGCAGAAAATTGTTTCTCTCATGATTATACGCTTTAGAAACTCAATTATAACGGTAAAAATACGAATACCCTACAAAATAGAAACCGAAAACAGAGATGTGTAAACACTTTCTTGGCAGTGGAATTTTGTGCCTTCTCTAGTTTTTGCTTGTTTTTTGTTATTGGAAACATTATTATTATGATTTTTTTTTGTTAATTTAGAAGATAATTGTTTACTTAACTTAACGTAATCAGTTCCACTCTAAACCTCTCGGAGACAAGACGTGTTACTTCTGCGTTTACCTAGGTGCCGAAAGAGCAATCAAAGAAATCCCACTAGCTAACAAACAAATATCAAACAAGTGCACAAAACAAAATACAAAAACAACAAACACACTTTGTAGTGCAGGGCGCGAGCCCCAAAACAACAACAATGGACAAACTGCCTAATACACAGACTTACAACAACTCCAATAAATACAGTAAACATGCAAACCTAGACAAACCAAAATATATCGTGATTAACAGAAACGACAACGTTTCATTTGAAAAAGTATCACCCTTATTAAAAAATCAATAGACTACACATGCGGAGGCGAAGTAGAAAGTTGCAAAAACACCCGCGCCGCTTTTTTATTAGTTAAAACAAAAAACTACACACAAGCAATAAAATTACTTAAACTGAAAAATATGGCAGATATAGAAGTGACAGCCTCTGAGCACAAATCCCTTAACCATTCTAAAGAAGTTATATACAGCAACGAGTTACGCAACATCGACGAAACAGAAATACTAATCGAATTAAAATCACAAAACATAACCGAAGTGCGCAAAATACTAAAAAAAAAAAACAGGAACAAACACTTGTAGAAACCGGACTCATAACAATCACGTTCGCATTGCATACTGTGCCAGAGTCTATAAAAATCGGTTATGAGAAAGTAAGAGTCCGCCCCTACATCCCAATGCCTCTGAGATGCAGAAAATGCCTCCGTTTTGGCCACCCTACAACTATATGCATTAACCCTGAGGAAATCTGCAAAAACTGCTCCAAAAAAACTCACACCGTGGAAAACGAAACCTGTACCAATGATAAAAGTTGCATTAATTGCATTAATAATCCAGAAGTCGACTACAAGCACAGCCCACTAGATCGAAAATGCCCAGCATTTCTTAAACAACAATAAACTCCGTACTTTTGTAAATAAAATCAGTTCATATTTTGAATTCAACGAATGAAGACTGGGTTATTTTCCTTCTCTCCGGGAATCCCTATTCACCTACCGTCCCATATCACTCTACCCATGCCCATGAAAATTCCTGGACAAAATAATAGCAAAGCGACTGTGGTGGTTTGTCTCTAATAACAAACTTATCCACAACAGTCAAACTGGTTTTAAAAAGGGGAAATCGGCTGTAGATAGTCTACTTCTAGTAGACCATCTACTAGCCAGAAGCATCTCCAAAAAAATCCATACATCTATTATTTCCCTTGACTTCGCTAGAGCTTTCGACAGAATAGGAATCCACGCAATCCTCAACCAACTAACAGAATGGAAAACTGGAAAAAAAAATTCTGAACTATGTCACAAATTTTATGACCAACCGTAAAACAACATGTTATGGACTTGCTAGATGAAAAACCAATATTCTCACCCTGGTCCCGCGTATATCGATAGGGCTCACTCCGGCTAGCTATCGGAAAAGAAGGTCGTGAGTTCCTACAACCCATCCCCAATACACGCAACAATAAACATCAGGTAATTGACGAACAGATGACCATCAATACACCTTCGTCTGAAGGAATCCCGACACAGTACGAGGATCACTTCAGACGCCACTCCACCGGACAACACTTACGAGACTCAAACTACACAAAACACAAATCTCTAACAAACTCACTAATAATTTATTCTTACCCCCTCACAGGAATGATGTCGTCGCCGCCGCTCCATGTGAACCGGACCTCCTCTTCCGGATTATCGAGGTCGAACGGGCCCTCCCTTTCCTTCGTGGCATGTCGATGAGGTATGCCACCCCATAGATATCACAATCGTTACCTACAACATATCATCATCACCAAGCATCAACTCCTCCTGGAGTCGTGGTGCTCCTTTCTTCCCATTTCCCCCCTTTAGGAAAACACTCAGCAATTCATTTTTTGTTGTTCATTACTCTTAATTATAATTAACACACGAATTTATTAACATTATCTTGCCCTGGTGTATATTTGAGCAGGTGTCTGCAACAGATTACATTACATTTCTTTTTTTTTACGCAAAATCAAGATGAATTCCCTTCCCGATTCCCACCTACCTATCAGAGCTCTTTTAGGGGGGCAAGATCGAAAGAAAAATTATCCCTTCTATTGGTATTCTTTTCAACTTTTTCCTTTTCTTTCTTCTTTCAGGTATCCCCTGTCAAAACCACACCAAGGGTCGTGAACAACATGGGACTTAGTAATAATGAAATACACAAAAAAAAAGGAATGCGCACGTGGGCAACAAAAAGAATAAAATAAATATTTAACGCTCAACAAAATAATAAATAAGGAATTGAATAGATAGATAAATAAATAAGGGAATAAATAAATATACGAGGGAACAAATAAATAAATAATTAAACTAGTCAATTAAATAAATAAATAAATTAATAAAATTTACATTAATAAAAAAGGGAATAAAAGACTAATATCTTGTTTTTTTCAGCCAGGTGGAGTTCGCCAATGATTTGGGGGTTTTTGGAGCCGTCCGCACCGAAAATTGACGGGGATGAGTGCCAAAATATTTTTCTCCCCCAATCAGCCAAAACTTTGCTGCTCTTATGCTGGGCGATGGGTGAATCAAAAAAAATGTCTGGCCTGGAATCTACTCTTTTCGACGTCCCTCTCTTGACTTTATCTTTGGGCCCAATAGGCCGACGGGACCAAGAATATTGTTCGGGGACAGGTACAAATAAATTTTTTTAGAACGTGGACAGGGGCTGCGGGTGCTCCTGCGCAGCTCAATGTAACCGGCCTATTTTGGGGCAATTATTTTTAATTTAAAAAAGTCCTTAACTTGCATGGTAACACGAACACTTACCCAATTTTGACGGCCGGTTTCGCCTCGCTGCGCCTAAGGATTACACAAAATTTGTCACATAAAAGAAAAAAAAAAAAATTTCTGTTTGGCTCCTTTACCCAAACTTGAGCTCCTCGGCTTGATGGAAGGAGCTGTTTTTTATAAATTTCAAGGATTTCAAGGATATATTTACAATTAATTATACTTCATTGTTAAGATATTTAAACTGCAATTCTCTCTCCTTTTTTTTTTTTTTTTTTTTTCTGTCAACCGCCGCACCTCACTGTCCACGTTAAACTGATTTTAACCTTCTAGAATCAGACGACTCATCGCCTGATCTTACTGTTTTTTCTTTAGACCCGAGCCTGGGTCAACAGCCTTTTGACCGCTGGACGACTTTCAAATTCAAAAAAAATCCCTTTATAATTCTGATCTACCCAACACTAGATCCACCACTATTCCCCGACTTGCCCACTATTTTCTGCCCCTATTGTCACTATCGATAGAGCTCTACCGATAGCCTCAGGGCTGGCCATAACAAACAGTACGCATACGCACAGCCTTCTCCACTTTTCACCCCATTCCCAACGGCATCCCCCAGGGATCACCGCTTTCTGTAGTTCTATTTGCCATAGCCTATAACAAACTTACAGTAATTCTTAACCAACATCCGAACACCAAAACTAAAAAACAGGAAAAATTTAAATATTAACCTAATCCCCATTCTTAGCACAATAACAAACTGGGGCGATTACTCAGGCGCTATGCTCTCCAACACTAAATGCAACCACATGCATGTTTGCAGAAAACAAAACTGCAACTGCACCCCAACTACAGGACAAATACAACTAACATAATAAAATGCCTATCAAGCCAAAAATTTAACTGCAACACATCCACCTTGCTAGACATAGCCAAAGCAATCCCTATGGCCAAAGCAGACTACGGACTCCCCATATACGCCAATAGCCCAAAATCATACTTACGCACTATCAAATCCGCTATTAACACAGGCTTCAGAATTGCTCTCGGAGCATTCAGAACAACTCCCACTCAAAACATCCTCTACAAAGCACGCGTTGCCACATTAGAGGATAGAAGAAAACTCATGACTGCCAACCTTATTAAATCCCTGCTCACAGCCAAAAACTCTCCTATCATTAGAATACTTAAAGCATACCGACCTCCAAAAAAAACAGAGACACAATTCTACAATAGACAATATAATAGAATACAGCAAAACCCACAACTTACCCTACCAGCCCATTACCCTCCGTCCCCAAAGCACAACACACAACGGATAAACATTGACACAACGCTACAAAATCTCTGCAAAAATAACACATCTCCAGAAATATACCGGGCAAAATTCAAAGCAAAGAAATCAGAAGATAGCAACAAATACACATATGTATGTACCGACGGTTCCCAATCCTACTCAACTTCCACTCTTGCCATCACAAATGAAGGAACGCACATAAAGTCGAGCCTTCTTCCACACTACTCGTCTGTCTTTTCTGCCGAAACGATTGCAATCGCAGAAGCTCTAGAAATTTTCAAAAACAAAAAGGGAAAATACTGCATGTGCTCAGACTCTTTATCCGCCATAAACGCAATATATAACGCAAATAACTGCTATTACTACAGCTCACTCATACGCAACACCTTACAAGCAACATTCCCAAAATTCAAACTGCTATGGGTACCCGGAAACGTAGGAATACTAGGAAACGAACAGGCAGATACCGCCGCCAAAAATGCAGCCAAAGAACCTCAAAATAATTACAAACAACTATAACATAAAAGACATACTGAAATACAATAAAAAAACACACCAATCTAAACTACACAGCTATTTAACAGAAACCTCCACCTGGTACAAAAATACAAATCACAGCAAACACAACAGCTACCACCTGTTCAAAAACAACCCACTTTCTCTTGCACGCAAAGACCAAATCAAAATAACAAGACTTAGACTGGGACACACAAAGATTACCCACAAATACTACATTGACCGTTCACCCAGAACGTGCCCATATTGCAACGAAAACATCTCAATAGAACACATACTCGCATCCTGCAACTCCTTCGAAACACAAAGACTTGCAATATTTAATAACACCAACCCACTTCAATGCCTCTCAAACCTCACACCCACAAACACGCCAAAAATTCTACAATACCTAAAAAACACAAACCTGTACCACAACATATAAAACATTAACATTACTCACACATACAATAAGTTAACACTAAATTAAAACTAAGAAAACAATCTATGTAAATATCTTTGTACATATCTAGACCTAGACAAGCACGAGCTGAAGGCCAACGCTGCCATAGCCATAAAAACACACGCTAGCCCATAATTTCAATTATAAGTTAAGTTATACTGATCAAGAATATATATACTTTATGGGGTCGGAAAAGCTTCCTTCTGCCTGTTACATACATTTTGGCGACTTTAATATACCATTTCACCCTATGGGTGTATGGTATAAAAACGAAGAAATTTTTACTTGTGTAAACACTTTCTTGCCAAACTGTATGTATACTTTATATGGTCGGAGATGATTCCTTCTATGCGTTACACACTTCTGACCAAAATAAATATACCCTTTTTGCAAGGGTATAAAAAAAAAAGAAAAGGGAACAAAATGAAAAATTGGCAAACGAGAAAGAAAACAACCCACACAAAGAAATAGCATAAAAGATAATGTTTATCAAAAAAAAAAAAACGCTGACAATACACAAGGTACAAGTGACAGTGGTGGGCAAATCCCTTCCGAAGAAGGGGGCGAGTGTGAGGAACATTATATGTAATAATAATGTAACAGACAACAAACAAGCGACAAACAATGAACATACTCCAACTCACTACGATATGCCAGATCCAAGATGCAGCCGAGACGCAAACCCTCGGAGCTACGATCAAAGATTACGATATACGGCCAAGCATAGCGCTAATCGATCGAACCAAATCGAGACAAATAATTTACGATCAAACACAATTATGACCGATCGAACCACACGCAACCGCTGGCGATTTTCGTACAAGCGGGAAGATGCGTGGGAGGCGTAACATAAGAAATCGGCTGCATAGGCGCGAATGAAACGAGGCTGGCGGGCATAATCACGAACCGAAAGAGGGCATTGGCCCATGATGAAATAAGAACAAGGTGGTCTCGTCGGAAGCCGAAGCTTACCGAAGTATACACTTAACTTCACTGCGCGACAGTGTAATCACATCACCGTCTCACTCACACTCAATACAACACTCAGTATTCTATTCCTTTCATTCGCACTTATTGCAAGCATACGTTAAGTGTATGTCTCTTGCCGACGGGACCACCTTACGTTATTTCATCATGCATTGGCCTAATAATAAAATCCAAGAGCGCAGAGTGGGAGAGACAATAAGAGAAGGCATGCACTAGTCTAACGTGCGTGTGGCTTATGGAGCAATACATGGAAGAGCATACACACACCACACGTATGCTATGCGTGTACAACCGCAAGAGAGAGTATCGGTGGCCAATGCAGGTGCTCTCTGTCTGCGCTACGCATGCGAAACCAAAAGCAATTAGATCGCGAGAAACCGAAACCCGACGAACAAAAAAGAGTAAAAGTGATGGCCAAGCAAGCCCGTGAGACGGGTGCGGGTAATGCGTGGTGCCGAAACGAAATCAAGTGAAGGCTATGCTTAGAATCGGGGAGTAGGAGGGAAAGAATAAATGCGAGAACGGCATTGAAATGCGCCACAAATGAAATCAACCACCAAGATTTATTAGAATAAACAGGCTTATTATTGTAAAGTAATAGATTAAGTTGAATATAGCGAATGTATATGTATATGTTCTAGTCTAGTGAGAGAGGATTGAGCAAAGCTTGGTGTGACTAGTGGATCGGGGGAGCGACGGGCGACGGCAGCGCCGGCAGAGAAGCGAAAGCAGCAAGAATCTGCGTTAGAAGCTGGGTGGCCAATAGGAAGGCGCCGCCAATGAGAGAAGGCGACGAAAGCCGGCAGAGCGACCAAGGCGCTATGCAGGCAAGGAAGACAGACAAGGACAAGGAAGCGGATGGGCGCGCAGCCTCAAAGAAAGTGGGCACATCTGCGCTAAGGATTTACGTCACTTTTACCGCGCATAGTAACAAGTGGATGCGTGGGTGAAAGCAGAGGGCCGATGGAAAAGTACCAGCTGTATAGCGGTGCTACACCAATCAATTCCTGAGGCCAGAGGAGCTGCCTATATAAAGGCAGCACAAATCAAGAAAAGGTATCAAGTCGTGATCAATCAACAAGTTTCTTACGAAATCTAAGAACTAAGAAGGCCTTACGAGTAACCTTTCAAGTTCGTCAGACAACAACAAGTCCTCAGAATAGGACCATAAACAGCGAACCCAAGCAAGCACACATTCGAGAAAAGTCAAGCGGCTCCAGGACTATCCAAAGTCATTGGTAGGCACGAGGATATATCCTACTGCCGAAATACCAGGATCTATATATTCTGATGACTACCAATTGCTAGGAAAAATCCTGCTTCGTAATACCAGCTACGGGATTTGTCCCAAAGCAACAGAGCAAGCGAAGGCCATCTCGAGGAAACAGCGAAAGGGTGCTGAGGTGGAAAGAACACCCCTACAGGATCAGGATAAGCTAAGGAACGTGAAAGAAAGGTCATAGGATATATCCGAAGGACCAATCCTCGTTTCATGAGACATTCTGAATAGGGAAAAACCCAATCGAACTATATACTACGAGCCCGAAGTGGTAACCAGCAGCGACAACAGGAGAAAGGGGAAAACTATAGCAGGCGACGAGGGATCCATATTAACTCGCCAACGCTACCCCAGCTCGAGAGTTCTCTAGAGAAGCCGTCATACCTAGCCGAGCTCAACAACAATACAATGTAATTTCACCGGGGCACAAAATAAATTTGTTGTGCCGAACCTAGCCCAAGAGACATTTTAAATATCACGAAGGACGAAAAAGAATCGTTACACGTTTGAAACAACCCAAGTTGAGTAGCTTTATCGGGTTTCTAATTGGATTCGGTCGCGGCGAATCAAATAAGATAAACCCAATTAGACACTTTTGTATTGCGTTTTGATTGACGAGCAATCGTTCGTGTTAGATTTTCATGTAGTTCCGATTAGATTGTTAGATGTCGAAATGATCATAGGCTAGGAATTATGTTTGCAAGCTGACATTGTATTTAGTCGAAATGGTCTATGAGTAGAAAAGTTCGAAAAGGAAAGTGATGAAATAAAAATTCTAATAAATATGAACTTGATATAAACGAAAGTGCAAGCACAAGTGCTCAAAAAGAGGTATTCGATTTGATATCTAATTATCAACCGATAGCAATAAAAACGACCAATGTAGAAATGCGAATAATTCCAAACGATGAAAGTCCGATAGCTTGCGAAGAGTATGGTTTAGAGTTATATCTGAAGAAGTGTCATTATTTAAAGAAAAGACTACAATTTTTGGCGCACATTGTCGAGAATAAGAAGATATATCCATCTCATGCCTCAAACCGTAAAGCAGTTTCTAAGTTTCTTAGGTTTCACGGGATATTTTAGAAAGTTTATTCCAAACTATGCGTGTATAGCGAAGCCTCTGACCGAATTGACCAAGAATGCATCAAAATTTGTCTGTGGTGCTGAAGAAGAAAATGCAGTTCTGATCTTGAAGAAGTTGCTAACTGAGAATCCAGTTTTAAGTATCTACAGCCAGTCGTACAAATCTGAAGTCCATAGTGATGCATCCATCGAAGGCTTTGGGGCAGTTTTACTGCAAAGGTGTCCAGACGACGGTGAACTTCATCCCGCATATTACATGAGTCGAAAAACCACAGAAGCGCAGCGAAAGTATAGCAGCTACGAATTAGAGATTCTCGTAGTCATAACAGCGTTAGAAAAGTTTAGAGTTTATCTTTTGGGCATGCATTTCAAGCTAATCACGGATTGCGATGCATTTACAAAGACGCTGGAGAAGAGGAGCCTTTGTACCAGGGTAGCTCAAGAATACGATTTTGACGTTTTATACCGCTCAGGTACCCGCATGAGACATGTCGACGCCCTCAGCAGATATCCAATTATGCAAATTAACGACTATGGAATCAGCATTGGCATGAAGAAGAACACAAGATGAGAAAATAAGAGCCATTATAGAAGTTCTGAAAGACAATTCGAAAACTTATGATGATTATTTTCTGAAAGCCGATATCCTGTACAAATTGGTCAATGACGTTGAGTTTATTGTTGTCCCCAACGCAATGCAGAAGCAGATTATTGGTCAGACCCATGACAAAGGACATTTCGGGGCAAAAAAGACGAAAGACTTGATTTGCAGAGACTACTTTATACCGCATCTCGAAGAAAAAATCCAAAAATATATCGAATGCTGTATTCCTTGTATTATCAGTAGCCGTTAAGTTGGCAAGCATGAAGGCTTGTTGCATCCGCTTCAGAAAGATGATGTTCCACTTTTAACTTACCATATTGATTTTCTAGGTCCTCTCGAGTCAGAAAGATGATGTTCCACTTTTAACTTACCATATTGATTTTCTAGGTCCTCTCGAGTCCACTCACAAAGACTATAAGTATATTCTAGCAGTCATATTGTACGAAGTTTTGCTGGTTATACCCAACCAAATCGACGACTAGCAACGAAATTATTACGAAGCTGACGATGCAGAGCACGATTTTTGGCAACCCTGCGTTTATTATCTCGAATCGGGGTTCCGCCTTTACATCCCAAGATTTTCTGAAGTACTGCGACAACGAAGGTATCAAACACGTTAAGACGACCACAGCACTTCCGAGAGTAAACGGCCAAGTCGAACGTTTAAATGCGATCATCATTCCTGTTCTGTCGAAGTTGAGCGTTGATGATCCGACGAAGTAGTATCGACATGTTACCAAAGTTCAGCAGGCTATCAATTCGACGTACACCAGAAGTATTGACACTTCTCCATTTGAGTTACCGACTGGCGTGAATATAAGGACCAACGATGCCCATCAACTGAGAGATCTTATCAACCAAGAGACGAAGGCCATATTTACAGACGAAAGAAGCGAGCTCCGTGACAAGGCGAAGGCACATATCTCCAAGATACAAGACGAAAACAAGAAGTACTACAACCTACGTCGTAAGCATGCTCGATCTTATGATGTTGGCGACTTGGTTGCAATTAAGAGGGCGCAATTTGGCAGTAGTCTCAAATTAAAACCAAAATATTTTGGACCCTACCAGTTTACCAAGGTGAAGCACAACAACGCATACGATGTCGAAAAAGTAGGCAAGTGCGAAGGGCCTAAAGTGACGTCCACATGTGCAGAGTACATGAAGCCTAAACCGAGACGACGAGAAAGATGACCCAGCATTCGGGTCGAACGCGTAATCAGAATGGCCGAATGTGGGATGTGCATTTGCGATGTGCATCAATCCCACTGTATACGAAGACAAAGACGAGACAACGATCAAAGAGAAGACGTGAGCGTGTGAGAAAAGACGATCGAAGAGGGATGACAAACGAATGAGAGATGACGACGAGAGACTTGGAGACCCTAAGTCGAACCGAGCCAAACGTCAATTATCATTCCATACCCCCTAGACTATAATTAACTCGTAAAGAAAACCCCACATGTATTCTTGATCAGCACGAAGGGACGAGTTGAAAATGCCATGTCAGCGCAAACTCCTCCTAGACCGTAACAGCTACAGAGCTGAAATTTTGCATGTAGGCTTGTATATAGTGCACAGGTTGTATATCTCGCGATTCAGCCAGATCGGACAACTATATCCCATACAAGCGGTAAAAACTTCGTTATTTTCTGAGCTATTGTCGTGAAATTTAAAATTTATTACACCTATAAACGACCGTGCCAGTGACAGTGACTTTTGTCAATAACTTCGTTACTTTTGACGCGATTGCTTTCAAATTAAACATTTGTTAGTTTAATATATCTGTTAATGACTGTGCCAACTTTGATATAGCTCTTATAGAAACATTAGCCATTTTTGATAAAACGTTTTTTCATTTTGATGGCTATAGGTCCTTACCTCTTTCCTTAAAGAGTTAAATGTTAAAAAATGGTTTATTTTACACTTGAATATTGAAGAGTAGACTATGGTCCAGATGTCGAAAATTTTGGCATAAAGTCGATTTTTGTTTGTTAATAAATCGTTGTTTTTTATTTTAATCTTAAAATAAACTCATCATATACATTATAGAAATTGTAATAACAAATTCTAAAAGCGCCACTAAAGCTTTTTGTATCTGTGTGGTTTTTAATGTATCTGTTTATGTCTGTCTTATTATAATTGGGATGCGTAAAGAGGGGTGATAAAGTCGCCGTTTTTGCTACTTCGTCAGCGAATTCGTTGCCCTTTCTAACAACATGGCTACGGACCCATAGGAGCATGATTTTAGGCTGTTGTTTTATTAGTGTTTTGCGAATTATGTCTGGGTAATATGTGTTGTTGTTAATATTTTGAATAGCTTCAATTGCTGACAATGAGTCAGAGCAGATGCATACTTTGCCTTTTATCTTGGTGGCTATTATGGTTGCATCGAATATGGCAATGATTTCTGCCGAAAATACCGATGAGTACAGTGGCAGAATTCCCATTTTAAGAGTCTCGTTTTCTGTCATTATTGAATAACCTGTTATACAGTTTTTCAGAGAACCGTCGGTGTATATAAATGTGTGATCGTTAAGCTTAAGCTTAATTTCTGCAAATTGTTTAGTGTAAATTTCATTGCTCGTGTGCCCGTTCTTCAAAACATTCAAATGTAGGTCAATTGTATTCGTGTTAATGAACCACGGTGGGTCTGACTTGGGAGTTTTTCCTATTGGGTTTGGTGTAATACCCAAATTGAAGCAAGAATTTATGCATTTTTGTAAGGTCGAATCTCTGTACGCCTTCCTATTATTTTTATTTATTTTATTTATTATTTCTTTAAGTGGAGTGTCGTACGAATTAAGGATTGGGTTAATCACTTTGGTCAATAGCTGTTGCGTTATATTTTCAATGGTTGGGATGTTTTCTTCAAAACATAGATTATTTATTGGCGTCGAGCGCCACTATTTATTGGTGCGGTCTTTATTGGCTTGATTGTTGTCTTGGGGGCCCTACCATAGATCGGTAGGCCATAATCTATTTTTGAGAGACATATTTAACTATTTGTACTAATGTGTATGTGTGGCAGTTAAATTTTGGGCTCGAGAGACATTTTAGAATATTAAGGGATTTATTTAACGAATTTTGCAAATTTTTTATGTGGGAGTGCCATTTGTACTTGGTGCTAAAGGAGAGTCCTAGCAATTTTAGTTCCCTGACGTTTTCTATGGTGGCTGATTGGGACGACACTTGAGGGTGACAATTTTGTTTTCTACAAATATGTAGGTGTTTACATTTTGTGAGAGACAGCGCACACTCTGATTTGCTTATTGGCCATGAAGTTTTTAATGAACTTTATTATTGTAGGGCCGCATTGCCATTTTATTAATTGATTAATAATGGTGTAGACTCCGACTTTATCAAGAGCTTTGGCAAAATCTAACGAGACAAGTGATATGTCTCTTTTTGCTGAAAGGGATCTACTGATCAGAGCGTCTACAAGGAGTAGACAATCGGCAGTTGATCTTAATTTTTGTAAGCCTAGTTGGTGGCTGTTAAGTAGTTTGTTCGTTGTGACAAACCACCATATCCGATTTGAAATTATCTTGTCCAGGACTTTTCCGATACATGAGTTTAGGGATATGGGTCTATTGTAGTTTTGTCTTGTCCTGGCTTTAAAACTGGTAATATTGTGCTAATTTTATAAATCTGTGGAATATGTGTTTGTAGGATGCGGTTGAATAGAGTGACGATTCTAGTTTTAAGTGGTTTTGATACATGTTGAATCATGCTGTAATTGGTTTTATCGAAGCTGGTGTATGTTCTTTTAAGTTGTTAAGTGCTGATGCGGATTCTAAGAACCCTATCTCTTTTACGCGCGAGCCCAAGCAGATAGCTGCCCACCTCCCACCCGACCGACCGAGGGGTGCAGCCGTATAACGCACGACACGAATCGCGTGGACAGATGCACAATGGAAATAGACAAACAAATAATACTACAGCTATCTATGAACTAAATAGGAAAGGATAGATGTTTAAAATGTGTTAATTGAAGACTCTGAGCAGATTACAGGGAATAAAAGGTTGTAATCAGAGCAGAGAACCCTAAAAGGTTCATGCATGGCATAATTAGAAGTGCAACGACTAAGGGATAAAGGTATCAAAGGATGTCTACTCCGTCTACATGGTACCGACAGATTTACCTGAGCTAATAACTCAGGCGAGTCGATATCACCAATTAGGAGCTTGTGCATAAAAATAACACCAAGCATAATTCAGGAGAAGTCTACTAGAATACGAAGGCAAATTGACATTTCGATCCCAGCTTAAGCCACGAAGAGCAAATAGCAAGAACTGCTTTTGAGCGGATTCAGTCTAATCTGGTGCGACTCAAATTGAGGTGACCAAATGCAAGATCCATACTCTAAAATAGGATGGACAAGGGAAGTAAAAAGAACTTTAGATATATAGGGGTCACCAAATTCTTTTGACCATCTTTTAATGAAACCCAGAACACTCATGGTCTTTGCGACCGTGGTGGAAATATGGGTATTAAAATTTAACTTATGGTCCATAAGTACGCCCAAATCATTCATATTATTTAGACGCTCCAAAGGACTATTGTTTAGAAATTAAGTGACCAGTTGAGGAGAATTACGATAAAAAGTCACCTTACATTTGGTAGTGTTAAGATTTAATAGATTAAACTGGCACCAGGATTGAAAATGTTTAAGATCCACCTGTGCGAGAAATCTGGTAACGTCTGAATATAGAAAAGTTTGTGGAAAAGACCGATGCATCAGCAATATTAGGTTTTAGCCACGCCTCCGTAAAAGCAAAAATGTTATCTTCAAAAGAAAGACTATCTACATAGAGATTAGGAAGTTTAGATTTCAGTCCTCTAACGTTCTGGTAACCCAGGTTAAGGGACGAAGCTAGTTTTTTGACACACCAGCAGATGCTGATGTGGCAGGAATAGTATTAGTTGTTGTTGTTGGCAAGCGAATCGGTTGCCGATGTTTCTTTCTTACAGTATATTTCTTAACTATTATATGTTTCGGCCAAAAATCATCTCGACATATAGTGTCGAAGATATTGGCAGAAACACTAATTTTAAAGGACGAAATGTCGCGAGAATAAGAAAATTTAAACTTCTCCACCGCAATATTCGAGACGTTAACTTTCTTCCGAATATAGTCTATTACATCATCAGATGTGACAACAGGGTCTAGCCTAGAAACAAATATATGTTTCTTTGGTGGTATACCAACGAGAGGCCGCGGTCCCGAAGCGCCTCGTGAATGAGCTCGTTCTCGACCTCCCGGCAAGCATCACATCCATATTTTAAGCCACCACCTTTAGCAATAGACTCCTTGATTCTGCCTGTGTAACCTGTAAGCCTTCACAAGCCTGTAAAATTTCAGCTCTGTAGCTCTAACGGTCTAGGAGAAGTTCGCGACAATCCAGACCGACGGATGGACGGACGGACGAACTCGTCTCGTCGTGCTGATCAAGAATATATATATATACTTTATATGGTCGGAGATGCATCATTCAATGCGTTGCACACTTCTGACCAAAATTAATATACCCTTTTTGCAAGGGTATAAAAATTTTAAAGGTTACCAAATATGTGTATAAGAAATATACTGACCAGTTCTAACACAAGGGTTAATGTGCAGAGTAAGCCTTCACAACTAAAGAATAAAAATGAAGTAAGTAAGTCGTCTCGCCGACTGAGGTATACCATACACCAGTAAAACAAATATTTCAAATTTGTAATAACCCTGTAGTACTGGAGGTGGCGATTGACCATAGTTGAATTACCTTCCCCACTAGTCCTAACATGGGTACTTACTTGACTGACCCTATGGTAAGCGAACGCCGAACCACCGAGCACGAAACGGCAGAAAACATAAACGAAAAAAAACGGTGGTATCATCACATACGTATATTTTTGGTGTTTTGCGAATAGCGCATAGGTAAAGGAAAATACAATCTTTGCTTTCTGTCGCTGTTTCTTTCCTAATTTACAAAAACAATTGTTATGGAAGTACCGTTTCTTTTCGTTTATGCTTTCTACTCTTCCTCCAAGGCTGCTGCGTTTGGCGATTGACCAAATACAATCAAGCATTGCAAGTGAAGTTCTGAAGCAGCAACAATCGTAAATATTCCAAGAAAATTTAAACAAATTATAATCAAAACAATATGTATGGTGAAAGGCATTTAAGAAGGCTGAAAGTGATGGTGAAATGGAAGAAGTTGAGGAAGTATTAAATGTGATAGACATTGACAGTGGCATAAAAGGAAAAATTGAATATTCTCGTGGAAGAAATTCATTCTTTAAGAGGTATATGTATGATTTAATGAGCTTTTAGTTAAATATGCATATATTCAATCTAAATTTAGCTGCCCAAAAAGTGACACAAGAAAAAATCGAGGTCCTTGTAGAAGCTTGCTCCGAGCAGACTGCCACCATAAAAGGAATGACAAAGCAGCAAGGACAAGGGCAAAAAGTGGCCAAAAAATTCCCAATTCAGACCGTGGAAGACCTTATTGGAATAAATATGGAAATAAACGACACAAACCGAGAGCTTTATGTTAGTATACACTGAGTTTCAATTGTTTCCTAAGTCCTAATTCCTATTTAGTTTACAGATTGATGCGATTAGGACCCATATTATGGCTGGGGGAATTTTAAAAAACCTTAAAAATATTATGGCTAATCCAGTAGTATTAGCATACAATGTTGATGGCGTTCAAGGCAAAGCAGCCTTGAAATCGAGAGCACTTTTTATGAAGTATTACTTGGTAGGTATTATTTAATTCATTGGCGATTTAATTACAAAATTTAATCTTTACATTTTTCCCTAGATGCAATAAATTTGGTTGATGGCAGTGGATCACCCGAAGAACAACTGCGAAAGGCACTGCAGCTGCAGAAGAAGCATTGCCTTAAAAACAGTAGCGTGAACAAAAAAAAAAGGGAAAATGAAACAGATTCAAAGTAAAAAAATGTATTTTTAAATAAATAACAAAATTTCATTAAAACTATTTTAACATTTTTTCATTTCTTTTCACCACCCCTGGATTGAGTACCCATTTCAGCACCCCTGGCATGGGTACCCATGTGACTAGCCCTTTCATGGTGACCAAATTCGCTAGTTCGCGGTAAACGATGTGGTGGAGATTGACCCTTTTTGCGGACATTTCATACAAGAAACGAAATGATGAAAAGCATTGCCTAGGGTCAGCAAAGTAAGTAATGGTGGTACCCTAGTAAGTAGTGATTTCACCAGCTACGAACTAGTTACCAGTACTAGAGGGACAATAAAAATCAGCCGCAACAAGAAGACAATGCAACACAACCCAGAAACGCCACCCTACCAATCCCGGAAAGCACTAAGCGAAAAACAGTTCAGTATGAATCGGAACCCGAAGACATGTCAACCGACACCCTAGACGACCAACCAAGTTTAAGCAGCAAGTCAAAAAACCCTACCATACTCCCACATAATATCTCAAAAAACCCTACCTACCAAAGATATTTAACAAAATAATCAAATTGGGGAAAACTCGAAAGACTGACTAACGAGCTTAACATCAACAAAATTATCCTCCAAAGCGCATACAAAAGTATCCCTCTCTGTAAACCTTCCAAACGTCAATATAACGTACCTTGGTGGAAAAAGGAAATAGCTACCAGTAGGGGAAAAAAAATACTAGCATGGAAAGCCCTTAATCGAGACATGACTACAGAGAATATCATCAGATATAAAAAACTTAATGCTCATCTTCGAAGATTAATTAGAGATAGCAAAGCTCGAAGTGTACAAGAATCTACCTCTGACATTTCCCCAAGATCTACCACCGAAATAATATGGAATAAAATAAAAAGACTTAACGGACTCCACAAATCTTCCCAAATTCACTGCATTCAGGACACGACTACAAATACCTTGAATTCGGACGCAGGAGAAATACCAACATCCCTTGCGAACCACTAGTCTAGACAATCAGAGGACCAACTATTCACCTCTACATTCATAGAAGTAAAACAAAAAACAAATACTACCCACACCTATAACCCACCACACAACTCTGCAAAATTTATGGAACAATCTCTTTTCACTCGCTGCAGAGGTCGGACGTGTTTTTTTTGGGCCTATCAAATTTTATTTGTTTCTTGTGATTAACTTTTCTTTAACTTTTAAACTCATTATCGGTTTAATTAAAAAATTAACCTTCGAATTGTATTTTCATTCCGTAATTTCTTTCAGTCGTTTTTGTGCTTTTTGTTTCAATATACAGTGGCTCACAGCTTATTTCGTGCAGGGGTGCAAAAAAACTTTAACAGCGTGTACCCTTTAAACTATTGAAGATATCAAAAAAATTTAAATGCAGTTTTATTATGACATCTTTAATGCGTGTTTCCATTGAGGAAACCAATTTTTTTGTGACTTCAGGAGATATTTTTCCCCATTCTTCCAGTAGGGCATTTTCAAGGTCATTTTTATTGGAAATTGACCTTTTCCGGATGGCCATGTCCAATATTGCCCATAAGTTTTATATAACATTAAGCTCAGGAGACTGGGCAAGAGGATTGACCACATGTGGGCAATTCCAGATCAACCAGGACTGGACAATGCCGGATTTGTGTTTTGGGTCATTGTCTTGATAAAAAAGGAATCGACCCTCTAGACCCAATTTCTCCGCACTTTGAAGTAGATCTCCTTTAAAACTGAAAGATACATATGTATGTCTGTCCATGTTTCCTTCGATAAATGCAAGGTTTCCAACTCCCGAAGCCGCCATGCATGCCCAAACCATGACACTGCCACCGCCGTGGAAACACGCATTAAAGATGTCAAAAAACAAAAGGGAGGACAACAAAACTTTCACTCGTTGCAGACGACGGACGTGTTTTTTTTGCGCTTATCAAATTTTATTTGTTTCTCGTGACTAACAACTTTTCTTTAACTTTTAAACTCATTATCTGTTTAATTTTAACATTTGAATTGCATTTTCATTCCGTGATTTCTTTCTGTCACTTTTGTGCTTTTTGTTTCAATATATGTACATAAATTTAACTTACAACAATTACTTGCATTAGCGGTGTTGTTGTTTTGCTAATCTCTTGCGTACAAATTGTTGTTGCATGTGTTCAATTTGACGCGCTCTCCCGCTCTTTCCTATTCTTGTTTGATTTGCGCTCTCGTCTTTTGCCTACCCGCGACTCTGTGATACGTGTTTTTGTTTTTGTGTATTTTGGTAATTTCTTTTCTTTAGTTGTGAAGGCTTACTCTGCACATTAACCCTTGTGTCAGAACTAGTCAGTATATTCTTATACACAGATTTTTAACCTTTAGAATTTTTATTTTTTTGTATCTCCTTTTTTAATTAAATTAATTAACTTTTGATAAAATGGTTGTCTGCTCAAAAAATAATTGCATAGTTGCCACTAATGCGGTTGACTCCCATGATTATATTCTTTGTTGGCTGTGTGACAATGCGGTTCACGTTAAGTGTGCAGGTTACACAGGCAGAATCAAGGAGTCTATTGCTAAAGGCGGTGGCTTAAAATATGGATGTGATGCTTGCCGGGAGGTCGAGAATGAGATGCGCTCTTTCATGAGGCGGACTAGAGATAGTTTTGACACTTTAAGGGCAGGTTTCAACAAACTCCAAGCGGAGTTTACTGCGGTGGAGACTCAGTTCAGGAGTTTATCGCTTATGAATGAGTCTCCGAAACGTAAAAGAACCAGTCCTTGGGGTGTTTCTTTATCTGTAGATCCACCAGTGTCTCTTATCGTCCCCAACCAGACTCAGGCACCATCCTCTCCCAATGTACAGCAATTGATATCGTTGGTGGTTAGTGGTGATTAGCGGTATTACCTGGGAATGATCTCTTAAAAACAATGCCAATTGTAGTGTCCGGGCAATTACCCATTCCAATGGAAATTGCCGATAGTTCTAAAAGTATCGAGGGCCCCGTAAACAAGTTGACTGCTGCAGTGGGTGACTCTTCCAACGTTACTGCTACGGCTGACGCTTCGGGACCGCGGCCTCTCGCTGGCATACCACCAAAGAAACATATATTTGTTTCTAGGCTAGACCCTGTTGTCACATCTGATGATGTAATAGCCTATATTCGGAAGAAAGTTAACGTCTCGAATATTGCGGTGGAGAAGTTTAAATTTTCTTATTCTCGCGACATTTCGTCCTTTAAAATTAGTGTTTCTGCCAATATCTTCGACACTATATGTCGAGATGATTTTTGGCCGAAACATATAATAGTTAAGAAATATACTGTAAGAAAGAAACATCGGCAACCGATTCGCTTGCCAACAACAACAACTAATACTATTCCTGCCACATCAGCATCTGCTGGTGTGTCAAAAAACTAGCTTCGTCCCTTAACCTGGGTTACCAGAACATTAGAGGACTGAAATCCAAACTTCCTAATCTCTATGTAGATAGTCTTTCTTTTGAGCATAACATTCTAGCTTTTACAGAGACGTGGCTAAAACCTGATATTGCTGATGCATCGGTGTTTTCCACAAACTTTTCCATATTCAGACGTGACCGGATTTCTCGCATAGGTGGTGGCGTTCTGATAGCTGTTAATGCTGATTTATCATCTGAAATGATTCAATTTTCTAGTACCCAGGAGATTGAGTTTGTCGGTGTTAAAGTAAATTTTAAATCTTTTAATGCTTTCATTACTTGTTCCTATATTCCACCATTGTCAGACATGGTGGTATATTTAAATCATTTAGAGGCAATTCAGTTTGTCTCCTCTTTAGTTTCCAGTCAAGACATGCTCATAGTTGTAGGTGATTTTAATTTACCGGCTTTAGCATGGTCACTAACAGATGAATCTACCATGTTGCTGCCCTCTTTGTCACATGACTTTATTGATGGCCTTCTAGGCTTATCTTTATCCCAAGTCAATCCTGTCTTAAATTCTAATGGAAAATCGTTAGATCTTATTATACCCTTGCAAAAAGGGTATATTAATTTTGGTCAGAAGTGTGCAACGCATAGAAGGAAGCATCTCAGACCATATAAAGTATATATATTCATGATCAGCACGACGAGATGAGTTCAAATAACCATGTCCGTCCGTCCGTCCGTCCGTCCGTCCGTCCGTCCGTCCGTCCGTCCGTCCGTCCGTCTGTCCGTCCGTCTGGATCGATGCGAACTCCTCCTAGACCGTAAGAGCTACAGAGCTGAAATTTTGCACGTAGGCTTGTATATACTGCAGGGTTTGTATATCTCGGATTCAGCCGGATCGGACCACTATATCATATAGCTCCCATACAAACAGCAAAGTCACGAACAGTGACTTTTCTCAATAACTTCGTTATTTTGTCAGCAATTACCATAAAAGTTGGTATTGATCAGTTTTGTGTTCTTATTAATAATTGTGCCAAATTTGATCAAGATCGGGTGACTATATCATATAGTTCCCATACAAACGGCAAAGTCACGAACAGTGACTTTTCTCAATAACTTCGTTACTTTTTAAGCTATTGTCGTAAAATTTAATATAAGTAAGTTTATTGTAACTATAAACCACTGTGCCAAATTTGATCAAGATCGGGTGACTATATCATATAGCTCCCATAAGAACGATCGGTCAAAAACAGTGACTTTTGTCAATAACTTCGTTACTTTTGATGCGATTGCTTTCAAATTTAACATTTGTCAGTTTAACATATCTGTTAATGACTGTGCCGAAAAGATAGGTAAAGATAGGGTAACTATATCATATAGCTCCCATAGGAAGGATCGGTGGAAAACAGTGACTTTCATCAGAAAGTTCGTTATATCCTATGCTAAGATTGAAGGCCGTTCTTTCGCAAACATTACCCTTTTTAGATAAAACAATTAGTTTAGATAAAAGAGTTACTAACAAACTTGCAAGGGTATACAAACTTTGACGCGGTCGAAGTTAGCCCCGGCCCTCTGGTTTTTGTATTGGATTCTTCTTATTGTGAGGTTTCTAGGATCGAACCATTTGTTCTTCCAGAAGACAAATTTCATCCTACATTAAATTTAAAAATTAATCTGCCCTTGCTTTCACCATTACTTGGTTCAAAGCAGTTACCTCTAACTAGGTGCTTTCGTAAGACTGACTTTGTCAGCCTTAATGAAAACATTACTACTACCGATTGGTCTTATCTGTACAATTGTAGAGATATGAACTCAGCTATTCGCTTCTTTTATGATACTCTGAATTCACTCTTTGATATTTGTGTGCCTCTTGGTAGGCAGGAGCGGCTTAACAAACCTCCCTGGTTCTCTCGTGAGTTATCCAATTTGAAAAATGTGAAGACACGATATTATAAGAAGTTCCAAAAAACACGTCGTTCATCAGATTATGCTCTGTATACAGTCACTCGTTCAAAATTCATAATGCTTAATACACAATGCTATGAGAATTATCTTCAGCGGTGTAAGTTTCAGTTTTCTTCTGTCCCTAAACAATTTTATAATTTTGTTAATTCTAAACGTAAGACCTCTGTGCCTCCATCTTTTTTGTCTTTTCAAACTAAAAAAGCGAGCACTGATCAGGCAATTGCCGATATGTTTGCGAGTTTTTTCAAAACAACTTATTCCTCAACGGAATATCGAGCAAGTCCGTATCCTTATCATTTAAAAAAGGCTAATTGCATTTTGAATCCAGTGATTGATGAAAGTTCTATTCTTAGCGAAGTTAAATAAGTTAAACCTGTTTATTCTCCGGGGCCAGATGGTCTGCCTGGATGTGTACTCAGGTTCTGTGCAAACGCATTATGTAAACCCATTTTAAAATTGTTTCTATTGTCTGTCGAATCTTCCTCTTTTCCATCTATTTGGAAGGAGTCGTATATCATTCCTCTGCATAAAAATCACAAAAAGTCCGAAGCCTCTAACTATAGGGGTATCTCAAAATTGTCCGCTATTCCGAAAGCTTTTGAGAAAATTATAACTTCTCAATTGCAACATTTTTGCAGCTCTATTATTTCGCCATCCCAACATGGGTTTGTGAAACGTAGATCTACAACCACTAACCTTTTAGATTGTACATCAATAATTATCAAGGGGTTCAAAAATGGTAAACAAACTGATGTCATATACACTGACTTCAGCAAAGCCTTTGATTTCGTAAATCATACCCTATTACTTTCTAAGCTGAGCGACATTGGGTTTCCACCCCTTTTCCTTTCTTGGGTTCGAGAATATTTAACAAATAGAAAACAGAAGGTACTTTTTAAGTCTTCTTTTTCCGATTCCATTCCTGTGACTTCTGGTGTACCTCAAGGTAGTCATCTTGGCCCTCTGCTTTTCACACTGTTCATTAACGATCTTCCATCAGTTATTGTTCATTCGCGTGTGCTTATGTATGCTGACGATGTCAAGCTTTATCTTACTTATAAAGATATAGATTCATTTAGTCGGCTACAAGCTGATCTTAAAAACTTTCAATCCTGGTGCCAGTTTAATTTACTAAATCTTAACACTACCAAATGTAAGGTAATGACATTTTTTCGTAACTCTCCTCAACTGGTCACTTATTTTCTAAACAACAGTCCTTTAGAACGTCTAAATAATATGAATGATTTGGGCGTACTCATGGACCATAAGTTAAATTTTAACACCCATATTTCCACCACGGTCGCAAAGGCCATGAGTGTCCTGGGTTTCATTAAAAGATGGTCAAAAGAATTTGATGACCCCTTTACAACTAAAGTTCTTTTTACTTCGCTTGTCCGTCCTATTTTAGAGTATGGATCTTGCATTTGGTCACCTCAATATGAGTCGCACCAGATTCGACTTGAATCCGTTCAAAAGCAGTTCTTGCTATTTGCTCTTCGTGGCTTAAGCTGGAATCGCAATGTCAATTTGCCTTCATATTCTAGTAGACTTCTCTTGATTAACCTTCCTTCCCTAACTAACCGTAGAATTATGCTTGGTGTTATTTTTATGCACAAGCTCCTAATTGGTGATATCGACTCGCCTGAGTTATTAGCTCAGGTAAATCTGTCGGTACCATGTAGACGGAGTAGACATCCTTTGATTCCTTTATCCCTAAGTCGTTGTTCTTCTAACTATGCCCTGCATGAACCTTTTAGGGTCCTCTGCTCTGATTACAACCTTCTATTCCCTGTAATCGGTTCAGAGATTTCTATTAACATGATTAAAACTTCTATCCTATCCCATTTAGTTAATATATAGCTATAGTATTATTTAGTTATTTGTTTGTCTGTTTTTTCTATTGTGTATTTGTCCACGCGATTCGTGCCGTGCGTTATACGGCTGCACCCCTCGGTCGGTCGGGTGGGAGGTGGGCAGTCATCTGCTTGGGCTCGCGCGTAACAGGCTTTGTCCTGGTGTCGTAGGGGCCACTTGAACGTACTGCGCATAGTATCGTCAACGTCCGCTAGACACACCAAATACTAGTTTAATTTGTTAAGAATAATTTTTAGAGTTAAGTGCAGTGCACGAAATAAGCTGTGTAATAGAAAAAGCCACTGATGTTCATTTTTTTTAGTTTTAATAATTATTTTATAAGTAAGAAAAATGATGAAGTGCCTAAATATATTATAAATGACTACTAAATAAAACTGCATATAAATTTTTTTGATATCTTCAACAGTTTAAAGGGTACACGCTGTTAAAGTTTTTTTTGCACCCCTGCACGAAATAAGCTGTGAACCACCTTGTGGAATCAAATTTGATCAAAATCGGACAAAAAATAGCCAAGTTATGGATATAAACGTTTTTCCATAAGGCCGGAGTTGGCCGTTGGCGGGTGGGGGCGCTAGGGTGGTCATATGCATAAGTGAGTGAGATTCTAAGATATGCTTGTAAAAAGCATGTGAACCGAATTTTTTTAAAATAGGAAAATGCATTTGTTCCCTCTAGTACTGGTAACTAGTTCGTAGCTGGTGAAATCACTACTTACTAGGGTACCACCATTACTTACTTTGCTGACCCTAGGCAATGCTTTTCATCATTTCGTTTCTTGTATGAAATGTCCGCAAAAAGGGTCAATCTCCACCACATCGTTTACCGCGAACTAGCGAATTTGGTCACCATGAAAGGGCTAGTCACATGGGTACCCATGCCAGGGGTGCTGAAATGGGTACTCAATCCAGGGGTGGTGAAAAGAAATGAAAAAATGTTAAAATAGTTTTAATGAAATTTTGTTATTTATTTAAAAATACATTTTTTTACTTTGAATCTGTTTCATTTTCATTTTTCTTTTTGTTCACGCTACTGTTTTTAAAGAAACGCTTCTTCTGCAGCTGCATGGCCTTTCGCAGTTGTTCTTCGGGTGATCCACTGCCATCAAACAAATTTATTGCATCTAGGGAAAAATGTAAAGATTAAATTTTGTAATTAAATCGGAAATGAATTAAATAATACCTACCAAGTAATACTTTATAAAAACTGGCTGCTTTGCCTTGAATTATTTATGCCACTGTCAATGTCTATCACATTTAATACTTCCTCAACTTCTTCCATTTCACCATCACTTTCATTATTTTTTTTTTCTTCTCCCTTTTCTAATGTCGCGACACAATTTAATTTGTTTATATATTTGGCTTTCTGCTCCTGTTTGAGCCTTCTTAAATGCCTTTAACTATACATATTGTTTTGATTATAATTTGTTTAAATTTTCTTGGAATATTTACGATTGTTGCTGCTTCAGAACTTCACTTGCAATGCTTGATTGTATTTGGTCAATCGCCAAACGCAGCAGCCTTGGAGGAAGAGTAGAAAGCATAAACGAAAAGAAACGGTACTTCCATAACAATTGTTTTTGTAAATTAGGAAAGAAACAGCGACAGAAAGCAAAGATTGTATTTTCCTTTACCTATGCGCTATTCGCAAAACACCAAAAATATACGTATGTGATGATACCACCGTTTTTTTTCGTTTATGTTTTCTGCCGTTTCGTGCTCGGTGGTTCGGCGTTCGCTTACCATAGGGTCAGTCAAGTAAGTACCCATGTTAGGACTAGTGGGGAAGGTAATTCAACTATGGTCAATCGCCACCTCCAGTACTACAGGGACCATATCCAAAGTGTAAGATATTATGCTATATAACAAAAAAGTACCGCTTTGATATTTTGTAAATTGCTATTAAATAATACTTAATATATTAATAGGTTAAAATAAAACTGTTTTTGCTTAATATTACGTGTATATTATACAATAAAATACTGCAAATGCGGTCAATTTGAATAAGTTGAACACACTTTTCTCGAAAACCTGACGTGATGGACAAAAACTAAGTAGAGGGCCGTGTTCAGCACTCCTCAATTACTATAGGGCACCTATTGAACTTAAAACACTTTTTCATTACCTCAAAAATGTTGGCCTGTGTAATTAGTCAGAACTTAATTAATGAAGCGCTAGCTGCTTGGGCCTTTGGCTTGACATGGGTTTGTTTAAATATTTACAAATTAACATACATATATACATTATTTTACATTTAGTGTTGTGTTTTCTAAATTTAAACCTATAGGATGTGGTAGTAATTAGTTTTTTTGAGGTAGTCGATAATCGTGGAAAGGTAAGTTGGAGTTGGGTTTTGCAAGGATTGATATTGGGCATAATTTTTGAAAGACTTCATCCCTGATGTGGGAGGTTGCAGGTTAAGATCAGATGTTGAGTTGCAGTTTGGGCAGGGTGTTATGTCGTTTGGGTTAATGTAGTGTTGTTGAGTGAGTCTTGTGTGACCTAATCTAAGTCGTAGAATTTTTATTTGGTCTATCCATGTTATGTCCTTTTGCTTAATGTTTTTGAGATATTGTCCTGTGTGTGTTAAATTGCTGTTTATCTTACCATGTACGAGGTACCTATTTTTAGGACTGAAGTATCGGTGATTATGGCGAATGTGGCAGTTTTATGTTGTGACCCGTCGGTAAATATATTTGTTTGTTTGTTGGGTGGTGGAAGGTAGGGGAATTCTTTGCAAGATGAAATGATTTTCTCTAATGTGGATTCTAATTTTTAATTGTTTTGGTGTTTTATTTGATTGGTGAATTTGTTGATTGGAGAGTTAGCACTGTGAAGGATTGTTTTTGATGCTTTGACTGTCATTAGATCTACTTTTTGCTCTATTGTAGGTGGGTTGACTTCGAAAAGTAGGTTGGCGATGGGAGTTGAGGCAAGAGTATTCATGCATTATATGTTGTTTTTAATTTGTTCAGCGTAGACCTAGGCGCATGCCCATAAATGAATATGGCGTAATCTATTTTGGCTATGAGTGTTGCCTTTGCTATGTTAACAAGTGTGTGGGTGTTGCAGTTGAACTTAGGGCTAGCTAAACATTCTATTATGTTCAGTTTGTTGTTAAGGGATGGTTGGATGTGTTTTATGTGCGAGTCCTATCTGTATTTATTGTCAATCCTAGTATTTTGAGTTGGGTGACTTTGGGAATTGCAATATTGTTAGAGGATAGGGTACAATTGCAGTTTTGTTGGCATTTATTGAGAGATAGTGATGCTCCAGAGTATGAGCACCATTCTTGGATTTTTGCAAAAAGGGAGTCTAGATTGAAGGATTGGTTTTTTTCTCTATTGGAGAAAAATTGATATTGGTGATAATTGATATTGGTGTTTTTATTTTTCTGTTGGATATAAAGATTTTTATGAAGTTAATAATTTTGGGGCCCAATTTCCTATCTAGACAATTTAATTTATTTCTATTTTAGATAATCCCTAATTTGTTGATATTAGGCAAGCAGTTATCCTGCAAATCACTGCTTGTTCCAAAGGAGAGCTCAGTGGCAGAAGAGTGGCTACCGTCAGATGACTGTAATTCTGTCACCGGAGCGTCTTCATTAAATTCTAGACAGGTGACGTTTCTGAAATCGTTGAAGTTGCAGAAGAAATCGTAAAGCCTGTTGCAATAGTCTTTGGCACGAATCGCCAATTCTCGGGCAGAATGTCCACTTAAGAGGGACGCTGTCCAGTTACCTTTTTCGGTTCCATTTCTATTCGTATTATTTCAGGGAACGCGGGCTTAATGTCGCAATCTTCCACCATCAGACGAAGTGCTCTGCGAGCTCTCCTTACTGCTCCCAGGTGAATATTGAGCAGACTTTCAAGCTCTGTCTTAAGCTCATATATTGTAGCAGAGATCGGCAGCTTCATAACCATCTCAACATCTTTACACTTTTCTTTGTTACTTTTTGGATGTTCAGAAAGATAAGTTCTTGTTTAATCTTTGATGTTAACTGATTGAATCTTCAGATGATTTTTAAAGATTGTGTCAGAGTTGGGCACTTTAGCCCAGAAGAAAGGACATTTGGCCCCACAACTTGCAATGGATCTAAACTTTAGATTCTAAAGCTACTGCAATCTACCTGGTCCAACACGATGTCGCTACCCAAAGAGATCCTGTTTGACTCTTAATTCTATTGTAGTTAAAACCAGAGGGCTGTGGCTAACTTCGGCTAACTGACTTATCTTGGCATGAAGTGGAGATAAGCCAAATTCAAACTATTTTTTTGATACCTCTTTGTCCAAATATTTGTTCATCTCGGTTGGCTTTGCATCGCATATATACATACATATGCAACATTTAGTAGAGTGTGAAATAGAGCGTTGTATCTACCATAGTTAATTGTATACTCAGCGGATATTTTTCTATTTTGGTATTGTAAAGTTTAGTTCTATAGGTATTGGAAAGTATATTTTCTTCATGAAATATTGCTTCTCTGATTTTTTCCAAATAATTTTTTGGTCAGGTTTTGAAATAAGCTTAGACTCGTCCACAGATACATATTTAAATTGTCAGGAGATTTTCAATACGCGTGATTCTACTGTTTCTACTGGGTTGGCGTATCATTATAGTTACCCGCAACTGGGTATTATTCTCTACAGCTTTGAATAGTTTTTCTTGTTTGTGAAAGCAGAAATAGTGATATCTATGCCGCCCAGTCCCAAAGAGGTCTTGCTCAATTATGAAGATGTCCTTTGCTCTAGGCAATTTTAACAAAACAAATCTACCAACATATTAAGTTTGGTCAATAACCTTTTTCATTAAAAAATTAGAGGGATGGTCGTAATATTTAGTTTTTTTTCTTTGTTAGGCAGAGAAGAGATGAACTTACAAAGATACATGGTTAAAAAATTAACACAATTTTGTGAGCTTTTAGTTTTCATCGAACTGGAAAGAGTTTTGGCTGGCATAGTAAAGATCTGTCGGTTGATTTAACTTTTTCTATTTTCATTATTTGTCCTGTTTCTATGATACAAGTTTATCAAACAATTGTGATCGGAGAAGAAAGGTGTACGCATTCGTCGGGTAAACGAACGCAAACATCGCTGACCACAAGACTCAAAGTCAAGTCAAAAACTTTCCACAACGTTTTTTTCACCAGTGCACAGTGTGCCAGGCTGCCTTTCTAGCGGAACTTTAGTAGCAACTTGCTTAAATGAAGACAAATTTTAATTTAAGATATCTACATATTTATAATATATGTATTTGAAAAAAAACCAGAGGGCCGGGGCTAACTTCGACCGCGTCAAAGTTTGTATACCCTTGCAAGTTTGTAAGTAACTCTTTTATCTAAACCAAGGATGGGCACGTAGTGGCTCTTTTGGCTCCCGTGGCTCTTTACCGGCAGAGGCTGGGCAGAGAAAAAGGTCATTTGTTGGTCGAACTTGTAGACAGAGGGACGGACAAGTCCCGAATTTTGCGGAGAGGGGGAAAAAGGTCGCGATCTCGAGCTCGCAGCTTGTAGGCAGAGAGACGGACAAGTACCGAATTTTATGGAGAGGGGGAAAAAGGTCGCGATCTCGAGCTCGCAGCTTGTTGGCAGAGAGACGGACAAGCACCAAATTTTACGGAGAGGGGGAAAAAGGTCGCGATCTCGAGTTCGCAGCTTGTTGACAGAGAGACGGACAAGCACCGAATTTTGTGGAGAGGGGGAAAAAGGTCGCGATCGCGAGCGAGAAAATAAGGGTTGTTTTTGTCGTGTTCTCGAGATCACGTCCCTTTTTTCCTCCTCTCCGCAAAATTCGGTGCTTGTCCGTCTCTCTGCCTACAAGCTGCGAACTCGAGATCGCGACCTTTTTCCCCCTCTCCGTAAAATTCGGTACTTGTCCGTCTCTCTGCCTACAAGTTCGACCAAAAAATGACCTTTTTCTCTGCCCAGCCTCTGCCGCTGATGCTCTGGCTCCCAACTGAAATTTTCGTGCCCACCCTTGATCTAAACTAACTGTTTTATCTAAAAACGGTAATGTTTGCGAAAGAACGGCCTTCAATCTTAGCATAGGATATAAGGAACTTTCTGATGAAAGTCACTGTTTTCCACCGATCCTTCCTATGGGAGCTATATGATATAGTTACCCGATCTTTACCAAATTCGGCACAGTCATTAACAGATATATTAAACTGACAAATGTTAAATTTGAAAGCAATCGCATCAAAAGTAACGAAGTTATTGACAAAAGTCAATGTTTTTGACCGATCGTTCCAATGGGAGCTATATGATATAGTCACCTGATCTTGATCAAATTTGACACAATTATTAATAAGAACACAAAACTGACCAATACCAACTTTTATGACAATTGCTGATAAAATAACGAAGTTATTGAGAAAAGTCACTGTTCGTGACTTTGACGTTTGTATGGGAGCTATATGATATAGTGGTTCGATCCGACTGAATCCAAGATATACAAACCCTGCAGTATATACAAGCCTACGTGCAAAATTTCAGCTCTGTAGCTCTTACGGTCTAGGAGGAGTTCGCATCGATCCAGACGGACGGACAGACGGACGGACGGACGGACGGTCATGGTTATTTGAACTCGTCTCGTCGTGCTGATCAAGAATATATATACTTTATATGGTCGAAGATGCTTCCTTCTATGCGTTGCACACTTCTGACCAAAATCAATATACCCTTTTTGCAAGACTATAAAAATAGTCGGAATCAGATGAATCTGAGTCACTAAAAGATTCTTGAAAACCATTTAGCAATCCTAGACCGGGTTTGCCACTTTAGTTTCTTTTTAAAAGACTTTTGTTGCTTTGGATAGAGTCGTTATATGTGGATCCGATAAAACAAGTAATCCATTCACAACATCTTCCATTGTGGTACTCCTCTTGTCCTTACGGAAATGGTTTAAGCGTATATTGCTATAATCCTTATTCCTGGCTTGAAGTGCTTCTTCGGACGTTATTCCAATAGGAAGTCCTACATTGTTGATGATGTCCATAATCTTTCTAAGTTGGAATTGGATTTCAGACTTTCTAGTTCCTATCTTTGCCTTATCTTCACCTCGAGCTTGCCATTTTTTCTGTAAGAAATTTGTAGAACGTATTCCAAAAATCGTATCCAAGCATGCAATTTTGCTAAATTTTATTTTAAGAGATCTTTTTACCAATATTATTTATATATTATTAATATTATTTATATTCTTTGGTGCTACTCTACAAGAATTAAGAGTAATTGTATATAAATTATTAGTTGTTGGTTGATTTTTTTCTACTTGGTTTTTTACATGGTCGCTGATCTAATTAATTCGCTTGTTTCCCTTTGGCAAATTAGTTTGAAAGGCCGATATTAGCGAGTTGAGGGTTTTCCACAAAACTTTTGATCCAAGCTAAATTTGTAGTGGCAAAGGCAAACTGCTAAAAGGTGTTGATGGAGCATATTGGTTTCACCATTTCTCAAACTTATGTTGCGTCCACTGCTTCCATCACAGCCCCATTTATGTACTGCAGTTAATTTTATTTTCCAATAATTGATTATTAAAAACCGGGGAGTTCACCTGTATAATTCGACTAACGGTATGGTCGATTAAGCTCTGCAAAGTTGTTTCAGCAGAATAGTCTAACCTTAACTGAATGCAACCTTTGATAACTCGGATATATTTTAGCATTCCTCTCCTTAGCACTACATCGCATTAGCTTGTGTGGTTCGTGTAGCCTACATCCATATATAGAGCTAGAGCTTCTTTCGGTGAGTACGGATTTGGCAATTGTACTTTTGCGTCCAATTACATTTTAATTTTTTGTACTGCAGTCTCGTTTGTATTAAGCTCAGTAACGATTTTTTTTGCGGTTCGCATTCCAGATTTATACAGGCTAGTGCTTGCTGCCACCATTAATTCATTGCACGTGGTTTTCTTTACCAGACTTGACACTTTTCTAGTCTGTACTGTAGGGCAGAGATCTCCGAAATTCTTCTTGAGTCGACCTATGTCTGAATTTACGTAAAACTATACAACAAGAGCTCACCATCAAGCCATTTCTGTCGAAGAGTGATTTGTTCTAATGGCATGCCTTCCATTTTTTCTTAAGCCTGCTTACAAAGTTTGTTATTTTCTTGGTATTTCCTCGACTTCCTTTTTTGATGGCTTGGTGAAAAAACAGGAGCCTATCAAAAAAGCGCATACTGTATACCACTTGGCTTGGCGAAAAAACAGAAGCCTAAGTGGTGTACAGTATGCGCTTTGGGACCAACACATAACCTAAATATCAATGAAGCTAACGGCTTTGCCGAAGTTTTTATACCCGAACAGCATTAGTTGTCGTATTATGGAAATGCTGAAATATTTTTCAAACTACTATATTGATATTCAAACTATTTATAGTGACTGTAACTTGTGTTCTATTTATCCGATCAGATTCAAATTTTGGAATCTTGGTTTTTATCTTTGGTTTTATATCCAAATCTATCATATTGGTAAATTTCATGAGGATACTTCAATTTTTGCAAAAATGTTTGTTCTAGAGCTATATGATATAGTATGTTTGTTCTAGAGCAATATGATATATTAGCCGATCCCGATGATTTTCATACTTTATCTTACCCGGGTAATAAAAAGCTCCCAAAAAATTTCATCACGATAGCTCTTAAGATGGCTGAGTAAAACGCATACGAACAGACGGACGGACAGACGGACATGGCTATATCGATTCAGCTTCTCATGCTGATCAAGAATATATATACTTTATGGGGTCGGAAACGTCTCCTTCTGTGCGTTACAAACATCTGACTAATTTTATAATACCCTCTGCAAGGGTATAAAAATTAATTTTCTGTTGTTTTGGGACAAGAGGAAGTTAAGAATGCCTGTATCGACCTTGTCACCACCGCGAAAGTACCGCTGGCTGTATTGAACTCGGACGGTTTTAAGACTCTAAGAGCTTAAATATTTCAAGGATTAAACATGCCATCTGTTACTTCAAGGAATGTTATGAGATTAGTTGAAGAGAAATATAGCCAAATTAAGAGCAAATGGTCGAAGCCTTAAAGAACAGAATCCTCTGCCTCAAAGTGGATACGGCCACACGGTGCAACCGCGTACTGCTCGGTGTAAATGTTCAGTACATTGATGAAGGCTTAATGTGCATTAAGAAATTGGGATTGATCGAGATGAAAGCATCGCATACATGTAAGATGTGTGCTGGGTTGCTGGTCGTTTTTGTAGCCCTGTCTAGTTGATAGTGTGGCCAGTCAGTAGAATTAAGTTGGAGTGAGTCGAAAAGAGAGTCGTCGTCGAAAAGTTGCCAGCGAAAGAAGTCGAAAGTCGTCGGAGCAAAGGCCGCAAAGTTTTTTAGAGTCATGGACTTAGAGAATGGATTTTTTCACGTGCCGATTGAAGAGACAAGTAAAAAATACACAGCATTCGTGACCAAGGAGGGATTATTCGAGTTCAACAAAGCTTGTAGTGACCGGATTTTTCCTTTCAAATATTTAACCGTCAAAATGAAGAAAGTTTATTTTTTTTAAATCAACCGCGCTTTCATGAAGAGCAAATAACAGAACGGTCGCACTGATACGATCATGGTCAACTTAATTACAGGGTTGAGTTTCAGCTTTGAGTACAGTTATGATATCCCCGCGGACATCGCCCAATGAAAAGACGCCACGGCGCAACATTTGGGAAAAGAACCGTTAGAAAGCTCTGTTCGCTAATTCTTTTGCCAAAGACGCGTGTTTTAAGCTCAAAATTTATTCTATTCTGTTCTGCCGAAGCGATAAGTCGCATAAATTATATAGTGATTTTACTTAAAGAAATTTCAAGTCCTAATGCCACGTGGTGGTGGACAAAAAAATTGATTACCAGGCTATCTAGCGAATATCTGTCTAAAATTTGAAGACCAGTGGTACAGTGCCAAACCTAACCGTTAGGTTAGTTTATTAAAACTGAAAGAGTTAAAAGGTGATATTTTTTTTTTATTAGAGTGAGGTTATGATTCCCTGACCCGGTAAACTAAATTCATGTAAGAGAAAGCCTAGGCCTCGGAATTTCGTAGCTGGAGTTTCCAAAATTTGAGGCGACGAACGCCCCATGATTCACATACAGTGACGTAAGGCGCTGAAGGAAGGCCATGAATTAGGCAAACACCTAAAATCAACATGCATCGTCTTGAGAGGGACCTGCCTAGATTGCTGAAAATTAGTCGTTGTCATATGATCAGGTAAATACGCTACCTCGCACATGTCGCTCGTAGGCCAAACGAAAATATGAAAACCGTTTGAAAAATAAACCCCAATGTGTTTAAAGAGAGTGTTAAATTGAGTCAGCCTCTCTCATAATCTATAAAGTTTGCACTTTGTCATTCGATTGAAATCAATCATAACCCAACGTTCTTTAAGCAACGGACTTGTACCGAACAATTTAAATTTAGTTCATTTTCACCCATTGCGAGCTTTAAACCTTTTTTTTTTATAGTATTTAAGTAATCTCTAGTTAATACTTTAATTGTTTAATTGTTTGAACTAATGAAGCGATATGCGTAAGGTAACCTATGGAGTATATTTTATTGTCATTTATAGAATTAATCTGAAACTTCTTTAAAAACCACACCACAGCAAATTCAACGTCATCTTGGGCCCAACGATTACAACGAAAAACTGTGAAGTAAGCCAAAGTCGTGAGTAATGTGTTAATCCTTTATCATAAAAAAAAACATATTTTTTGCTATATATATATATATATTACATATGAAATATCCCCATATGGTTTGATCTAGCACAACCGTTTCTCTTATATTTAAAATATTAGTAATTTAAGTCATTTTTGGATTTGAAAGTAATGAAGTCAACAATATGAAATTTTGTCAAGTTTGTTAGGGAATAAGTAAAGAAACCCAAAATTATGTTTGAAACAGGAATAATGATTTGAGTTACCTTAATATGGTCAAGTACCCTTGCTAAACTGTCATAAGATGTCATAAAAGTGATAAAACTACATTTGTTTTGGGACAACCATTGAAATAGAACAGTTGTCATGGTCGGATGGGTAAAGAAGAGGGACTAATCATACGTAAGTTCTCTCACATCCTTTATTTAGATTCAGGTTTGTCTTCTTTCTTTAGGTCACGGTGAATTGGTACCTTAGCAATAGTAATAATAGTAACACCACCTTTAATTAATGATAGTGAGTGTGAAAAGGGGAGAAAGAACCCCGACCAATCCGACGAGCTAGACCCGAGCATAGCAAGAATGCGCACCCTCGATCCTGATCACACTGTTGGTTTTACCATTTTGTCATCTCAACAACTAAGGAGTATATCGTATAACATTTCCGGAGGATACCACTCATGATAAAGATTTACCCTCAACCTTAGTGCCTTTACTTCTGAACGGGAGTTCTTTTAAGACGGACTGTGTCCACTAACACCTTGGAGCCTTTTAGATGTTCACTAGGTTGAACGAGAATTATAAACCAAAACCCATTCTGGTCACTACAGGCTCCTTTTGGATTCTGTAATTCACCTGCAGTGCTTATCCGATATGTAACAAAGGTTTTTCAACCGTTGTTAAATGCTGATGTGTTGGATCTGTATATGGATGATATTATAATCGACGCAACGACAGCAGAAGAATGTCTCAAAAAGATGAAAAAAATTTTTGACACAGCAGCAACGTTTGGACTTAAAATTAAATGGAAGAAGTGTCACTTTCTACAGAACTCTGTTGATTTTTTGGGTTATACGATCTACGATAGACAAATTAAGCCAGGACAACAGAAGACCAAAGCTGTCAGCAAGTTTAAAGTACCAGAAAATATAAAGGCAGTTCAAGCATTTCTGGGCTTAACTGGATTTTTCCGCAAGTTTATTAAGGAATATTCAATTATTGCCCTTATAGCTGACTGACATTTTGCGTAAAGACGTTGTTTTTAGGATGAATGCGGTTGCACTCAAAGCTTTTGAATAATTAAAAAGAGATCTCACCGTTGAACCAGTACTTAAATTATATGATCGAAATGCCAACACATAAATTCACACAGACGCGTCAAAAATGGGATTTGGACCAGCATTGTTGCAATGGAAAGATAGCCAGATGCGTCCAGTATGGTTCTGGAGAAAAAAATCTTCTGAAACTGAGGCTCGACAGCATAGCTACATTTTGGAAGCGAAAGCAGTATACCTTGCCTGCCAAAAGTTTAGGCAATACGTTTTGGGCATCAAGTTTAAAATTGTAACGGATTGCGCAGCCTTGAAGCAGACAATAAAAAAGAAGGATGTACCTAGAGATGTGGCGCGATGGATTGTTTATTTGCAGGATTTCAACTTCGATGTGAAGCATAGAGCTGGAGCCACAAAAACATGTGAATTGTCTCAGTCGCTATCCACAAGGGATTATGATTATAAGATCGGAAACGTCGGCACGATTTAAAAAAGCGCAGCAGGAGGATACAATCTGAAAGGCTCTGATTGAATTGTTGCAGAATCAACCCTATGAAGATGGTAAATTAAAAGGCGGAACAACCAGGATTCGGACGAGTTGTCATCGGTGTCAGATGACTAATATCAGGATGGCCGAATGTAAGATGTGTGCTGGGTTGCTGGTCGTTTTTGTAGCCCTGGCTAGTTGAGAGTGCCAGTCAGTAGAAGTCAGTTGAAGTAAGTCGAGAAGAGATTCGTTGTCGAAAAGTTGCCAGCGAAAGAAGTCGAAAGTCGTCGGAACAATTACGTTGAAAAGTCAAGTCGTTTTAAGTTGAACATTACACGTTGTAATTAATTAAGAATAATTTGTGAACTCATCTATTACATTTGGGCTCGTTAATACTTTTTGTTTTTTGTAAACTGATCTTTTAAACTTTCTATTTGTTTATATACGAATAAATTTCTTACATATGTACATCCCAAAATATATGTGCTGAGATCAAATCTATATTGACTGACTTAAGCATATCCAGAAAGCAAGTGTATACCATCGCAACCGACAATAGTCGAAACATGATAAAGGCAGTGGACTTACTCAACAATGATTCCGAAGATGAAGAAGAAGTTGCTGAGGACTTCAATGATGATGGACTGCTAAAAGATCTTCACATTTATTCAATACGTTCTATCAAATGTGCAGCACATGCACTTCAACTGGCGGTGAAGGATTTTTGTTAACGCCACGAATCTGCTAGCTTCATTAACAAAGCACGGAAGATTGTGAAGCTTTTAAGGACACCAGCATATAGGTAATTTTGATTTCAACTATAGTTATAATTAAATATTTATGACGTTTTTTTATTTTGAGTGTAGATATTTAATAACGGAGGAGTCATTGCCACAACCAATTTTAGATGTCGCGACTCGGTGGAATTCCACCTATAGTATGTTGAGTCAGCTTAAAAACTTTGAGGACTTTTGTGAAAGGCGCCTCAACTGTTCAATGAAGCTTACAACGACTGAGTGGGATGACTTAAAAAGACTCGTTACTACTCTTGAACCGGCATACACAGCTACTATCAAGCTACAAAGCACCGAACTATTTATGGATGACTTTTATAAGCTGTGGTTGGAGCTCAAACTTACTATTGCAGCAGTAAACATGGCTGAAAGTAAAGCTTTGAGCGAGTCCATCGCTGAAAGGGAAGTTGGCCTCTTAGGGACTGACTCGGTGATTTGCAGCGTATACTTGGATCCACGGATTAAACGGGTATTGCTGCAAAATCCTATAAATGTTATGCTAGCTAAAAGCAAGCTTAAGCAACTTTTTCTGCAAATATTTAATTTGAAAAAATCTGTAAGTTTTTCCATCATTGAAATATATAAAACGAATACTAATAATTGTATCTATATTTCAGATCATTGCAACAGAAGTGCCTTGCTCAAGTACCTCCGTGGCATCCAAATCCAATGAGGCAGACATCGCATTAACGCAAAGTTCAAACACCTGCTCTCTGTTGAACGATTTTGTGCAAACCATTGAGGTAGCTTCGGAAGATGAAACTGACGATGGTGAGCGTTAGGATCTGCTAAAGAAAGGGTATGCGCAAATTGAAGCCTGATGAACCATAAAATAACTTTGCTTTAAATTAAAAAATAGATTTATTTTACTCCATGTTATGTTTCTGTTGGCCAATAAGTATGTAATTAAACTGAACTCAACATACCGTCTTATTTCACCAGACGCTTGATATTGCATCAGCCAAAAAAGGTGTGACCATGCAACTTAAAGACCAAAAATAATAAGGAAATACAAATGACCGTTTACATTCAAATTCAAATTAAGCTGTTAGGAATTCAGCAACCGATCCTCAACATACCGCCGGGCCCTGAAACAAGGATTCTGAAATAGGCAGGGGAGCCACCTTGGTTATGGGACGGGTCATCTTTCCTGTAGATGTCTTTAACTTAAGGGCTCGTACCAGACCATCTGGTCCAGGAAGTGTCTCGATGATGCGTGCTAGGATCCATGCTGCCGGGGGAGTATGAGAATCCTTCACTAATACGAGATCATTAGGCTTCAGGTTTGCCGATTTCGTTAGCCATTTTGGCCTTTGCTGCAACGACGTAAGGTACTCCAGATGCCACCGTTTCCAAAAGCCTTGCAACATGGCCTGAGATTGCTGCCAATAATCCAATCGGTTGGCCGGCACTTGGTCCAATTCCCCATCTGGCACTGTGGTGTAAGGTCGACCGATCAGCATGTGAGCGGGTGACAGATATCCAACGTCTGTATCGGAAGTGGTACAAAGAGGCCGTGAGTTGATTACCGCTTCTACCTGTGCTAATAACGTATGCATTTGTTCGAATGTAAGAACGGCGTGACCAATTACTCGGTGTAAATGAAGCTTCACAGAGCGCACAGCCGATTCCCACTTGCCTCCCCAGTGAGGTGCATGTGGCGGTATGAATTTCCAGTTGATGCCTTCAATCGATAACGCCTCTGCTATCTTGTCGTTGCGCAGCTGAGATTGGAGTACTTGTTCCATTTCGTTAAGACTTCGTTTGGCTCCCACGAAATTACGTCCATTGTCGCTGAACATCGTTACACATTTGCCTCGCCGTGAAATGAAACGTCTAAGCGCAGCCAAAAACGTATCGGTGCTCAGGTCTGTTGCCAGTTCCAAATGTAAAGCTGAGGTTGCGGTAGTACGGCCATTAGTTGGTTGCTGGTGTGTGCCCGCTGTCTGAAGCACTTTAGACAGATGTGAGTAACCTTACGAATCAGATTTCCAGCTCCCATTAACCAGAAACGTTGTTGAACAATGACAAAGAGTGCCGAAACTCCTGGGTGTAAATTATGTTGATGCTCGTGGTCCAAGATCAGGTGAGACATGCGATGCTTCTTCGGCAAGATAATCGGATGCTTGGCTGAATATGATAACTCTGAATTATTGAGGCGACCTCCCACACGTAGAAGCCCAACGTCATCTAGAATCGGCGTCAGGGTACACAGCTTCGAGGTTTTTGGCACGCATCCTTCCCTTCGTAGTGATTTCAGTTCTTCATGCCATTCGTTTTGAGCTTGCTGCAAGCACAGATTTTCAGCCGCCTTATATTCGTCATAGGTTATTGAGAGAGAATCCGATCCTTCTTGGGGGTGTTTTATGCGTCGAATGAACCGCAGGATATACGCCACAATGCGCACCAGTCTCGGCCAAGAAGAAACACGACCAATAAGTTCTTCGAGTGGAGATGACTCGTTCGTAGTTTTTGCGAGAGTAACTAAAACTGTTGCTTTCAATTCCCTTTGGTACTCGTTATCTGAAATAGAGTTAGAGATGTGTGTATCATTTTCGTTACCTAAGTTCAGATGTCTGTCAGCCAGCCAGTCGGGACCCTTCCACCAGAGAGTAAACTGGAGTAAGTCCTCAGCCAGCATTCCTCTGGAAGCGCAATCTGCAGGGTTCTGCTTGGTATTAACATGGCGCCATGAGTCTCATGGTATTGTTTCCAATATTTCAGCAGTGCGATTGCCAATGAACGTCTTCAAACAATTTGGCAAATGGTTTAGCCATGCCAGCACAATTGTTGAATCACACCAAGCATACACGATGGTTTCTAGATCTTTCCAAGCTAACTTGATTGATGCGATCAGCCGACTTAGCAGAAGTGCGCCACATAATTCCAACCGAGGGAGCGATTGCTGCTTAAGTGGTGCGACACGTGTCTTTGCCGCAATCAGTGAAATCTCTACGCTGCCATCCTGGTTTACTATCCGAGAGTATACGACTGCTGCGTATGCTTTGATTGAGGCGTCTGAGAAGGCGTGTAACTCTATTCGTTTGCCGACATATCCAATATGACGGCGTATCTTCAAATGCTTTATGTTGTTAATGTCTTCACGATACTTATGCCACTTGTCTGACAGTTTAGTTGGAAGCGGTGAATCCCAATCTAGGTTGAGAAGCCAGAGTTCTTGAAACAGGATCTTGAATTGAGCTATGACCGGCGCCAGTAGACCAAGCGGGTCAAAAATGCGTGATACATCTGATAACACTTGTCTTTTTGAGCTTTCTGCGCATTCGCTCAACTTTATACCATATGTGAAGATGTCAGACCTTGGCTCCCAATGTATTCCTAATACCTTGACGGAGGACACATCTGCGATCAAATTCGTCGATGTTGCTTCTTCTAAGTGACCGATTCCGTGAGTATTGGACACCCATTTTCCAAGCTCCAGCTGTGCTTGACTTAATAGTTGAATAAGTTCATTTTTGTTACATATGAGTTGGTTTTCCGTGTTAGCTCCGGTCAGTACATCGTCAACATAGAACTCTTCCAACAGAATCTTGGCTGCTGTCGGATATTTATCATTTAGGTCGATGGCAAGTTGTTCTAAGACACGTACGGCTAAAAACGGTGCACAGGCTGTTTCATAGGTTACCGTACAAAGCTGGTAGTGTTGCAACTCTTCAGTTGGGTTTTCTCTCTATACAATTCGTTGATAATTCCGGTGATTTTCAGAAACCCATATCTGCCTAAACATTTTTATGATGTCTGCGCAAAAAACAAACTTGTGCGTTCGGAAGCGTAAACACACATCCATTAGATTACGTTGAATACTTGGGCCCACTAGTAACTCGTCGTTTAGTGATCTGCCACTCAGATCCATCAAAGACAATTCTCAATTTAGTACCAATAATGGTGAGGCATATAGAAAGTGTGTTCTTGCGGTGCATTTGTCCTCTCTGTCTCATCAAGAATGCGCATATGTCCTAGAGCAATGTATTCGCGCATGAACTTCGAATACTCTTCCTTTAATCTTTTATCTTTTTGAAGTCGACGTTCTACTGAATAAAATCGTGATGTTGCTCCCTGAAGAGTGTCGCAAATTTGACATCCGAATTTTTAAATGGAAGCTCAACACAATACCTTCCCTCTGAGTCACGAAAGTGTGTGGATCGAAAATGATTTTCGACTTTCAAATCGTCAGCAGTGGGCGGCAAACTGCCACTTAGTTCTTCTAATTCCCAAAATCGTTGGAGCGATGAACTTATTTCAATCGTTGATAACAGGGATGCTGTATTTGATCCTTGTTTAGCTGCAATTGAGGTGACCACCCACCCAAATATTGTGGATATTGCAATTATGTTCCCATGTTTATCCAATACTTTATCTCCTGTGAATACAGACCACACATAGTCGCTTCCCAACAAAATGTCCACATGCTTAGCGCTGGTTTCCAGTGAATTAGCCAGTTCTAACCCATCGAATACCTTCAATACGATATGGTCGACTTCATCCTTTGGCAATAGAGTGGTTATCTTACCTAAAACGTGAGCTGTAATATCTAGTGTATGCTTCGAGAATCTTGATTTCAACTGTACTGCGCTGACCCCTCTTGTAGTATTAGCCTTGATTGACGAAATTCCTGATACCATTATTCGAGATGGTGAGCGTGAGAGCCCCAGCGATCGTATGCAGTGCTCCGATATGTATGATAGCTCTGATCCGCTATCAAAGAGTACTTGACAGGTGATGTATGACCCCTTTGAATTCAATGCAAGAACTAGGGCCGTGGGCAATACACTCCTTGGTTTCCCTTGCGACTGTAGATGTACTGCAGAACGTGCTAAATAGCTCTGTGATTCCATAGATTGGACTTTCTTTACTTGCTTACTTTCGGTAATCATAGCTACTGTGGGATTAGTGATCTTTTCTTCGGCTTGGCGATTTAGTAGCGTGTGGTGCTTGTCGTGACAATGTTTGCATCTATACTTTGACTCTCATCTTGAAATACCGACGTTTCTCCTTAGCAAATGAGTAGCGCCTCTCCACGGAGAGCGCCAAGAACTGGTCACAGTTGTATACCGTATGCTCCTTAGACTCACATTTAAAGCAAGCTCTTGCGTCTGTGGTAATCAATATCCGAGTAGATTTCTTAACGCTGGATTGTACTACTTGTTCGCACCGGCTTAATTCGAACTCTTCACATCGTTCTCCGAGAAATCTGAGAAAATCCATAATGGTTGGAGATGTCTCCTCACGGCTGTGGGACACCCTTTTGCATTGCGACTCTGCATCTATTTTATCCAATAGAAGATAGATTACCCAGCAGTCGCGATTAGTTTGGCCAAGAGCATCTAGGCCACGTACAACTTCATTTGCCCCATCTGCAATCTTTCGTAGAACGGATACATCGGATACGTCTAAAAGCATCCAAAAGCGAGTTAACGACATGACGAGGTCGATCATATCGTTCCATTAGGCTTGCCCAAGCCGTCTCGTACGCCGCTCCTGTTAACGGCAAATGATTGATTAGACTTGCAGCCTCATCACAGAGAAAAGACTTGAGATACTGAAATTTCTGAGCTTTATCCAGATTCACCCTGTTGTGAATGGTACTTTCGAATAAATCCTTAAAGGCTGGCCACTCCACATAGTCGCCACCAAAAGGATTGATGTGTAAATTGGGCAGCTGGACCTGTCCCCCTAACGCCGAACAGGCAGCGCCACCTACTATCATACTTTCATAAAACTCCCGTTGAAGTTCCATCTGCTTGTGTAGGACCTGCGATACTACTTCGTTTACTCCCTCACTGGAGTCCACGACCTTAGTTGCTTTTACTGGGTTAACCAATCTTTCCAGCTCCTTTAAATGCAGTTGTGCGGTTAAGTACTTCATTTCATAGTCTCCGTAATCACCTATAGGGTCGACGTACCCTTGCGATTCTTGAAAATCAAACGTATCATCAGTGGATTGATCAAACTCCTTCCACACGGTGTCGAGTCTGGTCATCATAGTATCCACTACATCCGCTGTGCAGTTCACAGGCGGATTCTCCGAAAGTGTAAACAGCCGCGTGAGGCTGGACTTTAACTTGGTGCGTGTTGCCATTAGTTTCTCCATCTTAAACTTGAGTAGAATTGCTTATCCCCAACAGAATCCACATCCGGCTCGAAGGACCAATTTTATGATGAAACATAAAATAACTTTGCTGGTTCGTTTAAATTAAAAAATAGATTTATTTTACTCCATGTGATGTTTCTGTTGGCCAATAAGTATGTAATTAAACTGAACTCAACATACCGTCTTATTTCACCAGACGCTTGATATTGCATCAGCCAAAAAAGGTGTGACCATGCAACTTAAAGACCAAAAATAATAAGGAAATACAAATGACCGTTTACATTCAAATTCAAATTAAGCTGTTAGGAATTCAGCAACAGTTCCTCAACAAAGCCTATAGCCAGAAGCCAATTTCCTTAGCCTCCAATATAATTGAATAGGGATTCCCGGAGAGAAGGAAAATAACCCAGTCTTCATTCGTTGAATTCAAAATATGAACTGATTTTATTTACAAAAGTACGGAGTTTATATAGGATTATCTTAGGCTCTAGGAGGTAACAATTGTTGTTTTTAAAAATACTTATTCTAATGCCCCACGTTCTCGGGAGTTGAAAATTATTTATATTTCATGCTCAGCGCTGGTTACTTGATACCGCAATGCTGTTATCATCTTAAGTGTTTTTCCACAGAGTGTGGATGCATGTTTTGTTTGGTATTAGGCAATAATTGTCATATGAATCTTTACGACTTCTTCTTGGTTTATGTTTTTGTTTCGAATTGTATATTTCATTGGTGCATCTGATTTGGTGAAGCCAGTTCAGATGAACGCGATGTTTATTCTGAAACATTCTGCCAAGGGCCGCCAAATGTGATGTTATGGACTTTATTATTATTTTTATAGTTAGTTGTCTTATACAAATTATTATTAAACTATCATTAGTAAGATAATTATTGTTGAATAAGCATGACCAGTTACATGATGGACGATGAAGCTAATCAATCTGATGTTCCTTTACCATTGTCACTGACTTCTTATTCTTACCAATTCTCCCGTATGTATTACTGAGTTAGCTTCTACTGGTTTTTATAATATTTGGCATATTACCTAATGATTTCTGTTTCGGGAAATCTACCCACTCCTGATGTGTATTACTGTGCTGACTTCTAGCCTTTTAATAAGTGGGGAATTTAAAAAATAACTACCTTTACTTTTTGACTTGTTCCAATGTGATCGCGCCACTAGACAAGGATGGAACACATAAATTGCTGATTGCTAAAATTTGATTGCTTATTCTGGTTACCATTAAATGTTGTCCTTTTATAGCCATATCTGCCTTTTTGGTACTACAGTTTCTGACAATTTGTTACCGGAATCTACTTTGATATTATTTTTTAGATAATCATTATTTAATTAAACCATTGCCTTCTGAATATTTTCATTTTGTACTGGCTCTGGGATATCTACTTTTTCTTCCCCAGTTTTCACTTTACCTCCAATGTGAGGTCCTGCCGGGGGGGATAAATTTATTTTTTGAGTTTTGTTGTTGTATTTGTTTTGACATTTACCTTTATTCTTCTCCCAACGTTGTTAAAAACCTGTGACATCTATTGTTGTTGCCACTACAGATTTATTCTGATTTGATTTCGTGCATCCCGAGACGATCCAACCAAATTGAGTATTTTGGCCTAGCAAGCCATCAATCTTTGCAATTCCCCCTTTTAAGATTTGGGTATATACATACGTTTACCCCCATTATTATACCAACCTTACCAGGTTTATTAAAGGCGGGATTAGCTAGAACGCAAGTTTGCCATTTTGACATATCCACGTTTGCTATTTTTAATGGAAGAGCTTTCATTAGCTTTGGCAACACAATTGCCTCAACCCTAAGATGTCTTTTCCAAGGACTTCGCGTCTTTACATCTTTTTAACCTAATATTTTGATTTATTGGATTTTATTGAGGACACGCCATTTATTTCTGTATATTGTTTAATTTTAGGTAATTTTAATATTTGAGCGGCCTCTTCAGACAAAATGGTGCTCTGTGAACCACAATCAATAAGGGCTCCTAGAGTCTTATATCCTCCATTTACATTTTTTACTTGTATTACAGCTGTGGCCAACAGTGTTGGTTGTGCGGCTACACAAGTATTAACTCTCTCCTGTGTTTCTTCAAAATGGACTAAGGTATGGTGTTCCTTACTGCACAATGAACAGACCATTTCATTAGTGCACACCTTATTGCTTCAATGGTTCAAGCATCTTATGCAAAGCTGCACTTTTTTGGCTGTCTCATACCGTTCAATAGGTATTAAAACCTTTAAACTTATAGCACTTATACGCTTTGTGCCCGGCAATTTTGCAAATCGGACATTTATTTTCGACTTCCGCATAATTTAAAACAGTTTGTAGCGGTTTTTTCTCTTCTTTGCTCATGGCACTTAGCGAGCAATATCTTTGCTCCAAGTATTCCATGACACCAGATAGCAATTGTATCTGCTTTGTTTTTCTAATTTGACTCTCATATAATTGTAGAGCCTCTCTGTCAAATTTACTTAGTAGGAGTTGTGCGAATATTACGTCAACTTCATCGGACAAATTTGCTTTTATTTTAATTAAGTAAACTGACTCATTAACTATGTCAATCACTCCTTTAACACTTTTTGCGGAATCATTGTTGATCATCGGTAAATCAACGATCCGACTTAATTGTTCGGAAAATACCCTCCGATTATTTTCATACCGCTTGGTTAACAATTCCCAAGCGGCACTATAATTGTCAGCTGAACCTGACAATAGATGGGCTACCATGCTCTTTGCTTCGCCCTTTAACGCGGATTTTAAGTAATTGAATTTAAGAGCAGGACTTATATCCTCTCTTTTTTCAATCAGTTCCGCAAATAATTCCACAAACAGGTCCCATTCTCTAGGATCTCCAGAAAATGTGGGTACCTGTATTTTCGGCAACACCGGTAGTTCGCCTCCCACGGTAACATTCTCAACTTTCAAATTTTTCTGATCATTTATTTTCTCTTCTAATGCTACCAAGGTATTCTGAAGATCGAATTCTAATTCTTCTATGACCTCTTTAAGCGCTTCATTATGTATAAGTTCACCTGCATAAGCTTGGCACATCTGTACCTTCTTGAACAAGAATTTTATTTTTTTAATAACAAAATGTTGCTATTTATATTATACTCTGTGTCTTACCACTGGTGGGGGAAAACAAGAGTTAATTTATTTTGCTACCTATAGCTGATCTTAGCATTTACACTTGCATAAGAATTCAGACTTTAAGGAGCTGATTCACTCTCTGAGTCTCTTACCACTGGTGGGGGAAAACTGCAGAGTTCCTTTTTCTCGAAGGACCAAAATGAATAGAGATTCCCGGAGAGAAGGAAAATAACCCAGTGTTCATTCGTTGAATTCAAAATATGAACTGATTTTATTTACAAAAGTACGGAGTTTATATAGGATTATCTTAGGCTCTAGGAGGTAACAATTGTTGTTTTTAAAAATACTTATTCTAATGCCCCACGTTCTCGGGGGTTGAAAATTATTTATATTTCATGCTCAGCGCTGGTTACTTGATACCGCAATGCTTTTATCATCTTAAGTGTTTTTCCACAGAGTGTGGATGCATGTTTTGTTTGGTATTAGGCAATAATTGTCATATGAATCTTTACGACTTCTTCTTGGTTTATGTTTTTGTTTCGAATTGTATATTTCATTGGTGCATCTGATTTGGTGAAGCCAGTTCAGATGAACACGATGTTTATTCTTAAACAATAATGGAGTATTGGGACGAAAAGGGCTACCCAATACTTTATCAGCTGGCCAAAGTGGAGCATTCGGTTCCCGCAACACAAGTGAGTGTCGAAAGAGTGTTTTCAGCCCTTAAAATGATATTAACGTATCAACGATGTAACCTCGCCGATAAGTCACTTAAACAACTGCTTTTTGTCAAATTAAACAGCAAATAATAAAAAATATCAAAGAAGCTAACTTCGGCTATGCCGAAGTTTATATACCCTTGCAGTCCTTGGCATATTTTTACATTTTGAAATTTCTTTCCCTGCAACTCAATTCACCAATACACAAACAAAACATTCAATAATTTCATCACGATAGCTCTATGCTTGAATGAGGGAGATACTATTTATTTTTATTTATTTATTTATTTATTTACGTCAACTAAGTCAGCAGTCGACGAAAAAGCTTAAGCTAAAATACAAATAGTAATTAATTCATTAAGGTAGCTTAGCTATATGCACAACATCCCCGACCCGATGGAGGTGTTTTATTTGCAACAAGGTGCCAGCTATGCCCCGATTCACAGCCAATGTGGTCAGGGATGAGTTGCAGCCAATCAAATATCCAGTCCAGAATACTTTCAGTGGTTACGCTGTAGATAATTAAAAAGTATAGCGCGAAGAGAAGTGACAGATAGATGAGGAGAAATAAGGTGAGAAAGGTTGTTAAAAGATTGGCAAAGAACACGAAGAGGTTCGTGAAGAGAGTAGTTAGTCAAACATCTACTAAGGTGAAGAGGAAAAAAGTTTCTGGTCCGACGTGAGGGAACACAAAAATATAGCGTATCTAGTAAATTGGTAGAACTGACTTCGCCGTTGACTACTTTATGTAGAAAGAGAATCCCAAATACGAGCCTACGGTTGTAAAGTGAAGGAAGATTAATAAGAAGAAGTCTGTCAGAATAAGAAGGTAGGCGAAGATTCGGGTCCCAATTAAGACCGCGTAACGCAAACTTAAGGAATTGCTTCTGTACCGATTCAATACTACGCTGGTGAACATCATATTGAGGGTTCCACACTGGTGAGCAATATTCTAGAGTAGGGCGAACTAACGAAGTGTATAAAACCTTTGTCACATATGGATCATCAAATTCTTTGGCCCAACGTTTAATGAAGCCAAGAAGACTGCATGCTCTATTAACAATTGAAGATATATGAATATTAAAAGAAAGTTTTGGGTCAAACATAACGCCTAAGTCTTTAAATGATGGTACACAATCTAACAGAACAGACTTAATAGAGTATTGAGCTAGGAACGGCGACAAACGACTGAAAGTCATAAAAGAGCATTTAGAGGCATTAAGGTGTAATTTATTAACGTGACACCAAACACAGAACGCATCGAGATCTGATTGCAAGTACTGTTGGAAAGAAGGATCATTATATGAATAGCAAATCTTCACGTCATCCGCAAACATGAGCACGCGTGAATGAGCCAAGGCCAAAGGCAAATCGTTTATAAACAAGGTAAATAACAGTGGGCCCAGATGACTGCCTTGGGGGACACCTGACGTAACTCGAACAGTTTTAGATATCGAGGAACGAAAAGACACCTTTTGGGTTCTGCCAATAAGATACGACTTTAACCAAGCCAATAGTTTCGGGGAAAAACCCATGATGTTAAGTTTCATGAGAAGCAAGGAATGATCAACCGTATCGAAAGCCTTACTAAAGTCAGTATAAATAACATCAGTTTGACACTTTTACGGAAGCCATGGTGTACAAGGGTAGTCAATTCTAAAAAGGTTGGTAAGCGACGAACGACCTTTCATGAAGCCATGCTGACAAGCAGAAATAGCGGATCTGGATAGGTGTTGAAGGGAAGACGTAATAATTTTCTCAAACAGCTTAGGTATTGCCGAAAGTTTGGCAATGCCACGGTAGTTAGAAATATCCGATTTGTTACCCTTTTTAAAAAGCGGAATAATAAAAGACTCCTTCCAAATATCAGGGAAGCGACAAGTCTCACTCGATATAAAGAATAACCGAGATAAAGGCTTAGATAGGGAAATCGAACACATTTTAAGGATGCAACTAGGTATATTATCAGGCCCGGGTACGAAGGAAGACGTCATAGATGACAAGCTAGAGATAATACAGTCTTCAGTAATATTAGGAAAAAACATACAATTTAAATGTGGAATTGTGAAGGGATAAGGTGTGGGATCCGAAGCAGTAGAAGAATAAGTCGACTGAAAGAATTTAGCAAACAGATCTGCAATATCTGAATCACAATTAGCAGTCTGGTCATTAAGTCTGAAGGTGGAAGGTAGTAAATTACAGCGTCTTTTGGAATTAACAAAGTTATAAAATCTTTTGGGGTTATTATAAAATTCAACCTTACAGCGAACGATATAATTATTGTAGCATTGAGTATTTAAAAGGCAAAATTGAGATTTGGCTACACAATAATTTGCATAGTCAAGTCGCGAACCAGTTTTTTTAAATCTTTTAAAATATCTCGATTTAATGTTACGGAGATTAGAGAGCCTACGTGTGAACCAGACTGGCGCACTGGAGACGGTAGAGACATTCACATAAGGAACGCATTTATCAATTAGAGAATTAAGAGCAGAGTAGAAAAAATTTACTGCACAATCTATATCACAGCACTCAAATAGAAATGACCAATCAAAAGAGAAAATAAGGCTGTTAAGAAGATTGAAATTTGTTTTACGAAAACATCTGCGACGAGAATTTGAGATGTTATTGAATGAATTATTAACGGAATTGTAAGAAATAGTAATTTCAATGGTAGGGTGATAAGTATCTTCAGGCTTCACTAGGGGCTGTGTTTGTGATACAGCACTAACAGTGGGATCAGAGACAAAAACAAGATCGAGGATTCTTTTAGAAGAGTTAAGAAAAGAATTCAACTGATATAGCGGACATTCAAGTAGGCTATCAAGAAAAACATGTTGAGATGAAGGAATTAAGAAAGATAGATTATCATCAGCAAGCCAAGAAACATTAGGCAAGTTAAAATCACCTAAAGCTATAAAAAAATCACGATCTTTAAGACGACTAAAAATAGTTCGCAAAGCATCAGCATGGTGCATGTAGATCATCATATCAGAAGCTGGAGGAATGTATGAACAAGAGATATATAAGCTAAAGGTAGAACATGTAACTTCGACGCAAATAACCTCAACACCTAAGGGGAGATCAATCGGCACAACACTTGAGCACAGATTCGAGTTGACTGCAATGAGTACTCCGCCGCCACGACGACCAACACGATCAAGCCTATAAGAAATAAAGTTATTAGAAAGAATTTCATTATCCAGAACAGAGGAGTTAAGCCAAGTTTCAGAGAAAGCTAATATGTCAGCCGAAAAGGTTTGGCTATCGCAGAATAGTTTCGAGAGCTTGGTAAGAAGTCCTCTTACATTTTGATAGTGAATGCAAAGACTAGACGTTATTAGTTTTTTGAAGCAGAAGATACATTAGGAAGGTGGACAGGCAAAGGGCGGGAGCGCTTATTGGGCGCAAATTCGTGTACAACTAGGCCCTCTGGCCAAAAGTTAGGGTCAACCATAGCTGAGAAATACTCATTTGGTACAGTAATTTTAAAAGAGGAGATTTCACTGAGGCCTAGAAAACTTAAACTTTTGAATTAAAACCTTAGCAGGGCATATATTACCAATGTAAGCTGCCACAGACGATTCAGAAGTATCTGGAGCAAGCCTAGAGATAAATAATTGTTTACGATGAGGCACTACAGTTAGTGGAGGCGGAGGAGCATTGGGATCCGCAAGTGATTGAAAGCCAGCATGATCCAGTAATTGATCAGAGTTCCCGTGAGGGATAGATTGAGGTACACCAGGGCTTGTAGTGGGTACATCAATCTGAAAAGAAGAGCATAAAGAGGGACAAGAAGATGGTGTAGGCGAAAGTAAAATGGGAGAAGATGTAATAGAGAGTGCGGGCGACTGCTTATGAGGCAACTCAAGGGTACATTTCTTGGGCAATTCCTTAGAAGGTGGATCAAACTTGAATTGCGACAATAAATTTATGCTAGAGTCACACTCATTAGACAGCTGTTTGGCCATTTTATTTAGAGAAAGAAACTTTAAACGAAGATCCCTGTACATTCGGCTAAAATCAAGCTGCTGGCTGGCACAAGATGGGCAAGTCCAGCGCATTAAGCCAAGCTCAGGCTTAGACACAGACAAACCAGAAAATTTGTCGTAATCACGGCCGTTGAGGCCAGCACATTTTAAGTGAATAAGATTGTCGCAAAGCCAACACGATATTGCTCTATACTGATCGTCAAAACGATCAGAATGCTTGCAATTGGGTAGACAACAAGCCATTGAAAAGCCAAAATAAACACAAGGCAAAAAAAAAAACAACAAAAAAAAATATATATAAAAATTTAAATAAACAGCACAAAGATAATTATCGATAAAAAAAAGATATGCTTGTAATAAAAATCATGTGAAAATGCATTTAAAATATGTGCTTTACTGGTGTATGGTATACATAAGTCGTCGAGACGACTTACTTACTTCATTTTTTTTCACATTATCTATAAACTAATTTTTTTCGCCTTGAAGCTTTATTAAATCTAAGTCAAACGTTTAAAAAGGATATACATATCAATAAGGACATACATTGCACAATGTAAATTAAATAGCTACAGCGCTTGATTTAAAGCCAGTGTACCAATTAATTTAATGTATTTTACCTTTCGCCACAGCCAAAAGCAAAAAAAAATTATAACCAGGTTAAACAAGGCACGTACTTGTAGTCCTTTTAATTATCGAACCAGACACAATGTGAAACAAAGTACAAGAAATCAATTAAAATTGTTTTGCCAAATGGCATGGCAAATACGCCCGATAGGCATTATGAAGATGTCTACCATTACAATCAGGAATATTTATTTCATTTTTCTTTATTTTGTTTGTGTATTGGTGCTTCAGCATCTTAAATACGCAACGGGGACTCATTTATGGATCTGCTGGAATGGTGTCTCTAACATCAAAAGCAACCATCAGTGTTCGTTTTACTCTTTCAGTGGGAGTGGCGGCTGTAATACTATATGGGTAAAATTAATTGTGCCACAAAACTAGGGAGGTGGCTTAGGTAATATAGGAACTACTCACAAATAGACGGATACTTCTACATAAATATAAACATAAACAAACCAAGGTTCACTGTAACCCAAGCATTTCATTAGGAAGACTCCCGAAATTACCCTACAGGATTCAAATAAAAATAGCCAGGTTTCAATATTAACCTCTTTTAACTAGACAATAAGAGAACAAATTTAATACTATTTTTGCACACAATTACAAAAAAAATTACTTTGATCTATACCGAAAAGACTTTATAATTAATAGTTTAATTATTTTGAAAAGTTGCAATTGGTTATAACATAGAACAAGTCAAGTTTTTTAATACTTAAGTTCATGTTTTTTAAGTAATTTAGTATACTATATACCATATAATTGTTGATGCTAGAATAAAAGGTAAACTTTTTGATGCCCAAGACAAATTCGATTATAATCTGAGTATTTGACTATATCCCAATTCCTCGCTTACATTTTCCGTATTGTTGCTAGAGCTTCTCTTTCTGTTCTTATGTCTTCGTTGTGATCATCTTAATTGGTTTCCTAATTAAAACTTTCCTTCCTTATTAAAAGCGGCATGTTCTTTTCAAACCTTTTTTGACACCTTTGGCATTATTGGTCTAGGTGGTAGATTTCCCTAGAAATCTATCCAATATCACAAGACGCTACCCTATTTATAACTTTCTCCGTCTGGATTGTTAAGCACGCTTTCAAAAGGTTCATTCTGGTTTTTGCTTTGTTAGATTAATTTATTCACATGTTTATGGACCGATACGGTTGAAATGGTTTTAAGCCTTTTCCTACTTCTGTGTCGAATAAACCGTCTTATAAATTACGAAGTGAAATACGGAAAAATTGTCGTTGAGGGTGCTCTTTCCTTACAAAAGTCCCGATTTTCAGTTAGTTCTTCTTCACATTAGGGCATAAAGCCAACCAGCTAAACCTTTTCTGTATTTTATCTATATAAAAGTACATTATTTTCTACTACTTATATTAGTGAAATTTTGTCAAAAAATAGTTTTAAATTTGTTCTATCATTATCTAGTTTAAAGTGGTTCTTGATATTTGTTTCGTTGTTAGAGCAACATACTTTGAGGCGTGGCTATTCTCATTTAAATCCTGTAAGGTAGTTTTGGGACTCCTCTAATGAAATGATTGGGTTACATTTTAACTTGGCTTTTTCATGTTCGTCTAAAATGAATGTATACCTACATATGTATGTACATTGCCACAATTAATTTTACCCATAGAGTACTTCCATTTCTTCATTTTATTTATGGTTTTTCGATCTTCAATTCATATGGGAGAAGCTGCTCTGGGCCTGGGGTCTTACCTGCCTTTCCATAGGATTGCTAGGAGAAGCTTTGCCAACTTATTCTTTGAAATGTTTTTCAGATTTTTGGTGTGATCGTTGCAAGATGCAGAGATGTGTGAGTTTGTTGGGCAAACGCATTTTTTTAAGTGCTTTCTTTTTATCTACATATATCTGGTGTGCCTCATATGGAATCTGTTTCCCGACAAAGTGCAGATGTAGGTCCCGATGAAGTGTGGGAGCTGTCGGTAATTTGTCGCTTGACCCGATTCTTCGATACCTCTAGACTGCCCTTTTGAACCATTGGCGTTTCTCATCCGTCTTTAACACGTCTTAGCTCTTCTTTCATAAGTTTTTTCTGCGTCTTATGGCCATAGGCCTATTGTTTTAAACTGTTGCTCCTCATTGCATCGTGGCTGCCTTGCCACATCATCTTATTGTGTGCCGCTTGCCACATCGGCGATAAACAGTTGTTCTGAGGTGATCTGTCCATTCGGCTTTCAATCACACAATTATCCTACTACGTTAATATTTGTTATGTCACATAACTTTTCAAGCAACTTATTTAATTTATGAATACCCTCTTAATTAATATGCAAAATTAGTTTCAATTATGGGTATATCGACTCAGGTTCTCATGCCGATCAAGCTATACACTTTATGGCGTTCCTACTTTTGTGCTTTACAAACATCTGACCAATTTTAGCCTCTGCAATTGTATACAAATTAATATAAATTGCAAGGGTTCATTAATTTCCTAAAAATGTTGGTTACCGATTTAAAGAAACAGGTTTTAAGAAAAATATTAAAGTTTAAGAAGTTAGTGACAAATTTCAGCTAAGTCTTCGAACGAAATTATCGAAAACGTTTCAAATTTTCAGGAAATTTATTCTTTTTTGGCGACTTTATAATACCATTTCACCCTATAGGTGTATGGTATAAAAACTTTCCTAATTACTTGAAGTAATTTTAATGGTATTAAAATTTAAGGATTTTTCGGCAGTAAACATGAAAACAATTTATAAGCCCCATTTCCTGTTGTTCAACTAGTTATTCGGAGCGAGATGTCAATTCAAATGTCAACATCAATTCTAATCAGAAACGAATGGAAACGAAGCATGGCCGATTGACATGAAACATTGACAGTAAGAACACAACGTTCACATGCAGATGGCTGAAAACTGGGCTTTTAATATTTTTCCACAAGTTACTCGTATTATTTTGGCTATATGAAGTAATTAGTTTGGTGTCTGAATGGTGCTAGTGGTAGTCAGTGTTTCACATCCAACATTTCAATCGTTTCCCAGTGATTTTTATGTATTAGTTATCGATAGAAAAGTCAGTGTGGCACAATATTACAAATTTTCATTTTCATCAAGTAGCCATCGACAAATTTGTTTCGTAATGGTATAAATAATGGATCGACTCACAGGCTTAACTCTTTCAGTTACTTCCTTCTGTTCGGATAACAACTGAATCATATTTTCCTTATTCCTACAAAAGTTCTAATCAACGTTTCTTAAAAACATCTCGTAAAACATTTTTATTTTCCTAAAACAAAAACCGGGAAGGGAGGCCCCTTTGAATAGCATAATTTTCCTTAATCGAAAATTACAATCACAATTTTGTCCATTTTAAAGCTATGCGCCGTATCAAATGTTTGTAGTATTCACAATCTGCTGATGATCTTTTCTGTTCCTTTATTTAAAGTATCCCATTTATCTTCAACTGCAATAGGAACTGACTAACTATAATAATTGTCGGGAGCAGTACAAGGCCCTTGATGGTCTCACTTATCCCGTATCAAATGTTTCTTTTCTCTTCCTTAGTTTACCATTCATCTACAACTGCAATAGGAAGCGACTAACTATAATAATTGTCGGGAGCAATACAAGGCCCTTATCCCGTTAAAATTGTGTGTCATCATTAGAATGGTCACTTGACAATGGATTGTATCGCAAACTGAAGGAATCTCAATTCCTCGCTTACATTTTCAGTATTGTTGCTAGAGCTGCTCTTTCTGTTCTTATGTCTTCGTTGTGATTATCTTAATTGGTTTCCTAATTAAAACTTTCCTTTTTAATTAAAAACGGAACACCTTTGCCCTTATGGGTCTGGGTCATGGATTTTCCTATTTATATTTCTAACTTTCTGAGTTATGTGAAGTCAGCTAAAGCCTTACCGAAATATCTTTCCTTGAAAAAATCACGATTTTATTCACATAAGAACATAAAGCCAACCAGCTACAGATCAACGTACACTATTTTCCGCTAGTTATCTCAATGGAATTTTGTGCCAAAAATAGTATTAAGTTATTAATATTGGTTTATTTAAATTTTAAATATAATCAAAAAGGCGGGTTATATTTTACAAAGTTTTTTTAATAGTTGGTTTAATTAAAAAAAGAAGTATTTAAATACATATTTTGAAAAACATCGTTAACAGAAAGTTGATTTGGATAACTATTTGCACCCGCCATGTTTGACAGATGGGCTACATTTGCCCTAATTTGCAAATTGGACCCCAAATCGCATGGTGTGAAACTAGTCGTAGGGTTCACAGGATTCCGAGTCTGAGGTTGTTTTACCCTCCTGTTTTGATGTTTTAATTATCTTCGTAATATTTTTTTTTTTTAATTCCGCTTCTGCCAAGCTCTTCCACAGTGCATAAGCCTTAGGCACAGCCTCCTCGAGGCTCATCCTCTGCCTAGTACAGAAATCCCTAGGGAATTTTCTATAGATTTCTTCATTAACGTCTTTGGGAAAATATCGTCTCAATGAAGTATACGGATTTGAGAGCCCAATCTATTTGTATTAGTGGCGGTTGCCTTAACCGCCTGCCAGCTTTTTTTCAAATAATCTAAAATTCCAAACATATTTAAAAATCTTTTCTGTAAAAAATTTTGTTTTTTTTCCCCAATTTATCGTATTAGAATGGACTGACAGAAAATGATGTAGAATCAAGAGAGAAATTTAGTTTGGCATTATAGCGGACGTTGACGATACTATGCGCAGTACGTTCAAGTGGCCCCTACGACACCAGGACAAAGCCTGTTACGCGCGAGCCCAAGCAGATAACTGCCCACCTCCCACCCGACCGACCGACGGTTGCAGCCGTATAACGCACGGCACGAATCGCGTGGACAAATACACAATAGAAAAAACAGACAAACAAATAAATAAATAATACTATAGCTATCTATTAACTAAATGGGATAGGATAGAAGTTTTAAGCATATTAATAGAAGACTCTGAGCCGATTACGGGGAATAGAAGTTTGTAATCAGAGCAGAGGACCCTAAAAGTTTCATGCAGGGCATAGTTAGAAGAACAACGACTAAGGGATAAAGGTATCAAAGGATGTCTACTCCGTCTACATGGTACCGACAGATTTACCTGAGCTAATAACTTAGGCGAGTCGATATCACCAATTAGGAGCTTGTGCATAAAAACAACACCAAGCATAATTCTACGGTTAATTAAGGAAGGAAGGTTAGTCAAAAGAAGTCTACTAGAGTCTACTACAAGAGACGAAGGCAAATTGACATTTCGATCCCAGCTTAAGCCACGAAGAGCAAATAGCAAGAACTGCTTTTGAACGGATTCAAGTCTAATCTGGTGCGACTCATATTGAGGTGACCAAATGCAAGATCCATACTCTAAAATAGGACGGACAAGCGAAGTAAAAAGAACTTTAGTTGTAAAGGGGTCATCAAATTCTATTGACCATCTTTTAATGAAACCCAGGACACTCATGGCCTTTGCGACCGTGGTGGAAATATTGGTGTTAAAATTTAACTTATGGTCCACAAGTACGCCCAAATCATTCATATTATTTAGACGTTCTAAAGGACTATTGTTTAGAAAATAAGTGACCAGTTGAGGAGAGTTACGAAAAAAAGTCATTACCTTACAGTAGTGTTAAGATTTAGTAGATTAAACTGGCACCAGGATTGAAAGTTTTTAAGATCAGCTTGTAGCCGACTAAATGAATCTGTTTCTTTATAGGTAAGACAAAGCTTAACATCATCAGCTTCTCATGCCGATCAAGCTATACACTTTATGGCGTCCCTTCTTTTGTGCTTTACAAACATCTGACCAATTTTAGCCTCTGCAAGGGTATACAAATTAATATAAATTGCAAGGGTTCATTAATTTCCTAAAAATGTTGGTTACCGATTTAAAGAAACAGGTTTTAAGAAAAATATTAAAGTTTAAGAAGTTAGTGACAAATTTCAGCTAAGTCTTGGAACGAAATTATCGAAAACGTTTCAAATTTTCAGGAAATTTATTCTTTTTTGGCGACTTTATAATACCATTTCATAATAAAAACTTTCCTAATTACTTGAAGTAATTTTAATGGTATTAAAATTTAAGGATTTTTCGGCAGTAAACATGAAAACAATTTATAAGCCCCATTTCCTGTTGTTCAACTAGTTATTCGGAGCGAGATGTCAATTCAAATGTCAACATCAATTCTAATCAGAAACGAATGGAAACGAAGCATGGCCGATTGACATGAAACATTGACAGTAAGAACACAACGTTCACATGCAGATGGCTGAAAACTGGGCTTTTAATATTTTTCCACAAGTTACTCGTATTATTTTGGCTATATGAAGTAATTAGTTTGGTGTCTGAATGGTGCTAGTGGTAGTCAGTGTTTCACATCCAACATTTCAATCGTTTCCCAGTGATTTTTATGTATTAGTTATCGATAGAAAAGTCAGTGTGGCACAATATTACAAACTTTCATTTTCATCAAGTAGCCATCGACAAATTTGTTTCGTAATGGTATAAATAATGGATCGACTCACAGGCTTAACTCATTCAGTTACTTCCTTCTGTTCGGATAACAACTGAATCATATTTTCCTTATTCCTACAAAAGTTCTAATCAACGTTTTTTAAAAACATCTCGTATAACATTTTTATTTTCCTCTTATTTGATAGTAAGAACACAACGTTCACATGCAGATGGCTGAAAACTGGGCTTTTAATATTTTTCCACAAGTTACTCGTATTATTTTGGCTATTTGAAGTAATTAGTTTGGTGTCTGAATGGTGCTAGTAGTAGTCAGTGTTTCACATCCAACATTTCAATCGTTTCCCAGTGATTTTTCTTAATGGTATAAATAATGGATCGACTCACAGGCTTAACTCATTCAGTTACTTCCTTCTGTTCGGATAACAACTGAATCATATTTTCCTTATTCCTACAAAAGTTCTAATCAACGTTTTTTAAAAACATCTCGTAAAACATTTTTATTTTCCTAAAACAAAAACCGGGAAGGGAGGCCCCTTTGAATAGCATAATTTTCCTTAATCAAAAATTACAATCACAATTTTGTCCATTTTAAAGCTATGCGCCGTATCAAATGTTTGTAGTATTCACAATCTGCTGATGATCTTTTCTGTTCCTTTATTTAAAGTATCCCATTTATCTTCAACTGCAATAGGAACTGACTAACTATAATAATTGTCGGGAGCAGTACAAGGCCCTTAATGGTCTCACTTATCCCGTATCAAATGTTTCTTTTCTCTTCCTTAATTGACAGAAAATGATGTAAAATCAAGAGAGAAATTTAGATTGGCATTATAGCGGACGTTGACGATACTATGCGCAGTACGTTCAAGTGGCCCCTACGACACCAGGACAAAGCCTGTTACGCGAATTAAGATTGAGTCTGTTCTGGTTGAGTGTTAAATCAAGACTGCTTTATTGAATCAAATCATATTCTGGTTTGGCTTACATCTGAGTGTTTATAATGTTTTCTTCTGGTCACTTTTCTTGTGACACCCTATGTTTAGGGAAACTGTCACTTATCTTGTGACACTCTATGTTTACTGGAATGATATTGTTTATGTTTACATTAATGTGGAGTGTAGACCTCTTGGGTCGGCTGTTATGGGAAGTGTTGCTAATGGCATAACTCCTCCCCTCTGAGAGTATGAATTCTCCTGAATTCTGTTTACATTAATGTTGATATTTTTCTTTTTTACAGTATATATGTATATAAATGGATAAACATATAATAATAATAATAATAAAAAGTGTTAAAAATATGCCATTTGTCATTTTCTTTTCGTATTTAAGTTCTGTGATTTCTTTTAAATTGTCAAAATTATCTATTGTTACATGATCAAAGTTAATTGTGTTTTTATAGGTTTGATTCAATAGTTCTGTTGGATAAAAAAATTTTTCGTGAAATTCTGTTTTTTCGTTAAAAAATATTTCATTTAGAATTTGAATTTTACAGTTACCGAATTGAATTAAGTTACTTCCCTTAAGTATAATATTTCTTTTATCGCAATTTTGATATATTTTTGTATTCTTGGCATTTTTGATTATAATTGTATCATCGTCAATTTCTTCGATACTCGTTATATTGTTGAATATAAATTTGCAATTATTATTAATGGTACAACTTTTACTAAATTTTAATTCTTTTAAAATTTTGTTGGGTTCATATGTAAATGTTTTATTATTTATTTCTACAATTAACTGATTTTCTTGGTCTATTTGTATATAATCAATATTTGGTATAGGAATAATTAACTTAACATCTATGGTTATAAATGATTTTGGGATTTTATTTGCGATTATGATGCAATTATCCTTATATTTTAAAATGCCCATACGGATTAGCTTTAATTTATAAAAATCAATGTCAAATTTATTTATTTCCTCTTCTGATAAAATTTCTGGTACGATTATATTATTTTTTGCTGATGCTATGTTTTCCTGAATATAATTTATTTTGAATTCTATATTTTTTAATTTCCCCATTTGGTCATTATGAAGTATTTTCATTTCTATTTCTTGATTTTGATTGTCCATGCTTGTAAGTATGTCCTTGATTATTGTTCTGTCTTGTTTAATTGTTTCTGCTAAGTTGTGTATTGTTTTATTAAAATGTGTATTTATAACAATTTGTTGGTTCATGTCTTGTATAATATTATGGTTGTTTTGGTCAATATTGTTAAGGTGGTCTAAAATATCTGTTCTATCTTCATCGTCCATAATTCCAAAAAGCCATTTGTATGTTGTTCCTACAATATTTAACATTCCTCTTTTTATTCTGTTGTTTGGGGTTATGGATTTTATTTTAGCTCTAATTAGATTTATTTCAGCTAATAGCTCCTTTTTTCCTGTGATGTTAATATTTTTAATGTTTGTCTCCATTTGATTTATTATATTATTTAAAGGGTCGATATTAATAATGTGTAGTATAATTACTGTTTCATTAACTATTTCCGTGGAATAAGTTTGTATAGGTGCATATCCTGCATTTGATTGAATTGGTTCAATTTGTAATCTGCCTTGAACACACATTATAACGTAAAAAATTATGAAAATCTGAGGATAAGAGAAAAAAATTTTTGTTTCAAGGATGTCAATCTGTATTTTGTTGGAAATTAATTTTTTCCTGCTTTGATGGTCTTTTTTTTATATTACATGGATGAATATTATTTAATGTTGTAATTCTAAAATAAGGTTCATCCTTATGCCTAACTCGTTTATAGTTTTTAATTGGTCCTTCCTGTCTTTCCTCCTCATAATCTTCTCTTGTATTATTTTGTTTGCTTAAAATTTTTTCTTTGTGCTTGATAATAGTGTTTTTTTAGTTTTTCCTCATTTTCTATGTTTTTTGCATAATTTGGTGTACATTTTATTTTAGAGTGATAACGGTTATTATAAGCTGTTATTGCTAATTGCATTTTGGATGAAATCGAAGTGTTAAATCAAGATAAATCATCATCTATTCCTGCTATTATTTCAATGAGAGTAGAATGTAGTCTTTCTATGTCTGCATTTCCTGTATGTGAATTTGGCTTTGTATAATGGATTTCTATTTGTTCTTGGTTTAAGTATTGTTTTATCTGTTCTGATCGAAATTCATTATCCATTATTATTTTATGTGGCTTATTGAATTTGGCAAAGTGTTCAATCATAATTTCCATTTTAGTTTTCCAGTTTCTATCTGTTACATTATAAGCGACTGCGAATTTTGTGAGCTTGTCTATGATTGTAACAAACGATTTGTGTTTTATATGAAATATGTCTAAATGTATAATTTGATTTTTAACATCCGGTGTTTCTGTGAATTGAAACTTAGGTTTGATTGGTTTTCTATCATATTTAATTTCCTTACATTTTTTACAATTTGAAATTATCAACTGAATATGGTCTCTTAGCTTTGGAAAATATATTTTGTTCTTTAAGGAATTAAAAGCTTCATTTATTCCGCTATGTAATGAATCTTTGGTGTGGTAAATAGCTATTTGTTTGTGTAACTCTTCCTCGCTTGAAATTTCCTGAGCTCTCTTAGTACATTTAAAAAATTTTATATTATTACAGTGTGAAAAAATGTTCATTAAGATACATTGTATCTTATAATATTCTGAGTCTGGAACTTCTGAAAAAATTCCTACTGTTCCTTTATTTGTATTACATATTTTGCATTTTGATTTCGATTTCAATTTCTGTTTCTGCTGGGCTTACTTCTATTATTTTTCTACCATGCTGAATATTAATATTGTCCGTTGTTGTATAAGTTACTATTATCTGAGTTCTATATTTGTTTACAATATCGTCTTTTATATAGAAATTTGTAAATCCTCCTTCCTCTGCTGAATGCTGTGTATCTGATAGTTCAAAGTTTGACTCATTTGTTTTATCCTTGTTTATTAGTTCAGCTGTTTCCTGTCTACTTAAAAAATCTGCCACTTTATTGTCTTTTCCTTTCAGATATATTATGTCATAATCGAATTCTTGTAATTTTAAAATCCATCTTTGGTGTCTTGCTGTCAATTCTTTCCCTTTGTATTTTGAGTTTAGATATTTTATCGGAGCATGATCTGTTATAATTTGGAATTTATTACCTATCAAATAATGTTTAAAATAGTTTACTGCATGTATAATAGATAAAAATTCTTTATCAATTGTACTGTAGTTTTTTTCGTGTTTATTTAGAGTTCTTGAAACGAATGCAACTGGTTGCCCTTGTTGAGACAATACTGCACCTATTGCGAAATCACTGGCATCTGTTGTAATGGTAAATGGTTTATCAAACTCTGGATATTTTAAGATTGGATGTGAGCTTATAAGTGTTTTAAGGTTTTCAAAGGCATCTATAAACTGTGGGTCATTTGTATTAATTTGTATGCCTTTTTGTAAATATCTGATCATTGGGTAAGATATTTTGGAATAGTCCTTAATAAATTTTCTGTAAAATCCTGTCATACCAAGAAATCCTTTCAATTGCTTTTCTGTTTTAGGTAGCTGCATTGCTTTTATTGCTTCTATTTTATGTGGATTGGGTTTAATCCCTTGCTTTGTGAGAATGTGTCCTAAATATTCAGTATATTGTTTCATGAAGGAACATTTGTCTGGTTGAATTTTTAAGTTATGATTTCTAAGTATTTTGAAAATGTTTTCTAGAGCAATCTTATGTTCCTCAAGTGTTGTTGAAAATATCAAAATATCGTCCATGTATACAACACAACTTTTTGTTTATATAATCCCTCAGTATTTCATTCATTAAACGTTGAAATGTGATTTGCTAAATCTAATGTAGTAAAATATTGGGCTTTACCGAGTTTGTCTAATACAGCGTCCATGATAGGTATTGGGTACTTATCTGGAACGGTTACTTGGTTTAAACGCCTATAGTCTACACAAATACGATACTTTTGAATTCCAGAGCTATCTCTTTTTTAGGTATGACACATATTGGAGAACTATATTTGCTTTTGCTTTTTCTTATAATTCCATTGTTTTCCATATAAATTATTTGTTTCTTTATTTCTTCTTCATATTTTGGGAGACCCGATAGAGTTTTGAATTAATAGGTTGGTCTGTAGTAGTTTTTATGCTATGAACTACTGTTACTATTGGTTAAGTGATCCCCTTCTTTGAAACATAACTTTTCGTACTTTTTTGAAAGATTTCTTATTATTTGTTCTTCCTCAGTATTGAGTTCTTTTAACTTAAGATCATCAATTTCACTTACTTCCATTACGCAAACATCTTCTGATTGTTTGGAAAGGAATGGAATTTCGACCCCATTGTTAAGTTTAATAATTTTGTTTTGAAAATCAATATTTGCAAAATTCCTTTGAATGAAGTCCATGCCCAATAGAAAATCATATGATTTTTCCAGGGGCATAGCCACCCATTTTGTTCTTGCATAATTTATATATTTAAACTCCCTTGGCACTTTTGTTTTCACTAAGTAACTGTCACTTTCTATTTACTGTAACTGTAACTGTCACTTTCTATTTTTCGCTTTATTGTATGTATGGTTTTTGAATATTTTTCAATTATTTTGTATTTGGAATTATGTACATTAGTTGTGTTTAAAATGCTTATGGTTGATCCTGTATCTACTAAAATAATATAAGTATCTTCCTCTATTGTTCCTTTAATAAAAATTTTTTTTCATCCAAGGCTAGTTGGTAAAAAACTCTTGATTATCTGTGCTGTTTACTACTTCCTCATTTATATTATCTACACTCATTGCTTCTGCTGGTGGTTGCTGATAATTTTGTGGTTGCTGATAATTTTGATTTTGTCTTACATTCTGACTCTGTTGTCTATTCGGATTTTGATACTGTCTCGTATTTTGACTCTGTTGTCTATTGGGATTTTGAGACTGTTTTACATTTTGACTCTGTTTAGTATTTTGGTTTGTATTTTTATTAGTTGTCTGTTTGTTATATGTACTATGGTCATTGTCATTTTTGGTTAATAATAGTTTTTTATTTAAATTTCCATAATTCAGACCAATATAATTTGCAAGTTCAATTCTTATATCTGTTAATGTTGTTTTATTCATTAAGGCAATGGCCATTGGACCACAAGATAATTCTTTTACTCTTTGAATTAAGAGACCACTTAATATGTCAACTAATCTGCTATTGTTTTCAAAGACCGAAAAATCAGTAATTTCCTCAACAATTGCTCTTACTTTAAAATCAAGATCTCGAACGGTAGTTACCCTTAAGTTATTAATTTTTCTGGTTAGACCCATTTGATCCGTTCTTGGGCGATAATGATGTCGAAGACGAGTTTTGCAATCAGCCCAAGATGTAGGGGGGTTAATATTAAGCATAGTTCTAGCCTGACCTTGAATTTTGGTGTTGAATATAACAGTGAAGACCTGGTCGTTATCATCATACTCCTCCATGATTTGGTTGACTGCCGAAATGAAACCATGTAACGTTCCCTCCTGTCCAGTGAACACCGGCAAGTACCTTGTTTCCTTCTCGATGCTGTTTCTCTCCCTTGTTGTTGGATTAGAATGCATCTCTTGATTGGATATTATTATTGATGTTAGCATTTGAATGCATTGTTGTATTTCGTTAATTTGTGCCATTTTAATGCTGTATGTTTTATTGTTTCGTTAACAATTTTTTTTTTTTTTTTTTAAGTTTCGACAATAATTCTGTTTGTTTGCACAAAGTGTTTTTACAATATTATATTGTTTCGTTATTTGTCACAATATATATATTTTATTATTTGTCACAAAATGTTTTTATAATATTATATTGTTTCGTTGGCTTAGATTTTCTCCAAAGTTTCCACAATATATATATTTTATTTTGTCACTAAATGTTTTGTTTTCCACAGTATTATATTGTTTCGTTATCTTTGATTGCGTTCAAAGTTTCCACAATATTTTAGCTGTGAACTCGAGTAGCGACTGCGCCAATTAAGATTGAAACTGTTCTGGTTGAGTGTTAAATCAAGACTGCTTTATTGAATCAAATCATATTCTGGTTTGGCTTACATCTGAGTGTTTATAATGTTTTCTTCTGGTCACTTTTCTTGTGACACCCTATGTTTAGGGAAACTGTCACTTATCTTGTGACACTCTATGTTTACTGGAATGATATTGTTTATGTTTACATTAATGTGGAGTGTAGACCTCTTGGGTCGGCTGTTATGGGAAGTGTTGCTAATGGCATAACTCCTCCCCTCTGAGAGTATGAATTCTCCTGAATTCTGTTTACATTAATGTTGATATTTTTCTTTTTACAGTATATATGTATATAAATGGATAAACATATAATAATAATAATAATAAAAAGTGTTAAAAATATGCCATTTGTCATTTTCTTTTCGTATTTAAGTTCTGTGATTTCTTTTAAATTGTCAAAATTATCTATTGTTACATGATCAAAGTTAATTGTGTTTTTATAGGTTTGATTCAATAGTTCTGTTGGATAAAAAAATTTTTCGTGAAATTCTGTTTTTTCGTTAAAAAATATTTCATTTAGAATTTGAATTTTACAGTTACCGAATTGAATTAAGTTACTTCCCTTAAGTATAATATTTCTTTTATCGCAATTTTGATATATTTTTGTATTCTTGGCATTTTTGATTATAATTGTATCATCGTCAATTTCTTCGATACTCGTTATATTGTTGAATATAAATTTGCAATTATTATTAATGGTACAACTTTTACTAAATTTTAATTCTTTTAAAATTTTGTTGGGTTCATATGTAAATGTTTTATTATTTATTTCTACAATTAACTGATTTTCTTGGTCTATTTGTATATAATCAATATTTGGTATAGGAATAATTAACTTAACATCTATGGTTATAAATGATTTTGGGATTTTATTTGCGATTATGATGCAATTATCCTTATATATTTTAAAATGCCCATACGGATTAGCTTTAATTTATAAAAATCAATGTCAAATTTATTTATTTCCTCTTCTGATAAAATTTCTGGTACGATTATATTATTTTTTGCTGATGCTATGTTTTCCTGAATATAATTTATTTTGAATTCTATATTTTTTAATTTCCCCATTTGGTCATTATGAAGTATTTTCATTTCTATTTCTTGATTTTGATTGTCCATGCTTGTAAGTATGTCTTTGATTATTGTTCTGTCTTGTTTAATTGTTTCTGCTAAGTTGTGTATTGTTTTATTAAAATGTGTATTTATAACAATTTGTTGGTTCATGTCTTGTATAATATTATGGTTGTTTTGGTCAATATTGTTAAGGTGGTCTAAAATATCTGTTCTATCTTCATCGTCCATAATTCCAAAAAGCCATTTGTATGTTGTTCCTACAATATTTAACATTCCTCTTTTTATTCTGTTGTTTGGGGTTATGGATTTTATTTTAGCTCTAATTAGATTTATTTCAGCTAATAGCTCCTTTTTCCTGTGATGTTAATATTTTTAATGTTTGTCTCCATTTGATTTATTATATTATTTAAAGGGTCGATATTAATAATGTGTAGTATAATTACTGTTTCATTAACTATTTCCGTGGAATAAGTTTGTATAGGTGCATATCCTGCATTTGATTGAATTGGTTCAATTTGTAATCTGCCTTGAACACACATTATAACGTAAAAATTATGAAAATCTGAGGATAAGAGAAAAAAATTTTTGTTTCAAGGATGTCAATCTGTATTTTGTTGGAAATTAATTTTTTCCTGCTTTGACGGTCTTTTTATATTACATGGATGAATATTATTTAATGTTGTAATTCTAAAATAAGGTTCATCCTTATGCCTAACTCGTTTATAGTTTTTAATTGGTCCTTCCTGTCTTTCCTCCTCATAATCTTCTCTTGTATTATTTTGTTTGCTTAAAATTTTTTCTTTGTGCTTGATAATAGTGTTTTTTAGTTTTTCCTCATTTTCTATGTTTTTTGCATAATTTGGTGTACATTTTATTTTAGAGTGATAACGGTTATTATAAGCTGTTATTGCTAATTGCATTTTGGATGAAATCGAAGTGTTAAATCAAGATAAATCATCATCTATTCCTGCTATTATTTCAATGAGAGTAGAATGTAGTCTTTCTATGTCTGCATTTCCTGTATGTGAATTTGGCTTTGTATAATGGATTTCTATTTGTTCTTGGTTTAAGTATTGTTTTATCTGTTCTGATCGAAATTCATTATCCATTATTATTTTATGTGGCTTATTGAATTTGGCAAAGTGTTCAATCATAATTTCCATTTTAGTTTTCCAGTTTCTATCTGTTACATTATAAGCGACTGCGAATTTTGTGAGCTTGTCTATGATTGTAACAAACGATTTGTGTTTTATATGAAATATGTCTAAATGTATAATTTGATTTTTAACATCCGGTGTTTCTGTGAATTGAAACTTAGGTTTGATTGGTTTTCTATCATATTTAATTTCCTTACATTTTTTACAATTTGAAATTATCAACTGAATATGGTCTCTTAGCTTTGGAAAATATATTTTGTTCTTTAAGGAATTAAAAGCTTCATTTATTCCGCTATGTAATGAATCTTTGGTGTGGTAAATAGCTATTTGTTTGTGTAACTCTTCCTCGCTTGAAATTTCCTGAGCTCTCTTAGTACATTTAAAAAATTTTATATTATTACAGTGTGAAAAAATGTTCATTAAGATACATTGTATCTTATAATATTCTGAGTCTGGAACTTCTGAAAAAATTCCTACTGTTCCTTTATTTGTATTACATATTTTGCATTTTGATTTCGATTTCAATTTCTGTTTCTGCTGGGCTTACTTCTATTATTTTTCTACCATGCTGAATATTAATATTGTCCGTTGTTGTATAAGTTACTATTATCTGAGTTCTATATTTGTTTACAATATCGTCTTTTATATAGAAATTTGTAAATCCTCCTTCCTCTGCTGAATGCTGTGTATCTGATAGTTCAAAGTTTGACTCATTTGTTTTATCCTTGTTTATTAGTTCAGCTGTTTCCTGTCTACTTAAAAAATCTGCCACTTTATTGTCTTTTCCTTTCAGATATATTATGTCATAATCGAATTCTTGTAATTTTAAAATCCATCTTTGGTGTCTTGCTGTCAATTCTTTCCCTTTGTATTTTGAGTTTAGATATTTTATCGGAGCATGATCTGTTATAATTTGGAATTTATTACCTATCAAATAATGTTTAAAATAGTTTACTGCATGTATAATAGATAAAAATTCTTTATCAATTGTACTGTAGTTTTTTTCGTGTTTATTTAGAGTTCTTGAAACGAATGCAACTGGTTGCCCTTGTTGAGACAATACTGCACCTATTGCGAAATCACTGGCATCTGTTGTAATGGTAAATGGTTTATCAAACTCTGGATATTTTAAGATTGGATGTGAGCTTATAAGTGTTTTAAGGTTTTCAAAGGCATCTATAAACTGTGGGTCATTTGTATTAATTTGTATGCCTTTTTGTAAATATCTGATCATTGGGTAAGATATTTTGGAATAGTCCTTAATAAATTTTCTGTAAAATCCTGTCATACCAAGAAATCCTTTCAATTGCTTTTCTGTTTTAGGTAGCTGCATTGCTTTTATTGCTTCTATTTTATGTGGATTGGGTTTAATCCCTTGCTTTGTGAGAATGTGTCCTAAATATTCAGTATATTGTTTCATGAAGGAACATTTGTCTGGTTGAATTTTTAAGTTATGATTTCTAAGTATTTTGAAAATGTTTTCTAGAGCAATCTTATGTTCCTCAAGTGTTGTTGAAAATATCAAAATATCGTCCATGTATACAACACAACTTTTGTTTATATAATCCCTCAGTATTTCATTCATTAAACGTTGAAATGTGATTTGCTAAATCTAATGTAGTAAAATATTGGGCTTTACCGAGTTTGTCTAATACAGCGTCCATGATAGGTATTGGGTACTTATCTGGAACGGTTACTTGGTTTAAACGCCTATAGTCTACACAAATACGATACTTTTGAATTCCAGAGCTATCTCTTTTAGGTATGACACATATTGGAGAACTATATTTGCTTTTGCTTTTTCTTATAATTCCATTGTTTTCCATATAAATTATTTGTTTCTTTATTTCTTCTTCATATTTTGGGGAGACCCGATAGAGTTTTGAATTAATAGGTTGGTCTGTAGTAGTTTTTATGCTATGAACTACTGTTACTATTGGTTAAGTGATCCCCTTCTTTGAAACATAACTTTTCGTACTTTGAAAGATTTCTTATTATTTGTTCTTCCTCAGTATTGAGTTCTTTTAACTTAAGATCATCAATTTCACTTACTTCCATTACGCAAACATCTTCTGATTGTTTGGAAAGGAATGGAATTTCGACCCCATTGTTAAGTTTAATAATTTTGTTTTGAAAATCAATATTTGCAAAATTCCTTTGAATGAAGTCCATGCCCAATAGAAAATCATATGATTTTTCCAGGGGCATAGCCACCCATTTTGTTCTTGCATAATTTATATATTTAAACTCCCTTGGCACTTTTGTTTTCACTAAGTAACTGTCACTTTCTATTTACTGTAACTGTAACTGTCACTTTCTATTTTTCGCTTTATTGTATGTATGGTTTTTGAATATTTTTCAATTATTTTGTATTTGGAATTATGTACATTAGTTGTGTTTAAAATGCTTATGGTTGATCCTGTATCTACTAAAATAATATAAGTATCTTCCTCTATTGTTCCTTTTATAAAAATTTTTTTTTCATCCAAGGCTAGTTGGTAAAAAACTCTTGATTATCTGTGCTGTTTACTACTTCCTCATTTATATTATCTACACTCATTGCTTCTGCTGGTGGTTGCTGATAATTTTGTGGTTGCTGATAATTTTGATTTTGTCTTACATTCTGACTCTGTTGTCTATTCGGATTTTGATACTGTCTCGTATTTTGACTCTGTTGTCTATTGGGATTTTGAGACTGTTTTACATTTTGACTCTGTTTAGTATTTTGGTTTGTATTTTTATTAGTTGTCTGTTTGTTATATGTACTATGGTCATTGTCATTTTTGGTTAATAATAGTTTTTTATTTAAATTTCCATAATTCAGACCAATATAATTTGCAAGTTCAATTCTTATATCTGTTAATGTTGTTTTATTCATTAAGGCAATGGCCATTGGACCACAAGATAATTCTTTTACTCTTTGAATTAAGAGACCACTTAATATGTCAACTAATCTGCTATTGTTTTCAAAGACCGAAAAATCAGTAATTTCCTCAACAATTGCTCTTACTTTAAAATCAAGATCTCGAACGGTAGTTACCCTTAAGTTATTAATTTTTCTGGTTAGACCCATTTGATCCGTTCTTGGGCGATAATGATGTCGAAGACGAGTTTTGCAATCAGCCCAAGATGTAGGGGGGTTAATATTAAGCATAGTTCTAGCCTGACCTTGAATTTTGGTGTTGAATATAACAGTGAAGACCTGGTCGTTATCATCATACTCCTCCATGATTTGGTTGACTGCCGAAATGAAACCATGTAACGTTCCCTCCTGTCCAGTGAACACCGGCAAGTACCTTGTTTCCTTCTCGATGCTGTTTCTCTCCCTTGTTGTTGGATTAGAATGCATCTCTTGATTGGATATTATTATTGATGTTAGCATTTGAATGCATTGTTGTATTTCGTTAATTTGTGCCATTTTAATGCTGTATGTTTTATTGTTTCGTTAACTATTTTTTTTTTTTTTTTTTTTAAGTTTCGACAATAATTCTGTTTGTTTGCACAAAGTGTTTTTACAATATTATATTGTTTCGTTATTTGTCACAATATATATATTTTATTATTTGTCACAAAATGTTTTTATAATATTATATTGTTTCGTTGGCTTAGATTTTCTCCAAAGTTTCCACAATATATATATTTTATTTTGTCACTAAATGTTTTGTTTTCCACAGTATTATATTGTTTCGTTATCTTTGATTGCGTTCAAAGTTTCCACAATATTTTAGCTGTGAACTCGAGTAGCGACTGCGCCAATTAAGATTGAAACTGTTCTGGTTGAGTGTTAAATCAAGACTGCTTTATTGAATCAAATCATATTCTGGTTTGGCTTACATCTAAGTGTTTATAATGTTTTCTTCTGGTCACTTTTCTTGTGACACTCTATGTTTAGGGAAACTGTCACTTATCTTGTGACACTCTATGTTTACTGGAATGGTATTGTTTATGTTTACATTAATGTGGAGTGTAGACTTTTTGGGTCGGCTGTTATGGGAAGTGTTGCTAATGGCATAACTCGCGCGAGCCCAAGCAGATAACTGCCCACCTCCCACCCGACCGACCGACGGTTGCAGCCGTATAACGCACGGCACGAATCGCGTGGACAAATACACAATAGAAAAAACAGACAAACAAATAAATAAATAATACTATAGCTATCTATTAACTAAATGGGATAGGATAGAAGTTTTAAGCATATTAATAGAAGACTCTGAGCCGATTACGGGGAATAGAAGTTTGTAATCAGAGCAGAGGACCCTAAAAGTTTCATGCAGGGCATAGTTAGAAGAACAACGACTAAGGGATAAAGGTATCAAAGGATGTCTACTCCGTCTACATGGTACCGACAGATTTACCTGAGCTAATAACTTAGGCGAGTCGATATCACCAATTAGGAGCTTGTGCATAAAAACAACACCAAGCATAATTCTACGGTTAATTAAGGAAGGAAGGTTAGTCAAAAGAAGTCTACTAGAGTCTACTACAAGAGACGAAGGCAAATTGACATTTCGATCCCAGCTTAAGCCACGAAGAGCAAATAGCAAGAACTGCTTTTGAACGGATTCAAGTCTAATCTGGTGCGACTCATATTGAGGTGACCAAATGCAAGATCCATACTCTAAAATAGGACGGACAAGCGAAGTAAAAAGAACTTTAGTTGTAAAGGGGTCATCAAATTCTTTTGACCATCTTTTAATGAAACCCAGGACACTCATGGCCTTTGCGACCGTGGTGGAAATATTGGTGTTAAAATTTAACTTATGGTCCACAAGTACGCCCAAATCATTCATATTATTTAGACGTTCTAAAGGACTATTGTTTAGAAAATAAGTGACCAGTTGAGGAGAGTTACGAAAAAAAGTCATTACCTTACATTTGGTAGTGTTAAGATTTAGTAGATTAAACTGGCACCAGGACTGAAAGTTTTTAAGATCAGCTTGTAGCCGACTAAATGAATCTGTTTCTTTATAAGTAAGACAAAGCTTAACATCATCAGCTTTGTGCTTTACAAACATCTGACCAATTTTAGCCTCTGCAAGGGTATACAAATTAATATAAATTGCAAGGGTTCATTAATTTCCTAAAAATGTTGGTTACCGATTTAAAGAAACAGGTTTTAAGAAAAATATTAAAGTTTTAGAAGTTAGTGACAAATTTCAGCTAAGTCTTGGAACGAAATTATCGAAAACGTTTATTCTTTTTTGGCGACTTTATAATACCATTTCATAATAAAAACTTTCCTAATTACTTGAAGTAATTTTAATGGTATTAAAATTTAAGGATTTTTCGGCAGTAAACATGAAAACAATTTATAAGCCCCATTTCCTGTTGTTCAACTAGTTATTCGGAGCGAGATGTCAATTCAAATGTCAACATCAATTCTAATCAGAAACGAATGGAAACGAAGCATGGCCGATTGACATGAAACATTGACAGTAAGAACACAACGTTCACATGCAGATGGCTGAAAACTGGGCTTTTAATATTTTTTCACAAGTTACTCGTATTATTTTGGCTATATGAAGTAATTAGTTTGGTGTCTGAATGGTGCTAGTAGAAGTCAGTGTTTTACATCCAACATTTCAATCGTTTCCCAGTGATTTTTATGTATTAGTTATCGATAGAAAAGTCAGTGTGGCACAATATTACAAATTTTCATTTTCTTCAAGTAGCCATCGACAAATTTGTTTCGTAATGGTATAAATAATGGATCGACTCACAGGCTTAACTCATTCAGTTACTTCCTTCTGTTCGGATAACAACTGAATCATATTTTCCTTATTCCTACGAAAGTTCTAATCAACGTTTTTTAAAAACATCTCGTAAAAAATTTTTATTTTCCTAAAACAAAAACCGGGAAGGGAGGCCCCTTTGAATAGCATAATTTTCCTTAATCGAAAATTACAATCACAATTTTGTCCAAATGTTTGTAGTATTCACAATCTGCTGATGAAGATCATCTGTTCCTTTATTTAAAGTACCCCATTTATCTTCAACTGCAATAGGAACTGACTAACTATAATAATTGTCGGGAGCAGTACAAGGCCCTTGATGGTCTCACTTATCCCGTATCAAATGTTTCTTTTCTCTTCCTTAGTTTACCATTCATCTACAACTGCAATAGGAAGCGACTAACTATAATAATTGTCGGGAGCAATACAAGGCCCTTATCCCGTTAAAATTGTGTGTCATCATTAGAATGGTCACTTGACAATGGATTGTATCGCAAACTGAAGGAATCTCAATTCCTCGCTTACATTTTCAGTATTGTTGCTAGAGCTGCTCTTTCTGTTCTTATGTCTTCGTTGTGATTATCTTAATTGGTTTCCTAATTAAAACTTTCCTTTTTAATTAAAAACGGAAATTATCGAACATTTTTTTGACGCCTTTGCCCTTATGGGTCTGGGTGATGGATTTCCCTATTTATATTTCTAACTTTCTGAGTTATGTGAAGTCAGCTAAAGCCTTACCGAAATATCTTTCCTTGAAAAAATCACGATTTTCTTCACATAAGAACATAAAGCCAACCAGCTACAGATCAACGTACACTATTTTCCGCTAGTTATCTCAATGGAATTTTGTGCCAAAAATAGTATTAAGTTTATTTGCCATTGTCAAAGTGGTTATTAATATTGGTTTATTTAAATTTGAAAAATAATCAAAAAGGCGGGTTATATTTTACAAAGTTTTTTTAATAGTTGGTTTAATTAAAACCAGAGGGCCGGGGCTAACTTCGACCGCGTCAAAGTTTGTATACCCTTGCAAGTTTGTTAGTAACTCTTTTATCTAAACTAACTGTTTTATCTAAAAACGGTAATGTTTGCGAAAGAACGGCCTTCAATCTTAGCATAGGATATAACGAACTTTCTGATGAAAGTCACTGTTTTCCACCGATCGTTCCTATGGGAGCTATATGATATAGTTACCCGATCTTTACCAAATTCGGCACAGTCATTAACAGATATATTTAACTGTCAAATGTTTAATTTGAGAGCAATCGCATTAAAAGTAACGAAGTTATTGACAAAAGTCACTGTTTTCGACGGATCGTTTCTATGGAAGGTATATGATAAAGTCACCCGATCTTGATCAAAGCACAGTGGTTTATAGTTACAATAAACTTACTTATATTAAATTTCACGACAAGAGCTTAAAAAGTAACGAAGTTATTGAGAATAGTCACTGTTCGTGACTTTGACGTTTGTATGGGAGCTATATGATATAGTTGAATCCGAGATATACAACGCCCGCAGTATATACAAGCATACGTGCAAAATTTCAGCTCTGTAGCTCTTACGGTCTCGGAGGAATTCGCGTTGATCCAGACGGACGGACGGACATGGCTATTTGAACCCTGTCTCGTCGTGCTGATCAAGAATATATATACTTTATATGGTCTGAGATGCTTCGTTCTATGCGTTGCACACTTCTGACCAAAATTAAAAAAAAGAACAGAAAGTTGATTTGGATAACTATTTGCACCCGCCATGTTTGACAGATGGGCTACATTTGCCCTAATTTGCAAATTGGACCCCAAATAGCATGGTGTGAAACTAGTCGTAGGGTTCACAGGATTCCGAGTCTGAGGTTGTTTTACCCTCCTGTTTTGATGTTAATAGATAATTAATATCTTCGTAATATTTTTTTTTTTAATTCCGCTTCTGCCAAGCTCTTCCACAGTGCATAAGCCTTAGGCACAGCCTCCTCGAGGCTCATCCTCTGCCTAGTACAGAAATCCATAGGGAATTTTCTATAGATTTCTTCAGTAACGTCTTTGGGAAAATATCGTCTCAATGAAGTATACGGATTTGAGAGCCCAATCTATTTGTATAAGTGGCGGTTGCCTTAACCGCCTGCCAGCTTTTTTTCAAATAATCTAAAATTCCAAACATATTTAAAAATCTTTTCTGTAAAAAATTTTGTTTTTTTTCCCCAATTTATCGTATTAGAATGGACTGACAGAAAATGATGTAAAATCAAGAGAGAAATTTAGTTTGGCATTATAGCGGACGTTGACGATACTATGCGCAGTACGTTCAAGTGGCCCCTACGACACCAGGACAAAGCCTGTTACGCGCGAGCCCAAGCAGATAACTGCCCACCTCCCACCCGACCGACCGACGGTTGCAGCCGTATAGCGCACGGCACGAATCGCGTGGACAAATACACAATAGAAAAAACAGACAAACAAATAGATAAATAATACTATAGCTATCTATTAACTAAATGGGATAGGATAGAAGTTTTAAGCATATTAATAGAAGACTCTGAGCCGATTACAGGGAATAGAAGTTTGTAATCAGAGCAGAGGACCCTAAAAGTTTCATGCAGGGCATAGTTAGAAGAACAACGACTAAGGGATAAAGGTATCAAAGGATGTCTACTCCGTCTACATGGTACCGACAGACTTACCTGAGCTAATAACTTAGGCGAGTCGATATCACCAATTAGGAGCTTGTGCATAAAAACAACACCAAGCATAATTCTACGGTTAATTAATGAAGGAAGGTTAGTCAAAAGAAGTCTACTAGAGTACGAAGGCAAATTGACATTTCGATCCCAGCTTAAGCCACGAAGAGCAAATAGCAAGAACTGCTTTTGAACGGATTCAAGTCTAATCTGGTGCGACTCATATTGAGGTGACCAAATGCAAGATCCATACTCTAAAATAGGACGGACAAGCGAAGTAAAAAGAACTTTAGTTGTAAAGGGGTCATCAAATTCTATTGACCATCTTTTAATGAAACCCAGGACACTCATGGCCTTTGCGACCGTGGTGGAAACATTGGTGTTAAAATTTAACTTATGGTCCACAAGTACGCCCAAATCATTCATATTATTTAGACGTTCTAAAGGACTATTGTTTAGAAAATAAGTGACCAGTTGAGGAGAGTTACGAAAAAAAGTCATTACCTTACAGTAGTGTTAAGATTTAGTAGATTAAACTGGCACCAGGATTGAAAGTTTTTAAGATCAGCTTGTAGCCGACTAAATGAATCTATATCTTTATAAGTAAGACAAAGCTTGACATCATCAGCATAAATAAGCACACGCGAATGAACAATGACTGATGGAAGATCGTTAATGAATAGTGTGAAAAGCAGAGGGTCAAGATGACTACCTTGAGGTACACCAGAAGTCACTGGAATGGAATCGGAAGAAGAAGACTTAAAAAGTACCTTCTGTTTTCTATTTGTTAAATATTCTCGAACCCAAGAAAGGAAAAGGGGTGGAAACTCAATGTCGCTCAGCTTAGAAACTAATAGGGTATGATTAACGGAATCAAAGGCTTTGCTGAAGTCAGTCTATATGACAACAGTTTGTTTACCATTTTTGAACCCTGTGATAATTATTATTATTTTTTTTTTTTTTATTATTATTACGGGGAGAGCCCTCTTTCTGCAATCTATCCGAAAAGTGGATAATCAGCAGAAATCAGTGACAAACGGGACATTTGGAAAGTTATACATATAAAAACAATAGGTACATACATATATATTTTCATAATTTCAATATTTCAAAATTAGGAGAATTGGATTAATAGGGGGGTGGGAGCAAGCTGTGGTTTAGTCCACTCCATGCGGCAAGTCAACAACGTGTAGCCTTCTCTGACGTCTGGTGGTAGAACTGTTGTCCAGGAAATTGATGGCCAGAGGATTCAAGTGCCTGTCGAGGCGATCCAGGTGGGCTCTCGTCAGCCTTGCTATTTCGGCCGTTACCCACGGAATTCCCAGCGTACTGGGAATCGCTGCATTGGACGTAAGAACGTTGGCTTCGGACACGACTCTCAGGGCCTTATTTTGAAACCTTTGTATTATTCTACGGCTGGACATGCAGGCTGTGGCCCAGAGTGGGATCCCGTAGGTCCATACTGGCTTTAAGATGGTTTTGTATATCAGATATTTTAAACGTAGGTTTAGGGTAGATTTGGGTCCCATCAGGCAGAGGTATTTCTTCAATCTTTTGTCGAGCAGTCTCCTCTTATCCAAGATATGTGGTCGCCATGTTAATCTCTTATCCAAGAGTAGGCCAACGTTCTTCACTCCATTTGCCTCTGGAATAATGGCGCTGTCCATATGTACTGGAGGACAGACCAATCGTGTCAGCGTGAATGTAATGTGCGTCGACTTTTCGGGATTCACCATTATATTCCATCTGGCAAGCCAGTGATTGGTTTCGGTAGACTGCTGGCTACCGTTGGCGGCTCATCTGTCGCTAGAAATGCCGTATCATCCGCATAAGTGGCAGCTAGCATTCTATGGTCCGAGCTGACTGGCATGTCAGCGGTATAGATTGTGTACAGAACTGGGCCCAACACGCTACCTTGGGGCACACCCGCTCTGATGGCTTTAATCTCGGACATCTCGTCGCCACATCTTACGTAGAAGCTCCTCCCAAGAAGATAGGACTTGAGGAGTCCATATATAGGTGCCGGAAACAAAGATTTTAGCTTGTATAGCAGGCCTATGTGCCACACTTTGTCGAATGCCTGTTTTACATCGAGGAAGGCTGCCGTACAATACTTCCTCTCCTCAAACGCTTCCAGAATTTTGTTGTTAATCCGATGGCATTGTTCTGGTGTGCCATGACATTCCCTGAAGCCAAACTGGTGATCGGGGATCAAACCGGCCTCTTCCATTATTGGTCGCAATATACGCAAAAGTAGTCTTTCAACTACTTTGGAGAGTACGGTCAACAGACTTATCGGACGATAAGAGGCGAGATTGGCTGCAGGTTTCCCAGATTTAGGGATTACCATGATTTCGGCGCACTTCCACTGGGTGGGGAAGTGTCCTAACTGGAAGCATTGGTTTGCAATTGTGAGAAGAAATTGTATGCCTTCTTCAGGTAGCGCTTTAATCGATGGTACGTCGATTCCGTCGTATCCCGGGGACTTGGACACCTTCAGTCGGGAGATCTCTTCCAACAGCTCATCCATTTGAACGGCTTGGATGGGAAGGGCCATTTGGCATGGAACATCCAGGAACTCCTCTGTTTGCTGAGCCTCTGCCTGGGTGCATCTGCTGAACGGGGTAAACGCATCAGACAAGTGGGTGGCGAAGGCATTTGCCCTGTCGCTGTCTGATCGGCACCAGGTACCATCGGCCCTTTTAACAGGCTCTTTTCTACGGGTGGGCCTTTTTAGTCCATTGGTTAGCCTCCACAGGTTATATTGCTGGTCACCACGTTCAACATTCTCAAGAAAATTTTCCAGAGACTGTTTGCGGAGAGTGTACAACAGTTCCTTTAGAGCTTTGGCCGATCTGTTTAGCTCAGTTTTGTCCCTTGGATTGCGCGAGCTCTGCCAGAATCGTCGGAGTCGCCTCTTTTCCGCTACCATAGCCGTCACTTCCGGAGACCACAGGAAGTCATCTCGACGAGGTGTATTTCTTGAGGATTTGTGGCATTGTGGATTTCAATGTTAAGCAGTTCAACTGCTTCCTCGAGGTCTTCTTTCGAGGATATCTCAATGTTTGGGTCCAGGTTTCTATGAAGCCAAGATTGGTAGGCTTCAACATTGGTGTTCCGCCTGAAAAGTCTTCTTCTCGTCGAGTTGGTGCTGGCTGGCATGTTTATAAGGAGCTTGACTCTACAGTAATCTGAAGACAGGTCGAGGTCATTGGAGACTTCAATCCAGCGCCTGTCAATCCCCTTGGATATGGCTAAATCCAGAACATCCGGGATTTTGTTCGGATCCGTGGGCCAGTATGTTGGTTCACCTGGCGTATGACAGTCAAGTCCTCTATAGACAACACGTAGATATAGGGCCCTACCTTTGGGATTGACGATTCGGGATCCCCACCAATTGTGCTTAGCGTTGAAATCTCCTCCAATGATGAATTAAATATTCTCGAACCCAAGAAAGGAAAAGGGGTGGAAACTCAATGTCGCTCAGCTTAGAAAGTAATAGGGTATGATTTACGGAATCAAAGTTTGCTGAAGTCAGTGTATATGACATCAGTTTGTTTACCATTTTTGAACCCCTTGATAATTATTGATGTACAATCTAAAAGGTTAGTGGTTGTAGATCTACGTTTCACAAACCCATGTTGGGATGGCGAAATAATAGAGCTGCAAAAATATTGCAATTGAGAAGTTATAATTTTCTCAAAAACTTTCGGAATAGCGGACAATTTTGAGATACCCCTATAGTTAGAGGCTTCGGACTTTTTGCGATTTTTATGCAGAGGAATGATTTACGATTCCAAATAGATGGAAAAGAGGAAGATTCGACAGACAATAGAAACAATTTTAAAATGGGTTTACATAATGCGTTTGGAAAGAACTTGAGTACACATCCAGGAAGACCATCTGGCCCCGGAGAATAAACAGGTTTAACTAATTTAAGTTCGCTAAGAATAGAACTTTCATCAATCACTGGATTCAAAATGCAATTAGCCTTTTTTAAATGATAAGGATACGGACTTGCTCGATATTCCGTTGAGGAATAAGTTGTTTTGAAAAAACTCGCAAACATATCGGCAATTGCCTGATCAGTGCTCGCTTTTTTATTTTAAAAAGATGGGTGCACAGAGGTCTAACGTTTAGAATCGACAAAATTATAAAATTGTTTAGGGTCAGAAGAAAACTGAAGCTTACACCGCTGAAGATAATTCTTATAGCATTGTGTATTAAGCATCATGAATTTTGAACGAGCGACTGTATACAGAGCATAATCTGATGAACGACGTGTTTTTTGAAACTTATTCTAATATCGTGTCTTCACATTTTTCAAAATGGATAACTCACGAGAGAACCAGGGAGGTTTGTTAAGCCGCTCCAGCCTACCAAGAGGCACACAAATATCAAAGAGTGAATTCAGAGTATCATAGAAAAAACGAACAGCTGAGTTCATATCTCTACAATTGTACAGATAAGACCAATCGGTAGTAGTAATGTTTTCATTAAGGCTGACAAAGTCAGTCTTACGAAAGCACCTAGTTAGAGGTAACTCATTTGAACCAAGAAATAGTGAAAGCAAGGGCAGATCAATTTTCAAATTTAATGTAGGATGAAATTTGTCTTCTGGAAGAACAAATGGTTCGATCCTAGAAACCTCACAATAAGAAGAATCCAATACAAAAAACGATTTTCCATTAGAATTTAAGACAGGATTGACTTGGGATAAAGATAAGCCTACAAGGCTTGACTCAATAAAGTCATGTGACAAAGAGGGCAGCAACATGGTAGATTCATCTGTTAGTGACCATGCTAAAGCGGGTAAATTAAAATCACCAACAACTATGAGCATGTCTTGACTGGAAACTAAAGAGGAGACAAACTGAATTGCCTCTAAATGATTTAAATATACCACCATGTCTTACAATGGTGGAATATAGGAACAAGTAATGAAAGCATTAAAAGATTTAAAATTTACTTTAACACCGACAAACTCAATCTCCTGGGTACTAGAAAATTGAATCATTTCAGATGATAAAGCAGCATCAACAGCTATTAGAAAGCCACCACCTATGCGAAAAATCCGGTCACGTCTGAATATAGCAATTTTCGAGACGGTAACTTTCTTCCGAATATAGGCTATTACATCATCAGATGTGACAACAGGGTCTAGCCTAGAAACAAATATATGTTTCTTTGGTGGTATGCCAACGAGAGGCCGCGGTCCCAAAGCGTCAGCCGCAGCAGCAACGTTGGACAAGTCACCCACTGCAGCAGTCAACTTGTTTACGGAGCCCTCGACACTTTTAGTACTATCGGCAATTTCCATTGGAATGGGTAATTGCCCGGACACTACAATTGGCATTGTTTTTAAGAGATCATTCCCAGGTAATACCGCTAATCACCACTAACCACCAACGATATCAATTGCTGTACATTGGGAGAGGACGGTGCCTGAGTCTGGTTGGGGACGATAAGAGACACTGGTGGATCTACAGATAAAGAAACACCCCAAGGACTGGTTCTTTTACGTTTCGGAGACTCATTCATAAGCGATAAACTCCTGAACTGAGTCTCCACCGCTTGGAGTTTATTAAAACCTGCCCTTAAAGTGTCAAAACTATCTCTAGTCCGCCTCATGAAAGAGCGCATCTCATTCTCGACCTCCCGGCAAGCATCACATCCATATTTTAAGCCACCGCCTTTAGCAATAGACTCCTTGATTCTGCCTGTGTAACCTGCACACTTAACGTGAACCGCATTGTCACACAGCCAACAAACAATATAATCATGGGAGTCAACCGCATTAGTGGCAACTATGCAATTATTTTTTGAGCAGACAACCATTTTTATCAAAAAGTTTAATTTAATTAAAAAAGGAAATACAAATAAATAAACATTGTGAAGGTAAAAAATCTGTGTATAAGAATATACTGACCAGTTCTGACACAAGGGTTAATGTGTAGAGTAAGCCTTCACAACTAAAGAATAAGAATTACAAAAATATACAAAAACAAAAACACGTATCACTGAGTCGCGGGTAGGCAAAAGACAAGAGCGCAAATCAAACAAGAATAGGAAAAACCGGGAGAGCGCATCAAATTGAACACATGCAACAACAATTTGTACGCAAGAGCGCGAGAGTTAGTTAAAACGGTAAAGACACAAACGCAAAAGAGATAAACAAAACAGTATTGTTGTAAGTTTTATTATTTTATTTATTTATTTATTTACGTCAACTAAGTCAGCAGTCGACGAAAAAGCTTAAGCTAAAATACAGATAGTAATTAATTCATGAAGGTAGCTTAGCTTTATGCACAACATCCCCGACCCGGTGGAGGTGTTTTATTTGCAACAAGGTGCCAGCTATGCCCCGATTCACAGCCAATGTGGTCAGGGATGAGTTGCAGCCAATCCAATATCCAGTCCAGAATACTTTCAGTGGTTACGCTGTAGATAATTAAAAAGTATAGCGCGAAGAGAAGTGACAGATAGATGAGGAGAAATAAGGTGAGAAAGGTTGTTAAAAGATTGGCAAAGAACACGAAAAGGTTCGTGAAGAGAATAGTTAGTCAGACATCTACTAAGGTGAAGAGGAAAAAAGTTTCTGGTCCGACGTGAGGGAACACAAAAATATAGCGTATCTAGTAAATTGGTAGAACTGACTTCGCCGTTGACTACTTTATGTAGAAAGAGAATCCCAAATACGAGCCTACGGTTGTAAAGTGAAGGAAGATTAATAAGAAGAAGTCTGTCAGAATAAGAAGGTAGGCGAAGATTCGGGTCCCAATTAAGACCGCGTAACGCAAACTTAAGGAATTGCTTCTGTACCGATTCAATACTACGCTGGTGAACATCATATTTAGGGTTCCACACTGGTGAGCAATATTCTAGAGTAGGGCGAACTAACGAAGTGTATAAAACCTTTGTCACATATGGATCATCAAATTCTTTGGCCCAACGTTTAATGAAGCCAAGAAGACTGCATGCTCTATTAACAATTGAAGATATATGAATATTAAAAGAAAGTTTTGGGTCAAACATAACGCCTAAGTCTTTAAACGATGGTACACAATCTAACAGAACAGACTTAATAGAGTATTGAGCTAGGAACGGCGACAAACGACTGAAAGTCATAAAAGAGCATTTAGAGGCATTAAGGTGTAATTTATTAACGTGACACCAAACACAGAACGCATCGAGATCTGATTGCAAGTACTGTTGGAAAGAAGGATCATTATATGAATAGCAAATCTTCACGTCATCCGCAAACATGAGCACGCGTGAATGAGCCAAGGCCAAAGGCAAATCGTTTATAAACAAGGTAAATAACAGTGGGCCCAGATGACTGCCTTGGGGGACACCTGACGTAACTCGAACAGTTTTAGATATCGAGGAACGAAAAGACACCTTTTGGGTTCTGCCAATAAGATACGACTTTAACCAAGCCAATAGTTTCGGGGAAAAACCCATGATGTTAAGTTTCATGAGAAGCAAGTAATGATCAACCGTATCGAAAGCCTTACTAAAGTCAGTATAAATAACATCAGTTTGACACTTTTTACGGAAGCCATGGTGTACAAGGGTAGTCAATTCTAAAAGGTTGGTAAGCGACGAACGACCTTTCATGAAGCCATGCTGACAAGCAGAAATAGCGGATCTGGATAGGTGTTGAAGGGAAGACGTAATAATTTTCTCAAACAGCTTAGGTATTGCCGAAAGTTTGGCAATGCCACGGTAGTTAGAAATATCCGATTTGTTACCCTTTTTAAAAAGCGGAATAATAAAAGACTCCTTCCAAATATCAGGGAAGCGACAAGTCTCACTCGATATAAAGAATAACCGAGATAAAGGCTTAGATAGGGAAATCGAACACATTTTTAGGATGCAACTAGGTATATTATCAGGCCCGGGTACGAAGGAAGACGTCATAGATGACAAGCTAGAGATAATACAGTCTTCAGTAATATTAGGAAAAAACATACAATTTAAATGTGGAATTGTGAAGGGATAAGGTGTGGGATCCGAAGCAGTAGAAGAATAAGTCGACTGAAAGAATTTAGCAAACAGATCTGCAATATCTGAATCACAATTAGCAGTCTGGTCATTAAGTCTGAAGGTGGAAGGTAGTAAATTACAGCGTCTTTTGGAATTAACAAAGTTATAAAATCTTTTGGGGTTATTATAAAATTCAACCTTACAGCGAACGATATAATTATTGTAGCATTGAGTATTTAAAAGGCAAAATTGAGATTTGGCTACACAATAATTTGCATAGTCAAGTCGCGAACCAGTTTTTTTAAATCTTTTAAAATATCTCGATTTAATGTTACGGAGATTAGAGAGCCTACGTGTGAACCAGACTGGCGCACTGGAGACGGTAGAGACATTCACATAAGGAACGCATTTATCAATTAGAGAATTAAGAGCAGAGTAGAAAAAATTTACTGCACAATCTATATCACAGCACTCAAATAGAAATGACCAATCAAAAGAGAAAATAAGGCTGTTAAGAAGATTGAAATTTGTTTTACGAAAACATCTGCGACGAGAATTTGAGATGTTATTGAATGAATTATTAACGGAATTGTAAGAAATAGTAATTTCAATGGTAGGGTGATAAGTATCTTCAGGCTTCACTAGGGGCTGTGTTTGTGATACAGCACTAACAGTGGGATCAGAGACAAAAACAAGATCGAGGATTCTTTTAGAAGAGTTAAGAAAAGAATTCAACTGATATAGCGGACATTCAAGTAGGCTATCAAGAAAAACATGTTGAGATGAAGGAATTAAGAAAGATAGATTATCATCAGCAAGCCAAGAAACATTAGGCAAGTTAAAATCACCTAAAGCTATAAAAAAATCACGATCTTTAAGACGACTAAAAATAGTTCGCAAAGCATCAGCATGGTGCATGTAGATCATCATATCAGAAGCTGGAGGAATGTATGAACAAGAGATATATAAGCTAAAGGTAGAACATGTAACTTCGACGCAAATAACCTCAACACCTAAGGGAGATCAATCGGCACAACACTTGAGCACAGATTCGAGTTGACTGCAATGAGTACTCCGCCGCCACGACGACCAACACGATCAAGCCTATAAGAAATAAAGTTATTAGAAAGAATTTCATTATCCAGAACAGAGGAGTTAAGCCAAGTTTCAGAGAAAGCTAATATGTCAGCCGAAAAGGTTTGGCTATCGCAGAATAGTTTCGAGAGCTTGGTAAGAAGTCCTCTTACATTTTGATAGTGAATGCAAAGACTAGACGTTATTAGTTTTTTGAAGCAGAAGATACATTAGGAAGGTGGACAGGCAAAGGGCGGGAGCGCTTATTGGGCGCAAATTCGTGTACAACTAGGCCCTCTGGCCAAAAGTTAGGGTCAACCATAGCTGAAAAAAAACTCATTTGGTACAGTAATTTTAAAAGAGGAGATTTCGCGAGGCCTAGAAAACTTAAACTTTTGAATTAAAACCTTAGCAGGGCATATATTACCAATGTAAGCTGCCACAGACGATTCAGAAGTATCTGGAGCAAGCCTAGAGATAAATAATTGTTTACGATGAGGCACTACAGTTAGTGGAGGCGGAGGAGCATTGGGATCCGCAAGTGATTGAAAGCCAGCATGATCCAGTAATTGATCAGAGTTCCCGTGAGGGATAGATTGAGGTACACCAGGGCTTGTAGTGGGTACATCAATCTGAAAAGAAGAGCATAAAGAGGGACAAGAAGATGGTGTAGGCGAAAGTAAAATGGGAGAAGATGTAATAGAGAGTGCGGGCGACTGCTTATGAGGCAACTCAAGGGTACATTTCTTGGGCAATTCCTTAGAAGGTGGATCAAACTTGAATTGCGACAATAAATTTATGCTAGAGTCACACTCATTAGACAGCTGTTTGGCCATTTTATTTAGAGAAAGAAACTTTAAACGAAGATCCCTGTACATTCGGCTAAAATCAAGCTGCTGGCTGGCACAAGATGGGCAAGTCCAGCGCATTAAGCCAAGCTCAGGCTTAGACACAGACAAACCAGAAAATTTGTCGTAATCACGGCCGTTGAGGCCAGCACATTTTAAGTGAATAAGATTGTCGCAAAGCCAACACGATATTGCTCTATACTGATCGTCAAAACGATCAGAATGCTTGCAATTGGGTAGACAACAAGCCATTGAAAAGCCAAAATAAACACAAGGCAAAAAAAACAACAAAAAAATATATATAAAAATTTAAATAAACAGCACAAAGATAATTATCGATAAAAAATCAATAATTACAAATAAAACAAAGAGACAGCTAGAGTACACAGCACAAGAGAGAGTGCAAGAACAGTTATAAGACGAGCTTTGAGAGGCGGCCTTAGAAAAGTAATTACGCGGGAGGGAAGCTGAGCACAAGCACAAAGCAGAGAGAACAACAAAACCACTAGCACTGATGGTATGATGGGGGCGATGAGGGGAGCAACTGCAGAAGCAATGACGAGAGAGAACAATAAGAAAAAATAAAAACAATTTAGATGCACCAAACACTAATCACAAAAAAGAAAAAAACAAAACTGTTTAATTTGGCGAATTATGCAAATAAAACACAAGGGTTTCAAGCAAACGACACCAGCGAAAACGAAAACAAACTAGGCACAATTAAAAATTGGGAAAAAACAATATATATTAATAAAACTCAGGAGCTAAGCAAAAACACCCTTGCAGAGGGTATTATAAAATTGGTCAGATGTTTGTAACGCACAGAAGGAAACGTTTCCGACCCCATAAAGTATATATATTCTTGATCAGCATGAGAAGCTGAGTCGATATAGCCATGTCCGTCTGTCCGTCGGTGCGTACGCGTTTTACTCAGCCATCTTAAGAGCTATCAGGATGAAATTTTTTTGGGGGGCTTATTTTTACCCGGGTGAGATAAAGTATGAAAATCATCGGGATCGGACTACTATATCATATAGCTCTGGAACAAAAATTTTTGCAAAAATTGGAGTATCCCCATGAAATTTAGCAATATAATAGAATTTGATATAAAATCTCAGATCCCAAAATTTGAATTTGATCGGATAAATAGAACACAAGTTACAGTCAATACAAATCCGTTCTACGTCATCAGCAAATCAAACAGAGCACATGCATACACACACACAGACGTAGCGCTACACGTATGTATGTATGTATGTGTATGCGTGTTGTGCTTTGCTTACGGAATGATATAAGAAAAATTTGGAGTAAAAAAAGTAATAATTTGAATGTTTTGTTTGTGTATTGATGAATTGAGTTGCAAGGAAAGAAATTTCAAAATGTCAAAATATTATTGCAAAGGACTGCAAGGGTATATAAACTTTGGCATAGCCGAAGTTAGCTTCTTTGATATTTTTTATTTAAATTTAAACAAAAACACAAAAGCGACAGCAAGAATTCGCGAAATGAAAATCAAATTCGGATGCTGGAATTATTATTATTATTATTAATTAATCCGATAATGAATTTACAAACTATAGAAAAGAATTTAATCCCGAGAAAAAAATAAAAGTTGATAAGCGCAAAAAATACACGACCGTCCTCTGCAACGAGTGAAAGTTTATCTTATCTGAATTGGCGACACAGCGTCGTTGTTGTTATAATTTTTATCTATTTCGCGGTTATTATTTTTTCTATCTATACTAACTATCTTATAGGGCCCTTTGTATCCAGGGTTTGAAAACTGCGAAAACTCTCAACAGTATTGCTGTGTGCTAAATGCTTCTGCTTTGGAAACTATGTATGAACAGCCGAAGCAAAAGCAACAGCAAATGAAGTAAGTAAGTCGTCTCGCCGACTTAGGTATATCATACACCAGTAAAACAAATATTTCAAATTTGTAATGAATGCATTTGCCTATTTTAAAAAAACCAAAAACCTTTATATGCATAACTTGGCTACTTTTAGTCCGATTTTGATCAAATTTGGTATTTTGCTGGGTATTAGTATCAAATTTAAGTGTGCCAAATGACGGGTGATAACCAATTTTTTCAAATTTCAGGGGCGGAAAGGGGCGTGGCAATATGTTTATACTCAAAAAATTTGCGCATTTACTAAGCGAATATACATACCAAATATGGTGTCTCTAGCTATAATAGTTTTTGAGATAAATGTTTTTTTTAAATTGCGGTGGCGGAAAGAGGCGTGGCAAAAATTTGAAATAAACTCGATCACTCTACATACTACATGAGCCTACATACCAAATTTGGTGGCTCTATCTCTTATAGTCTCCGAGATCTAGGCGCTCATACGGACAGACTGACGGACATGGCAAGATCGACTTGGCTGTTGATACTGATCAAGAATATAGATACTTTATGGGGTCGGAAAAGCTTCCTTCTGCCTGTTACATACATTTTGGCGACTTTAATATACCATTTCACCCTATGGGTGTATAAAAATCAACGGAAAATATTTAATTGTGGAAACAACCAATATAGCTTGTTATACCCTTGCAAAAAGTTCATTATAGCTATAAACGACTGTGCCAAATTTGATCAAGATCGGGTGAATATATCAAATAGCTCCCATTGGAACGATCGGTCCAAAACGATTGCTTTCATTTATCATATAGCTCCCATATGAATGATTTGTCGATCAATAACTTTAGAGTAATGTTTGCGAAAGAACGGCCCAAAATCTTAACATAGGAAATAACGAAGTTATTGATCAAAGTCAATGTTTTCGACCGATCATTCCTATGGGAGCTATATGATATAGGCACCCAATCTTTATCAAATAAATAATAAAAAAAAAAAATCAAATAAAAAAAGAATTTAAAAAAAAAATTCGGCAGAGTCATTAACAGATAGGGTTAAGAGTTCATGCTGTATTGTCATTATCTACTTAAATATATAATAATTTGCTAGACATTGATGCTTAACGATAATACATATATTATGATTTAAGTTGGGGAGAACATTGAATTAAAAAACCCCTTGAATATACATTTAGATAAAACTTACGACTAGGACTAGAAATTATGCTAGGATATTTATATGAGGATACGTTCGAGCCTCACCGCCACTATTTGAACATTTGCTCTATGGTGCAGTTCGCTTGTGGAAAAATGCCAGGGCAGATTATACATAATTTTAAGTAATTTGTTTTGAGTGACTTGTAGTTTTTTAACATGACAGTTCGCGATATCAGCCCAGACCGGTGCTCCGTAGAATAGTACAGTTTGAAATATTGATCTGAATAGATACATTTTGTTCACTGAGCTCAGTTTGGAGTTTCTACTTATTATAGAGTAAAGAGAGCGAGTTAGCAGATTTATTTTGTGTCTGACTTGACGGGTGTGTTCATTGAAGGTTAATTTCTTGTCTAATATATCTCCAAGGTACCTAACATGTTGTTCACACTTTACATCCACTTGGTTTAATCTGATATGATATAATCCAGCACCTATATCAATTTACTGAGACATAGCCTTGCCTATATGCACTTTAAAGGAACGATCTTTTAAAAAACTTTGAATTAGCTTTATTAACCCTGGACGAGTTGACAACGTATTTAACTTGAACAACTGACCATCGTGTCAGACCGAGTCAAAAGCTGCCTTAATGTCCAGCAGAATCATGCCAGTGGACTTGGCTCTTTGAAAGTTTGATCTGACAATAATATTGATTCTAACAAGGGGCTGAATTGTGTTCCTGACGAAAACCAAATTGCTCTGGCGGTAGTATTTCATTGTCTTCAATAAATAAATTCAATTTACTCTTAATAACTTTTTCTAGGATTTTACTAGTTGACGACAACAGACTAATTGGACAATAGGAAGAAGGGTGTTCAGCAGGTTTGTTGCTCTTTTTGATGGCGATTACTTTGGCAGCTTTCCAATCTTTTGGGAAATAGCAGAGTCGTAGGCATTCGTTCATAATTTTTGTTAGATAATCTATCCCCTTCTTAGGCAATACCTTTAGGCATATATTTTCTATGATATTTAGACCCGCTGCTTTTTTGTTTTTAAGTGTTTTGATGATAGACGAAACTTCAGCATGTTTCATAAAATACGTTTCGGATGGTGTTGGAGAGCATGAGTTTAAGTTATCGACGAAGCTTTTCACCTCAGCCATGGTCGATGAATTACTAAGGTTATTTGTCAGAATATGGTTGACCTTAAAAGTTTCTGATAATACATTTACCTTTTCTGGGGTAGTGTACATCATTGCATTGTTCTTAAGAATGGGAATATCGACCAGCTTTTTCTACAGCACTTTTGAAAGATTCCAAAAGAGAGAAGCACCGGGGTTTAGCGAGGAAAGGAAATTATTCCAAAATTCGTTTCTGAATTTGGCAATCTCTTTATTTATTTCCTTACTTAGGCAAAATCGTCTAGCTGTTGTTGAGCTATTTGTTTTTTCGGAATGCTGACGATCTTAGCGCTGTGTATGGCATTATTAACAAAAAGCTACAGAATTATCTAAGTCCTCAGTGTTATTTATAGCGATCCTTTCTGTGCTAGTCAGAAGTAATGAAACGGTTTTAACAAATTTCCTCCAGTTTGCTTTTTTCATGTCGAAACCAACCGGTTTAGAACTGCGAACATTACTGCACAAAGTGATTTTGACAGGTAGATGATCAGAAGCAAGATCGTTCATGACAATTGTGGTGGTGATACTTGCGCGGCAATTTGTAAGAAAAATATCAAAGAAGCTAACTTCGGCTATGCCAAAGTTTATATATACCCTTGCAGTCCTTGGCAATAATATTTTGACATTTTGAAATTTCTTTCCTTGCAACTCAATTCATCAATACACAAACAAAACATTCAAATTATTACTTTTTTTACTCCAAATTTTTCTTATATCATTCCGTAAGCAAAGCACAACACGCATACACATACATACATACATACGTGTAGCGCTACGTCTGTGTGTGTGTATGCATGTGCTCTGTTTGATTTGCTGATGACGTAGAACGGATTTGTATTGACTGTAACTTGTGTTCTATTTATCCGATCAAATTCAAATTTTGGGATCTGAGATTTTATATCAAATTCTATTATATTGCTAAATTTCATGGGGATACTCCAATTTTTGCAAAAATTTTTGTTCCAGAGCTATATGATATAGTAGTCCGATCCCGATGATTTTCATACTTTATCTCACCCGGGTAAAAATAAGCCCCCCAAAAAAATTTCATCCTGATAGCTCTTAAGATGGCTGAGTAAAACGCGTACGCACCGACGGACAGACGGACATGGCTATATCGACTCAGCTTCTCATGCTGATCAAGAATATATATACTTTATGGGGTCGGAAACGTCTCCTTCTGTGCGTTACAAACATCTGACCAATTTTATAATACCCTCTGCAAGGGTATAAAAATCAAGGGTTGATGCCTGACTTCTTCTACTGGCAGGAATGTATGTACATATGTATGTATGTATGCTCAGCCGGGAAAGAGATACTGACGTTGTCTGTGGTTAAAATGTCTTGTAGTAAATTATCCCAAGCATTTGCCCTGCAACAGCCCCAAGTTCTGTGCCGGCAATTAAAATCGCCACCCACAAAATCCCCCGTTTCTGTTTATTAACAATCTCATGTCGGCCGAAAATTTTTGCTTGTTTTCTGAGTTTGACCTCCCACCTGGAAAATAGCAGCAATATACTGCAATATGACGTCTTGTGTTATCTTGAATACTTTGAGTATTTGGAACTGGGAGTAGACTATGATGAATAGTTTTCTAAACTATAATTGGCACGCCTCCACCTCTGGAATTTTGTCTATCATATCTGTAAACATAAAAGTTCCAAACATATGGACCGAGTGATACCACCAAGTTTGCGAAATGAAATCTAAGTATATTATCCGAGTTAGCTAACAGACTTATGGACCGAGTGATACAACAAAGTTTGCGAAATGAAATCTAAATATATACTTAGATTAACTTGTTTAGTAGTTTTGGAGTCCTTTGAGAGACATATTTCAGTATTATCCGAGTTAGCTAACTGACTAACCCTAGCGGGACTTACCATTAATATAAGGAAAAACAGTTTTTGTCTTTTCTTATATTATCCCGAGTACATACTGAAGACTTATTAGCTATTACCTTAGCGAATGGTTTCGATCTGTCGTCAGACGCCTTCGACTCTGACGAGTATCGAGTATAGATTTAAAAGCTAAAACTTAATTAAAGCAGTCACAGTTACCGGATGTCAAGGTTATAGACAAATACATATTTCGGCGAACAGAACACGCATCAGGTGTTCGTGTAGCTGATGAAATGTAGTGGAAGCTCGTCTCGTCGTGCTGATCAAGAATATATATACGTTATATGGTCGGAGATGCTTCCTTCTAAGCGTTGCACACTTCTGAACAAAATTAATATACCCTTTTTGCAAGGGTATAAAAAGTCAAATGCATTTGTCTTTTACATCATTCGCCAAAGCAAAAGAATGTTAAATATGTTTTTTATTTTAATTGCTTGATATTATTTTTAAGTGTGTCACGGTTTGATAGCGTTCCTCCCTTTCCCTCCCAATATGCTATGCTTTATTTAGGATAACAATGTTTTAGACGATCCGCCTCACGCCAACCGGTTTCAACGGCTCCATTAACCGAAGAATTGTGAGTTTTACTGGATGCCTCACCAGCAAATTGCAGGCGGGTACGACCATTTGCCGAGGTTAGTGGTGCCTCCAGATCCCAGGGAAAAGTTTGCAATTTATCAGCCAATATGGAACAATAGCTAACACTGCCACGGAAATACGGGCTCATGTAGAATTGAGTGCGCTTAATACCCTTCAATTGGGATAATTTGTAATTAAGGAATTTGCTAAACAGCCACAACAGACCCACTTGCACTTTCTCTTCCGTTAGAGTTGCCATTTGCTGAGCATGCTCACCAATTATCCAACCTTGTAGCAATCTTGGCTGATGGGTCACATGATGAAAGCCTCGAATACTCTCCAGCCAAAAGGATTCTGTCTTACGCAAATCCTCCAAATCTTTATCCAGCCAAAAGAAATCAAAACCCACACATTCATTGGGTGTTGGTGGGGCAGCAAATTCCAAATAAAATTTATCGAGAGTGCCCAATTTAAGGCCATCGGCGGCACGAACTTTGGCCTCTGGTAAAGCAGGCACAAAGAGGGTACGATGATGTTCTTTCAGATAGCCAAGAGAACCGGTATATATCACATGATCGGCCTTTATAATCTCACCATTATCACATCGTATGGAAACATCATCCGAACCTGATAGATTGATCTCGGCAATGCAATTATTTAGTGTCACATGCCCATTGAGAACACCAAAATCATCGGGTTTATTGGGATCAGCTTTCATCAGAATGGTAAAGAAACTGGCAAAACCCTTGTCACGCCAATTGAGCAAGTTATCACCCTCCGAGGGTACAGCATAACTATTCTTTGGCCACCACAGAATCCAACGATTTGGGTGTCACATAATCATCTAGGGATCCTTAGAGCCCCTCTATTCCCTCATATTTGGCAGCAATGCCACGCAAAATATTACTAGTTTGCTGTGGCAAAATCTCCTTATTGGAACGGATATAAATCGTTGAGCTATAAAAATCTCCTGTCCGATCTAGAACATTGAGATCTTTCACAAGTGCATAGTTATCTAGACAAGGATGGAACACATAAATTGCTGATTGCTAAAATTTGATTGGTTATTCTGGTTACCATTAAATGTTGTCCTTTTATAATTATTTTGCCATATCTGCCTTTTTGGTACTACAGTTTCTGACAATTTGTTACCGGAATCTACTTTGATATTATTTTTTAGATAATCATTATTTAATTAAACCATTGCCTTTTGAATATTTTCATTTTGTACTGGCTCTGGGATATCTACTTTTTCTTCCCCAGTCACTTTACTTCCAATGTGAGGTCCTGCCGGGGGGGATAAATTTATTTTTTGAGTTTTGTTGTTGTATTTGTTTTGACATTTACCTTTATTCTTTTCCCAATGTTGTTCAAAACCTGTGACATCTATTGTTGTTGCCACTACAGATTTATTCTGATTTGATTTGGTGCATCCCGAGACGATCCAACCAAATTGAGTATTTTGGCCTAGCAGGCCATCAATCTTTGCAATTCCCCCTTTTAAGATTTGGGTATATACGTTTACCCCCATTATTATATCAACCTTATGACACTGGGCATTATGACATGCACCCTTTATATTATTATCGCTATTAACACTACTTTACATGATTATTATACAATTCTTTTATTTTCATTTTCACTACGACAGATTCAAAACGAAAAGGGCTGCATTATATCTTCAATTAGGTCGACTCCTTGTTTATTGGATAGAGATCTTTCATCTGACGGCAAAAAATATATGAGTCTGATTTGTATATCTAACAATTTAAGGAATTGAAGGAGGGTGTAAAAGACCATGCTATCGTGTGCCCAAATTTGACAAATTTCAACATCATGAATTTATTGATAACGGTTCCATTTGTAAATGCACTAACCATTCGAATACCTACTTTCGTGTCACAATGGCCAAATCAGAAAAAACTTAGAGCATTTTTCAAAAATTTTACATTGACTTTTTTGGTCCCTATCCCAGGAGAAAACTAGGATATATAGGGATCTTTGTAGTTCTCGATCACTTCACTAAATTTCCTTTTTTAAAAGCTGTTCGAAAATTTACTGCAGATGCTGTTATTACCTATCTGGAAACAGAATTGTTCCATTGTTTTGGCATTCCGGAAGTTGTTGTATCAGACAACGGACCTCAGTTGAAATCTCATCCGTTTAATGCACTGCTGGAGAAATATAAAGTTCGACATTCCTTAACCGCATCGTATGCCCCGAAACCAAATGCGTCGGAACGGGTGTTACCTGCAATAAAGTCTTACGTGAACAAAGATCTGACTAATTGGGATGAAAATCTTAGTTCAGTGGCATGTGCGCTAAGATCTAGTTGGCACTCGGACATCAGTGATAGTCCGTGCCGTGTATGTTTTGGCCAACAAATGATTACGAACGTTGCAACTTACCCTCTGTTAAGAAGTTTAAACCTATTAGAGGATAGATCTATTCAGTTTGACCGTACTGATTCTCTGGAATTAATTGGTAAGACTGCGATCAAGGCTGTAGCAAAACAGCATGAACGCAACGAAAAAACATATAATTTGAGAAGTCGAGACGTGTCATTTCAACCAGGTCAAGAAGTTTACCGACGTAATTTTCAGTTAAGTAATTATGCAAAGGGTTTCTCAGCCAAGTTAGCTCCAACGTTTATAAAAGCCAAGGTCCGTCAACGGGTTGGGACCAGTTATTACGAATTAGAGGATATGCAAGGGAGAATGATAGGGAAATTCCATGCAAAAGACATTAAACAATAGGGCATCAGTTATTGTTTTCTTTACTCCAGGCGGAGCTAGATTAACTACTCGAATCCTTAACCTTAATTTAGTACTAATCCTAAGTTAGGTACTATCTTCAGTAATTTCGGATAATATTCATTGTCATAGCCCATGTGGTCAGAAAGAACCCATGGAACAATGCGCGAAGCGAAATTGTAAAGCTTGTTTGTTTCCTAACGAATTATAAAGTATGAATTTTCTTAGGAAATGAATGCTGCCCTGTCTTTAAGTTTAGAAATTAATAAAATATTTTTCTTTAAAATGAACTTCCTGTAAGTGTAAAATAATGGGAACCATGCAACCAACTGGGAAATTAAAAGAGGCGTAAACATGTTGGAGGGATCCTCAATTCAGACGTGGCCCGAGGATCATGGTAGGGTGGGCGCTCTCATGTTTAGACCAATAGGCTGGCATGAAATAGGCCAACATGTTTGCAACGTGATGCTACATGGATTAACGTGTTTTGTTTTCTGTTTTCTCCCACATTCTTTTTAACTAAACTTATACCCTTATACCCTGGTGTCTTTAAGTACCAGAATTTAAAATTTACGTCTGTATCGAAAATAAGTAAATAGTTATGGCTAATTTTCTATCCTGTATCCCAACCCCAGACGACTTGATCCTAGCCGAAACTATCGCGCACTCGGTCAGCGCTATGAAAGAACATCTGCTCAACACTCCATGTGAGATTCAACGTTACATGCTACAATATATATGTATATGTACCCTTCAATACCAAATTGTCGCCGCCGACAATTTCGCCCAATTTTCCGAGCCACTGACGTCGGCAGAAAAAAATTCTGCCAGCGTATTTCATGCTGAGTTTAGCCGACGGCACCCGAACGAGCTTATGTCGTCATCGACTCTCGATCGGCTGCCGAAAAAAAACGTAGAAAAAAACTTCGTATATTTCGTATATTTGAGAGAAAAAAAAATTGGGCAAGAAGTAATCATGCAGCAGCAAAGAAGATTTTATGCTTCGATGATTATTTTATACCCTAATTAATTATGAATAAAAATAAAATTGATGGCGGATTAAATCTTTATGTACAACAATTATATAAATATAATTTATATTTTATTTATATGTACCCTGATTATGCAATTAATGAATCCGGTACGTTTAGTATTCTTATTGTATATCATATTTACATACAGTTTTGCATAGTCGGCTATGCTTAATTACACTCTTTGTTTTCGGCACGCGACATAGCGGAAGATGGAAAGCAAAATTTGACAAAGCGAAGATGAAACTTTGCATTGTTGTTTTTGTTTACCATTTGGGCTCGCGCCACTTCCTAATTTTCGTTTGTAAGTGTTGTTGTTATACCCTTGCAAAAAGGGTATATTAATTTTGGTCAGAAGTGTGCAACGCATAGAAGGAAGCATCTCCGACCATATAAAGTATATATATTCTTGATCAGCACGACAAGACGAGTTCAAATAACCATGTCCGTCCGTCCGTCCGTCCGTCCGTCCGTCTGTCCGTCCGTCTGGATCGATGCGAACTCCTCCTAGACCGTAAGAGCTACAGAGCTGAAATTTTGCACGTAGGCTTGTATATACTGCAGGGTTTGTATATCTCGGGTTCAGTCGGATCGGACCACTATATCATATAGCTCCCATACAAACGTCAAAGTCACGAACAGTGACTTTTCTCAATAACTTCGTTATTTTATCAGCAATTGCCATAAAAGTTGGTATTGGTCAGTTTTGTGTTTTTATAAATCGGGTGACTATATCATATAGCTCCCATACAAACGGCAAAGTCACGAACAGTGACTTTTCTGAATAACTTCACTATTTTTTGAGCTATTGTCGTGAAATTTAATATAAGTAAGTTTATTGTAATTGTAAACCACTGTGCCAAATTTGATCAAGATCGGGTGACTATATCATATAGCTCCCATAGGAACGATCTGTCAAAAACAGTGATTTTTGTCAATAACTTCGTTACTTGTGATGCGATTGCTTTCAAATTAAACATTTGATAGTTAAATATATCTGTTAATGACTATGCCGATTTTGATGAAGATCGGGTGACTATATCATATAGCTCCCATAGGAACGATCGGTGGAAAACAGTGACTTTGATTAATATCTTCGTTATTTCCGAAGATTGTAGGACGTTCTTTCGCAAACATTAGCCTTTTTAGATAAAACTTTTTTCCTTGTGATGGCTATAGGTAAGGAAAGAGTTACTAAAAAAGATGCAAGGGTATACAAACTTCGACGCGGTCGAAGTTAGCCCCGGCCCTCTGGTTTTTTATTTCCTTTTGTAAGCGCGTCGCTATGCACTTTGCGTTTCTCTGTGCATTTGCGATAGATTTTCGTAAGAGCAGGAGTGAAGTGTTTTAATAAAAAATTAATTTTCAGTGAAAATAAAGGTAAGTGCAATTTAATATTATTTAGATTAAGCACAATAAAATTTGAAATAGTTACATATGTATGTACATATATATTTTGCTGGCAAAAAGTGTTTTTTTTTTTTTTTTTGCTTTGAAATACAACACTATGTACATATGTACATATGTATATGTTGTTAGTGTTTAATAAATAAATAAATAAAAAAAATTAATAGCTTTATTTGTACTTGAATGCAAATAAAGATTAATGCAAGAAACTAAAGCAAAAGCAGTGAAAAATTAGTGGATAAATTAAAGAATGAAAAGTGAAAGCAAAATAAAAACAAAGTGTTTTGCCAGCAAAATTGAGTAATGCATATACCAGGTTCAATCCCGGGCCGTTCCCAAAAAAAATATTTTCTTTTATTTTTTTATAATTTTATTTTTTTTACGTTAAAAAATTAACCATACAATGTGCCAAGTTTAAATATTTTTTTGTGGTCTAATTATGAAAACTAATTATGAAAGAAAATCAAATCAATTAATTCGTAATTGGTTTACAATTGCTGAATTCTCGTTTTAATTGTTTTTTTTATAACAAATTATTTATTATTATTGTAAAATATAAATTATCATAAATTATCCAATTTTGTGTTTACTTCAATATTATTGTAAATAAAAAGTAAAAAAAAAAAAAATTCAAAAAATCAACAAATATATTGTCTGAAAATAAAAACTTATTTAAAAAGTTTAAAAAAACATAAATTCAAATCAAATATGGCATACTTTTACTTATGGTTTATTTTTTAGACAAAAAATAAAATTATTCTAAAATAAAAGATAATTTTGTTCTTTTTAAATTTGAAAACTTACCTCCTCATTAAGTTAAGTAAAATTATTCAAATATATGTACATATATATGTATACTTTCTTTTTTTCAGCCCCTTTTGTTTTAAATTAAAGGTAGTACATTTTTGAAATATGTATAAATTTAGGAAAATGCTGAGTAGTAGGCAAATGCGTAGGTTAGTAAAGAGGGAGAGAGACGCTTTAAATTCAAGAAGTGCGTCTCTAGAATTAGGATCTATTCAAAACATACAAGAAAGTGGCCAGTTTCAGGCAGTCAGCGAATTCATGTCAGTTGAGGAAGAAACTGTGGCCACTATAGGAGATATGATAGGTAGCGTAGATTGAAATTGAAAAATTGGTACTTAAAGCATAAACCAAAACGAAGCTGTGCTATTGAATTAGTGAATATTTTAAATTCACATAATTTAAAAGTTAAGCCCTTCTATAAGTTTAATTGCTCCGAAAAGCCTGACATTGCTGTAATAGGAGGCGGCACCTATTTACATATAGGCTTGTCGAAGCAATTAAATAAACTTTCTATTTTGCCCAAGATTCCCGATGTATTAAGCATCGATATTAATGTCGACGGACTTCCGTTGTTTAAAAGTTCGCGTGCGCAATTGTGGCCCATACTTATTCGTTTAAATAATATTTATAAATGCCCTGTTTTGCCGATCGGAGTATTTATGGGTCACAATAAGCCATTTAACTCCGATGAATTTTTGTCCAAATTCACACTTGAGTTGTCCGAGATTATTCAAAATGGCTTAACCATTGGAAATAAAAAAGTTCACTTAGAACTTCGCGGTATTGTGTGTGATGCTCCTGCAAGAGCATTTGTTACTGGCACGCCTGGTCATACTTACAGTCACGGTTGTAGCAAATGCATTCAGGTGTCACGAAAAGTTGACTCTGTTTTGACATTCAGCACTAAAAGTGCTGAATTAATATCAGATGAAGACTTTCGCAATAGAAAGTATCCGTCGCATCATCAAGCCGAATATTTAAACATTCAGTCCGCATTTGAAAAAATTGGTGTTTTAATGATAACACAAATACCATTCGACTGCATGCATCTTGTTGAATTGGGTGTCATGCGTAAATTTTTGACTAGAATAAATACAAATAAAGTTGTCAGTAAAATATAATAAACTGACAAAGAAAAGATATCCGAAGCCTTAATATCGATGCGAAAATATATTCCGAAAGAGTTTGCAAGAAAGCCGAGATCATTAGTAGAGCTTGCGAATTGGAAGGCAACTGATTGTGAGTACAGACAGTTTTTGTTGTATACTGGGATTGTAGCTCTTAAAGATACAATGAATGGTGACCAGTATTGCGAGTTTTTATTGCTTCACTGTGCTTACAGGTTGCTATGCTCCCAAAAACAAAGACACAGTAATGTGGAAACTTCTCAGCGAATGCTGAACTTATTTGTTGAAAATTTTCCACTGGTTTTTGGGGAAAACAGTGTTTCCTACAATGTTCACAGCTTAGTCCACTTAAAAGAGACTGTTGGGCAAATCGGTGATCCGATTTCAGGCTCCTCATACTCTTTCGAAAATTATTTGCAAACTCTTAAGAGATTTGTCCGAAAGCCGACACAAATTTTACCACAAATATATAGGAAAATCACAGAAGATACTTTTATAGCGGAGGCAGAAGAAAAAATAGAGTTAGTTGAGAACTTCATAAAAATTAAAGGATGCACTCTTAGCAATAGAAGGCCAGATAATTTTTGTTTCATAGGTGAAAGCATCCCATTTCAGGTAGTTTCTTTCACAGAGCAGCTTGGTGAAATATTTATTGTAGGGAAACGATTTGCAGAGATTAGAAGTTTTTTTAATGAGCCTATAAGCTCAAGCAGTATAGGAATATATTTCACCGATTTAGAAATGGCATCAACTTTGGAAAAGTTTGCTGTGTCCGATTTTGTGACCAAAGCGGTAGCCATGCCGTATAAGGGGGGTTTAGTAGTTGTTCCCTTGCTGCATGTGTAGGTAGTTCGAAATGGGGGGATGTCTGCATTTTTTTAACATAAACTAATAAAATCTTTTACTTTAGAATGGCCGACCAACAACCACCAACGAAAATAATGAGGATGACTTTTGAGTCGGTCTCGCGGAGTAAGTATTTCTGTTATTGCATAATCCAATTCAATGTCATAATTATAATTCATTTCAGAAGCAGATGCTAGTACGCAGACCGAGGAGGAGCTGGCCAATAGCCACACCAAGGCCATAATGGCGGAATTGGCGACGATTAAGGATGCCATGGCAGCCCAGACGGCGCTGATCCGCCATTTGGCGACGTCCAAGAAGACCAGCGTGGTGCACCGGGTGTGCTATCGTTGGAGTCGGTGGTGGAACTGTTTGATTTGGAGGAGCAGATTACGCCGGAGAGTAGCGAAGATTATGTAAGTATATTGGCATTAAAAAGAATGTAGTGAATTTTAATGTTTCTTTTATTTTTACAGACCTCCCAAGTGTCTGCCCTCCTCGGACAAGCGGCTTTACAGAAATCCATTAAAAAAATTTTGTCCGAAAATATAATTGAAAGCCACAATATGGACGGCAAAAATGGAAAGCTGAGCCTTCGAGCCTACCCGAAGGTTTTAAATATAATACTGGGTACGTACAATAATTGAAAGCATTCCAATTTCTTTCTATTGAAAAGTACTTTCTATCTGGCAACTCTTACACTTTATATTTGTACTCATTACTCATTACTCATTAAATTAGTCTTCTATCATCTTGCAAACTGCACACACGTCTTTTAATAGGTTATGGGCCCAGGCCACGCATACAAGAAAAGACAAAAGAAGAATGACCAATATATATCCGTGTGAAAAGTTAAGGGGCCGCGAAAACTACGATGTTTGGAAGCGGCAGGCCCAATCTTACCTAGTGATGAAAGGTTGTTGGAGTGTGGTGTGTAATGGACCAGCAGAGAAGGAAGAGTCACTAGACGAGAGAGCGCTCGCGGAGATTACGCTGATGATTGAGTCGACCAACTACGCACACATCGCCAAATCCAAATCAGCGAAAGAGGCTTGGGATGCTTTGGCGCAGGCGTTTGAGGACAGCGGATTGACTCGGAAAGTAGAGCTGCTTAAAAAGTTGGTACAATTAAATCTGGAGCAGTTTGATTCGACACAGGAGTATGTCAACGAAATGATTATGACTGCCATTAAGGTAAACAATGCTGGGCTTTGCATAAGTGACGAGGTAACGGCATCACTGATGCTTGCTGGATTACCTAATGAGTATCAGGCATTGGTCATGGCAGTAGAGAACTCCAAGTCTACATTAACTGTCGACAATGTAAAAGGTATGTTGTTACAAGACGTGAAGTTTGACAACAACGCTGGAATCAATTCGAATGCCATGTACTCAAGAGCATCAAAGCAAGCTAAGAGGGACAAAGCAAAGTTAAACAACCGTTTTGGGAAAACAGTTATTTGCTACGCATGCGGTGGTAAAGGGCATATGCGAAAAGTATGCCCAAGCGTAGTGGAAGAAGAGAGAAGCGATGAAGAGAAAGCAGCTCTTGCATCGAATACTTCGCTCTTAGTAAATGCAAATCTACATGTAGGCAAGAGCGAAACAGTGTGGTACATTGATTCTGGTGCTTCAACTCACATGACAAATGATCGGAGATTGCTAAGCAACGAATCTGAGGTTAGCAACAAGAGCGTAATAATAGCGAACAAAGAGAAACTGCATGTAAAAAGCAGTGGCGATGTAGGAATCTTGTTCCATGTAAAAGGCAAATCAGTTAAAGGTAATATTCATGATGTAGAGTATGTTCCAAATTTGTGCGGAAATCTGTTATCTGTAAGCCAAATGGCAAAAAAGGGAAAAAGGATTGTTTTCGAAAAGAACCATTGCTACATCTTTGAGAAAAATATTTTGAAAGCCACTGGCTATCTGCAAAATGGTCTGTATCGACTGAATTGTGAACTGCCAAAGGTAGAGAAAGCCTTGGTCGCAATAAATGGATTCGAACAATGGCATCGTAGAATGGGCCACATTTGTGACACAAAATTACAGCTGGTAAAAGAAGCCACCGATGGTGTTGAATACTCTGTTAATGAATCGTGCCGGGATAAATTCATTGTGTGCCTTAAAGGAAAACAAACTCGTATAATAACCAAGCAGCCTGGAATCCGTGCCGAAGGTCTTTTAGATCTTGTCCACTCTGATGTGCTTGGACCATTGAGAGTCAAGTCCTTTTCTGGTGCAAGATTTATGCTTGTCTTCGTTGATGATTACTCTCGGAAGGTGTTTGTGTACCCAATTAAGGAGAAGTCAGATGTAGTCAGGAAGTTCGAGATTTTCAAAAATCTGGCAGAGAACCAAACAGGGCGAAAAATTCGCATTTTGCGTTCTGACAATGGGAAGGAATATTGCAACCAAGAGCTTGAACATTTTTTGCAGAATGCAGGTATTCTGCATCAGACTACAGCGCCGTATAACCCTGAGCAGAATGGAGTCGCAGAGCGGATGAATCGCACCCTCCTGGAGAGAGTGCGCTGCATGTTGCTGGACTCAGCATTGCCCAACATTTATTGGGCGGAAGCCGCTAACACTGCAGCTCATATAACTAACCGAATGCCTTGTCGTGGAAATAGCTCATCTCCTGAAGAACTTTGGACTGGATCTAAGCCAAACTTAAAGTATATGCGCATATTTGGTTGTACAGCATTGGCTCATATCCCAAAGCAAAAGCGTGGGAAGCTAGATGCTAAATCTGAAGAATGTATTTTTGTAGGATACAGCGACACTTCGAAAGCATATCGACTTTACAGGAAATCTGATCGTAAGTTTTTAATAAGTAAGGACGTCGTTTTCATCGAAAATAATTGCAGAGACTCAACACAGCATTTGACGTTTGCACCAGTCGTGCGATACACTTCCATGCGCGTGCTGTTTGCTGCAGCTGCTAAGTATGGGTTGACAATTTATCAACTGGATGCTGTAACAGCTTTTCTTAATGGCGATTTACAAGAAGAAATCTACATGCGTCAGCCTGAAGGCTTCGACGATCAATCAGGAAAGGTCTGTCGCCTCAATAAATCGCTCTACGGGCTTAAGCAGGCAAGCAGAATCTGGAATGAAATGCTGAACAAGGTTCTACTAGGCTTTGGTCTTCAACGTGGCGAAGTGGATCAGTGTGTATACCATTACGTAACTGGATCCACCATGGTATATGTGGCAGTATATGTTGACGATATATTAATTTTAAGCAACAACAAACAAATGGTAGCTAAAATCAAGGGCGAGCTATCGCAGAAATTTAACATGAAAGATATGGGCGAAGTTTCGTCGATTTTGGGCATGCGTGTTCGACACAATAAGACCGAAGGCACAATTAAAATTGATCAGTCTAATTATATTGCAGGAATTCTAAAAAGATTCGGAATGGATGATTGCAAAGCAGTGTCAACGCCGGTGGATATCGGACAGAGTCTTTCAGCTGACATTGCACCCAAATCTGAAGCCGACATTGAAGATATGAAGAAGGTTCCGTACTTAGAGGCTATTGGTTGCCTACTATATGCTGCCCAGAACACTCGTCCTGACATAAGTTTTGCTGTCAACATGTTGAGTCGCTTCTCTTCCAATCCAGGAATGGTTCACTGGACCGCCGTTAAACGTGTGATGAGATATCTGAAAGGAACTCTCAACAAATGCATATCATATCATGCTACTGGAGATGACTTAAAGGGTTTTTGTGATGCTGATTGGGGCGGAGACCTCGATGGAAGGAGATCAACATCAGGATACATTTATGTACAACAAGGTGGAGCAATATCGTGGTGTTCCCAACGGCAGAGGACCGTTGCACTGTCCTCTACAGAAGCAGAATATATGTCAGCAGTATCTGCCATCCAAGAAGCCATATGGTTATTGCGCCTGCAGAGGGAACTTCGTCTCATTGATACCAATAAGATCGTGCTAGGTTGTGACAACAAGAGTGCGTTGCACATTGTTGTAATATTGGTTTGGTTGGCTTAGTATTAGTTTAGTTTTTAATAAAAGCACAATAATCTTTTTAGTTGTTTTATGATTGATTTTATTTTATTAGATTTTATTTTATTAATTTTCACACGACCAGCCACTTACACGTTTCGAATAGGAAAGAGAAAGTAAAGAAGACAGTGTGCCCGTACATTAATTTTTTTAGGCTTTTCATAATGTTATTTTTGCAGGTTTAAATAACGTCGCAACTTTAGCAATGTTATGTTATTCAACACGCCCCCTCAAAAATTACATTATATTAATTTTCAAAAAAACAAATTCAAATAATAATTCAATTACTGTGACTGGTGCGTGTACTCTGGGAGGTATTACAATATGATCTGGCATTCACCATTAAGATTGGAAAACCCCAGAAAAACCAATCAGATCATTTATATCATTTAAGCAAAACAAACATTATTTTCATTTCAAAAAGTTACGTTAAACATTACTTAAAAATTAACTTCAGTTTAGTTTATGAGATTTTGTTAAATTGTATATTTTGTTTCTTTTGACTTCTCAAAGCAGTCCCATCTTGCCTCTCAGCTCCATGAACCTTCTAGTAGATAACGGTTTTGTAAAAATATCAGCCAGTTGATTTTCTGTGGGAATATACTCAATAGAAATAAGATTATTTTCAACTTGCTCTCTGGCAAAATGATATTTAATATCTATGTGCTTTGACCGCTTATGACATGATGAACTACTGGCTATGCTTATACAACCCTGGTTATCTTCAAATATTTTTATAGGTTTGTCTAATTTAATATAAATACTTTTTGAAAGAGACTTCAGCCATAAGGCTTCTCTTACAGCTTCAAACAAGGCCATATACTCTGCTTCAGTAGATGATGCCGCTACTGAATTCTGCCTTTTTGTGTTCCAACAAATAAGATTTGAATTAAACATTTTAAAAAGATAACCTGTTGTGCTTTTTCTATCAGTTTCATTCCCACCCCAATCGGAGTCAACATAGCCAACGAACACATTTTCAAAATCAATATTTTTTTTAAAAATTAGTTTCATGTCAATGTTTCCTTTAAGGTATCTCAGAACCCTTTTTAAACCTTTCCAAAGTTCTATATTATTTTTATTAGTATATCTACTTAGAATATTGACGGCTGTTGCAATATCCGGACGAGTACAAAGCATAATGTACATTAAACTTCCAATCAAATTTCGACAAGGAGCATCGTATGTGTCGTCTGAGTTTAACATTTCATAATTTAGTTTACTTGGAAGTGGATTATTTACAGATTTACATTCCTCCATATTAAATTTAGTTAAAACCCTTTTTATATATGCAGATTGGCTTAACAATATCTGATCTTGGCATATTTCAATTTTTATTCCAATAAAGTGTCGTATTTCCCCAAGATCTGTCATTCTAAACTTTGTCATAAGATATTGTTTGAAACTGCTCATTATTTTTAAGTCTGATGTCGCTATTACTAAATCATCCACATATAATAACACATAAATATTTTTATTTATATTTCCTTGATCTTGAACATATATACACGGATCAACAGGAGAATTCTTAAATTTACACTCCTTTAGCGCTTGCTCAAACACTTCAAACCAGCACCTTGCTGCTTGTTTGAGCCCATAAATTGCTTTATTTAATTTACATACACTTCCATCATTGCAAATAATTCCCTCAGGGACTTTCATATATATTTCTTCTTTTAGCATACCATTTAGAAATGCCGTTTTAACATCCATATGATGTACTTTAAAATTATATTGGACAGCAATAGACAACACAAGTCGAAGACTAGGAATTCTAGCAACAGGAGCGAATGTTTCATCGTAATCTATTTGATATTTTTGTGTAAAACCGCGTGCAACTAATCTTGCCTTACATCTAGCTGGATTTCCCATTTCATCATGTTTTAAAGTAAACACCCACTTACTATCTACAATATTCTTATTTTCAGGTCTTTTAACAATAGTCCAAGTATTGTTTAAGTCATGAGCGGATAATTCTACTTTAACAGCTTCTTCCCATAAATCCTTATCACTTCGACTTTTTATTTCTTCGAATAAATGAGGGGCTTCGTCAAAAATTGTGTGAGCATTGAAAAGATAGTTATTAGAACTTAATTCATCTTCGTCATAGGAAATATGTGGTTTATTTTTCAATCTTTCGCTTTTTCTAGTTGCATCATTGATAACTCTATTTGAGACTTCACAAGGCTGTTTGTCATCCTTACTCTCATTCGGGAAACTGTCTTTATTATTGTCCTTACTCTCATTCAGGATCTCTGGTACGGAACATTCCATACTCTCATTCTGGAAATTCACCTTTTCATTATCCTTACTCTCGTTCAGGATATTCGGCGTACAACATTCCATACTCTCATTCTGGAAATTCACCTTTTCATTATCCTTACTCTCGTTCAGGATATTCGGCGTACAACATTCCATACTCTCATTCTGGAAATTCACTTCTTCATTATCCTTACTTTCGTTCAGGATACTTGGTACACAACATTCCATACTCTCATTCTGGAAATTATCTTCTATATTTTCCTTACTCTCTTTCGGGAATTCAATGTTTACTTCATCCTTACTATCATTCAGAATGTCACTTTCAACAGCTCTTGAGTTTACCATATTTGTCTCATCAACTACCACATCTCTAGCAACAATGAATTTCTTATTTTCAATATCCCATAACTTATAGCCGTTAGGTTCATATCCCACAAAGATACTTTTAAACGATTTATTGTCGAATTTCCGTTTTCTAATTTTATTGTGTACGTATACAGTTGAACCAAATACTTTTAAATACTTTAAAACTGGCTTTCTATTATGCCACATCTCGTATGGTGTTGCTGCACGATCTCCAAGTGCCCTACTTGGAATTCTATTTATTATATATGTTGCTGTCAGAACAGCTTCACCCCAAAAATATTTTTCCAACTTTGCACCATTGACCATGGCACGAGCCTTTTCAGTAATTGTTCTAATCATTCTTTCTGATACTCCATTTAACTGTGGAGTATATGGTACAGTTAAATGGTAACTGATTCCTTTCTGAGTACAAAAGTCTCGCATATCGCTAGACAAATATTCCCTACCATTATCGATGTATAGGTTCACAACTTTCAGGTTGAAGTGCGCTTCACTTTTTGCCACTGTTCACGCCACCGGGTGAACAGCAGTGAGCGGCGAAGAGCAGTGAGGAGTGAGGAGGGTTTTTCGATCCTCGGCGTCTACGGTCACACCAGGAGGGGTGACTAGCTTTTCTGATGGGCGCCGCCATTTCATTCCGAATCGAGATTTTCACCCGAACACCCGTTCATCTCCTTTAACTTTGATTTTGCGATTTGTTACCTTTTAAAACCGAATCATTTCGTGTGTGTATCGGTATACCTTTGTGAATTAAATAAATCAAACATAGAATTAAAACGAAGTTTTTCGCGCGTTTTAATCATTCTACTCACGTACGAGATCCTGAAGATATTGGCACCCGCCAACCACTTGATACTATATCGGGTCCTTCCGCCCCGCCACAAACATTGGTCCTTCGAGCCGGATATCCTTCCGCTCCTCCAGCTTGCACCGGCGGAATTCCTGATAAGTACAAAATTTCATTATTCGTTTCATTTGCCCCTACATACTCATAAAAGTGTGAGGTTTTCCCGCTTCTCCATAGCGACCTACACACTTTTACATATTGTATGTACATACCTGACCTGTTCCAAGGGTCCATGGTAGTTCCTAATCCTTAGCGTGTTTGTCCAACGTTCTCGTTTTCCATTACATTTCCATTTCTTTATTTATATTTTTTTCCCCGCACTTGTCCAAATCCACCTCTTTTACATATGCATTCACATGTACATGTAACTTCCACAGCTGTTTGCCAAGTCCGCGTAAAGGGTTAAAAAACAAAAAAAATATTAAAGTGTTATAAAAAAATAGCAAAAATAATAATCCAAGTGTTCACCGCGTTTTCTTATGTGTTGAAATAATTATTTTTATTGCCAAACTAATTGCCGCACGCGCGTATCTACGTACATACACACATCGTCATCGGTTGATGTACGCGCATATGTACATATCCATGTACATATGTATCATCCCTTCACACATTTACTACCACACAAAAGGCCAAAAAAAACATTGTTTTTGTTAATAGCACTTAACGTATGCACCGCGATTTCTTGCGCGTTCGAATTAGGTGCGAAATTAATTCCCCACGCGCGTCTTTGGAACCCGGTGCACTTGCTTACATATGTACATACATACTTAGTCATACATTGCACATATGTATGTACATATCCACAACACATAATCCATTTCGGTGTCGCGCATTGATTTAACACCACCCCACCTCCAATTAAATGACAATTACTTACGTTATTTTTGTTGTGAACAACGCGTGTGCACACATATCCACATATATACTCACCGGTGTACTTATGTATGTACGTACATACATAGATCAAGCATTTGTCCACCTGCATTGATCGTTTGTTTGGTTTGCCTCCGCGCACAGCACTCGCGGCGTGTAAAAGCGTTCCTTTGTTATTGGTTTTCTCCTTTTTTGCACAACCACAAAAAAAAATTATTAACATAATTAAACAACAACATCAAAATATAATCAACGGCCGACAGCTGTTTTTTCGGAGTAGTGGTGACACGTGAGTCGAGTCGTGATATCGATAGGCGGCTCAAGCGCGCCAAGTTCAAATCACATTATTTCCGATTCCCTTTTTTTCGCCTAATTATATATCCGCCCATATTTATAACTAAATACATATATATTTTTCCAGCACTATCGTGCCCACATTTATATATCCGTCCATATTCATAAATCATATATATATAATTTTGCCCGGCCAGTATTTTGCGCACATATATATATCCGCCCATATTTATAAATAAATACATATATATATTTTTTCCAGCACTATCGGGCCCATATTTATATATCCATTCATATTCAAAAATTATAAATATATGTTTTCCGGCCAGCCTTTTGCGCTCATATATATATCCGCCCATATTTATAAATAAATACATATATATTTTTTCCAGCACTATCGGGCCCATATTTATATATCCATTCATACTCAAAAATTATAAATATTTTTCCGGCCAGCCTTTTGCGCTCATATATATATCCGCCCATATTTATAACTAAATACATATATATTTTTCCAGCACTATCGTGCCCACATTTATATCCCTCTCTATATATATAAAATATATATATAATTTTTGCCCCCAGTATTTTGCGCACATATATATATCCGCCCATATTTATAAATAAATACATATATATTTTTTCCAGCACTATCGGGCCCATATTTATATATCCATTCATATTCAAAAATTATATATAGATAATTTTGCCCGGCCAGTATTTTGCGCACATATATATATCCGCCCATATTTATAAATAAATATATATATATATTTTTTCCAGCACTATCGGGCCCATATTTATATATCCATTCATATTCAAAAATTATAAATATATTTTTTCCGGCCAGCCTTTTGCGCTCATATATATATCCGCCCATATTTATAGATAAATACATATATATATTTTCTCCAGCACTATCGGGCCCATATTTATACATCCGTCCATATTTATAAATTATATATATAATTTTTTCCGGCCAGTATTGTGCGCACATATATATATATCCAGATCCAGATCTAAACAAAAACGTATTTTCTTTTATCCTATACATCTTATTTATATATTTCCTCCGTGTTTTGTTTTATACGTACTCCCAGCGTTACTTACGAATCCATACAAACTTGGTTTGTAATCATTTAGCTTTGTCTACGTGCAACTTTTGATCCGCACTCGTGCGTTCGTATATTGTTCCGCATCTATCCCCATTAAAAGGGCTCCGTTTCCGAGCCGCACGCGAGATAATTCTCCCGCAATCCTGCGGTGTACAGTGAGAAAGCTCTTGCGTCCTCATACAGTCCACTTATCATTTCCTCAAATTTTCCTCATTTTCTCAAAACCCACAAACTCGGGGTTCAACGGTAAGGTCGTCCCCCTGAGTATGTCCACGGAGCCGTCCAAGACTGCGCTGAAGTCTAACGGCCTTTCGTCTCCCTCTTCAACTCCGGAGAAGGGTCGGCCTCCGATAACTCCGGCGATTGTGAAGCGTACGGATATTTCGCGCAAGTTCTCGTCTGTTCGCAGCCGCAGCGAATCCCCAAGATCCCGTCCGTCTTCGTCCAGCCTCCCTCAGGGTCGCAGATTCTCGGTTAAAGACTCGAGTGAACACAAAGGTCGTTCCAAGCTTTCAACCCAGACCCAGATCCCGCACGTTGTTGTGACGCACTGTTCTGACGCTCCCGTCACCCGATCCGTATCACAACAGCGCAGAGAACACTCCAGAATGTCCCTCTCCGATTTCATTCTGGCGTGCGACGCATTGACTCTGTTCGAAGCTCGGGAGAGTGAAGCTCTAACTTCTGAAGTGCCCTTGTTTTCCCTTAAAATGCACTTAGAGCAGCTCAAATCGCTGTGGTCAACTGTCGAGATGGAACACTCCCGTTGTCACAAGGCCTTGACAGTCCAAACCGACGAGGAAAGCTTGGCAAACATAAGCCGCATCAAGGCGAAGCACGAATACGCCTATGCGGCGTATGTGCGATGCGGGACGTTGTTCGGAGAACGCATCGAACAGCTCTCGGCACAGATGACGAGTCTTATGCGTCAGCCCACCGCTCCGTCGAGGCCGGCGGGGCATAGAGTTCCTCCGTGTGAGGTGGAGACATTTGATGGCGACAGCCTAGCATGGCCCACATTCCGCGATTTGTTCGCCGCCATTTATATCGCCAACCCGTACTTGTCACAAGTGGAGAAGCTCTATCACCTGAACACCAAGACGCGAGGGGAAGCGAGAACCATCGTAGCTAAGTCCCCCCTGACGAATGAGGGTTTCCAGGCCGCGTGGGAGAACCTCACCGCACGGTACGAAAATAGCCGTCTGCTTGTCATGACTCAAGCCAGACAACTCCTTCAGATTCCCGCGGTGGCACAAGAGTCGGGCAAATCCTTGCGAGAGCTGCAGACTGCGTTTCAAGGAGGTCTTACCGCGCTTGAGCGTTCAGGTGTTAGTACGGAGAATTGGGATGTCCTACTTATCGCCATCTGCACTAGCAAATTGCCGAAGGCCACAATCCTCCTGTGGGAGCAATCAGTGCCAAATAAGACTGTCGTCTCAACTTGGTCCGATTTGAACCAATTTCTTACCGATCGGTATCGTGTCCTGGATGCCACCGAAGAACATAAGTCGGGCCCAAGTGTGCAAGCCATCCCCTTTGGCCCCCGCAAATCCTCTGCAACAATGAAGGTCCAAGCGTTCCCCGCGAAAGCACAGCTCAAACCGGCTTCTTGTAAGCTGTGCCATCGGGAGAATCACCCTATACGGCTCTGCCCTAGTTTTCTTGATATGCCTGTTCACAGGCGGCTGGAAACCATTAGACAGCAGGGACTTTGTCTGAACTGTTTTGCCCGCGGTCATCAAGTGAAGGGCTGCTCCAGTGCGCATAATTGCCATACCTGCAAGGAACGTCATCATACGCTGTTGCATCCTAGTGATGTGTCCGTGTCCTCGCCGTCCGCTGCGCAAGTCCCACCGTCCAGCGCCACAGAGGGTCCGTCCACGAGCAACCAGCTCACAAATGCTCAAAGTTATTTTGCATCTACCCCAGGCAGAGGCCTTTTAGGCACTGCGATTGTCACGCTGCACCATCGTGGTGTGGACCACCATATTCGGGCGTTGATCGACTCTGGGGCCGATTCAACTTTTCTCTCCGAGCGTGTCTTCAGCATGGTCCAGCCCCCTTCTACCCAGTAGACGCTGCTGTTACTGGCATGGGCCAGAGTGATGGAGGCTGCGCCGACAAGGTGTGTCTGCTATTGCTGTCTCCCCCGTGTGACAGACTGAACAAGATCGAGGTCTCCGCCCTGGTCGTATCCAAATTGTCAGGAGCCATTCCAACAGCTCCATTCCTTAATACGGTTCCGACGCAGTGCCTCGATCGCCCCCTGGCTGACCCGTACTACAACAAGCCCGCGCCTATTGACATGATTATCGGTGTTGACCTGTTTCCCCACATCCTCGGAGAACGGATCAAAAAGGATATTGGGGAGTTCGTCGGGCTAGAAACCATCTTTGGATGGGTTCTGTGTGGAGCTATCATGCCGGACCCTCCGGTGTCTCGATCAGTTTTCGCGGCACAGACGCGAGTTAGGCCAGAAGCAAAACTTGATGTACTCCTCACCAAGTTTTGGGAGGTGGAAGACCTTCCCGCAAAACCGGAAAAGGAGGATGACGTATTCTGCGAGCGGAACTTCCAGGAGACCACCCAAAGAGGAAAGGACGGTCGATATGTTGTGTCCCTACCCTTCAAAGGTCCGAATAGCGTTGACTTGGGCCACTCAAGACCGATCGCGCTGGCTCAATTCCTGCGGAATGAAGCACGCCTTCTCAAGGATCCCGTCCTAAAAACGCAGTACGATGCCATTATTCAAGAGTACGAGGAATTGGGTCACATGATTCGGGTGACGCCGCCTCAAGGTGGGAAAAACTTCTATCTCCCCCATCACGCGGTGTTCAAGCCCGATAGCACCACCACTAAGGTACGCGTGGTATTTAACGCGTCGAGCCCCTCCACACAAGGCGTCAGCCTCAACGATGTCTTGCACACCGGCCCCACTCTTCAGGCCGACCTCACGCTTCAGGTACTGAAATGGCGGTTCTTTCAATTCGTTTTCAACGCCGACATAACGCAGATGTATCGACAAATCCGAGTCGACCCCAGGCATACCCCCTTTCAGCGAATCCTCTACCGAAACAGCTGCGGCAATATTCAGGATTATGAGTTACAAACTGTCACGTTTGGGGTTAACTGCGCGCCATTCTTGGCGATCCGAGTCCTTTTACAACTGGCACAAGACATGCAAGCGATGTATCCTCAGGCGAGCGAAATCCTTCGGAACTACATGTATGTTGATGATGTCCTTGCCGGCGCTCATACTGAAGCCGACGCCCGTCTCGCCATACGAGAGCTTCAAGCGACCCTCCAATCTGCGGGCTTCCCGCTTCGGAAGTGGACTTCCAATAAGAAGGAAGTACTTCAAGCCATTCCGAGAGAGCACCTGCTGCGAGAGGACTTTCTGGAGCTGGAAGACGCGAGCACTGCAAAAAACCTTGGGCATCCGCTGGCAAGCTGCCGAAGACGTCTTCTTCTTCACCGTAGCGGACCCCCCTTGAAGGAGTCGATCACCAAGAGGCAGGTTCTGTCCCATATCGCTAAACTCTTTGACCCCGCTGGTTGGCTAGCCCCATTTGTCATCCGAGCGAAGATATTCATGCAACAAATCTGGCTTACCGAACTGGGCTGGGATGATGTTCTGCCGCCTCTCCTGCTGCAGCAATGGCACGAATTCCCTGCAGGATTACCCAGGCCTCAGTCGACTCCGCATTCCCCGTTGGCTAAACACCAGCGATAAGCTCTCGTGGGAGCTTCATGGCTTCTGTGACGCGTCGCAGAAAGCGTATGGAGCCGCCCTATATGTGCGGGTTCAGTGCGGCGATCAAGTGGACGTCCACTTATTAACGGCCAAGACCCGTGTAGCTCCAGTCAAAACAGTCTCGCTGCCTCGGCTGGAGTTGTGCGGAGCGGTTTTGCTAGCCGATCTCTGGACGTCGATCGTTCCTGAACTCCCAATCCTACCTGCAACGTCCCAGTTTTGGACCGACTCTACCATCGTGTTGGCTTGGCTCAATAAACCCCCGTGCAGTTGGTCCACCTTCGTGGCCAATCGGGTATCCAGAATCTCCAAAAGCACCAGTGGCCAAAGCTGGTCACATGTGCGCTCCGAGGACAACCCCGCTGATCTGGCGAGCCGTGGGGTCTCTGCGGCCGAGTTATCGGCCAGCAGACTCTGGTGGCATGGGCCGGACTGGCTCCAACGAGCCCCCGAGTATTGGCCAACTCCCCATAACGAACTCCCAGACACCCAGCTGGAGCAACGAGTCCAGTGCCACACCACCGCGACCACCCTACTCGAGGACGTCAGCGAACGTTTCTCGGATTATGGTAGGGCATTGCGAGTCATCGCGTACATCCTACGCTTCGCCACCAAAAGGATTCCGACGCCTTCCACGGTGCACCTCACCAATGACGAACTTCTCTCCGCCGAGCGCGCCTTGATTCGGACCTCTCAGCGTCGGGAATACCTCGCGGAGATACGGGCCCTGGGGGAAGGGCGCCCCCTGCCATCATCCAGCACGCTACTCAATCTGAATCCATTTCTCGATCAGCATGGGTTACTCCGCGCCTGCGGACGACTCCGAGCCGCCGAGTCCCTCCGATATGATGAACGTCACCCTATTCTCCTCCCCTATAGTACTCATTTCACTCGCCTGCTTGTCGAATTCGCCCACCGCATCACGTTGCATGGCGGCAATCAGCTGATGGTGCGGTATCTGCGCACCAAATTCTGGATCCCACGGATCAAGAACATGGTGAAGTCCCACCTCAAGGGGTGCAAAGTCTGCATCGTTCATCGTCGAAGACTACAGACCCAGATGATGGGTGATCTCCCGCAAGAACGGATCACGTACTCCAGGCCCTTCACCCACACGGGCATTGATTTTGCAGGGCCGTTCGAGATCAAAAATTACACCGGGCGTGCGTGTCTCATAACTAAGGGTTATGTCTGCGTCTTCGTGTGTTTCAGCACGAAGGCAATCCATCTCGAGGCTACCTCCGACCTCACCACTGAAAGATTTCTTGCAGCCTTCTCTCGGTTTGTCGCACGGAGACAATGCCCACAGCGCATTTACTCCGACAATGGCAAAACCTTCGTAGGGGCCTCAAAAGCGCTCGAACAAGATTTCCTGAACGCCACCAAGCTTGATATAATGAAGGCATTTCCCCAGCACATTTTATCCTGGCAGTTCATTCCGCCAAGCGCGCCCCATATGGGAGGACTGTGGGAAGCAGGGGTCAAAAGTTTTAAGACCCTGTTTTACAAGTCCTCGTCCACTGTCAAATACACCTTCGAGGAACTTTCCACTCTCCTGTGTAGGATCGAAGCGTGCCTAAACTCCAGGCCAATTTCTCCCATGAGCGAGGACCCAGAGGATCTGCTGGCCCTAAGCCCGGGACATTTCCTGATTGGAGGGCCGCTCGTGGCCATCGCGGAACCGGAGATCCTGGTCGAGCCTATGTCGCTGATCAATCGCTGGCAGCGACTAAAGGCAATCCAGCAGACTTTCTGCCGCCGCTGGAAGAGCGAATACCTCAAAGAGCTCCACAAGCGTAACAAGTGGAAAGCACCGGCTCGCAGCCTCCAAACCGGGGACCTAGTGATCGTCTCCGAAGACAATCTCCCCTCCAATGAGTGGCGCTTAGGGCGAATTGAGCGCACTCTGCCCGGGGCAGACGGCCTCGTCCGAGTGGCTGATGTCACAACCGCGCGTGGGTCTATTCGACGACCCGTAGCGAAGCTCATCCTGTTGCCAGACAACCGGAGTCCTGAGCCTAAAGATCTATCGTGACGTCCAGTCCCTCTATGTTCCGTTCGAATGTCCTCGTCTCCGTGCATGTTGTCCGTTCCCGTGCAGCGACTAATCGACTCCCCCCTACGTAATTTTTTTCGTTTCAGCCCTTTCAGTTCGCACTTCCACCGCAACATGGCCCCCAAGCGTCTGCCGCACCGCCGCAGCAAGCGTCCGGCTACACAGGGGACGAACGTGTACCGGTGCCGGGTCTGCCGGGGGTTCATGCACTCCGGCAGTGTCAGCGGTTCCTGAACCTCCGAGGGGAGAAGCGGCTCCGGGCGGTACTTATCAACAAGTATTGCCCCAACTGCTTGGCGCACGAGCACTCCGCCGACGCGTGTCGGACTCGCCACGGCTGCCGACGATGTGGGCAAAGGCACCATACGCTGCTCCATATGGCCGACCAATCGCCGAGACAGCGCTCTGGAGCCAAGCGTCGCAGCCCGTCATCCTCCTCCAGACGTGCTGCACCGGCATCACCATCTCGTTCCCGGTCCTCGGCCGACCGCTCCGCTTCGCCGGAAGGCGCACCAGAGATTTCCCTCTCCACACTGCTCCAAGCCAGGACGACGACCGTTATGCCAACAGCGGTCCTCAGGTTGGGTAATGGCTCGACAACGTTCGAGACCCGTGTTCTTCTTGACGCATGCGCGGCTGGGAGCCGCATCAATTCATCCTTTGCCCGGTCCCTGGGGTTGACGGTGACCAAAGTCGGGGTCGACCAAGCCTGCACGGCCGTCCTCGAGTCCAGGAACGACCCGACGTTCCGGCGGAATGTCATCTTCCGCGTCGAAGAGGACCTGCACATCCGCACTCCCACCCGGGAGGTGGCGGCACCGGTCCGGGAAAAATTTGCCACCCTGATCCTGGCCGACCCCAATTTCCATCGGCCGGCGTCGGTATCCGCAGTGCTCGGGGCAGACCTCTATCCTGAGGTCATCCAACCAGGCTGTGTGCCCGGTCATAGCGGTACTCCCGCAGCCCAGAGCACCGTGTTCGGTTGGGTCATCTCCGGCTCCTGCGGCATCTAGGCGCTCCAGGACGCTGCCGTCCCCCATCCTACATATGTCCAAGGTGGCAATTGCAACATGTTGCAAGGGGGGCGGTATGTTCACGCCACCGGGTGAACAGCAGTGAGCGGCGAAGAGCAGTGAGGAGTGAGGAGGGTTTTTCGATCCTCGGCGTCTACGGTCACACCAGGAGGGGTGACTAGCTTTTCTGATGGGCGCCGCCATTTCATTCCGAATCGAGATTTTCACCCGAACACCCGTTCATCTCCTTTAACTTTGATTTTGCGATTTGTTACCTTTTAAAACCGAATCATTTCGTGTGTGTATCGGTATACCTTTGTGAATTAAATAAATCAAACATAGAATTAAAACGAAGTTTTTCGCGCGTTTTAATCATTCTACTCACGTACGAGATCCTGAAGATATTGGCACCCGCCAACCACTTGATACTATATCGGGTCCTTCCGCCCCGCCACAAACAGCCACAAAGTCCTTAAACATTATAAATACATCCGATTTATGTTTTATTAGGTAAGTAACACAATAATGTGTAAACTGATCTACCAAAATTACATAGTAATTTTTATCATCAATAGTTGTGGGTGTAATCGGACCGCAGACATCAGAATGTATAACAAAAAGTGCTCTACTTATATGTTCTTTATTTTTATATTTGTCAAAACGTAATCTGGCTTGCTTTCCATTTAAACAAGCTTCACATATATCGTCTGTAGGATTAACTTTATCAAGTAGTTTATTATCTTGAAACAAATTCTTTCTTTTTATTTCTAACATTTTCCCTATACTTATATGACCCAATCTTTCATGCCATAATTTATATAAATTTTCAGTTTTTATATCAATTTTATATGCTTTGAATTCAAAAATTGGCATTTTGTACTCACCTGAGTTTTCGGCAATAATAATACCACCTTTTGTCAATTTAACTCCAGACTCGTCAAACACTACTGTCACTCCAGCCTCTTGTAGTCTTTTTACAGAGATTAGATTTTCTGTAACTTCTTTGTAGTATAATGCATCTTCTAGTGTTATCTGGTACCCATTCTCAAGACGAACGATTCCACGTTTTGTTGCAAAGATGTATTGCCCTTCCTTGGCGATAGCAATCTTCACTGGAGTTTGAAGTTCAGTAGAATCCATAAAAAGTGTCTCATCATTGATGATATGGTCGGATGCACCCGAGTCAAGGATGAAATTCACATTTGTTTTCAACTTATTATTATTTGAATTCAAACTTTTAATCATGAACGCGAAACCTGGCGTGGTCGTTGCAATTTGAGCTTGTGTGTTATTTTCTTTATTATTGTCATTTATTAGTTTTTTATATGCATAACAATTTTTTTTTATGTGCCCTGGCTTGCCACAGTGGTGACATTTTATATAATTTTGTTTGTATTTGTCATTATATGGCTTGCGAGTATTATTATTTTTTTATAATTTTGATTTTTATATTTATATTTGTTGTTATAATTGTTTTTGTAGTTATTATTATTATACTTATTTTTAACCTCAACGTGTAATATCTTTTTACTTGTGTCATTATTAGCGTTATTTAGTTTTGTCTCATGATCGAGCAAACGGTGCTTAACGAAAACTAGAGTAAGATCTTCTTTCGATAGTGTCTCTATAGCAGTGATGACCCCGTCATATGATGATGGCAAAGTGTGCAGTAAGTGCGAAACCTTGTCCATTTCGTCTATATTGGCGCCTGATGCTAACAATTCATTAACCATTTCGTCAAAAATAATAAAGTGGTGTACAAGAGCCATCTCGTTTTTTAGTTTAAGCGACAACAACCGTTTTCGCGCAGACAACTGAGATGCCACACTTTTTCGTTCATACACGGAATCCAGATTCCTAAGAATATCACGTGCTGTGTTGTTGTCTGTTGCGAAATCCAAAAATGCATCGCTCAAGTGCCCTACCACTATACTTTTTGCATAGCGTTCGGCCTTAACCCAACTTTCATCTGTTTCTTTAGGAGCCTCGCTATCAATAACTTTTAATGCATCTTGTTCAGCAAGAAGTGCTTTTATTCTTTTTTTCCACACAGAATATTTCTCACCGTTAAACTGATTTATAGTAAGCTTTATCTTTTCCATAATTGTATATTTTTATTTTTTATTTGAATTTATATGTATGTGTAATACAAACGACTATTGTGAAAAAAAAAACTTAATGTGCAAATTTTTATTTTGTTTTATTTTTTTTTTTTTTTATAGAACGCACTCTGGGCCCATAACCTGTTGTAATATTGGTTTGGTTGGCTTAGTATTAGTTTAGTTTTTAATAAAAGCACAATAATCTTTTTAGTTGTTTTATGATTGATTTTATTTTATTAGATTTTATTTTATTAATTTTCACACGACCAGCCACTTACACGTTTCGAATAGGAAAGAGAAAGTAAAGAAGACAGTGTGCCCGTACATTAATTTTTTTAGGCTTTTCATAATGTTATTTTTGCAGGTTTAAATAACGTCGCAACTTTAGCAATGTTATGTTATTCAACACACATCATAAGGAATAATTCATTTTCTCCAAGAACGAAACATATAGATATAAAAGTCATGTTTATTAGAGAATGGTTGACCAATGGCTCTATCCGAATAGAGTACATTCCTACCGAGGACATGCCGGCAGATGCACTAACAAAACCAGTCCCAGCTTCTAAAATAGCATTGTTGGGATCCAGAGTGGGGTTAACCTAATTTCTTAATTAAACAAAGGAATTGTCATTATCAAAATTGTCATAATATTAAATTAAAGGGGTATATTGAAAAGTACTTTCTATCTGGCAACTCTTACACTTTATATTTGTACTCATTACTCATTACTCATTAAATTAGTCTTCTATCATCTTGCAAACTGCACACACGTCTTTTAATACTTTCATTACTAATAATATTGTAATTTTTTGTATTCCAGAGGCAGTTCAAACAATATTTCCGGGGCAGCCAGCGGAAGGAGCGCTCCGTAATGCACTGGCTTGCGCGAAGAACACGGCAAATAAGGCCAAAAACCGTAAATTAAAGCAGGCCTAAATTCATTTTATATTTTCAAATTATTGTTAAAAAAAAAAAATTATTCCAAAAATTATTAAAAAAAAATATATATATATAAAATATTTTTTAGATTAGCGATTTTGTCCCTCTAGTCCATGGGACAATCTTGGGAAATTGTTCCTATAGTCCATGGGACAATCTTGGGAAATTGTCCCTCTAGTCCATGGGACAATCTTGGGAAATTGTCCCTATAGTCCATGGGACAATCTTGGGAAATTGTCCCTCTAGTCCATGGGACAATCTTGGGAAATTGTCCCTCTAGTCCATGGGACAATCTTGGGAAATTGTCCCTCTAGTCCATGGGACAATTTTGGGAAATTGTCCCTCTAGTCCATGGGACAATCTTGGGAAATTGTCCCTCTAGTCCCGACGACTGGAGGGACAATTGTCGCTCAATGGTCTTGTGCATGGGACGATTGGGCGACAATTGTCCCTCTGGTCGCCGGGACTAGAGGGACAAAGCGGCGACACAATGCTTGTTTGTCCCGGCGTTCGGCAAGACATTTGGACATTTGTCTTGGCGACTGGAGCGACAACTGTCGCTAGGTTGTCGTTCCGGTCTTGAAAGCTAGGACATGCAATGTTAAATGTTGCCGCAATTTTAATGGGAGTGTCGCCACGTTACCCCTCGGACATGCGACATGTCCGCGGGGAATCCCCGGCGACTGGTACTGAAGGGAAATGTCGCCGGGGACAAAATCGCCACATATTTCGAACCACTGACGTCGAAGGAAAAAAATTCTGCCAGCGCATTTCTTGCGAAATTCTCCGAACGAGCTAATGTCGTCATCGAAACTCGATCGGCTGCCGAAAAGCAACAATGTTTCTTATTCTCATTAAAAAATATCAAAGAAGCTAATTTCGGCAATGCCCTTGCAGTCCTTGGCAATAATTTTTTTACATTTTGAAATTTCTTTCCTTGCAACTCAATTCATCAACACACAAACAAAACATTTAAATTATTTCTCTTTTTACTAGAATTTTTAAGCAAAGCACAACACGCATACACATACATACTCGCGTAGCGCTACGTCTGTGTGTGTGTATGCATGTGCTCTGTTTGATTTGCTGATGACGTAGAACCGATTTGTATTGACTGTAACTTGATATAGTAGTCCGATCCTGACAATTTTCATACTTTATCATCTCCCGGCTAAAAGTAGCTCAAATATGAATTTTCATTCCGATAGCTCTTAAGATGCCAGCGTGAAGTTGATTTGCACAGACGGACGGACGGACAGACTCAGCTTCTCATGCTGATCAAGAATATATATACTTTATGGGGTCGGAAACGTCTCCTTCTGTGCGTTACAAACATCTGACCAATTTTATATTACCCTCTGCAAGGGTATAAAAAATAATAATAAAAAAAATTAGACAAGAAGTACAGCAGCAAAGAATACTTTATGTGCTTTACTTCGTTCGTCTGTGCATTGTTGTTGCTATTCTTTTCTCCCATCCTAATTCCGTGTATACAACAATTAAGGTAAGTGTTAATAAAGATAATATGCACTTTTCATTCCCTACTAAAATTTTGTTCTTTTCAGAATCCATCCAAAATTCCATTCCGGATGACCAGGCGGAAAATGTACTAAGACTGAATAGGGATTCCCGAAGAGAAAGAAATTAACCCAGTCTTCATTCGTTGAATTCAAAATATGAACTGATTTTATTTAAAAACTCTTAAACTCTAAGAAGCAACAATTGTTCTTAAAAATACTTATTCTAATGCCCCACGTTTTCGGGGGTTGAAAATTGTTTATATTTCATGCTCAGCGCTGGTTACTTGATACCGCGCCGCTGTTATAATCTCAAGTGTTTTCCACAGAGTGTGGATGCATGTTTTGTTTGGTATTAAGCAATAATTGTCATATGAATTTTATGACTTACTTTGGTTTTTGTTTCGTTTTGTATATTTCATTTTTGCATCTGATTTGGTGAAGCCAGTTCAGATGAACACGATGTTTATTCTTAAACATTCTGTAAAGGGCCACCAAATGCGGCGTTTTGGACTTTTTTAAAATTATTATTAATATTATCATTAGTAAGATAACTATTGTTAAAGAAGCATTACCATGATGGACGTTCAACCTAGTTAATCTGATATTCCTTTACGATTGTTACTGACTTCTCATTCTTACCAATTCTGCCGTATGTATTACTGAGTTGGCTTCTACTGGTTTTAATAATATTTGACATATTACCTAACGATTTCTGTTTCGGGATATCTACCCACTCCTGATGTGTATTACTGTGCTGACTTCTAGCCTTTTTATAAGATGGAGAATTTAAAAAAATAACTACCTTCACTTTTCGACTTGTTCCAATTTGATCTTCGCTCCACCATTTTTAAATATCGCTGATTGCCAAAACTTGATTGGTTATTCTGTTTATTATTAAATTTTTTTCTTTTATAATTATTTTGCCATATCTGCCTTTTTGGTACTACAGTTTCTGACAATTTGTTACCGGAATCTACTTTGATATTATTTTTTAGATAATCATTATTTAATTAAACCATTGCCTTCTGAATATTTTCATTTTGTACTGGCTCTGGGATATCTACTTTTTCTTCCCCAGTTTTCACTTTACCTCCAATGTGAGGTCCTGCCGGGGGGGATAAATTTATTTTTTGAGTTTTGTTGTTGTATTTGTTTTGACATTTACCTTTATTCTTCTCCCAACGTTGTTAAAAACCTGTGACATCTATTGTTGTTGCCACTACAGATTTATTCTGATTTGATTTCGTGCATCCCGAGACGATCCAACCAAATTGAGTATTTTGGCCTAGCAAGCCATCAATCTTTGCAATTCCCCTTTTAAGATTTGGGTATATACATACGTTTACCCCCATTATTATACCAACCTTACCAGGTTTATTAAAGGCGGGATTAGCTAGAACGTAAGTTTGCCATTTTGACATATCCACGTTTGCTATTTTTAATGGAAGAGCTTTCATTAGCTTTGGCAACACAATTGCCTCAACCCTAAGATGTCTTTTCCAAGGACTTCGCGTCTACATCTTTTTAACCTAATATTTTGATTTATTAGATTTTATTGAGGACACGCCACTTATTTCTGTATACTGTTTAATTTTAGGTAGTTTTAATATTTGAGCGGCCTCTTCAGACAAAATAGTGCTCTGTGAACCACAATCAATAAGGGCTCTTAGAGTTTTATATCCTCCATTTACATTTTTTACTTGTATTACAGCTGTGGCCAACAGTGTTGGTTGTGCGGCTACACAAGTATTAACTCTCTCCTGTGTTTCTTCAAAATGGACTAAGGTATGGTGTTCCTTACTGCACAATGAACAGACCATTTCATTAGTGCACACCTTATTGCTTGAATGGTTCAAGCATCTTATGCAAAGCTGCACTTTTTTGGCTGTTTCATACCTTTCAGTAGGTGTCAATCCTTTAAACTTATAGCACTTATACGCTTTGTGCCCGGCAATTTTGCAAATCGGACATTTATTTTCGACTTCCGCATAATTTAAAACAGTTTGTAGCGGTTTTTTCTCTTCTTTGCTCATGGCACTTAGCGAGCAATATCTTTGCTCCAAGTATTCCATGACACCAGATAGCAATTGTATCTGCTTTGTTTTTCTAATTTGACTCTCATATAATTGTAGAGCCTCTCTGTCAAATTTACTTAGTAGGAGTTGTGCGAATATTACGTCAACTTCATCGGACAAATTTGCTTTTATTTTAATTAAGTAAACTGACTCATTAACTATGTCAATCACTCCTTTAACACTTTTTGCGGAATCATTGTTGATCATCGGTAAATCAACGATCCGACTTAATTGTTCGGAAAATACCCTCCGATTATTTTCATACCGCTTGGTTAACAATTCCCAAGCGGCACTATAATTGTCAGCTGAACCTGACAATAGATGGGCTACCATGCTCTTTGCTTCGCCCTTTAACGCGGATTTTAAGTAATTGAATTTAAGAGCAGGACTTATATGCTCTCTTTTTTCAATCAGTTTCGCAAAGAATTCCACAAACAGGTCCCATTCTCTAGGATCTCCAGAAAATGTGGGTACCTGTATTTTCGGCAACACCGGTAGTTCGCCTCCCACGGTAACATTCTCAACTTTCAAATTTTTCTGATCATTTATTTTCTCTTCTAATGCTACCAAGGTATTCTGAAGATCGAATTCTAATTCTTCTATGACCTCTTTAAGCGCTTCATTATGTATAAGTTCACCTGCATAAGCTTGGCACATCTGTACCTTCTTGAACAAGAATTTTATTTTTTTAATATACATTTCGCCTGTTCTATTGTCTATCGTACGTAAATCTTTGCTCACCATGTCCAAGTATATCTGGAGCTGACGGACCTTTTCTTGAAATTTTTCCTGGCTAACATTAGCATTCTCATTACTAGAGGTCGCGTTTCTCCGCGACTCCCCGATGCTGACCTCAACATTTTCTGACATCGGTGCATCTGCTTCACTGCTCTTAGACTCAACAGTGCCCTGCCTACTGGACTCTCCTTTGGCTATTAATCTGGCTGCCATCTCTAAGACCTCCTCATACTTTCCATCTGTAAAATAGTAGTGTTCGGTTACACCACTCTGTATCATTTGGCTATGGTAACTAATCCATTGCTTCTGAATCTCAGCTATTTCATTAAGAATCTTGCTAGTTAACTTACTAGCATCTAACTCTTCTATTTTCTTTAACCTTTTGTGCAACTCGTGTTGCTTCCCTAACAATTTTTCAGTTTTGGTAGGGAACATTTTTGTATGGTCTATAGTAAATTACTTTCTTTTTTTTTAATATTAATTTATTTTTTGTATATATATTTTTATATTATTATTGACTCTTCAAAGGCCAACTTGCTTTAAAATATAATGAATTATATTTTTTATTTTTAAATAAATTTTATATATATTTTTTTACTTTCCTACTCGATCATCGCAGTGATCTTCCTACCTAATGTTTCGCATAGCTTTACAGGCTATACTGCTATCGGACAGATTTAATTCTGCACAATTTCACAATATTTCTTAGAATGTTTTTTTTTTACAAACAATTTTAATTTAGGATGAGTTTATTTGTTTAGTGTTGGGCGCTCTTTGTAGCGCTACCGGTCCTACCGCATTCAGGGCCTAGCTTGTCGCGCTAGGCGTTGCCGGTGCTGGTCTTCGCACAGGCTGCTAGGCCGCCGATGCTGGTTTGTCTGCCAATGGGTAGGATTCGCCTCGCCTCCAGTCGTTTCTTCCTTGCAACTATTTTGTTGCTCTGCTGCTTCTGGTTGCCTATTTGCAACTATGTATGTATATTTGTGTATTCATATACACTAATTTGTATTTTATAATTTTTTTTATTTTCGATATTAGGGCTTCGAATACGCCACACACAAAAACTCCCGCCGCCGAGATTACTACAGTTGCTCCGCTAGCCAAACTGCCTTTAAAATCGGACGCACGCACTTTTTATTTATTAAGCAAAATGTTGCTATTTATATTATACTCTGTGTCTTACCACTGGTGGGGGAAAACAAGAGTTAATTTATTTTGCTACCTATAGCTGATCTTAGCATTTACACTTGCATAAGAATTCAGACTTTAAGGAGCTGATTCACTCTCTGAGTCTCTTACCACTGGTGGGGGAAAACTGCAGAGTTCCTTTTTCTCGAAGGACTAAAATGAATCCGGCTCGAAGGACCAAAATGAATCCGGCTCGAAGGACCAAATTGAATAGGGATTTCCGAAGAGAAAGAAAATTAACCCAGTCTTCATTCGTTGAATTCAAAATATGAACTGATTTTATTTACAAAAGTACGGAGTTTATATAGGATTATCTTAGGCTCTAGGAGGTAACAATTGTTGTTTTTAAAAATACTTATTCTAATGCCCCACGTTTTCGGGGGTTGAAAATTGTTTATATTTCATGCTCAGCGCTGGTTACTTGATACCGCGCCGCTGTTATAATCTCAAGTGTTTTCCACAGAGTGTGGATGCATGTTTTGTTTGGTATTAAGCAATAATTGTCATATGAATTTTATGACTTACTTTTGTTTTTGTTTCGTTTTGTATATTTCATTGGTGCATCTGATTTGGTGAAGCCAGTTCAGATGAACACGATGTTTATTCTTAAACAAAGACATTGTTTGACTTGTGCCAAAAACAATAATACAACGAAAGAGCAAAACAATATAAAAAGTGAGAAAAATGTAAACATAATAATAATTAAATTTTATTTAATACCTTACAGAAATAGAAATAAAATAATTATAAGTAAATATGTTATTAAATAAAAACTAATGCATATTAAAAAACTAAATCAAATCCACTTTTTATTTATTTTTGGGAAAATGCGACATGTCGCCGCAACTTCGATTGTAAATCCGAGCTACAATTTTGCTGGGACATAGCGTCGACATGGTCGCCGCTAATTCGATTGAAAAATCAACCACTTTTTTGCTGGGACATTCCGTCGACATGGTCGCCGCAAGTTCCGTTGAACACACGAGCGACTTTGTTATTCGTCTTCAGAGGAAATTCCGGCGACCATGTCGCCGAAAAATCGATAGAATGTCCGAGGCGCTAGGACATGCAATGCTAAATGTCGCCGCAAGTTTGTATGGCATGTCCCCTGAATGTCCGAGGCGACATCTGAGAAATCGCCTCGGATTTGACTGTAACTTGTGTTCTATTTATCAGATCAAACTCAAATTTTGGGATCTGAGATTTTATAATATTGGTAAATTTCATGGGGATACTCCAATTTTTGCAAAAATTTTTGTTCTAGAGCTATATGATATAGTAGTCCGATCCTGACAATTTTCATACTTTATCATCTCCCGGCTAAAAGTAGCTCAAATATGAATTTTCATTCCGATAGCTCTTAAGATGCCAGCGTGAAGTTGATTTGCACAGACGGACGGACGGACAGACTCAGCTTCTCATGCTGATCAAGAATATATATACTTTATGGGGTCGGAAACGTCTCCTTCTGTGCGTTACAAACATCTGACCAATTTTATTTTACCCTCTGCAAGGGTATAAAAAATAATAATAAAAAAAATTAGACAAGAAGTACAGCAGCAAAGAATACTTTATGTGCTTTACTTCGTTCGTCTGTGCATTGTTGTTGCTATTCTTTTCTCCCATCCTAATTCCGTGTATACAACAATTAAGGTAAGTGTTAATAAAGATAATATGCACTTTTCATTCCCTACTAAAATTTTGTTCTTTTCAGAATCCATCCAAAATTCCATTCCGGATGACCAGGCGGAAAATGTACTAAGACTGAATAGGGATTCCCGAAGAGAAAGAAATTAACCCAGTCTTCATTCGTTGAATTCAAAATATGAACTGATTTTATTTAAAAACTCTTAAACTCTAAGAAGCAACAATTGTTCTTAAAAATACTTATTCTAATGCCCCACGTTTTCGGGGGTTGAAAATTGTTTATATTTCATGCTCAGCGCTGGTTACTTGATACCGCGCCGCTGTTATAATCTCAAGTGTTTTCCACAGAGTGTGGATGCATGTTTTGTTTGGTATTAAGCAATAATTGTCATATGAATTTTATGACTTACTTTGGTTTTTATTTCGTTTTGTATATTTCATTTTTGCATCTGATTTGGTGAAGCCAGTTCAGATGAACACGATGTTTATTCTTAAACATTCTGCAAAGGTCCACCAAATGCGGCGTTTTGGACTTTTTTAAAATTATTATTAATATTATCATTAGTACGATAACTATTGTTAAAGAAGCATTACCAGTTACATGATGGACGTTCAACCTAGTTAATCTGATATTCCTTTACGATTGTTACTGACTTCTCATTCTTACCAATTCTGCCGTCGTTCTGAAACGACATAATTTCGCGCGGAGATATGTCGTTTTTCTAATGGCGGAGATCACCGGCGATGATATGTCGTTTTACAACGTCATATCTTCGCCGTTTGAAAAGCGACATATCTTCGCCAGAAAAATGTACTGGGCGGGGATATGTCGTCGGAGATATGTCGCTATGCCGAACAGAATACATCTCGGTAAAAGGATGCTCAATATGAAAGACTTTTCGAGAATGATCTAGATGCTTTAAAGCAAAGCAGATCTAGCAATAAGCAAAATTTGCTTTTTTGGAAATGGCTATTCCAGACATGTACCTAAAGGTAAATAATTGGATCCTCGCTACACAAAAATAAAACAGTGAAGCATGGCGGTGGAAACATTATGGTGTGGGGCTGTTTCTCTTGGTATGGAGTAGGTCCGATTTTCCTAATATCCGACATTATGAGAGCAGCTACAGGGATATTCTGGAAAATAAATTGCTACCATATGAAGAAAACATGCCCCTGCGCTAGGTTTTCCAACAAGATAACGAGCCGAAACACACGTCCAAAATAGTAAAAACTTGGTTTGAGGTTAATAAAGTGGCCAATCTCGGTTGGCCCAGTCATAGTCCTGATCTAAATCCGATCGAAAACTTGTGGTTGATAAAGCAGATGGCAAAGCAAAAGTGTGGCAACAAACGTCATTTATGGAACTGCGTCGAAGAAACTTGGAGGAAGATTCCAATTGAAACCTGAAAGCTTTAATTAGGAGTATGCCCGACAGGATGCAAAAAGTTTCAAAAAATAAAGGAGGATGTACAGAATATTAATAGAAAAATAAAGTAACAACATACTTTGAATGATTTGAAAAAATGAAATTTAACTCACAAATGTAAGGTGTAGATATTATTTTAGTCAAGCACAATGAGCTGTATTTTTGATTTTTTGTTTGTAACTTTTGAAAAACAATATTTTTTTCAAATATACTTATTTTCATTAATATATACCTAAAACCGAAACGTGCATTAAAATTTTGATGTTTGGGACAGTACAAAAAATGTTTTGCTAAACTAAACTCAATAAAGTTAAATTTTAAGGGGTGTACCTATTATTTTCATCATGAGAGTATAACCCATACGATTTTGATTTCGCTCGAAAAGAAAAGTTATTTTTAAAAGAACATTAGAAGGACTAAATAAAATTTTTATTTTTGCAATCGAGTCTCGCTTTTATCTGAGAGGAGACAAATTTCTTTGCCCCAAAAAATGAACGCTTTAACAAACGTTTCATACATTTTTTAAGGAATCATTTTAGTTCCCTTACTAATCGAAGACAAAACTTGTGCTTGGTACGGCAATGGATGTATAAATGGTTTAGCGGCCTGCTGAAATAGCAAAAAAAAAAAAAACAACGACTGAGTACTCGAGCATATGACAGAGTCGCACAATGTTAAAATGAGAAAGAAGAAATTAAATGAGCTCTAATGCGTGAAAAAGAGAGGGTTGGTGATTTATCGATACCGACAAAAGTTAATCGATAAATCAGACAACATAAATACCATCGATGGTTTCCCAGCTTTAATGCGTACTAGTACTACAGCTGGACAGCGACCCTCTCGCCACTTTCGAATTTATCCTTCGTGAAATTTGGGCATGATTTTAAAAACCTTTCAAATATCGGAACTTCTGCTGCAGATGTGGAGCATAGCTTTAGTTCAAATACGCTTCGCAATATGATTTCAAACATATGGTGGCGGCAGGGTTATTAGACTGCGTCCAAACTTTTTTTCAAATAGTACTGCTGCTCCTGAGAAAATCCCTGTATTTGCAGCAGTGGTGTCATAGGACAAACCATTGACTTGGTCAACTACATTCCATTTGACCAGCCTGTCAAAAACTGCCTCACCAATATTTTTGCCACTTTTGGTGCACCTAGGAACTTTGAAGTACCGTTGTAGCTAACTAGAACTGCTATGCGTTCAACCTTACTAGAACCGACTAAATCTGTCATGAACTTTCCGTCAAAATGCACTACCAGGCCACCAGTTTTACCCATGTTTATGTTATGATAAGATTATTGGTTTAAAATGACCGAACAAATTTGTAAACCACTCTATTACTTTGTCCCTAATTTCAGCAGAAATTTCTGTAGATTGTTTTATACGTGATCTAGTCAGTGATAATAATACAAATTTACGTTAAAAATATTTATTAAGAAACATTTGTTTCTATTCTTCTTTTCTTTTTGTAAAATATCATCAACAGTGTTAACAAGGTACTGAAATTGTATTTCATAGCATGCCATCTCGCTCACTCTTATGATATTTGTATGGTGCTATGTATGCTTATATGGGACCATCACACTGTAAACTTTAGGTGAGTTCCGCGCCTATTAAACATTATCCGATCGGCCCCAAATATTTTTGATATTTTTTTTAGACTAAAAGGAAAAAAAATGCCCGGCACTTAAAAAAAAATTGATATTTTTTTCCCCGTACAACTAATAACACCCCTAATGTACATCTGTATCAGCTAAGCGCCTGTTCTCATAGGTGGGAAATACGGCAACCGTAAAAAAAGAAACAGATTAACTACGGAACATCTGTCTAAACTTCTGTTCCTAAACTTCGTTTTGAATAAATAAAAATTATTAAAAAAATATCAAAGAAGCTTACTTTGGCAATGCCGAAGTTTTTATACCCTTGCAGTCCTTGGCAATAATATTTTTACATTTTAAAATTTGTTTCCCTGCAACTCAATTCATCAACACACAAACAAAACATAATTTCTCTTCTTACTACAATTTTTTTTTTCTTCCATCATTCCCTTAGCAAAGCACAACACGCATACACATACAGTTCGTGTAGCGCTGCGTCTGTGTGTGTGTATGCATGTGCTCTGTTTGATTTGATGATGACGTAGTAGGCAGCAAGCAGCTCTGCCGGCAGCGCTTGAACCGATTTGTATTGACTGTAACTTGTGTTCTATTTATCCGATCAGATTCAAATTGGGATCTGAGATTTTATCTCCATACTATCATATTGCTAAATTTCATGGGGATACTCCAATTATATATGATATAGTAATCCGATCCTGACAATTTTCATACTTTATCATCTCCGGGCTAAAAAAATAAATAAATATCAAGTTTCATTCCCATAGCTCTTAAGATGCCAGCGTGAAGTTGATTTGCACAGACGGACGGACGAACGGACAGACGGACATGGCTATATCGACTCAGCTTCTCATGCTGATCAAGGATATATATACATTATGGGGTCGGGGGTCTCCTTCTGTGCGTTACAAACATCTGACCAATTTTATAATACCCTCTGCGAGGGTATAAAAATGTTTTCAATATATGGAAAATTTGACTGACACACAACATTTACAGTCCTTTCTAGAGAATCGAACCATCCAGGTGTCAATTAATGAAACGTTATCATTGACACGCAGTGTGAATGCCGGTGTTCCGCAGGGGAGTGTTCTTGGGCCGGTCTTATACACCATCTACATAGCCGACATGGCTAAGCCTAACCATGAACTTAGTACAATCGAAACAGACACAGACACTGCTGTGTTATTAAGTTCGCAGTGCCCATATCACTGCACTGTGGAAAATCGGACTTAACACAAATAAATCCCAAAGCGTTACATTTACTCTACGTAGAACAAACTGCCCCGAAGTACATTACGAAGGACTCCCAATTCTACAAACAAGGCAAGCGACGTATCTGGGAATGACCCTTAATAGAAGACTAACTTGGAAACCCCACATATCTACACTGATAAAGAAACACAACTACAGAATGAACAAACTAAACTGGTGTCTGCATCATTAAAGCGGCTTAAGCCTGAGATGCAAATTGGCCCTGTATAAGGCAGTAATTGTACCCACATGGCGCTATGGCATACAAAATTTCGGGGACAGCATCACACAGCCAAATAAAACGCCTGCAGGTCAAACAAAATATGGCCTTGCGCACCATGACAGGCGCACCCTGGTTCGTACGAGGAAGCACATTACACTGCGATGTGGACATTCCTTACATTGTTTCGATCGCCAGCAAAGTGGCAGAGAGTTACTAGAACACCCTAATAACCTGGCAAACGAGCTTGCCAATGATAAAACGAGGAGAAGACTCAATCCATCAGACACTCCTGATATTTGGAAGGAGTCTTTTATTATTCCGCTTTTTAAAAACGGTAGCAAATCGGATATTTCTAACTACCGTGGCATTGCCAAACTTTCGGCAATACCTAGCTGTTTGAGAAAATTATTACGTCTTTCCTTCAACACCTATCCAGATCCACTATTTCTCCTTGTCAGCATGGCTTCATGAAAGGTCGTTCGTCGCTTACCAACCTTTTAGAATTGGCTACCCTTGTACACAATGGCTTCCGTAAAAAGTGTCAAACTGATGTTATTTATACTGACTTTAGTAAGGCTTTCGATACGGTTGATCATTCTATGCTTCTCATGAAACTTAACATCATGGGTTTTTCCCCGAAACTATTGGCTTGGTTAAAGTCGTACTTTATTGGCAGAACCCAAAAGGTGTCTTTTCGTTCCTCGATATCTAAAACTGTTGGAGTTACGTCAGGTGTCCCCCAAGGCAGTCATCTGGGCCCACTGTTATTTACCTTGTTTATAAATGATTTGCCTTCGGCCTTGGCTCATTCACGCGTGCTCATGTTTGCGGATGACGTCAAGATTTGTTATTCATATAATGATCCTTCTTTCCAACAGTACTTGCAATCAGATCTCGATGCGTTCTGTGTTTGGTGTCACGTTAATAAATTACACCTTAATGCCTCTAAATGCTCTTTGTTTGTCGCCGTTCCTAGCTCATTACTCTATTAAGTCTGTTCTGTTAGATTGTGTACCATCATTTAAAGACTTAGGCGTTATGTTTGACCCAAAAATTTCCTTTAATATTCATATATCTTCAATTGTTAATAGAGCATGCAGTCTTCTTGGCTTCATTAAACGTTGGGCCAAAGAATTTGATGATCCATATGTGACAAAGGTTTTATACACTTCGTTAGTTCGCCCTACTCTAGAATATTGCTCACCAGTGTGGAACCCTCAATATGATGTTCACCAGCGTAGTATTGAATCGGTACAGAAGCAATTCCTTAAGTTTGCGTTACGCGGTCTTAATTGGGACCCGAGTCTTCGCCTACCTTCTTATTCTGACAGACTTCTTCTTATTAATCTTCCTTCACTATACAACCGTAGGCTCGTATTTGGCATTCTCTTTCTCCATAAACTAGTCAACGGTGAAGTCAATTCTACCAATTTACTAGATACGCTATATTTTTGTGTTCCCTCACGTCGGACCAGAAACTTTTTTCCTCTTCACCTTAGTCGATGTCTGACTAACTATTCTCTTCACGAACCTTTTCGTGTTCTTTGCCAATCTTTTAACAACCTTTCTCACCTTATTTCTCCTCATCTTTCTGTCACTTCTCTTCGCGCTATACTTTTTAATTATCTACAGCGAAACCACTGAAAATATTCAGGACTGGATATTGGATTGGCTGCAACTCATCCCTGACCACATTGGCTGTGAATCGGGGCATAGCTGGCACCTTGTTGCAAATAAAACACCTCCACCGGGTCGGGGATGTTTAGTTGTGCATAAAGCTAAGCTACCTTTGTGTATTTATTATTATCTGTATTTTAGCTTAAGCTTTTTCGTCGACTGCTGATTTAGTTGACGTAAATAAGTAAATAAATATTCCAAGAAGACAATGGAACCGTATGCTCCATCCTCCGTGAAGTAGCTGTTTTCAATTAGACCTATGTGTACTTATTTCAACACCATCAAAATATCATGTTTTACAAGACACATTGTTTATTAATTCCAGACCAAGCTAAATACAGGATTAAGGCCGAACTGCGAGCCAAACGCCTGTAATAAATAACAAAAATAATTGAAAAGGAAAAAAAAAAAAAAAAAACAACAATTACACACAACAAAATTGTTTTTTTGTGTTTTTTCTTGCAAAAACATAAATTTTATTAATGGTATTGGAAATTCGTCATGTCTGGCCATAAACTCAAAATGTTAAGTTTTGTAGTACAAAATTTGCATGTGGTAAAAATGTAAAACAAAGTCCAATCAAATTGGATACACCAGAATCATCAAACGACAGTTATATAAGTTAAGACCAGACATGCTTCACTATCACAATCACACTCACTCCACACCCATAGAGAACATCCAAGAGTCATCATAATGAGCACTGACGTAATGAGCATCGGCACGATCACTGAAGGCACCACCAAGAATGTCACCCGATAACCTTGCAACACACGACCGCCTCCACACAATTGCCAGACTAAACATTCCTAGGGGAATGGTGTCAAGTTCGGTGCACCAGATGGCAAGTCGCCCAATTCCCTGAATCAAATTGGCAACAAGCATGATGTTCGGTGCACCAGCCGTCACGTCGCCCAAATCAATTTCATGATAAACAGATCCCACGCTCGCGTTGGACCATTGGACTCAGCAAGCGTCGCTGTCACCATCGACGCCCAAAATCAGAGGCTTCATCCAAACATAATCGACCTACATAATTCAGTCTTTAATCCTAGTACAAACTTGTCACTTCGTTAGAGCTCCGCGATCTTAGTTCAGTCTAGTAGTCACAAAGTCTTCCAGTGAAAAAGATAAATTTCCAAATGTGTACTCAATATTAAATAAACCCAAATAAAACTTAATTTTTTTATGTGACTAACTAAGTTTGTGTTTAATTTATACGTAAGTCTCCAATTAATATTTGTATCGAACAGAAGCGGTAACGACATATTTCCGCGCTAAAAAAATGTAGTTGTATGTGTGCACTTGCTTGTGTGCGTAACCTGATTTACACTGCGCAAATCGTATGTGAAGAAACCATGGCTCGCAAGTAACTGTCGACCGTTTCTCGTTGTCTACAAATAAGTGTATTTTCCTGACTCATTACGAAAAGACTCAGCGAGCAACAGATTTTTCGGTTCTTGAATTAGCTCGCTCGCGCTCGGAGCGAAACCGTTTTTTTTTTTATTCTGTTTTGTTTTGGTTGTTCCAAGACAGTTTCATCGTGTTCAGTGAAGCAAAGTGTCTTTTGCGTATGCATTGGTATACATTCACACGCATAGGCAAGCAAATCGTTAAGAGTCTGTGCAGACGAAACGAATACATTTATTAATTGCGATCGTGAATTGAGTGTGTAAAGTTGTGAAATATTTGTTGTGCAAAATGGAAAGAGATTTGAATAAAAAAGTGCACCAATTCTTTAAATTTAATTTGGAAGAGAATAAGTCAATTTGTAATGTTTGCGGTATTAAATTGACCGGCAATCATATAACAAACTTAAGACGGCATTTAACAACGAAATATAATGACAATTTTAATGAGTGGAACAATTGTCGAGAATCCAAGTTAACTCAAATTGAAGAAAAACTAAAAATATCGTATAAAACAAGCGAAGAAGCAATTGTTTCTTCTTTGATTAAAATAGTAACCACAGACGGAAAACCATTTATATTTCTAGACAGTGAGGGGTTCAAAGAAATAATGGATCCAATATACATACTATAATGCACTTGGCATGAACCCTGTAACGTCTCGAAATATGTATTATGAAATTTGTGTCAGACAAAGAGCAGGTTGTCAAAGACAACTTAAGGGCTGTCGTGAAAGGAAAGCTGGTGTCGCTGAAAATCGATGTTGCCACCAGACTGGATAAAGCCATTTTAGGAGTAAATTTGCAAATGGTCCACGCAAGCCTGGCTAAAGCCGAGATCATTGTAAAAACTTTAGGCATGATCGAGCTCGGGGAATCTCACATTGGAATTTATATGAAGAACAAAATTCTAGAAATCTTAGATGTTTATGGAATATCACTAGATCAAATCTACAGGTAAGAATTTAACTACATACAATTATTAACATATGTGATTTTTTTAAGAATTTTCATATTCATACACACAGCATTACATCTGATAATGGGCGTAACATGATAAAAATCGTACACCTATTGTGGATTTACATTTTGCTTCATAACTTTTGAATTAAATAACATTTTTGTACAAAATTTGCTTTAAAACAGAGGTAAAGTAAAATACTTTAATAATATAGCAACAAGAACAGGATCGTACAGCCGCCATTTTTGTTAAAAAAAGGAAAATTAGGCAATGCCGAAGTTTATATACCCTTGCAGTCCCTGGCAATAATTTTTTTACATTTTGAAATTTTTTTCCCTGCAACTCAATTCATCAACACACAAACAAAATAATTCTCTTTTTACTACAAATTTTTCTTCCATCATTCCGTAAGCCAGGGTGAGGCACAAAGAGAGCCAACGAAAACTGTCGATGTATGCGTGCGCTTGCTTGTGTGCGTAACCTGCTTTACACTGCGCAAATCGTATGTGAAGAAACGAATACAAAATTAAAACAAAGTACAGTTATGAGCCTTGGGTTCCTTTTACCTAAATGTCGTAAAAATGAATGCATATTTTGTATCGGCTATTAGGCATATTTTTCATACTATATACATATGTGCACATGTCAGAAAATGAAGCATTAACTTTTCTGCGTGTAGTTGCGTAACAAAGCGACATAAAACCGCTTTCGTCAAAAGTCTGTGCGACTGTGCAATTTGTAGTTCGTGCTCACATCGGCATGCACACAGACGGCCGCCGAGCAAAAGTGCCCGCACGGGCTATGGGTGCCTCACCCTGCTTTAATACAGGGCCCGGCACAAAGAGTGCACTAAAAAGATGTAGTTGTATGGGTGCGCTTGCTTGAGTGCGTATGTTGCTTTACACTGCGCATAATGAAAATTCATCAAATCAAGAAAACGAGCGCAACCGATAATCTCATGCAAGCAAAAGCTAGACAGAACAAAGCAGCGATCAATTTTTTCATGTGTGTTCTTTTAACAAAGCGACATATGTATGTATCAGTGTTGCCAAATCAGCTTTTTTCCCGTCAAATCTGGCTTTTTTGAAAGTCCAATTGCGGGAAAAATTTCAAAACAGCGGGCAGCGGGAATTCTGGATTTTTTTAAATATAAATTGCTTTTTTCCGCTCTTTTTCTACTGAACAATTTATAATTTTTGAGCGATTATTCGTAGTAAAATGTTATTCATCTAATTCAGTGGAAAAATCCTGAGGACACTGCAAATTTTTGGGTTGAAGTGTTTGCCTATAAGGATTCTGGAGGATATAGCCGATTTGAGGACTTGGCCACTTTTGCAATGTCCCGGATTTTTTTTCCGTTGTCAAACGCCTTACTCAATTTTAAGCGTCGGGTAAAATATATCATAAAACTAATTTTTAAAAGTTAATGCAGAAATGTATATATTTACAGATACGGTTTGCGTCGTTTGAACAAATATTGCCATGATTATGAATCGCCCAAAAAAAATGTAAACATGATTGGCACCATGGAGGCATACGATAAAAACAACAACTGTCACGAAATCGACGACACAATAAATTATTTATATATTTAAGCCCTTAAAAACGGCAGAAAACATTAGCTTTTTTCCCACAACTTTTCAGCTTTTTTCGTAGTGTCTCCCCACAAAAACAGCTTTTTTTGCTCAACAAAAGTTGGCAACACTGGTATGTATCTCCTTGCGGTCGAAATGCTGAAGAAAACTAATTCCACCCTCATGCTCTTGATTTTTTTGTGTGAGGACTTCGGCAGCCGTTCGGTTACACGCATACGAAGTGCCGGGCTCTTAATATTTTACGCCGCTCGAGAGCACGTCGGTCAGTCGCTGATCGCTTAATGTGTGGCCGAAGCCTAAAGTAACATACGCACACAAGCAACGGCGCACATACAACTACATCTATTTAGTGCTCTCTTTGTGCCAGGCCCTGGAATACATACATACCCCAGTGGCGGAAATTCTCATTCTTTCTTGCATTACGAACGGATTACTTTTCGCCTGTGTGCATTCAAAAACCGGTTACAAGCTACATTACATTCTTAACAAATGGCCGCTTTTTCTTCTCGGTGCACGAATTTATGGAATTTTGTAATGCAGAAAAGAATGCTGTGCCGAAGTTTCATTCGGGTTTCCATTACCCAAGCATATTCTTTTATGAAAATTGTAATGCAGAAATTCTGCTGCCTGTAGAAAATCTAGCATACAATTTCAAAATCGCTTATGGATTGATAATGTACTTGCATTATAACTCAATATACCTGCAACGCATTTTCCCACTATATAGAATGGCATACTTCCATGCAGTGGAATTACATAAATAACACAGGCCGACATGATTTTTGGTGACGGTAAGGTGAGAGGTGTTCTTAACTAATTCGGGTATGCTGATCACGACCTCATACTCAGTTTTTGTCTATCACGTCCAGATTCTGTGAAATCAGGGGATCTGGGGTCGGAAAATGGGCACCGAAAAGTATACTATAGAAAGTTTAAAACAAAATTTTTAACTTTTTTTTCAGATTTCGGAATATTCTGTGTAAGAAAAATAGCTCTTGTTTGCAAACATTACTAATAAACAATTGGTAAGATCTATAAGAGTTCCATAATTCTTTAAAATTAAAAAACAAACAATTCTTGGAATCTCTATAGCATACTTTTTGGTTCAAAATTAAATGAATATAGAACCATATCCAAAGTGTAAGATATTATGCTTTATAACAAAGAAGTACCGCTTTGATATTTTGTAAATTGCTATTAAATAATACTTAATATATTAATAGGTTAAAATAAAACTGTTTTTGCTTAATATTATGTGTATATTATACAATAAAATACTGCAAATGCGGTCAATTTAAATAAGTTGAACACACTTTTCTCGAAAACCTGACGTGGTAGACAAAAACTAAGTACAGGGCCGTGTTCAGCACCCCTCAATTACTATAGGGCACCTATTAAACTTAAAACACTTTTTCATGACCTCAAAAATGTCGGCCAAAAGCAAATAAATAAACGCTTTTCATATGCTCCAGTAATGTATAATTATTTATTTAGAAATTATTATTATATTATATTATTATTTACATCTTATTATTATATTATATTATTATTTACATATTTACATTTACTTAAATCTATATTTTCCATATTTATATTGTTTTATTGTCTAATTTTTACATTCATTTACAATATTTACATTTTCTTATTATCTAATTATACCATACACCCATAGGGTGAAATGGTATATTAAAGTCGCCAAAATGTATGTAACAGGCAGAAGGAAGCTTTTCCGACCCCATAAAGTATATATATTCTTGATCAGTATCAACAGCCGAGTCGATATAGCCATGTTCGTCTGTCCGTCCGTATGAACGCCTAGATCTCGGAGACTATTAGAGATAGAGCCACCAAATTTGGAATGTAGGCTCGTGTAGTATGTAGAGTGATCGAGTTTGTTTTTAATTTTTGCCACGCCCCTTTCCGCCCCCGCAATTCAAAAAAAACGTTTATCTCAAAAACTATTGCAGCTAGAAACACCATATTTGGTATGCATATTTGCTTAATAAATGCACACATTTTGTAATTGTAAAGATTTTGCCACGCCCCTTTCCGCCCCCGAAATTTGACAAAACTCGATTATCTCCCGTAATTTTTTACCTTGTGGAACCAAATTTGGCACACTTAAATTTAATGCTAATATCCAGCAAAATACCAAATTTGATCAAAATCGGACAAAAAATAGCCAAGTTATGCATAAAACCGTTTTTCCATAAGGCCGGAGTTGGCCGTTGTCGGGTGGGACGTTAGGGTGCTCATATGCATGAGTGAGCGAGATACTTGGATATGCTTGTAAAAAGCATGTGAACAGAACTTTTTTAAAATAGGCAAATGCATTTGTTATTAGAAATTTGAAATATTTGTTTTACTGGTGTATGGTATACCTAAGTCGGCGAGACGACTTACTTACTTCATTTTTCCAATATGTACAATATTTACATTTTCCTGTAAATTAATTCTAATATCTAGTTTAAATTCTAAAGTTTTTATCTATATGCCTTAATCTATATTTAAATTTTCTTCTAAATTAGTTTCATTTTCTTTATCATTAAAAAACATTTGGTTTTCAAATTTTTGTTTCGCCAGTCGACCTTTTTGGACTTTAAAGCAGCTACGGTTGGTTTATATGTAGCACTTTTCCGTCCATGCTTCAGTTTTAATGGCATCTGTTAATTAAATATTATTAATTATTGTCATCAAAAATAAAATTAAAATGATTTATACATACCAGATAGAGCCTCGTTCAATGCCTTGAACTGCTTGAACGGCTTTTTCCCATTTAGGCCATCGTAATTTAAGTTTGGGATAATATTTTTCTCCACGACGCTATCAAAGTTTTAAACGACATTTCCCCTAATTAGTGTCCGAAGAATTCTCACTTGTTTATATTTAATAAAAAAAAAACCAATTATTAAATTCAATAATATTATACAAAATACATTAGATACTTACATACATATGTGGCTTTGTCTGCCTTGACCAGCTTATTCACTTTCTTCCATTTTAATTATGGGGAAAATGTTGTCAACTTGTGGCATATCATCCTGCGTAAATTTTTTGATTATTGCCAACATTTCCACTTGCCTCTTTTCCATATTTTCGAGAGTTTTATGCTGGCTTTGTAGAGTATTCTTTAATTCTTCCACATCGCTCTCGAGCTTGGCAAAACGGTCATTTTTGCCATTCTCGTCACTGAACTCCGAGGAAATACCACCAACCTGCTTCTTAAACATAACTGAAATACATTAGAATTAGCTACAAATACTTATGACTGAGAGTGTAAAATAGGAATGAAAACTAAATTTTCGTTGTATGGCAAGCAAACGTATTTATAACTTATTATGCTAAGAGGTACAAGTTCTTCCTCTAGCATTTTTTTTTTGTTATTTTCACAAGACCTATTGTTTGTGAATTAATAGGCTCAGTGTGAAATGGCTGAGGATCTTCAAAACGTCGACACTGAGCGAACTTTTCATTTTGAATTTCTACGAATTGAACTATGGTGGCCGGAGAACAAGGTTGGATGCAGCAAAAATTATTGGGAGATATTGTAGAAAGAGTGAATTTTTTACAAACCCACTTCGTTATTTGGCCTCTTCTATTCCTCTGGAACGAAGTACTGCAATCGACACTTTTGCATTTTTTAAATGAATATTTGTTATTAATTTGCTGCAGAATGTTAATTGGACATTTAATTGATTTTTTGACTTCTTGCATATATCCCATTTCTCGGACGGACTCACAAATGTGTAAAAAGTTATGAACATTAAAAGAAACATTTTGATTGACATATTTAAGAGCAAACGTGCTCACAAAGTACTCGAAAATTTGTTGAATACAATCTATATTAGAATTATAATTTGATTTAGTCAGTAACAGCCTATAACCAGTGTGCAACAAAAGAAAATTATAATAAAAGTCTTCGGGAACTAAATCTTTAATGAGAACTATTGAAGTATATAAAATAAATAGCCTAAATTCGGTGGCTTTCCACATGCTAAATTCTTCTAGACTTCTGGGTTTTCTATGGAACTCGGACGGAATAAAAGCTGCAATTGAAAGGCTGCGTCTATTGATTTCTATTTTACATTCGTTTGAAAACTTACACTCTTTTATGGAATTATTATAAATTAATTTAAAAATTTTTTTAGTTACTCCTAAGTCTATTAGATGCATTGCATCTAAAGGAAACTGTGTTATCATACCAATACCTTTTTTTTCCAAAATCATTTCGTTTGAAAGGAAATAGTTTTGGTGATGATCTACATATTTCCTTGACGTGTAGTCTCTATCAGTTATTTTAATACCTGGGGTTGTGGAATATGCTGTAAAATTTCCTATTCGGCTACCGACTTGTGTGCATTTCATACATCCCTTGAAGGATGAATGACCTTTCAATCCACATATGAAAGATTTGGCGGGGGCATCGCATATAAATGACTTGCATTTAAGTGTAATTTCTGTCATCCCTAACTTAATGCCATCTAACTTAATGCGTTCCAACTCCTGGACAAAATCATATAAAAAGACATTTGGACTGGCGGGCTTTTACTTTCCTACAAATGTTCCTATCATAAACACTTCACTATCTTCTACATTTGCAAAGTGCCCTAATATTGGCCAAAGCCCCATGCGAGAGCTTTTAAAAAGAGATAGGCCGTCAATGCCAACATCCATTTCGAGATTTTGGTGTTGTTCGAAAATGTGCTTATTATTTTGAACATAGTTCTCGATGCCTAGATGTATATAGTTTCCCGGGGCTACTGTCCTTAATACAGCTTTCTCCCGACGGTTAACGAAACAATCAACAGAGCCAGGAACATCGATTCCAGAACTAACCAAAATTTTCAGCAGTGCACGATCACAGCTTCTAGCTGGACTGAACTTTATATACCAATCCCGAAGTTGGTCTGTTAAGGTTGAACTTTCACTTTCAAAAGTGCTTTGCTGAACATTATCATCAAGCATGGGCACGACAATATCATCCAAAATGTCATCTTCTCTATTCTCTATTACCTATGCGTATACTTTTTAAATATTGTAATGCAGAAATTCCGCAGCTTGAAGAAAACCCAACATACATTTTTAAAATCGCTATTGGTTTAGTAATGTGCGTACATTAAAACCCAATATACCAGAAACGCATTTTCCCACTATATATGTAGTACGGCTTACTTCTTTGCAACGTAATTGCAGAAATAATTGATTATGAACGAAAATTTGGTAACGCTTCATAAATTTTTTGTATATTTTTATTTCTACATATTTTATATATTTTTATTTCTACATATTACATATATTTTTATTTCTATATATTTTATATATTTCTATTTCTACATATTACATATATTTTTATTTCTATATATTTTATATATTTTCGGTGTTAATATTTATTTTTGATTTATAATCAAATTTCTGTTTTGCCAGCCGACCTTTCTGTACGCGAAAGCAGTTCCTTATTATAGTCACCTAGTTCTTATGGGTCCAGCCTTCGGTTTTAATAGCATCTGTTAATTAAAGATTATTAATTTTATACTCATTAAAATTAAGATGATTCATACATACCAGATAGAGCATCGTTCAAACACTTAAATTGTTTGAACGGCTCTTTTCCGTTTAGGCCGTCATAATTTAAGTTTGGAATTATGTTGCTGCCTACAACACTATCAAAATGTTTCACAATATTTCCTTTAGCAATTTTTTGTAGAATTCGCGCCTGTATATATAAATTAAAGAAGAAAATGTTACGTTCTTATATTACTTAAAAGGCTTGATTAAGTTGTCGACTTTTGATAAGTCTTCCATACTTAGGATGGGAAAAAGGTTTGCCGCTGAAGGCATGTCGTCTATGGTCAACTTTTTTAATATTGTCAGAATTTCCAACTGTCGATTTTCAATACTGGACAGTGTCTTCATATCCTTAACGTCGTCTTCCAGCTTCGCGAGGCGTTCGCCCTTGGACTCCAAGGCTTGGAGTCATCGACTCCGAACTCCGAAGAACCAACTGCGAACTGCTTGTTAAACGTATCTTACAAATAATAAAATTAGTTAATAATATTTTTGTCTGTGAGTGTAAAATAGGAATAAAAATTAAATTTTCTTTATATGACAAGTACGTGTATTTATAAGATATTTTGCTAAGAGGAACAAGTTCTTCGTCTAGAAGTTTTGTTGTTGTTTAATCAAATTATTACTATAAATTAACTTAAAAATTTTTTTGGTCATTCTCAAGTCTGTTAGATGCATTGCATCCAAAGGAAACTGTGTAATCATACCAATACCTAGTTACTCCAAAAACATTTGCAAGGAAATATTTTTGGTGATGATTCACATATTTCCTTGACGTGTAGTCACTATCAGTTATTTATTTATTTAATTTACACCTTTAGATAAAGTAATTAATACTAGACCTAAAGGAAAAAACAATGAGTACTAGCTACAAAGCCTTCGACTCTAGATATACTAAATTGATATATTACATTTTTTTATGAAATTATACACTACGGTTATATTGTCCGGTGAAGGGGTTTTTAGTAGATGGAGCTATGGAGCTATGGATGAAGCTATGGAAGCCCCAATTCTTTCCAGTGGTTGGCAAGAGTCCAGGAGGTGATCCACCACATTATCTTGTCCGCAGAAGGGGCAAGGTGATTTTGGTTCGCCTGTGAGAAGGTGCTGATGGGTAGACTGGGTGTGTCCGATGCAAAGGCGAATAAATGTGCTGCAAAGGTTTCTGGGTAGATTAGCAGGAAGGTCAATTCTTCTGCCTGATGGGTTAAATCCTGTATAACGGTGTTTAAAATCAGACCATGTTGATTGCCTGTCCTTTATGACATGTTGTTTGATGAGCCGTTTTATATCTGTACTACTGGTCGGAGTAAGCAGAAAGGATGGTGATGCGTCCATAGCACGCGCGGCTCGGTCAGCGTTCTCGTTTCCGATAATTCCTACATGGCTGGGGATCCAAAAAAGTGATATTTTATCATGACATTGGGTGCCTATTTGACGGATTTGTCGAATTGTAGGGTCATTATGATAAGGCCTCTTTAGAGCGGAGATGGAGGATAGACTGTCGGTGTTTGGATCCTGGTTAGGTGCGATTTGGCACACCACCCATAAATAGGGAGGCCGTTTTTGTCGGTCGATTTTGGAAAGAATTAAGGCTTCTGTTATGCTTATTAACGTGGACGTATGAACAAATGAGAACTTTGAGCTAAGAAACTTAATTAAATTATATCTAGATTCGAGTTGTTTTCTTAAAGTAAGGCAGTGTTCTTTAAAAGTGTACCTAGAGTCGAAGGTGATGCCTAATATTTTTAACTTGTTGGCACTCGTTATGTTAAAGTTATTAAATTGTAAAGTTGGCAAGTTACATTGATGTTTGCGACATATATGAAGTACTTTGCACTTCGCAATAGAAAGAGTTGCTCCTGACGAAGAACCCCACTTGTCCAGTTCTTGTAAAATTAAAGAAAAAGTCCCTATAACTGCATTTAAGTCTTTTGTTTTCGTAAAAATTATTGCGTCGTCTGCGTAGACTGATGTGAGTACATTTTTATGTTTGCAGATAATACCATTAATTTTGTCAAAAGCTATTATGAATAGAACGTCCGACAGTGGGGAGCCTTGTGGAATACCGTTATCAAGGGAGTGGGAGTCGGAAGTGATATTATTAACTCTCGTCCTGAAAGCGCGGTGAGTCATAAAGGCCTTTACAAGCGAGTAAAGCTTATGACCAACTCCCCAGAACTCAAGTTGGCTTAAGACCGCATGCAATCCCACGCGATCGAATGCCCTTTCAAAACCTGTCGCTAAAATAGTGACGTGATTTTTGGCGGAAAGGGCGTTCGACACGAAGTGTTGGATTCGCAGCAAAGCATCAGAGGTGCTCTGCTGTCGCTTGAAAGCTACTTGGTTCGGTGAGATTAAGTTGTTGCGGGTGATGAACCACATCAGACGGGTGGCAATTTTTTTTTCGACTATCTTCCCTGCGTAGGAAAGTAACGATATTGGACGAAAACTCTTGACTTCGTTAGCAGGCTGGTTTGGTTTGGGAATCGGAATTATTGTGGCGCTGCGCCACATATGCGGATATGTGCCTGTCTGAAGCATGGTGTTGTAAATATGAAGTAATATATTTTTCATTGATAAGGGCATGTTTTTAAGCATGGGATAAGAAATCCTGTCCGCTCCAGGAGATTTACCTTTAGTAGATTGAAGTGAAGCTTCGAGTTCTATTAGGGAGAATGGGAGTTCAAGCAGCTTTGCAGAGCTGGATAGTGATGACGGACAATAGATTTTGTTTTTAAACACATTTTTTTGTTGTACGTACTCGGACGAAAAGTTATCATCGCTTGAATAATTAGACCAGTGTTTACTGAATAATTCTGCCATGTCAAATGGAGATGTGATTACATTATTATTTGAGTTCAAGCTTTTTATTTCAGTGGGTGGGGAGCCAGCTAGGCTTCGCACATCAGCCCACAGCTTTTTTTGGGAAGATGATGGACAGATTTTTGAGGTGAAAGATTGAAAAGTGCTGCGTTTGGATGTAAGTAAGCTCTTTTTAAAGATAGCGTTAGCTTTTTTATATGCTATTAGGTTGTTTTGCGACATATTTTTTCTAAAGTTATGCCAGAGCTTTTGTTTGTTACGACGTAGTTCGTGTAACTCTTTAGTCCACCATGGAATTATGGTTTTGTGAGGCGCTTTCTTACTTTGGGGAATATTACAATTAGCCGCTGCTCGGACACCTTTAGTTAGATATGCAACCTGATGGTTTAGCGAGCGGGGCACCCACTTTTTTGCGATTTCGCAGCAGTAAGCCTGAAAGCCGGCCCAGTTGGCGGAGTCCGTTTTGTATTTCGGTAGGGGTAGGGTTTTGACGGTCTGAAAATTCAAGGAAACCGATATGAAAATAGGGTAATGGTCGCTGCCATCAGGTTATCTGCTATGGACCATTTGCATTTGTGTAGGATTTGGACTGAAGCAAGAGAAAGATCTATATGAGTAAAAGACGCGTGTGAGGAGAAATGAGTAGGAGAGCCATCATTCAGCAGAAGCAAGCTAGATAACGAAAGGACGCTTTCGATTTTTTTCCCATGAGAGTTGTCGTGTTGGGATCCCCATAAAGGGCTCCAAGAGTTAAAATCACCAAGTAATAGGAGTGGACTTGAAACAGGGTTGATTATGTTCAAAATCTCATTGCTTGAAAAGCTTTGGCAGGGTGGTATATAGATATTAATGATAGTGACATGATTATTAAGCTTTAATAAAAGAGATGAATAGAGAAGATTACTGGAAGGTAAAGTGCATTCGTGGGGAATATGTTGCTTGATCAGTGTGCCTATGCCTTGTTTGGCGGTTAGAATGTGAGAGTGGTTGGAAAAATATCCCACGTAGGGCTTAGGGCAGATGAAGTTACTATAGTTATACGGTAAATGCGTTTCTTGTAAACATAAAATATCTGGACTATGTTCCCTTATAAGTACTTCGTTGTAGTTATTAATTATTCCGTTTATATTCCATTGAATAATCTTAATTATTAAAAGACCAGATATTGTATGTTTGATAAATTGGATAAGATGAGGAGAAAGCGTGAAAAAATCAGGCTTCATCCATAGACTCACTGGTGTCGCCTGGGCTAAGTGAGTCGTTTAGTTTAGATTTATTTCTTAGAGAGTGTGACCCGAAGGGGTCGGCTGTAATTTTTGGTGAACATTTTTTTTATTTTGAAATTTCGTTAGAAGATGATGGAGGTGAGATGTCTGTAGAATTTGTTGTTGTTGTTTTTGCGCCGGGCAATTTTGAGAACGATGGTATTTTTTGGGATGGGAACGCAGAAATGGCTGCTGAATATATGTATATGTACCTGCTGTTTCAGCTGTGGTAGACCGAGGGGGGAGCTCGGAATAAGAACCGGTGTTCGGAGTGTTTGTTGTTGATGTGTTTGTTTTGTAATATCTCCAAATATATATTATGCCATTTGAAAGGTTTTTTTGAATTCAAGACACAATCAGTTGTTGTGGGTTTGAGTTTACTTTATTGAATAATTCTTAATTCTCTAACAATTGTCGTCTATAGCTAAGACCGCGTAGCTGCGCTGCTAGTCATGCAGGCAGAGGAGCGGTATGCTTATGTATAAACATACTTATGTATAAATGTATAAATGTTTACATAAAAGTATGTATGTTTATATACCGTCGCAGCGGTGGAGTGAGGATGTATCATATTGCATATTGGGCCAAAGCGGACGCGCGTGTTATAATTGCCGACACAGCAATTGTCCATCACCATGCACTCATGGGTGGTCATGTTACTTAAGAGGCAAATGCTCTTGAATGTTGCGCACATAAATATTGTAACTAATTGCTACAATATATTTGTATTGTTGTTAATATGTTATTCCACAACATGCTACAGTTTTATTTGAATTCGTTTTTGAGTTGAAAGAGGGGGAAGCAATAACTGCAAAGCTAGCTGCTGGTGTTGTTGTTGTGTTGGGTTGTTGTTGTCTAAGGTGGTTTTTGGCTTCGCGAATACTACACTTCTTTCTAGTTTTTATTTTCAATATTTCCTTTTGCAATTGATATTGCGGGCATAACGGAGACGAAGAAGGGTGATCGCCGTTACAATTGGCACAAAAAGTACGAGTACAGGGTTCTGGGTTATGGGGGCTAAGATTAGAGTATACGCATGTTGCAGCGTTTCGCTGTATGCCCAAGTAATTGACATGTTTTGCACCTCATTGGGTTTGGTATATATTCTCTGACCTTGACCGAGTGCCAAGATATTTGCAATTTGCTGGGGAGATTAAATAGATCGAAAGTGATTAAAACTACTCCTGTAGGTCTTGCAAAACCGTCTATTGTTCTCGTAAATTTAAATACAGACTGGACATTTTGTGATTTCAATTCGTTGACAATTTCGTTTTCTGGTATTTCATTTAGGTAAGGAGCGAAAACTGTCCCTTTCACATTATTAAGGCTATCGTGAAGTTTGCATATGATCGCACAGATACCAGGGAGCTGTTTTACCTTAATGAACTTTTCGGCAACTTGCTTAGAATTTACTAGCATGAGAAGGTTGCCATCGCGAAGTGTGGATATTGATATAACGTCTCTGCTTATTAAATTGAGTTCACGGTGAACAGCGAAACATGAGAAACTAGATATCGGTTTTTCGGGGTTTGTAGAAGAAATAATTATGAATTTGGGGTTTTGATGGGCTGGTGCGGGTAGGTCGGGGTATTCCTCAACAAAACTGCGATAAGTTTTTTTCTTTTTGGCTTTGGGGCTAACGCTAAGACTGGCGAAGCGATTATCCCCCAGGTTTGGCCCAGAGGCCATTTTTGGTGAATATTGAGACTTCTTATAGAAATAAAAAGAACTGTTTCGCAAACGCGGTTTTTGAGAGAAAAAAAATAGAACAGTGGGCCAAAGAGGAGGGCAAAATAAAATAAGACGATTAACGCTGCGGAGCTATTAGTTACTGACGTGCGCACTCGAAGAGAGATAGTCGGCGACTGTGCACTATCAGTTATTTTAACGCCTCTGCTTGTAGAATATGCTATAAAATTTCCTACTCGAGTGCCTACTTGCGTGCATTTCATACATCCGTTGAAGGATGAATGACCTTTTAGTCCGCATATAAACGCTTTAGCGGGGGCATCACATATAAATGATTTGCATTTAACTTTTACGGCACTCGTTCCTACCTTAATACCGTTTAACTCTATGCGTTGCAACTCCTCAACAAAATCGTTTAAAAAAACATTTGGATTAACGGGCTTTTGAACTCCCACAAATGTTCCAATCATGAAGACTTCACTATCTGGAACATTTGAGAAGTGGCCTAATATGGGCCAAAGACCCATGCGAGAACTTTTAAAAAGAGATAGGCCGTCAATGCCAACATCCATTTCGAGATTTTGGTGTTGTTCAAAAATGTGCTTATTATTTTGAACATAGTTCTCGATGCCTAGATGTAGATAGCTTCCCGGAGCTACTGTCCTTAAAACAGTTTTCTCTCGACGGTTAACTAAGCAATTCACAGAGCCAGGAACATCGATACCTGAACCAACCAAAATCTTTAGTAATGCACGAACACAGCTTCTAGCTGGGCTGAACTTAATATACCAATCGCGAAGTCGTTCTGTTAAGATTGATTCTGTACTCTCACTACCGTCTTGCTGGCTATGATGTTCAGGCATGGGCATGCCAACACCTTCCAAAATGTTATCAACACTGACATTGCTAGAAATATTAACACTAGTAACCTCATCGACCAACACATTATTTTCGCTTCTTTCCCTGGCAACAAGTCTACGTATGTTGCGATTGCTAAATCCTCTTTTTGTAGATTAGCCTGCTTAAATTAGATTAGAAAATTAGCCTGCTTAAAAACACTAATTTGCACACTGAAGTTATAGTTGCTAATGTATGTGTGTATATATGTATACGTATATATATTATATTACATATATGTATATATGTATAAATTAATTATTAATTAATTTAATGCAATTTCACCAATATTTTATGCTAATAACAATAACACAAATTATTCACAGCGAAAAATTGAAAAAAAAACTTTCACTCGTTGCAGAGGACGGACGTGTTTTTTTGCGCTTATCAAATTTTATTTGTTTCTCGTGATCAATAACTTTTCTTTAACTTTTAAAATCATTATCGGTTTAACTATAATTTTAACATTCGAATTGTATTTTCATTTCGCGATTTCTTTTAGTCATTTTTGTGCTTTCTGTTTCAATAACATAAATTAAAACTTACAACAATTACTTGCATTAGCGGTGTTGTTGTTTTGCTAATTTCTATTGCTTTTGTGTCTTTACCGTTGTAACTAACTATCGCGCTCTTGCGTACAAATTGTTGTTGCATGTGTTCAATTTGACGCGCTCTCCCGCTCTTTCCTATTCTTGTTTGATTTGCGCTCTCGTCTTTTGCCTACCCGCGACTCTGTGATACGTGTTTTTGTTTTTGTGTATTCTTGTAATTTTTATTCTTTAGTTGTGAAGGCTTACTCTGCACATTAACCCTTGTGTCAGAACTGGTCAGTATATTCTTATACACAGATTTTTTACCTTCACAATGTTTATTTATTTGTATTTCCTTTTTTAATTAAATTAAACTTTTTGATAAAAATGGTTGTCTGCTCAAAAAATAATTGCATAGTTGCCACTAATGCGGTTGACTCCCATGATTATATTGTTTGTTGTGTGCAGGTTAAGTGTGCAGGTTACACAGGCAGAATCAAGGAGTCTATTGCTAAAGGCGGTGGCTTAAAATATGGATGTGATGCTTGCCGGGACGTCGAGAATGAGATGCGCTCTTTCATGAGGCGGACTAGAGATAGTTTTGACACTTTAAGGGCAGGTTTTAATAATCTCCAAGCGGAGTTTACAGCGGTGGAGACTCAATTCAGGAGTTTATCGCTTATGAATGAGTCTCCGAAACGTAAAAGGACCAGTCCCTGGGGTGTTTCAGTATCTGTAGATCCGCCAGCGTCTCTTATCCACTCCTAATGTACAGCAATTGATATCGTTTAAGAGCCCGGTTGTGAATGCTATTAGTACGGAATTACCGGTATCACCTAGGAATGATCTCTTAAATACGATGCCTATTGTAGTGTCCGATGTGTCCGGGCAATTACCCATTCCAATGGAAATTGCCGATAGTTCTAAAAGTATCGAGGGCCCCGTAAACAAGTTGACTGCTGCAGTGGGTGACTCTTCCAACGTTACTGCTACGGCTGACGCTTCGGGACCGCGGCCTCTCGCTGGCATACCACCAAAGAAACATATATTTGTTTCTAGGCTAGACCCTGTTGTCACATCTGATGATGTAATAGCCTATATTCGGAAGAAAGTTAACGTCTCGAATATTGCGGTGGAGAAGTTTAAATTTTCTTATTCTCGGGACATTTCGTTTTTTAAAATTAGTGTTTCTGCCAATGTCTTCGACACTATATGTCGAGAAGATTTTTGGCCGAAACATATAATAGTTAAGGAATATACTGTGAAAAAGAAAAATCGGCAACCGATTCGCTTGCCAACAACAACAACTAATACTATTCCTGCCACATCAGCATCTGCTGGTGTGTCAAAAAACTAGCTTCGTCCCTTAACCTGGGTTACCAGAACGTTAGAGGACTAAAATCCAAACTTCCTAATCTCTATGTAGATAGTCTTTCTTTTGAGCATAACATTCTAGCTTTTACAGAGACGTGGCTAAAACCTGATATTGCTGATGCATCGGTGTTTTCCACAAACTTTTCCATATTCAGACGTGACCGGATTTCTCGCTTAGGTGGTGGCGTTCTGATAGCTGTTGATGCTGCTTTATCATCTGAAATTGTTCAATTTTCTAGTACCCAGGAGATTGAGTTTGTCGGTGTTAAAGTAAATTTTAAATCTTTTAATGCTTTCATTACTTGTTCCTATATTCCACCATCGTCAGACATGGTGGTATATTTAAATCATTTAGAGGCAATTCAGTTTGTCTCCTCTTTAGTTTCCAGTCAAGACATGCTCATAGTTGTAGGTGATTTTAATTTACCCGCTTTAGCATGGTCACTAACAGATGAATCTACCATGTTGCTGCCCTCTTTGTCACATGACTTTATTGATGGCCTTCTAGGCTTATCTTTATCCCAAGTCCATCCTGTCTTAAATTCTAATGGAAAATCGTTAGATCTTATTTTTGTATTGGATTCTTCTTATTGTGAGGTTTCTAGGATCGAACCATTTGTTCTTCCAGAAGACAAATTTCATCCTACATTAAATTTAAAAATTAATCTGCCCTTGCTTTCACCATTACTTGGTTCAAAGCAGTTACCTCTAACTAGGTGCTTTCGTAAGACTGACTTTGTCAGCCTTAATGAAAACATTACTACTACCGATTGGTCTTATCTGTACAATTGTAGAGATATGAACTCAGCTATTCGCTTCTTTTATGATACTCTGAATTCACTCTTTGATATTTGTGTGCCTCTTGGTAGGCTGGAGCGGCTTAACAAACCTCCCTGGTTCTCTCGTGAGTTATCCAATTTGAAAAATGTGAAGACACGATATTATAACGATATTAGAATAAGTTTCAAAAAACACGTCGTTCATCAGATTATGCTCTGTATACAGTCGCTCGTTCAAAATTCATGATGCTTAATACACAATGCTATAAGAATTATCTTCAGCGGTGTAAGCTTCAGTTTTCTTCTGACCCTAAACAATTTTATAATTTTGTCGATTCTAAACGTTAGACCTCTGTGCACCCATCTTTTTAAAATAAAAAAGCGAGCACTGATCAGGCAATTGCCGATATGTTTGCGAGTTTTTTCAAAACAACTTATTCCTCAACGGAATATCGAGCAAGTCCGTATCCTTATCATTTAAAAAAGGCTAATTGCATTTTGAATCCAGTGATTGATGAAAGTTCTATTCTTAGCGAAGTTAAATAAGTTAAACCTGTTTATTCTCCGGGGCCAGATGGTCTGCCTGGATGTGTACTCAGGTTCTGTGCAAACGCATTATGTAAACCCATTTTAAAATTGTTTCTATTGTCTGTCGAATCTTCCTCTTTTCCATCTATTTGGAAGGAGTCGTATATCATTCCTCTGCATAAAAATCACAAAAAGTCCGAAGCCTCTAACTATAGGGGTATCTCAAAATTGTCCGCTATTCCGAAAGCTTTTGAGAAAATTATAACTTCTCAATTGCAACATTTTTGCAGCTCTATTATTTCGCCATCCCAACATGGGTTTGTGAAACGTAGATCTACAACCACTAACCTTTTAGAATTTACATCAATAATTATCAAGGGGTTCAAAAATGGTAAACAAACTGATGTCATATACACTGACTTCAGTAAAGCCTTTGATTTCGTAAATCATACCCTATTACTTTCTAAGCTGAGCGACATTGGGTTTCCACCCCTTTTCCTTTCTTGGGTTCGAGAATATTTAACAAATAGAAAACAGAAGGTACTTTTTAAGTCTTCTTTTTCCGATTCCATTCCTGTGACTTCTGGTGTACCTCAAGGTAGTCATCTTGACCCTCTGCTTTTCACACTGTTCATTAACGATCTTCCATCAGTCATTGTTCATTCGCGTGTGCTTATGTATGCTGACGATGTCAAGCTTTGTCTTACTTATAAAGATATAGATTCATTTAGTCGGCTACAAGCTGATCTTAAAAACTTTCAATCATGGTGCCAGTTTAATTTACTAAATCTTAACACTACCAAATGTAAGGTAATGACTTTTTTTCGTAACTCTCCTCAACTGGTCACTTATTTTCTAAACAACAGTCCTTTAGAACGTCTAAATAATATGAATGATTTGGGCGTACTTATGGACCATAAGTTAAATTTTAACACCCATATTTCCACCACGGTCGCAAAGGCCATGAGTGTCCTGGGTTTCATTAAAAGATGGTCAAAAGAATTTGATGACCCCTTTACAACTAAAGTTCTTTTTACTTCGCTTGTCCGTCCTATTTTAGAGTATGGATCTTGCATTTGGTCACCTCAATATGAGTCGCACCAGATTCGACTTGAATCCGTTCAAAAGCAGTTCTTGCTATTTGCTCTTTGTGGCTTAAGCTGGGATCGCAATGTCAATTTGCCTTCGTATTCTAGTAGACTTCTTTTGACTAACCCTTCCTTAATTAACCGTAGAATTATGCTTGGTGATATCGACTCGCCTAAGTTATTAGCTCAGGTAAGTCTGTCGGTACCATGTAGACGGAGTAGACATCCTTTGATACCTTTATCCCTTAGTCGTTGTTCTTTTAACTATGCCCTGCATGAAACTTTTAGGGTCCTCTGCTCTGATTACAAACTTCTATTCCCTGTAATCGGCTCAGAGTCTTCTATTAATATGCTTAAAACTTCTATCCTATCCCATTTAGTTAATAGATAGCTATAGTATTATTTATTTATTTGTTTGTCTGTTTTTTCTATTGTGTATTTGTCCACGCGATTCGTGCTGTGCGTTATACGGCTGCACCCCTCGGTCGGGAGGTAGGCAGTCATCTGCTTGGGCTCGCGCGTAACAGGCTTTGTCCTGGTGTCGTAGGGGCCACTTGAACGTACTGCGCATAGTATCGTCAACGTCCGCTAACTAAAGAAAAATTTTCTTTTAAGTTGACGTCCGTTCAGCACAATAAAATTAGAAAAGTGACGCGCCGCGGCAGATAAGGGGAAACGAAAATTATCACACATATGCAATCATGCACTTGTATTTACACACATTAACTCATCGCCACTGGGTAGATGCGTCAACCTCAAGATTTTTTGATTACAAACGCTAGCCTGAGCGTGGAACCCCAGAGAACTTCGGCGAAAACCCGAACGTTCGTACTCTCCATGACAGCGTAGTCTGGAACAGAACGTTCGTTCTGTCTACGTATGTGTACACTCGTCGGTACATGCTCAGGTTTCGTAGTGTGTGTGTGACGTGAAGTTGTACAACACCGCATTTCAATAGCTCGCTCGACAAAAATTTTTCATTTTCGACAAAACAACGACTAAGTTAATAGGACATACCCCTGTGGAAAGAATATCAAAAAATATTGGCATCAGTTTTGTATATAGCTCGGTGGCTATGTCGATAGAGTGCTCGCTTGGCGTTCCGAATGGTCTCTGGTTCCATTCCTAGCTCAAAATTGTCAAATAAGGCTTTCGTTTTTATATTTATTTAAAAAAAAATTTATTAAAAGAAGAAAAATAAACAAAAAATTAGGAAAAAAAATCAAAAATAAAAAAATAAAAACAAAACAATATATTAAAAAAAAAAATGGGAAAAAACAACAAACACCAAAAATAAAAAACAAATGGAAAAAAAAAACAAAACCCAAAAAGAAAAAATACATTATTTGCATTTTTATTATGATTAGTCCTTTCGACTTTAATATTGCAACTTCTTTTTTTTCCACTTAACATTGGTGGACGTTGACGATACTATGCGCAGTACGTTCAAGTGGCCCCTACGACACCAGGACAAAGCCTGTTACGCGCGAGCCCAAGCAGATAACTGACCACCTCCCACCCGACCGACCGACGGTTGCAGCCGTATAACGTACGGCACGAATCGCGTGGACAGATATACAATGGAAATTGACAAACAAATAATACTATAGCTATCTATGAACTAAATAGGAAAGGATAGATGTTTTAAGTGTGTCAATAGAAGACTCTTAGCAGATTACAGGGAATAAAAGGTTGTAATCAGAGCTGAGGACCCTAAAAGGTTCATGAATGAACCTAACAACCAAACCGAACCGAACAACGACTAAGGGTTAAATGTATAATAGGATGTCTACTCTGTCTACATGTTCCGACAAATTTACCTGAGCCAATAACTCAGGCGAGTCAATATGACCAACTAGGAGCTTGTGCATAAAAATAACACCAAGCATAATTCTACGGTTAGTTAAAGAAGAAGAGTTAATCAAGAGAAGTCTACTAGAATACGAAGGCAAATTGACATTTCGATCCCAGCTTAAACCACGAAGAGCAAATAGCAAGAACTGCTTTTGAACGGATTCAAGTCTAATCTGGTGCGACTCATATTGAGGTGACCAAATGCAAGATCCATACTCTAAAATAGGACGGACAAGCAAACAATGGCGTAGTAACGGGGGGGGTTTTGGGGATAAACCCCCCCCCCCCGAAAATTAGTTCATTTTTTATAAAATTGATTCAGCCATTAAACCAACTCAATTGCTAGAATGCTCGATTAATACATAGTATCATTTAAACACTTTCATTTTTGTTTATATGATACGAAAAGTTATCTTTTATATTCATAATTTCGAAAGTTCGTGGTTTTCGACAAATCAGAAAATACATAGAAGCACACAAAACGTGATTATTGCGAATGCATGTGTTTCAGCTTCTGCTGCACGCACATCTGGCGCCACATGTCGCGTGTGATTCCACCTCGATCGCTGATTAGTGTGACCCTCTTTATATATGTATATTCGTAAACGAGAAATCAAAACTTTTTGAGCCGTAGATTTTCCATTGTTGAAAGCAAAAAAGCATTGAATAGTTATTTCTAATATCTAAGTTATAGTGTGTTAACTTAAAATGGACAAGTGGTTAATAAAGCGGCCGAGACTTTCCGATTCCAATAATGAAACAAGTGTGAAAAATGAGAGCCAAAAAACTTCCACAAGTTGCATAACAGATGTAGACAAAAATTAATGTATTACATCAACACGTGACTCCCACAATGAGAGTAAGATTCTTTTCTCATATGTAAAAATATTACAGAACATATATTGTTGTCAAGCTTTCAACTCTCGTTTTACTAATTGGAACTAAAATTGGATGCACAAATGAGTATGACGATACTACCACCGACTACGCTCGGAACCAAAGAAAGTTTCTCCTTATAAGGGAAAAAATACTTAGGCTCCAAGCGTAGCGTCGGTTGTTGTATTCGGACGCTCAATGTCCCGGGAAAGTCCCGAGAATATGCCACGGGCATTTAAACGCCCCTGAAACGCGATTGGGCACTCCCGCGGAACGCTCTCGGGACACTTGCCCTGGACATTTGTGCTTTACGAGATGTTAAATAAAATATATTATGATAATTTAATTTATTAAATGTTTTTCGTTTTGCACGAAATTCACAATTCTTCTGCAGAATCTGATGAAGGCTGCAGTATGAACATCTTCGTTCGAGGGATATCAGTATTCATTTTGACAAAAAGTTGACGGATGAAGAGAAATACTTTTTCTTGAAAAATCGTTGGAAGCCGGAAAATTTACATGCATTTCCAGCCAGAGGTCCGAGAAATCGAAAGTTTCAAGCAAAATAGCTTGCCGAGTTCTATTGGCTAGCATATTCTGAAAAAATGGATGGTGCGTTCTGCAATTATTGCATTTTCTTCAGTTCGAAAGAAGTTGGGAAAGGAAGTCACACGCGTGTTCTATCTCTAGTAACACTCCCTTTTCATCGGTGGAAAGATGCTAAAGAAAACTTCCGCATGCACCAAGATCTAGAGTATCATAAAGCTGCAATCGTGTCAGCAGAAAATTTCATTGCTATCAGAGAAAAAAGGATGGTTGATGTAAGTTTGCAGTTGAATACTGTAAAAAGTGCTGAAATTCAACGTAATCGAGAGATTTTACGTTCCATCGTCGAAACAATCATTTTCGTCGGTAGGCAAGAAATTGCTTTAAGAGGACATCGTGATTCTGGTTCAATATCTCTCCAGACTCCTGTCCAAAACGATGGAAACTTTAGATCTCTATTGAGATTTCGGATGAATTCTGGAGACCAAATATTAAAGCAACATTTACTTCAAACAGCAACATTGAATAATCGTGTTTTAACTTACACTAGTCCACAGATCCAAAATGAACTCATCGAGATTTGCGGGAACATAATTCTTGAAAAAATTGTTGCAAAAATCAACGCAAGCAAGTGCTGCACTTTACTTGCAGATGGAACGACAGATATAAGCGGCGTAGAGCAATACTCGTTATGTTTTCGCTATACCGAAAAACTAGCGACCAGATTGTTTTGAAAGAAGATTTTTTAATGTTCATCCCGATTGAAGATTGCACTGGTAGAGGACTTGCTTCGTCATTGATAGAAATTTGTGAAAAATTAAACGTTCGTTTGGAGTTTTTGGTTTCGCAAGGCTACGATGGCGCAGCTGCAATGAGTGGAGAATGGAATGGTTGTGCCACTGCAGTGATGGAAAAGTATCCGTCTGCACTTTACGTCCACTGCTCTAGTCCTTCTTTAAATTTGGCTCTTGGTGAAGCGTGCGCTGTTCCTCTCATCAGAAATTGTCTTGGATCGATAAAACAGGTCATTTCTTTCTTCAGACCTTCTGCAAAACGCGAAGCTATTCTCAAGGATGCTGTTCAGACTTTGGATTGTTCAACAAAAAAGAACGATTGAAGAAATTGTGTGAAACAAGATGGACTGAAAGACTTGATGCTGTAATCTGCTTCAAAGAAATGTTTGTTCCAATTTGTTCGAATTTGGAAAAAATTAATGAATGTGGAAACGCTGAAAGTTCCAAAAATGCTTTTAGCTATCTACATACATTGAAAAGTGGAGCATTCATTGTGTCGATGACAATAATCCACGAAATTTTTTCTCTTACACAACCTTTAACTTCTTACCTCCAAGGGAAAAGAGTTGATCTCTCTGCAGCTGTTTCGGCGGCTGATGATTTGGCTGTTTTGTTGAAAGAAATGAGGGAAAACGTTGCATCAAAGTTCAAAAAAGTATTCGCTGATGCTGAAAAATTAGCTGAATCAATAGGAGAAAAAATTGAAGTTCTCAGGATTGTTCAATGTCAAAAACACCGACAAAATTACCAAAACAGCTCGGCAGAAGAATATTATCGCCAATCAATATTCATACCATTCCTCGATCACTTCATATCTTCCTTATCTGACAGATTCGTCAAACACAAAAAGACATTGTCAATTATTGAAAATATCCTCCCTGAAAAATTTCTTAAAAAAGGAGTTGAAAATGGTATTGTTTCTGAAACTGTCGAAGTAATAATGGATCAATGGCCAACAGCTACTGAGGCAACTGTTTCCATAGTAATAAATGAAGTCCTATTGTGGAGACAACGTTGGATTGGGGCAGAAACTCATCCGAAGACATTCATCGACGCATTAAATCTGTGCAACGAAGGACTTTTTCCCAACGTTTCAAAATTTTTGAAGATAGGAGCAACGTTAGCTGTGACCATTGCTAGCAGCGAACGGAGCTTTTCAACTTTGAGGCGTTTAAAAAATTGGATAAGAAATTCAACTGGAGAAGATAGGCTGAACGGACTTACTCTAATGAGTATTAACAGAGATATTGATATCACGGTGGAAGAAGTTATCGGCAGATTCGCTCAAAAAAAGAGGAAAATCGATTTGTGATTTCGTACATTTATGTTTTTCAACAGTTTTTTATGCTCCAGAATTATCAATAAATTGATCAATACTTATTCAATACAATATGATTTCAACTGTTTTTTCCACAAACAATTATTTACATGTAAATATTGTTTAGTTACTTATTAAAAACGTTAAACTTAGTGTTTGATCTGCCCAGTTGCAGATGGTACAAAACTCCAATGCTCAATAGCATGTGGAGTGGAGTAGGAAAAATAAGTCTTCTCGTCTTCGAATTCCAGTAAGAAGTCATTTTTATATTTCGGTCTCATGAGTTAGAAGCTCTTCATGAGCTATGTAACAGAAGCTTTTAGAACATGTTAATGTAAATACAGTGGTAGAAATTCCGATAATCTTAAACAAATAATATAAGAAATTTTAATATATACAAATCTAAGTTAACGATGACGTCTCCTCCAACATACTCCCCAATTGAAGGATGAAGTGTGACTCCTTCAATTTCCATAAACGTCATCTCTCAAAGGCAATGGAGCAAGTTTGCAGATTGGGCGACGAATAATTCCTTTCTTGGTGCGAACATCGGCTACTCTGACCCTTCCATCTGCACCAAGTATGGCTTCGACCACACGACCAGTAATCCAGCATTGCGGTGGAAGATTGTCTTCATGGATGAGAACTAATTGATCCCTTGCTATGTTGTTTTCGGGATGCAACCACTTAGAGCGTTCTTGTAACTGATGTACATAGTCGCGCTTCCAGAGTTCCCAGAAGCGTTGCTTGAGATAAGTCACCCTTTGCCAACGAGATAGATACGAAAGTTTTGAGTCATTTACTACCGGTTCAGGGATCGCTTGAAGTGAGCATCCGATCAATAAGTGTGCTGGCGTCAGAGCCTCCCCGTCGTTGGGATCATCGCTGTGAATGGATATTGGACGGGAATTCAATATCGCCTCCACTTCAATTGCAATCGATTGAAGCTCTTCATACGTCAAATGAGAAGAGGTCAAATTTTTGATGAGCAGAGTCTTCATTGACTTAACTGCGGCTTCCCACAAGCCTCCAAAATGGGGAGCACGCGGTGGAATGAATATGAATTCGAAGCCGGCATTTCGGCTAAATTCCTCCAAATTTTTTGCATTTAGTTCTGAACAGAATTGCCGTTTGAAGCCTTCAAGTTGCGAACATGCTCCGACAAAGTTGGTGGCATTGTCACAATAAATCCTTTTGGGTATACCACGTCGTCCGATGAATCGCTTCAAACAGAGAATAAAATTATTAGCAGATAAGTCTGAGATTAGTTCTGTATGAATAGCTTTTGAAGAAAAGCAAACAAATATGGCCAAATATGTTTTGTAAGGAACTTTGCTTCGAATGCGGTACGACGTAAGAAATGGTCCACATAGATCCACTCCGCATATCAGAAACGGGCGTTCGGCCAGGAGACGGTCAGCTGGGAGGTTACCCATGATTTGTCGCATTAATACTGGTTTGTAATGATAGCAATGTGTGCAACTTCGAACAACCTTTCGGACCAATTAGCGAGCATTTACAATCCATACTGTTAGGCGCAGAATCGCTATCAGAACCTTAGCTCCCGCGTGAAGGTTTCTCAAGTGTAAATCTTCAATATATTTATAAGTGAAATGATGAGTCTTTGGAAGCAATAACGGCATTCTTGCGTCTTATTTTTTTTACTAGTACTACATTTCAATACAAGGGTGTTTCTTTGGGCTCGAAGTCTGTCTTTCTTTCAGATATCGGCCAAAGTAATGCACCAAGTTCTAAGAATTTAGGTCCATGAAACCAAATTGTCTGCATCAAATCGCGGGCTGCACAGCCACGTGAAACAATGTCGGCTGAATTATCCTTTCCAGGCACGTGACTCCAAATGATATCCTGTGATTGAGTTTGTCTGTGTTAGATATATGGTTTTATTTAAGTAGATTTGCTATCGCTGTTGTTTGTTCGTTGTTTCTTGTTGGAGGGTTTGGTTTTGCTTGTTAATTTAGGGAGTTTAAAGTTAGTGGAAAGGTTGTTAGATTTGTCGTTGGAAAAAATTTTAATTTTGATGTCTTCAGTGGGTTGTGATGCATAAAGTTTGTGATCTTTATATATTTTACCATTGGTTTCCATGTCTTCTGATGTAGTTTGTATACCCTTGCAAGAAGGGTATATAAATTTTGGTGTGCAACGCATAGAAGGAAGCATCTCCGACCCTATAAAGTATATATATTTTTGATCAGCACGACGAGACGATTTCATATAGCCATGCCCGGCCGACCGTCCGACTATCCGTCCGTCTGGATCAACGCAAACTCCTGCTAGACCGTTGAAGCTACAGAACTGAAATTTTTCATGTAGGCTTGTATATACTGCAGGGGTTGTATATTTCGGATTCAGCCGGATCAGACCACTATATCATATGGCTCCCATATAAACGGCAAAGTCACGAACAGTGACTTTTCTCAATAACTTCGGTTATTTATAAGTTTTTATCGTGAAGTTTAATATTGGTGAGTTTATAACACATATAAACAACTGTGCCAAATTTGATAAAGATCGGGTAACTATATCATATAGCTCCCATAGGAATGACCGGTCGAAAACAGTCAATAACTTCGTTACTTTTGACGCGATTGCTATCAAATTACGCATTTGTCAGTTAAATATATATGTTAATCACTGTGCCGAATTTGATAAAGATCGTGTGACTATATCGTATAGCTCCCATAGGAACGATCGGTGGAAAACAGTGACTTTGAACAATATCTTCGTTATTTCCTATGCTTAGATTGTAGGCCGTTCTTTCGCAAACATTAGCCTTCTTAGATAAAAATTTTTTCCAATTTGATGGCTGTAGGTAAGGAAAGAGTTACCAAAAAAATTGCAAGGGTTTACGAACTTTGACGCGGTCTAAGTTAGCCCCGGCCCTCTGGTTTGTTGTTGTTTTTTCTGGTTGTGGTATCGGAGTTGCTTCTGATGATGGTGGTGATGGTTTAGTTGCGTTTTGCCTAGGTGCAGCCGTAGAACTCAGTTGTTGCAGTGGGGCTTTGTTTTGTCCTGTATTTGGTGTTGAATGTGCAAGTGTACTGGCGTATGTGTTCCTCGCCTGTTGGGTATGTCTGTTGTAGTATATACCAAGTGCGGATCTGTGGTTGACATTTTCAGTTGTTTTTATATCCGTAAGTTCTTGCTGTGTACCTGGCTTGCTCTCTTTCTCTGACCAATTTGGCATATTTCTCAGAGAGCGAACGATTATCAGATCTGCGAGAGTCATGAGAGAGAGCAAGCGAGGCAGTCTGAAAGAAACGGTTGAACAAGGCGGTCGTGTAATTAGACCTAAGACTTCTCATTGGCACCTAATTGTTAATCAACGCTGTGTATTAAAGAGACTAGTTGTCAAATCACTCAAACGAACTAAATTAATAAATATATATAAAGTTAAACGTTCGGTTACATATCCACATAATGAGTAACGAAATTAATAAAGCTGATTACTCCGTAGACCAACTGAAACATTTCACGGGTAGCCACAAATCAGGACTTAATAAATAGGTTGCTTTTGACCTCTGATCCTCTGATATCTGGTCAAAGAAAATTACCAAGCAAAAAAAACACATTTTTACCAAAATCAGTGTTTGATTTACTCGAATAGTCCGCAATAATTTTTTTGGCTTAATTCATTATTCTTTTATTTACTATTTTTGTAATTTCATAATTAAATTAATTATTATTAAACTATTCTATTTTTCTATTTAGTTTTGATGCTTTAATAAATATATAAAAAATAAAAAAAAAGACACTTTCCAAAAATTATTTTTTGATAGTGTAAACACCTATTTATTGGTAAAAAATGATAAGGATTAGTTTATATTTCTTAGATTTGATTTTCGGTTTTTTCTGCAGAGACAACTTGTTCGTTGCGTTGCCGGAAAAAAAGAGACCAGCTGTCTCGCCACCTATCGATGACTTATCGCTAACCATCGATACTTAATATTAACAATCGATACTTGTTACTAACAATCGATACTTATCACTAACAATACTGGTTTCGGTATATGCATGAGCATTTAACAGACTTTGTAAATAATTGGAATCTTACAATAGCCTAGAAGTGCAATGAGAGGGGTTTGAAGTGGTTATTTATGACAATACAATTGTTTACTACTTATTATAATTTTATAAAGCTAATATAAAAATTTCATTTTGATATAGTCAGTGGAAACATTTTTGGCCGCTAATTTCATACAGTACCGACAGCACTGTGCAAAAGCACGAATTGTATAACTTTCAATTCAAAACGTCTGCGGCCTACAAAAGACGAAATCAAAATTTACATTTTTGCCAAATTTTATTTTGATTTAGTTGACCCTTTATGACACACACACCGTTGTACAACAAAACATCGACGAGTTGGTCGTTCTTTCAGGCAGTCGCTAGGTCACTCAATGTCGTCAACATTTTGAACGTTAACCCTTTAACATTGACCCTTATATAACAGACGGACATATAGAGCACAACACGCAGTTTCATCTACGTTTTGCTGCCTCTTATGCCGATGGCTAGTTATTTTGTTTATTTATATCCACAAAATATAAAGCAATGCGTACATATGTGGAAAATGAGATTGTTGAACTACATTTTCAATTTGAATGCACATAATTTATAGTTTTAAATGATTTTCGAAATTGTCATGCAATATGCATGTGCAACTGCAGATGACCCTTTATGACATTATACCCTTGCAAAAAGGTATATTTATAAAATTCTTAGCAAAGAGCTCTGAGATTAGTTCCATTTGAATAGCTTTTGAGGAAAAGCAAACAAATATGGCCAAATCGGTTTTGTAGAAAACTTTGTTTCGAATACGGTACGATGGTCCACATATGTAAATCCACTCCGCAGATCAGAAAAGGGCGTTCGGTCAGGAGACGGTCAGCTGGGATGTTACCCATGATTTGTCGCATTAATACTGGCTTGTAATGATAGTAATGTGTCCAGCCTCTAACAACCTTTCGGACCAATTCGCGAGCATTTACGATCCACACTGTTAGGCGCAAAATCGCTATAAGAACCTTAGCTCCCGCGTGAAGGTTTCGCAAGTGGAGATCTTTAATATATTTATAAAAAAAATGACGAGTCTTTGGAAGCAATAACAGCATTCTAGCGCCCAAAAGTACGTCAGCCGTGGCAAGGCGGCATCCAACACGGATAAGTCGAATGTTTTGAGTACCTATCTGTTCATTTGAGATGAATGGATTTAATTTTTGAAGCTCCGGCTTCAAACTTCGTCCTGCTTGTAAGTCCTTTAGTTCTTTAGCATACACACCACTCTGAATGGAAGAGATTATATAATTAAAAGCCAATTTAAATTCTTCTACTGAAATGTAGAAGCATTTATAGCATTAATCGTATTATTGCGGTTGATAGGAACTCGGTTGAAAACTCGTAAAACGTATGCTAAGACTCTCACAATCATACGAAACGATGATAGTCTACTAATGATCTGCTCAACTATGCTCTTTTCTTTATAACTAGTGCTACATTTCAATACAAGGGTGTTTCGCAATTCTAATTCTTTGGGCTCGAAATCTGTCTTTCTTTCAGATTTCGGCCAATGTAATGCATCAAGTGTTAAGAACTTTGGTCCATGAAACCAAATTGTCTGCATCAAATCGCGCGCTGCACAGCCACGTGAAACAATGTCGGCTGGATTATCCTTTCCAGGCACGTGACTCCAAATAATATCCTGCGATTGAGTTTGTATGATAGATACGCGATTGGCAATAAAGCATTTTAGAGTTGATGGGTGCATTTTGATCCAATGAAGAACGACAGTTGAATCTGTCCAAAAATATGTTTTGCTGACAAGACAATTTAATTTGTGTTTGATTTTAGTCCATGTTTGGCAGAGTAAAACGGAAGCACAAAGCTCTAAACGAGGTATGCTTTGTGATCGAGTGGGCGCAACTCTCGATCTCGAAATGATCAATGAAGTTACATATTTTCCGTTGTCCAATACCCTTGCGTATATGCAACATCCATACGCTCGATTCGAGGCATCCGAAAATCCATGGATTTCACACTTATTTTTTGGTGATGTGTTGACAAATCGATTTACGCGAACCATGTCAAGATTAGATAAATCAGCTTCAAGTTGTTGCCATCTAGTCCGTAAGATCTCTGGCAACGGGTCGTCCCAGTCCAAGCGCTCGATCCACAAGTCTTGAATCAAGATTTTGTAGCGTACTACGACTGGAGCTAATAATCCTAGCAGATCATAGAGCCTGGCCATGATCGATACTATTTTTCGCTTTGTTGGTATTGCAGTTAATGGAAGATCAAATCGAAATAATATAAGATCTTCAGTTGGCAGCCACGACATGCCAAGCATGAATTCCTGGAATCAGGGCGCATACAGGTTCGGTTGCCGTTCAAGGAATTGTGTGTGCACCTGAAAGTGAGTTTCACATGCTTGTTCTTCTGAGGTTAAAGAAATATCTTTATTTTGAATTCCATGTACTTCATCCATTTTCCAAAACCTTTCTAATAACACTGTGATAGTTTTTTAAAAAAAAAAAAAAAGACATGGCAAAGTTCGATAGTTTCACACTATTTCGGGTCCTGCGAATCGAACTGCATCATTAGTTTTTTAAGTTATCACGATGGTTTCATACAAAATTTTTTGCGGAAGTTATTCATCAAAGTTGTCATTTTTTTCAAAAAGTCCTTTTTTCATTTGCTTCTAACTTCTAAAATATTCCGTTTTTCTTTCAGCAAAGTTGCTTAGAATTGACAAAACTACAAATGTTGGGAAGACATCTAGCCAGTGAAACCGTCTGTTCCCGAGCTTTAAGACAAAATGTAAAAAAAATCGAATCTTGACCCCTTTTTTTGTATGTTTTCTTTCTCGCATTTTGCTAAAATTGATAATTTTCCATTCGAATCTTGACCATAATATGAGAATTTAATATACTCAATGCCAGCAGAAGAGACACCGTACCTATCTAATTTACGATATAATATAACCATTTAATCAAATTGAATTTTTATACCCTTGCAATAAGGGTATATTAATATTGGATAGAAGTGTGCAACGCATAGAAGGATCTTTATCAAATTCGGCTTAGTCATTAACAGATATATTAAACTAACAAATGTTTAATTTGAAATCAATCGCATTAAAAATAACGAAGTTATTGACAAAAGTCACTGTTTTCTACCGATCGTTCCTATGGGAGCTATATGATATAGTCACCCGATCTGGATCAAATTTGGCACAGTCGTTAGTATGTGTAAATGAAGTAAGTAAGTCGTCTCGCCGACTTAGGTATACCATACACCAGTAAAACAAATATTTCAAATTTTTAATAACAAATGCATTTGCCTATTTTAAAAAAGTTCTGTTCACATGCTTTTTACAAGCATATAAGTAAGTAAGCATATAAGTTAGTATCTCGCTCACTCATGCATATGAGCACACTAGCGCCCCACCCGCCAACGGCCAACTCCGGCCTTATGGAAAAACGGTTTTATGCATAACTTGGCTATTTTTTGTCCGATTTTGATCAAATTGGTATTTTGCTGGGTATTAGTATCAAATTTAAGTGTGCCAAATTTGATTGCACAAGGTAAAAAATTACGGGAGATAATCGAGTTTTTCAAATTGCGGGGGCGGAAAGGGGCGTGGCAAAATCTTTATAATTACAAAATGTGCGCATTTACTAAGCAAATATACATACCAAATATGGTGTCTCTAGCTGCAATAGTTTTTGAGATAAACTTTTTTTTGAATTGCGGGGGCGGAAAGGGGCGTGGCAAAAATTTTAAATAAACTTGATCACTCTACATACTACATGAGCCTACATACCAAATTTGGTGGCTCTATCTCTTATAGTCTCTGAGATCTAGGCGTTCATACGGACGGACAGACGGACAGACGGACGGACGGACGGACGGACAGGCGGACGGACAGACGGACATGGCTATATCGACTCGGCTGTTGATACTGATCAAGAATATATATTCTTTATGGGGTCGGAAAAGCTTCCTTCTGCCTGTTACATACACTTTGGCGACTTTAATATACCATTTCACCCTATGGGTGTATGGTATAAAAAGGGGTCAAGATTCGATTTTTTTACATTTTGTCTTAAAGCTCGGGAACGGACGGCTTCACAGGCTTGATGTCTTCCCAACATTTGTAGTTTTGTCAATTCTAAGCAACTTTGCTGAAGAAATTTTGTAAAAAAACGGAATATTTTAGAAGTTAGAAGCAAATGAAAAAAAGGACCTTTTGGAAAAAATGACAACTTTGATGAAAAACTTCCGCAAAAAATTTTGTATGAAACCATCGTGATAACTTAAAAAACTAATGATGCAGTTCGATTTGCAGGACCCGAAATAGGGTGAAACTATCGAATTTTGCTATGTGTTATTTTTCGACTATCACAGTGTAATATGTTAAGGTCCTGATGTTGCGTTAAATTACAAGTGTAGTGTTGAGTTGATTGAGGTTCAGCAATCTTACCCCCGACGATCCATCCTAATGCAGTTTCCACTAGATGAGGAAGACCAATTCCTAAACTAATTTTACCAGTCTTAAGTAGATCAAAAAACTCCTTTACGCTAAGCAATAAATCTACCTTTCCGGGCTTATAAAAGAATGGGTCGGCTAACTCAACTTCTTTGGGAATGGCCCAATTTGACACATCTAGTCTCTTTTCAGGCTGAGGTAGAGCTATAGATTTAGTCACGATAAACTCCATATTCCATTCATCTGGAGATATTCTTGAACGAATTTTGGTAGATACGGAATGTTTCATATGTGTACGTATTTCACCGATTCCAGCAATCTCATAATGGTCGTAACGAAACGGAAGCTGAAGCCTTTTGGCTAATTCTTCAGTTATAAAGGTAAGCTCAGAGCACGAATCAAGTAATGCTCTTGCGAGCTGAAACCCACCAAGTTTGTCTTGAATGAGAACAATTGCTGTTGGAAGTAATCCCCGCCGAGCGTGGCGAGTCAACATTGATGTTGCAAATGTTTTACTTTCGTTATGTGTATTATGAATGATTTGTTGCGATTGATGATGAATAGAAGATTCATCTGGTTGATAATTACCCTGCACGTTGGAATCCTTATGCATGTTTGTGTGATGTAAACCTCCACAATGTCGACATCTATTCAATGAAGGACATTTTGAGGCTGGATGACCCTTATTGAGGCAATTCAAACAAAGTGACGCTGTTTTAACAATCTTAAATCGCTCGATAAACGGTAGCGAAATAAAAACTGGACAGAATGCTAATCTATGCTCAGTTGACTGACATTGAATGCATCTACTTTGGGCTGCAACAAATACTTTTGAAGTACTATGAATTTTGTCTCTGACGGGTCTTTCCTCTTGTCGGTTTCGCAGATACCCTTCCAAATACTGACAGTGTCGACTGAGAATTTGATAACAGTCGGCCCAGTCTGGCAATTTATCGTATTCTTGAACCCGATCGTATGCTTGTTTGGATTCAAGATCAATTTTTGACATAACAATGTGAATAAGTACTGCGTTTAATACATCAGCTTCAGACCCAAGAGACAACAATGATCCGCGGAGAGCTGAAACCGTATCCAAAATTGTACGTAGGCTAACAGCGTCTGCCTTTTTTATGCTAGCAATGTTAAATAAACTTGAAATATGTTCTACGAAAATAAGAACTTTCTTGTCATATCGCTCGTTGAGGCGATCTAGGGCCTTGGGATCATTTTCGTCTGATACTTGAAATGGCGAGACTACGCTTAGAGCTTGGCCAGATAGACAACTTATTAGATAGTTAAATTTGTCCACATTGGACAATGAGTTGTCTTCATGTACCATATTTGTAAATGAAGTAATAAATTTTTTGACTTCCCCATATTTGCCGTCGAATTTAGGTAATTTGAGGGATGGAAGCCGATTATGATGTCCACCATGATAAGTCATTGAATTAAAGAAACTAAGTTCTTCTGGTTTTTCTTTCTTACTTGCGCCGATGCGCCGTAATATGATCGCCTTTGTTTCTATAAAAAGATTTTCTATCTCTGCCCGATTCGCGTCTGCTGGATCTAGCTTCTCAATATTGGTTAGAACTTGTAATGCCTGTTTAAAATACGACTCAACAATTTGAGACTGACAATCTAATATAATAGGGTCATTTTCAAGATCGATTCTAGCTCTTAAACTTTGAATATTAGATTGCAGTTGATTCCGTTGTTGTCTAAGAGGTAGAAGCTGCGTTTCAACTGGTGGAGACATTTTGGGCCCTTAACGATAGAAATGTAGCAAGCTAGAAATGAATTAAACGTAAGCTAAACGAGTTCTGGTTTTAATAAAAACACTCAAATGCATTAAGTTTCACTCAAGAGCTTAATAAGTGAGCTTTAATATGTAGATCGTTTCTCTATATGACAGTTTGAGTACTTACTCCGTTGTGCTTTATACTTAGCACGTGTTAAAGCTTACGAGTGTATTACATGTGAGGGTACAGCATGTGAAAGCTTTACGATCGCTAATGAGTGGCAATTGAGTCAAAGTTTGAGTGGAAATTGATAATGTAAATTTGCACACTCAAGTTGACTTAGGTTATGATAGGGCTCCAATGTAAATGTCCCACGATGATATATCTTGCAAAGGCCAATGATGAAGAAGTCCGATGACGACTATCCAAGATGATTATGTAATGATGAAAAGTCCAATGATGACTGTCCAAGATGATGTAACAATGAATGCAATATAATGAACGAATAAACGACTTTATATAGTTTTTAAGGTTTTATGTTGGGACTTGCGAAGTGCAAGGTCCTGTCACGGTCGCCAATGTTTAATCTGCCCAGTTGCAGATGGTACAAAACTCCAATGCTCAATAGCATGTGGAGTGGAGTAGGAAAAATAAGTCTTCTCGTCTTCGAATTCCAGTAAGAAGTCATTTTTATATTTCGGTCTCATGAGTTAGAAGCTCTTCATGAGCTATGTAACAGAAGCTTTTAGAACATGTTAATGTAAATACAGTGGTAGAAATTCCGATAATCTTAAACAAATAATATAAGAAATTTTAATATATACAAATCTAAGTTAACGATGACGTCTCCTCCAACATACTCCCCCAATTGAAGGATGAAGTGTGACTCCTTCAATTTCCATAAACGTCATCTCTCAAAGGCAATGGAGCAAGTTTGCAGATTGGGCGACGAATAATTCCTTTCTTGGTGCGAACATCGGCTACTCTGACCCTTCCATCTGCACCAAGTATGGCTTCGACCACACGACCAGTAATCCAGCATTGCGGTGGAAGATTGTCTTCATGGATGAGAACTAATTGATCCCTTGCTATGTTGTTTTCGGGATGCAACCACTTAGAGCGTTCTTGTAACTGATGTACATAGTCGCGCTTCCAGAGTTCCCAGAAGCGTTGCTTGAGATAAGTCACCCTTTGCCAACGAGATAGATACGAAAGTTTTGAGTCATTTACTACCGGTTCAGGGATCGCTTGAAGTGAGCATCCGATCAATAAGTGTGCTGGCGTCAGAGCCTCCCCGTCGTTGGGATCATCGCTGTGAATGGATATTGGACGGGAATTCAATATCGCCTCCACTTCAATTGCAATCGATTGAAGCTCTTCATACGTCAAATGAGAAGAGGTCAAATTTTTGATGAGCAGAGTCTTCATTGACTTAACTGCGGCTTCCCACAAGCCTCCAAAATGGGGAGCACGCGGTGGAATGAATATGAATTCGAAGCCGGCATTTCGGCTAAATTCCTCCAAATTTTTTGCATTTAGTTCTGAACAGAATTGCCGTTTGAAGCCTTCAAGTTGCGAACATGCTCCGACAAAGTTGGTGGCATTGTCACAATAAATCCTTTTGGGTATACCACGTCGTCCGATGAATCGCTTCAAACAGAGAATAAAATTATTAGCAGATAAGTCTGAGATTAGTTCTGTATGAATAGCTTTTGAAGAAAAGCAAACAAATATGGCCAAATATGTTTTGTAAGGAACTTTGCTTCGAATGCGGTACGACGTAAGAAATGGTCCACATAGATCCACTCCGCATATCAGAAACGGGCGTTCGGCCAGGAGACGGTCAGCTGGGAGGTTACCCATGATTTGTCGCATTAATACTGGTTTGTAATGATAGCAATGTGTGCAACTTCGAACAACCTTTCGGACCAATTAGCGAGCATTTACAATCCATACTGTTAGGCGCAGAATCGCTATCAGAACCTTAGCTCCCGCGTGAAGGTTTCTCAAGTGTAAATCTTCAATATATTTATAAGTGAAATGATGAGTCTTTGGAAGCAATAACGGCATTCTTGCGTCTTATTTTTTTTACTAGTACTACATTTCAATACAAGGGTGTTTCTTTGGGCTCGAAGTCTGTCTTTCTTTCAGATATCGGCCAAAGTAATGCACCAAGTTCTAAGAATTTAGGTCCATGAAACCAAATTGTCTGCATCAAATCGCGGGCTGCACAGCCACGTGAAACAATGTCGGCTGAATTATCCTTTCCAGGCACGTGACTCCAAATGATATCCTGTGATTGAGTTTGTCTGTGTTAGATATATGGTTTTATTTAAGTAGATTTGCTATCGCTGTTGTTTGTTCGTTGTTTCTTGTTGGAGGGTTTGGTTTTGCTTGTTAATTTAGGGGGTTTAAAGTTAGTGGAAAGGTTGTTAGATTTGTCGTTGGAAAAAATTTTAATTTTGATGTCTTCAGTGGGTTGTGATGCATAAAGTTTGTGATCTTTATATATTTTACCATTGGTTTCCATGTCTTCTGATGTAGTTTGTATACCCTTGCAAGAAGGGTATATAAATTTTGGTGTGCAACGCATAGAAGGAAGCATCTCCGACCCTATAAAGTATATATATTTTTGATCAGCACGACGAGACGATTTCATATAGCCATGCCCGGCCGACCGTCCGACTATCCGTCCGTCTGGATCAACGCAAACTCCTGCTAGACCGTTGAAGCTACAGAACTGAAATTTTTCATGTAGGCTTGTATATACTGCAGGGGTTGTATATTTCGGATTCAGCCGGATCAGACCACTATATCATATGGCTCCCATATAAACGGCAAAGTCACGAACAGTGACTTTTCTCAATAACTTCGGTTATTTATAAGTTTTTATCGTGAAGTTTAATATTGGTGAGTTTATAACACATATAAACAACTGTGCCAAATTTGATAAAGATCGGGTAACTATATCATATAGCTCCCATAGGAATGACCGGTCGAAAACAGTCAATAACTTCGTTACTTTTGACGCGATTGCTATCAAATTACGCATTTGTCAGTTAAATATATATGTTAATCACTGTGCCGAATTTGATAAAGATCGTGTGACTATATCGTATAGCTCCCATAGGAACGATCGGTGGAAAACAGTGACTTTGAACAATATCTTCGTTATTTCCTATGCTTAGATTGTAGGCCGTTCTTTCGCAAACATTAGCCTTCTTAGATAAAAATTTTTTCCAATTTGATGGCTGTAGGTAAGGAAAGAGTTACCAAAAAAATTGCAAGGGTTTACGAACTTTGACGCGGTCTAAGTTAGCCCCGGCCCTCTGGTTTGTTGTTGTTTTTTCTGGTTGTGGTATCGGAGTTGCTTCTGATGATGGTGGTGATGGTTTAGTTGCGTTTTGCCTAGGTGCAGCCGTAGAACTCAGTTGTTGCAGTGGGGCTTTGTTTTGTCCTGTATTTGGTGTTGAATGTGCAAGTGTACTGGCGTATGTGTTCCTCGCCTGTTGGGTATGTCTGTTGTAGTATATACCAAGTGCGGATCTGTGGTTGACATTTTCAGTTGTTTTTATATCCGTAAGTTCTTGCTGTGTACCTGGCTTGCTCTCTTTCTCTGACCAATTTGGCATATTTCTCAGAGAGCGAACGATTATCAGATCTGCGAGAGTCATGAGAGAGAGCAAGCGAGGCAGTCTGAAAGAAACGGTTGAACAAGGCGGTCGTGTAATTAGACCTAAGACTTCTCATTGGCACCTAATTGTTAATCAACGCTGTGTATTAAAGAGACTAGTTGTCAAATCACTCAAACGAACTAAATTAATAAATATATATAAAGTTAAACGTTCGGTTACATATCCACATAATGAGTAACGAAATTAATAAAGCTGATTACTCCGTAGACCAACTGAAACATTTCACGGGTAGCCACAAATCAGGACTTAATAAATAGGTTGCTTTTGACCTCTGATCCTCTGATATCTGGTCAAAGAAAATTACCAAGCAAAAAAAACACATTTTTACCAAAATCAGTGTTTGATTTACTCGAATAGTCCGCAATAATTTTTTTGGCTTAATTCATTATTCTTTTATTTACTATTTTTGTAATTTCATAATTAAATTAATTATTATTAAACTATTCTATTTTTCTATTTAGTTTTGATGCTTTAATAAATATATAAAAAAAAAAAAAAAAGACACTTTCCAAAAATTATTTTTTGATAGTGTAAACACCTATTTATTGGTAAAAAATGATAAGGATTAGTTTATATTTCTTAGATTTGATTTTCGGTTTTTTCTGCAGAGACAACTTGTTCGTTGCGTTGCCGGAAAAAAAGAGACCAGCTGTCTCGCCACCTATCGATGACTTATCGCTAACCATCGATACTTAATATTAACAATCGATACTTATTACTAACAATCGATACTTATCACTAACAATACTGGTTTCGGTATATGCATGAGCATTTAACAGACTTTGTAAATAATTGGAATCTTACAATAGCCTAGAAGTGCAATGAGAGGGGTTTGAAGTGGTTATTTATGACAATACAATTGTTTACTACTTATTATAATTTTATAAAGCTAATATAAAAATTTCATTTTGATATAGTCAGTGGAAACATTTTTGGCCGCTAATTTCATACAGTACCGACAGCACTGTGCAAAAGCACGAATTGTATAACTTTCAATTCAAAACGTCTGCGGCCTACAAAAGACGAAATCAAAATTTACATTTTTGCCAAATTTTATTTTGATTTAGTTGACCCTTTATGACACACACACCGTTGTACAACAAAACATCGACGAGTTGGTCGTTCTTTCAGGCAGTCGCTAGGTCACTCAATGTCGTCAACATTTTGAACGTTAACCCTTTAACATTGACCCTTATATAACAGACGGACATATAGAGCACAACACGCAGCTTCATCTACGTTTTGCTGCCTCTTATGCCGATGGCTAGTTATTTTGTTTATTTATATCCACAAAATATAAAGCAATGCGTACATATGTGGAAAATGAGATTGTTGAACTACATTTTCAATTTGAATGCACATAATTTATAGTTTTAAATGATTTTCGAAATTGTCATGCAATATGCATGTGCAACTGCAGATGACCCTTTATGACATTATACCCTTGCAAAAAGGTATATTTATAAAATTCTTAGCAAAGAGCTCTGAGATTAGTTCCATTTGAATAGCTTTTGAGGAAAAGCAAACAAATATGGCCAAATCGGTTTTGTAGAAAACTTTGTTTCGAATACGGTACGATGGTCCACATATGTAAATCCACTCCGCAGATCAGAAAAGGGCGTTCGGTCAGGAGACGGTCAGCTGGGATGTTACCCATGATTTGTCGCATTAATACTGGCTTGTAATGATAGTAATGTGTCCAGCCTCTAACAACCTTTCGGACCAATTCGCGAGCATTTACGATCCACACTGTTAGGCGCAAAATCGCTATAAGAACCTTAGCTCCCGCGTGAAGGTTTCGCAAGTGGAGATCTTTAATATATTTATAAAAAAAATGACGAGTCTTTGGAAGCAATAACAGCATTCTAGCGCCCAAAAGTACGTCAGCCGTGGCAAGGCGGCATCCAACACGGATAAGTCGAATGTTTTGAGTACCTATCTGTTCATTTGAGATGAATGGATTTAATTTTTGAAGCTCCGGCTTCAAACTTCGTCCTGCTTGTAAGTCCTTTAGTTCTTTAGCATACACACCACTCTGAATGGAAGAGATTATATAATTAAAAGCCAATTTAAATTCTTCTACTGAAATGTAGAAGCATTTGTAGCATTAATCGTATTATTGCGGTTGATAGGAACTCGGTTGAAAACTCGTAAAACGTATGCTAAGACTCTCACAATCATACGAAACGATGATAGTCTACTAATGATCTGCTCAACTATGCTCTTTTCTTTATAACTAGTGCTACATTTCAATACAAGGGTGTTTCGCAATTCTAATTCTTTGGGCTCGAAATCTGTCTTTCTTTCAAATTTCGGCCAATGTAATGCATCAAGTGTTAAGAACTTTGGTCCATGAAACCAAATTGTCTGCATCAAATCGCGCGCTGCACAGCCACGTGAAACAATGTCGGCTGGATTATCCTTTCCAGGCACGTGACTCCAAATAATATCCTGCGATTGAGTTTGTATGATAGATACGCGATTGGCAATAAAGCATTTTAGAGTTGATGGGTGCATTTTGATCCAATGAAGAACGACAGTTGAATCTGTCCAAAAATATGTTTTGCTGACAAGACAATTTAATTTGTGTTTGATTTTAGTCCATGTTTGGCAGAGTAAAACGGAAGCACAAAGCTCTAAACGAGGTATGCTTTGTGATCGAGTGGGCGCAACTCTCGATCTCGAAATGATCAATGAAGTTACATATTTTCCGTTGTCCAATACCCTTGCGTATATGCAACATCCATACGCTCGATTCGAGGCATCCGAAAATCCATGGATTTCACACTTATTTTTTGGTGATGTGTTGACAAATCGATTTACGCGAACCATGTCAAGATTAGATAAATCAGCTTCAAGTTGTTGCCATCTAGTCCGTAAGATCTCTGGCAACGGGTCGTCCCAGTCCAAGCGCTCGATCCACAAGTCTTGAATCAAGATTTTGTAGCGTACTACGACTGGAGCTAATAATCCTAGCAGATCATAGAGCCTGGCCATGATCGATACTATTTTTCGCTTTGTTGGTATTGCAGTTAATGGAAGATCAAATCGAAATAATATAAGATCTTCAGTTGGCAGCCACGACATGCCAAGCATGAATTCCTGGAATCAGGGCGCATACAGGTTCGGTTGCCGTTCAAGGAATTGTGTGTGCACCTGAAAGTGAGTTTCACATGCTTGTTCTTCTGAGGTTAAAGAAATATCTTTATTTTGAATTCCATGTACTTCATCCATTTTCCAAAACCTTTCTAATAACACTGTGATAGTTTTTTAAAAAAAAAAAAGACATGGCAAAGTTCGATAGTTTCACACTATTTCGGGTCCTGCGAATCGAACTGCATCATTAGTTTTTTAAGTTATCACGATGGTTTCATACAAAATTTTTGCGGAAGTTATTCATCAAAGTTGTCATTTTTTTCAAAAGTCCTTTTTTTCATTTGCTTCTAACTTCTAAAATATTCCGTTTTTCTTTCAGCAAAGTTGCTTAGAATTGACAAAACTACAAATGTTGGGAAGACATCTAGCCAGTGAAACCGTCTGTTCCCGAGCTTTAAGACAAAATGTAAAAAAATCGAATCTTGACCCCTTTTTTTGTATGTTTTCTTTCTCGCATTTTGCTAAAATTGATAATTTTCCATTCGAATCTTGACCATAATATGAGAATTTAATATACTCAATGCCAGCAGAAGAGACACCGTACCTATCTAATTTACGATATAATATAACCATTTAATCAAATTGAATTTTTATACCCTTGCAATAAGGGTATATTAATATTGGATAGAAGTGTGCAACGCATAGAAGGATCTTTATCAAATTCGGCTTAGTCATTAACAGATATATTAAACTAACAAATGTTTAATTTGAAATCAATCGCATTAAAAATAACGAAGTTATTGACAAAAGTCACTGTTTTCTACCGATCGTTCCTATGGGAGCTATATGATATAGTCACCCGATCTGGATCAAATTTGGCACAGTCGTTAGTATGTGTAAATGAAGTAAGTAAGTCGTCTCGCCGACTTAGGTATACCATACACCAGTAAAACAAATATTTCAAATTTTTAATAACAAATGCATTTGCCTATTTTAAAAAGTTCTGTTCACATGCTTTTTACAAGCATATAAGTAAGTAAGCATATAAGTTAGTATCTCGCTCACTCATGCATATGAGCACACTAGCGCCCCACCCGCCAACGGCCAACTCCGGCCTTATGGAAAAACGGTTTTATGCATAACTTGGCTATTTTTTGTCCGATTTTGATCAAATTGGTATTTTGCTGGGTATTAGTATCAAATTTAAGTGTGCCAAATTTGATTGCACAAGGTAAAAAATTACGGGAGATAATCGAGTTTTTCAAATTGCGGGGGCGGAAAGGGGCGTGGCAAAATCTTTATAATTACAAAATGTGCGCATTTACTAAGCAAATATACATACCAAATATGGTGTCTCTAGCTGCAATAGTTTTTGAGATAAACTTTTTTTGAATTGCGGGGGCGGAAAGGGGCGTGGCAAAAATTTTAAATAAACTTGATCACTCTACATACTACATGAGCCTACATACCAAATTTGGTGGCTCTATCTCTTATAGTCTCTGAGATCTAGGCGTTCATACGGACGGACAGACGGACAGACGGACGGACGGACGGACGGACAGGCGGACGGACAGACGGACATGGCTATATCGACTCGGCTGTTGATACTGATCAAGAATATATATTCTTTATGGGGTCGGAAAAGCTTCCTTCTGCCTGTTACATACACTTTGGCGACTTTAATATACCATTTCACCCTATGGGTGTATGGTATAAAAAGGGGTCAAGATTCGATTTTTTTTACATTTTGTCTTAAAGCTCGGGAACGGACGGCTTCACAGGCTTGATGTCTTCCCAACATTTGTAGTTTTGTCAATTCTAAGCAACTTTGCTGAAGAAATTTTGTAAAAAAACGGAATATTTTAGAAGTTAGAAGCAAATGAAAAAAAGGACCTTTTGGAAAAAATGACAACTTTGATGAAAAACTTCCGCAAAAAATTTTGTATGAAACCATCGTGATAACTTAAAAAACTAATGATGCAGTTCGATTCGCAGGACCCGAAATAGGGTGAAACTATCGAATTTTGCCATGTCTTATTTTTCGACTATCACAGTGTAATATGTTAAGGTCCTGATGTTGCGTTAAATTACAAGTGTAGTGTTGAGTTGATTGAGGTTCAGCAATCTTACCCCCGACGATTCATCCTAATGCAGTTTCCACTAGATGAGGAAGACCAATTCCTAAACTAATTTTACCAGTCTTAAGTAGATCAAAAAACTCCTTTACGCTAAGCAATAAATCTACCTTTCCGGGCTTATAAAAGAATGGGTCGGCTAACTCAACTTCTTTGGGAATGGCCCAATTTGACACATCTAGTCTCTTTTCAGGCTGAGGTAGAGCTATAGATTTAGTCACGATAAACTCCATATTCCATTCATCTGGAGATATTCTTGAACGAATTTTGGTAGATACGGAATGTTTCATATGTGTACGTATTTCACCGATTCCAGCAATCTCATAATGGTCGTAACGAAACGGAAGCTGAAGCCTTTTGGCTAATTCTTCAGTTATAAAGGTAAGCTCAGAGCACGAATCAAGTAATGCTCTTGCGAGCTGAAACCCACCAAGTTTGTCTTGAATGAGAACAATTGCTGTTGGAAGTAATCCCCGCCGAGCGTGGCGAGTCAACATTGATGTTGCAAATGTTTTACTTTCGTTATGTGTATTATGAATGATTTGTTGCGATTGATGATGAATAGAAGATTCATCTGGTTGATAATTCCCTGCACGTTGGAATCCTTATGCATGTTTGTGTGATGTAAACCTCCACAATGTCGACATCTATTCAATAAAGGACATTTTGAGGCTGGATGACCCTTATTGAGGCAATTCAAACAAAGTGACGCTGTTTTAACAATCTTAAATCGCTCGATAAACGGTAGCGAAATAAAAACTGGACAGAATGCTAATCTATGCTCAGTTGACTGACATTGAATGCATCTACTTTGGGCTGCAACAAATACTTTTGAAGTACTATGAATTTTGTCTCTGACGGGTCTTTCCTCTTGTCGGTTTCGCAGATACCCTTCCAAATACTGACAGTGTCGACTGAGAATTTGATAACAGTCGGCCCAGTCTGGCAATTTATCGTATTCTTGAACCCGATCGTATGCTTGTTTGGATTCAAGATCAATTTTTGACATAACAATGTGAATAAGTACTGCGTTTAATACATCAGCTTCAGACCCAAGAGACAACAATGATCCGCGGAGAGCTGAAACCGTATCCAAAATTGTACGTAGGCTAACAGCGTCTGCCTTTTTTATGCTAGCAATGTTAAATAAACTTGAAATATGTTCTACGAAAATAAGAACTTTCTTGTCATATCGCTCGTTGAGGCGATCTAGGGCCTTGGGATCATTTTCGTCTGATACTTGAAATGGCGAGACTACGCTTAGAGCTTGGCCAGATAGACAACTTATTAGATAGTTAAATTTGTCCACATTGGACAATGAGTTGTCTTCATGTACCATATTTGTAAATGAAGTAATAAATTTTTTGACTTCCCCATATTTGCCGTCGAATTTAGGTAATTTGAGGGATGGAAGCCGATTATGATGTCCACCATGATAAGTCATTGAATTAAAGAAACTAAGTTCTTCTGGTTTTTCTTTCTTACTTGCGCCGATGCGCCGTAATATGATCGCCTTTGTTTCTATAAAAGATTTTCTATCTCTGCCCGATTCGCGTCTGCTGGATCTAGCTTCTCAATATTGGTTAGAACTTGTAATGCCTGTTTAAAATACGACTCAACAATTTGAGACTGACAATCTAATATAATAGGGTCATTTTCAAGACCGATTCTAGCTCTTAAACTTTGAATATTAGATTGCAGTTGATTCCGTTGTTGTCTAAGAGGTAGAAGCTGCGTTTCAACTGGTGGAGACATTTTGGGCCCTTAACGATAGAAATGTAGCAAGCTAGAAATGAATTAAACGTAAGCTAAACGAGTTCTGGTTTTAATAAAAACACTCAAATGCATTAAGTTTCACTCAAGAGCTTAATAAGTGAGCTTTAATATGTAGATCGTTTCTCTATATGACAGTTTGAGTACTTACTCCGCTGTGCTTTATACTTAGCACGTGTTAAAGCTTACGAGTGTATTACATGTGAGGGTACAGCATGTGAAAGCTTTACGATCGCTAATGAGTGGCAATTGAGTCAAAGTTTGAGTGGAAATTGATAATGTAAATTTGCACACTCAAGTTGACTTAGGTTATGATAGGGCTCCAATGTAAATGTCCCACGATGATATATCTTGCAAAGGCCAATGATGAAGAAGTCCGATGACGACTATCCAAGATGATTATGTAATGATGAAAAGTCCAATGATGACTGTCCAAGATGATGTAACAATGAATGCAATATAATGAACGAATAAACGACTTTATATAGTTTTTAAGGTTTTATGTTGGGACTTGCGAAGTGCAAGGTCCTGTCACGGTCGCCAATGTTTAATCTGCCCAGTTGCAGATGGTACAAAACTCCAATGCTCAATAGCATGTGGAGTGGAGTAGGAAAAATAAGTCTTCTCGTCTTCGAATTCCAGTAAGAAGTCATTTTTATATTTCGGTCTCATGAGTTAGAAGCTCTTCATGAGCTATGTAACAGAAGCTTTTAGAACATGTTAATGTAAATACAGTGGTAGAAATTCCGATAATCTTAAACAAATAATATAAGAAATTTTAATATATACAAATCTAAGTTAACGATGACGTCTCCTCCAACATACTCCCCCAATTGAAGGATGAAGTGTGACTCCTTCAATTTCCATAAACGTCATCTCTCAAAGGCAATGGAGCAAGTTTGCAGATTGGGCGACGAATAATTCCTTTCTTGGTGCGAACATCGGCTACTCTGACCCTTCCATCTGCACCAAGTATGGCTTCGACCACACGACCAGTAATCCAGCATTGCGGTGGAAGATTGTCTTCATGGATGAGAACTAATTGATCCCTTGCTATGTTGTTTTCGGGATGCAACCACTTAGAGCGTTCTTGTAACTGATGTACATAGTCGCGCTTCCAGAGTTCCCAGAAGCGTTGCTTGAGATAAGTCACCCTTTGCCAACGAGATAGATACGAAAGTTTTGAGTCATTTACTACCGGTTCAGGGATCGCTTGAAGTGAGCATCCGATCAATAAGTGTGCTGGCGTCAGAGCCTCCCCGTCGTTGGGATCATCGCTGTGAATGGATATTGGACGGGAATTCAATATCGCCTCCACTTCAATTGCAATCGATTGAAGCTCTTCATACGTCAAATGAGAAGAGGTCAAATTTTTGATGAGCAGAGTCTTCATTGACTTAACTGCGGCTTCCCACAAGCCTCCAAAATGGGGAGCACGCGGTGGAATGAATATGAATTCGAAGCCGGCATTTCGGCTAAATTCCTCCAAATTTTTTGCATTTAGTTCTGAACAGAATTGCCGTTTGAAGCCTTCAAGTTGCGAACATGCTCCGACAAAGTTGGTGGCATTGTCACAATAAATCCTTTTGGGTATACCACGTCGTCCGATGAATCGCTTCAAACAGAGAATAAAATTATTAGCAGATAAGTCTGAGATTAGTTCTGTATGAATAGCTTTTGAAGAAAAGCAAACAAATATGGCCAAATATGTTTTGTAAGGAACTTTGCTTCGAATGCGGTACGACGTAAGAAATGGTCCACATAGATCCACTCCGCATATCAGAAACGGGCGTTCGGCCAGGAGACGGTCAGCTGGGAGGTTACCCATGATTTGTCGCATTAATACTGGTTTGTAATGATAGCAATGTGTGCAACTTCGAACAACCTTTCGGACCAATTAGCGAGCATTTACAATCCATACTGTTAGGCGCAGAATCGCTATCAGAACCTTAGCTCCCGCGTGAAGGTTTCTCAAGTGTAAATCTTCAATATATTTATAAGTGAAATGATGAGTCTTTGGAAGCAATAACGGCATTCTTGCGTCTTATTTTTTTTACTAGTACTACATTTCAATACAAGGGTGTTTCTTTGGGCTCGAAGTCTGTCTTTCTTTCAGATATCGGCCAAAGTAATGCACCAAGTTCTAAGAATTTAGGTCCATGAAACCAAATTGTCTGCATCAAATCGCGGGCTGCACAGCCACGTGAAACAATGTCGGCTGAATTATCCTTTCCAGGCACGTGACTCCAAATGATATCCTGTGATTGAGTTTGTCTGTGTTAGATATATGGTTTTATTTAAGTAGATTTGCTATCGCTGTTGTTTGTTCGTTGTTTCTTGTTGGAGGGTTTGGTTTTGCTTGTTAATTTAGGGGGTTTAAAGTTAGTGGAAAGGTTGTTAGATTTGTCGTTGGAAAAAATTTTAATTTTGATGTCTTCAGTGGGTTGTGATGCATAAAGTTTGTGATCTTTATATATTTTACCATTGGTTTCCATGTCTTCTGATGTAGTTTGTATACCCTTGCAAGAAGGGTATATAAATTTTGGTGTGCAACGCATAGAAGGAAGCATCTCCGACCCTATAAAGTATATATATTTTTGATCAGCACGACGAGACGATTTCATATAGCCATGCCCGGCCGACCGTCCGACTATCCGTCCGTCTGGATCAACGCAAACTCCTGCTAGACCGTTGAAGCTACAGAACTGAAATTTTTCATGTAGGCTTGTATATACTGCAGGGGTTGTATATTTCGGATTCAGCCGGATCAGACCACTATATCATATGGCTCCCATATAAACGGCAAAGTCACGAACAGTGACTTTTCTCAATAACTTCGGTTATTTATAAGTTTTTATCGTGAAGTTTAATATTGGTGAGTTTATAACACATATAAACAACTGTGCCAAATTTGATAAAGATCGGGTAACTATATCATATAGCTCCCATAGGAATGACCGGTCGTTACTTTTGACGCGATTGCTATCAAATTACGCATTTGTCAGTTAAATATATATGTTAATCACTGTGCCGAATTTGATAAAGATCGTGTGACTATATCGTATAGCTCCCATAGGAACGATCGGTGGAAAACAGTGACTTTGAACAATATCTTCGTTATTTCCTATGCTTAGATTGTAGGCCGTTCTTTCGCAAACATTAGCCTTCTTAGATAAAAAATTTTTTCCAATTTGATGGCTGTAGGTAAGGAAAGAGTTACCAAAAAAATTGCAAGGGTTTACGAACTTTGACGCGGTCTAAGTTAGCCCCGGCCCTCTGGTTTGTTGTTGTTTTTTCTGGTTGTGGTATCGGAGTTGCTTCTGATGATGGTGGTGATGGTTTAGTTGCGTTTTGCCTAGGTGCAGCCGTAGAACTCAGTTGTTGCAGTGGGGCTTTGTTTTGTCCTGTATTTGGTGTTGAATGTGCAAGTGTACTGGCGTATGTGTTCCTCGCCTGTTGGGTATGTCTGTTGTAGTATATACCAAGTGCGGATCTGTGGTTGACATTTTCAGTTGTTTTTATATCCGTAAGTTCTTGCTGTGTACCTGGCTTGCTCTCTTTCTCTGACCAATTTGGCATATTTCTCAGAGAGCGAACGATTATCAGATCTGCGAGAGTCATGAGAGAGAGCAAGCGAGGCAGTCTGAAAGAAACGGTTGAACAAGGCGGTCGTGTAATTAGACCTAAGACTTCTCATTGGCACCTAATTGTTAATCAACGCTGTGTATTAAAGAGACTAGTTGTCAAATCACTCAAACGAACTAAATTAATAAATATATATAAAGTTAAACGTTCGGTTACATATCCACATAATGAGTAACGAAATTAATAAAGCTGATTACTCCGTAGACCAACTGAAACATTTCACGGGTAGCCACAAATCAGGACTTAATAAATAGGTTGCTTTTGACCTCTGATCCTCTGATATCTGGTCAAAGAAAATTACCAAGCAAAAAAACACATTTTTACCAAAATCAGTGTTTGATTTACTCGAATAGTCCGCAATAATTTTTTTGGCTTAATTCATTATTCTTTTATTTACTATTTTTGTAATTTCATAATTAAATTAATTATTATTAAACTATTCTATTTTTCTATTTAGTTTTGATGCTTTAATAAATATATAAAAATAAAAAAAAAAGACACTTTCCAAAAATTATTTTTTGATAGTGTAAACACCTATTTATTGGTAAAAAATGATAAGGATTAGTTTATATTTCTTAGATTTGATTTTCGGTTTTTTCTGCAGAGACAACTTGTTCGTTGCGTTGCCGGAAAAAAAGAGACCAGCTGTCTCGCCACCTATCGATGACTTATCGCTAACCATCGATACTTAATATTAACAATCGATACTTATTACTAACAATCGATACTTATCACTAACAATACTGGTTTCGGTATATGCATGAGCATTTAACAGACTTTGTAAATAATTGGAATCTTACAATAGCCTAGAAGTGCAATGAGAGGGGTTTGAAGTGGTTATTTATGACAATACAATTGTTTACTACTTATTATAATTTTATAAAGCTAATATAAAAATTTCATTTTGATATAGTCAGTGGAAACATTTTTGGCCGCTAATTTCATACAGTACCGACAGCACTGTGCAAAAGCACGAATTGTATAACTTTCAATTCAAAACGTCTGCGGCCTACAAAAGACGAAATCAAAATTTACATTTTTGCCAAATTTTATTTTGATTTAGTTGACCCTTTATGACACACACACCGTTGTACAACAAAACATCGACGAGTTGGTCGTTCTTTCAGGCAGTCGCTAGGTCACTCAATGTCGTCAACATTTTGAACGTTAACCCTTTAACATTGACCCTTATATAACAGACGGACATATAGAGCACAACACGCAGCTTCATCTACGTTTTGCTGCCTCTTATGCCGATGGCTAGTTATTTTGTTTATTTATATCCACAAAATATAAAGCAATGCGTACATATGTGGAAAATGAGATTGTTGAACTACATTTTCAATTTGAATGCACATAATTTATAGTTTTAAATGATTTTCGAAATTGTCATGCAATATGCATGTGCAACTGCAGATGACCCTTTATGACATTATACCCTTGCAAAAAAGGTATATTTATAAAATTCTTAGCAAAGAGCTCTGAGATTAGTTCCATTTGAATAGCTTTTGAGGAAAAGCAAACAAATATGGCCAAATCGGTTTTGTAGAAAACTTTGTTTCGAATACGGTACGATGGTCCACATATGTAAATCCACTCCGCAGATCAGAAAAGGGCGTTCGGTCAGGAGACGGTCAGCTGGGATGTTACCCATGATTTGTCGCATTAATACTGGCTTGTAATGATAGTAATGTGTCCAGCCTCTAACAACCTTTCGGACCAATTCGCGAGCATTTACGATCCACACTGTTAGGCGCAAAATCGCTATAAGAACCTTAGCTCCCGCGTGAAGGTTTCGCAAGTGGAGATCTTTAATATATTTATAAAAAAAATGACGAGTCTTTGGAAGCAATAACAGCATTCTAGCGCCCAAAAGTACGTCAGCCGTGGCAAGGCGGCATCCAACACGGATAAGTCGAATGTTTTGAGTACCTATCTGTTCATTTGAGATGAATGGATTTAATTTTTTGAAGCTCCGGCTTCAAACTTCGTCCTGCTTGTAAGTCCTTTAGTTCTTTAGCATACACACCACTCTGAATGGAAGAGATTATATAATTAAAAGCCAATTTAAATTCTTCTACTGAAATGTAGAAGCATTTGTAGCATTAATCGTATTATTGCGGTTGATAGGAACTCGGTTGAAAACTCGTAAAACGTATGCTAAGACTCTCACAATCATACGAAACGATGATAGTCTACTAATGATCTGCTCAACTATGCTCTTTTCTTTATAACTAGTGCTACATTTCAATACAAGGGTGTTTCGCAATTCTAATTCTTTGGGCTCGAAATCTGTCTTTCTTTCAAATTTCGGCCAATGTAATGCATCAAGTGTTAAGAACTTTGGTCCATGAAACCAAATTGTCTGCATCAAATCGCGCGCTGCACAGCCACGTGAAACAATGTCGGCTGGATTATCCTTTCCAGGCACGTGACTCCAAATAATATCCTGCGATTGAGTTTGTATGATAGATACGCGATTGGCAATAAAGCATTTTAGAGTTGATGGGTGCATTTTGATCCAATGAAGAACGACAGTTGAATCTGTCCAAAAATATGTTTTGCTGACAAGACAATTTAATTTGTGTTTGATTTTAGTCCATGTTTGGCAGAGTAAAACGGAAGCACAAAGCTCTAAACGAGGTATGCTTTGTGATCGAGTGGGCGCAACTCTCGATCTCGAAATGATCAATGAAGTTACATATTTTCCGTTGTCCAATACCCTTGCGTATATGCAACATCCATACGCTCGATTCGAGGCATCCGAAAATCCATGGATTTCACACTTATTTTTGGTGATGTGTTGACAAATCGATTTACGCGAACCATGTCAAGATTAGATAAATCAGCTTCAAGTTGTTGCCATCTAGTCCGTAAGATCTCTGGCAACGGGTCGTCCCAGTCCAAGCGCTCGATCCACAAGTCTTGAATCAAGATTTTGTAGCGTACTACGACTGGAGCTAATAATCCTAGCAGATCATAGAGCCTGGCCATGATCGATACTATTTTTCGCTTTGTTGGTATTGCAGTTAATGGAAGATCAAATCGAAATAATATAAGATCTTCAGTTGGCAGCCACGACATGCCAAGCATGAATTCCTGGAATCAGGGCGCATACAGGTTCGGTTGCCGTTCAAGGAATTGTGTGTGCACCTGAAAGTGAGTTTCACATGCTTGTTCTTCTGAGGTTAAAGAAATATCTTTATTTTGAATTCCATGTACTTCATCCATTTTCCAAAACCTTTCTAATAACACTGTGATAGTTTTTTAAAAAAAAAAAAAAGACATGGCAAAGTTCGATAGTTTCACACTATTTCGGGTCCTGCGAATCGAACTGCATCATTAGTTTTTTAAGTTATCACGATGGTTTCATACAAAATTTTTTGCGGAAGTTATTCATCAAAGTTGTCATTTTTTTCAAAAAGTCCTTTTTTTCATTTGCTTCTAACTTCTAAAATATTCCGTTTTTCTTTCAGCAAAGTTGCTTAGAATTGACAAAACTACAAATGTTGGGAAGACATCTAGCCAGTGAAACCGTCTGTTCCCGAGCTTTAAGACAAAATGTAAAAAAAATCGAATCTTGACCCCTTTTTTTGTATGTTTTCTTTCTCGCATTTTGCTAAAATTGATAATTTTCCATTCGAATCTTGACCATAATATGAGAATTTAATATACTCAATGCCAGCAGAAGAGACACCGTACCTATCTAATTTACGATTTAATCAAATTGAATTTTTATACCCTTGCAATAAGGGTATATTAATATTGGATAGAAGTGTGCAACGCATAGAAGGATCTTTATCAAATTCGGCTTAGTCATTAACAGATATATTAAACTAACAAATGTTTAATTTGAAATCAATCGCATTAAAAATAACGAAGTTATTGACAAAAGTCACTGTTTTCTACCGATCGTTCCTATGGGAGCTATATGATATAGTCACCCGATCTGGATCAAATTTGGCACAGTCGTTAGTATGTGTAAATGAAGTAAGTAAGTCGTCTCGCCGACTTAGGTATACCATACACCAGTAAAACAAATATTTCAAATTTTTAATAACAAATGCATTTGCCTATTTTAAAAAAGTTCTGTTCACATGCTTTTTACAAGCATATAAGTAAGTAAGCATATAAGTTAGTATCTCGCTCACTCATGCATATGAGCACACTAGCGCCCCACCCGCCAACGGCCAACTCCGGCCTTATGGAAAAACGGTTTTATGCATAACTTGGCTATTTTTTGTCCGATTTTGATCAAATTGGTATTTTGCTGGGTATTAGTATCAAATTTAAGTGTGCCAAATTTGATTGCACAAGGTAAAAAATTACGGGAGATAATCGAGTTTTTCAAATTGCGGGGGGCGGAAAGGGGCGTGGCAAAATCTTTATAATTACAAAATGTGCGCATTTACTAAGCAAATATACATACCAAATATGGTGTCTCTAGCTGCAATAGTTTTTGAGATAAACTTTTTTTTGAATTGCGGGGGCGGAAAGGGGCGTGGCAAAAATTTTAAATAAACTTGATCACTCTACATACTACATGAGCCTACATACCAAATTTGGTGGCTCTATCTCTTATAGTCTCTGAGATCTAGGCGTTCATACGGACGGACAGACGGACAGACGGACGGACGGACGGACGGACAGGCGGACGGACAGACGGACATGGCTATATCGACTCGGCTGTTGATACTGATCAAGAATATATATTCTTTATGGGGTCGGAAAAGCTTCCTTCTGCCTGTTACATACACTTTGGCGACTTTAATATACCATTTCACCCTATGGGTGTATGGTATAAAAAGGGGTCAAGATTCGATTTTTTTACATTTTGTCTTAAAGCTCGGGAACGGACGGCTTCACAGGCTTGATGTCTTCCCAACATTTGTAGTTTTGTCAATTCTAAGCAACTTTTCTGAAGAAATTTTGTAAAAAAACGGAATATTTTAGAAGTTAGAAGCAAATGAAAAAAAGGACCTTTTGGAAAAAATGACAACTTTGATGAAAAACTTCCGCAAAAAATTTTGTATGAAACCATCGTGATAACTTAAAAAACTAATGATGCAGTTCGATTCGCAGGACCCGAAATAGGGTGAAACTATCGAATTTTGCTATGTCTTATTTTTCGACTATCACAGTGTAATATGTTAAGGTCCTGATGTTGCGTTAAATTACAAGTGTAGTGTTGAGTTGATTGAGGTTCAGCAATCTTACCCCCGACGATCCATCCTAATGCAGTTTCCACTAGATGAGGAAGACCAATTCCTAAACTAATTTTACCAGTCTTAAGTAGATCAAAAAACTCCTTTACGCTAAGCAATAAATCTACCTTTCCGGGCTTATAAAAGAATGGGTCGGCTAACTCAACTTCTTTGGGAATGGCCCAATTTGACACATCTAGTCTCTTTTCAGGCTGAGGTAGAGCTATAGATTTAGTCACGATAAACTCCATATTCCATTCATCTGGAGATATTCTTGAACGAATTTTGGTAGATACGGAATGTTTCATATGTGTACGTATTTCACCGATTCCAGCAATCTCATAATGGTCGTAACGAAACGGAAGCTGAAGCCTTTTGGCTAATTCTTCAGTTATAAAGGTAAGCTCAGAGCACGAATCAAGTAATGCTCTTGCGAGCTGAAACCCACCAAGTTTGTCTTGAATGAGAACAATTGCTGTTGGAAGTAATCCCCGCCGAGCGTGGCGAGTCAACATTGATGTTGCAAATGTTTTACTTTCGTTATGTGTATTATGAATGATTTGTTGCGATTGATGATGAATAGAAGATTCATCTGGTTGATAATTTCCCTGCACGTTGGAATCCTTATGCATGTTTGTGTGATGTAAACCTCCACAATGTCGACATCTATTCAATGAAGGACATTTTGAGGCTGGATGACCCTTATTGAGGCAATTCAAACAAAGTGACGCTGTTTTAACAATCTTAAATCGCTCGATAAACGGTAGCGAAATAAAAACTGGACAGAATGCTAATCTATGCTCAGTTGACTGACATTGAATGCATCTACTTTGGGCTGCAACAAATACTTTTGAAGTACTATGAATTTTGTCTCTGACGGGTCTTTCCTCTTGTCGGTTTCGCAGATACCCTTCCAAATACTGACAGTGTCGACTGAGAATTTGATAACAGTCGGCCCAGTCTGGCAATTTATCGTATTCTTGAACCCGATCGTATGCTTGTTTGGATTCAAGATCAATTTTTGACATAACAATGTGAATAAGTACTGCGTTTAATACATCAGCTTCAGACCCAAGAGACAACAATGATCCGCGGAGAGCTGAAACCGTATCCAAAATTGTACGTAGGCTAACAGCGTCTGCCTTTTTTATGCTAGCAATGTTAAATAAACTTGAAATATGTTCTACGAAAATAAGAACTTTCTTGTCATATCGCTCGTTGAGGCGATCTAGGGCCTTGGGATCATTTTCGTCTGATACTTGAAATGGCGAGACTACGCTTAGAGCTTGGCCAGATAGACAACTTATTAGATAGTTAAATTTGTCCACATTGGACAATGAGTTGTCTTCATGTACCATATTTGTAAATGAAGTAATAAATTTTTTGACTTCCCCATATTTGCCGTCGAATTTAGGTAATTTGAGGGATGGAAGCCGATTATAATGTCCACCATGATAAGTCATTGAATTAAAGAAACTAAGTTCTTCTGGTTTTTCTTTCTTACTTGCGCCGATGCGCCGTAATATGATCGCCTTTGTTTCTATAAAAGATTTTCTATCTCTGCCCGATTCGCGTCTGCTGGATCTAGCTTCTCAATATTGGTTAGAACTTGTAATGCCTGTTTAAAATACGACTCAACAATTTGAGACTGACAATCTAATATAATAGGGTCATTTTCAAGATCGATTCTAGCTCTTAAACTTTGAATATTAGATTGCAGTTGATTCCGTTGTTGTCTAAGAGGTAGAAGCTGCGTTTCAACTGGTGGAGACATTTTGGGCCCTTAACGATAGAAATGTAGCAAGCTAGAAATGAATTAAACGTAAGCTAAACGAGTTCTGGTTTTAATAAAAACACTCAAATGCATTAAGTTTCACTCAAGAGCTTAATAAGTGAGCTTTAATATGTAGATCGTTTCTCTATATGACAGTTTGAGTACTTACTCCGCTGTGCTTTATACTTAGCACGTGTTAAAGCTTACGAGTGTATTACATGTGAGGGTACAGCATGTGAAAGCTTTACGATCGCTAATGAGTGGCAATTGAGTCAAAGTTTGAGTGGAAATTGATAATGTAAATTTGCACACTCAAGTTGACTTAGGTTATGATAGGGCTCCAATGTAAATGTCCCACGATGATATATCTTGCAAAGGCCAATGATGAAGAAGTCCGATGACGACTATCCAAGATGATTATGTAATGATGAAAAGTCCAATGATGACTGTCCAAGATGATGTAACAATGAATGCAATATAATGAACGAATAAACGACTTTATATAGTTTTTAAGGTTTTATGTTGGGACTTGCGAAGTGCAAGGTCCTGTCACGGTCGCCAATGTTTAATCTGCCCAGTTGCAGATGGTACAAAACTCCAATGCTCAATAGCATGTGGAGTGGAGTAGGAAAAATAAGTCTTCTCGTCTTCGAATTCCAGTAAGAAGTCATTTTAATATTTTGGTCTCATGAGTTAGAAGCTCTTCATGAGCTATGTAACAGAAGCTTTTAGAACATGTTAATGTAAATACAGTGGTAGAAATTCCGATAATCTTAAACAAATAATATAAGAAATTTTAATATATACAAATCTAAGTTAACGATGACGTCTCCTCCAACACTTAGTATAAACTACAATGGAAAATCGTACGTCAAATTTTATCTTGAGATGCTCATATATATAAAATTAAATTTTTATATTCTATACAGCATTTCAATATAAAACACCCTATATATTACACATTATCTAAGTGATATCTCATATTTAGAATTTTGTTCAATATCTTTGATCCTAAAACATGGTAACCCATCCCCAAAAAAAATTTCTGGCTACGCCACTGCAAGCAAAGTAAAAACAACTTAAGTGGTATAGGGGTCATCAAATTCTTTTGACCATCTTTTAATGAAAGAACACTCATGATCCTTGTGACCGTGGTGGAAATATGGGTATTAAAATTTAACTTATGGTCCATAAGTACGCCCAAATCATTCATATTATTTAGACGCTCCAAAGGACTGTTGTTTAGAAATTAAGTGAGCAGTTGAGGAGAATTACGATAAAAAATCATTACCTTACGTTTGGTAGTGTTAAGATTTAATAAATTAAACTGGCACCAGGATTGAAAATGTTTAAGATCAGCTTGTAGCCGACTAAATGAATCTATATCTTTATAAGTAAGACAAAGCTTGACATCGTCAGCATACATAAGCACACGCGAATGAATAATGACTGATGGAGGATCGTTAATAAATAAAGTGAAAGGCAGAGGGTCAAGATGACTACCTTGAGGTACACCAGATGTCACAGGAATGGAATAGGAAAAATTAGACTTGAAAAGTACCTTCTGTTTTCTGTTTGTTAAATATTATCGAACCCAAGAAAGGAAAAGGGGTGGAAGCCCAATGTCGCTCAGCTTAGAAAGTAATAGGGTATGATTAACAGAATCAAAGGCTTTACTGAAGTCGGTGTATATGACATCAGTTTGTTTAGCATTTTTGAACCCCTTGATGATTATAGAGGTAAATTCTAAAAGGTTAGTGGTTGTAGATCTACGTTTCACCAACCCATGTTGGGATGGCGAAATAATAGAGCTGCAAAAATGTTGCAATTGAGAAGTTATAATTTTCTCAAAAGCTTTCGGATTTCAATTTTGAAATACCCCTATATTTAGAGGCTTCGGACTTTTTGCTGCAATTAGCCTTTTTTAAATGATAAGAATACGGACTTGCTCGATATTCCGTTGAGGAATAAGTTGTTTTGAAAAAACTCGCAAACATATCGGCAATTGCCTGATCAGTGCTCGCTTTTTTATTTTGAAAGGACATAAAAGATGGGTGTACAGAGGTCTTACGTTTAGAATTAACGAAATTATAAAATTGTGTAACCTTCGTATTCGGTTTCTCGTTGCGCGCCCTAATTTTTATATAATCGGTTCTCCTATCACAGCGACGATAAATCTATCGATAACCAAAAGAAGGCGGTAGGTGAATTGCAGCAGATCGAGATCCTCTGGTTCCGTAGCTCTTGCGGGGTGGGGGGGTTGTTTGCTGAATCTCTACCTTTAATTATAAAATTTAATTTTATTAGGATCTCTACTGAAACTAACTTTAAATGAAAATCAAATGTCTGGCAGAAAATCCTTACGAAAACAGTCAATAACTCATGTTAATAAAAAAAACGAAAGAAATGAAGGTGTATCCTTTGGGTCACAAGCTAGCTGTTACTGAGGTCAAGATGTAGATGGACCTTATCAGTTCTATACCCTCCCAACCATGAACCTTTATTGGCATTTGTAAAGATTCCCAAAAAAACTGATCGATATCAACTCATGTACCCATGTCACTAGGAAAATTAATTTTAAAGCTTAAGCAATCATATTCAATTTCATTATAATTTCAGATAGGAGCATTTCGAGTTGTACAGAATAAATTTTAAAGAAATATTTACTGACTAATTTTAAACCGCTGGTCTGGTTTGACTCAACATTTTGAGATTCCGAACTTTCAGTCTTGCAAAACGATGGAACTCAAAGTAAATTAAACTATTGAATAATAGGGACTAAAACTAGTAGTATAAGAGAGAGCTTACTAGTTACGCATTATTAATTATGGTAGAAGATTATAGAATAAAAAAAAATATAGAAGGAATATTCAATGAATCAAGTTAACATTTTCTTGTAATTATTCATATTATTTCAAGTTCTCTTTTATTTTTTTGTTTTGTTTTTTTTTTTTTAAATTCTTTAAAGTTATTTTAAATTTTCAAGTCGCACAAATTCACTCATTGCTTTTGATTGCTCTTCAAGTCAAGCATTATTTACGGAAAATTTTTTTATATTCAATTCGATTATTTGGTTGATCACAAAACGCTGAAATAGAAATTACATCAACAAAATCAGAGTATCAATTGACTACCGTTCTCCATAGTTCGCAAAAACTCGGTTAAAAGTCGCCGAATTGATACTGCTTAATACACTAGGCACTTACCCCATAGTTTACTCGCTGAAAGGCCTTCCATCGATGCACTGTGGGAAGGTGTTTATATGATGATTTCTCCTTCGCGCTTTATGACCACCATTAACTCCGTCCTCTCACTTTGCTTTTACATTTACTATATTTTACGTTACTCTCGACTCGAATTATTTAATATAACCTTAACGAGATTTTAATCGATTCCATATTTGACTTATTTACATTTTTTTTTTTTTTTTTTGGTTTAACTTGATTAGGACTTGAAATTTAAAAATAAGATCGGAAATGAAAATATCGAGACTTAAAGATTTCGTTCAAAACGAGGTCAATTTCAAAAAAACGATTGTAGGAGCTTTCGAGGTGGTCACATGGAATGCGCTAAATCGGGCAACAGCAAGCAGTATCCAGAATTTGGAAAAAATCCAGTGCACCGAAGGTTAGGACACCTTTCGGGAAATGAGACAGTTTGGCCGCACTGTAAGCCTTAACTTAGAAACGATGTGACACTGCCGGTGTTTAGTTGGCGGTGTCTTTTCAATTTCCTGAACGCCAATTCCAGAAGGCAACGACAACCGAAAATTCGAATACACGTGCTCCGGCACCAGAAATGGATATTTGTAAACTCGCCGGTTCCCAAAAAAATAATCCTCCCAAACGAAAGCTACCAGGAATATTGGCCGGAAAAGTAAGGTTTCCAATCTAGGATATGGAGTAAGATGCAGATGGCGGCGGGGCAAAAATTCGAATTAACCTACATACCTGCTATAATTTATGACCAAAGATTTGGGCTACAGCTTTTTTTATTGAACACTTTTCTCCTCGGAATTAAAAATGAAAATGAAGCCTAGCAGAAAAAAAAATGAAGCGCGTTGCCACCTCAAGAAAAACGATAGATCATGTATCGCTATCCCCCTATTATGCGGTTATCGATCGATCGATACCAATATTTTTATTTATTGATTAATCGCTATTGGCAAAGTGGCGCGTAAAGACGTTAAGTTTAAAAATTTGAAAGTTTAAACTAGCGCACGCTACACCACCCGATAATATGCAACGTTAGGCAGCATATTAGTGGGAATTAGTTCCGTATATCCTTAGCGTGAAATGTTCCTACTTCTCTACCTTGCATATTTTCTAACAAATAAAAGCAGTTTCCGAGCTTCTTTTTGATTCGACATTTTATGAACTTAGGGGCTAATTTAGCATTGAAGTTCTGAGAGAATTTGCTTAACGCGAAGTTTCTGCGAAAAACTTCTTGGGCTTCTTTAAAAGAGACAGACTTACTGCGAAGATTATACTGTGCTACATTTCGATCATATGCTTTCTTAATGTTTTCTCCTATATCCTGTCGCAAAAGGTTTAACTGGTCAGTCTGATTGAGCGGTGTTATAGGCTCCTGTAACAACTTTAATTCCTTTAAAAGTTTATAATCTGAACCATGAGTAACCATGTCCAGTCCGAACAAAGCTTTAAAGGGTGAGCAACCTAAAGATTGATGCAACGATGATCGCAATGCGCAAGATATACTCGTTAAATGTTAATCCCAAAGCGTTTGATCTTGATTTTTTAAATACGAACGGATCGCAGCTAACAGAGAACGATTAACACGCTCAGCTGCGTTGCTTTGCGGAGAATATAAAGCGGTATACTGATGTTTTATGCCTAGTTCAGTAAGAAAAGAATTGAACGAATTTGCCTTAAATTGAACACTATTATCACTAACGATGGTTTCCGGTACTCCAAAAAAATGAAATATCTGTTTTAACTAAAAATTCTTGTATATCCTCCGTGCAAAACTTTTTCAGAGGTTGTAACCAATGATACTTACTGAAATGGTCAAGAACAATTAATAAACCGACAAATCCATTTTTGCTACGAGGGTAAGGACCAAGTAAATCGATATACAGACGTTGAAAAGGTCTACAAGTGGGAATATGCTGTCCCATAGGTGGTCTAAGCGTATAATTTGGTGCTTTGGACTCCTTACAAGTGTCACATTGACGAATATGGTCACGCACATCCTTTACCATACCAGGCCAAAAAAGAGCTCTACGTATCTTGTCAATAGTTTTCTGCATACCTGAATGTGAAGAGGTATGGCTATCGTGAGCTTGTTTTAGAACATCAACTCTGAGTTTATCCGGTACCCATAGTTTCCAAGAAAGCTTCTCTTGATAAGAATCTCCATTGGCATGTTCGGTTCGAATATACAAATGTTTATTTACAATTTTGATATCTGGGAATTTGTGTGGATTTTCAGTGATTTTCTTCTTCAGATACATATAACTATCGTCCAAAAATGCTTCAGAGTCCAGATCTATAATCGGACCCATTTCTATCGCCTCTATCGAAAGGTTGGCCAATCTTGATAACGCGTCAGGAATCAAGTGTTCTTTTCCTTTCCTATGCGACATATTAAACTTAAATTGTTGTAAGCGAAAAATCCATCGAGCTAATCTCCCAGAAACATTTTGTTGACGCATTAGCCACAATAAACTAGAGTGATCAGTAACTACTTCAAATTCTTGCAATTCCAAATAACACCTAAATTTTTCTATAGCCAGTATAACGGCTAAACATTCGCGTTCAGTAACACTATAATTGCGTTGGGCACGACTTAACTTTTTAGACATGAAAGCAATAGGCTTCTCTTCCTCTGCGTCTGATAATTGGACAAGTACAGCGCCAATACCATAATCGCTGGCATCACAATGTAAGAAAAATTTCTTATTAAAGTCCGGGTTTTGTAGAATAGGGGCAGAAGTTAATAGATCCTTCAACTTATTGATAGAAGCTTGAGCTTCCGAAGTCCAAACAAAATTTCTTTTTGTTGACAACAGTTCCGTTATAGGATAAGTGAGATCGGCAAAATTCGGTATAAAACGACGATACCAACCGCAAACTCCAAGAAATCCTCTAGTTTGTTTCAAATTCCTAGGTGGTGGCCAATTTTTAATACATTCAATCTTTGACGGATCGGTGCAGATACCTTTACTGTCTATCACATATCCTAAATAACTAATGCTTGCGACACAAAACTGACTTTTCTCTATGTTAATGGACAGATTAGCTTTCCGAAATTGCTCCGCAATTCTTGCTAACACTGAAAGATGGGATGAGAAATCCTCTGAAATTATACACAGATCATCTAAATAGCAAAAAACACAATGGCGAAGGTCAGCAGGGACTACTTCATCCATTAGACGACTCATAGTAGATGTGGCATTACAAAGGCCGAAAGGCATAACTTTGAATTGATATAACGGTCTTCCTGGCACTGTAAATGCAGTAAGAGGTTTAGATGATTCGGTTAATTCTATTTGCCAATAGGCATCCTTTAAATCGATTTTGGAAATAATATTTGCCTTGGGTAATCTTGAAAAAATACTGTCAATGCTGGGCATAGGATAAGCATCCTTAATTGTGACTGCATTTAACTTGCGAGCGTCTAAGCACAGTCGCACTTTATTGGGCTTTATTACTGGTCGAATAGGAGAGCTCCAGGCGCTAACAGCTGGTTCGATAACTCCTAGTTGAATCATACGATCAATTTCCGTGTATACTAATTTTTCAACAGCGGGACTAATAGCGTAAAAACGCTGTTTTACCGGTTTGGCTTCGCCAATCTCAATATGATGTTTTATTAAGGACGTACGTCCGAGATGATGACTTGCATTGGGAAACATTTGCTTGACGGCTTCCAGCTGTCTAATTTGAGAATACGAAAGAGAATAAGAACTAGGGTCACTCTCTAACTTTTTTCAGAACCAATCTCGATTGAACTAATTATAGATGGGGCAAGTTCGAAAATTCTCCAAAAATCATGACCTAATATTAATCTTTTCTTCATCGTGGGAATTACAAATAATTTTAACATTCTTTCCAATCTACCGTACCGTACTATTACTTCTAACATACCAATCACATTTTGTCCGTTTCCGTCCGCTGTGCGCACTTAACCTTTAGTTTTTACAAATTGGGGAAAATGTGAAAAATCTGTTTGTGCTAAATCTGAGCCTATACAACTAATGCTGGCACCGGTATCCAATAAACCTAATTCTGTGAACGTAAGAAATGAGACTTCTGCATAGCTCCTATTATCGTTGTCGTTTCTAAAAATTGTTGCAACAAAAAGTTTCCTGGTTTGTCTTGCGTGATCATAATATTTCCTTAGTCTCAACGTGCATTTAGCCAAGGGTTGGTCAGATCTGAAAATTTTGTCTTTAACAGTAAGGTAATGTTGTAAACGCTCAGGATATGACAAAAATCTTAGTGGGAGTTTTTGAGACTTTCGTACGTTTACTTTGTGATTCACAATGTTGATACTTTGTTGAACGTTTTCCGAGTTTGATGTAACTATTGCGGGAGCATCTGACGTTGTCTGGATGCACCCTTCGGTCGGTTTTCCGATAACCTTTTTATACAATCTTGACATTGAGGCTTGTAAACATTGGCCGTGCCGCAACCGTAACAAAAAATGGTGCGTTCCTCTAGACAGTTTTGCCATGTGTGACCGGCTTCGCGACAATTCCAACAAACGAATTTCCCTTGCACAGCGGCAACTTCATATTCCTCGTCTAGGTCTGGAACTATTTTATTATCTTCGGTTTCCCCTTCTTGAATTTCAAAAATTTGTTTGCGTCCATTCGCTTTGACGTTAGAAATTACTTTTACTTGAGGGCTGAGCTCTTGTGTTAGATTTTCTTGCATCTGTACTAGTCTACGAAGGTGACCTATTGATGCGATGGATTGATATAGTAACTTTTGTCGTATCTCTGGCAACAGGTTATTTTGTAAAATTTCCATCAGCTCCTCTTCCTCTAACTTTATACCGAACTTGTCAATCAAAGAAGCTACCTCATCGTAAAAACAAACAAAAGATTCTCCAGCTTTTTGCTTTCTCGCACGAATCATTTCTTTGCTCATAAAATCTGATCGATAGTCTTTATATTGCTGACGAATAGCTGAACAAAACTCGCTCCATACTATTCGCGGGACTTGCTTATGATATCTCCAATACCACTCGCGGGCTTTTCCTCCAAATAATATTTGAATATGTTTACACACCCCAATAAAATCACTATCAAGAGTTTCCTCCGTTAGGGCTTTTACTCTATAAATAAATTCTTCTACTCCTAGACCTTCTGTAGATCCGTCAAAACGTAGATTCCATTTCTGCATTACATTTGCAATTTTTGCATTTTGAACAGTGGGCAGGGCAGGGCGAACTTATCAAAGATCGGGTTTGGACCGTGTCTAATGGGACTTCTCGCTGGCCTAAATTCATAGATAACGACGATACTACACGAGAAACTGTTTATTCTATCATATTTTGTATGACCGTATAATCGATCTCTCGATTAGGACGAGTATTATTACCACGATTGGGTCTTCCTCTTCGCTGATTAGGCATGGTTCTAGGTAATTGCGGTTCTGGTTGATTACTACTGTGACTGGCATCTAAGCATGATGCTGGTGCTTCGCTAACTGATACATCTGGTTCGTTGAGCTGTTCTGCTCTGTCTCTTGGGACTTGACTTAGCTGTTTTGTAAAATTACGAGTCCATGCTCGAGAAGTGCTGGGTGCCAATGACAAATGTTTTTCCTTAGCCTTTGGTGAACAGTTGCCTACTACGAGCTTTATACTAGACACATTTATCTCACTCTCACAAATTGGGCAATGCTTTTCCTTTTCTAGTAGAGCTTCCAAACAGGATTTATGAAAAATGTGTTTACAGGGAGTACAGAAACATGTTTGCGTGTTGTCCAAAACCAAGGAACAAATTTTGCATATGTTTTCTGCTGGAGTGTCCATATTTGGTGGACTATGTTGAACTAAAGACATTTTTTTTTTTTTTTTTAATTATTTTCCTAAAAGTGACATGACTGGGTACATGATTTGAAATCGTAACTAGCTAAATGAACCTAAAGAATATTGGTAACTTTACTATTTTTGTTTTGGGCTATTGCATCTACAAAATTGTTTCTTTTAGTCAGGCTTTGGCCTTTTTAATCTTCTGATCGGCAAGGCTATACTATCTGTATTACCAAGATCCAGACACCAGAACATTAAATCATCCAAGTCTTGCTATAAAACAATATGTTCGTGTTCTCTTCGAACACATTTGCAACATCAATGTTGACTCGCCACGCTCGGCGGGGATTACTTCCAACAGCAATTGTTCTCATTCAAGACAAACTTGGTGGGTTTCAGCTCGCAAGAGCATTACTTGATTCGTGCTCTGAGCTTACCTTTATAACTGAAGAATTAGCCAAAAGGCTTCAGCTTCCGTTTCGTTACGACCATTATGAGATTGCTGGAATCGGTGAAATACGTACACATATGAAACATTCCGTATCTACCAAAATTCGTTCAAGAATATCTCCAGATGAATGGAATATGGAGTTTATCGTGACTAAATCTATAGCTCTACCTCAGCCTGAAAAGAGACTAGATGTGTCAAATTGGGCCATTCCCAAAGAAGTTGAGTTAGCCGACCCATTCTTTTATAAGCCCGGAAAGGTAGATTTATTGCTTAGCGTAAAGGAGTTTTTTGATCTACTTAAGACTGGTAAAATTAGTTTAGGAATTGGTCTTCCTCATCTAGTGGAAACTGCATTAGGATGGATCGTCGGGGGTAAGATTGCTGAACCTCAATCAACTCAACACTACACTTGTAATTTAACGCAACATCAGGACCTTAACATATTACACTGTGATAGTCGAAAAATAAGACATGGCAAAATTCGATAGTTTCACCCTATTTCGGGTCCTGCGAATCGAACTGCATCATTAGTTTTTTAAGTTATCACGATGGTTTCATACAAAATTTTTTGCGGAAGTTTTTCATCAAAGTTGTCATTTTTTCCAAAAGGTCCTTTTTTTCATTTGCTTCTAACTTCTAAAATATTCCGTTTTTTTACAAAATTTCTTCAGCAAAGTTGCTTAGAATTGACAAAACTACAAATGTTGGGAAGACATCAAGCCTGTGAAGCCGTCCGTTCCCGAGCTTTAAGACAAAATGTAAAAAAATCGAATCTTGACCCCTTTTTATACCATACACCCATAGGGTGAAATGGTATATTAAAGTCGCCAAAGTGTATGTAACAGGCAGAAGGAAGCTTTTCCGACCCCATAAAGAATATATATTCTTGATCAGTATCAACAGCCGAGTCGATATAGCCATGTCCGTCTGTCCGTCCGCCTGTCCGTCCGTCCGTCCGTCCGTCTGTCCGTCTGTCCGTCCGTATGAACGCCTAGATCTCAGAGACTATAAGAGATAGAGCCACCAAATTTGGTATGTAGGCTCATGTAGTATGTAGAGTGATCAAGTTTATTTAAAATTTTTGCCACGCCCCTTTCCGCCCCCGCAATTCAAAAAAAAGTTTATCTCAAAAACTATTGCAGCTAGAGACACCATATTTGGTATGCATATTTGCTCAGTAAATGCGCACATTTTGTATGTATAAAGATTTTGCCACGCCCCTTTCCGACCCCGAAATTTGAAAAACTCGATTATCTCTCCCAATTTTTTACCTTGTGGAATCAAATTTGTCACACTTAAATTTAAAATATTAATTAAAATATTTGATCAAAATCGGACAAAAAATAGCCAAGGTTTGCATATAAACGTTTTTCCATAAGGCCGGAGTTGGCCGTTGGCGGGTGGTGCGCTAGGGTGCTCGTATGCATGAGTGAGCGAGATACTAAGATATGCTTCTAAAGCATGTGAACAGAAATTTTTTAAAATAGGCAAATGCACTTGTTATTAGAAATTTGAAATATTTGTTTTGCTGGTGTATGGTATACCTAAGTCGGCGAGACGACTTACTTACTTCATTTTTTATTCGTTTCTTCCATAGCTCGCAAATAACTGTCGACAGATTTTTTTCTTGCGCTCTCGTTGGGAGCACAACCGAAAAAGCTCATACTCTTCCGCTCTTGTTCTGAGCAAGACACTTTTGCTGTCTTCATTTGTGTTTTCTGTTGAGCTTCTTTCGTTGAGCTCTTTGTATTTTGGTCTTTCAATGAGCAGTGAGTAAAGAGCGAAACGATAAACGTTCGCAGAATGAGACTCAGCAAAAGACAGATTGACCGAAAAACTCAACGCAAACTGTCTTCACATTTGTTTTCGTTGTTGTGATAACGAAATAATATAATTTTTTTATAGAACAAATTAAACTTATTTTTAAATATTTTTGTTTGTATTTTTTTATATTTCATTTCAATTTCAACGGTTATGTTTCAGAGCTTATTGGCAAAAAAAAAATACAAAAAGACTGACAAGACAAGTGCCTTATACAAAAAAAAAATTTTTTTTTTTTTTTATTTTACAACAAAAAGAAAATAAATAAATAATAATTTTGAGAAAAAAAAAACAAAAACGGGTAAAATTACCCTTAAAACCATGGCCTCGATGGCCAGGGTGAACCCCTTCTCGGAGCAAAGCGGATCTAAAAAACCAAGAATGACGCGGGCATCAAAGGAAAGAAAAATTGACATCAGTGAAAGTCATTCAGAATCAGAAATTGATGAAGTAGAAATGTCAGAATCCAATGACACAGCACCAAATGACAACGTAAGAAAATCACAGGAAAAAATTGATACAACAGAAACGTCAAATGGCAAATCGCAAAATAACGCTCTATTTTATAACAGTACACATAAGGGACCATTTGTGGTGTATGTAGACAGAGTAGACGAGAAAGTAAAAGCAGATCGCCAATTAATCCATTAGAGCTCAATGCAGTTTTGTTTAAACTAAAAGTAAAAGACATAATAGCTGTCAATAAGATAGGATATGGGCGTTGCAAGGTAAAATTTAAATCAGCAGCTGCAGCCAACTTATTTATAGTATCAGACCTTAAAAAATATGACTATGAGCCTAAGTTATTGAAACATTTTTTATATAAAACTGGAATCATATTTCAGATTCCCACAAGATTCTCAGACGAGGAGCTTAAAGAGTATATCTCTGCACCAGTGGACATACACGAGATTATTCGTGTGCGTAGAAAGGAGAAGGACAATCTGGTAGCAACAACTAGAGTTAAAATAGTTTTTAAGGGATCTCAAATCCCAACAGAAATAACATTCCTATACTCAAAAGTACAAGTAAGTCCTTTTGTACCTTTTAGTCAATGCTACAGATGCTTCAGATTTAATCACTTTGCGCAGCACTGTAAGCAGTTAGATCAAAAATTCAGCAAATGCTCAATGTCGCATGACAAAGAAGAAATCTGCACACAAATCATTTGTATTAACTGCAAAGAAAATCACCCTGCTACTTCAATCGACTGCCCAGCTCGCAAGAGAGCCTTTGCCATACAGAAATGTATGTCAATGGAGAATCTATCTAGAAATGAAGTAAAAATTAGATACCCAGCTCTTTTTCAGAGACAAAATATGATAGACACTAATGATATAACACAGTTTCCCATTCCAACATGGCAAAAAAAATCTACAACCTCAATTTTGCAGAACAACACAAAATTAGCAGCGGAACAACTTCATGCTCACTTCTCATATAACAAAACTTTAAAAAACATGCAAAACAGACAAAACGAAGAGAAGAACTCTTCTGAGACAATGAGTAGCTGGAAAGCGACTCTAAATGATCACAAAATTTCTCTAAATGAGAAATACGTAAACACACATGCAAACAACACATTTAAATCAAAACCCACACCTATTACTCCCCAATTTAACCAGCCTACTGGTAGCTCCGCTGCTCTTGAAATAGCGGAAGTAGGCTTATCGCAGCTGGCCATGGACATCTCATTATTTATAACTAATCCAGACATCCATCTAAATTCAGAACAACATAAGTTTTTAGAAATATTAAGAAACAGAATCGCACAAACTAACACAAAAATAGATATCATAAAAATTAATCAACTTAATTAAACTCATACCTTAATCCTTTACTTTTTGCTTTACACTCAACCTTTTATTATAATAGACATATGAAGATTCTGCAGTACAATATACAGAGCCTTACGCATAATAATAATAAGCACTTACTAGAACTATTTCTAGTAAAAAACGAAATTGATATAGCAATTATATCTGAAATTTGTGTTACAAACAATGCTAATTGTAGCTTAGCGAATTACAACTTTGTGTGCAGCCCTAGAGCAGATGGTTATGGCGGAGTTGGTATATATCTAAAAAAATATATAAAATTTACACAATTAAATTGTATTAGCGAAGTAGAGGTGATTTCAGTGTCCACTAAGAATCTAAAACATAATATAAATATATTTAGCGTCTATGCAGCGCAAAGTCTGAATGATGAACTATTTGAAAAAGGATGCAAAGATGTTCTAGTGAGGGCAAACCAGACTAATGGATTAGCAATCATAGGAGGAGACCTAAACGCCAAATCACATATATGGGGAAACACGATTCAAAACAACAGAGGCAACATCCTAGAACAGTTACTAATAAACAATAACTTCTATTGTCTTAACAATGGTAATCCCACATATTCACATAATACATCATATTTTTCTGTCTTAGATGTCACGTTAATTAACAACTGCAACCTCAACCCAAAGTGGACAGTGACAAACACAAAAATATCAAACAGCAATCACTTCCCAATTGTACTGGAACTAGACCAAACATACGAAGTACAGAATCAAAAAAGGACAAATCACAAGAAAATACTCCAAGACTTCTCAAAAATTCACATTTCTTCACTGGACAACCTGACCTCAACTACACAAATTATAACTAAACAGAATACAATTTCTATAGACCCAAAAAACAGATACATACCAAAAAAATATTGGGACGAACATTGTGATAAAATCTTTAGACTTAGAAATGCGTGCAGACAAAAATACTATAAAACAAAACTTCACACAGACGCAATAATATATTTAAAAAGCAATAGAACACTTAACAACTACCTACATAAGGTTAGAAAAAACAATATGGACAAGCTTATGGACGAAATTTCAAAAACTAATTCTGCAAAAGAAATGTGGCAAAAAATTGCAGCCCTAAAAAAATATAAAAAATTAAACCGACAAAGAACGAAAAAACTGATGAGGATCACAAAATATTCCTAAATCAAATGACGTCAGTACCTGACACTCCAGACTGTATTAAAATGAGTCTACCGGATAGCTGGTTACTACCCGCTAACAACTCAAACTTTACAGAAAAAGATTTACTTGACTTTTTAAACTCTCGCAACCCGGACTCAGCAAGGGGTCTGGACAATATCTCTTACAGAATGCTTCTAGCCTTACCACCCTCAGAAATCCAAATTTTGGTGTCCCTATTAAACGAGACTTTAGATAACGGTGACATACCAGCTAGTTGGAGAAAAATAAAAGTAGTACCGGTCCCTAAAAAAAACCTAGACTCAGCAATAATAACAAACAATAGACCTATATACCTACTAAGTGTAGTTTTCAAATCCTTAGAAGGATTAGTAAAAACAAAGATAGAAAACCATATAAACAACAACAACATATTACCACCGAGATCTTACGGTTTCCGGAAACACCACTCCACATCACACTGCATAAATGACGTTATTAACAACATAGCAAATCTGAAAGCTAGGGGCATGCACGTTTGTGCATCAGTATTAGATTTAAGCAAAGCTTTCGACTCTGTTAATATTCCCATACTAGGCAACAAACTAATAGATTTAAGTTTCGATCACAGACATATAAAATTCATTTGGAACTATCTTAAAGAAAGAGTATTAACTATGGGAAAAACAGAAATAAAAATAGGAAAGGGAGTAAATCAGGGTAGCTGTCTCAGCCCAATACTTTTTAATTTATACACAGCCGAGCTGCATAATATAAGCAACCAAACTAACAGCATTCTTTTCCAATATGCTGATGACTTTTTTCTGGTATGTTACCATAAAAACTTTACAGATGCTAAAAACATATTAGAAAGCCAAGTTATAAAATTTAGTAAAATGTGCAATAAAATTAACCTGTCATTCAACCCGGACAAATCTGCAGCTTTACATTTTAATTTAAGACGAAAACCCCTACACATAATATGCAACAATGTAGCTATAAGAGATGTAGATAAAATTAATTATTTAGGACGACTGATTAGCTCTAATAATTCTTCGACTCAACACATAAAGGAAATAATTGCTAAATCCAACCAAACAAATATGTTTCTTCATATGATTAGTGGATGTCGTTTTGGCACCCATCCCAAAAATGCAATTCTTTTCTATAAAGCCTTTACAAGGAATAGATACGAGTATGCAAGCTCTTCATTTGCAAATGCCAATAAAACGGTAATGGGAATCATTAATACTCACGCTAATTTACACTTAAGGAAGGCCTTAGGGCTTATTAGATCAACTCCAACTAATATAATATATCATCTAGCGGCTGAACTCCCGCCAGAGTATAGGATTAAATTTAACACAGCGAAAGAACTGGTCAGGGTCTTCGCCCATGGCCTGCCAGCAGCGTCGCTCCTGTCCAGTATCTTCTATGCTAATAAAACAGGGTATGCCAAAGTGTATGTTGAATTTAATAATATTCCTGGAGAATATTACACCCATAGAGCCAACTTTCATGCGCACATGAAAGATCTTCGTGGATGCCAACTTTGCGAAAGGTGCCTTTAAAAACAAAAGAGATGCAAATGAATCAATAATACTCTCCCTCTATAAAGAAAAAATTAAGAATTTAAACTCAAAGAATTTTGACCTGATTTACACAGATGGTTCAGTCTCTGATAATTTTACCGGAAGTGCTTTCTTTCACTTGGGCTTCAACACCACAAAGAGCTTTTACAGTAATAGAAAATTGTCATCATTGACTGCGGAACTCACAGCTTTGGAAAAAGCAGTGGAGTTCGCTGATTTGAATCACCTCTGCAGAGTAGCGTTCCTAACAGACAGCCTTGGAGCAATCCAAACAATTAGAAACCCCAAGAACAATAATTGCATTGCTCAGAGGATACTTAAAAATATAGAAAATAGTTGTAATATTATCTCAGTCGAAGTACACCACATACCTAGTCACTCAAATATAAGAGAAAATGATTTAGTGTATACCGCAGCCAAAAATGCCAGATATGATGGAGTGTTCACGCACATAAGTTGGACAATCAACGATGCTATAAACCATATGTACAACCAAATAAAACTGGAATGGGAAAGAGCGTACAGTGCATTTTGTATAGAGCGAAACAAAGGATACTGCCTTTTATATCCTTATGTGTCATCGCAGCCATGGTTCCAGGGAAAAGAATCCTTTCATCGACTGGAAATAAAACAATTAAATAGAATATTAAGCGGACATGCATTTGACAAAAACACTTTATTCAAAATGAAAGTCGTAGATAACAACTTATGTGATACTTGCAATATTACAGAAGATATCTCACATATTGTATTAATTTGCCCAAAACACACTAATATCCGAATGAATTTCCCAACACTATCCAAGTACAACGATATATTTCAATTACTCACGCAAGAACCTATCGCCAACTACAAATCGATTACACAATTTACTAAGGCTGCCAACGTTGATCTCTAATAATGTATATCAATGCATAAAAAATTAATAATCAAAAAAAAAAAAAAAACGAAACTCAGCATCACGAATACAGCGTTGTGGCGTTAACCTGTTTTACACGGGAAGGCCAAAGAAATCTTCGTTCAGAAGTAACTTAAAATAAAAAAAAAAAAAAAGTTTAAACAATTCATATATATTTTTTTATTTTTAATATATTAAGTGTTAAGCTTAATAACTAATAAGGCGTTTAGATTGTCTCCACTTATCGAACTTCTTCGTTCACTTAAAATAAAGTGTAGTATGCTCGTTCGTTTGAAACTTGCGTTGCAGGTGTAGCCAGCACAACCTGCGCTAGTGCACTTAAGTGGGGAATCTTGTTGCAAGTTATTAAAGAATTCCAATATTGGAATTTAATGGCAAACGACCATATGTAATATCGAAGTTTTCGATGTCAGCGTAAATGTTGATTAGTTTGGCTGAAACAGGATCTTTTTTGGTTTCTGACACCGTCTGAATATCGTCCAAAAATGCCGAGAATAGCGACTTCTCTTCAGATGAGGATGCGGTTGACAAAATTGACGAGAATGAGGAGTCGAACATATCTTCACGTACCGGAGTTTCCATCGCTGGAACATTTTGTGTTTGTCCCTTTAAAAATGAAGCGATAATAAGTATAAAATATTTTTTGGATTTTAGTTTAGTACAAGTATAAGTTTTTGACGAAGACAAGTTTTATTAATAACATTAATTTCTCAAAATTACAACATAAATAAAACAGGACCACAATTTCAAACATTCTACGACATACAGCTTACTTGTTTCAACTCATATAAACGAAAAGCTATTTTTTTTAATTAAGCTTTGCTAACGTTTTCTGATAGCTCGTCAACATGCAATTTACACGGGGATCCATGTAAATCGCTGCCAACAATGCTTCATTTTCTAACAATTTGCATTCTCTTATTTTTATTTGTGCCGATATTTTTTTTTTTTTATCAAATTGTGGCTATTTTCGCATTTTAATTTAAGTTCCATCCATACTACGAAGAACTCACTATAAACTAAATTTTTGTCTTGTAGCCTTAGGGTTGCCTGGTATGTATCATTGAAAGCGTCAATGTACGTCTCCATCCAATCCCAATCGGCATCTACACAAATATATGACTGCGTAGCCAGGAAATCCTTGAGGTCCACTAATTTTTTTTAGCATTAAATACGTTGAATTCCACCTTGTAACAACGTCGAGCGGAGGTATGTTTCTTTTGTTATCAATTAAGATACGTCTGCATACATTTTATAAATAGTATGTTTATATATATACATATATATAAATATATATTATATATTTATACATATATATACATATATATAAATATATATTATATATTTATATATATATAACTAATCATGACTTACCTATTTGTTTCTGTGCGCAGCGATTTGCATAGTGTGCGACAGGAACTTATTTTATCGGCGATCTCCTTTGTTTTGTTTACGTCGAATACAACCAGTTGCAGAGTGTGTGCTGCACATCTTACAAGATGTATATTGGAAAGTTCAATTGTATCCAGTTCATTCAGAACATTCTCACTTTCTATATCATCTTCAAAAAGGAATTACTCTGTGGCAGCATTTAATACTTGGACGGCTTTTATCATGTTACGCCCATTATCAGATGTAATGCTGTGTGTATGAATATGAAAATTCTTTAAAATATCCAAGAAGCTAACTTCGGCAAAGCCGAAGTTTATATACCCTTGCAGTCCTTGGCAATAATTTTTTTACATTTTGAAATTTCTTTCCTTGCAACTCAATTCATCAACACACAAACAAAACGTTCAAATTATTTCTCTCTTTACTATAAATTTTTAAGCAAAGCACAACACGCATACACATACATACATACATACGTGTAGCGCTACGTCTGTGTGTGCGTATGCATGTGCTCTGTTTGATTTGCTGATGACGTAGAACCGATTTGTATTGACTGTAACTTGTGTTCTATTTATCCGATCAAATTCAAATTTTGGGATCTGAGATTTTATATTCCATTATATTGGTAAATTTCATGGGGATACTCCAATTTTTGCAAAAATTTTTGTTCTAGAGCTATATGATATAGTAGTCCGATCCTGACAATTTTCATACTTTATCATCTCCCGGCTAAAAGTAGCTCAAATATGAAATTTCATTCCGATAGCTCTTAAGATGCCAGCGTGAAGTTGATTTGCACAGACGGACGTACGGACAGACGGACATGGCTATATCGACTCAGCTTCTCATGCTGATCAAGAATATATATACTTTATGGGGTCGGAAACGTCTCCTTCTGTGCGTTACAAACATCTGACCAATTTTATAATACCCTCTGCAATGTCACATATGTTAAAAATTGTATGTAGTTAAATCCTTACCTGTAGATTTGATCTAGTGGTATTCCATAATCATCTAAGATTTCTAGAATTTTGTTCTTCATATAAATTCCAGTGTGAGATTCCCCGAGCTCGATCATGCCTAAAGTTTTTACAATGATCTCGGCTTTAGCCAGGCTTGCGTGGACCATTTGCAAATTTACTCCTAAAATGGCTTTATCCAGTCTAATGGCAACATCGATTTTCAGCGACACAAGCTTTCCCTTCACGAGAGCCCTTATGTTTTCTTTGACAATCTGCTCTTTGACTGACACAAAGTTCATAATACATATTTCGAGACGTTACAGGGTTCATGCCAAGTGCATTATAGTATGTATATTGGATCCATTATTTCTTTGAACCCCTCACTGTCTAGAAATATAAATGGTTTTCCGTCTGTGGTTACTATTTTAATCAAAGAAGAAACAATTGCTTCTTCGCTTGTTTTATACGATATTTTTAGTTTTTCTTCAATTTGAGTTAACTTGGATTCTCGACAATTGTTCCACTCATTAAAATTGTCATTATATTTCGTTGTTAAATGCCGTCTTAAGTTTGTTATATGATTGCCGGTCAATTTAATACCGCAAACATTACAAATTGACTTATTCTCTTCCAAATTAAATTTAAAGAATTGGTGCACTTTTTTATTCAAATCTCTTTCCATTTTGCACAACAAATATTTCACAACTTTACACACTCAATTCACGATCGCAATTAATAAATGTATTCGTTTCGTCTGCACAGACTCTTAACGATTTGCTTGCCTATGCGTGTGAATGTATACCAATGCATACGCAAAAGACACTTTGCTTCACTGAACACGATGAAACTGTCTTGGAACAACCAAAACAAAACAGAATAAAAAAAAAAACGGTTTCGCTCCGAGCGCGAGCGAGCTAATTCAAGAACCGAAAAATCTGTTGCTCGCTGAGTCTTTTCGTAATGAGTCAGGAAAATACACTTATTTGTAGACAACGAGAAACGGTCGACAGTTACTTGCGAGCCATGGTTTCTTCACATACGATTTGCGCAGTGTAAATCAGGTTACGCACACAAGCAAGTGCACACATACAACTACATTTTTTAGCGCGGAAATATGTCGTTACCGCTTCTGTTCGATACAAATATTAATTGGAGACTTACGTATAAATTAAACACAAACTTAGTTAGTCACATAAAAAAATTAAGTTTTATTTGGGTTTATTTAATATTGAGTACACATTTGGAAATTTATCTTTTTCACTGGAAGACTTTGTGACTACTAGACTGAACTAAGATCGCGGAGCTCTAACGAAGTGACAAGTTTGTACTAGGATTAAAGACTGAATTATGTAGGTCGATTATGTTTGGATGAAGCCTCTGATTTTGGGCGTCGATGGTGACAGCGACGCTTGCTGAGTCCAATGGTCCAACGCGAGCGTGGGATCTGTTTATCATGAAATTGATTTGGGCGACGTGACGGCTGGTGCACCGAACATCATGCTTGTTGCCAATTTGATTCAGGGAATTGGGCGACTTGCCATCTGGTGCACCGAACTTGACACCATTCCCCTAGGAATGTTTAGTCTGGCAATTGTGTGGAGGCGGTCGTGTGTTGCAAGGTTATCGGGTGACATTCTTAGTGGTGCCTTCAGTGATCGTGCCGATGCTCATTACGTCAGTGCTCATTATGATGACTCTTGGATGTTCTCTATGGGTGTGGAGTGAGTGTGATTGTGATAGTGAAGCATGTCTGGTCTTAACTTATATAACTGTCGTTTGATGATTCTGGTGTATCCAATTTGATTGGACTTTGTTTTACATTTTTACCACATGCAAATTTTGTACTACAAAACTTAACATTTTGAGTTTATGGCCAGACATGACGAATTTCCAATACCATTAATAAAATTTATGTTTTTGCAAGAAAAAACACAAAAAAACAATTTTGTTGTGTGTAATTGTTGTTTTTTTTTTTTTTTTTTTTTTTTTCTTTTCAATTATTTTTGTTATTTATTACAGGCGTTTGGCTCGCAGTTCGGCCTTAATCCTGTATTTAGCTTGGTCTGGAAATAATAAACAATGTGTCTTGTAATACATGATATTTTGATGGTGTTGAAATAAGTACACATAGGTCTAATTGAAAACAGCTACTTCACGGAGGATGGAGCATACGGTTCCATTGTCTTCTTGGAATATTTATTTACTTATTTACGTCAACTAAATCAGCAGTCGACGAAAAAGCTTAAGCTAAAATACAGATAATAATAAATACACAAAGGTAGCTTAGCTTTATGCACAACTAAACATCCCCGACCCGGTGGAGGTGTTTTATTTGCAACAAGGTGCCAGCTATGCCCCGATTCACAGCCAATGTGGTCAGGGATGAGTTGCAGCCAATCCAATATCCAGTCCTGAATATTTTCAGTGGTTTCGCTGTAGATAATTAAAAAGTATAGCGCGAAGAGAAGTGACAGAAAGATGAGGAGAAATAAGGTGAGAAAGGTTGTTAAAAGATTGGCAAAGAACACGAAAAGGTTCGTGAAGAGAATAGTTAGTCAGACATCGACTAAGGTGAAGAGGAAAAAAGTTTCTGGTCCGACGTGAGGGAACACAAAAATATAGCGTATCTAGTAAATTGGTAGAATTGACTTCACCGTTGACTAGTTTATGGAGAAAGAGAATGCCAAATACGAGCCTACGGTTGTATAGTGAAGGAAGATTAATAAGAAGAAGTCTGTCAGAATAAGAAGGTAGGCGAAGACTCGGGTCCCAATTAAGACCGCGTAACGCAAACTTAAGGAATTGCTTCTGTACCGATTCAATACTACGCTGGTGAACATCATATTGAGGGTTCCACACTGGTGAGCAATATTCTAGAGTAGGGCGAACTAACGAAGTGTATAAAACCTTTGTCACATATGGATCATCAAATTCTTTGGCCCAACGTTTAATGAAGCCAAGAAGACTGCATGCTCTATTAACAATTGAAGATATATGAATATTAAAGGAAATTTTTGGGTCAAACATAACGCCTAAGTCTTTAAATGATGGTACACAATCTAACAGAACAGACTTAATAGAGTAATGAGCTAGGAACGGCGACAAACAAAGAGCATTTAGAGGCATTAAGGTGTAATTTATTAACGTGACACCAAACACAGAACGCATCGAGATCTGATTGCAAGTACTGTTGGAAAGAAGGATCATTATATGAATAACAAATCTTGACGTCATCCGCAAACATGAGCACGCGTGAATGAGCCAAGGCCGAAGGCAAATCATTTATAAACAAGGTAAATAACAGTGGGCCCAGATGACTGCCTTGGGGGACACCTGACGTAACTCCAACAGTTTTAGATATCGAGGAACGAAAAGACACCTTTTGGGTTCTGCCAATAAGGTACGACTTTAACCAAGCCAATAGTTTCGGGGAAAAACCCATGATGTTAAGTTTCATGAGAAGCATAGAATGATCAACCGTATCGAAAGCCTTACTAAAGTCAGTATAAATAACATCAGTTTGACACTTTTTACGGAAGCCATTGTGTACAAGGGTAGCCAATTCTAAAAGGTTGGTAAGCGACGAACGACCTTTCATGAAGCCATGCTGACAAGGAGAAATAGTGGATCTGGATAGGTGTTGAAGGAAAGACGTAATAATTTTCTCAAACAGCTTAGGTATTGCAGAAAGTTTGGCAATGCCACGGTAGTTAGAAATATCCGATTTGCTACCCTCTTTAAAAAGCGGAATAATAAAAGACTCCTTCCAAATATCAGGAGTATCTGATGGATGGAGTCTTCTCCTTGTTTTATCATTGGCAAGCTCGTTTGTCAGGTTATTAGGGCGTTGTAGTAACTTGTCATGGTGTCTCTCTGCCATTATGCTGGCGATCGAAGCAATGTAAGGAATGTCCACATCGCAATGTAACGTGCTTCCTCGTACGAACCAGGGTGCGCCTGTCATGGTGCGCAAGGCCATATTTTGTTTGACCTGCAATTACTGCCTTATACAGGGCCAATTTGCATCTGAGGCTTAAGCCGCTTTTATGATGCAGACACCAGTTTAGTTTGTTCATTCTGTAGTTGTGCTTCTTTACCAGTGTAGATATGTGGGGTTTCCAAGCTAGTCTTCTATCAAGGGTCATTCCCAGATACGTCGCTTGCCTTGTTTGTGAAATAGCAGTTTTATCTATGTAGAGTAAATGTAACGCTTTGGGATTTATTTGTGTTAAATTCGATTTTCCACAGTGATATGGGTACTGCGATATTACTAACACAGCAGTGTCGTTGGCAAATGTTGCCAAGAGCATGTCTGTTTCGATCATCGTTGGGCTTAGCCATGTCGGCTGTGTAGATGGTGTATAAGACCGGCCCAAGAACACTCCCCTGCGGAACACCGGCACTTACACTGCGTGTCAATGATAACGTTTCATTAATTGACACCTGGATGGTTCGATTCTCTAGAAAGGACTGTAATTGTTGTATGTCAGTCAAATTTTCCATATATTGAAAACATTTTTATACCCTTGCAGAGTGTATTATAAAACTGGTCAGATGTTTGTTACGCACAGAAGGAGACGTTTCCGACCCCATAAAGTATATATATTCTTGATCAGCACGAGCTGAGTCGATATAGCCATGTCCGTCTGTGCAAATCAACTTCACGCTGGCATCTTAACAGCTATCGGTATGAAATTTGATATTTGAGCTACTTTTAGCCCGGAGATGATAAAGTATGAAAATTGTCAGGATCGGACTACTATATCATATAGCTCTAGAACAAAAATTTTTGCAATAATTGGAGTATCCCCATTAAGCAATATGATAGTATTGGCTATAAACTCTCAGATCCCAAAATTTGAATCTGATCGGATAAATAGAACACAAGTTACAGTCAATACAAATCGGTTCAAGCGCTGCCGGCAGAGCTGCTTGCTGCCTACTACGTCATCATCAAATCAAACAGAGCACATGCATACACACACACAGACGCAGCGCTACACGAACTGTATGTGTATGCGTGTTGTGCTTTGCTAAGGGAATGATGGAAGAAAAAAAAAATTGTAGTAAGAAGAGAAATTATGTTTTGTTTGTGTGTTGATGAATTGAGTTGCAGGGAAACAAATTTTAAAATGTAAAAATATTATTGCCAAGGACTGCAAGGGTATAAAAACTTCGGCATTGCCAAAGTAAGTTTCTTTGATATTTTTTTAATAATTTTTATTTATTCAAAACGAAGTTTAGGAACAGAAGTTTAGACAGATGTTCCGTAGTTAATCTGTTTCTTTTTTCGGTTGCAGATGTACATTATGGGTGTTATTAGTTGTACGGGGAAAAAAATATCAATTTTTTTTTAAGTGCCGGGCATTTTTTTTCCTTTTAGTCTAAAAAAAATATCAAAAATATTTGGGGCCGATCGGATAATGTTTAATAGGCGCGGAACTCACCTAAAGTTTTCAGTGTGATGCTCCCATATAAACATACATAGCCCCATACAAATATCATAAGAGTGAGCGAGATGGCATGCTATGAAATACAATTTCAGTACCTTGTTAACACTGTTGATGATATTTTACAAAAAGAAAAGTAGAATGGAAACAAATGTTTCTTAATAAATATTTTTAACGTAAATTTGTATTATTATCACTGACTAGATCACGTATAAAACAATCTACAGAAATTTCTGCTGAAATTAGGGACAAAGTAATAGAGTGGTTTACAAATTTTTTCGGTAATTTTAAACCAATAATCTCATCATACCTTACAGATGGGTAAAACTGGTGGCCTGGTAGTGCATTTTGACGGAAAGTTCATGACAGATTTAGTCGGTTCTAGTAAGGTTGAACGCATAGCAGTTCTAGTTAGCTACAACGGTACTTCAAAGTTCCTAGGTGCACCAAAAGTGGAGTCTTCAACTGGCAAAAATATTGGTGAGGCAGTTTTTGACCGGCTAGTCAAATGAAACTTAGTTGACCAAGTCCAAATACAGCGATTTTCTCAGGAGCAGTAGTAATATTTGAAAAAAAGTTTGGACGCAGTCTAATAAACCTACCCTGCCGCCACCATATGTTTGAAATCATATTGCGAAGCGTATTTGAACTAAAGCTATGCTCCACATCTCCAGCAGGAGTTCCGATATTTGAAAGGTTTTTAAAATCATGCCCAAATTTCAGGAAGGATAAATTCGAAAGTGGCGCTGCCGGTGAAACAAATCGTAAAACCTGTTGCAATAGGCTTTGACACGAATCGCCAATTTTCGGGCAGAATGTCCACTTAAAAGGGTCGCTGTCCAGCTGTAGTACAAGTACGCATTAGAGCTGGGAAACCATCGATGATATTTATGTTGTCTGATTTATCGATTAACTTTTGTTGGTATCGATAAATCACCAACCCTTTCTTTTTCACGCATTAGAGCTCATTTAATTTCTTCTTTCTCATTTTAACATTGTGCGACTCTGTCATATGCTCGAGTACTCAGTCGTTCCAACATGTTTGGCCTCGCACTCGAACTCACTCAACTTATTTTGAACATTGTCCGTTCGAGTGTGGTTTTTTTTTGCTATTTAAGCAGGCCGCTAAACCATTTACACATTGCCGGTCCGGGCACAATTTTTGTCTTCGATTAGTAAGGGAACTAAAATGATTCCTTAAAAAATGTATGAAACGTTTGTTAAAGCGTTCATTTTTTGGGGCAAAAAATCTCGGATAAAAGCGAGACTCGATTGCAAAAATAAAAATTTTATTTAGTCCTACTAATGTTCTTTTAAAAATAACTTTTCTTTTCGAGCGAAATTAAAATCGTATGGGATATACTCTCATGATGAAAATAATAGGTACACCCCTTAAAATTTAACTTTATTGAGTTTAGTTTAGCAAAACATTTTTTGTACTGTCCCAAACATCAAAATTTTAATGCACGTTTCGGTGTTAGGTATATATTAATGAAAATAAGTATATTCGAAAAAAATATTGTTTTTCAAAAGTTACAAACAAAAAATCAAAAATACAGCTCATTGTGCTTGACTAAAATAATATCTACACCTTACTTTTGTAAGTTAAATTTCATTTTTTCAAATCATTCAAAGTATGTTGTTACTTTATTTTTCTATTAATATTCTGTACATCCTCCTTTATTTTTTGAAACTTTTTGCATCCTGTCGGGCATACTCCTAATTAAAGCTTTCAGGTTTCAACTGGAATCTTCCTCCAAGTTTCTTCGACGCAGTTCCATAAATGACGTTTGTTGCCACACTTTTGCTTTGCCATCTGCTTTATCAAGCACAAGTTTTCGATCGGATTTAGATCAGGACTATGACTGGGCCAACCGAGATTGGCCACTTTATTAACCTGAAACCAAGTTTTTACTATTTTGGACGTGTGTTTCGGCTCGTTATGTTGTTGGAAAATAAAAAAATAGGCAAATTTTGTGTTTTGCTAGATCTGCTTTGCTTTAAAGCAGCTAGATCATTCTCGAAAAGTCTTTCATATTGAGCATCGTTTTGCCGAGATGTATTGTGCTCGATACAAATATTAATTGGGGACTTGCGTATATAACTGTCGTTTGATGATTCTGGTGTAATATCCGATTTGGTTGGACTTTGTTTTACAATTTTACCACATGCAAATTTTGTACTACAAAACTTAACATTTAAAGGACTAATCTGGCAGGAACTCGACACTCCTTTTCTCCAGATCTGAAGATAATTGAAAAGAGTCTTTCGACAAATTTTACTCAAATTATGGCCAGTCATGACGAATTTCCAATACTATTATTCAAAACGAAATTTAGGAACGCCTTTGAGAAAAGGCGCTCAGCTGGTACAGATGTATATAGCAGAAAACAGTAGCGTTGTGTAACTGTATCCAATTATACTTGAGCCCATTTTCTTCCATAATATAATATTGTTAGAATATTTCCACACTTTACTATGCGTCGGAGCCATTGTTTTTCATCTTCAATATGCACTTAAAATATTATGATGTAAAGTTCACTTCGCACTGAAATTCACTCACCCAAGCGATTATTTGATCGAATATTTTAATAGTTTTTTCAAGTATTTTTTTTCAAGCGAATCGTATAAAACGTTTATACAAAATCAATGCGCGATTTCTATATGCTAATGCTAAAAATAAAATTTTCTGTTCTATGACTAAGTTTTGGAGCCTGATACTGATACATTCTTAAGTCGGTAGCTCCTGATCATCATCAGATCAAAACAATAATTTATTTTAAAAATTTGATAAATATTGCATGGCCGCAAGTGCTTGACCTAAGCTCAGTTCTCCCGGATTGATCAATGTGCTAAAAGTGGACTTAATGCCAGAATAAAGAGTGAATTCAGCAGGAAAGTGAATTTTGAAATTGTGTGGTTACACCAAGTGGTGCTCCAAATATAGGACTTATTAGACAATCTATTTTATTTCTATTTTAGACAATCCCTAATTTGTTGATATTAGGCAAGCAGGTATCCTGCAAATCACTGCTTGTTTCAAAGGAGAGCTCAGTGCCAGAAGACTGGCTACCGTCGGATGACTGTAATTCTGTCACTGGAGCGTCTTCATTAAATTCCAGACATGTGACGTTTCTGAAATCGTTGTAGTTGCAGAAGAAATCGTAAAGCCTGTTGCAATTGTCTTTGGCACGAATCGCCTATTTTCGGGCAGAATGTCCACTTAAGAGGGTCGCTGTCCAGCTGTAGTACTAGTACGCATTAGAGCTGGGAAACCATCGATGGTATTTATGTTGTCTGATTTATCGATTAACTTTTGTCGGTATCGATAAATCACCAACCCTTTCTTTTTCACGCATTAGAGCTCATTTAATTTCTTCTTTCTCATTTTAACATTGTGCGACTCTGTCATATGCTCGAGTACTCAGTCGTTCCAACATGTTTGGCCTCGCACTCGAACTCACTCAACTTATTTTGAACATTGTCCGTTCGAGTGTGGTTTTTTTTTGCTATTTAAGCAGGCCGCTAAACCATTTACACATTGCCGGTCCGGGCACAATTTTTGTCTTCGATTAGTAAGGGAACTAAAATGATTCTTTAAAAAATGTATGAAACGTTTGTTAAAGCGTTGATTTTTTGGGGCAAAGAAATTTATCTCCTCTCGATTGAAGCAAGACTCGATTGCAAAAATAAAAATTTATTTAGACCTACTTATGTTCTTTAAAAAATTACTTAACTTTACGAGCGAAATGAAAATAATATGTGAAATACTCTCATGATGAAAATAATAGGTACACCCCTTAAAATTTAACTTTATTGAGTTTAGTTTAGCAAAACATTTTTTGTACTGTCCCAAACATCAAAATTTTAATGCACGTTTCGGTGTTAGGTATATATTAATGAAAATAAGTATATTCGAAAAAAATATTGTTTTTCAAAAGTTACAAACAAAAAATCAAAAATACAGCTCATTGTGCTTGACTAAAATAATATCTACACCTTACTTTTGTAAGGTAAATTTCATTTTTTCAAATCATTCAAAATATGTTGTTACTTTATTTTTCTATTAATATCCTGTATATTCTCCTTTATTTTTGGAAACTTTTTGCATCCTGTCGGGCATACTCCTAATTAAAGCTTTCAGGTTTCAATTGGAATCTTCCTCCAAGTTTCTTCGACGCAGTTCCATAAATGACGTTTGTTGCCACACTTTTGCTTTGCCATCTGCTTTATCAAGCACAAGTTTTCGATCGGATTTAGATCAGGACTATGACTGGGCCAACCGAGATTGGCCACTTTATTAACCTGAAACCAAGTTTTTACTATTTTGGACGTGTGTTTCGGCTCGTTATGTTGTTGGAAAATAAAAAAATAGGCAAATTTTGTGTTTTGCTAGATCTGCTTTGCTTTAAAGCAGCTAGATCATTCTCGAAAAGTCTTTCATATTGAGCATCGTTTTGCCGAGATGTATTGTGCTCGATACAAATATTAATTGGAGACTTGCGTATATAACTGTCGTTAGCTGATTCTGGTGTATCCAATTTGGTTGGACTTTGTTTTACAATTTTACCACATGCAAATTTTGTACTACAAAACTTAACATTTTGAGTTTATGGCCAGATATGTCGAACTTCCAATACCATTAATAAAATTTATGTTTTTGCAAATTTTTTTCATTTTTGTTATTTATTATAGGTGTTTGGCTTGCAGTTCGGCCTTAATCCTGTATTTAGCTTGGTCTGGAATTAATAAACAATGGGTTTTGTAATACATGATATTTTGATGGTGTTTAAATAAGTACACATAGATCTAATTGAAAACAGCTACTTCACGGAGGATGGAGCATACGGTTCCATTGTCTTCTTGTAATATTTATTTATTTATTTACGTCAACTAAAACAGCAGTCGACGAAAAAACTTAAGCTAAAATACAGATAATAATAAATACACAAAGGTAGCTTAGCTTTATGCACAACTAAACATCCCCGACCCGGTGGAGGTGTTTTATTTGCAACAAGCGATGAGTTGCAGCCAATCCAATATCCTTCGTCACGTCATTACTTTCTGCATTACAAAATTGAATATTTTCATACACATGGTAGAAAACGCGGCCATTCGTTAAGAAAGTAATGGAGCTTGTATTCGGTTATTGAATGCACACAGGCAAGAAGTAATCCATTAGTAATCGATATAATAATGAAAGAGAGCACTAAAAACACAGCGAAAGAACTGGTCAGGGTCTTCGCCCATGGCCTGCCAGCAGCGTCGCTCCTGTCCAGTATCTTCTATGCTAATAAAACAGGGTATGCCAAAGTGTATGTTGAATTTAAAGATGTCCTGGAGAATATTACACCCATAGAGCCAACTTTCATGCCCACATGAAAGATCTTCGTGGATGCCAACTTTGCGAAAGGTGCCTTTAAAAACAAAAGAGATGCAAATGAATCAATAATACTCTCCCTCTATAAAGAAAAAATTAAGAATTTAAACTCAAAGAATTTTGACCTGATTTACACAGATGGTTCAGTCTCTGATAATTTTACCGGAAGTGCTTTCTTTCACTTGGGCTTCAACACCACAAAGAGCTTTTACAGTAATAGAAAATTGTCATCATTGACTGCGGAACTCACAGCTTTGGAAAAAGCAGTGGAGTTCGTTGATTTGAATCACCTCTGCAGAGTAGCGTTCCTAACAGACAGCCTTGGAGCAATCCAAACAATTAGAAACCCCAAGAACAATAATTGCATTGCTCAGAGGATACTTAAAAATATAGAAAATAGTTGTAATATTATCTCAGTCGAAGTACACCACATACCTAGTCACTCAAATATAAGAGAAAATGATTTAGTGTATACCGCAGCCAAAAATGCCAGATATGATGGAGTGTTCACGCACATAAGTTGGACAATCAACGATGCTATAAACCATATGTACAACCAAATAAAACTGGAATGGGAAAGAGCGTACAGTGCATTTTGTATAGAGCGAAACAAAGGATACTGCCTTTTATATCCTTATGTGTCATCGCAGCCATGGTTCCAGGGAAAAGAATCCTTTCATCGACTGGAAATAAAACAATTAAATAGAATATTAAGCGGACATGCATTTGACAAAAACACTTTATTCAAAATGAAAGTCGTAGATAACAACTTATGTGATACTTGCAATATTACAGAAGATATCTCACATATTGTATTAATTTGCCCAAAACACACTAATATCCGAATGAATTTCCCAACACTATCCAAGTACAACGATATATTTCAATTACTCACGCAAGAACCTATCGCCAACTACAAATCGATTACACAATTTACTAAGGCTGCCAACGTTGATCTCTAATAATGTATATCAATGCATAAAAAATTAATAATCACAAAAAAAAAAAAAACGAAACTCAGCATCACGAATACAGCGTTGTGGCGTTAACCTGTTTTACACGGGAAGGCCAAAGAAATCTTCGTTCAGAAGTAACTTAAAATAAAAAAAAAAAAAAGTTTAAACAATTCATATATATTTTTTTATTTTTAATATATTAAGTGTTAAGCTTAATAACTAATAAGGCGTTTAGATTGTCTCCACTTATCGAACTTCTTCGTTCACTTAAAATAAAGTGTAGTATGCTCGTTCGTTTGAAACTTGCGTTGCAGGTGTAGCCAGCACAACCTGCGCTAGTGCACTTAAGTGGGGAATCTTGTTGCAAGTTATTAAAGAATTCCAATATTGGAATTTAATGGCAAACGACCATATGTAATATCGAAGTTTTCGATGTCAGCGTAAATGTTGATTAGTTTGGCTGAAACAGGATCTTTTTTGGTTTCTGACACCGTCTGAATATCGTCCAAAAATGCCGAGAATAGCGACTTCTCTTCAGATGAGGATGCGGTTGACAAAATTGACGAGAATGAGGAGTCGAACATATCTTCACGTACCGGAGTTTCCATCGCTGGAACATTTTGTGTTTGTCCCTTTAAAAATGAAGCGATAATAAGTATAAAATATTTTTTGGATTTTAGTTTAGTACAAGTATAAGTTTTTGACGAAGACAAGTTTTATTAATAACATTAATTTCTCAAAATTACAACATAAATAAAACAGGACCACAATTTCAAACATTCTACGACATACAGCTTACTTGTTTCAACTCATATAAACGAAAAGCTATTTTTTTTAATTAAGCTTTGCTAACGTTTTCTGATAGCTCGTCAACATGCAATTTACACGGGGATCCATGTAAATCGCTGCCAACAAAGCTTCATTATACCCGTGCAAGAAGGGTATATTAATTTTGGTCAGAAGTGTGCAACGCATAGAACGAAGCATCTCAGACCATATAAAGTATATATATTCTTTTAGCGGACGTTGACGATACTATGCGCAGTACGTTCAAGTGGCACCTACGACACCAGGACAAAGCCTGTTATACGCGAGCCCAAGCACATAACTGCCCACCTCACACCCGACCGACCGAGGGGTGCAGCCGTATAACGCACGGCACGAATCGCGTGGACAAATACACAATAGAAATGAAGTAAGTAAGTCGTCTCGCTTACTTAGGTATACCATACACCAGTAAAACAAATATTTCAAATTTCTAATAACAAATGCATTTGCCTATTTAAAAAAAATTCTGTTCACATGCTTTTTACAAGCATATCCAAGTATCTCGCTCACTCATACATATGAGCACCCTAGCGCCCCACCCGCCAACGGCCAACTCCGGCCTTATGGAAAAACGTTTATATGCATAACTTGGCTATTTTTTGTCCGATTTTGATCAAATTTGGTATTTTGCTGGGTATTAATATTAAATTTAAGTGTGCCAAATTTGAATCCACAAGGTAAAAAATTACGGGAGAAAATCAAGTTTTTCAAATTTCGGGGGCGGAAAGAGGCGTGGCAAAATCTTTATACATACAAAATGAGCGTATTTACTAAGCAAATATACATACCAAATATGGTGTCTCTAGCTGCAATAGTTTTTGAGATAAATGTTTTTTTTTAATTGCGGGGGCGGAAAGAGGCGTGGCAAAATTTTGAAATAAACTCGATCACTCTACATACTACATGAGCCTACATACCAACTTTTGTAGCTCTATCTCTTATAGTCTTCGAGATCTAGGCGTTCATACGGACGGACGGACAGACAGAGGTGGCTATATCGACTCGGCTGTTGATCCTGATCAAGAATATATATACTTTATGGGGTCGGAAAAGCTTCCTTCTGCCTGTTACATACATTTTGGCGACTTTAATATACCATTTCACCCTATGGGTGTATGGTATAACAACCCTTATTTTCTTACCGTCCCTCTCTCCCTCTACCTACAAGCTGCGAGCTCGAGATCGCGACCTCTCCCTCTCCGCAAAATTCAGTACTTGTCCGTCCCTCTGTCTACAAGTTCGACCAAAAATGACCTTTTTCTCTGCCCAGCCTCTGCCAGTAAAGAGCCACTACGTGGCCATCCTTGTTTTAAATCAATCGATACTGTTGTTGATGAATATGAAAGTGTAAATTTTCCGATTGAATTTTTAAATTCATTAGCAACAGCATCTCGTAAGTGAATATATTCTTCCGATCGTAGTATCAACAATGTATTGATGGAACAGCTGACGATATCGAAGGATATAATTGTCTTGATTTTGTCTAACCATTAATAGGTGTACGTAGTAGTTTATTGAGCTAACTTTATTATTTCTGCAATCACCTAAAAAAATAAAAAACAAAATGCAATACGAAATTAAAATCTATACATACAGTAAGAAAGTAAATAGATAATTGTCAAATTTACCGGTATTTGGATCATACTGTTTGATAGTAAGGTGACTGACAGTGTTGTCTCGACGTGTAATTTTTATAGATCTTTTGTCAACTGGATCACCAACCACGATAACAGCAACCTCATCAACAGTTGGTGCGTTGAATCTACCAGCATGTTCACCTAATAATACTTTGTCGGCTTTTATGACGATTTGATAATTGTCATTTTGCAGTCGTGGCGAAACTCTTTTGATCAATTGAATTAGTTGATTGTGATCTTCTAAAAAATTTTCCAATAATATCACAATTGCTCTTTCCTCTGCTTGTTCAATAAAATTATACAGGCACCGAGTAGTCACGCGCTCTTCACAATCGCCCATAAAATAAATTTGAAGAAATTTCGGATTGTTATCAGGCATTGGCATCAGTGATCCGATTTTATGGTACACCTGGACTTCAATTTTGAATGTAGTTTTAAAATTACGTCCATCGGATGCACGATCGCAAATTTTAGTTGCCCCAAATGACGTCATTTGAAAGCAAGAATTAAATTTGCGTATCTTACGCAAAAATAATTTGGAATCATCTGAATTGCCAGTAAGCAGGGATAATAAAGGCTCCGGTGGAGCGGGTAGAGGTGAGAGCACAACTTTTCCTGATGCGCAGCACATGCCGGCTGCTTCATTCCGAAATTTCAATGCCTGGCAATATTGACATACTTTATCCATTCCACCGATAGCAATTTTTGAATGCGCTGAGTAGTTGATATCTGTTACCTTTGTCGATCTAGTAGTCGTACTGTAGCTATGTTTCGTTCTCGTGCCGCTCTTGTTCTCGTAATACTCTGTTGCAAACGTTCGACACGCTGTTCTTGAGATTCTTTGAGCTGCATTTCTTAATTCAATTAATTCTGCCAACTGATGGGCTCTTTTAATACGTTTGCGTCGTGCCTCTCTGGTGCTCGCGTTGTTGAGGTTAGATTTTTTCCGTGGCATTTGACTGAAAATAATAAATTAATCGTATAAATATGAGAAAAAAAAATTGAAAATCATTCTAATTAATAACTTTTGTAATTATGTGATTACATACATATGTATATTCAATTAAATTATAAAGTTTTGATCAATGAAGCACAAATAAGTAAAAAACAGGATTAATTTCACTGTATTATCTTCATTATATTATAATTCAATTTACACTTCAGTCTAAGTAACACGTGGCCGGCTATGCTAACACCAAAAATTTAAAAAGTGGAGATAATTGAATTATACGGTATTTCGTTTACTACAAAATAAATTGAATTAATTTTATAGCGTCAACAACACGTGCTAATTATGCTGTTAAAATGTAGCTTATATGACACGTTCGTAGATTTGCCATAGCATCTGTTAGAATTATTTGAGATTTAAACTATCCTATCTCTCAAGTTAGATCGAACTGCACATGGTGTGCGAATTTTATTATAATCGGTTCAGTGGTTTAGGAGTCCATTGAGGACAAACGTTGTGACACGAGATTTATATACACTAGTCGGCATAAATATTTTGACGAAATCGTTTTGTGCCTCTTAAATAACGGTGCGAAAATGAATGTCAAAACAAAGAATCTATTAATAGCTATGTGCATGCCAAATTTTAAGTTCTTTAGCTTTTGCATTCTCTTTCTGCTTATAAGAATGCAAGCGAACATCAAATTTCTGCGTGGCATAAGTATTTTGACGAAATCATTTTGCACATGTGATTTCAGTTTTGAGGGTGTTTGAACCAAAAGTCGTTTGAATTTAAATTTAATAAATATTTAAGATAGTAAAAAAATAAAAATTTAACATGATTTACAATATGATGGGAAAAACGGCTGAATTAAGTTTGGAGGTTAGATCGGCAATGGTAGCTAAGTTTCACGCCGGAAAAAAAATAGTCGACATTGCCAAAGAGTACCACGTGTCTCGACAAACGGTGCACTACCAAATAAATAAGGACAAAAAGTATAACTCGGTGAAAAACTTAAAAAGAACAGGCGCAAAACGGAAAACTACCCTGACTGATGACTTTAAAAAATGAATTAAAAAAAAACGGAATGCTGAAGTCTCAAAAAGCAGCCGATTTGCTGAATTTGACAGCCAATAAGTCAATCAGCGAGAGGACAGTCAGACGGCGCTAGAAACAAGGAGAGTTCGGAACATTTGTAGCCAAGTACGTGCCATTCATTTCAAAGGTTAACAAGTTAAAAAGGTTAGCATTTGCAAAGGAGCATTTAAACAAACCAAAGGAGTTCTGGAGAAGTGTTTTGTGGACAGATGAGAGCTCCTTTGAGTATAATTCTTCAAAAAAAAAAGTATTTGTAAGGCTGCCCATCGAGCAAGACAAAAGAGACCGTTTGTCAAAAAGTGAGCCATGGTGGAGGCTCTGTGATGTGTGGCATATAATGGGCTGGGGGATTTCATTCCCATCTCTGGTTCGATGAACCAAGGCCAATACCTGACCACCCTCAATGAAAATGCCTTTCCTTCCGGAGATCGGCTCATCGGCAGTCGTTTATTCTCCAGCAGGACAACGACCCATGCCATAAAGCCCGGATGATAACCAACTTTTTGAAGGATCTGGATGTTCCAACGCTAAACTGGCCACCCCAAAGTCCAGATCTAAATATTATAGAAAACGTCTGGTCTCTTTTGAAGCGCAAGAGAACAGAAGCGTTAAACAAAACCAGAGAAGAAACGATTTCTGAGCTCTTTTCCTTATGGGAAGAGATATCTCCAGAAATCCTTCAAAATGTAGTGGATTCTGTGCCGCGAATTCTCCAAAAAGTGATTGAAGCTAAAGGAGGTTATATGTACATTTTACTGAATATAAGCTAGTTAAATTAATTTTGTTAAGCCTAAAAGATGTTTTTTAAGTATGACAGAGCTTGTCAAAATACTTATGCCATACTCTAAAATATTAAATGAATTACAATTTTGTTAAGTTTGTTTCAAAAAAATTTTGTTTTCCTATTTTTAAGTTTGTATTAACCATACACAATATGGAAAATTTAATAATAATTTTCTATAAAGAAATTTAAAAGTTAAACAACAAAATGCGCAACTTTTTCTTCGTCAAAATATTTATGCCGACTAGTGTATATTAAGAAGATGTATACTTTTTACCCTATAGGGACAACATATAAATAGTGGCAAAATATTTATTATTATAAATATTAAAGTTGCCATGTAATAAAGTGAAGCATTAATTTTCTGCGTGTAGCTGCGTAACACAGCGACATACATATGTAGTACTGCTTTCGTCAAAAGTCTGTGCGATACTAGTTTTTTTTACGCTCTCAACTTGTACTTCGTGCTCACATCGGCATCCACAAAGACGGCCGCACGAGCAATTGACGAGCAAAAGTGCCCGCACGGGCTATGGCATGATGAAATTAGTACAAGGTGGTTCTGTCGGCAAATCGTACGGTCCTATGCATGATCAAATAAGTAAACCGACAACTGAGAACTGATGACAAAGTCGAACGACAACTGAAATAAGACCTCATCGTGACCAACGCTGTTGCCGACGGGACGACCTTGTACTTATTTCATCATGGGCTATGGGTGCCTCACCTTGTTCTAAAAAGCATGTAATCAAAATTTTTGAAAAAAAAAATAAATGCATTTGTTATTATAAATTTGAAATATTTGTTTTAATGGTGTATGGTATACCTAAGTCGGCGAGAGGACTTACTTACTTCATTTTTAATAGGCCCATTAATTTGCAATGTCTAGAATTGAACGACTAGAGTTTCTTAGTCTTCTTTTAATTTCCCTTTCTTCCTCTGAGGAGTGCGTGCCACGACCAATACTGCATATAATGTTATTTAATTTAATGGACTTTAAAATGTAGAATATTATATTAATCCCAACAATTTACTTTTTTGAGACAAAAAATATTTTCTATTGAAGCGTTTCGATTGATTTCTAACCGAAAAAGTGATTGTTTTACTATCATGCAGAAGAACAAGATTCGCAAAAATAGGTGTCGAGAGGAATGAAAATAATGGAACTTCTATCCCACATTCTTAAACACTGATTTTGAGGCCGGATAATTTCTCCAAAAATTTCTGACAAAAATTGATTTCAAAATCAAAATATAAAAGAAGCTAACTTCCGTAATGCCGAAGTTTATATTTTCCTTGCAGTCCTTGGCAACAATATTTTTTTCAAAATGCTTTTTCTCCACCTCAATTCATCAATACACAAAACAAAAAAAAACATTCAAATTATCACTCTTTTTAGAGTTCTTAGAGTTTACTATCACAACTCCTTCACGTATTTTTCCTATATCACTATGTGATATAGTGGTCCGATCCTCATGATTTCTCATGATCTCATGCTTAACTACCAACTACGGACGGACAGACGGATATTGCGATATCCACTCAGCTCCTCATGCTGATCGAGAGCAAACATACATATATACTTTTTGGGGTCGGAAACGTCTTCTCCTGTGACCTACAAAACATCTGACCAATTTTATAATACTCTCAACAAGGGTATAAAAAAATTGCAGTTTCTATTTCCAACATTCTACATCATGGGTAACAAACAAATTTGCAACAAAATACAAACTTCGGCGCAGTCAAAGTTATGCCCGGCCCACTGGTTTTCAATTCATGACAACTTTCATCAAACGAGTGCTGAGTTTTTTCGGTAGCCGTAAGCTACGGTAAGCTCGTTTCGGCGCTAATGTCCAACGAAAGGAGTAAGAATACATGAAGCGCAACACGGAGTGAAAAATTTGGCGATGCCGAAGGCACCCTAATCAACTTGAGTTACAGATGACACATTTTTTGCATTCATTTCCTGTAAAGAATAATGAAAATGAATATAAGCAAATAGATAGAATTTAAATTTCATTGGTTTTTTGCTTTTTATTCCTATATATTCCATTTTTTACAATAAAAAAAAAACTACTTTGTCACTCGAATTTTTGAGCTCATTCAATTTCTTCTTTCTCATTTTAACATTGTGCGACTCGGTCATATGCTCGAGTACTCAGTCGTTCCAACCTGTTTGGCCTCGCACTCGAACTCACTCAACTTATTTTGAACAATGTCCATTCGAGTGTGGTTTTTTTTGCTATTCAAGCAGGCCGCTAAACCATTTACACATCCATTGCCGGGCCGGGCACAAGTTTTGTCTTCGATTAGTAAGGGAACTAAAATGATTCCTTAAAAAAAAATGTATGAAACGTTTGTTAAAGCGTTCATTTTTTGGGGCAAAGAAATTTGTCTCCTCTCGGATAAAAGCGAGACTCGATTGCAAAAATAAAAATTTTATTTAGACCTATGTATTTATGTTCTTTAAAAAATTACTTAACTTTACGAGCGAAATGAAAATAATATGTGATATACTCTCATGATGAAAATAATAGGTACACCCCTTAAAATTTAACTTTATTGAGTTTAGTTTAGCAAAACATTTTTTGTACTGTCCCAAACATCAAAATTTTAATGCACGTTTCGGTGTTAGGTATATATTAATGAAAATAAGTATATTCGAAAAAAATATTGTTTTTCAAAAGTTACAAACAAAAAATCAAAAATACAGCTCATTGTGCTTGACTAAAATAATATCTACACCTTACTTTGGTAAGTTAAATTTCATTTTTTCAAATCATTCAAAATATGTTGTTACTTTATTTTTCTATTAATATCCTGTATATCCTCCTTTATTTTTGGAAACTTTTTGCATCCTGTCGGGCATACTCCTAATTAAAGCTTTCAGGTTTCAATTGGAATCTTCCTCCAAGTTTCTTCGACGCAGTTCCATAAATGACGTTTGTTGCCACACTTTTGCTTTGCCATCTGCTTTATCAACCACAAGTTTTCGATCGGATTTAGATCAGGACTATGACTGGGCCAACCGAGATTGGCCACTTTATTAACCTCAAACCAAGTTTTTACTATTTTGGACGTGTGTTTCGGCTCGTTATCTTGTTGGAAAACCTAGCGCAGGGGCATGTTTTTTTCATATGGTAGCAATTTATTTTCCAGAATATCCCTGTAGCTGCTCTCATAATGTCGGATATTAGGAAAATCGGACCTACTCCATACCAAGAGAAACAGCCCCACACCATAATGTTTCCACCGCCATGCTTCACTGTTTTTAGGTACATGTCTGGAATAGCCATTTCCAAAAAAGCAAATTTTGTTTTTTGCTAGATCTGCTTTGCTTTAAAGCAGCTAGATCATTCTCGAAAAGTCTTTCATATTGAGCATCGTTTTGCCGAGATGTATTGTGCTCGATACAAATATTAATTGGAGACTTGCGTATATAACTGTCGTTTGATGATTCTGGTGTATCCGATTTGATTGGACTTTGTTTTACAATTTTACCACATGCAAATTTTGTACTACAAAACTTAACATTTTGAGTTTATGGCCAGACATGACGAATTTCCAATACCATTAATAAAATTTATATTTTATTACACATTACACATTATACAATGTGTTTTGTAATACATGATATTTTGATGGTGTTGAAATAAGTACACATAGGTCTAATTGCAAACAGCTACTTCACGGAGGATGGAGCATACGGTTCCATTGTCTTCTTCGAATATCTGATGGATGGAGTCTTTTTAATCTTCTCCTTGTTTTATCATTGGCAAACTCGTTTGCCAGGTTATTAGGGTGTTGTAGTAACTCTCTGCCACTTTGCTGGCGATCGAAACAATAAAAGGAATGTCCACATCGCAGTGTAATGTGCTTCCTCGTACGAACCACGGTGCGCCTGTCATGGTGCGCAAGGCCATATTTTGTTTGACCTGCAGGCGTTTTATTTGGCTGTGTGATGCTGTCCCCCAAATTTGTATGCCATAGCGCCATGTGGGTACAATTACTGCCTTATACAGGGCCAATTTGCATCTGAGGCTTAAGCCGCTTTTATGATGCAGACACCAGTTTAGTTTGTTCATTCTGTAGTTGTGCTTCTTTACCAGTGTAGATATGTGGGGTTTCCAAGTTAGTCTTCTATCAAGGGTCATTCCCAGATACGTCGCTTGCCTTGTTTGTGGAATTGGGAGTCCATCGTAATGTACTTCGGGGCAGTTTTTTCTACGTAAAGTAAATGTAACGCTTTGGGATTTATTTGTGTTAAATTCGATTTTCCACAGTGATATGGGTACTGCGATATTACTAACACAGCAGTGTCGTTGGCAAATGTTGCCAAGAGCATGTCTGTTTCGATTGTACTAAGTTCATCGTTGGGCTTAGCCATGTCGGCTGTGTCGATGGTGTATAAGACCGGCCCAAGAACACTCCCCAGCGGAACACCGGCACTTACACTGCGTGTCAATGATAACGTTTCATTAATTGACACCTGGATGGTTCGACTCTCTAGAAAGGACTGTAATTGTAATTGGACAGGCGCTCAGCTGATACAGATGTATATAGCAGAAAACAGTAGCGTTGTGTAACTGTATCCAATTTTACTTGAGCCCATTTTCTTCCATAATATAATATTGTTAGAATATTTCCACACTTTACTATGCGTCGGTGCCATTGTTTTTCATCTTCAATTTGCAATTAAAATATTGTGATGTAAAGTTCACTTCGCGCTGAAATTCACTCACCCAAGCGATTATTTGATCTAATATTTTAATACTTTTTTCTTTTATTTTTCAAGCGAATTGTATAAAACGTTTATACAAAATCAATGCGCGATTTATATATGCTAATGCTAAAAATAAAATTTTCTGTTCTATGACTAAGTTTTGGAGCCTGATACTGATACATTCTTAAGTCGGTAGCTCCTGATCATCATCAGATCAAACCAATAATTTATTTTAAAAATTTGATAAATATTGCATGGCCGCAAGTGCTTGACCTAAGCTCAGTTCTCCCGGATTGATCAATGTGCTAAAAGTGGGCTTAATGCCAGAATAAAGAGTGAATTCAGCAGGAAAGTGAATTTTGAAATTGTGTGGTTACACCAAGTGGTGCTCCAAATATAGGACTTATTAGACAATCTATTTTATTTCTATTTTAGACAATCCCTAATTTGTTGATATTAGGCAAGCAGGTATCCTGCAAATCACTGCTTGTTTCAAAGGAGAGCTCAGTGCCAGAAGACTGGCTACCGTCAGATGACTGTAATTCTGTCACTGGAGCGTCTTCATTAAATTCCAGACAGGTGACGTTCCTGAAATTGTTGAAGTTGCCGAAGAAATCTTCAAGCCTGTTGCAATAGTCCTTGGCACGAATCGCCAATTCTCGGGCAGAATGTCCACTTAAGAGGGTCGCTGTCCAGTTACCTTTTTCGGTGCCATTTCTATTCGTATTATATCAGGGAACGCGGGCTTAATGTAGCAATCTTCCACCATCAGACGAGGTGCTCTGCAAGCTCTCCATACTGCTCCCAGGTGAATATTGAGCAGACTTTCAAGGTCTGTCTTAAGTTCATATATTGTAGCAGAGATCGGCAGCTTCATAACCATCTCAACACCTGTACACTTTTCTTTGTTACTTTTTGGATGTTCAGAATGTTATTAATAAATTTGGTTTAATTTTTTTTTTTTTTTAAGTAAATTTTTGCAAAGTGGTGCTATTTTTAGTTTCGGGTACTTTTTGAGTATGTCAAGAAGTTCTTTAAAAAATTTTGAAACCTCTGGATATTATTATAATTAGTCGTATCATTAGTAGGTATAATTCTACGTTTAAAAACGTATTCACATGTTCCTTAAACCTCTCAATAAAACTAGTGCTGCTATTTTTAAGTTCGCAACTGTACATACATGTGCAACATTTAGTAGAATGCGAATTAAAGCGTTGTATAGACCATAGTTAATTGTATGCGCAGCGAATATTTTTCTATTTTGGACATAGAACTACTATAGGTATTGAAAGTTTAGTTCTATAGGTATTGGAAAGTTTATTCTCTTCTTGAAATATTTCTTCTCTGATTTTTTTAAAATAACTATTGTTACAACACTTTTGATTGCATTCGATATAGGCCGTACTTCTATCAAAACCCCATTTTCCAACTAATAACAGATGTGCCACAGAATTATATGCAATTGTTCCAATAACATCAGATTGACGCTCTAAGATGCTCGAGGTTGTATTATCTAAATAAACTTTGAAGCTCGACTTCTACGTAAGATTCGTCCACAGATACATAAATTGTCAGGAGATTTCCCATTCCAACGAAGCTTTTTCTAGGGACTAATGTTGTCGATTTAGAGGGGTACGAATTGTAGAGACTCGACTGTAGTAGGCAGCAGACAGCGCTGCGGACAGAGCGGATTTATGTTGACTGTAACTTGTGTTCTATTTATCCGATCAGATTGAAATTTTGGGATCTTTATATCCATTATTATCGCACAATTTCATAGGGATTGCAAAAAGAAAAAAAACTGAAACTATTTTTTAGTCTTACAAACCTGTCTGCGAAATTTCAATACGCTAGCATCGAAATTGTAGTTCATGCCAAAATTTTAGACATCTGCGCCAGTATGCCATTCCATTAAATATTTTAGAAATGAATGCACTTTATGTTGATTTATGCGATCATCAAAATAACAGCTGGGGTTCACCACATCCAAACAAAAGAGGAAAAACTCTTGACAAATTCTTACAAACGCAAACCTCCACATCCTTAACGATGGCTCTCCAACACACATCTTAACTCACAACATTCACACACACCGACCTGTCACTATGTTGTCCCCAACTTACTCCATTCACTAATTGGGAAATTATCGACGACTTTCACCGAGGCGACCACTTTCCAGTCCTTATGTCCCTATTCTCTCAACCAATATTTAACAACTTCTTTCGTCTCTTTTTTATAATAAAAGAAGCCAACTGACTTACCTTCACCCAAACAACACACACTATAAGTGAGAAAATACCAATTAGCCCAAACATAAACAAAGAAACTGCAAACATCTTCAAAATTATTATTCAATCTGCACACCACAACATACCACAATCTTCACCAAACCGTTTCAATAAAAATACACCGTGGTGGAATAAAACTCTCACCGAACTTAGAGACAAAAAACAAAGCCTTCAAACGTAACAATAATAACAACCTAGTCAGCTACAAAAAAGCCAACGCTCTCTTTCGGAGGGAACTCAAAATATCTAAAACTAAAGCTAAAACTGAATTCACTTCCACAATAGAACAGAACACCCCTTCCCACAAAATCTGGGCCAATATCCGACGCTTTTGCGGACTAAACCCAATCAAACACATCCACTGCATAAAAAACTCAACCAACAGCTTACCAATAAAAGACACACTCTCCATAGTCAGACCAATCTAAAGATACAAACTTCAATCAAACCTTCATTACAAACAAACACTCAAGTAAACCATTAAACTACCCCACTCCATAGCCCAAACAATAGAATCCGACATAACACAAATTGAACTCCTATCCGCACTCCCTTAAAGGAACCACACCTGGCCTGAATAGAATATCATGTCCTGTGATAAAGAACACCTCCAACACAGTCAAAACAAGAATTACCCACCTGTTTAATAATATATTTAAAAATTTCATTCCACAGTCATTTAAAACCAGTCTAGTTATCCCCATTCTCAAGTCTACTTCCAACAAAACATCAGTAACCTTGATTTCTCAAAAGCTTTTGACAGAGTCGGAGTGCACTCCACAATAGACCAACTAATAGATAGGAAATTGGGCCCCAAAATTATTAACTTCTTAAAAAACTTTATATCCAACAGGAAAATAAAAACAAAAATTAATACTACAATCAGCTCCCCCTTCTCACTCCTTAATGGCATACCCCAGGGTTCACCAATATCAATTATCCTCTAATAGAGAAAAAAACCAATCCTTCAATCTAGACTCCCTTTTTGCAAAAATCCAAGAATGGTGCTCATACTCTGGAGCATCACTATCTCTGAATAAATGACAACACCTGCACATTAGCAGGAAACAAAACTGCAATTGTGCCCTATCCTCTAACAATATTGCAATTCCCAAATTCACCCAACTCAAAATACTAGGACTGACAATAAACAATAAATACAGAGGGGACTCCCACATAAAACACATCCAACCATCCCTTAACAACAAACTGAACATAATAGAATGTTTAGCTAGCCCTAAGTTCAATTGCAACACCCACACACTTGTTAACATAGCAAAGGCAACACTCATAGCCAAAATAGATTACGCCATATTTATTTATGGGCATGCGCCTAATTCTACGCTGAACAAATTAAAAACAACATATAATGCATGAATACTCTTGCCTCAACTCCCATCGCCAACCTACATTTCGAAGCCAACCTACCTACAGAGCAAGAAGTAGATCTAATGACAGTCAAAGCATCAAAAACAATCCTTCTCAGTGCTAACTCTCCAATCCACAAATTCACCAATAAAATAAAACACCAAAACAATAAGAAATTAGAATCCACATTAGAGAAAATCATTTCATCTTGCAAAGAATTCAACATCCCCTACCTTCCACCACCCAACAAACAAACAACCTCTCCCCCATGGCTATTCCCACCTTCCACCATCAATACCTCCCTTCACAACTTTAGTAAGCCTATGACATCAACATAAAAATACCCAAAAATATTCCAAGAACATAAACACAAACACAAACAACACAAATATATATTTACCGACGGGTCACTTCAACATAAAACTGCCACATTCGCCATAATCACAGATACTTCAGTCCTAAAAATAGGCATCCTACCACACTACTCCTCAATCCACTCCGCAGAAACGGTAGCCATCCTTGAAGCAATAAAGCTAACAAAAAACAAGAAAGGGAACTTCATAATATGCTCCGAATCCCTATCAGCTATCAAATCCATAGGCAACATCAACAACAACCTCTGGGCAACATTAATAAGATCAATCCTAACAAAAACCAACACCAAAATAAAACTCCTCTGGATCCCCAGCCACTGTGGCATAAAAGGCAACGAACTTGCCGACCAAACCGCAAAATCCGCTGTACATATCACCCCTCCATTACACTCCCAACTTCAACTGTAGCGATATAAACAAATACCTTAAAAACAACTTATTCGATAAGCTCAAAAACAACATTAACCGCTGCAACACATGGTACCAACAGCTAAACAGCAATCTAACACACACAGGACACTATCTCAAAAACATTAAGCAAAAGGACATAACATGGATAGACCAAATAAAAATTCTACGACTTAGATTAGGTCACATAAGACTTACTCAACAACACTACATTAACCCGAACGACATAACACCCTGCCCAAACTGCAACTCAACATCTGACCTAAACATAGAACACGTACTAAATAACTGCCCTGCAACCTCCCACATCAGGGATGAAGTCTTTCAAAAATTATGCCCAATATCAATCCTTGCAAACCCCACTCCAACTTACCTTTCCACGATTATCGACTACCTCAAAAAAACTAATTACTACCACATCCTATAGGTTTAAATTTAGAAAACACAACACTAAATGTAAAATAATGTATATATGTATGTTAATCTGTAAATATTTAAACAAACACAAGTCAAGCCAAAGGCCCAAGCAGCTAGCGCTTCAGTAATTAAGTTCTGACTAATTTTAATTAGTCCTAACCCTATGATAAATAAATAAATATATATTGTATTTACTCCGTTTTGGAGAAATTTAATGGGTATTTTTTATTGATAGTGCCATTAAAAGGTCCAGCAATGCTCCAATTGAATCGTTTTTCAAGACGCTCAAAATAATAAACAAGGCATGAAGCTGAAGTAAGTCTATTCGAAAAGAATGATGTTTCCAATTCAGTAACCAAACAAATTGAACCAGCCCGCCAACAAAAAGACAACACTCACAAGTACAAACTGGACCAATAAGTTGCTTTCAGCATGGAACAGCACATTAGTTATATTCCAGGAAAAATGGAGAACGCATGTTCTATATAACAACAACAAACAACATAATCTATTTTTCGACACACATAACTGTTTACGTGTAAGAAACAACAAGCAACGGTGCAGCTTTACAGCAAAACCAGCAATATGACTGAGCCACCGGACATTTGGAGAAAACAGAACAGACAACGGAAATATGACAAAAATTTCTCCCTTCATAATAAAAAAGACAATTGATTATACCTGGGCACAGGTGTGGAGGAGAAGTTGAACTGTGCAAAAAAACTCGTGATGGTAACCTTTTAGTCAAATGTTATGCCAAACGACATCCCAATAAAAGTAGAGGAGCACAAAGCCTTAAACGCTAATAAAGGCGAAATCTACTCTAACGAGCTTAGAGGTATAGACGGAGACACCATCCTAGAGAACTTAAAAGATCAAAAAGTCCAAGAAATTAAAAAAATTCTTTAAAAAAAATATGGAGTACTTACTGAAACTGGCATTATTATTATTACATTTGCCCTCCACAATCTACCAGAGCATCTTTACATTGGATAGGAAAAAGTTAAGGTACGCACCTACATTCCTCAGCCACTGCGATGCAACAAATGGGCCATACCGCCGCAAAATGCAATAACAATACTACCTGCAACAATTGTAGCCAGGTCGAACATATTGATATTTTAACAGAAGAGATCTGCGTCAAAGAGCCAAGTTGCATAAATTGCCGAATCAACAAATTACCGACCTGTAATCATCCGCCCAGAGACAAAAATGCCCAGTCTTCCTCACCCACCTCGAAGTGCAGGCCATAAAAGCTCATGAAAAAGTTGACAATAGAACAGCATGGTCGATTTACAAAAATCGACACCCACATGATGGCTCGCTCTACTCTTCAGTAGCAAAATCACACCTGAACAACCCCTGTAGTACTGGAGGTGGCGATTGACCATAGTTGAATTACCTTCCCCACTAGTCCTAACATGGGTACTTACTTGACTGACCCTATGGTAAGCGAACGCCGAACCACCGAGCACGAAACGGCAGAAAACATAAACGAAAAAAAACGGTGGTATCATCACATACGTATATTTTTGGTGTTTTGCGAATAGCGCATAGGTAAAGGAAAATACAATCTTTGCTTTCTGTCGCTGTTTCTTTCCTAATTTACAAAAACAATTGTTATGGAAGTACCGTTTCTTTTCGTTTATGCTTTCTACTCTTCCTCCAAGGCTGCTGCGTTTGGCGATTGACCAAATACAATCAAGCATTGCAAGTGAAGTTCTGAAGCAGCAACAATCGTAAATATTCCAAGAAAATTTAAACAAATTATAATCAAAACAATATGTATAGTTAAAGGCATTTAAGAAGGCTCAAACAGGAGCAGAAAGCCAAATATATAAACAAATTAAATTGTGTCGCGACATTAGAAAAGGGAGAAGAAAAAAAAAATAATGAAAGTGATGGTGAAATGGAAGAAGTTGAGGAAGTATTAAATGTGATAGACATTGACAGTGGCATAAATAATTCAAGGCAAAGCAGCCAGTTTTTATAAAGTATTACTTGGTAGGTATTATTTAATTCATTTCCGATTTAATTACAAAATTTAATCTTTACATTTTTCCCTAGATGCAATAAATTTGTTTGATGGCAGTGGATCACCCGAAGAACAACTGCGAAAGGCCATGCAGCTGCAGAAGAAGCGTTTCTTTAAAAACAGTAGCGTGAACAAAAAGAAAAATGAAAATGAAACAGATTCAAAGTAAAAAAATTTATTTTTAAATAAATAACAAAATTTCATTAAAACTATTTTAACATTTTTACCCATTTCAGCACCCCTGGCATGGGTACCCATGTGACTAGCCCTTTCATGGGTACTCACATCACCACCCCTGACATGGGTACCCATGTGACTAGCCCTTTCATGGTGACCCAATTCGCTAGTTCGCGGTAAACGATGTGGTGGCGATTGACCCTTTTAGCGGACATTTCATACAAGAAACGAAATGATGAAATGCATTGCCTAGGGTCAGCAAAGTAAGTAATGGTGGTACCCTAGTAAGTAGTGATTTCACCAGCTACGAACTAGTTACTAGAGGGGTACTATATTGATTTATTTTTGAACCAAAAAGTATGCTATAGAGATTCCAAGAATTGTCTGCTTTTTAATTTTAAACAATTATGGAACCCTTATGCATTTTAACAATTGTTTATTAGTAATGTTTGCAAACAAGAGCTATTTTTCTTACACAGGATATTCCGAAATCTGATAAAAAAGTTTAAAATTTTGTTTTTAACTTTCTATAGTATACTTTTGGGTGCCCATTTTCCGACCCCAGATCCCCCTGATTTCACAAAATCTAGACGTGATAGACAAAAACCAAGTATGCAGTGAGAATCAGCGTAGCCGAATTAGTTAAGAACACCTCTCAAGTTAACGTCAGCAAAAATCAAGTCGGCCTGTGTTATGTATACCATACACCCATAGGGTGAAATGGTATATTAAAGTCGCCAAAATGTATGTAACAGGCAGAAGGAAGCTTTTCCGACCCCATAAAGTATATATATTCTTGATCAGTATCAACAGCCGAGTCGATATAGTCCGTCCGTCTGTCCGTCCGTCCGTCTGTCCGTCTGTCCGTATGAACACCTAGATCTCGGAGACTATAAAAGCTAGAGCCACCAAATTTGGTGTGTAGGTTTGTGTAGTATGTAGAGTGATCAAGTTTGTTTCAAATTTTTGCCACGCCCTTTCCGCCCCCGCAATTCAAAAAAAACGTTTATCTCAAAAACTATTGCAGCTACAGACACCATATTTGCTTAGTAAATGCGCTCATTTTGTATGTACAAAGATTTTGCCACGCCCCTTTCCGCCCCCGACATTTGAAAAAATCGATTATCTCCCGTAATTATTTACCTTGTGGAATCAAATTTGGCACACTTGAATTTGATACTAATACCCAGCAAAATACCAAATTTGATCAAAATCGGACAAAAAATAGCCAAGTTATGCATATAAACGTTTTTCCATAAGGCCGGAGTTGCCCGTTGGCGAGTGAGGGCGCTAGGGTGCTCATATGCATGAGTGAGCGAGATACTAAGATATGCTTGTAAAAAGCTTGTGAACAGAATTTTTTTTAAATAGGCAAATGCATTTGTTATTACAAATTTGAATTACTTCATTTTAATTAGTCCTAACGCTATGATAAATAAATAAATAAATATTGTATTTACTCCGTTTTGGAGAAATTTGGTGCGTATTTTTATACCATACACCCATAGGGTGAAATGGTATATTAAAGTCGCCAAAATGTATGTAAGAGGCAGAAGGAAGCTTTTCCGACCCCATAAAGTATATATATTTTTGATCAGTATCAACAGCCGAGTCGATCTAGCCATGTCCGTCTGTCCGTCCGTCCGTCCGTATGAACGCCTAGATCTCGGAGACCAAATTTGATCAAAATCGGACAAAAAATAGCCAAGTTATGCATATAAACGTTTTTCCATAAGGCCGGAGTTGCCCGTTGGCGAGTGAGGGCGCTAGGGTGCTCATATGCATGAGTGAGCGAGATACTAAGATATGCTTGTAAAAAGCTTGTGAACAGAATTTTTTTTAAATAGGCAAATGCATTTGTTATTACAAATTTGAATTACTTCATTTTAATTAGTCCTAACGCTATGATAAATAAATAAATAAATATTGTATTTACTCCGTTTTGGAGAAATTTGGTGCGTATTTTTATACCATACACCCATAGGGTGAAATGGTATATTAAAGTCGCCAAAATGTATGTAACAGGCAGAAGGAAGCTTTTCTGACCCCATAAAGTATATATATTCTTGATCAGTATCAACAGCCGAGTCGATCTAGCCATGTCCGTCTGTCCGTCCGTCTGTCCGTCCGTCCGTCCGTATGAACGCCTAGATCTCGGAGACTATAAGAGATAGAGTCACCAAATTTGGAATGTAGGCTCGTGTAGTACTATGTAGAGTGATCAAGTTTGTTTCAAATTTTTGCCACGCCCCTTTCCGCACCCGCAATTTAAAAAAAACGTTTTTCTCAAAAACTATTCTAGCTAGAGACACCAAATTTGATATGTATATTTGCTTAGTAAATGCGCTCATTTTGTATGTATAAAGATTTTGCCACGCCCCTTTCCGCCCCCGAAATTTGAAAAACTCGATTATCTCTCGTAATTTTTTACCTTGTAGAACCAAATTTGGCACACTTAAATTTAATACTCATACCCAGCAAAATACCAAATTTGACCAAATCGGACAAAAAATAGCCAAGTTATGCATATAAACGTTTTTCCATAAGGCCGGAGTTGCCCGTTGGCGAGTGAGGGCGCTAGGGTGCTCATATGCATGAGTGAGCGAGATACTAAGATATGCTTGTAAAAAGCATGTGAACAGAATTTTTTAAAATAGGCAAATGCATTTGTTATTCCAAATTTGAAATATTTGTTTTACTGGTGTATGGTATACCTAAGTCGGCGAGACGACTTACTTACTTCATTTATTGATAGTGCCATTAAAAGGTCCAGCAATGCTCCAATTGAATCGTTTTTCAAGACGCTCAAAATAATAAACAAGGCATGAAGCTGGAATAAGTCAATTCGAAAAGAATGATGTTTCCAATTCAGTAGCCAAACAAATTGAACTAGCTCGCCAAAAAAAAGACAACACTCACAAGTACAAACTGGACCAATAAGTTGCTTTCAGCATGGAACAGCACATTAGTTATATTTCACGAAACATGGAGAACGCATGTAGATTATACAAAATACATACACATAAATTGGACATTACACAAGACTAAATCACTGGAACTACACATAAAATAACATTATACATTAGATAGTTCATATCTCCAGATTATTTTCCATAATTGAGTTAAATTTTCTGAACCAACTTGACGAGTGTGGCACTACATAAAGCAACTAAATATTTTGGCGCCGATTTCTATTGCAAAATCAGCAGATCTCTATTTTTAAAACTCTCAAAAACTTTAGTGGCGCTTTTAGAATTTTTTTATTACAGTTTTTATAATGTATGATGAGTTTACTTTAAGATTAAAATAAAAAACAACGATTTATTAACAAAAAAATCGACTTTATGCCAAAATTTTCGACATCTTGACAATAGTGCTCTGTTCGATATTCAAGGGTAAAATAAGCCATTTTTTTTGTAACTCTTTATCTCTTTATCACCATCAAAGTGAAAAAACGTTTTTTTTTGCGAATGAACGGCCTACAATCTTAGCATTGGAAATAACGAAGATATTGATTAAAGTCACTGTTTTCCACCGATAGTTTCTATGGGAGCTATATCTAAGTTGGCACAGTCATTAACAGATATATTAAACTAACAAATGTTTAATTTGAAAGCAATCGCGTCAAAAGTAACGAAGTTATTGACATAGTCACTGTCACTGGCATGGTCGTTTATAGGTGTAATAAGTATTAAATTTCACGACAATAGCTCAGAAAATAACGAAGTGTTTACCGCTTGTATGGGATATAGTTGTCCGATCTGGCTGTCGCGAGATATAAAACCTGTGCACAAGCCTACATGCAAAATTTTCAGCTCTGTAGCTGTTACGGTCTAGGAGGAGTTTGCGCTGATCCTGACTGACGGACGGACATGGCTATTTCAACTCGTCTCGTCGTGCTGATCAAAAATACATATGTATATAAGTTTTGCACGCTTCTGACAAAAATTAAAATTGTGGTATATTCATACAAATAATAATTTAATACAATGAGCTCAACTTGTAACATTTTGTTGCAAGTATAAACAAATAAACATATACGCATTAAAATATAATTCTGCACTTGAATATGTTTATATGTATACATTGATGTATGCACCTAAACATATTCACATAAATATACAGCTAAGCATGATCATATATGTATTTATGTATGTACATTTGTATATGCACATACATGTATTCACATAAGCAATGTATGCACAAGCGTAACATGAGCTAGAGCCAGGCCAGCGTGTGAACGCTCTCCCTCTCTTTTGTAACTGTCGCATATGTCGCAGCATAAGAATATATATGTAAACATAGGCTAAGCAAAAGAATGTTTTCTGAATAAAATCAATCTGAATATTACCAAAAAGCAACACAGACGTGTTCTTTATTTAAAACTCTGTACCAAAGGAACCCGGTCATTACACTTCATCAGAATGGTAAAAAAACTGGCAAAACCCTTGTCACGCCAATTGAGCAAGTTATCACCCTCCGAGGGTACAGCATAACTATTCGGGGAGACATCGGCGAGATTATTACGTCTTCCAGCTGCATAGCATTAGTTTGATAGTTCGCAAAGCTTCTTTGGCCACCACAGAATCCAACGATTTGGGTGTCACATAATCATCTAGGGATCCTTTGAGCCCCTCTATTCCCTCTGGTGCTTATTTGGCAGCAATGCCACGCATAATATTATTAGTTTGCTGTGGCAAAATCTCCTTATTGGAACGGACATAAATCGTTGAGCTATAAAAATCTCCTGTCCAATCTAGAACATTGAGATCTTTCACAAGTGCATAGATAACATTACCCTTTGACCTCCGAGATCCACAACATTATCACCAAATTCCACGTCCGTCAATGTGATCCTTTGCATCGATTATTTCAACATCTTTGAAGCCCAATTCCAAAAGTCTAATACCTGCAGCCAAACCAGTGGCACTTGCCCCAATAATCACAATCCGTGCCGTTTCTTTTGTTTTACCCATTATGTTTGGTTCTGAAATTAGTCAAGATTTTGGCTTGGCTTTTATATACATTTATTATATCTCATTCGATCACCCGTCAGAGATAACGTTAAACTCGATGAATAAGGATTCCCGGAGAGAAGGAAAATAACCCAGTCTTCATTCGTTGAATTCAAAATATGAACTGATTTTATTTACAAAAGTACGGAGTTTATATAGGATTATCTTAGGCTCTAGGAGGTAACAATTGTTGTTTTTAAAAATACTTATTCTAATGCCCCACGTTCTCGGGGGTTGAAAATTATTTATATTTCATGCTCAGCGCTGGTTACTTGATACCGCAATGCTGTTATCATCTTAAGTGTTTTTCCACAGAGTGTGGATGCATGTTTTGTTTGGTATTAGGCAATAATTGTCATATGAATCTTTAAGACTTCTTTTTGGTTTATGTTTCTGTTTCGAATTGTATATTTCATTGGTGCATCTGATTTGGTGAAGCCAGTTCAGATGAACGCGATGTTTATTCTGAAACATTCTGCCAAGGGCCGCCAAATGTGATGTTATGGACTTTATTATTATTTTTATAGTTAGTTGTCTTATACAAATTATTATTAAACTATCATTAGTAAGATAATTATTGTTGAATAAGCATGACCAGTTACATGATGGACGATGAAACTAATCAATCTGATGTTCCTTTACCATTGTCACTGACTTCTTATTCTTACCAATTCTCCCGTATGTATTACTGAGTTGGCTTCTACTGGTTTTTATAATATTTGGCATATTACCTAATGATTTCTGTTTCGGGAAATCTACCCACTCCTGATGTGTATTACTGTGCTGACTTCTAGCCTTTTAATAAGTGGGGAATTTAAAAAATAACTACCTTTACTTTTTGACTTGTTCCAATGTGGTCGCGCCACTAGACAAGGATGGAACACATAAATTGCTGATTGCTAAAATTTGATTGCTTATTCTGGTTACCATTAAATGTTGTCCTTTTATAGCCATATCTGCCTTTTTGGTACTACAGTTTCTGACAATTTGTTACCGGAATCTACTTTGATATTATTTTTTAGATAATCATTATTTAATTAAACCATTGCCTTCTGAATATTTTCATTTTGTACTGGCTCTGGGATATCTACTTTTTCTTCCCCACTTTTCACTTTACCTCCAATGTGAGGTCCTGCCGGGGGGGATAAATTTATTTTTTGAGTTTTGTTGTTGTATTTGTTTTGACATTTACCTTTATTCTTCTCCCAACGTTGTTAAAAACCTGTGACATCTATTGTTGTTGCCACTACAGATTTATTCTGATTTGATTTCGTGCATCCCGAGACGATCCAACCAAATTGAGTATTTTGGCCTAGCAAGCCATCAATCTTTGCAATTCCCCCTTTTAAGATTTGGGTATATACATACGTTTACCCCCATTATTATACCAACCTTACCAGGTTTATTAAAGGCGGGATTAGCTAGAACGTAAGTTTGCCATTTTGACATATCCACGTTTGCTATTTTTAATGGAAGAGCTTTCATTAGCTTTGGCAACACAATTGCCTCAACCCTAAGATGTCTTTTCCAAGGACTTCGCGTCTACATCTTTTTAACCTAATATTTTGATTTATTGGATTTTATTGAGGACACGCCATTTATTTCTGTATATTGTTTAATTTTAGGTAATTTTAATATTTGAGCGGCCTCTTCAGACAAAATGGTGCTCTGTGAACCACAATCAATAAGGGCTCTTAGAGTCTTATATCCTCCATTTACATTTTTTACTTGTATTACAGCTGTGGCCAACAGTGTTGGTTGTGCGGCTACACAAGTATTAACTCTCTCCTGTGTTTCTTCAAAATGGAGTAAGGTATGGTGTTCCTTACTGCACAATGAACAGACCATTTCATTAGTGCACACCTTATTGCTTCAATGGTTCAAGTATCTTATGCAAAGCTGCACTTTTTTGGCTGTCTCATACCGTTCAATAGGTGTCAAACCTTTAAACTTATAGCACTTATACGCTTTGTGCCCGGCAATTTTGCAAATCGGACATTTATTTTCGACTTCCGCATAATTTAAAACAGTTTGTAGCGGTTTTTTCTCTTCTTTGCTCATGGCACTTAGCGAGCAATATCTTTGCTCCAAGTATTCCATGACATCAGATAGCATTTGAATTTGCCTTGTTTTTCGAATCTGACTCTCATACAATTGCAGAGCCTCTCTGTCAAATTTCCTTAGTAGGAGTTGTGCGAATATTACGTCAACTTCATCGGACAAATTTGCTTTAATTTTAATTAAGTAAACTGACTCATTAACTATGTCAATCACTCCTTTAACACTTTTTGCGGAATCATTGTTGATCATCGGTTAATCAACGATCCGACTTAATTGTTCGGAAAATACCCTCCGATTATTTTCATACCGCTTGGTTAACAGTTCCCAAGCGGCACTATAATTGTCAGCTGAACCTGACAATAGATGGGCTACCATGCTCCTTGCTTCGCCCTTTAACGCGGATTTTAAATAATTGAATTTAAGAGCAGGACTTATATCCTCTCTTTTTTCAATCAGTTCCGCAAATAATTCCACAAACAGGTCCCATTCTCTAGGATCTCCAGAAAATGTGGGTACCTGTATTTTCGGCAACACCGGTAGTTCGCCTCTCACGGTTACATTCTCAATCTTACTTTCCTTATTGTTCATTTTCATTTCTAGCATTGACAATGAATTTTGGACGTCGAATTCCAAATCCTCCATAGTATTCTTAAATTTTGCATCACTTGTTTTTTCTTGGCATGCCCGTTCCTTCTCCCATAAATAATTTATTTTATTAATATACATTATCCATGTCCCATTGCCTGTTGATTTCAACTCTACTACCTCCAAATATTCCTGAAGCTGTCGGACTCTATCCATAAATATCTCCTGTTTATCACTACCGTTTTCATGACTGGAGGTCGCATTCCCGCGCGACTCTGCTTTGCTATCATCAAACATTTCTGACATATTTGCCTCTGCTTCAACTAACACTGACTTACTAGTGCCTGGTTTTTCTGACTCTCCTGTAGCTATTATTTTGGCAACTATCTTTGAAACCTCTTCATGTACTTTATCTCTGTGGTACTGATGATCGAAAACCCCCTGCTGGAGCAATTTCTCATGGTTAGGCATCCATCGGCTACTAATCACTTTTACTTTCTCAATCTCCTTGTTAGTAATGTTTCTGGGATCTAGTGCTTCCAACTGCCTTAACCTGGTATGCAACTCTACCTGCTTCTCTAACAATTTCGCAGTCTTATTAGTGAACATTTTATCTTGTGCGAATATTAGGATATCGATATAAATATATATTAATAAAAATAGATAGATGTACTTATAACTATCTTAATTTATATCTTATCTGATGATCCTGTTGACACCGTTCGCCACTGTTGTCCGCCAAGTAGAGTTTGCCAAGTATGTTTTCCGATAGTCTGCTGCTGCTTGTCCAGGGCCTATGGGCTCAGGCGGTACCGGTGCCGGTCATCGCACCAGATTTTCTCCTATTAGCAGCCTCTTCTCTGCAACTATCTTGTTGCTCTGCTGCTGTTTGTAGTTGCCGACTTGCAACTACATATACACTTTTAACTTTAACTTTTTTTTTCGATATTAGGGCTTCGAATATGCCACACATCAATTCTGTAATTATTTTTTTTACCGCCGCCGAAATTATTGCAGTTGCTCGACTAGCCAAACTGCCTTTATTTAACTCGGTCGCACGCACTTTTTATTTATTAAGCAATATTTTGCTTTTTATTTTTTATACTCTGTCTCTTACCACTGGTGGGGAAAACAAGAGTTATTTTATTTTTGCTACCTTTAGCTGATCTTAGCATTTACACTTGCATAAGAATTCAGACTTCAAGGAGCTGATTCACTCTCTGAGTCTCTTACCACTGGTGGGGAAAACTGCAGAGTTCCTTTTTCTCGAAGGACCAAAATGAATAGAGATTCCCGGAGAGAAGGAAAATAACCCAGTCTTCATTCGTTGAATTCAAAATATGAACTGATTTTATTTAAAAGCTCTTAAACTCTAAGAACCAACAATTGTTCTTAAAAATACTTATTCTAATGCCCCACGTTTTCGGGGGTTGAAAATTGTTTATATTTCATGCTCAGCGCTGGTTACTTGATACCGCGCCGCTGTTATAATCTCAAGTGTTTTCCACAGAGTGTGGATGCATGTTTTGTTTGGTATTAAGCAATAATTGTCATATGAATTTTATGATTTAATTTTGTTTTTGTTTCGAATTGTATATTTCATTGGTGGATCTGATTTGGTGAAGCCAGTTCAGATGAACACGATGTTTATTCTTAAACATTCACAGTTGTCGATCTTGCATTGCTCACGATTATTGCATTGTCCCTTATGAAATTTTAGACATGTAAAGCAGGCGTTACTTGTGCTTGCGTAATCCCATCGTTTCTTGACCTCTGCCTTTCAAAATTTACTACATTTATCTAGGGAATGCTTGTCTTCATCACAAATGAAACACTTGCTGGATGAGCGAGTTTGTGTAACCTTTTGTGATTGAATTTGTGATCCGAATTTCTTTTTTGCTTCATTATCTACGTTATTGATTGTAATTATCTTCTTGTAGAAACATATATCGTAATACAGTCTCGACTGCTCCTGCGTCCATTCAGCAAATATTACAAAATTACATTCTGCAGCTCTTAATTTTCGAGCGGTTAAAAATGATCCCCATTCTCGGAGAAAACTTTCATCTAGCCGCTCAATTAGGGTTGCAAGCAACTTTTTGTGGATCGATGAACTCCAGCGCTGAATTGATATTTTGAACAGAGCAGTTGAGCTCGTGAAAATCTCCAATTTCCTTTACATATTTTATTTCCTGTGCTTTTGCCATCAGTTCGAACGCCACATTTTGTGGAGCTCCGTATATGTTCTCCAAAATGGCTAAAATTTTCGATGGCTCCTTGGCCGACATCAACAAAATGTCAACCTTCTTACGCGCTGCTCCTTTCAGTGACTTGTCCAGACGATATACATCCTCTTCTCCAGAAAACTGACACTCGCTTCCTGATTTTATGAACTGCGTCTTAAAATGTCGCCAAGCCAAATGAGAGCAACCGTCAAATTCCAGATGTTTATTGCCTAAGCTTTGTCTGGCTAACATGGTGATGACGGTGCTTCGCATGTTGTTGTCCCCGTTGGAGATCGATAGAGATTCATTTATCGGGTGGTCTCCATCAGACATTACATTTTTGTGACAGCTGTTGTATTTCATAATGACAGCTGTTGTATTTCATATTCATGCTCTTCGATGACGTCATCAGAAGCGCCCCCAGTTTGGGCTTTGCTTAGCTGTCTTTTTACACAAAGCATCAAAATTTCCTTTTTTAAGATTTCGTCTTGAAGTTCCACGTTTTCTACATCGATGGCTTCTATTTCCCTTAGTACTTCCAACTGGTTCATATTTTCGAACTGGTGCTCGGACTGGTTCGCGTTTGATGCTTGTATGGCGTTCCCGCTTGATTTGTTAGAAGTTTTGTACGAAATGGCGTCATAAATTTTTGATGCCATCTCGGTACAGTCTATCCCTTCTTGCGACGAAATTTCTAGGACTTGGCGTACTCGTAGCAAAGCGTTTGCGCCCAGCTCTTTCGAGATGCAGTCGATGTGTTACAGCTTCTTTCTGAAGTCGTAAGGTAAACCCTTGAATTTTCGTAGTTCGGGCTTCACGAAATTATCTCTAACAAATTTTGTATATATGGCGAAATGAACATCGCGCAATTCTTGCGACTTCAACGCCTCCAATTTCTTTTCTAACACTTTTGGCCAACTCCACATTTTTGTTACCTATTGTGGACTGTATAATGATCCGGCTCGAAGGACCAATTTTATGTTGTGGAATTGGCCGTGGTTTTATTATTTATTTTTTATTTTTATAGAGCAGGGCCCGGCACCCATATCCCACGAAGTCCTCACACAAAAAATCAAAAGCATGAGGGTGGATTTAGTTTCTCTCAGCATTTTGACGTAAGCAGATCTATGTCGCTTTGTTGAAAGAACACACATGAAAAAATTGATCGCTGCTTTGCTTTCGCTAATTTTTTCTTGCATCAGATTATCGGCTGCGCTTGTTTTCTTGATTTGATATAGAATTTGACGAATTATCATTTTTTGCAGTGTAAGGCAACATACGTACACAAGCAAGTGCACACATACAACTACATTTTTTTAGCGCTCTCTTTGTCCCGGCCCTGTTATAGAGCTTTATATTTTAGGCACGTTTTTCTTCGCCATAGTTTTTCTTCAGAGTGTGACCATCTCTTTATTAGAACAAAAAGATAAATTGACTTATATACTAGATTCAAGAACAGAAATGGTATTTTTCGGTTACTAGCTTAAATACAAATAATATGATATTTTCTGCGACAATTGGCTTCATTACATATTGTGCTGGATGAGGTGTAGGCTACCTGAAAAACGCATGAAAACGTCGTTTTAATATTGTGGAGTTCAATGAACCACAAATATGCAATTCTTAAGAGTGTTATTAAAGCAAATAACACTCCATCAATCTCCATTCCCGAGTTAAATGGCTTTTCAAGACGTTGATCATCGTCGCCGTAGTCAGTCGTCGCTCGTCCTCTTCACCCACACACGACGAGTGAGGCAAATGATGATGATATATTTCTCGACTGTTGCACTTTTCAGTCTCTGTCAGTCGGCCATATCAATTGAATGTGCGGACTATAAGTAGTCCGGACTATAAGTAGTCTGCTAAGGCAGAAACTTGCAAATTGAAATTCATTGTCGCCAGTAGAGACCAGAGAACAGTTCTCCACTTTGGCAGTTTCGGCTTCGGTTCTTTAGCAATTCGTTCAGTCGGTTTTTTTCGTTTTTTTTTCTTGCCAACAACTTTCATATCTTGACATTTTTATTAAAAATGCAGTTTGCTTTTTTTGCCATCTGAAAAAAGATCCGAACAAAGGGCATATTGTAACCTTCGTATACGGTTTTTCGTTGCGCGCCCTAATTTTTCTATAATCGGTTCTCCTATCACAGCGACGATAAATCTATCGATAACCAAACGAAGGCGGTAGGTGAATTGCAGCAGATCGAGATCCTCTGGTTCCGTAGCTCTTGCGGGGTGGGGGGGTTGTTTGCTGAATCTCTACCTTTAAGTACAAAAATTTAATTTTATTAGGATCTCTACTGAAACTATCTTTAAATGAAAATCAAATGTTGGCCGAAAATACCCACGAAAACCGTAAGTAATTCATATTAATAAACAAACGAAAGAAATGAAGGTGTATCCTTTGGGTCACAAGCTAGCTGTTACTGAGGTCAAGATGTAGATAGACCTTATCAGTTCTATACCCTCCCAACCATGAATCTTTATTGGCATTTGTAAAGATTCCCAAAAAAAACTGATCGATCTCAACTCATGTACCCATGTCACCAGGAAAAATTAATTTTAAAACTTAAGCAATCATATTCAATTCAATTATAATTTCATATAGGAGCATTTCGAGTTGTACAGTATAAATTTTAAAGAAATATTTACTGACTAATTTTAAACCGCTGGTCTGGTATGACTCAACATTTTGAGATTCCGAACTTTCAGTCTGGCAAAACGATGGAACTCAAAGTAAATTAAAACTATTGAATGATAGGGACTAAAACTAGTAGTATACGAGAGAGCTTACAAGTTACGCATTATTAATTATGGTAGAATATATAGTAGATTATAGAAAAAAAAAAAATGTAGAAGGAATATCCAATGAATCAAGTTAACCTTTTCTTGTAATTATTCATCTTATTTTCAAGTTCTCTTTTAATTTTTTTTTTTTTTTTTTTTTTTTTTAAATTCTTTAAAGTTATTTTAAATTTTCAAGTCGCACAAATTCACTCATTGCTTTTGATTGCTCTTCAAGTCAAGCATTATTTACGGAAAATTTTTTTATATTCAATTCGATTATTTGGTTGATCACAAAACGCTGAAATAGAAATTACATCAACAAAATCAGAGTATCAATTGACTACCGTTCTCCATAGTTCGCAAAAACTCGGTTAAAAGTCGCCGAATTGATACTGCTTAATACACTAGGCACTTACCCCATAGTTTACTCGCTGAAAGGCCTTCCATCGATGCACTGTGGGAAGGTGTTTATATGATGATTTCTCCTTCGCGCTTTATGACCACCATTAACTCCGTCCTCTCACTTTGCTTTTACATTTACTATATTTTACGTTACTCTCGACTCGAATTATTTAATATAACCTTAACGAGATTTTAATCGATTCCATATTTGACTTATTTACATTTTTTTTTTTTTTTTTTTGGTTTAACTTGATTAGGACTTGAAATTTAAAAATAAGATCGGAAATGAAAATATCGAGACTTAAAGATTTCGTTCAAAACGAGGTCAATTTCAAAAAACGATTGTAGGAGCTTTCGAGGTGGTCACATGGAATGCGCTAAATCGGGCAACAGCAAGCAGTATCCAGAATTTGGAAAAAATCCAGTGCACCGAAGGTTAGGACACCTTTCGGGAAATGAGACAGTTTGGCCGCACTGTAAGCCTTAACTTAGAAACGATGTGGCACTGCCGGTGTTTAGTTGGCGGTGGCTTTTCAATGTCCTGAATGCCAATTCCAGAAGGCCACGACAACCGAAAATTCGAATACACGTGCTCCGTCACCAGAAATGGATATTTGTAAACGCGCCGGTTCCCAGAAAATAATCCTCCCAAACGAAAGCTACCAGCAATATTGGCCGGAAAAAGTAAGGTTTCCAATCTAAGATATGGAGTAAGATGCAGATGGCGGCGGGGCAAAAATTCGAATTAACCTACATACCTTCTATGATTTATAACCAAAGATTTGGGCTACAGCTTTTTTTTATTGAACACTTTTCTCCTCAGAATTAAAATGAAAATGAAGCCTAGCCAAAAAATGAAGCGCGTTGCCACCTCAAGAAAAACGATAGATCATTTATCGCTATCCCCCTATTATGCGGTTATCGCTCGATCGATACCAATATTTTTATTTATTGATTAATCGCTATTGGCAAAGTGGCGCGTAAAGACGTTAAGTTCAAAAATTTGAAAGTTTAAACTAGCGCACGCTACACCACCCGATAATATGCAACGTTAGGCAGCATATTAGTGGGAATTAGTTCCGTATATCCTTAGCGTGAAATGTTCCTACTTCTCTACCTTGCATATTTTCTAACAAATAAAAGCAGTTTCCGAGCTTCTTTTTGATTCGACATTTTATGAACTTAGGGGCTAATTTAGCATTGAAGTTCTGAGAGAATTTGCTTAACGCGAAGTTTCTGCGAAAAACTTCTTGGCCTTCTTTAAAAGAGACAGACTTACTGCGAAGATTATACTGTGCTACATTTCGATCATATGCTTTCTTAATATTTTCTCCTATATCCTGTCGCAAAAGGTTTAACTGGTCAGTCTGATTGAGCGGTGTTATAGGCTTCGGTAACAACTTTAATTCCTTTAAAAGTTTATAATCTGAACCATGAGTAACCATGTCCAGTCCGAACAAAGCTTTAAAGGGTGAGCAACCTAAAGATTGATGCAACGATGATCGCAATGCGCAAGATATACTCGTTAAATGTTGATCCCAAAGCGTTTGATCCTGATTTTTTAAATACGAACGGATCGCAGCTAACAGAGAACGATTAACACGCTCAGCTGCGTTGCTTTGCGGAGAATATAAAGCGGTATACTGATGTTTTATGCCTAGTTCAGTAAGAAAAGAATTGAACGAATTTGCCTTAAATTGAACACCATTATCACTAACGATGGTTTCCGGTACTCCAAAACAATGAAATATCTGTTTTAACAAAAATTCTTGTATATCCTCCGTGCGAAACTTTTTCAGAGGTTGTAACCAATGATACTTACTGAAATGGTCAAGAACAATTAATAAACCGACAAATCCATTTTTGCTACGAGGGTAAGGACCAAGTAAATCGATATACAGACGTTGAAAAGGTCTACAAGTGGGAATATGCTGTCCCATAGGTGGTCTAAGCGTATAATTTGGTGCTTTGGACTCCTTACAAGTGTCACATTGACGAATATGGTCACGTACATCCTTTACCATACCAGGCCAAAAAAGAGTTCTACGTATCTTGTCAATGGTTTTCTGCATACCTGAATGTGAAGAGGTATGGCTATCGTGAGCTTGTTTTAGAACATCAACTCTGAGTTTATCCGGTACCCATAGTTTCCAAGAAAGCTTTTCTTGATAAGAATCTCCATTGGCATGTTCGGTTCGAATATACAAATGTTTATTTACAATTTTGATATCTGGGAATTTGTCTGGATTTTCAGTGATTTTCTTCTTCAGATACATATAACTATCGTCCAAAAATGCTTCAGAGTCCAGATCTATAATAGGACCCATTTCTATCGCCTCTATCGAAAGGTTGGGCAATCTTGATAACGCGTCAGGAATCAAGTGTTCTTTTCCTTTCCTATGCGACATATTAAACTGAAATTGTTGTAAACGAAAAATCCATCGAGCTAATCTCCCAGAAACATTTTGTTGACGCATTAGCCACAATAAACTAGAGTGATCAGTAACTACTTCAAATTCTTGCAATTCCAAATAACACCAGTATAACGGCTAAACATTCGCGTTCAGTAACACTATAATTGCGTTGGGCACGACTTAACTTTTTAGACATGAAAGCAATAGGCTTCTCTTCCTCTGCGTCTGATAATTGGACAAGTACAGCGCCAATACCATAATCGCTGGCATCACAATGTAAGAAAAATTTCTTATTAAAGTCCGGGTTTTGTAGAATAGGGGCAGAAGTTAATAGATCCTTCAACTTATTCATAGAAGCTTGAGCTTCCGTAGTCCAAACGAAATTTCTTTTTGTTGACAACAGTTCCGTTATAGGATAAGTGAGATCGGCAAAATTCGGTATAAAACGACGATACCAACCGCAAACTCCAAGAAATCCTCTAGTTTGTTTCAAATTCCTAGGTGGTGGCCAATTTTTAATACATTCAATCTTTGACGGATTGGTGCAGATACCTTTACTGTCTATCACATATCCTAAATAACTAATGCTTGCGACACAAAACTGACTTTTCTCTATGTTAATGGACAGATTAGCTTTCCGAAATTGCTCCGCAATTCTTGCTAACACTGAAAGATGGGATGAGAAATCCTCTGAAATTATACACAGATCATCTAAATAGCAAAAAACACAATGGCGAAGGTCAGCAGGGACTACTTCATCCATTAGACGACTCATAGTAGATGTGGCATTACAAAGGCTGAAAGGCATAACTTTGAATTGATATAACGGTCTTCCTGGCACTGTAAATGCAGTAAGAGGTTTAGATGATTCGGTTAATTCTATTTGCCAATAGGCATCCTTTAAATCGATTTTGGAAATAATATTTGCCTTGGGTAATCTTGAAAAAATACTGTCAATGCTGGGCATAGGATAAGCATCCTTAATTGTGACTGCATTTAACTTGCGAGCGTCTAAGCACAGTCGCACTTTATTGGGCTTTATTACTGGTCGAATAGGAGAGCTCCAGGCGCTAACAGCTGGTTCGATAACTCCTAGTTGAATCATACGATCAATTTCCGTGTATACTAATTTTTCAACAGCGGGACTAATAGCGTAAAAACGCTGTTTTACCGGTTTGGCTTCGCCAATCTCAATATGATGTTTTATTAAGGACGTACGTCCGAGATGATGACTTGCATTGGGAAACATTTGCTTGACGGCTTCCAGCTGTCTAATTTGAGAATACGAAAGAGAATAAGAACTAGGGTCACTCTCTAACTTTTTTTCAGAACCAATCTCGATTGAACTAATTATAGATGGGGCAAGTTCGAAAATTCTCCAAAAATCATGACCTAATATTAATCTTTTCTTCAACGTGGGAATTACAAATAATTTTAACATTCTTTCCAATCTACCGTACCGTACTATTACTTCTAACATACCAATCACATTTTGTCCGTTTCCGTCCGCTGTGCGCACTTAACCTTTAGTTTTTACAAATTGGGGAAAATGTGAAAAATCTGTTTGTGCTAAATCTGAGCCTATACAACTAATGCTGGCACCGGTATCCAATAAACCTAATTCTGTGAACGTAAGAAATGAGACTTCTGCATAGCTCCTATTATCGTTGTCGTTTCTAAAAATTGTTGCAACAAAAAGTTTCCTGGTTTGTCTTGCGTGATCATAATATTTCCTTAGTCTCAACGTGCGTTTAGACAAGGGTTGGTCAGATCTGAAAATTTTGTCTTTAACAGTAAGGTAATGTTGTAAACGCTCAGGATATGCCAAAAATCTTAGTGGGAGTTTTTGAGACTTTCGTACGTTTACTTTGTGATTCACAATGTTGATACTTTGTTGAACGTTTTCCGAGTTTGATGTAACTATTGCGGGAGCATCTGACGTTGTCTGGATGCACCCTTCGGTCGGTTTTCCGCTAACCTTTTTATACAATCTTGACATTGAGGCTTGTAAACATTGGCCGTGCCGCAACCGTAACAAAAAATGGTGCGTTCCTCTAGACAGTTTTGCCATGTGTGACCGGCTTCGCGACAATTCCAACAAACGAATTTCCCTTGCACAGCGGCAACTTCATATTCCTCATCTGGGTCTGGAACTATTTTATTATCTTCGGTTTCCCCTTCTTGAATTTCAAAAATTTGTCTGCGTCCATTCGCTTTGACGTTAGAAATTACTTTTACTTGAGGGCTGAGCTCTTGTGTTAGATTTTCTTGCATCTGTACTAATCTACGAAGGTGACCTATTGATGCGATGGATTGATATAGTAACTTTTGTCGTATCTCTGGCAACAGGTTATTTTGTAAAATTTCCATCAGCTCCTCTTCCTCAAACTTTATACCGAACTTGTCAATCAAAGAAGCTACCTCATCGTAAAAACAAACAAAAGATTCTCCAGCTTTTTGCTTTCTCGCACGAATCATTTCTTTGCTCATAAAATCTGATCGATAGTCTTTATATTGCTGACGAATAGCTGAACAAAACTCGCTCCATACTATTCGCGGGACTTGCTTATGATATCTCCAATACCACTCGCGGGCTTTTCCTCCAAATAATATTTGAATATGTTTACACACCCCAATAAAATCACTATCAAGAGTTTCCTCCGTTAGGGCTTTTACTCTATAAATAAATTCTTCTACTCCTAGACCTTCTGTAGATCCGTCAAAACGTAGATTCCATTTCTGCATTACATTTGCAATTTTTGCATTTTGAACAGTTGTAGGGCAGGGCGAACTTATCAAAGATCGGGTTTGGACCGTGTCTAATGGAACTTCTCGCTGGCCTAAATTCATAGGTAACGACGATACTACACGAGAAACTGTTTGTTCTATCATATTTTGTATAACCGTATAATCGATATCTCGATTAGGACGAGTATTATTACCACGATTGGGTCTTGCTCTTCGTTGATTAGGCATGGTTCTAGGTAATTGCGGTTCTGGTTGATTACTACTGTGACTGGCATCTAAGCATGATGCTGGTGCTTCGCTAACTGATACATCTGGTTCGTTGAGCTGTTCTGCTCTGTCTCTTGGGACTTGACTTAGCTGTTTTGTAAAATTACGAGTCCATGCTCGAGAAGTGCTGGGTGCCAATGACAAATGTTTTTCCTTAGCCTTTGGTGAACAGTTGCCTACTACGAGCTTTATACTAGACACATTTATCTCACTCTCACAAATTGGGCAATGCTTTTCCTTTTCTAGTAGAGCTTCCAAACAGGATTTATGAAAAATGTGTTTACAGGGAGTACAGAAACATGTTTGCGTGTTGTCCAAAACCAAGGAACAAATTTTGCATATGTTTTCTGCTGGAGTGTCCATATTTGGTGGACTATGTTGAACTAAAGACATTCTTTTTTTTTTTTTAATTATTTTCCTAAAAGTGACATGACTGGGTACATGATTTGAAATCGTAACTAGCTAAATGAACCTAAAGAATATTGGTAACTTTACTATTTTTGTTTTGGGCTATTGCATCTACAAAATTGTTTCTTTTAGTCAGGCTTTGGCCTTTTTAATCTTCTGATCGGCAAGGCTATACTATCTGTATTACCAAGATCCAGACACCAGAACATTAAATCATCCAAGTCTTGCTATAAAACAATATGTTCGTGTTCTCTTTTTTAGACGTTCAGCTGTCGTAACATGATCTAAAATCCAATCAGTACTGATATCGAAACATCCAATATACAATAATCTAAATTGTTAAGAAAAGATTGAACGACTTTACTAAACGAGTGCTAAATTATCGAGGACCTTAACTAAACGAGCAATTTGTGATACAGAGTATTGAAATTCTTGTTTACATTCATTCTTGCTTTTAACTTTGTGGCGGAATATTCCTAACAGAAACATCGGCTTCGCCAAGCAGACTTAAACCGTGCAGGTTCATTTATCCGCGTAACTTAAACCATAATATAGTCTAACAAAATCGACGAAAAATTTGAAACCTCATGTTTTGATCTTAAGACTTTCCTGATATACTTGAACTCAACACTTTATATCACTTGAGGTAGAACTACATACTTCTAATGTGGTCTGCTGTCAAAATAACCACATGCCGTAACTTAAATAAACTTCTTGTCTATATCTAATATTGTCAAGGAGTTGAGTATGCTTTCATCTTGCCCCACGTTGGGCGCCAAAAATTTTTATGTAACCTTCGTATACGGTTTTTCGTTGCGCGCCCTAATTTTTCTATAATCGGTTCTCCTATCACAGCGACGATAAATCTATCGATAACCAAACGAAGGCGGTAGGTGAATTGCAGCAGATCGAGATCCTCTGGTTCCGTAGCTCTTGCGGGGTGGGGGGGTTGTTTGCTGAATCTCTACCTTTAAGTACAAAAATTTAATTTTATTAGGATCTCTACTGAAACTATCTTTAAATGAAAATCAAATGTTGGCCGAAAATACCCACGAAAACCGTAAGTAATTCATATTAATAAACAAACGAAAGAAATGAAGGTGTATCCTTTGGGTCACAAGCTAGCTGTTACTGAGGTCAAGATGTAGATAGACCTTATCAGTTCTATACCCTCCCAACCATGAATCTTTATTGGCATTTGTAAAGATTCCCAAAAAAAACTGATCGATCTCAACTCATGTACCCATGTCACCAGGAAAAATTAATTTTAAAACTTAAGCAATCATATTCAATTCAATTATAATTTCATATAGGAGCATTTCGAGTTGTACAGTATAAATTTTAAAGAAATATTTACTGACTAATTTTAAACCGCTGGTCTGGTATGACTCAACATTTTGAGATTCCGAACTTTCAGTCTGGCAAAACGATGGAACTCAAAGTAAATTAAAACTATTGAATGATAGGGACTAAAACTAGTAGTATACGAGAGAGCTTACAAGTTACGCATTATTAATTATGGTAGAATATATAGTAGATTATAGAATAAAAAAAAATGTAGAAGGAATATCCAATGAATCAAGTTAACCTTTTCTTGTAATTATTCATCTTATTTTCAAGTTCTCTTTTAATTTTTTTTTTTTTTTTTTTTTTTTAAATTCTTTAAAGTTATTTTAAATTTTCAAGTCGCACAAATTCACTCATTGCTTTTGATTGCTCTTCAAGTCAAGCATTATTTACGGAAAATTTTTTTATATTCAATTCGATTATTTGGTTGATCACAAAACGCTGAAATAGAAATTACATCAACAAAATCAGAGTATCAATTGACTACCGTTCTCCATAGTTCGCAAAAACTCGGTTAAAAGTCGCCGAATTGATACTGCTTAATACACTAGGCACTTACCCCATAGTTTACTCGCTGAAAGGCCTTCCATCGATGCACTGTGGGAAGGTGTTTATATGATGATTTCTCCTTCGCGCTTTATGACCACCATTAACTCCGTCCTCTCACTTTGCTTTTACATTTACTATATTTTACGTTACTCTCGACTCGAATTATTTAATATAACCTTAACGAGATTTTAATCGATTCCATATTTGACTTATTTACATTTTTTTTTTTTTTTTTTGGTTTAACTTGATTAGGACTTGAAATTTAAAAATAAGATCGGAAATGAAAATATCGAGACTTAAAGATTTCGTTCAAAACGAGGTCAATTTCAAAAAAAACGATTGTAGGAGCTTTCGAGGTGGTCACATGGAATGCGCTAAATCGGGCAACAGCAAGCAGTATCCAGAATTTGGAAAAAATCCAGTGCACCGAAGGTTAGGACACCTTTCGGGAAATGAGACAGTTTGGCCGCACTGTAAGCCTTAACTTAGAAACGATGTGGCACTGCCGGTGTTTAGTTGGCGGTGGCTTTTCAATGTCCTGAATGCCAATTCCAGAAGGCCACGACAACCGAAAATTCGAATACACGTGCTCCGTCACCAGAAATGGATATTTGTAAACGCGCCGGTTCCCAGAAAATAATCCTCCCAAACGAAAGCTACCAGCAATATTGGCCGGAAAAGTAAGGTTTCCAATCTAAGATATGGAGTAAGATGCAGATGGCGGCGGGGCAAAAATTCGAATTAACCTACATACCTTCTATGATTTATAACCAAAGATTTGGGCTACAGCTTTTTTTTTATTGAACACTTTTCTCCTCAGAATTAAAATGAAAATGAAGCCTAGCCAAAAAATGAAGCGCGTTGCCACCTCAAGAAAAACGATAGATCATTTATCGCTATCCCCCTATTATGCGGTTATCGCTCGATCGATACCAATATTTTTATTTATTGATTAATCGCTATTGGCAAAGTGGCGCGTAAAGACGTTAAGTTCAAAAATTTGAAAGTTTAAACTAGCGCACGCTACAATATATTGCATTTTATGCCGGTTGCTCGTTAAGCAACTCTTGTTGTTTCGATTGTTGCTTTTGGGCATAATTTCCTGCTTAAATGTTAAAATTGCTACACAAAAGTCACAAAAGGCCAACGAAACGAATGACTTAAGCAACGAACTTGGTTCCGTTTTTTTTTTTTCGAATTGTGAATGTATCTCCATAAGAGTATTCCGTGTAACTACATTAATAACTCAGTTTGCTTACGAATTTTAGGATTTCACTTTGGTAAAAATTACTCAAATTTTGATTAATAACAGTTTTGGATTTAGTCATGTAGAGAACGGGGTAATGGATTTTGCTTCATTTTTTAACTGAAACTTGTTTGGGAAATAGTCACAAAGATGTCTTTTGCCAAATAGGTTAGTACTTTAAACGTTTATTGGCTTTATGCAAAGCCAGGAAATAGTTATTTTTTTATTTTTCTTAAGAAATGTTTTCCTTTCTATGTCCTATACTGAAAAACTTTGAGGTTTAAATCTAAAACATGGCCAAAACATTACGAAAATAAAAACACATTAAGATATTTAATATGAACTTATTATTACTTACTTGAAAACAATTTTGAAGGATGTGTAGCAGGCTCTCTCTCTCTCTCTCTTCTCTGATCACTCCGGCATCTTTCTCGGAGAGCGAATCATCATGACAATCAGCGAGAGGCGTGAGAGAGAGTTTGCGCGGCAGTCGAAGGCAACCGATTGAACAGAGCGCCTAACTGTGTATTAGTCTTGGGAATAAAATAAACTTTCATCCTGTCATAACATCAGAAGTGGTCCTTATCCACATAATGAGCAACGAAATCAGTATAAATGATTACTCCGTAGACCAACTGAAGCAATGGTTAGTCGCACTAAAAATGCCATCAAGTGGTCCTAAAGCAGAACTAGTGCTCCGATTAAACCAAATTCCGATCGAGACACGTGGCAGCGCACCACCTATGGACGACGAACACGATTATTCAGGCCACGATATGGATGACATAGAATTGCTTCACCCAGAGCAATTACCCAGACAAATATCACGACGCCAGAGCGACGCTAACGAAGACGGCGCCAACCGAGACGACGCCTTGCAGCAAGAAACGGTAAATTCATGCGAGTTCTCGTCGATTCGACGGCTGTTTGAGCAGCTTCAGTTGTTGGTTCAAGGCCACGAACAAGCTCCTAACGGATCTTCAAAGAAGTCGGACAACAGTGGCAACGCCACCACCAGTGCCGATAAGTATGGCAACTCTTCCGATGACTTCGATCACGATAGTGGCGCCACCAATGACTTAAACTCTGGCAACTCCGTCATAGAAGCTCCAGGGATGGCTCTCTCGTTGGCCAAAGAAATTTTGTTTGACTTTAATGGCACCTCGTGCCCTAAGAGATGGACAGCCCAATTGAGGAATATCGGCGAAGTCTACAACCTGAGCGACAACCACTTGCGAATGCTCTTTATATGTAAAATGAAGGGAAATGCCCAATCTTGGCTGCATGCTGAACTTTCTCGAATTCGTGAGCCGGTAGCAGCTCTGTGCAATCAGCTGATTGTAGCCTTCGGTGAAAAGACGTCTAAATCTGAGATGCGCCGTCAGTTCGAGAAACGCAAATGGCAACCAAGCGAAAGATTTACCATATACATGGAGGATAAGCTAATGCTGGCTAATCAGGTCAACATCGACGACGAGGAGCTTTCGGATCAGGTCATCGAAGGCATCCCGGACAAAGGTTTGCGCACACAAGCGCGCATCCAATGCTTCACTAGTCCTAGACAAATGTTAAAGGCATTTGCTGGGGTACACCTCGATGTCGCTCAGCAAACTACAAAGGACATAAACACGGGCACCAGACGTCATGAGTTACGTTGCCGCAACTGTAACATTAAAGGACATTTGTGGAAGGATTGCAACAAGACGATTCGAGCTCGTGGCTCGTGTTACGTTTGCGGTTCAATGGAACACTGGTCAGCCAAATGCCCGGCCAAGATGCGCTATTCGAATAAAGACGACTTTCCAGAACCTGGAGGAGCAGCCAAGAAGGCCGAATCAGCCAGGAGCAGCGGCCCCAATGATGACGACTACCCAGGCAAAAGCCGCCTTCATACAACCCAACAACAATTATGTAAGAAGATTTAAGATAAATTTTGTAGACATTCCTTATCATTCCATTATTGTAGCGTGCCTCGTAGACTCGGGGAGTCCAATCTCTATAATTAAGAAGAAGTTCCTACCCGTCGAAGCGGAAATATCTTCAGTCGACACACCCTATCACGGCATTAATGAAAGCCAACTAATTATTTTTGGAAAAACATTATGTTACATTATGAAAAACTCAAATAAAATTTACTTTCACTTAGTCATTGTCTCCGACGAGTCTATGAGCTGCGACGCTATTTTTGGAAGGGATTTTTTGGAAGCATGCGATATAAAATTAGACTTAGATTGTTTAAAGACTGCCATAGTAGAAGAACGTAAGTGTTTAAGTAAGATCATCAAAAGCGACTTGGCAGCAACACAAAACAAAAATAACGATTATAGAAAAACAGTCATTGAAAATTGTAATGGAAAAGAAGACGAAATCGTTAGGGAAATATCAGAGATGAAAGTCAAGAACATTAATGTAAAGGTAGGCAAAACTGATGAAATTTTTAATGTATGCGAACATGTTAATGTACACAAAGATGTTAACGACAAAGTTATTAATGAATACGAACATGTGAATGAAGAGTTAGATAATGTAAATGAAAATGTTACTCTAAATGAACAAGTCGTTGATGCAAAAGATGAAAATGCAAAAATGTTTAAGGATAATGAAACGAAGATTACAAGAAAAAAAGTATTTAGTGCAGACAAAAACACAAACATCGATCACAAACCACAAGATACACTAACAAACGAGTCTTTCATAGGAGAAACCAGAGAACAACTAGGAAACAACGAAGAGAAATCGTACTTGGTAGAAGATTTTGACAAGAGCATGCTAAATATTTGCCTCATTAACGTAGACGATTTAGAATCAGAATATTTGATTAGTAAGGATATCGAGTATAAAACGTTTCGACAATTTCAGCAATTAGTTAGAAACAAATATATTGATGCCCATAGACCAGAAACACCAGATATCAAGTGCTCGATGAAGCTAAGCTTACAGAATTCTAAACCGTTTAGTTGTGCACCTAGGCGTTTAGCATATACAGAGAGGGAAAAGCTACAACTTTTGCTGGATGAATACCTGAAAGAAGGAATTATTAGGCCAAGCGATTCCGAGTACACGTCACCCATTGTGTTAGTAAAGAAAAAAAGTGGCGATATACGTTTATGCATAGACTTTAGAAAATTAAATAAGGTTATTGTTAAAGACAATTACCCCCTACCACTAATTGACGACTTATTGGACAGATTAGTAAACAAACGGGTCTTTTCAAAATTAGATTTGAAGAACGGATATTTTCATGTCTTTGTTGACGAAGAATCAGTCAAATACACATCCTTCATTACACCACTTGGACAGTATGAGTTTTTAAGGATGCCAATGGGGATAAAAAACGCATCACACGTATTTCAAAGATTTATTAACCGAATTTTTGAAGATATGATTCGAAAAGGAGAAGTCCTCGTCTACATGGACGACATCATGATAGCTAGTGCGAATATAAAGGATCATATGCAAACGTTAGGAAAAGTTTTTGAAAGATTAGTTCAGAACAAATTGAGATTGCGAATGGATAAGTGCGAATTTTTTATGTCAAGCATAAAGTACCTGGGCTACAAAATTACGGAGAATGGAATTAGTGCAGATGACAAGGGTTTAGATGCAGTAAAGAATTTCCCAATACCAGACAAAATACATGCGGTCAAGAGTTTCTTAGGATTATGCTCATACTTTCGAAGATTTATAAAAGATTTCTCAATAATAGCCAAGCCTTTATATGATTTAATGAAGAAAGATAAAGAGTTTAAATTTGGGAAGATTGAACTAGACTGTTTCTTAATGCTTAAGCAGAAACTCATTGAGGCACCTGTATTGGCGATTTTCGATCATAGAGACGAAACAGAACTGCATTGCGATGCAAGCGCTTTGGGTTTTGGCGCAGCTTTATTACAGAAGAAAGCAGATAGCAAGTGGCATCCGATATTTTATTTTTCCAAAAGAACAAGCGAAGTTGAGTCGAAATATCATAGCTTCGAATTGGAAACGCTAGCAATTGTATATGCCTTGCGTAGATTCAGAATATATGTTCAAGGGAAACGTTTCAAAATTTTAACAGATTGCAACTCCTTGACGCTTACTTTAAACAAAGTAGAACTAAGCCCCAGAATAGCAAGATGGGCGCTCGAGCTCCAAGAATACGACTACGAACTAGTACATCGATCGGGAAATCAGATGCAGCATGTGGATGCTTTAAGCAGATGCGCCAATGTTATGGTAATAGAGCCCAACAGTTTCGAGGATAATTTAGTTATTTGCCAGGGAAAAGATCTAGAGCTGCAGGAAATTAAGAAAATGTTAGAGAATTCAGAGCACAAATGGTATGAGATGAGGAACGGGGTTGTTTATAGAAAAACGAATGATAAAAGAATTCTTTTTATGTTCCAAAAGGTATGGAGAATCATGTCCTATATAAGTACCACGATGAATTGGGTCACGTAGGTAGGGATAAAATGTTAGATGCAATAGGGAAAAGTTACTGGTTCCCAAATCTTAAAGATAAGGCGACAAAACACATACAAAACTGTTTACGATGCATAGCTTTCTCTCCCAAATGCGGCAAAGGGGAAGGGTTTTTAAACAGCATCCCAAAAGGGGACAAACCATTTGACTTAGTACATATTGACCATTACGGTCCGATTGAAGCAGGAAGAGCAAAGAAACATATATTCGCAGTAGTGGACGGGTTTACAAAGTTCGTCAGACTTTATACGACAAAGACAACGAGTACCAAAGAGGTAATAGAAGCATTAAAAACATATTTCAGGAGTTATAGTAGGCCAAGATGTATAGTTTCCGATAGGGGTAGTTGTTTCACTTCATCAGAATTCGAGGCGTTCCTAGATAGTCAGGGTGTGCAACATATGAAAATAGCGACAGGGTCCCCGCAAGCCAACGGGCAAGTAGAAAGGCTAAATCGAAGTATGGGGCCTATGATAGCAAAGTTAGCAGAACCAGACAAAGGAAATCATTGGGACACAGTTGTTGAGGATGTAGAACACGCACTAAACAACACTTTTCACAGAAGCATCAAGCAATACCCCAGCATAATGTTATTTGGAATAGCTCAAAGAAGAAACGTCAAAGACGAATTTAGAGAAAAGATTGAAGAATTGGATAGTACAGACAACCCAATAGATTTAGAAGAGATAAGAAGATTAGGAGCTTCACACATTCGTCGATCACAAGAATATAACGAAGGGCACTATAACAGCAAAAGAATTTCAGCAAGAGAGTATAAAGAAGGCGACTATGTTATGGTTAAGAATTTTGACAGCACAGCAGGTATATCTCGTAAGCTTATCCCAAAAAGCAAGGGACCATACGTTATACAAAAGGTTTTAAGGAACGATAGAATTTTATTGAAAGATGTAGAAGGATTCCAACTTTCCAGAAACCCATATCAAGGTGTATGGAGTGGACAAAACATAAAACCATGGATAGGAGACGTATAAAAGAAATAACATAAGTATATTTAATAATAGTTAAGGATAAATTTTAAGCGTTAATTGTATAATTAATAGGTATAACATTAAGCTATCTGTATAACTAAGATCAGGAGATCTTATATTGTCAGGACGGCCGAGTTGTAGCAGGCTCTCTCTCTCTCTCTCTCTCTCTCTCTTCTCTGATCACTCCGGCATCTTTCTCGGAGAGCGAATCATCATGACAATCAGCGAGAGGCGTGAGAGAGAGTTTGCGCGGCAGTCGAAGGCAACCGATTGAACAGAGCGGTCGGCGTCTAAGATACAACGATAAAATTACCCTAAGTGCACCTAACTGTGTATTAGTCTTGGGAATAAAATAAACTTTCATCCTGTCATAGATGTGAAGATAATCCGTTAAATAGTGAGAATAGGGACACTTTCGATTTAATTTCCTTAAAAATATAAAATCCCCTATATGAAATCCTTATCTTACACATGAAATAACAATAGCAATATACAAACCGAAAATAGTTTTTTTCTTTAAACATTTTGAGTGTCTGCCTCTCTTCAAAAGTTTATTATTATCCATTGCTGAGAATTGAGAATATTTATGAATGAATACAAAGAAGCATATTATAAATTATACATATGCATAGAAGGATCTATTTATGTATATTCAAAACAAAAGCTCTGAGCCGCCTCCATCCCACCATTCAGCCAACAGCAACGCCATGAACAGTTGAACAACTGTTTTTCTATTCAGATCTTTGTTGCTGTTGTTATTTTATTCAACTTTTGCCTTTCTAAGACCAAGTCTTGGAATTGTGTTGATTGAATGTCTCGGGAAACTGTGACTGTAGGATCGTGTGTTTTTAGTCGGTGAATGTGGCTGGGTCGGATTCGGATTCGAGTCTGATGCCTGAATCAGGGGTTGGGGGTCTGACTATTTTTTTGTTTTTCTCTTCACGATGTCGTGCTGCTATTGTTCGCATTAGTGTTGCATATTAAGTAATAAAACTGTTGTTTTTTTCTACTGAGTTACGGTACTACATCCATACACACACACTCACAAACACATTAAATAACTAACTCAAGGAATGTTGAAATTCAAGGGATTTGGGTTTGGTATTTTCACAATTTCATCATATGTAAATTTCGTATAATTTCATTAGTTCTCTTGCGGGCTTTTCGTTTAAATTGCTTAAGTAAAATCTATTTTTGCTGAAAATTATTTGCTCTAGTTGTTGTAAATGCGATTGACCAAAAGCAAGAGATCAATGTGCCAAGCCCAGGTCTGAGGCGATAAGTAAAGTTTTATTTTTCATATTCGAGTTCTATAAAACTCGTTTTTGCATTTAAGTTGTGCTCGTAATTTGGTTTTATTATTTGCAATATACAATTTTTTTTTTCTATTGGACATACCTCTGAAAAAAAATTCCTCATAATGGAAAAAGAAAAGACACTTTGGTGCCCTATATGAAATAAAGTTTTATTGGAGAATAAAATTTTATTAAAATTTACAAAGTTTGATTAAATTTTACTAAGTTAAAACTAAAACATGAAACATTTTAGAATTACTTCTTTCTATAGAAAGTAGTTTAGCAACTCTAGAGTCCCGATAGTCCTTCAGTACACAATCAAAAATTTATATACCCCCATCTCAGTAGGGTATAAAAATGGCAAAAAAATTAAATGAAACTCATAACACGAGCAAAGTGTGGGCAAAGTCAACGCTGACAATGCCAAAAGAAACAAAGAAAAACGCAAAGGAAAAAAAAGTGTGAAGCACAAATCAAACATCAAATAAATTGATAGAATATTCAAAATTGAAGAGCTGACATGCCAAAATATGCGCCAGAGTAAAACTACATTCTACTTTCACCTCTACGTTGAACCCAGCACGAGCTGGGGGAAAATCAATGAAGGGCCACAAAAAGAGCCTGGAATTGGAATGTGGCCTAAAGTAACTTTATGCCGCAACTTAACTTAAAGTCGTGAATTCTGTTTTTTGTGTTTTGTTTTTGGCTGTTAATGTGAATATGGACATTGCCACCCGCACTAAAAAAAACTACATTTTACATCAACTATTGCAAAAAAAAAAAACAATTTACACTATTAAACGAAATATTTGTTTCCATTCCCGTGATAGTAGTGACGAAGAATTACTAAAGGTTATAGAAGGTAACAGTAAGCAAGTGAGAGATACGCACACCAATAATCAGAAAAATAGTGATAGTAGTGACGAGGAGTTGTTAAAGGTTATAGGAGGCAAAAGAGAGCAAGTGAAAAAAACACACAAAATGCCAACAACAGAGAAGGTGATGAAAATAGTGTAAGTGGCAGTGCAGACTGCGCTTGATCACCAAGCTGCAGATGCAGTCTACTTTCAGACAACAGTTAAACCACGAAATGGAGTCTTTAAAGACTCAGCTAGAAAGTTTAAAATCAGTCGCACCGGAGGTTGAGAGTGTAAAGAACCATTAGATATTGTTAGATCCTTACCAGATTTTGACGGCAATCAAAACGAGTACATTTCATGGCGCTGCGCAGCTTCATTCGCATACGAGCTATTTCGACCTTATAGGGGCAGCTCCGCCCACTACCAAGCAGTAGGCATAATCAGGAATAAGGTAAAAGGTGCCGCTAGTTCCACTCTAGCATCGTACAACACTGTAAAAAAAGTCGATACGATCATAGCTCGACTAGACTTCACCTACGCTGACAAAACGCCTATTCGCGTTATTCAGCAAAAATTGGAAACCTTACGACACGGGGAACAATCGCTGTCTCAGTATTATGACGAGGTGGAAAAAACATTGACCCTCCCCACTAATAAAACGATAATGACACACGAGGCAGCGTCAGCGAACGTGCTTAACGAGCAGTTTAGGTCCGATGCGCTACATTCCTTTGTGTCGGGGCTTAAGAAATCCCTCAGGGCAGTAGTACTGCCAGCAAAACCCAAAGATTTACCCACTGCGCTAGCATTAGCGCACGAAGCTGAAGCCATGACCGCGGGCTACCGAGGAAAAAACTCAGGGCCCCTTTGAACAAAAGAACCAAAATTTTCGAAACAATGCTAATCAGAATAGGGGCTCGGAAAACAGCCAAGGGGCATACATACAAGAAGACTCCCCATTATACTAGGTTCAGGAAAAACCAAGTAATAAAGGGAAGCCACCAGAAAATCCTGGGGCTCAAGCGTTCTCAACACCAGAACCCATGGAGGTTGACTCCTCTTCAAAGTATAGGCAACCAATCAGATATTCGAGAAACAAGTCCACAAATCTGGATTCGAGTCGAAAAAGAATCAACAGGTTCATTTCACGTCTCAAGAAAAAACAAAAATCAAGATATCTGCCGCCATCTGATTCACTTGATGCTAATTTATCTCAATGTTGGTATCGGCCTGTTTTAAACCGTGAAAACCTAAAAATCTCAAAATTTTGTTTTTGTTTCTTACATGCCGGAACTGGCCGAAGGTCTCTTCAAAAACAAAACACCAAAAAGAACACCACGAAGCGAATCATGGCGATCATAAACGGATGTCCCCAAAAAGAAAAAATATGATCAGAATCAAAAAAATATACTTTTTTTAATGAAACACGTTCGAAACTTCCGTGGAATTAACTAAAAATTGTGTTTTTTTTATTTGTTTGTTGTCAAATAAGTACTACTTATTTTATTAATTTTATTTATATAATTGTAAAAAAGAATTAATTCTAGATTACAAATAAGTGTGAGAAAGCCAGAGCAACAAAGGCCTTCAGGCTTATGGTTTGTACATTCTCTTATATTGAGCTTATTTGTTAATTTTATAAAGTTTACTATATTACAGTGGTTAACATCTGATATTAGGGTGTTAGGAGTAGGATAATTGAGGGAATTGCAAAGATTGATTATGTGCTGACATTGACTTGTGAAGTGCTGTACTGTTAGCCTATTTCCGGTGCAGTATGGGCAATTGGGCGGAGGTGTTTTGTGTAAAATATGTTCGTGTGTGCGTGTTTTTGGTTGGCGTTGGTTCCCTTTTTGGGTTTATGTTTTTGTAGAAATGTGTGTACTCGTCCCAAATTGTTTTCAGCGCTGATTTGGAGTTTAATTTAACTAATTTGTTAATGTCCTTTTTGTTATTGGTGTTATGCAGATGTAACGGGGATATTGTGGCTAATTTTGCTGCTGTGTCCGCTTGTACGTTTCCTTTTATGCCCACATGTCCAGGTGTCCAGAGGAGCTTTAACATTTTGGGGTTTGAGCTGAGCTTATCCCTGATTTTAGTTATTGTCGGTTCTATGTTGTTTGGACTACTGACGGCCAAGAGGGTGGAGAGAGAGTCAGTGCATATTACGAATTTTGCTTTCTTCGTGTTAACTGCAAGTTCCGTTGCACTGAGAATTGCTTCTGCTTCTGCAGTAAAAATTGATGTGTGTTCGGGTGTAACTGCCGTTTTTAGTATTTTGTTATCCTCGGTTACAACGCAGAATGCTGTAGTGTTATTTAATTTTGATGCATCAGTGAAGAGAAAGTTCCAAAGAGTGTGATCGTCTCTGATTTTGTTGTAGCTTTTATTGTATACTTCATTTGGTTTGTTGTCTTTTTTGTGTTTCGCTAGGTCTAACAAAATAGAGTTGCTGTTTGTATTTGTATTTTTTGTATTTTTTATTTGGTGAGCAGATTATATTTAGTTCTGCAGCTTTGTTGATTATCATTTCCAGGCTTGAAGGGTTCTTGGTTGGCTTCTTTCTTTTAAGTTGTTTGTTGAGTGTGTCATTTAGTGAAGATCCTTTAGTATTTATAATGTTTTTTATGAGTCTGATAATGCTCAACTGAAACCTAGACATAAGGTCAGGGAGCCCACTTTCTGCAAGCATATTGTTTATGGGAGTAGTGCGAAAGGCGCCCAGTGCGAGTCGGATAGAGGAGTGATATGGAGTGGCTAACTTTTTTAAATTCGTTTTGGTGGTTTTGCCATAAATGGAGAAGCCATAGTCAATCTTAGCAAGGATCATGGATTTTAAAATATTTATAAGGAATGAGGTATTACTTCTAAGCTTATAATTACTTAAGCATTTAATTATGTTTAGTCTATTATTTAAGGCATTAATTAAAGTTTTTACATGTTCATTCCAACTATACTTATTGTCAAATGTCAGACCTAGAATTTTGAGATGGTTAGTTTTTGGTATGTTAACATTATTAATTGTAATTTCTATGTTTGTGCATTTATGTTTTTTGCATATGTGTAGGTGGGTGGATTTTTCAGCTGATATTTTGGTTCCAGTAGCATCGCACCATTTTTTTATTTTAGAAAAAAGGTTGTTTATTTCAATATTGTAACCGGCGTTGGGCTTAAAAAAGAGGCAAAGATCATCTGCCTAGATAGTATGAGTGAAAAATTTGTTTTCGTTTATAAGCTGGTTTAATTTATTAAAAGCAATTAGAAAAAGTGTGACGGACAACGGAGAACCTTGTGGGATCCCATTTTTTAGATTCATTATTTTTGAGAGAGTATTATTAACTTTGACTCGTATTTTTCGGTTTTTGAGATAGCTTCGTACAAAGTTAATTATTTTTGGGCCGAGTTTCCATTCATGTAATTGTTTTAAGATGCACTGTGCACCCACTCTGTCAAAAGCTTTTTCCATATCGATTGAAAGAACAGATATGTGATTTCTTGTGGAAAGATTATTACAAATGTAATTGTCTATTACTAGTAGAGGATCTATGGTAGATTTTTTTTAGTTTGTAAGCGTATTGGTTTTCTTGGTTGAGCATCCACATGATGCGTTTTGAAATTATTTTTTCCAGGATTTTGGAGAAACAGGATAGCAAAGATATAGGACGATAACCATTTAGTAGGTGTTTGGGTTTATTGGGTTTGTTGATTGGTATTATTGCTGCTATTTTCCATTGCTGGGGGATGATGCTAGTGTCTAGTATTTTGTTAAATAGTTGTAGTAGTTTGATAGTTGCAGATGACGGAAATTTTTTTATTATTTGACAGTTAATATTATCAAACCCAGGAGTGGATCCTTTAAATGTGTTCAGACAAGATTGGAGTTCTGTATTTGTTATGGGACTTTCGATGATTTTAGCTCTATTTTTGGGATTGTACAGGATTGGTGTTTGGGCTATGTAGTTATTTTTATTTTGCTTGAATGAATTAGAGAAGTTGGAGTCTTGTGAGTAGTCGGACCAGGATTTGCAAAATGCATTGGCTATTGTTTCTGAGTCGCATGTGTTACCCATCTCTGTTTCAATGGTATGTATGTAAGTGTTTCTCCTGATGCCCGTAATGAAAATGCTATTTTTCTAATGTGTTTTACATCGGTCTCTAGTTCAGAGTCTCTTGTCGTATTCATGTCTTCGGGTGTTGTATGTTTTGATATTTTCGGTGATTGCTTTGTCGCTTTGCTTGTGCTATTATTAAGCTTTGGTTTTGCGTAGTCAATGTTAGTGACGGGTGGTTGGGACGATGTATTATAGATTTTTGTTTTTTCTTTAAAGTTGTTTTCTTTTAATGAGGTATTTGGTGAGAACTTCGTCTCAGTTGATTTAGGTGCTACTTGTGGTTGCTTCTGCATATGTTTGTTTGTTAGTGGTGTTTGCGAGAGGTGTTTGTAGAATTTAGTTTTGGCTTCGTACATTGTGCATCTATCAATTGTTATTATTTTTATTATTTCCTGTGCTTCTTTATATTTTGGGCAGTCGCGGTTGCTAGCAGCGTGCTCTCCGGTGCAATTTACACAGTAAGTACGAGTGCAGTTTGTGGGTTGGTGTATAGGAAGACCACATGGATCGCAAATTGTTTTTGCGTTGCACCTTTTGGCTGGGAAATTTGGAATATATTTCTTTACCCGTGCAGTGTTCCATGATATTTGTATTTTTTGTGGTAGGGTGTATAAATTGAAAGTCAGCTGAATAACGCCTGTTGGGGTTAGTTTGCCATCTATTTGTTTAGAATATTTATATACATCTACAACTTCTTAAGCCTTAAGTTCCTGTACTATTTCTTCATTTGTGACGTTGTTGAGGTAGGGTGCGTATACTGTGCCTTTGCAGAAATTGAGATTCTTGTGATATTCAGTGCGAATTTTACAAAGACCATGGAGCTCTCTGGCAGCCAAGAATTTTTCTGCAATTGCAACGCTTTCGACAAAGATCAGAAGGTTTCCATCTCGCATTTGGTTAATTTTTAATATTTTGTTGCTGATGATTTTAACAGTTCGCTCGACTGCAAAACATGAGTACGATGAGAGTGGTTTTTCAGTATCCGTAGTTGACATGACAATGTATTTGGGATTTGGCGAGTTAAAAGTTGGGAGCTCTGGGAAGACTTCGAAAAGCGGAGATGGTTTTTTCCTTTTGGTTTTTGGGCTATCGCTAAGCAAGGCAAAGCGATTTGCCCCTTGATTGGTATGCCCAGGGGGCATGGCTATATATTGCTTTTTTTTTTTTTTTTTTGGTGTAGTGTAAGGAAAAGTGCGCTTGAAAGATAATAAACTTTAGAGAGAACTGCGATAACACAACCGATCGTTTCGAGCTTTAGTCGACGACTGTTTTTTTTTTCAGTACTACTTATATACTTCAGTATTGAATCAACTTAAAGTAAACATTCAAATTTTTTCGTGGCACCTCGTGCAGCTCGTCCTGAGCCCAAAAATTTGCGGATTTCGTTTTGAATAAACATTCAACTCCTGTGACCTCTTTTAAATTTGTTTTTTCTTGGCTTTTTCCTTTTGAATTTTATGGTTTTGTAGTGGCTTACAAGAGGGTTACAACTTCAAGTCAACAAGCTCGTCAATAAAGTGCCGCTTTGTAAATGTTTTCATAACAGTAAAATCAAAAAGAATGTAAGAGGAAGAAGGCAACAGCAGAAATGAATATCGAATGTCAGATAAGTTGTTCATATTCCAAAGCAAATCAGGTCAAAAGAAGGTTCTATACGAAACCAGAGAATCAGGTTAGCGCAGGCAAAATGCCCTTGCCAATGTGAGCCCTAACCCAACAGTCATTCAGTTCACTTAGTTATCAGTATAATTTGCTCTAGCTTTTATATAAAATATATATAAATTTGAAAGAATTTGTACAGAGTTTTCAAGCAGAACAGATCTTCTTAATATCAGCAACAATTTGTTTACCATTTCGAAACAAAGTTTTTGTTAAATCCATTTAATTATTTATGCTGAAACCTATTCCTACAATGCGGATCCACATATTTGGAATTTTACGACTTTAAAATTAAACAAGTTTAGTGACAAAAGAAAACCCAAAAAGTTCTTCCAATTGAAAACTATTTTGTAGGCCATTTCAGATTCATTTTTATTGTGTTACCTCAATATAACTCGCAACAGACGGCTTAAATCGGTTCAATAACTGTTTTTGATATTGTTTCTTCATGGCTTAGTCTGGGATTGCATTGACTATGTTCCCTTATATTTTAACAGACTTCTTTAATTCCTCTTCCCTCTTGAATTAATCGTAGAATTAGGCTTAGTGTTAATTTTATTCCAAGGCTTTTGATTAGCGAAAAGACTTGCTTGAGTTAACCTAACGCTACCAAGTAGACGATCAAGACATCCCTTTAGCTCCAAGTCGATATTCTACTCACCATACCTAACATAAACTTTACAACCTTCTAAACTTTCCAATCTATTCAGATCCTTTTTCTTCTTCTGCTCAATAAACATCTATCCTTTCATGTTTAGCTCTAAGACAGCTAAGGCTTATATTTTTTAATCTGCAGCTCTCTGCCAGGCTCCATCCTGGAAAGAGCATTATATTAATTCAAGTTGATCAAATTTCTTATTTTACAAACACAATTTGATAAAACTAGTCCAGTAAACTGACTTTCCTAAAACCACACGCAAATGATATAAATTTCAGCATCGGTTTAACTTCGCAAATCTAATTTTAGGATAAAATAAAATTAAATGCTTTAAAAACAAATTAAAGTTCAACTGAAGATGTTTCCCTTTCATTCAACATCTTTCATTCAACAATCAACAAAATGCACACTTCAATGTTGAGTTTTTGTAAGTTTTGTGACCTTGTCTTGAGCGGGTCTGGGGTCTGTGCGTTGCAAACATCTGACCAATTTTATAATACCCTCTGCAAGGGTATAAATATGGTGATCTCCTTATTTGACTTTCTACTATAACCCTTCAGTACAATGAAATTATTTACGAACAAAGACGAAAATGTTGATGTTGGTATATACATATGTATATTTCAATTTCAATTTAATTTAACACCAATCGGTGTACAATGTTTTTGGTTAACCTGTCTTTAGCTAACACAAATAGATTCGAGATTCCCAACACGTGAACACGCAACATATAGTTGCCCATGAGAAAAACATGGATTTTCCAAATGTAAACCACAAATGGACATTGTTTGACCTTGAGATCTATTTATAGACATGGCGAAAGCTAAACGAATTGGAAACTGTAGCCTTTTGAAGGGTATGGTAGAATCTGATGGTATCATCGGAATACGTGGCAGCAGGACCACTTTTCCTTTAAACTTCCCAGCCAAAATGGTTGCTTCAGGAATGTTTCCGTTGATCTTTTTGATGACCAAACGCGTACCGTTACATAATTGAGGTGGATTCAAATTACGGAGGAGAATAATAGGGGAACCAATCTTTAATCGAAGATTATGTGGTGTAGCTTATTAACACGTTCGTAGATTTACCATAGCAGCGCTATCTATTGATTACTATTATATTTCCCCCACAAAGTTTGTGCTTGCGAGGGATAACATGTCGTCAAAATAATTGCAAACAACTGGTCGATATTGTCGGATTGTCATTTTTTGGTTATTTTGGTTGACCTTGTGGCTTAAGAGTTTTTCTATTTGTCTATTGAAAGTTTTCAGACATACTAAACACCCAGAGCAATTGGTTTATTTGTGTGTTTGTGGTGTAATGTACAGGAATTTCAGTTATTTTAAAATTCAACTGATTTCGATTATTTAGTATTTTTGTTGTTGTTATCGATATTTGGTTGCTGTTATCGATAAAGTGGTGAGAATCGAAATTTAGGTAACCAGATGAAAAAAGAATGAACTAAGTGGCAACGCCACACAGGTGATCGGTTTGTTTTGCATTGCAAACAAATAATTAGCAACAAATTAAAATTGCGACTATAATTTGAGATTTAAACTATCCTATCTCTCAAGTTAGATCGAAATGCACATGGTGGGCGAATTTTATTATAATCGGTTAAGTGGTTTAGGAGTCCATTGAGGACAAACATACCTATATATTAAGATAAGAAGATTAAGAAGACGTATGAATGTATGTGCTTTAGAGGAAACAACAAATATAACAGCATACACATGGCAAATGCATGATAAAAAGAAAGTGAAAGAAACGTCGTAAAGTTGTGCGACAACTTTGAGTTTGAGCTCAGAAAATTTTTAACAGGTTGACTGACTGTCTGCCCCGATGGCTGCCAACTGTCAACTGCTGACTGACTGACTTCTCTATATAAAATTTTCAAATTGTCACAGCATATAAACATACTTTAATTACACGTATTTACAATATACGCAAATGTTTAATACTCTATAGAAACGCTACAATCACTCATTTGAAATTAAACAGTCCGTTAAAGAGGCCTGTCTTAGGAATTTGTCAGAAGCAGGTTACATATGTATAAATAATCTAGAAAATAATTTAATAAAATTTCGAATTTTTTGCACGATATTCACTATAAATATGCCATTAGAAGCATAACATGTTATTTATGAAATAATATTCATTTCGAAATGTCTAAAACAGCCTAGTGTTATGAAAACTTGGGTCAAACTTAGCCTAAAAATTAAGTAAATAAAAAACACATGGTATATCCAGATTTCTTTAAACATCGTATTCGTATTCGTATAACTTGGATCAAATTCTTGTTTGGTCTTTTAGAAGTATTTGAGTCAAATAAAGTCACAAAGCCTGTTGATATACATTTTGAAAGGTACAACCCTTTTTTTGAATTCGAACTCTTATGATAAACTTGAAGTGTACATCTATTTAAGTTCCAGCTAACACATTTGGTTGGCTTCGGTATTTCATTTCATTCATTGGGTTTTCACGTAAATTGTGCACAGTGATGAGAAAAATGCCCAATGACATGTTGTCCAAAACCCGATTTGCACATTATTTTAGTGAAAACAAATGTAAAAAATTAGAATTGTAATTTACATATGCATGTATCTATAAGTAAAACTAAAACAAAAGCTAAATATTGCTCTGGTATTTTTGCCAATGGCCAATTAAAATGGTTGTCGGTATGTATGTACATTTTCATGGTGCAACAACAGCCGCATTATTTCCGCTTAACTTAACTGCAGTTTGTTGCTCCAAAAGGAAAACAAGTTTTAATGGCTATACAAAAACAAAAAAAAAAACTTTGAAGAAAATTGGGTTGAACTAACAATACCCTATACTCTTAATTTTTGACTATAATCAGTAACGAAAAATAACAAAAAAAACTTTGAAAAACTGCCGCGGTTCCCAACACTAGAAAAGTTTCTATGGGCTGTGGCGTTGCTGCCAGATTTCGTGAGCGCTGCCGTTGAGCCGGGGCAAGATAGACATCTGGCAACCCTTTCACTTGTGAACGTGGAGGTTTGGTATGCGTAAAATTGATAAAAATGTCTTTAAAAAAAGATGCCTCTGGATCCGTGAGTTTAATGGGCTACGCCAAAGTGAAGTCCATTAAAAAAGATCCGGCGAACAAATCGTCGCCCAAGAGCAACGCGCCAACAATTTCACAGATGGAATACACCGTAGAAAAGATCATTGGAAAACGCTTTTGGAATGGGCGCCCACAACTACTGATCAAGTGGGTTGGTTATCCCGAGGAGGAGAGCACTTGGGAGCCCCAAGAGAATATGGGCAATTGCATTGAACTTCTCACGGATTTTGAGGCGGAATTGCACAAAAAACAAATGAAGCAGGAGACAATAATCAAAACCGATCACCTTGAAGCTTCACCTGCCTCGGCAAACAAACAAATTAAAAAGAAGTCATCTTCCAAACTGTACACTAATATGCTCATGGAAATAGACAAACTCCAAATAAAACCTAGTTCTGCGCCATTAAAGCATAAACCAAAACAAGAAGTTAAACCATCTCCAGAAATGACCAATAGAACTTCAAATGTCTTAACACCAGTAAAACCTAAAGCAAAACAAGAAGTTAAAATACTCCCAGAAATGAAGAGAAAATCCTTCGAATCGTTATCGCCATTGCAGCGTAAACCAAAACAAGAAGTAAAAGTATCCCCCGAAGTGACCAGTAAAGCTTCAAATATCTCAACACCATTAAAATCTAAAGGAAAACAAGAAATTGAACTGTCGCCAGATATGGTCAATAAAAGTTATAAAATCTTATCACCATTAAATCCAAAACCAAAACGAAAACTATCTTCCTATGAGCATAAATCATTTTTAGACCTGAGCAGTGACTCAAGTGATAGTGATGACACGATCCCCCTGAAGCAAGTTATAGAGAAGCAATCCCGTTTAAAGCAATTCCCTTTAAAGCAATCCCCTTTAAAGCAATCCCCTGTTAAGCAATCCCCAGCATATGGAGCTTCCAGCCCTTCTTTGAATGCTGTTTCAAAATATAATAGTCTGGAGTTCATTAAAGAGCAGGCTCGTAAATGGAGGAGCAAGAAGGGTAAACAACATCAAAAGCTACGCGATACGCCTATATCGCGGCCGAATAAACCTATGAAGCCAAGAAATCTGGATAATTCCATTGAAATTGTAATGAAGCGTGTAAGCATCCTTATCTGTCTACTATATTTGCGCATTAATTAATGTATTTAATAAATCAGTTGCACTGTGACACCGATAATAGGCAGGAGAATCTGCCTAGCACTCCCACCACACCGAAACGTGAGCCAAATTTAGACGACAACTATTACATAACTCGGAGCGGCAACAAAAGAGAACCATGGAGTGTTTCAACGCGAACGAGAAGATCTCCATATGGCCTCGCTCGTGGCCGTCCCTTGGACAAGGTGATACACCATTTTAAAATGGGCGAGATGGTCTTTCTTTTTGTCAATTGGCAAGGAATGAGTGTTACGGATGCTATTCTCCTCGACAACCTTATTGACGTTTATCCACAGCAGATTATAGAATACATGGAGACAATTAAAATTGTCACGTGTTGATGGTGAGTTAGTAAATCTTTCTGCCGTACCCATAACCTTAAACGCCAACTTCCGTTCAAAGAATGGCTGCATCATAACTTTACAGATCGACGCTCGCGATATTTTTGGTGGTGGTGGTGATGATGATGTTGATATGGGCCATGAGCCATGAAAACTTTTGCCTTCAGGGAAATAGCAATCCGATTTCATCCGGTGCTATTGCACCTGCATTTACCACTCTTCTTTGCCACATTAATCACATTGATAATGCAAAAGTTAGCCATATGACAAATTGTTATTTTTGTTTTTGCCTCTTTGGTTACTTAGAGAAGGAAATTTATGTTCGTATACCAAAAGATTTATGTAGAGAACACTCTTCTATTCTCTCTGTCTTTGTTTTGTAGATTTCATGCTCAAGATCAAGTCGAAAATTATGAGACTCCAAGTACACGTGTTGTCGGATTTAAAGTTGGAGGCTGGTAGGGTCTTATCTAGTGGCATCTGATGGCAGCTTTCCAGCAGTACAGACGCCTTCGCTTTGAACCATGCGGCTTCAAATGTGTCTCCATCTTTCTATCCATGACAAGCTTATTTCGTGGGCTGCTTCAGTTCATTGAACTAACCAAAATTTTTTGCATGCGAAGACTTCAAAATGTGTTTGTCTCTTTCGCGAATTAAGCAAATAAAAACATAACTCTCTGACTAACCATTGCGATATGTTTGGATATGTGTGATCTATGCATATCTTGCTTCCATATACAACCTTCAATCAAACGAGAAACGACGAGAAACCCAACCCAAAGAGTATGCTTGGCACCAATGGCCAGCTAGACAGGCATGCCTTGTTGCTAGCTTGGCTGGACTGGCTTGATCGAGTGGCTAATGTGTACATATTTTGCGCAATTTTCAATGTCATTTGTAAATATTTTTCTTGCTTTTTTCCACTGATTGCATTTGGTTTTTTGTATTTTGTATTTTCTTGTAACAATTTGCCAACAAATCATACAGCAATTTTTTACGATTTGTAATTCGATTTGTAACTAACCGAAAAATTTGACTAAAGTTGGCATTATTGCTTAACTGAAGGTCAAAATTCAAATTGTACAAGGAAAAAATACGGCAGAAAGTTCAATAACTTTAAATTTTTAATCTAAACAAAGTTTAGTTTTCCATAGTTAATTTAGCTTTGTACTCGGTTCATTGCTCTGGTTATATCTCATTCTGAAATCAATTCAACAATTACCTTCTTTTTTTTTTAGCTGGTTTCTATTTTCGGCAAACATTTGGAGTTGAGTTATTATCTATTAAACCAGATAGAAGGAAAGCAATTTTCATCTTGTGTTGACTTTTAATTCTCTGCTCCATAATTTAATCAATTTGAGTATAAGAACTCAGGTTCTTTGTGTGATTATGACCGATTATTGCTTGCCAATTTGGTTTTCTTATACTCTGTTTCTTAGATGAAGGTATAGTTATTTTGTTAAGAGTTTGAACAAAAGTGCAGCAAATTTACAGTTAAACGATTAAAGTTATTTTTAGGGGTAAAACTTTTGTTCCATTTTCCTGAAATCCTATTGAGGAAAGCCTCTTTAAACATCTTTATACTATAAAAAGTCTCTCAGTTCTGTTTTGTTTCAGTTAAAAGGACTTTGAAATGTTGTAAACCATTTTTTCAATATTTTGTTTACAAATTGAGAACGATGTTGTATTTATGTTTGACTACAATAGTCAATCCATTCGTTAAGAGTATTTGTGCTCTTATTATGCACATGAAACTTTAAGGCCAATAAATTGTAATTTCTTGGTTCTCATGGTTTAGTTAAGAATCAATGCTTCTAGTGATTGTGATTTACTTTTACTTAACTCAATGTAAAATGAGTTTCAAATTATATCAAATTTAGCTAGAAACATTTTACAATCATTTGAAATAACAATTGTTAAAAATCATGCGCTAAATGGAAATTAAGATGGTCTCATATGCTTTTAGTTAACTTTAGTATAAGCCCATTTAATGGGGCGTTGATTTACTTATGTGTATATTGATCTGGTTGCTGTAATTTTCTCAAACAACAAGTCTTGCAAGTTGGGTATTCAATAAAAATATATATAAATTGTTTACGCAACATTTATTATCGACGAGACAGACGTCCATTAATTGCTATGAAAATGTTTCGACATATTGAAAGAAGAGAAAATAATGTGGCTTGAAAATAAATTTGCATTTAATTATTTGGTGTCCGTCTTGAGTTCGGTTAGTTGGATGGCTGGTTATTACAACAACAACTACATCATATACATACATATATGCGATAATTTTCTCGCTCTTTTGACCATTTTTGGTAGTTGATGTAATTACGCCCAAGGCAATGCAAGGCAAAAGGCAACCTCATTTATGACGCTTTGCATATGCTAGACAACAAATCAAACATTTTTCGTGTATGTATGTAAGTTGTTGTTGGTGTTGTTGTAATGCAATTTGTTTAACGCTTCGCTTATTACCAAAAACAGTATTTGTAGTTAGTTGTTTTGCATTTGTGTTTGTATTTTTTTTTTTTTTTTTTGTGTTTTGTACCTTGTCGTGTGGGCCAGACAAGAAAACATCAAGTCATATGTAAGTATATGCAGATCTGAGGCCAGGTGAAACCCGAAATGATTGTCGACCTCCTGTAGATCTCTCAATCTCTCTCTCTGTTTATTTGAGTCTCCTTTGGCGAATGCTGGACCATCATATGATATACAATTTCCACTGCATCATGATGAACTTTTTTATTATATTTTGTTGTCCTCGTTTTTTTTTTTTTTATTTTTGGTCGGTTTCAGTGGGGGCGTTTTCCCACTTTGCTTTTGTTGGCTTTATTTATTATGATTGCTCGACAGTTTAATATATTTACCTATAGTTGTTTGTTTGGTCGGCACGAGTCCACCAATGTTATATATATACAATATATTGTTACTTATTTGTTATCTCAGTTGTTGTTTGTTGTTGGGTGCCTGCGGGTTAGAGGTTATTGGAACAGCAATTATATGTTGTTAATGGTGCTAGTGTTGCTGCTGGCTCTGCAGTTGTAGTTGTTGTAGCTGCTGATGCAACTAGTTCACCATGATTTAGTTTATGAGGCCATATCCATATACAAAGTGTATCACATATCTTTCTAATTGAATCTTCAAGTGTTAGAGTAATAACCATATCCAATTATCAATAGCTAATACTAAATAGTTAAGTACATGTTTAATGCAAAAACTTATGCTAGTTATTTTTGCTAGTCATTAATCAACCGAAATCCAAGTTTAACCTTGATCTAGTGATAGTGATTTCTCTTCTGGTTATTCCCACATTTATTTAAAAGTCACTTCTACGCACAAATTCACATAAACCGTAATATCAATTTCGGTTTTTTGACCTTGCTTTGTTTTGTTTTGTTTTAGCCCAGAACCTGATATATGTAGTTATGATTGTATTACTTTATTTCATGTATTCACACCATTAAACAAAACTCTGATAATTTTCAACTAACTAATTTTGTGTTGTTTCGAGTTTTACTTTTTTAATTATTTTATAAGAGCAAACATTAAAACTGTTTTTATTCATTTTCGTCTCTTTCGTTTCAGGTATGAAAATTCTCATCGTACACAAAACAAAAGCAATCTGCTGAAGTTCAGGGTCAAAAACGCAAAGTGAACTCTTTGTGAATGAATAAATCATAATATATTTTTAAAATTAGTTTTTTATAACGACATTTCTTAATGTAACATACATAAGATAATGCATATAACAATATAACAATTATAATATTTTGGTTTAGGTTGAAAAGACTTTAAAATTTGTTCTAATTGAAAGTTTCAAGTTTTTATTTAAATATTAACTTCCATTATATCGTTTACGATCTTTTTTTTTTTTTTTTGTTGTATAGGGGGGAAAGCATTGAAAGCCGAAAAGTGTGGGACTTGGTATCGACCTTGGTTAGGGGTCACCTCACCGCACTAAAACCTACCCTACTTCCGTATCCCTCTCGCGGAACCAACGCTGAAGTTATTACTTCACGAGGGGGAGATGGCATGAAAGCCTCATCTAGATACTCATCTAGAGTTTGAATTCTGGTTGCGCTGACGTTCAGCGCGACGCAGGGACTGTATGATCACCGCAGCTAAGTGGCTAACTGCGAGCCAATTGTTTTGCGAGCTAAGTAAGATATCCATCAAGTCATGGGGTACGAATGGCCTCCCAACGCCCTGGCTTAGCTCTTCTCGTTCAGCAGTGAAACGCGGACAGACAAAAAAGACATGCTCTGCGTCCTCAATCGGCCCCGTACAATATGTGCAGTGGGGGTCAGATTCGTGTTTAAATCTATGCAAATATGATTTAAAACACCCGTGTTCCGTTAGGAGTTGCGTCAAATAAAAATCTGTTTGGCCGACTCACCCATTCCCGCACATTAGGTATAAGGCGGTTTGTCCAGCGTCCGTGGGAGGAATGGCGCCAGCGGTCCTGCCATGTGCGAATGGACACCTCTCTTTTTTGAGCTGCTGTACTGTTGCTTCTGGCCTCTAATGCAACAATATCAAGTGGCAACATACCTGATATAACTAAGGTAGCATCTTCGGATACAGTTCGGAACGCACATATGACTCGTAACGCACAAGCTCTGTATTGCGATCTGCAGGCGCGGCTGTATGACTGCATCGCCATCGCTGGAGCCCATATCTTTGCTGCATATAGAATTACGGATCGTACCACTGTGGTGATGAGCCATCTGCTTTTCTGTCGAGGGCCACCGTGATTGGACATTATCCTTGCTAAGGCTGCCCTTGCTGCTTTGTCGGCTACATGTTGCAGGTGGTGCTTATATGTTAGCCTATGGTCGACCATCACCCCGAGATATCTTATTGCCGGCTTGGAGCGGATGACGCATCCTGCAACATGAATGATTGCAGTCTCCACACGTTTCCTGCTGCTGATTAATACGGCCTCTGTCTTGTGTGCAGCCAGAGACAGAGAATTCCTTTGCATCCAGGATACAATTGATTGCACGGCGTCGTTGGTCCTGGCCTCTGCTTCTCCCAGCTCCTTTGCCACTGTGACCACTGCTATGTCGTCTGCGAATCCAATGATCTTCGTCCTTTGTGGCATGTCCAGACGAAGCACTGCGTCATACATGACGTTCCATAGGGTTGGACCAAGCACCGAGCCTTGTGGGAATCCGCCTGTTATTTTGTATTCCTGTTGCCCTCTGTCCGTGTCGTACATCAGGATCCGGTCTACGAAATAACTGCGAATCATTGCAACCAGGTACTCTGGTGCAGCTAAACGCTGCAGTGACTCAATTATGCACTTCCAGCTCACTGAGTTGAATGCGTTTCGTACATCCAGAGTGGTGATAAGGCAATACTCTTTGCCTCCTCCTTTCCATCGCTGGCCCTCTATGGCTTTTTTAGCTATTTCGGTGGCGGTATGTATTGCGTCGACCGTACTACGCTTCTTCCGGAAGCCAAACTGGTGCTCCGAAAGTGCATTCCGAGCGTCGATGTGGGCTTCTAATCTGTTGCGAATGATCGATTCGAATACCTTTCCCAGCACATCTATCATGCAGAGCGGCCTGTACGCTGAAGGGTCGTCCGATTTCCCTCCTTTTGGGAGTAGTATCTGCCTTTTCCATCTTGCTGGAAAGACTCCTTGGCACAGACAGGAGTTGAATACATCGGCCAGTTTCGAGGGCTGATTCATTGCGATGAGCTTAATGATCCCAGCAGGAAATCCATCAGGGCCAGGCGATTTGTTGCTTTTGATCCGCTTGGCAGCCAGCACAATTTCTTCATTACTAATAAGCCGGGATTAGTCTCTTGTTGGGCTCCTGCAACTGGAGGCTGCAATATTGGCCGCTCTGAGAATAGCGTTTTTACGATGTTTGCGAGTAGCACTCCTTCTGTGGGGGATGGGCGTTTGGCAAGTTTGCCCATTACCAAGTTGTACGCCGCTCCGAAGGGTTGATCATCGGCATCCGCGCAGAGCTTCTTCCAACAGTCAGCCTTGCTCTGCTTTATGGCTCTATTTAGCAGTGCGCGCCGCGTCTTATAAGCGTCCAGTAGCCTTTGGAACGAGGGACTCCCTCTGGCCCGCTGCTGTTTGCGTCTAGCTTTAAGGCATTCTTTTCGCGCTTCTGCAATTTCATGGCTCCACCAATGCACTGGTTTGCGTCTGCTTCCACCTTGGCCCTTGCGGATCATTGACGCATCACAGGCTTCGCTGATGGCAGAACATAGCCTTTTTACGTGGGTTTCTGCATCCCCTGCACTCCTCTGCTGTGCGTTGTTCATCATGAACAAGAATGCATCCTCGCTTAGGGTTTCTTGTGACCATAACGAGAACTTAGACCGTGCCAAGCGCATTGTTTGGCCACCACACTCGAATATTATTGCACTGTGGTCACTGTGCGTATATACGTCGGAGACTATCCATGTAGTATTCCGGGCCAGGCTCATGCTTGCAAAAGTAACGTCGATTATAGAGTTACGCTCTGCTCTGCTGAATGTTTGTGTGTTGCCGATGTTCAGTAAACTCATGTTCAGCGAGGCGAAGGAGTCCAGCAGGATTCTTCCTCTTGCCGTGGCTCTGACGCTTCCCCACTCCATCGCCCATGCGTTAAAGTCGCCGGCAATGATCACTGGCGGTGATCTTCTGGCGTCTGGTCACTGTGCTGTACTGCCACGCCCCAATTTGTCTACACCATTGCAGTGCATTGAACGCATTAAGTTTCCTTTTTTCTTGGGTTTTCTCTCCGTTTTTCCTCAAACCGTTTTTTTTTTTTCATTTTCTTGTTTATCTTTTGATTTTCCTGATAGCTCTTTCGCATTCGTTTTACTTTCGCCTGGCCAACTAGTTGCAATTGTGTCATTCCGTCCAGTTGTGTTTTATGGCTTCCAACTTGCCGACCACCAGTCAGTCATTAGCTGCGGCGGCGGTGGCGGTGGCGGAGTCATCGCCTCTCATGCAGAACTTGGGTGTTGGAAGAGTTGATTTCTTTTGACAATTTGGCAGCGGTTATAAATCATAAACTAAATCAGCAGTAGAGCAGTGCCGAAGACAAAAAAATATATGTAAATTTTGGCAAAAAGAAAATGTTGACTGTAGAAAACGGAACTGCTTGGAGACACCAAATCGTCAGTAGTTATGGCCAGGGCCCAAGCGACCACCAGGTGCCATTTAGCCAAAGGGCCGAAAGTACTGCAAAATTATGAAATTGAGTAATTATGGGCAAAAGTATGTTAACCAACAATATGGTTGAGGGAAAATCGTACTTAAAAGTTATGTGGTTCAACAAGACAACATGATACTTATCATATATTAGACTGGCCAACATAATTTTGCTTTATGTAGTCGAGTTCTGTTAACTTTAGATGCCTACAATATGTGTATAGCTTTTTATTTTACACAAGTTTTCTATATAAAAATTGCGCTTTGATTCACATATACTTATGTATATGTACAGACACACAAACAATACATATGGTTTTTAATATTTGCCTTTAGATAGAATTGAATTAGGGTTTTTATATACAATCGAGTCTTGATAATTCGAAATATTGAGGTTTAGCTCGATTTAGCTTACTACTTAGCTTAGTTCTTAATTAGTCAGCATTTCATTGACTTTTATATAAATTATCATCGATGAGTGGAAAGTTTGCTGTTTCTTAGAACGAAAAAGAAATTCCCACAAAAATGAATACCCTAATAAAGCAATTGGGGGATACCTAAATAGTAACTTAGAACCCGCATAAAATCCATATGATTCATGGATTTGGATGCCGTGTTTGTAGTCCATCATCGTGACTCATAATTGGACCACAAAAAAAAAAGGATTTAGCTGTTAGATGTCCAATAAATGGGGGGACAACCCGCTGAGTTGCAACAAGCATTGGTTGTTTTTTTGCCGGCCCGAGAGCCTATTGGTAGGTCAGTGACATAACAAGCACAAATATTTTGAAAAGACAAAGGAAAATTCGACTCAACTGAACTTTACTATATGTAAGCTATGTGGGGCCCTACCCTAACTCGGGTCGAAGTCAATCGAGTGTGGCGAAAAAAAGTCTTGAGAATCCTTGACCCAATTGACTGAAACTGTCTGTCCTTCTCTCTTACTATAGTTGTTGGCATTTCCGTTTTGTTGCAAAGTGCAAATAGCTAGGCATAAAACAAAAATTTAAGTTCGCTTTTTTTTTGCCATCCACTCAATTTCGTGTCCTTAAAGTTGTTTTATTTTCGTTGTTGTTGTTTGGTTCAGCCGAAAATTACAATTTGCAATGTGACGCCCCGTTTTTTTGTTAAGATGGAATTTTTCATTTCAAAAACTGAAACTCTTACTCTTAAGTATTTATATTTCACGGTAAATTTGCGTGCGGTTTTAGGTTTTTTTTTTTTTAGGTTGTTGATTTTGCTATTGGTAATTGTCAATTGCCCCTTTCTTTATATATTTTTGCGGCTGCTGTTAAATTACAAATTTCTGGTTAGGCAATCGAGTTAAGCTTACCATTAACCCACATTGTGGGTTGGAAATATAGATGGGAAACATTGTACAACATACCGGAAAGGCAACAAAGGCCATTGAGTGTTTGCATAGGAGTAACTTCAATAATACCAATTTCTCTTAAAGCCTTTCTCCTAGTTAATTGAGTGGAGACAAACTGCAAATCTATGCCAAACGTAATCCTCTTAGTTAACTCTGCAGTTTGAATTCGACGTCAATATTATATAGCAGGAAGTCACAGGCTTTAACTATGGCTTTTTTGATTAATATTATAAGAAAATTAATTAAAACTTTAGTATATTAAGGCAATAGAAACAATGGTTTTTTAATAATATGTCTTAAAAGGCCATTACAGTACAGTTACATTTCATTATTTTCTTAATATATTTCGCAATCATTTACATAGTCTTACATAAATCAACACGAATAAAAATTTGCCAACTTTTATGCAATCGGTTAAATATAAAAAAGAGAAATAAGTCTACTACTATATACATAAATTACGGATTTGATAACTGTTTCTCCCAAAAACACAAATACAAACAAATTTCTATATACATTGTAATTTTCCGCATATTTGGTTTTTGTTTCGTTTTTGTTTTTGGGGTGATAAAACGAATGGCCAAAAGTCCAATGAAAGACAACCCAAGCAAATTTGCCATGATCTAATATTAGGAACGACTAGAAAATACTCTCTAAAGTAGTTTCTAATGTTTACTCAATGAACTGGCATGAGTCTTCGTGTGACTTTGATAGATGCTGATTAAGAGCTTGAAGACACCAAATATACCCTTTGTCAAAGTTAGTAAAGGGTATGGAACATGTTTCCGCACGCTTTGACTACGTTAAAGTCGAAAAAAAAAAAAAAAAATGGTCAACCATTTGATTTTGGCTTAGTTTTTCTTGGCCAACTGGTCTATTGTTGTTGTAATTACAATTTCGTTATTTTTTTTTGCTGTTTCTGCCTGATTTATTGTATGAACAGCAAAGGTTTTTGTTGCTCCCTCTGTTTGATTCTTTCTATGCTGATTTGCATATTTTGCCTTCTGCTATTTATGTATGTATGTATGAATGTGGCTTAGGGCGTGGGTAGGTGAATGGGCTATGATTTTGGGGCGTGTTTAAGGCATTCAGTTATACCATAGAAGACATATACTCCAGACCCATTGACAACGTTTCCCTAAGTGGTTTGGCACTCTGAACCCGCAGCCAAGTTGATAAAAATTGGTGTTGTGGAATTGGCCGTGGTTTTATTATTTATTTTTAGAGCGAAGCTCTCTTAGGCGCGTTGGGGTAGGAAATTTTTTTAAAAAACGTCAGATCTGTAGCGCGTCAGCCAAACACGTTCGACACCTCTGCGTGTAAGCCGAACGGCTCTCAGCATTTCGAGAGAGAACACACATGAAAAAATTTATTGCTGCTTTGTTTTTCTATCTTTTTCTTGCATCAGATTATCGGCTGCGTTCGTTTTCTTGATTTGATATAGAATTTGATGAATTTTCATTTTTTGCAGTGTAAAGCAACATACGCACACAAGCAAGTGCACACATACAACTACACTTTTTAGGCGCTCATTTTGTGCCGGGCCCTGGAATAGTCTATCTAAAATTTAGATTCTAAATCAGGGCCCGGCACAAAGAGAGCACTAAAAATAGCAAACGTGGATATGTTAAAATGGCAAACTTACGTGCTAGCTGATCCTACCTTTAATAAACCTGGTAGGGTTGATATAATAATGGGAGTAAACGTGTATACCCAAATCCTAAAAAGGGGAATTACAAAGATTGATGGCCTGCTTGGCCAAAATACTCAATTTGGTTGGATTGTCTCGGGATGCACCAAATCAAATCAGAATAAATCTGTAGTATCAACAACAATAGATGTCACAGGTTTTGAACAACGTTGGGAGAGGAAAGGTAAATTTAAAAATAAATATCAAAGAAGCTAACTTCGGCTATGCCAAAGTTTATATACCCTTGCAGTCCTTTGCAATAATATATTTACATTTTGAAATTTCTTTCCTTGCAACTCAATTCATCAACACACAAACAAAGCATTCAAATTATTTCTCTTTTCACTACAAATTTTTAAGCAAAGCACAACACGCATACACATACATACATACGTGTAGCGCTACGTCTGTGTGTGTGTATGCATGTGCTCTGTTTGATTTGCTGATGACGTAGAACGGATTTGTATTGACTGTAACTTGTGTTCTATTTATCCGATCAAATTCAAATTTTGGGATCTGAGATTTTATATCAAATTCTATTATATTGCTAAATTTCATGGGGATACTCCAATTTTTGCAAAATTTTTGTTCCAGAGCTATATGATATAGTAGTCCGATCCCGATGATTTTCATACTTTATCTCACCTGGGTAAAAATAAGCCCCCAAAAAAATTTCATCCCGATAGCTCTTAAGATGGCTGAGTAAAACGCGTACGCACCGACGGACAGACGGACATGGCTATATCGACTCAGCTTCTCATGCTGATCAAGAATATATATACTTTATGGGGTCGGAAACGTCTCCTTCTGTGCGTTACAAACATCTGACCAACTTTATAATACCCTCTGCAAGGGTATAAAAACATGTAGTTGGATGTGTTTTTTTTTTTTTTTTAATTCGTTTATTTGAAATGTGAAAATGTAGTGTAGTAAGTAATAACAAGTTTTTTAACAATTAATAGGACAGGTGGTAACATAGGTTAAATAAGTAGAAATAATAGGACAGAGATAAGGAATGAGAAATTTTGTGTGTTGCCATTGAGAAACCTGCGGAACTGCCTTGCGGTATTGCGTCGCAGGGATAATGGCGGGCATCAGTTATGCCCCTCCAGCGTGACGTTCTCGCTCAAGGAGCCTTAGCTTGCTCATAGTCACGAATGCATAGTTGCACACTGCTGACCACGACCGTTTTGTTCTCATCATGTTTTTTGTCAAATTGGCGACTGTGGGTGTCTCTCCCATTTCCACCGCCAGATTCCGTCGCTCTGCCTGGAACCTTGGGCACTCGAATATGATGTGTTCCGGTGTTTCCGCCACATCTTCTTGACACCATGTGCATTCATTACTGGTTTCGTGTCCGAAACGGTGCAGGTATGTCCTATAACAGCCATGACCACTAAGGAACTGCGTAAGCTCAAAGGTGACTTCGCCATGACGCCTATTTATCCAGGCATCTATATCGGGTATCAGCTTGTGAGTCCACCGGCCTTTTTGTTGAGCTTGCCCATCGATGCTGCCATTCTGCCAGGCTGGCTTCTTTCGCCATTTTAATAATTGTTCGCCTGGTCGTGGGGGTCCATACTTGTCCCTGCCGTTGCTGGAAGATCATTTGCGCCTCTTTTGCCAGTATGTCGAGGGGTGTCATCCCTGCAATGACTAGTGCAGCGTCATCGGAAATGGTCCGGAAGCCACGGCAAACACGCAGAGCTCCAAGACGGTATGTAGAGTCCAGTCCTCTTCTATACGTTTTCCGCTGCATCGCTTCTGCCCATACCGGTGCACCATAAAGTATGGTCGATTTGACAACATTAATAAGCAACATTCTCTGTGCTTGCCGTGGGCCCCTTGCATTCATCATTATGCGGCTCAGTGATCTACATGTTTCTGCTGCCTTTGTATTGACATGTTGCAGATGCTCCTTAAAAGAAAGTCTTGTGTCCAGTAAGACACCAAGGTATCTTATCGATCTGCTCGATTGTATGGTACACGTTTCCAGTTCGATTTTGGCAACTTCCACCGTCTTTCGGCTGCTTACAAGGACAGCCTCTGTTTTGTGGTCCGCTAGTGTCAGCCCTGCATCAGAAAGCCACTGTTTTGCTGCGCCCATGGACACCACCGTTTTCTCCTCCGCCTCACGTAATTGTTTTGCGACGACCACTAGCGCTACATCGTCAGCAAATCCTACGATGTGGCATTCTGGGGGGCAAATTTATGCGCAGTATGCCATCATACATGGCGTTCCACAGAAGCGGGCCAAGTACTGAGCCCTGCGGTACTCCTCCCCTGATTTCATAGGATCGTACTCCATTTCGAGTTTCGTAATTTAATACGCGGTTCCGGAAGTAATCCTCTATGGTGGATACGAGATTCTCCGGTACTTGGAATCTGCCAAGTGCATCAATTATCTTTGTCCAGTTGGCCGTATTAAAAGCGTTTTTAACATCGAGTGTGGTTATGAGGCAGTATTTTTTCCCGCCACCTTTCCACCGTTGCCCTTCAATCGCCTTCTCCGCTATGTCGACTACTGTCGATAGTGCATCCAACGTGGATTTGGCCTTTCTGAATCCAAATTGCATGGGCGAAAGGTCTCCAGCCTGTGAGATGGCGGCTTCCAGCCTTGTGCTGATGATTTTCTCTAGCATTTTGGCCGCAGCGTCAAGCATGCAGAGCGGTCTGTAGCCAGATGGATCTTCAAGGGGCTTGTTCGGCTTCGGAATAAGCACCAGGTTCTGCTTTTTCCAAATTTCGGGAAACGTGCACTCTTTAAAACATTTGGAAAATACATCTGCAAATTTTTCCGGCTGCAAGCGGGCAGCTAACTTGATAGCTTTGTTAGGAATTGCATCGGGGCCAGGGGCTTTGTTGTCTTGCAGGTGCCCTGCTGCCAATAGCACCTCATCTGTAGTTACCGGGCTGTATTCGCTTAATGTGGGACTCTCGTTCCTTGGCAATACCGTTGACGAACTTGGGAACAGCGTCTTAACGATATGCTCCATATGTTGTTCTAACGGTGCTGCTGGCTTTATCGCCTTAAGCTTCTTCATGGCTAGCTTGTATGCCATGCCCCAGATGTCAGTTTCAGCCTCGTTGCACAGGTCCAAAAAAACACTTACGCTTGCTGTCCTTGATTAGCCTGTTGAGTAATCTGCGGCGATCAGCATATTCTTGTTGCAGGCTGGTGAAGTTTCCTTGTCCTCGGGCTCTCTGGTAACATCGCCTCGCCCGCAGGCATCTATTCCTGGCCTCAGCAATTCCAGCATTCCACCAGTAAACAGACCTTTTGTGCCTGCTATGGCTCCTGCGTACGGCCATGCTGCTGTCGCATGCTGCAGTGATAGCGGCCATTAATTTCCTAGATAAATCATTAGCATCTCCTACCATGGCTGGAAAGCATAATGTCGTCGCGAATGTTTCCGGATTAAATGTATCCACCCTATACATTTTTGGTTTGTCCGGTGTAACTGCAGCTGCTGCTGGACTGTCGCCAATAGTGCACATGATTGCTGTATGGTCGCTGGCTGTATAATGGCTGCAAAGCTCCCACTTAGCTGTGTTTAAAATTTGCCTGCTGGTGAAGGTCACGTCGATGACAGAGCCGTAGCCCGCTCTGTTAAATGTGAACTCGCTGCCTGTGTTCAACACTACCAGATCTGTGGTGGCGAATGCTTCGAGTACCGTGCGGCCTTTCGCGTTTGTTGAGCTGCTGCCCCATTCCTCAGACCAAGCATTAAAATCGCCGGCAACAACTACTTTGGTCTTTCCACGCACGTCTGCAGAGAGTTGGTCAAGCACAGCCTCAAATTCACGTATGTTTAGGCTTGGTGCCAAATAGCAACTGTAGAGCCATACGTCATCTATTTTTGCCCGCACAAAACCGTTGTTTCGTTGCACAGACTGGATGAGCAGTGGGTTTTTGCCACAGGTCCAAATAGCCGCTTTGCCAGTTATATCCGCTGCCCACAGGCTGCTAGCCACTACTCTGTATGGCTCACTAAGAATAGCAACATCTACATCCAATTCCCTCACCGTTTGCGCGAGCAAGCTTTGCGCAGCTGCACAATGATTAAGATTCAACTGTATGAACTTAACCATTATAGACAGGTTGGTTGCTCTCCTGTTTTGCCCAGGGGGCACTCTTTGCTACCAGCAATATGGTTTCTGGGGTCGCGATCTATCGCTGCGCAGTTATAACAATTTGGGGCTTCGTTGCATGTCGCTGACTTATGCCCTGTCTGTCCACACTTAAAACACCAGTTTGTCCGATCTATGCTGCTGTTGCATTTAGCGGCAACGTGTCCAAAGTTTAGGCACTTGTAGCACCTTTGTGTGGCTGCTCTCTGTTTAACTTGGCATTTAAACAGGCCAACGACGAAGTCCTTTATCTTCAGGAGAATTGCCGCACTATTCTTTGGCAGGCAAACAACTGCCATCTGGGTTTCGTTAAATGTGGGTCTCAACGCCTTCACCATTATTTGGCTTGGGCCGGTGCCAGTTTCCCTGGTTATAGCAGCAATAATATCTGCTTTTGTTACCAGGCAGTCCAGTTTGCGTAACTCGAGATGTGTTACATCCGTGACTATGCGAATTTTGGTGGTTGTTCCCAGTACACTGCTCAGTTCTTCTTGTAGCTTGTTGCCTTCATCCTTAGTTTTTAACTCCAACAAGAGGTCGCCGTTCTGAGTCTTTCTGGCCCTTGCAACGTTATCTTTAACGCAGCTTAGCCGCCCATCTTCGCGCCTGGTGACCATCCTGAGCATATCCGCATACGAAGTCCCCTCGTCCGCCTTAATTATTATGGCATCAGGCCTGCCTCTGCGCATAGGTGGCTTGCGCTTTGCGCCTACCACTTGCCATTCTGGGCCAGAGTCATCTTTTCCTGCAGATTCTTGCACTGGTGCTATCGCATGCTCTGTGATATGATTTCTCGCCGTGTTTGGCCTAGTTGCGCCGCCTCTTAGTTTGGATGCATACGTCTGCCCGCTGCTACGTTGCTTTTTTGGTGGAGTATTTCTCTGCGCCACTGCGTCTTCTCTTTGCCGCTTCGGGCTGTCAGCATGGCTAACTGTGGCTCCAATTGACTGGGCGTTGGCGGTGACCGGCAAAGTTTGCGTGGCCATCTCAACCTTACATGCTGCTTGGCTTTTGTCACCGCGTAGTTTGTGACAGATGGCAATTTGCAGCTCTATCATCCGCCGTATGTCCTGCATTGTGTTCTGATTTACATGCCGGACCTGCGGCTTACCATCATCCTTCTTCTTGAAAGTATTCTCCAATTGGCAGAGGAGGCTGCCAAGATCATCAAGCTCCGGTATGCCCGATATCACAGTAGGACTTGTTGCCAGAGCCGCGCTGTTTTGGCTGTTTTGCACCTGCAACGGGCGCCCACCTGGCGATGAGACTGGTGACCGCATCATCCTGTTGGACTTTCCGAAAATTGCCTCCACGCCTACTGGGTCACTAGATGCACAGTCCCAGCGTGCTTGATCCATAGACGCTGCAATTTTGTCCATTTATTCAGGCGTTGATAGTAACCCGGCTTGGATTTAAAATCTAACGGCCAAGCAGAAAAGACACTTGAGCGCCCCCTGGCGGATGCAGCCCTGGGCACCGCCCAAAGCCTTTCTGCGTTATGCAACACTGGTCGCTCAGCTGATCAGTGGCGCTTTATGGGGCAACTCTATTGTTTTTATTCGCTGCAACAAGTGTTAATGTGTCCAGGACAGAGAGGGCACTGGATAATAGAGATGATTTCTACGCACCAATACAATGAAGGAGGCAGCGGTGGGCAGACAAAAGGCGCCAAATCCCCCCGGGGGCACCACCAAGATGAAAACTGGTTGAAACAGTCACAAGGCCTATACGCTAGTGGCCCTGGCTATGGCAAGTCGCCGCCACAAGAAAACTGCTTCGGGTGAGTAGTGTGGCACAGAGTCTCTTCCCTGGTTAATATAAACTTGGATTTCTAGGCACCGTCGCGATCAAACTACGGAGCACTTAAAAAGCACTTGTAGTTGGATGTGTGCGCTTGCTTGTGTGCGTAAGTTGCTTTACACTGCGCAAATTGCATGTGACGAAAGCAAGAAAAATGTAAAATGCGATGGAAAACCAATAATTTTGAATTCATATTTTTTTTTTTAAACTCAACTATTTCATTAACTTCTATATTATTTGGATAACTTTTTATCCGAAGGAGATCTTCTAAATGGCTATCAGTTAGACTGTTTCGAATAGAATTTTTTATTAATTTCATTGTGGAAAATGTTGTTTCACAAATATATGTTGTGGTAAACATAGAACATAATTTTAACATTGCCTTTTTGCAAATCGGAAATTTATCTATCGGAAGTTCTCGCCAAAATTCTATTCCACTACTTAGTGGCAGCATCCAGTCAGTTTTCATGACCTGTAATTCCTCCCTAATTTCTTCTGGAATTGAATCAGATTCTGCTTCTATGGGGTTATTAAAAACTGCAATGAGCCAATTGATTTGTTTAAAATCAGAAAATGTTTCCTCTATTTCAGAGGAAAGGGTATTAACTGCCTCTGCGTACTCCTGAATTCGGGAAGGGTTGGGGTACAATGCAACAATTTCTGCAGTTCGCTGAAGGCGGGACAGGTCATTGTTTTTCATTTGAATTTGAAGACCATTAATTTTGCGACTAAATTTATTGATTGCTGCAATTAAATCGGACGGAAGTTTGTTCCGGCCTTGAAGCTGAAGATTTAATTGATTAATGAAAAGGACTATGTCAGTTAGAAACGCCAAGTCTAAAATAAATAATGGGTTTTTTAGAGAAGGTAACAAATCTTTATCTTTTTCTAAATTTTCGCTTTCTAAGAAAGAAATAACTTCATTACGAAGACTGTATAGTCTGTCTAAACTTTGGCCTCGGCTCAGCCACCTAACATCAGTAAAAAGGCAAAGATCCTCGTACTCAGCGCCGAATTCTGAGAGAAAGGATTTAAACTTTCTATGGGTTAGCGAATTATGACCACCTTTAATGCGATTAATAATTTTAATTGCTACACCCATTGCATCCACAACTTGAAAAATTTTTGCAAACAATGCTTGCTGATGGATGAAACAATGGAAAAATGGTTTTTCTCCTATTTTTCTATTGACATGGCCAAGAAATCCTTCATTCTTTCCTTTCATGGTGGCGGCACCATCAGTGCAAATTGAGGACATTTTATATGATAATTGGAATGAAAGTACATGCTTCTCAAAGGCATCAAACGTACTTTTTCCATTTACATGACTGTGAAAAGAATGTAAGTTTAGAAATTCATCGCAAATTTTAAAGTCGTAATCAATAGTCCTAACACAAATAACCATTTGACTAATATTTCTAATATCTAGCTTTCATCCAAACAAATTGAAAAGAAGGCACAGTCCTCTATTCGTCTTTTAGTTTCTGAGTATAAGTATTGGCCTATTTCCTCGGTCCTGCGAGTTATAGTTCGACTTGATAAAGGAGTATCGTTTATTAAACTATAAACGGGGCATTTGTGCCGCCACATGCAGGATGGAGGACGGTACTGAACTAGTTATAGTAGTCCTTTACATATCGCCGGGTAATAGACTTGAGGAAGGTTCTCGTTTACTTGGACAAAATTTTCATAAACTCCCACTGATTTCGGCTGGAGACTTCAATGTCAATTTTGCAGATGAAAAATCTGCGCCGCTGAAAACTTTTCTTTTCAAAGAATTAAATTTAACAATGAGCAGTAATTCTGCAGAATCTACAACAAGATATAACACAACCATAGATGCTGTTTTTTCACGTTTTCTAACCTACATCCAATCACAAACATACATTTCATATTTCAGTTACCATAAACCAATCATTTCCGTGATAGAGTATGGGAACAATTAGGTTCAACGAAAATATTCGGGAAAATATTTAAACGAGCCAAATTTAAACGAAGATAAATAAATATTGCTTTGTAATACTGCGGTGAGCTGAAATATATTATATTTTATCAGAATTATCAGAAAAATACTATTGCTTTCATTTGTTGTTCATGTTCATTCATTTCTGCTATTGTATATGACTGTAGTTCATCGTTTACTCGACGAATTCCTAGAGAGCTTCGCTCTACCCGGGTGTCCTGTGACACCTCATTGGTTTTTTATTTTTATTGAGCTTTATATTTTAGGCACGTTTTTCTTCGCCATAGTTTTTATTCAGAGTGTGACCATATCTTCATTAGAACAAAAGATAAATTGACTTATATACTAGATTCAAGAACAGAAATGGTATTTTTCGGTAACTAGCTTAAATACAAATAATATGATATTTTCTGCGACATAATTCCGCCCCCTAGTGTTGAACCAAGTCTTCAGCACGATCCTTTAGGTTTCTTACTGGCCGACGATAAGTGTTTTTTGTTGTTTTTATGTCTGCTAATCTCACTATTCCATCTTCTCCTCTTGGTGTCATGCATTTTACTACGACGAGTTCACCCTCTTTCAGGTTGTCGCAATTCTTTTCCCATTTCGATCTGTTAACTAAACTTGGGATATATTCCTTAATGAATCGTCTCCAAAAGGCTTCCACTAACATTTGCGTCATCTTTGGATCCGTTAATTTTGCATGGTGCTTGAATTAATCCACTTTGGGCATAATCCTAAGCCGTCATCTGGATCATCCGATTCGAGAATATACGGTCGACTATTTACCGAATGTTCCGCTTCACAAAAAGAGTTCGTCAGTGGGATTACTTTCGACGGATAGTACGGCCTCTAGCTTATTAGCTTTCCCTTTCCCAGCAGCCTCCAAAATTTGGTGAGTTCGCTGGTATAAATTTCCATTCGATTCCTTTTTGTGTTAGTTCTCCGCGCGCTGCTTGCATATCTATTTCCTCTAAAGCTTCTGTTAGTTCTCTTGAGGCGCCTCTAAGATTAGTACCATTATCAGACCATTGTGGTTTGATTTCGCCTCGCCTTGCCATCATTCGACGGATTGCCAAAATGCACGAGTCTGTAGTAAGAGAGTGTGCGATTTCTACATGTATTGCTCTAGATGTTAAGCATGTAAAGAGAACGCCATATCGCTTTCGCAGGCATTTAGTGTACCTGCTGCTGGAGCCCCGTCCATCTTTCGTATAGAACGGGCCGAAATAGTCCATGCCAACGGATGTGAAGGGTTTTTGAAATGTAGAGAACCTCTCCTTGGGTAATAGACCCATTTGCGCCTTAACCGGTTTGGCTTTGCGTCGTATACACCACATACATTCGTTGATAATTCTTTTGATCTTGGTATTCATCTTCGGCATCCAGTACTGCAACTTGAATTTATGTACGACGACTTGTATTCCGGTATGCTGTACTTCGTTGTGAAAATGTTGTACCATCACCTTCGTGAATACTTGATCTCCATCCAACACAATCGGACTTGTCGCGACGACGCCTTCTGCACGCATGATTCGGCTGTTTATGCGTAGAATTTCATCTTCACTCATAGAAAGACAATATTTAGTGAGGCGTAAGATGGCCACATCTTTTTATCCAATCCAAGAAAAGCTGGACCTTGTTGCCATCTGTCTGTGTCAACTTTTATGGGAGAATCCCTTGTTATGATTTCAGCAATGTTCTCCATGGTTGGAACCCAATTCCATTCTGCCCTCTTGGACTTTTCACATATTTCGCTTATTCTGTTGGCTACGAAGTTTGGGAGTCTGTCCAGAAAAATCGTTCATCAAATTTTAGATGTATTTCGTTTTCAATAGTTTCCGCCAGTCTACATCCCATCACAGCTGCGAATGTTTCGAGTTTTGGAATCGTAACATGTTTCAAAGGTGAAACTCGAGCCCTAGATGCTATAAGCATGACGTCATATTTTGTTGCACCTTCTGCACCATTGTAACCTACTCGCACATATGCTGCTGTAGCGTATGCTTTGCTGCTAGCGTCGCAAAAAACGTGTAGTTCGATTTTCGTAGCAATGGATAAATGTTGGGAGTAACATCTTGGTATACTAACATCATGTAGTCTTTTCAATTCGTTTAACCACTCTTGCCACTTTTTGACAGCGTCGCCTTTAATGACATCATTCCATCCAATGCCAAGTTCCCAAATATTACGCATTAAGATCCGACCTTTTATTGTTACTGTTATTGTTATCCCATACCCATGGGATCATATATTGAGTTGACTGCTGCAAGTACCTTTCTTTTTGTGGGCATCCTTGTTCCATTCAATATGTCCTCGCTTATACTGTGCATTGTAGTTGTTGAGAATATAAATATATCTCTTTGTGCGTCCCAAATCATGCCGAGAACCTTTTGAGATATGTCTCCTTTTTCTCCCAATCGAATCCGTGTTAACGGACCATGTAGATGTTCGGGTATTTCCTGTAAGACATCATGATTATTACAAATAAAATTTCGAATTTGAACATGTCCCGCTGCGTGTATTTGAATTACTGCATGAATAATCTCAACAGCTTCGCGAATTGTTGCCTTTGAATCCAGATAGTCGTCGACGTAATGGTTTTCAATGATGGCTTGAGCTGCTTCTGGTGTCTCACTTTTGTGTATCGCCGCATTGTGGTTTTTACAAATTGTGCTATAAACGGTGAGGAGGTTGCTCCGAATATCATTGATGTCATCTGGTAGACTGTTGGTGGTATTTGGGTATTCATATTTCTCCATAAAAAGCATTGTGAGACTGCATCTTCTTCTGCAATTTTTACCTGGTTAAACATTTCTTTAATATCTGCAGCATAGGCTATTGTGTTTAATCTAAATCTTATAAGCACGCCTACGATTGATGCAAGCCAATCCGGCCCAGTTAGTAGATTTTCGTTCAAGGAAGTGCCATTACAAACGGCTGCTGCGTCGAACACTACTCGAACTTTTCCCGGTTTCTTGGGACTAATTACTGCAAAGTGTGGCAGGAACCACAGTTTTGGGGATTGAACCAAGTTGATATTAGTGACTATTTTGGCATAACCATTCTTCAGTAGTTTCTCCACTTCCTTTTGGTATGCTCGCGCTAGTTCACGGTTTCTGTTCAGCTTTCTTTCTAAACATTTTAGTCTTTGCTCTGCCATTTGGCGACTATCGGGGAGTTTCACCATGTCGCTTTTCCAGGGTAAGTTTACCTGATATTGTCCATTTACTCTTATAATAGATGAGGATATCTTGCTAATAGCCAATTTTTCTTCTGTCGATTTAGTTTTGTCCGTTGCTGGTTTACAGACACCAAATCCTTCTATGCTAAATTGGGTTTTAAGCATATCGCCAAGCTGTTCATCATCGAAGTGGCAGCATACGAAATTTGCTTCTCTTAATTTTGCTTTTATAGGACCGTGTATGACCCATCCGAGTTTGGTTTTTGCCATAATCGGACCCCTTGGATCTACATTTAGTATGGTTTGAGTTGTAAGGAGTGTTGCATGTCGTTGTCCAATGAGGAGATGAGGCTGAAGATTCCGAATTGAGTTCAATTTTGCCATTTTTGTATATGGAAATTCTTTCTGTATAGCTTCGTAATCGATTCGTTGAGTTGGTAAGTTCAAATCCTTGATAAGACGTACATTTTGAAGCTTCTGAATTTTGCTATCGCCAGTAATAGCAATATCTGCGATTTCTGAAGTTTCATCATATCTAAAGATTCCCTCAGTCCATCCAAAGCAATATGGTTCAGGTTTCCCAATTATACCGACTTCACGTGCTACATTCATATCCAACATTGTGGTTGTGCTCCCATCGTCGAGAAAAGCCAGAATTTCTTTTTCACCAGTTGGACCACGTAATATAACTGGTAACATTTTAAGAATTGCTGCTTCTTGGACTTCTTGAATGCATCCGCTAATAGCTTGCGGCAAGGATTGTAGATGAGACTGTTTTGCCTTATGTAGTAAGCGATGCTGATATCGTTCACTGAATAGGGATTCCCGGAGAGAAGGAAAATAACCCAGTCTTCATTCGTTGAATTCAAAATATGAACTGATTTTATTTAAAAGCTCTTAAACTCTAAGAACCAACAATTGTTCTTAAAAATACTTATTCTAATGCCCCACGTTTTCGGGGGTTGAAAATTGTTTATATTTCATGCTCAGCGCTGGTTACTTGATACCGCGCCGCTGTTATAATCTTAAGTGTTTTCCACAGAGTGTGGATGCATGTTTTGTTTGGTATTAAGCAATGATTGTCATATGAATTTTATGATTTACTTTTGTTTTTGTTTCGAATTGTATATTTCATTGGTGGATCTGATTTGGTGAAGCCAGTTCAGATGAACACGATGTTTATTCTTAAACATTCTGCAAAGGGCCGCCAAATGCGACGTTTTGGATTTTATTTTTATGGTTAGTTAGTTATCTTATGCAAATTGTTATTAATATTATCATTAGTAAGATAACTATTGTTAAAGAAGCATGACCAGTTACTTGATGAACGTTGAACCTAGTTAATCTGATGTCCCTTTACCATTGTCACTGACTTCCTATTCTTACTAATTCTCCTGTATGTATTACTGAGTTGGCTTCTACTGGTTTTTCTACATTTTGGCATTTTACCCAACAATTTCTGTTTCGGAATATCTACCCACTCCTGATGTGTATTACTGTGCTGACTTCTAGCCTTTTTATAAGATGGAGAATTTAAAAAACCAGAGGGCCGGGGCTAACTTCAACCGCGTCAAAGTTTGTATACCCTTGCAAGTTTATTAGTAACTCTTTTATCTAAGCTAACTGTTTTATCTAAAAAGGGGAATGGTTGCGAAAGAACGGCCTTTAATCTTAGCATAGGATATAACGAACTTTCTAATGAAAGTCACTGTTTTCCACCGATCCTTCCTATGGGAGCTATATGATATAGTTACCCGATCTTTACCAAATTCGTTAACAGATATATTAAACTGACAAATGTTAAATTTGAAAGCAATCGCATTAAAAATAACGAAGTTATTGACAAAAGTCACTGTTTTTAACCGATCGTTCCTATGGGAGCTATTTGATATAGTCACCTGATCTTGATTAAATTTGGCACCGTGGTTTATAGTTACAATAAACTTACTTATATTAAATTTCACGACAATAGCATAAAAAGTAACGAAGTTATTGAGAAAAGTCACTGTTCGTGACTTTGATGTTTGTATGGGAGCTATATGATATAGTGGTCCGATCCGGCTGAATCCGAGATATACAACGCCTGCAGTATATACAAGCCTACCTGCAAAATTTCAGATCTGTAGCTCTTACGGTCTCGGAAGAGTTCGCGTTGATCCAGACGGACGGACGGACGGACATGGCTATTTGAACTCGTCTCGTCGTGCTGATCAAGAATATATATACTTTATATGGTCGGAGATGCTACCTTCTATGCGTTGCACACTTCTGACCAAAATTAATATACCCTTTTTGCAAGGGTATAATAACTACCTTTACTTTTCGACTTGTTCCAATTTGATCTTCGCTCCACCATTTTTAAATATCGCTGATTGCCAAAACTTGATTGGTTATTGTGTTTATTATTAAATTTTGTTCTTTTATAATTATTTTGCCATATCTGCCTTTTTGGTACTAAAGTTTCGGACAATCTGTTACCGGAATCTATTTTGATATTATTTTTTAGATAATCATTATCTAATTGACCCATCGCCTTCTGAATATTCTCATTTTGTACTGGCTCTGGGATATATACTTTTTCTTCCCCAATTTTCACTTAACCTCCAATGTGAGGTCCTGCCGGGGGCCATAAATTTATTTCTTGAGTTTTCCTGTTGTATTTCTTTGGAGTTGTGTTGTTTTTATACCCTTGCAGAGGGTATTATAAAGTTGGTCAGATGTTTGTAACGCACAGAAGGAGACGTTTCCGACCCCATAAAGTATATATATTCTTGATCAGCATGAGAAGCTGAGTCGATATAACCATGTCTGTCTGTCCGTCCGTCTGTGCGTACGCGTTTTACTCAGCCATCTTAAGAGCTATCGGGATGAAATTTTTTTTGGGGGCTTATTTTTACCCAGGTGAGATAAAGTATGAAAATCATCGGGATCGGACTACTATATCATATAGCTCTGGAACAAAAATTTTTGCAAAAATTGGAGTATTCCCATGAAATTTAGCAATATAATAGAATTTGATATAAAATCTCAGATCCCAAAATTGGAATTTGATCGGATAAATAGAACACAAGTTACAGTCAATACAAATCCGTTCTACGTCATCAGCAAATCAAACAGAGCACATGCATACACACACACAGACGTAGCGCTACACGTATGTATGTATGTGTATGCGTGTTGTGCTTTGCTTAAAAATTTGTAGTGAAAAGAGAAATAATTTGAATGCTTTGTTTGTGTGTTGATGAATTGAGTTGCAAGGAAAGAAATTTCAAAATGTAAAAATATTATTGCAAAGGACTGCAAGGGTATATAAACTTTGGCATAGCCGAAGTTAGCTTCTTTGATATTTATTTTTAAATTTACCTTTCCTCTCCCAACGTTGTTCAAAACCTGTGACATCTATTGTTGTTGATACTACAGATTTATTCTGATTTGATTTGGTGCATCCCGAGACAATCCAACCAAATTGAGTATTTTGGCCAAGCAGGCCATCAATCTTTGTAATTCCCCTTTTTAGGATTTGGGTATACACGTTTACTCCCATTATTATATCAACCCTACCAGGTTTATTAAAGGTAGGATTAGCTAGCACGTAAGTTTGCCATTTTAACATATCCACGTTTGCTATTTTTAATGGAAGAGCTTTCATTAACTTTGGCAACACAATTGCCTCAACCTTTAGATGTCCTTTCCAAGGATTTCGCGTCTTTACATCTATTTTTACCTTATATTTTGATTTATTAGTTTTTATTGAGGACACGCCACTTATTTCTGTATATTGTTTAATTTTAGGTAGTTTTAATATATGAGCGGCCTCTTCAGACAAAATGGTGCTCTGTGAACCACAATCAATAAGGGCTCTTAGAGTCTTATATCCTCCATTTACATTTTTTACTTGTATTACAGCTGTGGCCAACAGTGTTGGTTGTGCGGCTACACAAGTATTAACTCTCTCCTGTGTTTCTTCAAAATGGAGTAAGGTATGGTGTTCCTTACTGCACAATGAACAGACCATTTCATTAGTGCACACCTTATTGCTTCAATGGTTCAAGCATCTTATGCAAAGCTGCACTTTTTGGCTGTCTCATACCGTTCAATAGGTGTCAAACCTTTAAACTTATAGCACTTATACGCTTTGTGCCCGGCAATTTTGCAAATCGGACATTTATTTTCGACTTCCGCATAATTTAAAACAGTTTGTAGCGGTTTTTTCTCTTCTTTGCTCATGGCACTTAGCGAGCAATATCTTTGCTCCAAGTATTCCATGACATCAGATAGCATTTGAATTTGCCGTGTTTTTCGAATCTGACTCTCATACAATTGCAGAGCCTCTCTGTCAAATTTCTTTAGTAGGAGTTGTGCGAATATTACGTCAACTTCATCGGACAAATTTGCTTTAATATTAATTAAGTAAACTGACTCATTAACTATGTCAATCACTCCTTTAACACTTTTTGCGGAATCATTGTTGATCATCGGTAAATCAACGATCCGACTTAATTGTTCGGAAAATACCCTCCGATTATTTTCATACCGCTTGGTTAACAGTTCCCAAGCGGCACTATAATTGTCAGCTGAACCTGACAATAGATGGGCTACCATGCTCCTTGCTTCGCCCTTTAACGCGGATTTTAAATAATTGAATTTAAGAGCAGGACTTATATCCTCTCTTTTTCAATCAGTTCCGCAAATAATTCCACAAACAGGTCCCATTCTCTAGGATCTCCAGAAAATGTGGGTACCTGTATTTTCGGCAACACCGGTAGTTCGCCTCTCACGGTTACATTCTCAATCTTACTTTCCTTATTGTTCATTTTCATTTCTAGCATTGACAATGAATTTTGGACGTCGAATTCCAAATCCTCCATAGTATTCTTAAATTTTGCATCACTTGTTTTTTCTTGGCATGCCCGTACCTTCTCCCATAAATAATTTATTTTATTAATATACATTATCCATGTCCCATTGCCTGTTGATTTCAACTCGACTACCTCCAAATATTCCTGAAGCTGTCGGACTCTATCCATAAATATCTCTTGTTTATCACTACCGTTTTCATGACTGGAGGTCGCATTCCCGCGCGACTCTCCTTTGCTATCATCAAACATTTCTGACATATTTGCCTCTGCTTTAACTAACACTGACTTACTAGTGCCTGGTTTTTCTGACTCTCCTGTAGCTATTATTTTGGCAACTATCTTTAAAACCTCTTCATGTACTTTACCCCCTGCTGGAGCAATTTCTCATGGTTAGGCATCCATCGGCTACTAATCACTTTTACTTCCTCAATCTCCTTGTTAGTAATGTTTCTGGGATCTAGTGCTTCCAACTGCCTTAACCTGGTATGCAACTCTACCTGCTTCTCTAACAATTTCGCAGTCTTATTAGTGAACATTTTATCTTGTGCGAATATTAGGATATCGATATAAATATATATTAATAAAAATAGATAGATGTACTTATAACTATCTTAATTTATATCTTATCTGATGATCCTGTTGACACCGTTCGCCACTGTTGTCCGCCAAGTAGAGTTTGCCAAGTATGTTTTCCGATAGTCTGCTGCTGCTTGTCCAGGGCCTATGGGCTCAGGCGGTACCGGTGCCGGTCATCGCACCAGATTTTCTCCTATTAGCAGCCTCTTCTCTGCAACTATCTTGTTGCTCTGCTGCTGTTTGTAGTTGCCGACTTGCAACTACATATACACTTTTAACTTTAACTTTTTTTTTTCGATATTAGGGCTTCGAATATGCCACACATCAATTCTGTAATTATTTTTTTTACCGCCGCCGAAATTATTGCAGTTGCTCGACTAGCCAAACTGCCTTTATTTAACTCGGTCGCACGCACTTTTTATTTATTAAGCAATATTTTGCTTTTTATTTTTTATACTCTGTCTCTTACCACTGGTGGGGGAAAACTGCAGAGTTCCTTTTTCTCGAAGGACCAAAATGAATAGAGATTCCCGGAGAGAAGGAAAATAACCCAGTCTTCATTCGTTGAATTCAAAATATGAACTGATTTTATTTAAAAGCTCTTAAACTCTAAGAACCAACAATTGTTCTTAAAAATACTTATTCTAATGCCCCACGTTTTCGGGGGTTGAAAATTGTTTATATTTCATGCTCAGCGCTGGTTACTTGATACCGCGCCGCTGTTATAATCTCAAGTGTTTTCCACAGAGTGTGGATGCATGTTTTGTTTGGTATTAAGCAATAATTGTCATATGAATTTTATGATTTAATTTTGTTTTTGTTTTGAATTGTATATTTCATTGGTGGATCTGATTTGGTGAAGCCAGTTCAGATGAACACGATGTTTATTCTTAAACATTCACAGTTGTCGATCTTGCATTGCTCACGATTATTGCATTGTCCCTTATGAAATTTTAGACATGTAAAGCAGGCGTTACTTGTGCTTGCGTAATCCCATCGTTTCTTCACCTCTGCCTTTCAAAATTTACTACATTTATCTAGGGAATGCTTGTCTTCATCACAAATGAAACACTTGCTGGATGAGCGAGTTTGTGTAACCTTTTGTGATTGAATTTGTGATCCGAATTTCTTTTTTGCTTCATTATCTACGTTATTGATTGTAATTATCTTCTTGTAGAAACATATATCGTAATACAGTCTCGACTGCTCCTGCGTCCATTCAGCAAATATTACAAAATTACATTCTGCAGCTCTTAATTTTCGAGCGGTTAAAAATGATCCCCATTCTCGGAGAAAACTTTCATCTAGCCGCTCAATTAGGGTTGCAAGCAACTTTTGTGGATCGATGAACTCCAGCGCTGAATTGATATTTTGAACAGAGCAGTTGAGCTCGTGAAAATCTCCAATTTCCTTTACATATTTTATTTCCTGTGCTTTTGCCATCAGTTCGAACGCCACATTTTGTGGAGCTCCGTATATGTTCTCCAAAATGGCTAAAATTTTCGATGGCTCCTTGGCCGACATCAACAAAATGTCAACCTTCTTACGCGCTGCTCCTTTCAGTGACTTGTCCAGACGATATACATCCTCTTCTCCAGAAAACTGACACTCGCTTCCTGATTTTATGAACTGCGTCTTAAAATGTCGCCAAGCCAAATGAGAGCAACCGTCAAATTCCAGATGTTTATTGCCTAAGCTTTGTCTGGCTAACATGGTGATGACGGTGCTTTGCATGTTGTTGTCCCCGTTGGAGATCGATAGAGATTCATTTATCGGGTGGTCTCCATCAGACATTACAGATTTTTGTGAGGAGGTAGACGAACGAATTAGTGCTATAGTAGTGTTCAAAGTATGTTTTTTGCTTACCAAAGCTTCTGCGCGTGCCTCCAGAACTTTCAGCTCTAATGACAGCTGTTGTATTTCATATTCATGCTCTTCGATGACGTCATCAGAAGCGCCCCCAGTTTGGGCTTTGCTTAGCTGTCTTTTTACACAAAGCATCAATATTTCCTTTTTTAAGATTTCGTCTTGAAGTTCCACGTTTTCTACATCGATGGCTTCTATTCCCCTTAGTACTTCCAACTGGTTCATATTTTCGAACTGGTGCTCGGACTGGTTCGCGTTTGATGCTTGTATGGCGTTCCCGCTTGATTTGTTAGAAGTTTTGTACGAAATGGCGTCATAAATTTTTGATGCCATCTCGGTACAGTCTATCCCTTCTTGCGACGAAATTTCTATGACTTGGCGTACTCGTAGCAAAGCGTTTGCGCCCAGCTCTTTCGAGATGCAGTCGATGTGTTCCAGCTTCTTTCTGAAGTCGTAAGGTAAACCCTTGAATTTTCGTAGTTCGGGCTTCACGAAATTATCTCTAACAAATTTTGTATATATGGCGAAATGAACATCGCGCAATTCTTGCGACTTCAACGCCTCCAATTTCTTTTCTACCACTTTTGGCCAACTCCACATTTTTGTTACCTATTGTGGACTGTATAATGATCCGGCTCGAAGGACCAATTTTATGTTGTGGAATTGGCCGTGGTTTTATTATTTATTTTTATTTTTATAGAGCAGGGCCCGGCACCCATATCCCACGAAGTCCTCACACAAAAAATCAAAAGCATGAGGGTGGATTTAGTTTCTCTCAGCATTTTGACGTAAGCAGATCTATGTCGCTTTGTTGAAAGAACACACATGAAAAAATTGATCGCTGCTTTGCTTTCGCTAATTTTTTCTTGCATCAGATTATCGGCTGCGCTTGTTTTCTTGATTTGATATAGAATTTGACGAATTATCATTTTTTGCAGTGTAAGGCAACATACGTACACAAGCAAGTGCACACATACAACTACATTTTTTTAGCGCTCTCTTTGTCCCGGCCCTGTTATAGAGCTTTATATTTTAGGCACGTTTTTCTTCGCCATAGTTTTTCTTCAGAGTGTGACCATCTCTTTATTAGAACAAAAAGATAAATTGACTTATATACTAGATTCAAGAACAGAAATGGTATTTTTCGGTTACTAGCTTAAATACAAATAATATGATATTTTCTGCGACAATTGGCTTCATTACATATTGTGCTGGATGAGGTGTAGGCTACCTGAAAAACGCATGAAAACGTCGTTTTAATATTGTGGAGTTCAATGAACCACAAATATGCAATTCTTAAGAGTGTTATTAAAGCAAATAACACTCCATCAATCTCCATTCCCGAGTTAAATGGCTTTTCAAGACGTTGATCATCGTCGCCGTAGTCAGTCGTCGCTCGTCCTCTTCACCCACACACGACGAGTGAGGCAAATGATGATGATATATTTCTCGACTGTTGCACTTTTCAGTCTCTGTCAGTCGGCCATATCAATTGAATGTGCGGACTATAAGTAGTCCGGACTATAAGTAGTCTGCTAAGGCAGAAACTTGCAAATTGCAATTCATTGTCGCCAGTAGAGACCAGAGAGCAGTTCTCCACTTTGGCAGTTTCGGCTTCGGTTCTTTAGCAATTCGTTCAGTCGGTTTTTTTCGTTTTTTTTTCTTGCCAACAACTTTCATATCTTGACATTTTTATTAAAAATGCAGTTTGCCTTTTTTGCCATCTGAAAAAAGATCCGAACAAAGGGCATATATTGAATTTTATGCCGGTTGCTCGTTAAGCAACTCTTGTTGTTTCGATTGTTGCTTTTGGGCATAATTTCCTACTTAAATGTTAAAATTGCTACACAAAAGTCACAAAAGGCCAACGAAACGAATGACTTAAGCAACGAACTTGATTCGGTTTATTTTTTTTCGAATTGTGAATGTATCTCCATAAGAGTATTCCGTGTAACTACATTAATAACTCAGTTTGCTTACGAATTTTAGGATTTCACTTTGGTAAAAATTACTCAAATTTTGATTAATAACAGTTTTGGATTTAGTCATGTAGAGAACGGGGTTATGGATTTTGCTTCATTTTTTAACTGAAACTTGTTTGGTAAATAGTCACAAAGATGTCTCTTGCCAAATAGGTTAGTGCTTTAAACGTTTATTGGCTTTATGCAAAGCCAGGAAATAGTTATTTTTTTATTTTTCTTAAGAAATGTTTTCCTTTCTATGTCCTATACTGAAAAACTTTGAGGTTTAAATCTAAAACATGGTCAAAACATTACGAAAATAAAAACACATTAAGATATTTAATATGAACTTATTATTACTTACTTGAAAACAATTTTGAAGGATGTGAAGATAATCAGTTAACTAGTGAGAATAGGGACACTTTCGATTTAATTTCCTTAAAAATATAAAATCCCCTATATGAAATCCTTATCTTACACATGAAATAACAATAGCAATATACAAACCGAAAATAGTTTTTTTCTTTAAACATTTTGAGTGTCTGCCTCTCTTCAAAAGTTTATTATTATCCATTGCTGAGAATTGAGAATATTTATGAATGAATACAAAGAAGCATATTATAAATTATACATATGCATAGAAGGATCTATTTATGTATATTCAAAACAAAAGCTCTGAGCCGCCTCCATCCCACCATTCAGCCAACAGCAACGCCATGAACAGTTGAACAACTGTTTTTCTATTCAGATCTTTGTTGCTGTTGTTATTTTATTCAACTTTTGCCTTTCTAAGACCAAGTCTTGGAATTGTGTTGATTGAATGTCTCGGGAAACTGTGACTGTAGGATCGTGTGTTTTTAGTCGGTGAATGTGGCTGGGTCGGATTCGGATTCGAGTCTGATGCCTGAATCAGGGGTTGGGGGTCTGACTATTTTTTTGTTTTTCTCTTCACGATGTCGTGCTGCTATTGTTCGCATTAGTGTTGCATATTAAGTAATAAAACTGTTGTTTTTTTCTACTGAGTTACGGTACTACATCCATACACACACACTCACAAACACATTAAATAACTAACTCAAGGAATGTTGAAATTCAAGGGATTTGGGTTTGGTATTTTCACAATTTCATCATATGTAAATTTCGTATAATTTCATTAGTTCTCTTGCGGGCTTTTCGTTTAAATTGCTTAAGTAAAATCTATTTTTGCTGAAAATTATTTGCTCTAGTTGTTGTAAATGCGATTGACCAAAAGCAAGAGATCAATGTGCCAAGCCCAGGTCTGAGGCGATAAGTAAAGTTTTATTTTTCATATTCGAGTTCTATAAAACTCGTTTTTGCATTTAAGTTGTGCTCGTAATTTGGTTTTATTATTTGCAATATACAATTTTTTTTTTCTATTGGACATACCTCTGAAAAAAAATTCCTCATAATGGAAAAAGAAAAGACACTTTGGTGCCCTATATGAAATAAAGTTTTATTGGAGAATAAAATTTGATTAAAATTTACAAAGTTTGATTAAATTTTACTAAGTTAAAACTAAAACATGAAACATTTTAGAATTACTTCTTTCTATAGAAAGTAGTTTAGCAACTCTAGAGTCCCGATAGTCCTTCAGTACACAATCAAAAATTTACCCATCTCAATAGGGTATAAAAATGGCAAAAAAATTAAATGAAACTCATAACACGAGCAAAGTGTGGGCAAAGTCAACGCTGACAATGCCAAAAGAAACAAAGAAAAAACGCAAAGGAAAAAAAGTGTGAAGCACAAATCAAACATCAAATAAATTGATAGAATATTCAAAATTGAAGAGCTGACATGCCAAAATATGCGCCAGAGTAAAACTACATTCTACTTTCACCTCTACGTTGAACCCAGCACGAGCTGGGGAAAATCAATGAAGGGCCACAAAAGAGCCTGGAATTGGAATGTGGCCTAAAGTAACTTTATGCCGCAACTTAACTTAAAGTCGTGAATTCTGTTTTTTGTGTTTTGTTTTTGGCTGTTAATGTGAATATGGACATTGCCACCCGCACTAAAAAAAACTACATTTTACATCAACTATTGCAAAAAAAAAAACAATTTACACTATTAAACGAAATATTTGTTTCCATTCCCGTGATAGTAGTGACGAAGAATTACTAAAGGTTATAGAAGGTAACAGTAAGCAAGTGAGAGATACGCACACCAATAATCAGAAAAATAGTGATAGTAGTGACGAGGAGTTGTTAAAGGTTATAGGAGGCAAAAGAGAGCAAGTGAAAAAAACACACAAAATGCCAACAACAGAGAAGGTGATGAAAATAGTGCAAGTGGCAGTGCAGACTGCGCTTGATCACCAAGCTGCAGATGCAGTCAGACAACAGTTAAACCACGAAATGGAGTCTTTAAAGACTCAGCTAGAAAGTTTAAAATCAGTCGCACCGGAGGTTGAGAGTGTAAAGAACCATTAGATATTGTTAGATCCTTGCCAGATTTTGACGGCAATCAAAACGAGTACATTTCATGGCGCTCCGCAGCTTCATTCGCATACGAGCTATTTCGACCTTATAGGGGCAGCTCCGCCCACTACCAAGCAGTAGGCATAATCAGGAATAAGGTAAAAGGTGCCGCTAGTTCCACTCTAGCATCGTACAACACTGTAAAAAAAGTCGATGCGATCATAGCTCGACTAGACTTCACCTACGCTGACAAAACGCCTATTCGCGTTATTCAGCAAAAATTGAAACCTTACGACACGGGGAACAATCGCTGTCTCAGTATTATGACGAGGTGGAAAAAACATTGACCCTCCCCACTAATAAAACGATAATGACACACGAGGCAGCGTCAGCGAACGTGCTTAACGAGCAGTTTAGGTCCGATGCGCTACATTCCTTTGTGTCGGGGCTTAAGAAATCCCTCAGGGCAGTAGTACTGCCAGCAAAACCCAAAGATTTACCCACTGCGCTAGCATTAGCGCACGAAGCTGAAAGCCATGACCGCGGGCTACCGAGGAAAAAACTCAGGGCCCCTTTGAACAAAAGAACCAAAATTTTCGAAACAATGCTAATCAGAATAGGGGCTCGGAAAACAGCCAAGGGGCATACATACAAGAAGACTCCCCATTATACTAGGTTCAGGAAAAACCAAGTAATAAAGGGAAGCCACCAGAAAATCCTGGGGCTCAAGCGTTCTCAACACCAGAACCCATGGAGGTTGACTCCTCTTCAAAGTATAGGCAACCAACCAGATATTCGAGAAACAAGTCCACAAATCTGGATTCGAGTCGAAAAAGAATCAACAGGTTCATTTCACGTCTCAGGATCCCCTTGGGGAAGAAGCCTATGATACAAAAGCAGAGGCGAGCGTTCTTTGTGACTCAAGAAAAAACAAAAATCAAGATATCTGCCGCCATCTGATTCATTTGATGCTAATTTATCTCAATGTTGGTATCGGCCTGTTTTAAACCGTGAAAACCTAAAAATCTCAAAATTTTGTTTTTGTTTCTTACATGCCGGAACTGGACGAAGGTCTCTTCAAAAATAAAACACCAAAAAGAACACCTCGAAGCGAATCATGGCGATCATAAACGGATGTCCCCAAAAAGAAAAAATATGATCAGAATCAAAAAAATATACTTTTTTTAATGAAACACGTTCGAAACTTCCGTGGAATTAACTAAAAATTGTGTTTTTTTTATTTGTTTGTTGTCAAATAAGTACTACTTATTTTATTTATTTTATTTATATAATTGTAAAAAAGAATTAATTCTAGATTACAGATGAGTGTGAGAAAGCCAGAGCAACAAAGGCCTTCAGGCTTATGGTTTGTTCATTCTCTTATATTGAGCTTATTTGTTAATTTTAAAAGTTTACTATATTACAGTGGTTGCTTACAGCTGATATTAGGGTGTTAGGAGTAGGATAATTGAGGGAATTGCAAAGATTGATTATGTGCTGACATTGACTTGTGAAGTGCTGTACTGTTAGCCTATTTCCGGTGCAGTATGGGCAATTGGGCGGAGGTGTTTAACTTTTTGGGGTTTGAGCTGAGCTTATCTGATTTTAGTTATTGTCGGTTCTATGTTGTTTGGACTACTGACGGCCAAGAGGGTGGAGAGAGAGTCAGTGCATATTACAAATTTTGCTTTCTTCGTGTTAACTGCAAGTTCCGTTGCACTGAGAATTGCTTCTGCTTCTGCAGTAAAAATTGATGTGTGTTCGGGTGTAACTGCCGTTTTTAGTATTTTGTTATCCTCGGTTACAACGCAGAATGCTGTAGTGTTATTTAATTTTGATGCATCAGTGAAGAGAAAGTTCCAAAGAGTGTGATCGTCTCTGATTTTGTTGTAGCTTTTATTGTATACTTCATTTGGTGTGTTGTCCTTTTTGTGTTTCGCTAGCTCTAACAAAATAGAGTTGCTGTTTATTGTCCACGGTGGGAGTTTTTCTTTGTATTTTTTATTTGGTGAGCAGATTATATTTAGTTCTGCAGCTTTGTTGATTATCATTTCCAGGCTTGAAGGGTTCTTGGTTGGCTTCTTTCTTTTAAGTTGTTTGTTGAGTGTGTCATTTAGTGAAGATCCTTTAGTATTTATAATGTTTTTTATGAGTCTGATAATGCTCAACTGAAACCTAGACATAAGGTCAGGGAGCCCACTTTCTGCAAGCATATTGTTTATGGGAGTAGTGCGAAAGTCGCCCAGTGCGAGTCGGATAGAGGAGTGGCTAACTTTTTTAAATTCGTTTTGGTGGTTTTGCCATAAATGGAGAAGCCATAGTCAATCTTAGCAAGGATAATGGATTTTAAAATATTTATAAGGGATGAGGTATTACTTCTAAGCTTATAATTACTTAAGCATTTAATTATGTTTAGTCTATTATTTAAGGCATTAATTAAAGTTTTTACATGTTCATTCCAACTATACTTATTGTCAAATGTCAGACCTAGAATTTTGAGATGGTTAGTTTTTGGTATGTTAACATTATTAATTGTAATTTCTATGTTTGTGCATTTATGTTTTTTGCATATGTGTAGGTGGGTGGATTTTTCAGCTGATATTTTGGTTCCAGTAGCATCGCACCATTTTTTTATTTTAGAAAAAAGGTTGTTTATTTCAATATTGTAACCGGCGTTGGGCTTAAAAAAGAGGCAAAGATCATCTGCCTAGATAGTATGAGTGAAAAATTTGTTTTCGTTTATAAGCTGGTTTAATTTATTAAAAGCAATTAGAAAAAGTGTGACGGACAACGGAGAACCTTGTGGGATCCCATTTTTAGATTCATTATTTTTGAGAGAGTATTATTAACTTTGACTCGTATTTTTCGGTTTTTGAGATAGCTTCGTACAAAGTTAATTATTTTTGGGCCGAGTTTCCATTCATGTAATTGTTTTAAGATGCACTGTGCACCCACTCTGTCAAAAGCTTTTTCCATATCGATTGAAAGAACAGATATGTGATTTCTTGTGGAAAGATTATTACAAATGTAATTGTCTATTACTAGTAGAGGATCTATGGTAGATTTTTTTTAGTTTGTAAGCGTATTGGTTTTCTTGGTTGAGCATCCACATGATGCGTTTTGAAATTATTTTTTCCAGGATTTTGGAGAAACAGGATAGCAAAGATATAGGACGATAACCATTTAGTAGGTGTTTGGGTTTATTGGGTTTGTTGATTGGTATTATTTGTTTTTTCCATTGTGGGGGATGATGCTAGTGTCTAGTATTTTGTTAAATAGTTGTAGTAGTTTGATAGTAGCAGATGACGGAAATTTTTTTTATTATTTGATAGTTAATATTATCAAACCCAGGAGTGGATCCTTTTAATGTGTTCAGACAAGATTGGAGTTCTGTATTTATTATGGGACTTTCGATGATTTTAGCTCTATTTTTGGGATTGTACAGGATTGGTGTTTGGGCTATGTAGTTATTTTTATTTTGCTTGAATGAATTAGAGAAGTTGGAATCTTGTGAGTAGTCGGACCAGGATTTGCAAAATGCATTGGCTATTGTTTCTGAGTCGCATGTGTTACCCATCTCTGTTTCAATGGTATGTATGTAAGTGTTTCTCCTGATGCCCGTAATGAAAATGCTATTTTTCTAATGTGTTTTACATCGGTCTCTAGTTCAGAGTCTCTTGTCGTATTCATGTCTTCGGGTGTTGTATGTTTTGATATTTTCGGTAATTGCTTTGTCGCTTTGCTTGTGCTATTATTAAGCTTTGGTTTTGCGTAGTCAATGTTAGTGACGGGTGGTTGGGACGATGTATTATAGATTTTTGTTTTTTCTTTAAAGTTGTTTTCTTTTAATGAGGTATTTGGTGAGAACTTCGTCTCAGTTGATTTAGGTGCTACTTGTGGTTGCTTCTGCATATGTTTGTTTGTTAGTGGTGTTTGCGAGAGGTGTTTGTAGAATTTAGTTTTGGCTTCGTACATTGTGCATCTATCGATTGTTTTTATTGATTTCCTGTGCTTCTTTATATTTTGGGCAGTCGCGGTTGCTAGCAGCGTGCTCTCCGGTGCAATTTACACAGTAAGTACGAGTGCAGTTTGTGGGTTGGTGTATAGGAAGACCACATGGATCGCAAATTGTTTTTGCATTGCACCTTTTGGCTGGGAAATTTGGAATATATTTCTTTACCCGTGCAGTGTTCCATGATATTTGTATTTTTTGTGGTAGGGTGTATAAATTGAAAGTCAGCTGAATAACGCCTGTTGGGGTTAGTTTGCCATCTATTTGTTTAGAATATTTATATACATCTACAACTTCTTAAGCCTTAAGTTCCTGTACTATTTCTTCATTTGTGACGTTGTTGAGGTAGGGTGCGTATACTGTGCCTTTGCAGAAATTGAGATTCTTGTGATATTCAGTGCGAATTTTACAAAGACCATGGAGCTCTCTGGCAGCCAAGAATTTTTCTGCAATTGCAACGCTTTCGACAAAGATCAGAAGGTTTCCATCTCGCATTTGGTTAATTTTTAATATTTTGTTGCTGATGATTTTAACAGTTCGCTCGACTGCAAAACATGAGTACGATGAGAGTGGTTTTTCAGTATCCGTAGTTGACATGACAATGTATTTGGGATTTGGCGAGTTAAAAGTTGGGAGCTCTGGGAAGACTTCGAAAAGCGGAGATGGTTTTTTCCTTTTGGTTTTTGGGCTATCGCTAAGCAAGGCAAAGCGATTTGCCCCTTGATTGGTATGCCCAGGGGGCATGGCTATATATTGCTTCTTCTTTTTTTTTTTTTTTTTGGTGTAGTGTAAAGTGTAAAGAATGATAGTTCGAAAGGAAAAGTGCGCTTGAAAGATAATAAACTTTAGAGAGAACTGCGAAAAACTGCGATAACACAACCGATCGTTTCGAGCTTTAGTCGACGACTGTTTTTTTTTTTTCAGTACTACTTATATACTTCAGTATTGAATCAACTTAATGTAAACATTCAAATTTTTTTCGTGGCACCTCGTGCAGCTCGTCCTGAGCCCAAAAATTTGCGGATTTCGTTTTGAATAAACATTCAACTCCTGTGACCTCTTTTAAATTTGTTTTTTCTTGGCTTTTTCCTTTTGAATTTTATGGTTTTGTAGTGGCTTACAAGAGGGTTACAACTTCAAGTCAACAAGCTCGTCAATAAAGTGCCGCTTTGTAAATGTTTTCATAACAGTAAAATCAAAAAGAATGTAAGAGGAAGAAGGCAACAGCAGAAATGAATATGGAATGTCAGATAAGTTGTTCATATTCCAAAGCAAATCAGGTCAAAAGAAGGTTCTATACGAAACCAGAGAATCAGGTTAGCGCAGGCAAAATGCCCTTGCCAATGTGAGCCCTAACCCAACAGTCATTCAGTTCACTTAGTTATCAGTATAATTTGCTCTAGCTTTTATATAAAATATATATAAATTTGAAAGAATTTGTACAGAGCAACAATTTGTTTACCATTTCGAAACAAAGTTTTTGTTAAATCCATTTAATTATTTATGCTGAAAGCTATTCCTACAATGCGGATCCACATATTTGGAATTTTACGACTTTAAAATTAAACAAGTTTAGTGACAAAAGAAAACCCAAAAAGTTCTTCCAATTGAAAACTATTTTGTAGGCCATTTCAGATTCATTTTTAGTGTGTTACCTCAATATAACTCGCAACAGACGGCTTAAATCGGTTCAATAACTGTTTTTGATATTGTTTCTTCATGGCTTAGTCTGGGATTGCATTGACTATGTTCCCTTATATTTTAACAGACTTCTTTAATTCCTCTTCCCTCTTGAATTAATCGTAGAATTAGGCTTAGTGTTAATTTTATTCCAAGGCTTTTGATTAGCGAAAAAGACTTGCTTGAGTTAACCTAACGCTACCAAGTAGACGATCAAGACATCCCTTTAGCTCCAAGTCGATATTCTACTCACCATACCTAACATAAACTTTACAACCTTCTAAACTTTCCAATCTATTCAGATCCTTTTTCTTCTTCTGCTCAATAAACATCTATCCTTTCATGTTTAGCTCTAAGACAGCTAAGGCTTATATTTTTTAATCTGCAGCTCTCTGCCAGGCTCCATCCTGGAAAGAGCATTATATTAATTCAAGTTGATCAAATTTCTTATTTTACAAACACAATTTGATAAAACTAGTCCAGTAAACTGACTTTCCTAAAACCACACGCAAATGATATAAATTTCAGCATCGGTTTAACTTCGCAAATCTAATTTTAGGATAAAATAAAATTAAATGCTTTAAAAACAAATTAAAGTTCAACTGAAGATGTTTCCCTTTCATTCAACATCTTTCATTCAACAATCAACAAAATGCACACTTCAATGTTGAGTTTTTGTAAGTTTTGTGACCTTGTCTTGAGCGGGTCTGGGGTCTATGCGTTACAAACATCTGACCATTTTTATAATACCCTCTGCAAGGGTATAAATATGGTGATCTCCTTATTTGACTTTCTACTATAACCCTTCAGTACAATGAAATTATTTACGAACAAAGACGAAAATGTTGATGTTGGTATATACATATGTATATTTCAATTTAATTTAACACCAATCGGTGCACAATGTTTTTGGTTAACCTGTCTTTAGCTAACACAAATAGATTCGACGGTTTCCTAACACGTGAACACGCAACATATAGTAGCCCATGAGAAAAACATGGATTTTCCAAATGTAAACCACAAATGGACATTGTTTGACCTTGAGATCTATTTGTAGACATGGCGAAAGGTAAACGAATTGGAAACTGTAGCCTTTTGAAGGGTATGGTAGAATCTGATGGTATCATCGGAATACGTGGCAGCAGGACCACTTTTCCTTTAAACTTCCCAGCCAAAATGGTTGCTTCAGGAATGTTTCCGTTGATCTTTTTGATGACCAAAATCGTACCGTTACATAATTGAGGTGGATTCAAATTACGGAGGAGAATAATAGGGGAACCAATCTTTAATCGAAGATTATGTGGTGTAGCTTATTAACACGTTCGTAGATTTACCATAGCAGCGCTATCTATTGATTATTATTATATTTTCCCCACAAAGTTTGTGCTTGCGAGGGATAACATGTCGTCAAAATAATTGCAAACAACTGGTCGAAGGGTCGCCAACTTGACTTATGATATTGTCGGATTGTCATTTTTTGGTTATTTTGGTTGACCTTGTGGCTTAACAGTTTTTCTATTTGTCTATTGAAAGTTTTCAGACATACTAAACACCCAGAGCAATTGGTTTATATGTGTGTTTGTGGTGTAATGTACAGGAATTTCAGTTATTTTAAAATTCAACTGATTTCGATTATTTAGTATTTTGGTCGATATTTGGTTGTTGTTATCGATAAAGTGGTGAGAATCGAAATTTAGGTAACCAGATGAAAAAAGAATGAACTAAGTGGCAACGCCACACAGGTGATCGGTTTGTTTTGCATTGCAAACAAATAATTAGCAACAAATTAAAATTGCGACTATAATTTGAGATTTAAACTATCCTATCTCTCAAGTTAGATCGAAATGCACATGGTGGGCGAATTTTATTATAATCGGTTAAGTGGCTTAGGAGTCCATTGAGGACAAACATACCTATATATTAAGATAAGAAGATTAAGAAGACGTATGAATGTATGTGCTTTAGAGGAAACAACAAATATAACAGCATACACATGGCAAATGCATGATAAAAAGAAAGTGAAAGAAACGTCGTAAAGTTGTGCGACAACTTTGAGTTTGAGCTCAGAAAATTTTTAACAGGTTGACTGACTGTCTGCCCCGATGGCTGCCAACTGTCAACTGCTGACTGACTGACTTCTCTATATAAAATTTTCAAATTGTCACAGCATATAAACATACTTTAATTACACGTATTTACAATATACGCAAATGTTTAATACTCTATGGAAACGCTACAATCACTCATTTGAAATTAAACAGTCCGTTAAAGAGGCCTGTCTTAGGAATTTGTCAGAAGCAGGTTACATATGTATAAATAATCTAGAAAATAATTTAATAAAATTTCGAATTTTTTGCACGATATTCACTATAAATATGCCATTAGAAGCATAACATGTTATTTATGAAATAATATTCATTTCGAAATGTCTAAAACAGCCTAGTGTTATGAAAACTTGGGTCAAACTTAGCCTAAAAATTAAGTAAATAAAAAACACATGGTATATCCAGATTTCTTTAAACATCGTATTCGTATTCGTATAACTTGGATCAAATTCTTGTTTGGTCTTTTAGAAGTATTTGAGTCAAATAAAGTTACAAAGCCTGTTGATATACATTTTGAAAGGTACAACCCTTTTTTTGAATTCGAACTCTTATGATAAACTTGAAGTGTACATCTATTTAAGTTCCAGCTAACACATTTGGTTGGCTTCGGTATTTCATTTCATTCATTGGGTTTTCACGTAAATTGTGCACAGTGATGAGAAAAATGCCCAATGACATGTTGTCCAAAACTCGATTTGCACATTATTTCAGTGAAAAGAAATTATTTCCGCTTAACTTAACTGCAGTTTGTTGCTCCAATAGGAAAACAAGTTTTAATGGCTATACAAAAACAAAAAAAAAAACTTTGAAGAAAATTGGGTTGAACTAACAATACCCTATACTCTTAATTTTTGACTATAATCAGTAACGAAAATAACAAAAAAAACTTTGAAAAACTGCCGCGGTTCCCAACACTAGAAAAGTTTCTATGGGCTGTGGCGGTGCTGCCAGATTTCGTGAGCGCTGCCATTGAGCCGGGGCAAGATAGACATCTGGCAACCCTTTCACTTGTGAACGTGGAGGTTTGGTATGCGTAAAATTGATAAAAATGTCTTTAAAAAAAGATGCCTCTGGATCCGTGAGTTTAATGGGCTACGCCAAAGTGAAGTCCATTAATAAAAATCCGGCGAACAAATCGTCGCCCAAGAGCAACGCGCCAACAATTTCACAGATGGAATACACCGTAGAAAAGATCATTGGAAAACGCTTTTGGAATGGGCGCCCACAACTACTGATCAAGTGGGTTGGTTATCCCGAGGAGGAGAGCACTTGGGAGCCCCAAGAGAATATGGGCAAATGCATTGAACTTCTCACGGATTTTGAGGCGGAATTGCACAAAAAAGAAATGAAGCAGGAGACAACAATCAAAACCGATCACCTTGAAGCTTCACCTGCCTCGGCAAACAAACAAATTAAAAAGAAGTCATCTTCCAAACTGTACACTAATATGCTCATGGAAATAGACAAACTCCAAATAAAACCTAGTTCTGCGCCATTAAAGCATAAACCAAAACAAGAAGTTAAACCATCTCCAGAAATGACCAATAGAACTTCAAATGTCTTAACACCAGTAAAACCTAAAGCAAAACAAGAAGTTAAAATACTCCCAGAAATGAAGAGAAAATCCTTCGAATCGTTATCGCCATTGCAGCGTAAACCAAAACAAGAAGTAAAAGTATCCCCCGAAGTGACCAGTAAAGCTTCAAATATCTCAACACCATTAAAATCTAAAGGAAAACAAGAAATTGAACTGTCGCCAGATATGGTCAATAAAAGTTGTAAAATCTTATCACCATTAAATCCAAAACCAAAACGAAAACTATCTTCCTATGAGCATAAATCATTTTTAGACCTGAGCAGTGACTCAAGTGATAGTGATGACACGATCCCCCTGAAGCAAGTTATAGAGAAGCAATCCCGTTTAAAGCAATTCCCTTTAAAGCAATCCCCTTTAAAGCAATCCCCTGTTAAGCAATCCCCAGCATATGGAGCTTCCAGCCCTTCTTTGAATGCTGTTTCAAAATATAATAGTCTGGAGTTCATTAAAGAGCAGGCTCGTAAATGGAGGAGCAAGAAGGGTAAACAACATCAAAAGCTACGCGATACGCCTATATCGCGGCCGAATAAACCTATGAAGCCAAGAAATCTGGATAATTCCATTGAAATTGTAATGAAGCGTGTAAGCATCCTTATCTGTCTACTATATTTGCGCATTAATTAATGTATTTAATAAATCAGTTGCACTGTGACACCGATAATAGGCAGGAGAATCTGCCTAGCACTCCCACCACACCGAAACGTGAGCCAAATTTAGACGACAACTATTACATAACTCGGAGCGGCAACAAAAGAGAACCATGGAGTGTTTCAACGCGAACGAGAAGATCTCCATATGGCCTCGCTCGTGGCCGTCCCTTGGACAAGGTGATACACCATTTTAAAATGGGCGAGATGGTCTTTCTTTTTGTCAATTGGCAAGGAATGAGTGTTACGGATGCTATTCTCCTCGACAACCTTATTGACGTTTATCCACAGCAGATTATAGAATACATGGAGACAATTAAAATTGTCACGTGTTGATGGTGAGTTAGTAAATCTTTCTGCCGTACCCATAACCTTAAACGCCAACTTCCGTTCAAAGAATGGCTGCATCATAACTTTACAGATCGACGCTCGCGATATTTTTGGTGGTGGTGGTGATGATGATGTTGATATGGGCCATGAGCCATGAAAACTTTTGCCTTCAGGGAAATAGCAATCCGATTTCATCCGGTGCTATTGCACCTGCATTTACCACTCTTCTTTGCCACATTAATCACATTGATAATGCAAAAGTTTGCCATATGACAAATTGTTATTTTTGTTTTTGCCTCTTTGGTTACTTAGAGAAGGAAATTTATGTTCGTATACCAAAAGATTTATGTAGAGAACACTCTTCTATTCTCTCTGTCTTTGTTTTGTAGATTTCATGCTCAAGATCAAGTCGAAAATTATGAGACTCCAAGTACACGTGTTGTCGGATTTAAAGTTGGAGGCTGGTAGGGTCTTATCTAGTGGCATCTGATGGCAGCTTTCCAGCAGTACAGACGCCTTCGCTTTGAACCATGCGGCTTCAAATGTGTCTCCATCTTTCTATCCATGACAAGCTTATTTCGTGGGCTGCTTCAGTTCATTGAACTAACCAAAATTTTTTGCATGCGAAGACTTCAAAATGTGTTTGTCTCTTTCGCGAATTAAGCAAATAAAAACATAACTCTCTGACTAACCATTGCGATATGTTTGGATATGTGTGATCTATGCATATCTTGCTTCCATATACAACCTTCAATCAAACGAGAAACGACGAGAAACCCAACCCAAAGAGTATGCTTGGCACCAATGGCCAGCTAGACAGGCATGCCTTGTTGCTAGCTTGGCTGGACTGGCTTGATCGAGTGGCTAATGTGTACATATTTTGCGCAATTTTCAATGTCATTTGTAAATATTTTTCTTGCTTTTTTCCACTGATTGCATTTGGTTTTTTGTATTTTGTATTTTCTTGTAACAATTTGCCAACAAATCATACAGCAATTTTTTACGATTTGTAATTCGATTTGTAACTAACCGAAAAATTTGACTAAAGTTGGCATTATTGCTTAACTGAAGGTCAAAATTCAAATTGTACAAGGAAAAAATACGGCAGAAAGTTCAATAACTTTAAATTTTTAATCTAAACAAAGTTTAGTTTTCCATAGTTAATTTAGCTTTGTACTCGGTTCATTGCTCTGGTTATATCTCATTCTGAAATCAATTCAACAATTACCTTCTTTTTTTTTAGCTGGTTTCTATTTTCGGCAAACATTTGGAGTTGAGTTATTATCTATTAAACCAGATAGAAGGAAAGCAATTTTCATCTTGTGTTGACTTTTAATTCTCTGCTCCATAATTTAATCAATTTGAGTATAAGAACTCAGGTTCTTTGTGTGATTATGACCGATTATTGCTTGCCAATTTGGTTTTCTTATACTTTGTTTCTTAGATGAAGGTATAGTTATTTTGTTAAGAGTTTGAACAAAAGTGCAGCAAATTTACAGTTAAACGATTAAAGTTATTTTTAGGGGTACAACTTTTGTTCCATTTTCCTGAAATCCTATTGAGGAAAGTCTCTTTAATCATCTTTATACTATAAAAAGTCTCTCAGTTCTGTTTTGTTTCAGTTAAAAGGACTTTGAAATGTTGTAAACCATTTTTTCAATATTTTGTTTACAAATTGAGAACGATGTTGTACTTATGTTTGACTACAATAGTCAATCCATTAGTTAAGAGTATTTGTGCTCTTATTATGCACATGAAACTTTAAGGCCAATAAATTGTAATTTCTTGGTTCTCATGGTTTAGTTAAGAATCAATGCTTCTAGTGATTGTGATTTACTTTTACTTAACTCAATGTAAAATGAGTTTCAAATTATATCAAATTTAGCTAGAAACATTTTACAATCATTTGAAATAACAATTGTTAAAAATCATGCGCTAAATGGAAATTAAGATGGTCTCATATTCTTTTAGTTAACTTTAGTATAAGCCCATTTAATGGGGCGTTGATTTACTTATGTGTATATTGATCTGGTTGCTGTAATTTTCTCAAACAACAAGTCTTGCAAGTTGGGTATTCAATAAAAATATATATAAATTGTTTACGCAACATTTATTATCGACGAGACAGACGTCCATTAATGGCTATGAAAATGTTTCGACATATTGAAAGAAGAGAAAATAATGTGGCTTGAAAATAAATTTGCATTTAATTATTTGGTGTCCGTCTTGAGTTCGGTTAGTTGGATGGCTGGTTATTACAACAACAACTACATCATATACATACATATATGCGATAATTTTCTCGCTCTTTTGACCATTTTTGGTAGTTGATGTAATTACGCCCAAGGCAATGCAAGGCAAAAGGCAACCTCATTTATGACGCTTTGCATATGCTAGACAACAAATCAAACATTTTTCGTGTATGTATGTAAGTTGTTGTTGGTGTTGTTGTAATGCAATTTGTTTAACGCTTCGCTTATTACCAAAAACAGTATTTGTAGTTAGTTGTTTTGCATTTGTGTTTGTATTTTTTTTTTTTTTTTTTTTGTGTTTTGTACCTTGTCGTGTGGGCCAGACAAGAAAACATCAAGTCATATGTAAGTATATGCAGATCTGAGGCCAGGTAAAACCCGAAATGATTGTCGACCTCGTGTAGATCTCTCAATCTCTCTCTCTCTCTGTTTATTTGAGTCTCCTTTGGCGAATGCTGGACCATCATATGATATACAATTTCCACAGCATCATGATGAACTTTTTTATTATATTTTGTTTTCCTCGTTTTTTTTTTTGGTCGGTTTCAGTGGGGGCGTTTTCCCACTTTGCTTTTGTTGGCTTTATTTATTATGATTGCTTGACAGTTTAATATATTTACCTATAGTTGTTTGTTTGGTCGGCACGAGTCCACCAATGTTATATAGATACAATATATTGTTACTTATTTGTTATCTCAGTTGTTGTTTGTTGTTGGGTGCCTGCGGGTTAGAGGTTATTGGAACAGCAATTATATGTTGTTAATGGTGCTAGTGTTGCTGCTGGCTCTGCAGTTGTAGTTGTTGTAGCTGCTGATGCAAGTAGTTCACCATGATTTAGTTTATGAGGCCATATCCATATACAAAGTGTATCATATATATATATATCTTTCTAATTGAATCTTCAAGTGTTAGAGTAATAACCATATCCAAATATCAATAGCTAATACTAAATAGTTAAGTACATGTTTAATGCAAAAACTTATGCTAGTTATTTTAGCTAGTCATTAATCAACCGGAATCCAAGTTTAACCTTGATCTATTGATAGTGATTTCTCTTCTGGTTATTCCCACATTTATTTAAAAGTCACTTCCACGCACAAATTCACATAAACCGTAATATCAATTTCGGTCTTTTGACCTTGCTTTGTTTTGTTTTGTTTTAGTCCAGAACCTGATATATGTAGTTATGATTGTATTACTTTATTTTATGTATTCACACCATTAAACAAAACTCTGATAATTTTCAACTAACTAATTTTGTGTTGTTTCGAGTTTTACTTTTTTAATTATTTTATACGAGCAAACATTAAAACTGTTTTTATTCATTTTCGTCTCTTTCGTTTCAGGTATGAAAATTCTCATCGTACACAAAACAAAAGCAATCTGCTGAAGTTCAGGGTCAAAAACGCAAAGTGAACTCTTTGTGAATGAATAAATCATAATATATTTTTAAAATTAGTTTTTTATAACGACATTTCTTAATGTAACATACATAAGATAATGCATATAACAATATAACAATTATAATATTTTGGTTTAGGTTGAAAAGACTTTAAAATTTGTTCTAATTGAAAGTTTCAAGTTTTTATTTAAATATTAACTTCCATTATATCGTTTACGATCTTTTTTTTTTTTTTGTTGTATAGGGGGGAAAGCATTGAAAGCCGAAAAGTGTGGGACTTGGTATCGACCTTGGTTAGGGGTCACCTCACCGCACTAAAACCTACCCTACTTCCGTATCCCTCTCGCGGAACCAACGCTGAAGTTATTACTTCACGAGGGGTAGATGGCATGAAAGCCTCATCTAGATACTCATCTAGAGTTTGAATTCTGGTTGCGCTGACGTTCAGCGCGACGCAGGGACTGTATGATCACCGCAGCTAAGTGGCTAACTGCGAGCCAATTGTTTTGCGAGCTAAGTAAGATATCCATCAAGTCATGGGGTACGAATGGCCTCCCAATGCCCTGGCTTAGCTCTTCCCGTTCAGCAGTGAAACGCGGACAGACAAAAAAGACATGCTCTGCGTCCTCAATCGGCCCCGTACAATATGTGCAGTGGGGGTCAGATTCGTGTTTAAATCTATGCAAATATGATTTAAAACACCCGTGTTCCGTTAGGAGTTGCGTCAAATAAAAATCTGTTTGGCCGACTCACCCATTCCCGCACATTAGGTATAAGGCGGTTTGTCCAGCGTCCGTGGGAGGAATGGCGCCAGCGGTCCTGCCATGTGCGAATGGACACCTCTCTTTTTTGAGCTGCTGTACTGTTGCTTCTGGCCTCTAATGCAACAATATCAAGTGGCAACATACCTGATATAACTAAGGTAGCATCTTCGGATACAGTTCGGAACGCACATATGACTCGTAACGCACAAGCTCTGTATTGCGATCTGCAGGCGCGGCTGTATGACTGCATCGCCATCGCTGGAGCCCATATCTTTGCTGCATATAGAATTACGGATCGTACCACTGTGGTGATGAGCCATCTGCTTTTCTGTCGAGGGCCACCGTGATTGGACATTATCCTTGCTAAGGCTGCCCTTGCTGCTTTGTCGGCTACATGTTGCAGGTGGTGCTTATATGTTAGCCTATGGTCGACCATCACCCCGAGATATCTTATTGCCGGCTTGGAGCGGATGACGCATCCTGCAACATGAATGATTGCAGTCTCCACACGTTTCCTGCTGCTGATTAATACGGCCTCTGTCTTGTGTGCAGCCAGAGACAGAGAATTCCTTTGCATCCAGGATACAATTGATTGCACGGCGTCGTTGGTCCTGGCCTCTGCTTCTCCCAGCTCCTTTGCCACTGTGACCACTGCTATGTCGTCTGCGAATCCAATGATCTTCGTCCTTTGTGGCATGTCCAGACGAAGCACTGCGTCATACATGACGTTCCATAGGGTTGGACCAAGCACCGAGCCTTGTGGGAATCCGCCTGTTATTTTGTATTCCTGTTGCCCTCTGTCCGTGTCGTACATCAGGATCCGGTCTACGAAATAACTGCGAATCATTGCAACCAGGTACTCTGGTGCAGCTAAACGCTGCAGTGACTCAATTATGCACTTCCAGCTCACTGAGTTGAATGCGTTTCGTACATCCAGAGTGGTGATAAGGCAATACTCTTTGCCTCCTCCTTTCCATCGCTGGCCCTCTATGGCTTTTTTAGCTATTTCGGTGGCGGTATGTATTGCGTCGACCGTACTACGCTTCTTCCGGAAGCCAAACTGGTGCTCCGAAAGTGCATTCCGAGCGTCGATGTGGGCTTCTAATCTGTTGCGAATGATCGATTCGAATACCTTTCCCAGCACATCTATCATGCAGAGCGGCCTGTACGCTGAAGGGTCGTCCGATTTCCCTCCTTTTGGGAGTAGTATCTGCCTTTTCCATCTTGCTGGAAAGACTCCTTGGCACAGACAGGAGTTGAATACATCGGCCAGTTTCGAGGGCTGATTCATTGCGATGAGCTTAATGATCCCAGCAGGAAATCCATCAGGGCCAGGCGATTTGTTGCTTTTGATCCGCTTGGCAGCCAGCACAATTTCTTCATTACTAATAAGCCGGGATTAGTCTCTTGTTGGGCTCCTGCAACTGGAGGCTGCAATATTGGCCGCTCTGAGAATAGCGTTTTTACGATGTTTGCGAGTAGCACTCCTTCTGTGGGGGATGGGCGTTTGGCAAGTTTGCCCATTACCAAGTTGTACGCCGCTCCGAAGGGTTGATCATCGGCATCCGCGCAGAGCTTCTTCCAACAGTCAGCCTTGCTCTGCTTTATGGCTCTATTTAGCAGTGCGCGCCGCGTCTTATAAGCGTCCAGTAGCCTTTGGAACGAGGGACTCCCTCTGGCCCGCTGCTGTTTGCGTCTAGCTTTAAGGCATTCTTTTCGCGCTTCTGCAATTTCATGGCTCCACCAATGCACTGGTTTGCGTCTGCTTCCACCTTGGCCCTTGCGGATCATTGACGCATCACAGGCTTCGCTGATGGCAGAACATAGCCTTTTTACGTGGGTTTCTGCATCCCCTGCACTCCTCTGCTGTGCGTTGTTCATCATGAACAAGAATGCATCCTCGCTTAGGGTTTCTTGTGACCATAACGAGAACTTAGACCGTGCCAAGCGCATTGTTTGGCCACCACACTCGAATATTATTGCACTGTGGTCACTGTGCGTATATACGTCGGAGACTATCCATGTAGTATTCCGGGCCAGGCTCATGCTTGCAAAAGTAACGTCGATTATAGAGTTACGCTCTGCTCTGCTGAATGTTTGTGTGTTGCCGATGTTCAGTAAACTCATGTTCAGCGAGGCGAAGGAGTCCAGCAGGATTCTTCCTCTTGCCGTGGCTCTGACGCTTCCCCACTCCATCGCCCATGCGTTAAAGTCGCCGGCAATGATCACTGGCGGTGATCTTCTGGCGTCTGGTCACTGTGCTGTACTGCCACGCCCCAATTTGTCTACACCATTGCAGTGCATTGAACGCATTAAGTTTCCTTTTTTCTTGGGTTTTCTCTCCGTTTTTCCTCAAACCGTTTTTTTTTTCATTTTCTTGTTTATCTTTTGATTTTCCTGATAGCTCTTTCGCATTCGTTTTACTTTCGCCTGGCCAACTAGTTGCAATTGTGTCATTCCGTCCAGTTGTGTTTTATGGCTTCCAACTTGCCGACCACCAGTCAGTCATTAGCTGCGGCGGCGGTGGCGGTGGCGGAGTCATCGCCTCTCATGCAGAACTTGGGTGTTGGAAGAGTTGATTTCTTTTGACAATTTGGCAGCGGTTATAAATCATAAACTAAATCAGCAGTAGAGCAGTGCCGAAGACAAAAAATATATGTAAATTTTGGCAAAAAGAAAATGTTGACTGTAGAAAACGGAACTGCTTGGAGACACCAAATCGTCAGTAGTTATGGCCAGGGCCCAAGCGACCACCAGGTGCCATTTAGCCAAAGGGCCGAAAGTACTGCAAAATTATGAAATTGAGTAATTATGGGCAAAAGTATGTTAACCAACAATATGGTTGAGGGAAAATCGTACTTAAAAGTTATGTGGTTCAACAAGACAACATGATACTTATCATATATTAGACTGGCCAACATAATTTTGCTTTATGTAGTCGAGTTCTGTTAACTTTAGATGCCTACAATATGTGTATAGCTTTTTATTTTACACAAGTTTTCTATATAAAAATTGCGCTTTGATTCACATATACTTATGTATATGTACAGACACACAAACAATACATATGGTTTTTAATATTTGCCTTTAGATAGAATTGAATTAGGGTTTTTATATACAATCGAGTCTTGATAATTCGAAATATTGAGGTTTAGCTCGATTTAGCTTACTACTTAGCTTAGTTCTTAATTAGTCAGCATTTCATTGACTTTTATATAAATTATCATCGATGAGTGGAAAGTTTGCTGTTTCTTAGAACGAAAAAGAAATTCCCACAAAAATGAATACCCTAATAAAGCAATTGGGGGATACCTAAATAGTAACTTAGAACCCGCATAAAATCCATATGATTCATGGATTTGGATGCCGTGTTTGTAGTCCATCATCGTGACTCATAATTGGACCACAAAAAAAAAGGATTTAGCTGTTAGATGTCCAATAAATGGGGGACAACCCGCTGAGTTGCAACAAGCATTGGTTGTTTTTTTGCCGGCCCGAGAGCCTATTGGTAGGTCAGTGACATAACAAGCACAAATATTTTGAAAAGACAAAGGAAAATTCGACTCAACTGAACTTTACTATATGTAAGCTATGTGGGGCCCTACCCTAACTCGGGTCGAAGTCAATCGAGTGTGGCGAAAAAAAGTCTTGAGAATCCTTGACCCAATTGACTGAAACTGTCTGTCCTTCTCTCTTACTATAGTTGTTGGCATTTCCGTTTTGTTGCAAAGTGCAAATAGCTAGGCATAAAACAAAAATTTAAGTTCGCTTTTTTTTTGCCATCCACTCAATTTCGTGTCCTTAAAGTTGTTTTATTTTCGTTGTTGTTGTTTGGTTCAGCCGAAAATTACAATTTGCAATGTGACGCCCCGTTTTTTTGTTAAGATGGAATTTTTCATTTCAAAAACTGAAACTCTTACTCTTAAGTATTTATATTTCACGGTAAATTTGCGTGCGGTTTTAGTTTTTTTTTTTTTAGGTTGTTGATTTTGCTATTGGTAATTGTCAATTGCCCCTTTCTTTATATATTTTTGCGGCTGCTGTTAAATTACAAATTTCTGGTTAGGCAATCGAGTTAAGCTTACCATTAACCCACATTGTGGGTTGGAAATATAGATGGGAAACATTGTACAACATACCGGAAAGGCAACAAAGGCCATTGAGTGTTTGCATAGGAGTAACTTCAATAATACCAATTTCTCTTAAAGCCTTTCTCTCTAGTTAATTGAGTGGAGACAAACTGCAAATCTATGCCAAACGTAATCCTCTTAGTTAACTCTGCAGTTTGAATTCGACGTCAATATTATATAGCAGGAAGTCACAGGCTTTAACTATGGCTTTTTTGATTAATATTATAAGAAAATTAATTAAAACTTTAGTATATTAAGGCAATAGAAACAATGGTTTTTTAATAATATGTCTTAAAAGGCCATTACAGTACAGTTACATTTCATTATTTTCTTAATATATTTCGCAATCATTTACATAGTCTTACATAAATCAACACGAATAAAAATTTGCCAACTTTTATGCAATCGGTTAAATATAAAAAAGAGAAATAAGTCTACTACTATATACATAAATTACGGATTTGATAACTGTTTCTCCCAAAAACACAAATACAAACAAATTTCTATATACATTGTAATTTTCCGCATATTTGGTTTTTGTTTCGTTTTTGTTTTTGGGGTGATAAAACGAATGGCCAAAAGTCCAATGAAAGACAACCCAAGCAAATTTGCCATGATCTAATATTAGGAACGACTAGAAAATACTCTCTAAAGTAGTTTCTAATGTTTACTCAATGAACTGGCATGAGTCTTCGTGTGACTTTGATAGATGCTGATTAAGAGCTTGAAGACACCAAATATACCCTTTGTCAAAGTTAGTAAAGGGTATGGAACATGTTTCCGCACGCTTTGACTACGTTAAAGTCGAAAAAAAAAAAAAAAATGGTCAACCATTTGATTTTGGCTTAGTTTTTCTTGGCCAACTGGTCTATTGTTGTTGTAATTACAATTTCGTTATTTTTTTTTGCTGTTTCTGCCTGATTTATTGTATGAACAGCAAAGGTTTTTGTTGCTCCCTCTGTTTGATTCTTTCTATGCTGATTTGCATATTTTGCCTTCTGCTATTTATGTATGTATGTATGAATGTGGCTTAGGGCGTGGGTAGGTGAATGGGCTATGATTTTGGGGCGTGTTTAAGGCATTCAGTTATACCATAGAAGACATATACTCCAGACCCATTGACAACGTTTCCCTAAGTGGTTTGGCACTCTGAACCCGCAGCCAAGTTGATAAAAATTGGTGTTGTGGAATTGGCCGTGGTTTTATTATTTATTTTTAGAGCGAAGCTCTCTTAGGCGCGTTGGGGTAGGAAATTTTTTAAAAAACGTCAGATCTGTAGCGCGTCAGCCAAACACGTTCGACACCTCTGCGTGTAAGCCGAACGGCTCTCAGCATTTCGAGAGAGAACACACATGAAAAAATTTATTGCTGCTTTGTTTTTCTATCTTTTTCTTGCATCAGATTATCGGCTGCGTTCGTTTTCTTGATTTGATATAGAATTTGATGAATTTTCATTTTTTGCAGTGTAAAGCAACATACGCACACAAGCAAGTGCACACATACAACTACACTTTTTAGGCGCTCATTTGTGCCGGGCCCTGGAATAGTCTATCTAAAATTTAGATTCTAAATCAGGGCCCGGCACAAAGAGAGCACTAAAAATAGCAAACGTGGATATGTTAAAATGGCAAACTTACGTGCTAGCTGATCCTACCTTTAATAAACCTGGTAGGGTTGATATAATAATGGGAGTAAACGTGTATACCCAAATCCTAAAAAGGGGAATTACAAAGATTGATGGCCTGCTTGGCCAAAATACTCAATTTGGTTGGATTGTCTCGGGATGCACCAAATCAAATCAGAATAAATCTGTAGTATCAACAACAATAGATGTCACAGGTTTTGAACAACGTTGGGAGAGGAAAGGTAAATTTAAAAATAAATATCAAAGAAGCTAACTTCGGCTATGCCAAAGTTTATATACCCTTGCAGTCCTTTGCAATAATATATTTACATTTTGAAATTTCTTTCCTTGCAACTCAATTCATCAACACACAAACAAAGCATTCAAATTATTTCTCTTTTCACTACAAATTTTTAAGCAAAGCACAACACGCATACACATACATACATACGTGTAGCGCTACGTCTGTGTGTGTGTATGCATGTGCTCTGTTTGATTTGCTGATGACGTAGAACGGATTTGTATTGACTGTAACTTGTGTTCTATTTATCCGATCAAATTCAAATTTTGGGATCTGAGATTTTATATCAAATTCTATTATATTGCTAAATTTCATGGGGATACTCCAATTTTTGCAAAAATTTTTGTTCCAGAGCTATATGATATAGTAGTCCGATCCCGATGATTTTCATACTTTATCTCACCTGGGTAAAAATAAGCCCCCCAAAAAAATTTCATCCCGATAGCTCTTAAGATGGCTGAGTAAAACGCGTACGCACCGACGGACAGACGGACATGGCTATATCGACTCAGCTTCTCATGCTGATCAAGAATATATATACTTTATGGGGTCGGAAACGTCTCCTTCTGTGCGTTACAAACATCTGACCAACTTTATAATACCCTCTGCAAGGGTATAAAAACATGTAGTTGGATGTGTTTTTTTTTTTTTAATTCGTTTATTTGAAATGTGAAAATGTAGTGTAGTAAGTAATAACAAGTTTTTTAACAATTAATAGGACAGGTGGTAACATAGGTTAAATAAGTAGAAATAATAGGACAGAGATAAGGAATGAGAAATTTTGTGTGTTGCCATTGAGAAACCTGCGGAACTGCCTTGCGGTATTGCGTCGCAGGGATAATGGCGGGCATCAGTTATGCCCCTCCAGCGTGACGTTCTCGCTCAAGGAGCCTTAGCTTGCTCATAGTCACGAATGCATAGTTGCACACTGCTGACCACGACCGTTTTGTTCTCATCATGTTTTTTGTCAAATTGGCGACTGTGGGTGTCTCTCCCATTTCCACCGCCAGATTCCGTCGCTCTGCCTGGAACCTTGGGCACTCGAATATGATGTGTTCCGGTGTTTCCGCCACATCTTCTTGACACCATGTGCATTCATTACTGGTTTCGTGTCCGAAACGGTGCAGGTATGTCCTATAACAGCCATGACCACTAAGGAACTGCGTAAGCTCAAAGGTGACTTCGCCATGACGCCTATTTATCCAGGCATCTATATCGGGTATCAGCTTGTGAGTCCACCGGCCTTTTGTTGAGCTTGCCCATCGATGCTGCCATTCTGCCAGGCTGGCTTCTTTCGCCATTTTAATAATTGTTCGCCTGGTCGTGGGGGTCCATACTTGTCCCTGCCGTTGCTGGAAGATCATTTGCGCCTCTTTTGCCAGTATGTCGAGGGGTGTCATCCCTGCAATGACTAGTGCAGCGTCATCGGAAATGGTCCGGAAGCCACGGCAAACACGCAGAGCTCCAAGACGGTATGTAGAGTCCAGTCCTCTTCTATACGTTTTCCGCTGCATCGCTTCTGCCCATACCGGTGCACCATAAAGTATGGTCGATTTGACAACATTAATAAGCAACATTCTCTGTGCTTGCCGTGGGCCCCTTGCATTCATCATTATGCGGCTCAGTGATCTACATGTTTCTGCTGCCTTTGTATTGACATGTTGCAGATGCTCCTTAAAAGAAAGTCTTGTGTCCAGTAAGACACCAAGGTATCTTATCGATCTGCTCGATTGTATGGTACACGTTTCCAGTTCGATTTTGGCAACTTCCACCGTCTTTCGGCTGCTTACAAGGACAGCCTCTGTTTTGTGGTCCGCTAGTGTCAGCCCTGCATCAGAAAGCCACTGTTTTGCTGCGCCCATGGACACCACCGTTTTCTCCTCCGCCTCACGTAATTGTTTTGCGACGACCACTAGCGCTACATCGTCAGCAAATCCTACGATGTGGCATTCTGGGGGCAAATTTATGCGCAGTATGCCATCATACATGGCGTTCCACAGAAGCGGGCCAAGTACTGAGCCCTGCGGTACTCCTCCCCTGATTTCATAGGATCGTACTCCATTTCGAGTTTCGTAATTTAATACGCGGTTCCGGAAGTAATCCTCTATGGTGGATACGAGATTCTCCGGTACTTGGAATCTGCCAAGTGCATCAATTATCTTTGTCCAGTTGGCCGTATTAAAAGCGTTTTTAACATCGAGTGTGGTTATGAGGCAGTATTTTTTCCCGCCACCTTTCCACCGTTGCCCTTCAATCGCCTTCTCCGCTATGTCGACTACTGTCGATAGTGCATCCAACGTGGATTTGGCCTTTCTGAATCCAAATTGCATGGGCGAAAGGTCTCCAGCCTGTGAGATGGCGGCTTCCAGCCTTGTGCTGATGATTTTCTCTAGCATTTTGGCCGCAGCGTCAAGCATGCAGAGCGGTCTGTAGCCAGATGGATCTTCAAGGGGCTTGTTCGGCTTCGGAATAAGCACCAGGTTCTGCTTTTTCCAAATTTCGGGAAACGTGCACTCTTTAAAACATTTGGAAAATACATCTGCAAATTTTTCCGGCTGCAAGCGGGCAGCTAACTTGATAGCTTTGTTAGGAATTGCATCGGGGCCAGGGGCTTTGTTGTCTTGCAGGTGCCCTGCTGCCAATAGCACCTCATCTGTAGTTACCGGGCTGTATTCGCTTAATGTGGGACTCTCGTTCCTTGGCAATACCGTTGACGAACTTGGGAACAGCGTCTTAACGATATGCTCCATATGTTGTTCTAACGGTGCTGCTGGCTTTATCGCCTTAAGCTTCTTCATGGCTAGCTTGTATGCCATGCCCCAGATGTCAGTTTCAGCCTCGTTGCACAGGTCCAAAAAACACTTACGCTTGCTGTCCTTGATTAGCCTGTTGAGTAATCTGCGGCGATCAGCATATTCTTGTTGCAGGCTGGTGAAGTTTCCTTGTCCTCGGGCTCTCTGGTAACATCGCCTCGCCCGCAGGCATCTATTCCTGGCCTCAGCAATTCCAGCATTCCACCAGTAAACAGACCTTTTGTGCCTGCTATGGCTCCTGCGTACGGCCATGCTGCTGTCGCATGCTGCAGTGATAGCGGCCATTAATTTCCTAGATAAATCATTAGCATCTCCTACCATGGCTGGAAAGCATAATGTCGTCGCGAATGTTTCCGGATTAAATGTATCCACCCTATACATTTTTGGTTTGTCCGGTGTAACTGCAGCTGCTGCTGGACTGTCGCCAATAGTGCACATGATTGCTGTATGGTCGCTGGCTGTATAATGGCTGCAAAGCTCCCACTTAGCTGTGTTTAAAATTTGCCTGCTGGTGAAGGTCACGTCGATGACAGAGCCGTAGCCCGCTCTGTTAAATGTGAACTCGCTGCCTGTGTTCAACACTACCAGATCTGTGGTGGCGAATGCTTCGAGTACCGTGCGGCCTTTCGCGTTTGTTGAGCTGCTGCCCCATTCCTCAGACCAAGCATTAAAATCGCCGGCAACAACTACTTTGGTCTTTCCACGCACGTCTGCAGAGAGTTGGTCAAGCACAGCCTCAAATTCACGTATGTTTAGGCTTGGTGCCAAATAGCAACTGTAGAGCCATACGTCATCTATTTTTGCCCGCACAAAACCGTTGTTTCGTTGCACAGACTGGATGAGCAGTGGGTTTTTGCCACAGGTCCAAATAGCCGCTTTGCCAGTTATATCCGCTGCCCACAGGCTGCTAGCCACTACTCTGTATGGCTCACTAAGAATAGCAACATCTACATCCAATTCCCTCACCGTTTGCGCGAGCAAGCTTTGCGCAGCTGCACAATGATTAAGATTCAACTGTATGAACTTAACCATTATAGACAGGTTGGTTGCTCTCCTGTTTTGCCCAGGGGGCACTCTTTGCTACCAGCAATATGGTTTCTGGGGTCGCGATCTATCGCTGCGCAGTTATAACAATTTGGGGCTTCGTTGCATGTCGCTGACTTATGCCCTGTCTGTCCACACTTAAAACACCAGTTTGTCCGATCTATGCTGCTGTTGCATTTAGCGGCAACGTGTCCAAAGTTTAGGCACTTGTAGCACCTTTGTGTGGCTGCTCTCTGTTTAACTTGGCATTTAAACAGGCCAACGACGAAGTCCTTTATCTTCAGGAGAATTGCCGCACTATTCTTTGGCAGGCAAACAACTGCCATCTGGGTTTCGTTAAATGTGGGTCTCAACGCCTTCACCATTATTTGGCTTGGGCCGGTGCCAGTTTCCCTGGTTATAGCAGCAATAATATCTGCTTTTGTTACCAGGCAGTCCAGTTTGCGTAACTCGAGATGTGTTACATCCGTGACTATGCGAATTTTGGTGGTTGTTCCCAGTACACTGCTCAGTTCTTCTTGTAGCTTGTTGCCTTCATCCTTAGTTTTTAACTCCAACAAGAGGTCGCCGTTCTGAGTCTTTCTGGCCCTTGCAACGTTATCTTTAACGCAGCTTAGCCGCCCATCTTCGCGCCTGGTGACCATCCTGAGCATATCCGCATACGAAGTCCCCTCGTCCGCCTTAATTATTATGGCATCAGGCCTGCCTCTGCGCATAGGTGGCTTGCGCTTTGCGCCTACCACTTGCCATTCTGGGCCAGAGTCATCTTTTCCTGCAGATTCTTGCACTGGTGCTATCGCATGCTCTGTGATATGATTTCTCGCCGTGTTTGGCCTAGTTGCGCCGCCTCTTAGTTTGGATGCATACGTCTGCCCGCTGCTACGTTGCTTTTTTGGTGGAGTATTTCTCTGCGCCACTGCGTCTTCTCTTTGCAGCTTCGGGCTGTCAGCATGGCTAACTGTGGCTCCAATTGACTGGGCGTTGGCGGTGACCGGCAAAGTTTGCGTGGCCATCTCAACCTTACATGCTGCTTGGCTTTTGTCACCGCGCAGTTTGTGACAGATGGCAATTTGCAGCTCTATCATCCGCCGTATGTCCTGCATTGTGTTCTGATTTACATGCCGGACCTGCGGCTTACCATCATCCTTCTTCTTGAAAGTATTCTCCAATTGGCAGAGGAGGCTGCCAAGATCATCAAGCTCCGGTATGCCCGATATCACAGTAGGATTTGTTGCCAGAGCCGCGCTGTTTTGGCTGTTTTGCACCTGCAACGGGCGCCCACCTGGCGATGAGACTGGTGACCGCATCATCCTGTTGGACTTTCCGAAAATTGCCTCCACGCCTACTGGGTCACTAGATGCACAGTCCCAGCGTGCTTGATCCATAGACGCTGCAATTTTGTCCATTTATTCAGGCGTTGATAGTAACCCGGCTTGGATTTAAAATCTAACGGCCAAGCAGAAAAGACACTTGAGCGCCCCCTGGCGGATGCAGCCCTGGGCACCGCCCAAAGCCTTTCTGCGTTATGCAACACTGGTCGCTCAGCTGATCAGTGGCGCTTTATGGGGCAACTCTATTGTTTTTATTCGCTGCAACAAGTGTTAATGTGTCCAGGACAGAGAGGGCACTGGATAATAGAGATGATTTCTACGCACCAATACAATGAAGGAGGCAGCGGTGGGCAGACAAAAGGCGCCAAATCCCCCCCCGGGGGCACCACCAAGATGAAAACTGGTTGAAACAGTCACAAGGCCTATACGCTAGTGGCCCTGGCTATGGCAAGTCGCCGCCACAAGAAAACTGCTTCGGGTGAGTAGTGTGGCACAGAGTCTCTTCCCTGGTTAATATAAACTTGGATTTCTAGGCACCGTCGCGATCAAACTACGGAGCACTTAAAAAGCACTTGTAGTTGGATGTGTGCGCTTGCTTGTGTGCGTAAGTTGCTTTACACTGCGCAAATTGCATGTGACGAAAGCAAGAAAAATGTAAAATGCGATGGAAAACCAATAATTTTGAATTCATATTTTTTTTTTAAACTCAACTATTTCATTAACTTCTATATTATTTGGATAACTTTTTATCCGAAGGAGATCTTCTAAATGGCTATCAGTTAGACTGTTTCGAATAGAATTTTTTATTAATTTCATTGTGGAAAATGTTGTTTCACAAATATATGTTGTGGTAAACATAGAACATAATTTTAACATTGCCTTTTTGCAAATCGGAAATTTATCTATCGGAAGTTCTCGCCAAAATTCTATTCCACTACTTAGTGGCAGCATCCAGTCAGTTTTCATGACCTGTAATTCCTCCCTAATTTCTTCTGGAATTGAATCAGATTCTGCTTCTATGGGGTTATTAAAAACTGCAATGAGCCAATTGATTTGTTTAAAATCAGAAAATGTTTCCTCTATTTCAGAGGAAAGGGTATTAACTGCCTCTGCGTACTCCTGAATTCGGGAAGGGTTGGGGTACAATGCAACAATTTCTGCAGTTCGCTGAAGGCGGGACAGGTCATTGTTTTTCATTTGAATTTGAAGACCATTAATTTTGCGACTAAATTTATTGATTGCTGCAATTAAATCGGACGGAAGTTTGTTCCGGCCTTGAAGCTGAAGATTTAATTGATTAATGAAAAGGACTATGTCAGTTAGAAACGCCAAGTCTAAAATAAATAATGGATTTTTTAGAGAAGGTAACAAATCTTTATCTTTTTCTAAATTTTCGCTTTCTAAGAAAGAAATAACTTCATTACGAAGACTGTATAGTCTGTCTAAACTTTGGCCTCGGCTCAGCCACCTAACATCAGTAAAAAGGCAAAGATCCTCGTACTCAGCGCCGAATTCTGAGAGAAAGGATTTAAACTTTCTATGGGTTAGCGAATTATGACCACCTTTAATGCGATTAATAATTTTAATTGCTACACCCATTGCATCCACAACTTGAAAAATTTTTGCAAACAATGCTTGCTGATGGATGAAACAATGGAAAAATGGTTTTTCTCCTATTTTTCTATTGACATGGCCAAGAAATCCTTCATTCTTTCCTTTCATGGTGGCGGCACCATCAGTGCAAATTGAGGACATTTTATATGATAATTGGAATGAAAGTACATGCTTCTCAAAGGCATCAAACGTACTTTTTCCATTTACATGACTGTGAAAAGAATGTAAGTTTAGAAATTCATCGCAAATTTTAAAGTCGTAATCAATAGTCCTAACACAAATAACCATTTGACTAATATTTCTAATATCTAGCTTTCATCCAAACAAATTGAAAAGAAGGCACAGTCCTCTATTCGTCTTTTAGTTTCTGAGTATAAGTATTGGCCTATTTCCTCGGTCCTGCGAGTTATAGTTCGACTTGATAAAGGAGTATCGTTTATTAAACTATAAACGGGGCATTTGTGCCGCCACATGCAGGATGGAGGACGGTACTGAACTAGTTATAGTAGTCCTTTACATATCGCCGGGTAATAGACTTGAGGAAGGTTCTCGTTTACTTGGACAAAATTTTCATAAACTCCCACTGATTTCGGCTGGAGACTTCAATGTCAATTTTGCAGATGAAAAATCTGCGCCGCTGAAAACTTTTCTTTTCAAAGAATTAAATTTAACAATGAGCAGTAATTCTGCAGAATCTACAACAAGATATAACACAACCATAGATGCTGTTTTTTCACGTTTTCTAACCTACATCCAATCACAAACATACATTTCATATTTCAGTTACCATAAACCAATCATTTCCGTGATAGAGTATGGGAACAATTAGGTTCAACGAAAATATTCGGGAAAATATTTAAACGAGCCAAATTTAAACGAAGATAAATAAATATTGCTTTGTAATACTGCGGTGAGCTGAAATATATTATATTTTATCAGAATTATCAGAAAAATACTATTGCTTTCATTTGTTGTTCATGTTCATTCATTTCTGCTATTGTATATGACTGTAGTTCATCGTTTACTCGACGAATTCCTAGAGAGCTTCGCTCTACCCGGGTGTCCTGTGACACCTCATTGGTTTTTTATTTTTATAGAGCTTTATATTTTAGGCACGTTTTTCTTCGCCATAGTTTTTATTCAGAGTGTGACCATATCTTCATTAGAACAAAAAGATAAATTGACTTATATACTAGATTCAAGAACAGAAATGGTATTTTTCGGTAACTAGCTTAAATACAAATAATATGATATTTTCTGCGACATAATTCCGCCCCCTAGTGTTGAACCAAGTCTTCAGCACGATCCTTTAGGTTTCTTACTGGCCGACGATAAGTGTTTTTTGTTGTTTTTATGTCTGCTAATCTCACTATTCCATCTTCTCCTCTTGGTGTCATGCATTTTACTACGACGAGTTCACCCTCTTTCAGGTTGTCGCAATTCTTTTCCCATTTCGATCTGTTAACTAAACTTGGGATATATTCCTTAATGAATCGTCTCCAAAAGGCTTCCACTAACATTTGCGTCATCTTTGGATCCGTTAATTTTGCATGGTGCTTGAATTAATCCACTTTGGGCATAATCCTAAGCCGTCATCTGGATCATCCGATTCGAGAATATACGGTCGACTATTTACCGAATGTTCCGCTTCACAAAAAAGAGTTCGTCAGTGGGATTACTTTCGACGGATAGTACGGCCTCTAGCTTATTAGCTTTCCCTTTCCCAGCAGCCTCCAAAATTTGGTGAGTTCGCTGGTATAAATTTCCATTCGATTCCTTTTTGTGTTAGTTCTCCGCGCGCTGCTTGCATATCTATTTCCTCTAAAGCTTCTGTTAGTTCTCTTGAGGCGCCTCTAAGATTAGTACCATTATCAGACCATTGTGGTTTGATTTCGCCTCGCCTTGCCATCATTCGACGGATTGCCAAAATGCACGAGTCTGTAGTAAGAGAGTGTGCGATTTCTACATGTATTGCTCTAGATGTTAAGCATGTAAAGAGAACGCCATATCGCTTTCGCAGGCATTTAGTGTACCTGCTGCTGGAGCCCCGTCCATCTTTCGTATAGAACGGGCCGAAATAGTCCATGCCAACGGATGTGAAGGGTTTTTGAAATGTAGAGAACCTCTCCTTGGGTAATAGACCCATTTGCGCCTTAACCGGTTTGGCTTTGCGTCGTATACACCACATACATTCGTTGATAATTCTTTTGATCTTGGTATTCATCTTCGGCATCCAGTACTGCAACTTGAATTTATGTACGACGACTTGTATTCCGGTATGCTGTACTTCGTTGTGAAAATGTTGTACCATCACCTTCGTGAATACTTGATCTCCATCCAACACAATCGGACTTGTCGCGACGACGCCTTCTGCACGCATGATTCGGCTGTTTATGCGTAGAATTTCATCTTCACTCATAGAAAGACAATATTTAGTGAGGCGTAAGATGGCCACATCTTTTTATCCAATCCAAGAAAAGCTGGACCTTGTTGCCATCTGTCTGTGTCAACTTTTATGGGAGAATCCCTTGTTATGATTTCAGCAATGTTCTCCATGGTTGGAACCCAATTCCATTCTGCCCTCTTGGACTTTTCACATATTTCGCTTATTCTGTTGGCTACGAAGTTTGGGAGTCTGTCCAGAAAAATCGTTCATCAAATTTTAGATGTATTTCGTTTTCAATAGTTTCCGCCAGTCTACATCCCATCACAGCTGCGAATGTTTCGAGTTTTGGAATCGTAACATGTTTCAAAGGTGAAACTCGAGCCCTAGATGCTATAAGCATGACGTCATATTTTGTTGCACCTTCTGCACCATTGTAACCTACTCGCACATATGCTGCTGTAGCGTATGCTTTGCTGCTAGCGTCGCAAAAAACGTGTAGTTCGATTTTCGTAGCAATGGATAAATGTTGGGAGTAACATCTTGGTATACTAACATCATGTAGTCTTTTCAAATCGTTTAACCACTCTTGCCACTTTTTGACAGTGTCGCCTTTAATGACATCATTCCATCCAATGCCAAGTTCCCAAATATTACGCATTACGATCCGACCTTTTATTGTTACTAGGGTCACCATCCCCATGGGATCATATATTGAGTTGACTGCTGCAAGTACCTTTCTTTTTGTGGGCATCCTTGTTCCATTCAATATGTCCTCGCTTATACTGTGCATTGTAGTTGTTGAGAATATAAATGTATCTCTTTGTGCGTCCCAAATCATGCCGAGAACCTTTTGAGATATGTCTCCTTTTTCTCCCAATCGAATCCGTGTTAACGGACCATGTAGATCTTCGGGTATTTCCTGTAAGACATCATGATTATTACAAATAAAATTTCGAATTTGAAAATGTCCCGCTGCGTGTATTTCAATTACTGCATGAATTATCTCAACAGCTTCGCGTATTGTTGCCTTTGAATCCAGATAGTCGTCGACGTAATGGTTTTCAATGATGGCTTGAGCTGCTTCTGGTGTCTCACTTTTGTGTATCGCCGCATTGTGGTTTTTTACAAATTGTGCTATAAACGGTGAGGAGGTTGCTCCGAATATCATTGATGTCATCTGGTAGACTGTTGGTGGTATTTGGGTATTCATATTTCTCCATAAAAAGCATTGTGAGACTGCATCTTCTTCTACAATTTTTACCTGGTTAAACATTTCTTTAATATCTGCAGCATAGGCTATTGTGTTTAATCTAAATCTTATAAGCACGCCTACGATTGATGCGAGCCAATCCGGCCCAGTTAGTAGATTTTCGTTCAAGGAAGTGCCATTACAAACGGCTGCTGCGTCGAACACTACTCGAACTTTTCCCGGTTTCTTGGGACTAATTACTGCAAAGTGTGGCAGGAACCACAGTTTTGGGGATTGAACCAAGTTGATATTAGTGACTATTTTGGCATAACCATTCTTCAGTAGTTTCTCCACTTCCTTTTGGTATGCTCGCGCTAGTTCACGGTTTCTGTTCAGCTTTCTTTCTAAGCATTTTAGTCTTTGCTCTGCCATTTGGCGACTATCGGGGAGTTTCACCATGTCGCTTTTCCAGGGTAAGTTTACCTGATATTGTCCATTTACTCTTATAATAGATGAGGATATCTTGCTAATAGCCAATTTTTCTTCTGTCGATTTAGTTTTGTCCGTTGCTGGTTTACAGACACCAAATCCTTCTATGCTAAATTGGGTTTTAAGCATATCGCCAAGCTGTTCATCTTCGAAGTGGCAGCATACGAAATTTGCTTCTCTTAATTTTGCTTTTATAGGACCGTGTATGACCCATCCGAATTTGGTTTTTGCCATAATCGGACCCCTTGGATCTACATTTAGTATGGTTTGAGTTGTAAGGAGTGTTGCATGTCGTTGTCCAATGAGGAGATGAGGCTGAAGATTCCGAATTGAGTTCAATTTTGCCATTTTTGTATATGGAAATTCTTTCTGTATAGCTTCGTAATCGATTCGTTGAGTTGGTAAGTTCAAATCCTTGATAAGACGTACATTTTGAAGCTTCTGAATTTTGCTATCGCCAGTAATAGCAATATCTGCGATTTCTGAAGTTTCATCATATCTAAAGATTCCCTCAGTCCATCCAAAGCAATATGGTTCAGGTTTCCCAATTATACCGACTTCACGTGCTACATTCATATCCAACATTGTGGTTGTGCTCCCATCGTCGAGAAAAGCCAGAATTTCTTTTTCACCAGTTGGACCACGTAATATAACTGGTAACATTTTAAGAATTGCTGCTTCTTGGACTTCTTGAATGCATCCGCTAATAGCTTGCGGCAAGGATTGTAGATGAGACTGTTTTGCCTTATGTAGTAAGCGATGCTGATATCGTTCACTGAATAGGGATTCCCGGAGAGAAGGAAAATAACCCAGTCTTCATTCGTTGAATTCAAAATATGAACTGATTTTATTTAAAAGCTCTTAAACTCTAAGAACCAACAATTGTTCTTAAAAATACTTATTCTAATGCCCCACGTTTTCGGGGGTTGAAAATTGTTTATATTTCATGCTCAGCGCTGGTTACTTGATACCGCGCCGCTGTTATAATCTTAAGTGTTTTCCACAGAGTGTGGATGCATGTTTTGTTTGGTATTAAGCAATGATTGTCATATGAATTTTATGATTTACTTTTGTTTTTGTTTCGAATTGTATATTTCATTGGTGGATCTGATTTGGTGAAGCCAGTTCAGATGAACACGATGTTTATTCTTAAACATTCTGCAAAGGGCCGCCAAATGCGACGTTTTGGATTTTATTTTTATGGTTAGTTAGTTATCTTATGCAAATTGTTATTAATATTATCATTAGTAAGATAACTATTGTTAAAGAAGCATGACCAGTTACTTGATGAACGTTGAACCTAGTTAATCTGATGTCCCTTTACCATTGTCACTGACTTCCTATTCTTACTAATTCTCCTGTATGTATTACTGAGTTGGCTTCTACTGGTTTTAATAATATTTGACATATTACCTAACGATTTCTGTTTCGGGATATCTACCCACTCCTGATGTGTATTACTGTGCTGATTTCTAGCCTTTTTATAAGATGGAGAATTTAAAAAACCAGAGGGCCGGGGCTAACTTCAACCGCGTCAAAGTTTGTATACCCTTGCAAGTTTATTAGTAACTCTTTAATCTAAGCTAACTGTTTTATCTAAAAAGGGGAATGGTTGCGAAAGAACGGCCTTTAATCTTAGCATAGGATATAACGAACTTTCTGATGAAAGTCACTGTTTTCCACCGATCCTTCCTATGGGAGCTATATGATATAGTTACCCGATCTTTACCAAATTCGTTAACAGATATATTAAACTGACAAATGTTAAATTTGAAAGCAATCGCATTAAAAATAACGAAGTTATTGACAAAAGTCACTGTTTTTAACCGATCGTTCCTATGGGAGCTATTTGATATAGTCACCTGATCTTGATTAAATTTGGCACCGTGGTTTATAGTTACAATAAACTTACTTATATTAAATTTCACGACAATAGCTTAAAAAGTAAGGAAGTTATTGAGAAAAGTCACTGTTCGTGACTTTGTCGTTTGTATGGGAGCTATATGATATAGTCACCCGATCTTGATCAAATTTGGCACAATTATTAATAAGAACACAAAACTGACCAATACCAAGTCCAAGTATATACAAGCCTACGGTCTTGGAGGAGTTCGCATCGATCCAGACGGACGGACGGACGGACGGACATGGTTATTTGAACTCGTCTCGTCGTGCTGATCAAGAATATATATACTTTATATGGTCGGAGATGCTACCTTCTATGCGTTGCACACTTCTGACCAAAATTAATATACCCTTTTTGCAAGGGTATAATAACTACCTTCACTTTTTGAATTGTTCCAATGTGATCTTCGCTCCACCGTTTTTAAATGTCGCTGATTGCTAAAATATGATTGGTTATTCTGTTTATTATTAAATTTTGTTCTTTTATAATTATTTTGCCATATCTGCCTTTTTGGTACTATAGTTTCTAACAATTTGTTACCGGAATCTATTTTGATATTATTTTTTAGATAATCATTATCTAATTGACCCATCGCCTTCTGAATATTCTCATTTTGTACTGGCTCTGGGATATATACCTTTTCTTCCCCAATTTTCACTTTACCTCCAATGTGAGGTCCTGCCGGGGGCCATAAATTTATTTCTTGAGTTTTCCTGTTGTATTTCTTTGGAGTTGTATTGTTTTTATTTTTAAATTTACCTTTCCTCTCCCAACGTTGTTCAAAACCTGTGACATCTATTGTTGTTGATACTACAGATTTATTCTGATTTGATTTGGTGCATCCCGAGACAATCCAACCAAATTGAGTATTTTGGCCAAGCAGGCCATCAATCTTTGTAATTCCCCTTTTTAGGATTTGGGTATACACGTTTACTCCCATTATTATATCAACCCTACCAGGTTTATTAAAGGTAGGATCAGCTAGCACGTAAGTTTGCCATTTTAACATATCCACGTTTGCTATTTTTAATGGAAGAGCTTTCATTAACTTTGGCAACACAATTGCCTCAACCTTTAGATGTCCTTTCCAAGGATTTCGCGTCTTTACATCTATTTTTACCTTATATTTTGATTTATTAGTTTTTATTGAGGACACGCCACTTATTTCTGTATATTGTTTAATTTTAGGTAGTTTTAATATATGAGCGGCCTCTTCAGATAAAATGGTGCTCTGTGAACCACAATCAATAAGGGCTCTTAGAGTCTTATATCCTCCATTTACATTTTTTACTTGTATTACAGCTGTGGCCAACAGTGTTGGTTGTGCGGCTACACAAGTATTAACTCTCTCCTGTGTTTCTTCAAAATGGAGTAAGGTATGGTGTTCCTTACTGCACAATGAACAGACCATTTCATTAGTGCACACCTTATTGCTTCAATGGTTCAAGCATCTTATGCAAAGCTGCACTTTTTTGGCTGTCTCATACCGTTCAATAGGTGTCAAACCTTTAAACTTATAGCACTTATACGCTTTGTGCCCGGCAATTTTGCAAATCGGACATTTATTTTCGACTTCCGCATAATTTAAAACAGTTTGTAGCGGTTTTTTCTCTTCTTTGCTCATGGCACTTAGCGAGCAATATCTTTGCTCCAAGTATTCCATGACATCAGATAGCATTTGAATTTGCCTTGTTTTTCGAATCTGACTCTCATACAATTGCAGAGCCTCTCTGTCAAATTTCTTTAGTAGGAGTTGTGCGAATATTACGTCAACTTCATCGGACAAATTTGCTTTAATATTAATTAAGTAAACTGACTCATTAACTATGTCAATCACTCCTTTAACACTTTTTGCGGAATCATTGTTGATCATCGGTAAATCAACGATCCGACTTAATTGTTCGGAAAATACCCTCCGATTATTTTCATACCGCTTGGTTAACAGTTCCCAAGCGGCACTATAATTGTCAGCTGAACCTGACAATAGATGAGCTACCATGCTCCTTGCTTCGCCCTTTAACGCGGATTTTAAATAATTGAATTTAAGAGCAGGACTTATATCCTCTCTTTTTTCAATCAGTTCCGCAAATAATTCCACAAACAGGTCCCATTCTCTAGGATCTCCAGAAAATGTGGGTACCTGTATTTTCGGCAACACCGGTAGTTCGCCTCTCACGGTTACATTCTCAATCTTACTTTCCTTATTGTTCATTTTAATTTCTAGCATTGACAATGAATTTTGGACGTCGAATTCCAAATCCTCCATAGTATTCTTAAATTTTGCATCACTTGTTTTTTCTTGGCATGCCCGTTCCTTCTCCCATAAATAATTTATTTTATTAATATACATTATCCATGTCCCATTGCCTGTTGATTTCAACTCTACTACCTCCAAATATTCCTGAAGCTGTCGGACTCTATCCATAAATATCTCCTGTTTATCACTACCGTTTTCATGACTGGAGGTCGCATTCCCGCGCGACTCTGCTTTGCTATCATCAAACATTTCTGACATATTTGCCTCTGCTTTAACTAACACTGACTTACTAGTGCCTGGTTTTTCTGACTCTCCTGTAGCTATTATTTTGGCAACTATCTTTAAAACCTCTTCATGTACTTTACCCCCTGCTGGAGCAATTTGTCATGGTTAGGCATCCATCGGCTACTAATCACTTTTACTTCCTCAATCTCCTTGTTAGTAATGTTTCTGGGATCTAGTGCTTCCAACTGCCTTAACCTGGTATGCAACTCTACCTGCTTCTCTAACAATTTCGCAGTCTTATTAGTGAACATTTTATCTTGTGCGAATATTAGGATATCGATATAAATATATATTAATACAAATAGATAGATGTACTTATAACTATCTTAATTTATATCTTATCTGATGATCCTGTTGACACCGTTCGCCACTGTTGTCCGCCAAGTAGAGTTTGCCAAGTATGTTTTCCGATAGTCTGCTGCTGCTTGTCCAGGGCCTATGGGCTCAGGCGGTACCGGTGCCGGTCATCGCACCAGATTTTCTCCTATTAGCAGCCTCTTCTCTGCAACTATCTTGTTGCTCTGCTGCTGTTTGTAGTTGCCGACTTGCAACTACATATACACTTTTAACTTTAACTTTTTTTTTCGATATTAGGGCTTCGAATATGCCACACATCAATTCTGTAATTATTTTTTTTACCGCCGCCGAAATTATTGCAGTTGCTCGACTAGCCAAACTGCCTTTATTTAACTCGGTCGCACGCACTTTTTATTTATTAAGCAATATTTTGCTTTTTATTTTTTATACTCTGTCTCTTACCACTGGTGGGGGAAAACAAGAGTTATTTTATTTTTGCTACCTTTCACTGATCTTAGCATTTACACTTGCATAAGAATTCAGACTTCAAGGAGCTGATTCACTCTCTGAGTCTCTTACCACTGGTGGGGGAAAACTGCAGAGTTCCTTTTTCTCGAAGGACCAAAATGAATAGGGATTCCCGGAGAGAAGGAAAATAACCCAGTCTTCATTCGTTGAATTCAAAATATGAACTGATTTTATTTAAAAACTCTTAAACTCTAAGAAGCAACAATTGTTCTTAAAAATACTTATTCTAATGCCCCACGTTTTCGGGGGTTGAAAATTGTTTATATTTCATGCTCAGCGCTGGTTACTTGATACCGCGCCGCTGTTATAATCTCAAGTGTTTTCCACAGAGTGTGGATGCATGTTTTGTTTGGTATTAAGCAATAATTGTCAAATGAATTTTATGATTTACTTTTGTTTTTGTTTCGTTTTGCATATTTCATTGGACCATCTGATTTGGTGAAGCCAGTTCAGATGAACACGATGTTTATTCTTAAACACTTACTCTTTAGTATTTATATTTCAAGGTAAATTTGCGTGCGGTTTTAGGTTTTTTTTTTTAGGTTGTTGATATTGCTATTGGTAATTGTCAATTGCCCCTTTCTTTATATATTTTTGCGGCTGCTGTTAAATTACAAATTTCTGGTTAGGCAATCGAGTTAAGCTTACCATTAACCCACATTGTGGGTTGGAAATATAGATGGGAAACATTGTACAACATACCGGAAAGGCAACAAAGGCCATTGAGTGTTTGCATAGGAGTAACTTCAATAATACCAATTTCTCTTAAAGCCTTTCTCCTAGTTAATTGAGTGGAGACAAACTGCAAATCTATGCCAAACGTAATCCTCTTAGTTAACTCTGCAGTTTGAATTCGACGTCTATATTATATAGCAGGAAGTCACAGGCTTTAACTATGGCTTTTTTGATTAATATTATAAGAAAATTAATTAAAACTTTAGTATATTAAGGCAATAGAAACAATGGTTTTTTAATAATATGTCTTAAAAGGCCAATACAGTACAGTTACAGTTTTGACTGTAGGACCGTTAAAACCAAAAGGTTGATAACATTCCAATCCAGAGTTGTAATAAAACTATTTCTTAGGAAAAAGAAAATATTTTTCAAATTAGATTAAAAAGGGAAAAGAATAAAGCAAAGATTTTTTAAAAACTGCAAACAAATTTAATGTTACTCGGAATTTCAGAAAGTACAAGTTGTTGTGACTTTACATCCATATATCCTCTATATAAATAGTATGTTAATTCGATCTGAATGAAATGGATATCAGCACTAAAAACTTGCACAATAAAAGAAAAAGAAGCAATTCATTATTTTCTTAATATATTTCGCAATCATTTACATAGTCTTACATAAATCAACACGAATAAAAATTTGCCAACTTTTATGCAATCGGTTAAATATAAAAAAGAGAAATAAGTCTACTACTATATACATAAATTACGGATTTGATAACTGTTTCTCCCAAAAACACAAAAACAAACAAATTTCTATATACATTGTAATTTTCCGCATATTTGGTTTTTGTTTCGTTTTTGTTTTTGGGGTGATAAAACGAATGGCCAAAAGTCCAATGAAAGACAACCCAAGCAAATTTGCCATGATCTAATATTAGGAACGACTAGAAAATACTCTCTAAAGTAGTTTCTAATGTTTACTCAATGAACTGGCATGAGTCTTCGTGTGACTTTGATAGATGCTGATTAAGAGCTTGAAGACACCAAATATACCCTTTGTCAAAGTTAGTAAAGGGTATGGAACATGTTTCCGCACGCTTTGACTACGTTAAAGTCAAAAAAAAAAAAAAAAATGGTCAACCATTTGATTTTGGCTTAGTTTTTCTTGGCCAACTGGTCTATTGTTGTTGTAATTAAAATTTCGTTATTTTTTTTGCTGTTTCTGCCTGATTTATTGTGTGAACAGCAAAGGTTTTTGTTGCTCCCTCTGTTTGATTCTTTCTATGCTGATTTGCATATTTTGCCTTCTGCTATTTATGTATGTATGTATGAATGTGGCTTAGGGCGTGGGTAGGTGAATGGGCTATGATTTTGGGGCGTGTTTAAGGCATTCAGTTATACCATAGAAGACATATACTCCAGACCCATTGACAACGTTTCCCTAAGTGGTTTGGCACTCTGAACCCGCAGCCAAGTTGATAAAAATTGGTGTTGTGGAATTGGCTGTGGTTTTATTATTTATTTTTAGAGCGAAGCTCTCTTAGGCGCGTTGGGGTAGGAAATTTTTTTAAAAAACGTCAGATCTGTAGCGCGTCAGCCGAACACGTTCGACACCTCTGCGTGTAAGCCGAACGGCTCTCAGCATTTCGAGAGAGAACACACATGAAAAAATTTATCGCTGCTTTGTTTTTCTATCTTTTTCTTGCATCAGATTATCGGCTGCGTTCGTTTTCTTGATTTGATATAGAATTTGATGAATTTTCATTTTTTGCAGTGTAAAGCAACATACGCAAACAAGCAAGTGCACACATACAACTACACTTTTTAAGCGCTTTCTTTGTGCCGGGCCCTGGAATAGTCTATCTTAATCAGGGCCCGGCACAAAGAGAGCACTAAAAAGATGTAGTTGTATGTGTGCGCTTGCTTGTGTGCGTAAGTTGCTTTACACTGCGCAAATTGCATGTGACGAAAGCAAGAAAAATGTAAAATGCGATGGAAAACCAATAATTTTGAGTTCATATTTTTTTTTTTAAACTCAACTATTTCATTAACTTCTATATTATTTGGATAACTTTTTATCCGAAGGAGATCTTCTAAATGGCTATCAGTTAGACTGTTTCGAATAGAATTTTTTATTAATTTCATTGTGGAAAATGTTGTTTCACAAATATATGTTGTGGTAAACATAGAACATAATTTTAACATTGCCTTTTTGCAAATCGGAAATTTATCTATCGGAAGTTCTCGCCAAAATTCTATTCCACTACTTAGTGGCAGCATCTAGTCAGTTTTTATGACCTGTAATTCCTCCCTAATTTCTTCTGGAATTGATTCAGATTCTGCTTCTATGGGGTTATTGAAAACTGCAATGAGCCAATTGATTTGTTTAAAATCAGAAAATTGTTCCGCTATTTCAGAGGAAAGGGTATTAACTGTCTCTGCGTACTCCTGAATTCGGGAAGGGTTGGGGTACAATGCAACAATTTCTGCAGTTCGCTGAAGGCGGGACAGGTCATTGTTTTTCATTTGAATTTGAAGACCATTAATTTTGCGACTAAATTTATTGATTGCTGCAATTAAATCGGACGGAAGTTTGTTCCGGCCTTGAAGCTGAAGATTTAATTGATTAATGAAAAGGACTATGTCAGTTAGAAACGCCAAGTCTAAAATAAATAATGGATTTTTTAGAGAAGGTAACAAATCTTTATCTTTTTCTAAATTTTCGCTTTCTAAGAAAGAAATAACTTCATTACGAAGACTGTATAGTCTGTCTAAACTTTGGCCTCGGCTCAGCCACCTAACATCAGTAAAAAGGCAAAGATCCTCGTACTCAGCGCCGAATTCTGAGAGAAAGGATTTAAACTTTCTATGGGTTAGCGAATTATGACCACCTTTAATGCGATTAATAATTTTAATTGCTACACCCATTGCATCCACAACTTGAAAAATTTTTGCAAACAATGCTTGCTGATGGATGAAACAATGGAAAAATGGTTTTTGTCCTATTTTTCTATTGACATGGCCAAGAAATCCTTCATTCTTTCCTTTCATGGTGGCGGCACCATCAGTGCAAATTGAGGACATTTTATATGATAATTGGAATGAAAGTACATGCTTCTCAAAGGCATCAAACGTACTTTTTCCATTTATATGACTGTGAAAAGAATGTAAGTTTAGAAATTCATCGCAAATTTTAAAGTCGTAATCAATAGTCCTAACACAAATAACCATTTGACTAATATTTCTAATATCTATGCTTTCATCCAAACAAATTGAAAAGAAGGCACAGTCCTCTATTCGTCTTTCAGTTTCTGAGTATAAGTATTGGCCTGCGAGTTATAGTTCGACTTGATAAAGGAGTATCGTTTATTAAACTATAAACGGGGCATTTGTGCCGCCACATGCAGGATGGAGGACGGTACTGAACTAGTTATAGTAGTCCTTTACATATCGCCGGCTAATAGACTTGAGGACATCATTTTGTTCATCCACCGAACACTTCTGGAGTATACAGAGGAAGGTTCTCGTCTACTTGGACAAAATTTTCATAAATCCCACTGATTTTGGCTGGAGACTTCAATGTCAATTTTGCAGATGAAAAGTCTGCGCCGCTGAAAACTTTTCTTTTCGAAGAATAATATTTAACAATGAGCAGTAATCCTGCAGAATCTACAAGAAGATATAACACAACCATAGATGCTGTTTTTTCACGTTTTCTAACCCACATCCAATCACAAACATACATTTCATATTTCAGTTACCATAAACCAATCATTTCTGGGATAGAGTATGGGAACAATTAGGTTCAACGAAAATATTCGGGAAAATATTTAAACGAACCAAACGAAGATAAATAAATAAAGCTTTGTAATACTGCGGTGAGCTGAAATAAATTATATTTTATCAGAATTATCAGAAAAATACCATTGCTTTTGTTGTTCATGTTCATTCATTTCTGCTATTGTATATGACTGTAGTTCATCGTTTACTCGACGAATTCCTAGAGAGCTTCGCTCTACCCGGGTGTCCTGTGACACCTCATTGCTTTTTTTTGTTAATGGAAACATATTGTTATTTTTTTTTACTTACTAATAAGTTTATACTTTAATTTACCTATTTTGCTTAAAAAAATGTTGGATAATCATATTCTTACTGTTTTTATTTCGCTTTGAAGCCAAAAATTTAAATGTTTTCCTGTGTGTAAACACTTTCTTGCCAAACTGTATATATAAATATATATGCACATATGCAGCGCCTCGCTCATATTTTCAACTGGAAACGTTCACTTAGTACTTTTAATTTTACTTAGACTTTTACTTTTCATTTTAGACTTTTTACTTATCACTTTTACTTTTCACTTATACCTTTTTCTGTACGGCTAGTTCCCAGGGGAACTATCGATCATCGTCTCTTAGACGGATAACCAAATATCGTCTCTCCTAGACGGATAACAAAACATCGTCTTTCCTAGACGGAGAACCATCGTCTCTCCTAGACGGATAATCAAACATCGTCTCTCCTAGACGGATAACAAAACATCGTGTTTCCTAGACGGATAACAAAACATCGTCTTTCCTAGACGGATAACAAAACATCGAAGACGATGGTCTAGGAAAGACCTAGACGGATAACAAAACATCGTCTCTCCTAGACGGATAACCATTCTGCCATTCACACATCCTCGTGTAATGAGCAAATATCAAGTTCAGAGACACATTTTGAGTTTCATAACATAAACTGAACTTAAGTTTTATTCTTAACCATACCATAGAGAGTATCTTCTTCTTCTTCTTTTTTTTTAACAAAACTTAAAAAATTTTTTAAATTTTAACAAAACAATTAATCATTGTGCTTGCACTATGCGATTTCAACAAAATAACAAAGTATTTGCTTAACTTTCAAATGAACGTGTGCCAGAAAATGAATGTCCAATATATAAAAAATACAAATAAAACAAAATAATAAATTTAATTCATCGTCTCACTTGGACGGGACACTCTCAGTCACAATTATATTCTCTGATAAGCTCTGATTTTCATTATCAATATCCAATTCATCAGGAATTTTACCATCTAGAATTCTTCTAGTGTCTTCATGACAGTATTTGTAAAGCCGTTTATTTGTTAGCGATTTCAACATATATCTGTCCCCTTCCAGGACTTCAGTAACCAAAAATGGTTTGGTGTCTCTCCTCGTTTCTTAGCAGAACATAGTCACCAACATCATGCCTTACAACCGTGGCCTTAGTTTTGTCAAAGCGTTGTTTATTATACTCAGCCAAACTCTTCATCTTATCACTGGCATGAGTCCGAACACTGTTCAAATCAATCTCGATTTCTGTGTCCACTGGTGGAATTAACCCTATCGGTCGAGCCTCTTTTCTTATCAACATTTCCAACGGGCTCGCTTCAGTTGCACGATTAACTGTGCAATTTAATTCAAGCTGAACCTCTCCAAGTGCACTTTGCCAGGATCTTTGGCTCGACTCGACAGCAGTTAGCAAATTTTTGAGTGTACTCATAACACGCTCAACCTGACCGTTTGCTCGACTTGCCCCAGTTGCGATTAGATGAAGTTTTATATTTTGTGAGGAACAAAATTCAGAGAATCGAGAACTTGAAAAGCACCTTCCCTGGTCAGCTATGATACGATTTGGTATCCCGAATAGGGCAATCGAGGCTTTTAAGGCCTTAACGCAGCTTTCTGTGTCTATTTTAAGGGTGTGATAAAGGTGTACAAATTTCGTGAAGCCATCAATCTGAACGATGACATATTCTTTTAGGTCGCTTTTACCGCTCAATTTTCCGGAAATATCTATGTGAACAGTGTGCCAAGGGATGTTCACCTTTTCCCAGAAGGCGACTTGGAAGTCCTACAAGTAATGCAATTATTTACAAACTTGCGAATATATTTATTCATGTTATGAAACCAATAATATTGGTAGACCTTGTCAAGAGTTTTCTGCCAACCAAGGTGCATAATTGACTCGTGTACTTGATCTACCACGGACCATCTAAACGTTCGTGGCACCACCGGTAGACAACGTGTTCTACTGTTTCTTTGAATCTTGCGATGTAAGATACCTTTCCTTAAATCATAGGATTTAATTAAATCGTCTTGTTGCTCGTTAGAATTGAGCTTGCGAACTACTTCTACAATCTCTGGATCTAATTTCTGCTCCGTAAGAAGCCACTCGTTTGAAATCTCAGCTAAGTTTATTCGCTTCTCGGTGATTTTTTCTAACACAGGTTGTGGCTTTGAAGGAACTAGATTCCTGGAAAAGAAGTCTGCATGAGCCATGTGTTTTCCTTCTCTATATTGGATATCAAAATCGAATGATTGCAGATAGGCCCACCAGCGATGAACTCTTGGTGTTAAGTCTATCTTTGTCCGTGAAGCCTTAAGCGAATTACAATCAGTATATACCACAAACTTTCGCCCAAGCAGATAATGACGAAAGTGTTTTACAGAAGCAACCACAGCCAATGTTTCCAACTCGTATGAGTGATATCTAGCCTCAGAGGGCGAAGTTACTTTGCTAAAATATTCCACCACATGATACCATTAATACGGTGTAGGAGTATTGCACCATATCCACATGAACTGGCGTCAGTGTGTAACTCAATGGGGTATTGTGGGTAAAAAATTACCAAAACAGGTTCGTTTGTAAGGACAGTTACTATTTTTTTTCGAATATTCTCGAGTTCAACATCCCAGACAATACTTCCTTTTCCCGACGTAAGAGAATAGAGTGGCTTCATTATTTTGGCAAAATAGGGTACAAATTTGCGAAAGTAGGAAGCCAGACCAATACACTGTCGCAAACTGTAAACTTAATGCAGTAATCTTCTGTGAGTTTGGCCTAATCTCGCCTGCTTTCACTTCGAAGCCCAAATACTGTACCGTTGTTTTCAGAAACGAACATTTCGAGATATTGAAGATGAATCCAGCCCTTGTCAGAACGTTCAATACTGTTCTCAATCTTTCCAAGCCTAACTCAATTGTTGGTGACACGATCATAATGTCGTCCATATAGACAATTACATATGAATATGCAAGATTGCCTAAAGCTTGCATAACTGTCCTTTGAAAAACGGAAGGCGCATTTTTGAGTCCGAAAGGCATTGTAAGAAATTCGTATTGGCCATCCGGAGTCACAAATGCAGTATATTCAACGGAATCGGAGTGAGTTGGAATTTGGTGAAAACCACTAGCCATATCTAAACAAGTAAAGTAATACGAACCACGCAACCTAACAATCTGATCACTAATGAGCGGCAAGGGGTATTTGTCAGCAACGGTATTTGAGTTTAATTCTCGGTAGTCAATACATAAACGATCGGACCCATTTTTCTTTTTTACAAGCAACATAGGACTGCCATACGGAGAACAACTTGGGCGGAAATTGTTACATCTAAGTAACTCTCTTAACCTCTCGCGTACTATCTCTCTCTCTTCTGGACTGAGCCTATACGGCCGACGTTGCACAGTTTTGTTGGGGTCAATTAGTCGAATTCTCATTTCACCTGTATTAACTCTTGTGTTTGGGATCCCTTTAGAAAATGCTGAGGTATAATTTTTAATTAAATTTATTAATCTGCTTTTATCAGCATCAGCCAATTCAGTATCGATTTCGTCAAGATTAATTGGAGAATCATTAGCGGCACAAATATTTACAGACTTTGATTTTACAAATTTAAACGCATTTGGTGAAAGCACAACATTGAAACCCTGATTAAGGACTTCACGTCCAATGATGACATCGTGCTGCAAATCCTCATCTCGAACAACGTGAAATAATATTTCTACCATGTTTTCATTAATGGTAACCTGACTGAGAATTTGCATAGTACTATAAATACCGGCATCGCCAATACCTTTTAGCATTACTATGTTATTCATGCGCTTTCCGGACAACCTGCCAGTTATCTTTTCTCTTACCAAGGAACATTCGGCACCAGAGTCGAAGCAAATTGGGTAGCTCTCACCTCGATGTAACATGACTCCTGTTGGCTCAGACACAAAGCACTGGTTTACATGCTTTTGTTTTGTTGGAACGTCACTTACAGAGCATCGGTTCGCAAAATGCCCGGGTTGGCCACACTTGAAGCAGGTAACACGGGTCTTCTCTCGTTGGGTTTTCGCCTCGGCCTCTTGTCGCGCTTTTTTTCTGCATTCTGCTATTTCGTGTCCGACTTGTCCGCAGAAATGGCACAGCGTGGTTGACATTTTTCGCCTTTTATTGTCAGGTCCAGGGCTGATATCACGGCCGGTATCGCGATGCTTTTGAAAGTTGTAAGCCTTCAACTCCGCTTGCAGATCAATTCTTGTTTGCACCCTTGAAGTGAATACAATTCGTTGTAAACGGCGGTCCATATTTGCCATATGTGCAAGCGCAACAGAAACGGCGATCTCCTCTATGTTTTTGTCCTTCCAGGCCGTAGTTAGCGATGAGACCAAGCGGCTAGCATATACTATATGTATATTATATTTTATCAGAAAAATACTATTGCTTTCATTTGTTGTTCATGTTCATTCATTTCTGCTATTGTATATGACTGTAGTTCATCGTTTACTCACCGAATTCCTAGAGAGCTTCGCTCTACCCACGTGTCCTGTGACACCTCATTGCTTTTTTTTTGTTTTTATAGAGCTTTATATTTTAGGCACGTTTTTCTTCGCCATAGTTTTTATTCAGAGTGTTACCATCTCTTCATTAGAACAAAAAGATAAATTGACTTATATACTAGATTCAAGAACAGAAATGGTATTTTTCGGTAACTAGCTTAAATACAAATAATATGATATTTTCTGCGACATAATTCCGCCCCCTAGTGTTGAACCAAGTCTTCAGCACGATCCTTTAGGTTTCTTACTGGCCGACGATAAGTGTTTTTTGTTGTTTTTATGTCTGCTACTCTCACTATTCCATCTTCTCCTCTTGGTGTCATGCATTTTACTACGACGAGTTCACCCTCTTTCAGGTTGTCGCAATTCTTTTCCCATTTCGATCTGTTAACTAAACTTGGGATATATTCCTTAATGAATCGTCTCCAAAAGGCTTCCACTAACATTTGCGTCATCTTCCATGTTTTCTTCTCACTGGATCCGTTAATTTTGCATGGTGCTTGAATTGATCCACTTTGAGCATAATCCTAAGCCGTCATCTGGATCATCCGATTCGAGAATATACGGTCGACTATTTCGTCAGTGGGATTACTTTCGACCGATAGTACGGCATCTAGCTTATTAGCTTTCCCTTTCCCAGCAGCCTCCAAAATTTGGTGAGTTCGCTGGTATAAATTTTCATTCGATTCCTTTTTGTGTTAGTTCTCCGCGCGCTGCTTGCATATCTATTTCCTCTAAAGCTTCTGTTAGTTCTCTTGAGGCGCCTCTAAGATTAGTACCATTATCGGACCATTGTGTTTTGATTTCGCCTCGCCTTGCCATCATTCGACGGATTGCCAAAATGCACGAGTCTGTAGTAAGAGAGTGTGCGATTTCTACATGTATTGCTCTAGATGTTAAGCATGTAAAGAGAACGCCATATCGCTTTCGCAGGCATTTAATGTACCTGCTGCTGGAGCCCCGTCCATCTTTCGTATAGAATGGGCCGAAATAGTCCATGCCAACGGATGTGAAGGGTTTTTGAAATGTAGAGAACCTCTCCTTGGGTAATAGACCCATTTGCGCCTTAACCGGTTTGGCTTTGCGTCTTATACACCACATACATTCGTTGATAATTCTTTTGATCTTGGTATTCATCTTCGGCATCCAGTACTGCAACTTGAATTTATGTACGACGACTTGTATTCCGGTATGCTGTACTTCGTTGTGAAAATGTTGTACCATCACCTTCGTGAATACTTGATCTCCATCCAACACAATCGGACTTGTCGCGACGACGCCTTCTGCACGCATGATTCGGCTGTTTATGCGTAGAATTTCATCTTCACTCATAGAAAGACAATATTTAGTGAGGCGTAAGATGGCCACATCTTTTTATCCAATCCAAGAAAAGCTGGACCTTGTTGCCATCTGTCTGTTGCAACTTTTATGGGAGAATCCCTTGTTATGATTTCAGCAATGTTCTTCATGGTTGGAACCCAATTCCATTCTGCCCTCTTGGACTTTTCACATATTTCGCTTATTCTGTTGGCTACGAAAACTTGCAGACTTTCCATGAAATCACCGTTTGGGAGTCTGTTCAGAAAAATCGTTCATCAAATTTTAGGTGTATTTCGTTTTCCATAGTTTCCGCCAGTCTACATCCCATCACAGCTGCCAATGTTTCGAGTTTTGGAATCGTAACATGATTCAAAGGTGAAACTCGAGCCCTAGATGCTATAAGCATGACGTCATATTTTGTTGCACCTTCTGCACCATTGTAACCTACTCGCACATATGCTGCTGTAGCGTATGCTTTGCTGCTAGCGTCGCAAAAAACGTGTAGTTCGATTTTCGTAGCAATGGATAAATGTTGGGAGTAACATCTTGGTATACTAACATCATGTAGTCTTTTCAAATCGTTTAACCACTCTTGCCACTTTTTGACAGTGTCGCCTTTAATGACATCATTCCATCCAATGCCAAGTTCCCAAATATTACGCATTACGATCCGACCTTTTATTGTTACTAGGGTCACCATCCCCATGGGATCATATATTGAGTTGACTGCTGCAAGTACCTTTCTTTTGTGGGCATCCTTGTTCCATTCAATATGTCCTCGCTTATACTGTGCATTGTAGTTGTTGAGAATATAAATGTATCTCTTTGTGCGTCCCAAATCATGCCGAGAACCTTTTGAGATATGTCTCCTTTTTCTCCCAATCGAATCCGTGTTAACGGACCATGTAGATCTTCGGGTATTTCCTGTAAGACATCATGATTATTACAAATAAAATTTCGAATTTGAAAATGTCCCGCTGCGTGTATTTCAATTACTGCATGAATTATCTCAACAGCTTCGCGTATTGTTGCCTTTGAATCCAGATAGTCGTCGACGTAATGGTTTTCAATGATGGCTTGAGCTGCTTCTGGTGTCTCACTTTTGTGTATCGCCGCATTGTGGTTTTTTACAAATTGTGCTATAAACGGTGAGGAGGTTGCTCCGAATATCATTGATGTCATCTGGTAGACTGTTGGTGGTATTTGGGTATTCATATTTCTCCATAAAAAGCATTGTGAGACTGCATCTTCTTCTACAATTTTTACCTGGTTAAACATTTCTTTAATATCTGCAGCATAGGCTATTGTGTTTAATCTAAATCTTATAAGCACGCCTACGATTGATGCGAGCCAATCCGGCCCAGTTAGTAGATTTTCGTTCAAGGAAGTGCCATTACAAACGGCTGCTGCGTCGAACACTACTCGAACTTTTCCCGGTTTCTTGGGACTAATTACTGCAAAGTGTGGCAGGAACCACAGTTTTGGGGATTGAACCAAGTTGATATTAGTGACTATTTTGGCATAACCATTCTTCAGTAGTTTCTCCACTTCCTTTTGGTATGCTCGCGCTAGTTCACGGTTTCTGTTCAGCTTTCTTTCTAAGCATTTTAGTCTTTGCTCTGCCATTTGGCGACTATCGGGGAGTTTCACCATGTCGCTTTTCCAGGGTAAGTTTACCTGATATTGTCCATTTACTCTTATAATAGATGAGGATATCTTGCTAATAGCCAATTTTTCTTCTGTCGATTTAGTTTTGTCCGTTGCTGGTTTACAGACACCAAATCCTTCTATGCTAAATTGGGTTTTAAGCATATCGCCAAGCTGTTCATCTTCGAAGTGGCAGCATACGAAATTTGCTTCTCTTAATTTTGCTTTTATAGGACCGTGTATGACCCATCCGAGTTTGGTTTTTGCCATAATCGGACCCCTTGGATCTACATTTAGTATGGTTTGAGTTGTAAGGAGTGTTGCATGTCGTTGTCCAATGAGGAGATGAGGCTGAAGATTCCGAATTGAGTTCAATTTTGCCATTTTTGTATATGGAAATTCTTTCTGTATAGCTTCGTAATCGATTCGTTGAGTTGGTAAGTTCAAATCCTTGATAAGACGTACATTTTGAAGCTTCTGAATTTTGCTATCGCCAGTAATAGCAATATCTGCGATTTCTGAAGTTTCATCATATCTAAAGATTCCCTCAGTCCATCCAAAGCAATATGGTTCAGGTTTCCCAATTATACCGACTTCACGTGCTACATTCATATCCAACATTGTGGTTGTGCTCCCATCGTCGAGAAAAGCCAGAATTTCTTTTTCACCAGTTGGACCACGTAATATAACTGGTAACATTTTAAGAATTGCTGCTTCTTGGACTTCTTGAATGCATCCGCTAATAGCTTGCGGCAAGGATTCTAGATGAGACTGTTTTGCCTTATGTAGTAAGCGATGATGATATCGTTCACTGACTAGGGATTCCCGGAGAGAAGGAAAATAACCCAGTATTCATTCGTTGAATTCAAAATATGAACTGATTTTATTTAAAAACTCTTAAACTCTAAGAAGCAACAATTGTTCTTAAAAATACTTATTCTAATGCCCCACGTTTTCGGGGGTTGAAAATTGTTTATATTTCATGCTCAGCGCTGGTTACTTGATACCGCGCCGCTGTTATAATCTTAAGTGTTTTCCACAGAGTGTGGATGCATGTTTTGTTTGGTATTAAGCAATGATTGTCATATGAATTTTATGATTTACTTTTGTTTTTGTTTCGAATTGTATATTTCATTGGTGGATCTGATTTGGTGAAGCCAGTTCAGATGAACACGATGTTTATTCTTAAACATTCACAGTTGTCGATCTTGCATTGCTCACGATTATTGCATTGTCCCTTATGAAATTTTAGACATGTAAAGCAGGCGTTACTTGTGCTTGCGTAATCCCATCGTTTCTTCACCTCTGCCTTTCAAAATTTACTACATTTATCTAGGGAATGCTTGTCTTCATCACAAATGAAACACTTGCTGGATGAGCGAGTTTGTGTAACCTTTTGTGATTGAATTTGTGATCCGAATTTCTTTTTTGCTTCATTATCTACGTTATTGATTGTAATTATCTTCTTGTAGAAACATATATCGTAATACAGTCTCGACTGCTCCTGCGTCCATTCAGCAAATATTACAAAATTACATTCTGCAGCTCTTAATTTTCGAGCGGTTAAAAATGATCCCCATTCTCGGAGAAAACTTTCATCTAGCCGCTCAATTAGGGTTGCAAGCAACTTTTGTGGATCGATGAACTTGCATTGTACAAACTCCAGCGCTGAATTGATATTTTGAACAGAGCAGTTGAACTCGTAAAAATCTCCAATTTCCTTTACATATTTTATTTCCTGTGCTTTTGCCATCAGTTCGAACGCCACATTTTCTGGAGCTCCGTATATGTTCTTCAAAATGGCTAAAATTTTCGATGGCTCCTTGGCCGACATCAACAAAATGTCAACCTTCTTACGCGCTGCTCCTTTCAGTGACTTGTCCAGACGATATACATCCTCTTCTCCAGAAAACTGACACTCGCTTCCTGATTTTATGAACTGCGTCTTAAAATGTCGCCAAGCCAAATGAGAGCAACCGTCAAATTCCAGATGTTTATTGCCTAAGCTTTGTCTGGCTAACATGGTGATGACGCTGCTTTGCATGTTGTTGTCCCCGTTGGAGATCGATAGAGATTCATTTATCGGGTGGTCTCCATCAGACATTACAGATTTTTGTGAGGAGGCAGAACTTTCACCTCTAATGACAGCTGTTGTATTTCATATTCATGCTCTTCGATGACGTCAGCAGAAGCGCCCCCAGTTTGGGCTTTGCTTAGCTGTCTTTTTACACAAAGCATCAATATTTCCTTTTTTAAGATTTCGTCTTGAAGTTCCACGTTTTCTACATCGATGGCTTCTATTTCCCTTAGTACTTCCAACTGGTTCATATTTTCGAACTGGTGCTCGGACTGGTTCGCGTTTGATGCTTGTATGGCGTTCCCGCTTGATTTGTTAGAAGTTTTGTACGAAATGGCGTCATAAATTTTTGATGCCATCTCGGTACAGTCTATCCCTTCTTGCGACGAAATTTCTAGGACTTGGCGTACTCGTAGCAAAGCGTTTGCGCCCAGCTCTTTCGAGATGCAGTCGATGTGTTACAGCTTCTTTCTGAAGTCGTAAGGTAAACCCTTGAATTTTCGTAGTTCGGGCTTCACGAAATTATCTCTAACAAATTTTGTATATATGGCGAAATGAACATCGCGCAATTCTTGCGACTTCAACGCCTCCAATTTCTTTTCTACCACTTTTGGCCAACTCCACATTTTTGTTACCTATTGTGGACTGTATAATGATCCGGCTCGAAGGACCAATTTTATGTTGTGGAATTGGCCGTGGTTTTATTATTTATTTTTATTTTTATAGAGCAGGGCCCGGCACCCATATCCCACGAAGTCCTCACACAAAAAATCAAAAGCATGAGGGTGGATTTAGTTTCTCTCAGCATTTTGACGTAAGCAGATCTATGTCGCTTTGTTGAAAGAACACACATGAAAAAATTGATCGCTGCTTTGCTTTCGCTAATTTTTTCTTGCATCAGATTATCGGCTGCGCTTGTTTTCTTGATTTGATATAGAATTTGACGAATTATCATTTTTTGCAGTGTAAGGCAACATACGCACATAAGCAAGTGCACACATACAACTACATTTTTTTAGCGCTCTCTTTGTGCCGGGCCCTGTTATAGAGCTTTATATTTTAGGCACGTTTTTCTTCGCCATAGTTTTTCTTCAGAGTGTGACCATCTCTTTATTAGAACAAAAAGATAAATTGACTTATATACTAGATTCAAGAACAGAAATGGTATTTTTCGGTTACTAGCTTAAATACAAATAATATGATATTTTGTGCGACAATTGGCTTCATTACATATTGTGCTGGATGAGGTGTAGGCTACCTGAAAAACGCATGAAAACGTCGTTTTAATATTGTGGAGTTCAATGAACCACAAATATGCAATTCTTAAGAGTGTTATTAAAGCAAATAACACTCCATCAATCTCCATTCCCGAGTTAAATGGCTTTTCAAGACGTTGATCATCGTCGCCGTAGTCAGTCGTCGCTCGTCCTCTTCACCCACACACGACGAGTGAGGCAAATGATGATGATATATTTCTCGACTGTTGCACTTTTCAGTCTCTGTCAGTCGGCCATATCAATTGAATGTGCGGACTATAAGTAGTCCGGACTATAAGTAGTCTGCTAAGGCAGAAACTTGCAAATTGCAATTCATTGTCGCCAGTAGAGACCAGAGAGCAGTTCTCCACTTTGGCAGTTTCGGCTTCGGTTCTTTAGCAATTCGTTCAGTCGGTTTTTTTCGTTTTTTTTTCTTGCCAACAACTTTCATATCTTGACATTTTTATTAAAAATGCAGTTTGCCTTTTTTGCCATCTGAAAAAAGATCCGAACAAAGGGCATATATTGCATTTTATGCCGGTTGCTCGTTAAGCAACTCTTGTTGTTTCGATTGTTGCTTTTGGGCATCATTTCCTGCTTAAATGTTGCCCCTAGAGATGGAGGGGGAATCTCTTCTTTGATTATTATATATGCACATACATATATATTTATAGGGAGACTTGCCAAATTGTTAACTCAAGGATAACTGCATTCCCCTCTCATTGCGGTAACTAAGCTGAAAAAAAAATTGCTACACAAAAGTCACAAAAGGCCAACGAAACGAATGACTTAAGCAACGAACTTGATTCGGTTTATTTTTTTTCGAATTGTGAATGTATCTCCATAAGAGTATTCCTTGTAACTACATTAATAACTCAGTTTGCTTACGAATTTTAGGATTTCACTTTGGTAAAAATTACTCAAATTTTGATTAATAACAGTTTTGGATTTAGTCATGTAGAGAACGGGGTAATGGATTTTGCTTCATTTTTTAACTGAAACTTGTTTGGGAAATAGTCACAAAGATGTCTCTTGCCAAATAGGTTAGTGCTTTAAACGTTTATTGGCTTTATGCAAAGCCAGGAAATAGTTATTTTTTTATTTTTCTTAAGAAATGTTTTCCTTTCTATGTCCTATACTGAAAAACTTTGAGGTTTAAATCTAAAACATGGTCAAAACATTACGAAAATAAAAACACATTAAGATATTTAATATGAACTTATTATTACTTACTTGAAAACAATTTTGAAGGATGTGAAGATAATCAGTTAAATAGTGAGAATAGGGACACTTTCGATTTAATTTCCTTAAAAACATAAAATCCCCTATATGAAATCCTTATCTTACACATGAAATAACAATAGCAATATACAAACCGAAAATAGTTTTTTTCTTTAAACATTTTGAGTGTCTGCCTCCAGGCCCGGACTGGGACCCTAAGGGCCCACCGGGCATTCAAGTTGAAGGGCCCCCTATACTATATGCTTGAAAAATTATGTCGAGGAAAATGAAAGGTACACATTTTTAGGTTATACATCAAGTATGATCGTTTATGTGAATAAAACAAAAACGACTTCTTACAAACAAACAAACAATTTTATTTGCCTTTCTTTTTTCAACAATGCACTTCTACGTAAGGCGTAATTTTACTAGATTTTAAATCATCAAAAAGTCAAAAGATTTTGAAGTAAATTGCTCTGTAAGGTTAAGGCGTTAATAATTCGTTCATTTTCAATTTGATTCAAGTTTTTTTTTCAACTGCCATAAGCAAGAAAGTTTCTAAATGGTTTTGCGTCAAACAGCTTCTCAATCTATTTTTGACATATTTTAACTTTAAATTTATTAAATAAATGCATTTTCACATGCTTTTTATTACAAGCATATTTTAGTATCTCGCTCACTCAAGCATACGAGCACCCTAGCGTCCCCACCAGCAAACGGACAACTCAGTTGGCATAACTGGGCTATTTTTAGTTCGATTTTGATCAAATTGGGTATTAGTATCAAATTTAAGTGCGCCAAATTTGATTCCACAGGTAAAAAATTACGGGAGATAGTTTATCAAATTTCGGGGGCGGAATGGGCCGTGGCAAAATCTTTATACATAAAAAATGCGCGCATTTACTAAGCAAATATACATACCAAATATGGTGTCTCTAGCTACAATAGTTTTCGAGCTAAAGGTTTTTTGAATTGCGAGGGCGAAAGGGGCAAAAAATTTGAAATAAACTTGATCACTCTACATACTACACGAGCCTAAATTCCAAATTTGGTGGCTCTATCTCTTATAGTCTCGAGATCTACGCGTTCATACGGACGGACAGACGGATATGACTATATCGATTCAGTTTCTCATGCTGATCAAGAATATATCTACTTTATGGGGTCGGAAACGTCTCTTTCTGTGCGTTACAAACTTCTGACCAATTTTATAATACCCTCTGCAAGGGTATAAAAATGTGAAAACCATTAATTATGGAAAAATGCCATAGACTTACCAAAGTATAGCTTTGGTAGAAAAATCTATAGAAAAATTATACAATTATATGATTTTGAAGAGGCCCCTAAACGTCTAGGGCTCAGACCTTTTGTTTATTCTATATACGAACAGAAAATTTTTTACTATGAACTTTGTGTTCTGGACCCTAGTTAAAATAAAATCAGTTCTCTGCTACACAATGTTTCTTCAATTTTGAAAACAATGTCTAAAGTTCCAGTAGTTTACAGCGCTTCTGAATTCCAGGGGCCCCAGCGTCCATCAGTTTATTACGTTTAAAAAATGATTCGTACTGAGAACTTCGTATGAAGGGCCCCCAGTGGCTAACTGGTATATTGCTACATTCAATTTAGGTTTTTCAAGAAAATTTTTTTATACTTTATTCGTTTTAAAGAGCCCCAGTCTTTTCCAGTCTTACAGAGCCTGTGAACGACAGGGGCCCCAGCGCCCATCGATTTATTATGGTACAAAAATAATTCTTACTGGGAACCTCGTACAAAGGGTCCTAGTGACTACAAAACTGCTACTCTACTACATGACTTTTTCATCAAAAGGGGCCCCCCTACCTTGAGGGCCCACCGGTCATTGCCCGGTTGCCCGGTGGGCCAGTCTGGGCCTGTCTGCCTCTCTTCAAAATCTATTTATGTATATTCAAAACAAAAGTTCTGAGCCGCCCCCATCCCACCATTCAGCCAACAGCAACGCCATGAACAGTTGAACAACTGTTTTTCTATTTAGATCTTTGTTGCTGTTGTTATTTTATTCAACTTTTGCCTTTCTAAGACCAAGTCTTGGAATTGTGTTGATTGAATGTCTCGGGAAACTGTGACTGTAGGATCGTGTGTTTTTAGTCGGTGAATGTGGCTGGGTCGGATTCGGATTCGAGTCTGATGCCTGAATCTGGGGTTGGGGGTCTGACTATTTTTTTGTTTTTCTCTTCACTATGTCGTGCTGCTATTGTTCGCATTAGTGTTGCCTATTAAGTAATAAAACTGTTGTTTTTTTCTACTGAGTTACGGTACTACATCCATACACACACACTCACAAACACATTAAATAACTAACTCAAGGAATGTTGAAATTCAAGGGATTTGGGTTTGGTATTTTCACAATTTCATCATATGTAAATTTCGTATAATTTCATTAGTTCTCTTGCGGGCTTTTCGTTTAAATTGCTTAAGTAAATTCTATTTTTGCTGAAAATTATTTGCTCTAGTTGTTGTAAATGCGATTGACCAAAAGCAAGAGATCAATGTGCCAAGCCCAGGTCTGAGGCGATAAGTAAAGTTTTATTTTTCATATTCGAGTTCTATAAAACTCGTTTTTGCATTTAAGTTGTGCTCGTAATTTGGTTTTAATATTTGCAATATACAATTTTTTTTTCTATTGGACCTGACTAGAGCACGCTTGGCAAACTACATAAGTAAAAACAAGAAACCAGAAAAATAAAGAAAAATGAATAAATAAATATAAACAAAATGCAGTCATACCTCTGAAAAAAATTTCCTCATAATGGAAAAAGAAAAGACATTTTGGTGCCCTATATGAAATAAAGTTTTATTAGAGAATAAAATTTGATTAAAATTAACAAAGTTTGATTAAATTTTACTAAGTTAAGACTAAAACATGAAACATTTTAGAATTACTTCTTTCTATAGAAAGTAGTTTAGCAACTCTAGAGTCCCGATAGTCCTTAAAGTCCTCGAAATTCAGTACACAATCAAAAATTTATATACCCCCATCTCAATAGGGTATAAAAATGGCAAAAAAATTAAATGAAACTCATAACACGAGCAAAGTGTGGGCAAAGTCAACGCTGACAATGCCAAAAGAAACAAAGAAAAACGCAAAGGAAAAAAAAGTGTGAAGCACAAATCAAACATCAAATAAATTGATAGAATATTCAAAATTGAAGAGCTGACATGCCAAAATATGCGCCGGAGTAAAACTACATTCGACTTTCACCTCTACGTTGAACCCAGCACGAGCTGGGGGAAAAGCAATGAAGGGCCACAAAAAGAGCCTGGAATTGGAATGTGGCCTAAAGTAACTTTATGCCGCAACTTAACTTAAAGTCGTGAATGATCTTTAGATTTCGAATTTCTTAAAGCTGTTCAATCTTTAATGGCTGTTTTTTAATGGTTTAAAGTATTACTTTGTCGAGGCCTAATAAAAACACTCAAAACTACTTTAGGGCTATGTTAATGGAGACAAACTAAAATAGTATAATGGCAGCTAGTGATGACTTGTCAGATGGTGAAGAATCTTGTCATTTTTTAGGGAACACTCCCTTCTACCGTTCATCACAAGAACAGTAGGAGGAAAAACAATTAAATTACTTATATATACGGGGGCCTCAAAAAACTATATTCGTCCAATGGCGGTACTAAAATTCATCACCCCCGCAGAAAAACCATTTAGTGTCAGATCCATACATGGGACCTCAAAGGTAACGGAAAAATGTCCAATACATATTTTCGGTCTTAAAGCACTTTTTTTTTTATAAATATCCCGAAGATTTCGACGGCATAATTGGTTTTGACCTTTTAAAAAAGGTCGGAGCAACTATCAATCTCTTAAACAACAAATTTCATTTATATCGACGATACAGACGTCGCGGCTGCTGTACTTAAGTCTTTCAACAAGATGATGGGCGAAAGAGTAGGAGCGTTCGCGTATCCTGACGAGGCTCTGCCAAATAACATAAATACTGTAGCAACTATTCGAACAAATGGGGAACCGGTATACTCTAGACTATACCCACTCCCAATGGGCGTTACGGGCGTTGTCAACGCAGAAGTTAAACAGCTTCTAGCCCACGCCATAATTCGACCCTCAGAATCTCCCTACAATAATCCGACCTGGGTGGTTGACAAAAAAGGGACAGATGAAAACGGCTTCCATAAAAGAGGCTAGTATTTGACTTTAGGAAACTAAACCAAAATACTACAGATGACAAGTACCATATTCAAATGATTTCAGCCTTGCCAGCTATTATCGCTGCTTCATAAGAGACTTCGCGAAAATCGCAGGTCCCCTTACAAATATTTTAAAGGGCGATAATGGAAGAGTTAGCAAAAACATGTCTCGGATAATAAAAATCAAGTTTACTTCAGAACAACTGCAGACATTCTCCCAGCTAAAAGATATTTTAGCATCAGAAGAAGTTTTTTTAGCCTACCCAGATTATCGACAACCATTCGATCTTACCACAGATGCATCTGGTGATGGGCTAGGCGCTGTCCTTTCACAAAAAGGCAGACCAATGACCATGATATCCCGTAAATTGCGTAATAACGAAAGATATTTTGCGACCAACGAAAGACAGCTTCTTGCCATAGTGTGGTCACTAAAAAATTTGAGAAACTACCTTTACGGGGTAAGAGACCTAAACATATTTACCGACCATCAGCCATTAACCTTCGCCGTATCGGACAAAAATTCGAACGCGAAACTAATACGCTGGAAAGCATGATGGTCATGGCGCAAAAATAATTTATAAGCCAGGAAAGGAAAATTTCGTAGCAGACGCTCTTTCGCGTGAGAACATTAACGCTCTCGAAGCACCAGATTCAGAATCCGATAGGGCAACCTGTCATAGTGAAGAGTCTCTGTCCTACACTGTTGATGTATCTGATAAGCACTTAAAACGTTTTCGAAATCAGATTGTGATTGAGGAAGCAGAGTTCCCTTCAGTAAGGACATTCGTTCTCTTCCAGAGTAAGTCGAGGCACATAATACGCACATCAAACCCTGAATCACTCTTACAGACACTGCAAGACGTAATAAATGCTGAAGTGGTAAACTCAATACATTGCGAACTGCCAACCCCTGCTCTCATTCAGCACAAATTGGTTGAACTGTATCCGGCAACAAAATTCTGGTACTGCAAACACATCGTTACAGATGTACCAGACAAGTCGGAACAAAAAGAAATTTTAGTGACCGAACATAACAGGGTGCACCGTGCAGCCCAGGAAAACATGAAACAAATTCTGCAAGACTATTTTTTCCCGAACATGGGAAAATTGACCACAGAAATTGCAGCCAATTGCAAGATCTGCTCTGTCGCAAAATATGACAGGCATCCAAAAAAACATAAGTTGGGTACCACACCAGCACCAGCTTAGGCAGGAGAATTCTTACACATCGACGTTTTTTCCACAGATAAAAAATTCTTTCTGACATGCATAGATAAATTTCCTAAATCTGCAATAGTCCAACCTATAGCATCAAGACCAAATAAGTAAAACAGAAAATGTCAATCACGAACACTTTTATGAAACCATCCTAGCAAAGAACAGAATGGTCATTTTAGACCTTGAAAATTTAGTCCTAACAACCACTTTGGCAAAAGCGAATTTGTTGAACCCAATAATCCTTGATGACCTGGATGTCAATGAAATAACCAACAAAAATCTCACAAATATTAGTGTGTCAGATTTATTAGATGTATGTAGGTAGTATTAAGGTTTTCCAAAATTTTAACATTTTGTCCTTTTTAATCAAATACCCTCATCCAGAATCTGTCTGTAAAAAAATCAGCCTTTACCCGGTGGAACGGGATAACATAATTTTAGATTTTAATAACAGAAACGTAGTTGCTGATTGTGGCACGGAGCTATTCCCAGTCGAGGGTTGCCAATTGGCGGTAACCACAACATTCTGCAAAAGATCGCCCACGAATGGCTGCACGCAACATTTAGTAGCCGGAACTCAAGCTCATTGAAGCTCCAGACCAGGTCACCTGGAACCCTTAATAGTTGTGGACGAGGGAATTGGACACCATGGACATCATAAACGAAGTCGGCAACGAATAAAGGGTGAACGGCACCTACCTGGTGACATTCACCGACAAGATTACCATCAACCAAACAACGTTTGTCAACAAGTATGATGTCACAATTTGATGAGTCACAAATCAACATTACGAGGTACCGGGAACACATAAGCCTGCCATTCCTCCACGAACTGAGCATAAACAATCTCCGGCATATAACCGGACTACGCTCAAAAATAATATCGGGCCCTTTATTGAGCAGCAGTGTCACTATTGGGATAGTCGCAATTTGGTTTGCCATTTACCTGGCTATTCGAAAACTCCAGAGACGCAAGTTAGGAACAACTCTTCAAAAGTCTCTTGACCTACAGAAGTCCGGGGACGGCCTCCACTTAAGCGAGGGAGGAGTTAACATGGACAAAAAAAATATAGCTAATACTGCATACCCATTTCATTTGACTTGGCTTCCTTTATCTAGAGGCTAAAAATTGCTGAACTAGACCCGTCTAGCCAGCTTGTTAGTGTTGATTAACACAGTAGGGTCTCACAAGTTGGCTTATCCGAAGTGTCACAAAATATGATACGTCAATTTTGAATTTTTCTTTGCTTTGAAATTTCAATTATATTTAAATTCCCAAACAAAAAGAAAACAAAACATGACTGATATAGTTCCAGCTCCAGACCAATGTCTAGCCGAATCTCCAGCACAACCCATAGATAATGAGCGCTTAAGAGTTTTGAAATTGTATCGCGCTAAAATTCTGGAACACCGTGAAATCGAGGCACGCCTGAAAGCACTGCGATTCAGGCATAAGGTAAGCCACAGGGTTGTGATAATTAAGAGAGATAATCTATAAATTTCGTTTATAGATACTCAATGTCGAATATGAAAAGTCCGAGGAAGATATGAAAGCACTGCAAAGTGTGGGTCAATTGATAGGTGAGGTACTCAAGCAATTGGCACCAAATAAGTTCATTGTTAAAGCATCGAGTGGTCCACGTTATATTGTCGGTTGTCGGCAACAAATTAACAAGTTGCGCATGAAACCTGGCACTAGAGTGGCCTTGGATATCACGACTTTGACCATAATGAAATGTTTGCCCCGCGAAGTGGATCCACTGGTCTACACGATGAGCCATGAGGATCCCGGTAATATCAATTATGCAGAGATTGGCGGACTTAGTGAACAAATACGAGCATTGCGAGAGGTGATCGAACTGCCTCTGCTTAATCCAGAACTTTTTGTACGTGTCGGCATCAGCCCACCCAAGGGATGTCTGCTCTACGGTCCACCAGGTACGGGGAAAACCCTTCTGGCCCGGGCGATCGCCTCACAATTAGATGTTAACTTCCTTAAGATTGTCTCCTCGGCGATTGTGGATAAGTATATTGGGGAAAGTGCCCGTCAGATCCGTGAAATGTTCGCCTATGCCCGTGACCATCAGCCGTGCATCATTTTCATGGACGAGATCGACGCAATTGGCGGTCGTCGTTTCTCAGAGGGCACTTCAGCTGATCGGGAGATTCAGCGCACTCTCATGGAGTTGCTCAATCAAATGGATGGCTTCGATGCTTTGGGTCAGGTCAAAATAATCATGGCCACTAATCGTCCAGATACTCTGGACTCAGCTCTCCTTCGTCCGGGTCGCTTGGATCGCAAACTGGAAATTCCTCTTCCCAATGAGATGGCTCGCATGGACATCCTCAAGATTCATGCTGCTCCATTGGCCAAAAAAGGTGAAATTGATTACGAGGCGATTGTCAAACTCTCTGACCAATTCAATGGAGCGGATCTTCGCAACACATGCACTGAGGCAGGACTCTTTGCCCTACGTTCCGATCGCGAATACGTCGTTCAGGAGGACTTTATGAAAGCGGTACGCAAAATGGCAGACAATAAGAAATTGGAGACCAAATTAGATTATAAGCCAATCTAAAAGAAAAGAAAAAGAATATTCGGATCAAGAACATTTCTTAGGCCAAATTATTTATTCAATAGCCGATTTAAATTGTTGCCCATCAAGAACCTATTTTGAGGAATATTTTTTTTTTTTCTTTTGGGCCAAAACAATCAATAAATTTACGAAGCTTTCGCTCAAAAATTGTCTTTCATTATCAAATTGATTTGTCCCATCCCATTCTAAGGAAAGATATTCAGACTTTATATTATTTATACAACAGTCTTTTTGGTTCTTACAAATATTGCTAGATCTATAATAGGATCGTCTAATCGAAATCCGTTGCCTTTTTTTCCAATCAGTTTTAGTCATCTTCAAACTGTTTGTGAAATGTTTTTATTATTTTCCACATTTGACGCGTATTAACTATTAATTCCGATTGCGCTTATATCTAATTAAAAATTCAATTATTTTCGCCTAAAAAAACAAAAATTCCCATGATAGTTTCTCCTTTATGATTTATTTGAATTTAATTTCTGGCCACATTTTCGAGGCGGCATTAAAAATGGATAAATAAACTGGCCAAAACATTAAATCAGGCGCACGCAACTATTAATACCAAAATGCCAAACCTGCAAATAAATATATAGGTATATATGTAAACATATACATATATACCTACATATAAATCAAGCAAAAACAAAGACCAACAACAAAAAAAATGCCTTCATAAAATATATGTACATATATGTCTCACACATGCCACAGCAGTGGCAGACGCAGCAGCAGCAACAGCAAGAACAACAACAATAGCAATAACAACGCATGGTGTTAAATATAACCAGAGAGCCGGGGTTAACTCTCACCACGTCAAAGTTTGTACACCCTTGCAACTTCTTCGATAACTCTTTCCTTACCTATAGCCATCAAAGTGGAAAAACGTTTCATCTAAAAAGGCTAATGTTTGCGAAAGAATGGCCTACAATCTTAGCATAGGAAATAACGAAGTTATTAATTAAAGTCACTGTTTTCCCCCGATCGTTCCTATGGGAGCCTTATGATATAGTCACTCGATCTTTATCAAATTCGGCACAGTCATTAACAGATATATTAAACCAACAAATTTTTAATTTGAAAACCATCGCGTAAAAAGTAACGAAGTTATTGACAAAAGTCACTGTTTTTGACCGATCGTTCCTTTGGGAGCTATATGTTATTGTCACCCGATCTTGATCAAATTTGGCATAGCTGTTCATAGGTGTAATAGACTGACCAATATTAAATTTCACGACAATAGCTTAGAAAATAACGAAGTTATTGTGAAAAGTCACTGTTCGTGACTTGCCGTTTGTATGGGATCTATGTGATATAGTTGTCCGATCCGGCTGAATCCGAGATATACAACCCCTGCAGTATATACAAGCAAACTTTCAGCTCTGTAGCTCTTACGGTCTAGGAGGAGTTTGCGATGATACTTTATATGGTCGGAGATGCTTCCTTCTATGCGTTGCATACTTCTGACCAAAATTAATATTCCCTTTTTGCAAGGGTATAAAAAGTAGGCAATATGCGGAAATTTTGATTTTTAGCCTCAGTTGAAGCAAGCAAGAGTAGCTTAGTTTTTCTATACGCAATATACTTACAGCAAAATCAAATTAACTTGTGCAAACTTTTGGTTGTCGGAGGGAGCGGGACTATGAAAGAGATGAGAAGGAAAACTCTGTGTCAATTAAACACTTTATTCACTCCGATGTAAAAAAATAAAGTTTTTATTCAAAGATACTTTATATTACATTTACAGTATGTTTTGGTTTACTGAAAGATTCTGATTTCGAAGTGAATGCAGCGGAGCTAAAGCGAAGTTACTGGATGATTAGAACTTAGGCTCAAGACTGATTTGCTATGATTCGATTAGGTTAGATGAAGGTTTGGTACTTGACATCGTCGCAGGCAGCGGCGTTGGCTGAATTAATTAGTCCTCTGAGTGCGTGGTTGCACACTTGTGTAAACAAGGAATGTTTATTGCTATTCTTTGTTTATTGCCAAGAGTTATGGCGTGGTTCTGCGAGGGCCTGGGAAAGTGGGTTGCAGGCCTGTTGTTTATCCTAACGATCGGACTGTTTATTTGAGATAGCTGATCATGCAACTAATAAGCATGTGATGCCATCATCACTCCATAGTGGGGTTGACCATTGGGCATTGCATCTTATGATTTAGGTGCTTAACTCCTTAACCCCTTTAAGTGCGGACGTCCTCGGTCGCAACAACATATTGAACCGGCGAAATGGAGACCTCCATTGGTGGACCATTGTTGCATGTTCCATGGATGCAGTATTTTTTGATGATGCAGAAGTATTAGAATGAAGCAATTTGACGAAGACATAACCAAATTGTTCCTTTAGATTCGCTCCAGATTATTAGTATTATTTATATGTAGCTCCTTGATCATTTCCAGTGATAATCTTTCACCTCTCTGCTGCTTATCTGATAGTAATTGTAACAGCGGCGGTTGAACCTCAGCTTCAAAGCGTGTCTTCACAATATACCAGGAGTCTTCTATGATGACTGTCGCGTTTTCCGCTTGAATTATGAAGGTGCCTTCCAAGGTAATGTTTTCTCCGTCGATGTTCACATTCCCTTGAAATTGATTCAGCAGTAGGGTACCGGGCATTATTTCTGAAAGAGATTTCACGTGCTGGTTATTGATGACCTTACATTGTCGATTCCTTCTATGCAAGTAGGCTGCTACACATTTACTGTTTTCTAAATTAGTCAGATCTTCCAGTTTACAAATTGTCTTATCATTATGGATTTTACATTTATTCTTACTGGTTAACCCGAAGTATTTCTTATTACATTTGATAATATTCTCATAGTCTATTTCTTCTATAAATTTTTGATATTTGATGGGTATTGCAAATAATTTTTTACAAGTTTCGTTAATTACTCTGGGTAAGCTAACAATATATAGGAGTGATTTAGCGTCTGAGGCTATATTAACCTCAGCAAACTCTATTAATTCTTCAATGTTTATAACCGTTAGGCTTTCTTCTTTAATTGTTTCAATAAAGTCTATTTCGTTGGCGGACAATATTAGTGAGTTTACAGTATTGGCCTTAGCCCAATCTATTGCATAAATGGTGTTTGTTAATTCTTCTCTTAGGAGACTTAATTTGAATTTGGTTATTTCGACTTCTTTTATTTTATCATTGGATTCGTGTTTACCTTTAAGTAGTATAGTATTTGTTATCTCAACTAAATCATTTATCTTATCCTCTATTAAGTTATTAATTATGATCTGTCTATTGTTGTTCTCCAATTGTTCATTGATCTTATCTACCACGATTTTATGATCTTCATGATCGGGTGTGCCCGCTAACCATTTCCAAGCTGTGCCTAGTATATCAAGTGATCTTTTGTTTCTGAGCTTCATCGGCTGAAGCCTCTTGAGTTCACTCTCGATCCGCGTTATCTCATAGGCCAAAAAGGGCTGATACGGACTTCGATTTGTCGAATTCTTGACGGCTTCTTTTAAGACAGATATGGCCATTTGATATTTTTCTAGCTCGATGACATGAATGATTTTAAAGGTTCCGTTTTGGCGCGCGGCTAACCCGGTTTCCAACATGACCACTCTCGACTTAGTGTAGTCTAATATGGTAAAAAGTGGTAAAATAAGCAATCTGTCGAAAGAGGATGTTGATCAATACTTCAAGTGGATTTTGTGAACTATCCTGCCTGACCTGGTTTTAACTTTGGTATTAAGGTCTTCGGCTACTATTTCTTTTTTATATCTTGACGTTAGTTTCGAACCTAATCGTTTATTAATCCTAACGTAGATGATTTCATCTGGATTGTAAATTTTGATGGGTTTTTTAGTTTTATTATGGTACTCTAGGTCTTTATTTTGTTTCTTTAGAATGTTTTCCGAAATCATTTCCCTTTCAAGTGCTAATTTTTCTGGTGTATGGGCTAAATCTGTCGCAAAAAATGCTTCTATTGGCTTTTTGTTAGTGGTACTGTGGATTGTTCTATTGTACTCATCCACGGCTTTGAATATCAAATCCTCGAATTCCATTTCGGGGTGCTCTAACTTCAAGCATCTCATAATCTCCGTATATGTGGAATGGAATCTTTCAATTTGGCCGTTGCTAGACGAAGTATATGGTGGAGTAGTGTGTACGTTTATTCCTAACTGATTATTTAAGAGAAATTTAATTGATGCCGAATTTAGGGCTTTTTCGTTATCCATGACCACAATTCTGGTCATGCCGAAAGCTATCAATAACTCTCGTAAGGGTACTTTTAAGTGTTCTGCTGCTTTTGAGTTTACGAGTTTAACTTGCGCGTACTTAGAAAACTTGTCTATAGCGGTTAAAATGATCTTGCTTTGTGTGGAATATAAGTCTATATGGATTATTTCACCTGGATATGTTGGAATAGGAGTTCGTTGTATTTCTTGATTCGGAGGGTGTCTCTGGTATTTCGAAAGCATGCACGTTTGGCAGGAGTTTACTACTGCTTCAACTTTTTTCTTCATACCGGGAAAGAAATATTCAGATAAAATTTGTTTTTTGTTTTCTATGGGCTCTAATATGTTCTTTAACTATGATGTCTTGTTGTTGAATCTGATCGTGGACATCTGTGGTTTGGATTTGTGTAAATCTCGCCTTGTAATTCCTAAAATGTTCCGGAAATATTTGTTGAATTTTCCCCATGATACTTCCGGAAGTGAAAATACCATTTACTATTCAGCATGAGAAGCTGAGTCGATATAGCCATGTCCGTCTGTCCGTCCGTCCGTCCGTCTGTGCAAATCAACTTCACGTTGGCATCTTAAGAGCTATCAGAATGAAATTTCATATTTGAGCTACTTTTGGCCCGGAGATGATAGAGTATGAAAATTGTCAGGATCGGACTACTATATCATATAGCTCTAGACCGAAAATTTTTGCAAAATTTGGAGTATCCCCATGAAATTTACCAATATAATTGAATTTGATATAAAATCTCAGATCCCAAAATTTGAATCTGATCGGATAAATAGAACACAAGTTACAGACAGTACAAATCGGTTCAAGCGCTGACGACGTAGAGAATCTTCCAGAGAAGATTCAGACCATTAAAATGTTCCCCATTCCAAAGAACCTAAAACATTTTAATGGTCTGAATCTTCTCTGGATTGGTTTTAACTCCCTCCCTTGAAATTACTACGCCTAGGAAATCAACAGCGTCTTAGGAATTTGCATTTATCTACTTGGACCTTCATATTTGCTTTGGACAAAGTAGAAAATACCAGAGCTAGATGTCGGAAATGCTCTTCCTCTGATTTACTGAATATTATTATATCATCGATGTAGACATAACAAACTTTTCCTATGAGATCTCTCAAAATATCATCAAGAGCTCTTTGGAATATTGATAGGGAATTCTTTAGGCCGAAGGGGAGTCTTGTGAACTCGTATTTCCCTCCGTTTACAGCGAATGCCGTTTTTTCAATATCGGATTCCTTAAGGGAAATCTGATGAAATCCGCTCTTTAAATCGAGAACAGAGAAATACTTATTGTTGCCCAACTGCGCAACCATTTCTCCAATTTCAGGGATAGGATACTTATCCGAAACTGTGACTGCATTGAGCTTTCTCTAATCGATGACCATCCTATATTTCTTGTTCCCAAGGCTGTCGCTCTTCTTAGGGACTATTCATACAGGGGAATTATAGGGCGACCGTGAGGGTCGTATTATACCATCTCGTAGTAATTCTTGTAGCTGGTCTTCCACTACTTCTCTTAAAGAAGCTGGGTAGTGATAATGCTTCGTATAGACTGGAGTGTCTGTTGTCGTTCATATTTCTCCTTGGACATTAGTAGCATAGGTCAATTTTCTATTTGGGTCTGCGAATAGCGATTCGTACTCCTCTTGGAGTGCCTTTAGCTCTAGCTTTTGCTGATTGGTGAGTTCATCTGAGTTGATCGTATGGACCTGATGAGCTCGCATCTGCTTTACTTTAACAACATGAGAGTTGTTGACATTTAATAAATCTTTTCCCACATCAATGATGGCGTTTAATTTTTTTAGTGTGTCATTACCTAGGATTCCATGGAATGGATTCAAATTAGGTAATAAGAAGAAAGTTATAGGTTTATTGGGTTCGTTAAATAAACCCAAATGGATATGGCTGGTGATTAAGATACGACCACTTACGGTGTTCGCGTAAAACTTGTGTTCATTTGTTTTGATATTTTTGGCGATTTCGGGTTGGACATAGTTTTTATTTGAACCGGTATCTATTAAGAAATTGTATGCTGTTCCGTCTTTGTCCCGGACAACAAAGTACCGCAAAGAGAAACACTTTAGCCTAAAAAATTAACGGTGTCCTCAATTTGTGGTTGTTAAGGCTCCTGTGATGGTGATCTTGTTTCCTCTTTATTCTGAGGGACTAACTCTGAGTTGTCTCCTTGTGAGGTAAAATATTCCTCCTGCTCTTGATGTTCACGAACCTCAGAATATAGAACTAATTCGAAAAAATCTTCTTGGCCTTGGTAAACGGCCTGATAATTGGACGTATCGGAGTAATGCTCTTCTTGAGGGGGTATGGTGATATATTGTTCACCCGACATACCTGTTTCAATATGGAATTGTCTCTGCACTTTATTGGGAAAATTTGCAGTAGACTGATTGACTCTTTTGAGAGCAAATTGTTGTGGTGAATTAAAGTTTGGCTTGTTCATGTAGTTGACCTTTTTTGTTAAAATAGAGCCGTCAACATCCATTGGTGTTGGTGCCGGCTGTGGCTTGGGGGCGAATGGCCTTGGAGGTTATTAGTCTGTGGGAATTTGTTTTGGGGAATGAACACGATCTGCATCGGTTTTTGATTATAAAAGTTGTTGTTATTATAAGATTTGGGTGGAATTGCCGGTATGTATGGTCGCTGAGGTTGCAGGTTATTTTTGGTGTACTGTAGGGGTTTTGGCCCTACAGGTAAGCGAGTGTCGCGATGGCCGATATGGTTCCTAGCCCTTTTGTTATCTAACATCTCGCATAATTGCAATGCATGCCTCAGATCTCTGGGTTGAGCTAGGCTCATTCTGTCTGAGAGATCTCCGTTTAGACCCCTGATGAAGGTATCTAGAGCCCTATCTCTGACCTGTTTTGCCATAGTATAGTATTAAAGACATCTGTTGGTACACGGCAAAGTAGAAGTTATGAATGGAAGTGCCCGTTTGGGACATAGTGAATAGCTGGTATTCTAAAGTGCTCAAATCTCGTTTGTCTGAGTATTCAGATAACAAACACTGTGAGATTGCCCCCCAATGTAATGCTGTGCGATAGACTTTCAACAGTGTGTTGGCATGTCCTGTAATTTTGCCTCGAGTGGTCATAAGGATTGCAAAGTATTTGGGTGTTCCCTGAATGGGAGCATACAATTCCATCAGACGCGTGGCGGAAGCAAACCATGTTGAGAATTCTTCACGACTACCTGAGAATTTGTCAAGATTTTCTTCGATATCTGACACTTTGTCTAGTTCATGCCAGTTATCCTGGACACTAGCTGTCTGATCTGTAAAGGGAATATGTCCTGGCTGAGAATAATTTATTTGCTTAAATATTTTCTGTAGCTGAGACGATAAAATATTCTGGATGGCTACATCTAATCCTTGTATTGACAGTGCCTCTATTCTGTTTGGGGTTGCTGCATTTGAGGTGGATGCTGCCTGAGCATCTGAAATTGCTGCTTGATTACCACCCTGCTGGAGGACTGCTGCTTTAACCCATCTGTCTTTAGTCATTTTGGAAAAAAATATTTTATCTCAAGTTTACTTCAAGAAAATAAGTGTTACGATATCGCGAATATTATGGTGTCGCGAAAAATTGAATATCGCGAAAATTATATGTGTCGAAAAAATATAGCGGTATGTCCGCTAATTTTGGATGGAAATGGTTTTTGGTACTTAAATAATATTTTGTGGTATTATGAAAATTTTTCGATATTATATGATTTTTTCTCTCCTTTTTTTTTATTTTTGAAGTTTTGAAATTATTTTTCACTTTTTTGAAATTACTTAATTACTAATTCTTTTCTTTCAATTTTTGCCTTTCTTTTTAAGTGGGAGAAAAAATGTAATTAAAGGGTTTTTTTTTTAAATTACTTGATCTTCTTTTTATTTATTATACCCTTGCAAAAAGGGTATATTAATTTTGGTCAGAAGTGTGCAACGCATAGAAGGAAGCATCTCCGACCATATAAAGTATATATATTCTTGATCAGCACGACGAGACGAGTTCAAATAACCATGTCCGTCCGTCCGTCCGTCCGTCCGTCCGTCCGTCCGTCTGGATCGATGCGAACTCCTCCTAGACCGTAAGAGCTACAGAGCTGAAATTTTGCACGTAGGCTTGTATATACTGCAGGGTTTGTATATCTCGGATTCAGTCGGATCGGACAACTATATCATATAGCTCCCATACAAACGGCAAAGTCACGAACAGTGACTTTTCTCAATAACTTCGTTATTTTATCACCAATTGCCATAAAAGTTGGTATTGGTCAGTTTTGTGTTTTTATTAATAATTGTGCCAAATTTGATCAAGATCGGGTGACTATATCATATAGCTCCCATACAAACGGCAAAGTCACGAACAGTGACTTTTCTCAATAACTTCGTTACTTTTTAAGCTATTGTCGTGACATTTAATATAAGTAAGTTTATTGTAACTATAAACCAATGTGCCAATTTTGATCAAGATCGGGTGACTATATCATATAGCTCCCATAGGAACGATCGGTCAAAAACAGTGACTTTGTCAATAACTTCGTTACTTTTGATGCGATTGCTTTCAAATTTAACATTTGTCAGTTTAATATATCTGTTAATGACTGTGCCGAATTTGGTAAAGATCGGGTAACTATATCATATAGCTCCCATAGGAAGGATCGGTGGAAAACAGTGACTTTCATCAGAAAGTTCGTTATATCCTATGCTAAGATTGAAGGCCGTTCTTTCGCAAACATTACCCTTTTTAGATAAAACAGTTAGTTTAGATAAAAGAGTTACTAAAAAACTTGCAAGGGTATACAAACTTTGACGCGGTCGAAGTTAGCCCCGGCCCTCTGGTTTTTTACTTTCGTTTTGTTCAATAATTTTTTTCCCACTGTGTCTACACAAATTCTTTTCTCTTTATTTTGCAATTTTTCTTAATTATTTTTCCTTAACTTACATTAACATTAACATCTTCGGTGCTTTTTTTTACTGGCTGGTTGGTAGGGGTACTCGCTTTTCCCACGTTGAGGTACTAACGCTCCGGATCCAAACACTTGTACCAATTTTCCTCCGAACGGATACTAGAGGAATTTGCAGCGATAGTTTTGACCCTGTCTGATTCTAGGTGCAGTTCAATATAGCGTTTGTTACCGTTGACACTTAAGGCATTTAACGCGTTTACCCGGTCACGACCACTAATATTTTTCACTAACACTTGATCAAGTTTTTGGCAGGGTCCCTGCTCGGGCGCCAATTAAACACTTTATTCACTCCGATGTAAATAAATAAAGTTTTTATTCAAAGATACTTTATATTACATTTACAGTATGTTTCGGTTTACTGAAAGATTCTGATTTCGAAGTTACTGGATGATTAGAACTTAGGCTCAAGACTGATTTGCTATGTTTCGATTAGGTTAGATGAAGGTTTGGTACTTGACATCGTCGCAGGCAGCGGCGTTGACTGAATTAATTAGTCCTCTGAGTGCGTGGTTGCACACTTGTGTAAACAAGGAATGTTTATTGCTATTCTTTGTTTATTGGCAAGAGTTATGGCGTGGTTCTGGGTATGCGCTGGACCCAACACCATTCTTCGAGGGCCTGGGAAAGTGGGATGCAGGCCTGTTGTTTATCCTAACGATCGGACTGTTTATTTGAGATAGCTGATCATGCAACTAATAAGCATGTGATGATGGAGTGGGGTTGACCATTGGGCATTGCATCTTATGATTTAGGTGCTTAACTTAAATAAATCGGTTCAATCGCTGCCGGCAGCGCTGCTTGCTGCCTACTTCGTCATCATCAAATCAACAGAGCACATCCATACACACACAGACGCAACGCTTCATGAACTGTATGTGTATGCGTGCCGGCTTTGCTTAGGGAATGATGGAAGAAGAAAAAATTGTAGTAAAAAGAGTAATAATTTGAATGTTTTGTTTGTGTATTGATGAATTGAGTTGCAGGGAAAGAAATTTAAAAATGTAAAAATATTATTGGCAAGGACAGCAAGGGTATATAAACTTCGGCATTACCAAAGTTAGCTTCTTTGATGGTTTGAATTGTAACTGCATTAAAGAGACCAAGTGATAACCATGCAATGTCTTGTGTTGTGGCTCTTTCACATTCGTTTGCTGCTTTGTGCCGGTGATAGGGTTGGAAAACTATCGATGGCCCGTCCATCGATAGTGTAAACAATCGATACTATCGGTAGTACTATTGAAAATTGAAAAAAATAAAATTTTCAGGGACGGTAAATAATAATTATTTTGTGTTTTTATACCCTTGCAGAGGGTATTATAAAATTGGTCAGATGTTTGTAACGCACAAAAGTATATATATTCTTGATCAGCATGAGAAGCTGAGTCGATATAGCCATGTCCGTCTGTCCGTCGGTGCGTATGCGTTTTACTCAGCCATCTTAAGAGCTATCGGGATGAAATTTTTTTTAAAGTCTTTTTATTACCCGGGTGAGATAAAGTATGAAAATTTTTAGGATCGGTCTATTATATCATATAGCCCTGGAACAAACATTTTTGCAAAAATTGGAGTATACCCATTAAATTTACCAATTTGATAGTATTGGACCTCAGATCCCAAAATTTGAATCTGATCGGATAAATAGAACACAAGTTACAGTCAATATATGCATGTATGTAAATCGGTTCAAGCGCTGCCGGCAGCGCTGCTTGCTGCTTACCACGTCATCATCAAATCAAACAGAGAACATGCATACACACACACACAAACGCAGCGCTACTCGAACTGTATGCTTATGCATGTTGTGCTTTGCTTACGGAATGATGAAAGAAAAAAAATTTGAATATTGAATAGAGATCTGCATGAGTCAAGTCACAGCATACGTAAAATTGAATGTATTCGAATGAATTCAGCTGATAGAATACGAAGCACACAATGAATTGAATGTGTATGAGTGACACACCAGACTGTGTCTCATAACTAACGGCATTCAACGAAATGAGCGAGAATAAATAAGTGCGTAAAACGGAATGAAAACTTTGGCGAAGCTGAAGACATTCGAATGTATTCGAGTTGTGGCAGAGATTTTGTGTGTATTCATTTCTTTAGCATCGCCGAAACGAAACTCACGCGAAATGAACGGAGACAACGGAGCGAAAGCCGACACGGTATGTATTGTATTGTTGTTGTAGTTTAGTTTTTGTTTTGTTTTTACAAGTGTGTTATTTATGTATATGCTATCTGTATTATGGTTAATAAATTGTTTTCTTTGTGATTAGACTAATAACTGTGAACCTGTGACCTGTCCATAAATGTTTCCTATGTGTTTTTTCAGATTTAATTCAGTTTTTTTTTAAATATACATGTAGGTTTTAAAAGAAATTGATTCAGATGAAGTAAAGGAGAAACTTCAAAGTGGCATGTTTACGTTAGTTGAAAAGAGAGGACGAAGCGAAGTTTGGCAGTTTTTTTCTAAGATAAAAAAGGAAAATGGAGAAGAGTTGGTGGACGTTGTAGCCTGTAAGATGTGTTTTACAGTATTGAAATTTACAGGTAGCACGTCTAATCTAGTAAAACACAAGTGCTATGTAGTCAACAGCAGCAAGGCGCAGAAAAATTCGACCACTGTTGAAGTGAATTCAGAAGTGAAGCAGGAGGGCGTAGTTGTCGTAACCGAATGGGTGGTTAAGAATTGTCGTCCGTTAAAAATTATTGACGATTCGGGACTTAAAAAGTTTGCGTCGTTCCTAATTAAGGTTGGGGCAACTTTTGGACCCAACGTCGATGTAGAAAAATTGCTACCACATCCAACTACAGTGTCCCGGAACATATCAACTCTTTACGAGTCACACTTTGGCCCAATTAAAAACGAAATACAAAAATATAAGGCGTTTGGTTATGCTATCACTAGCGATATATGGACGGATAATTTTTTAAGAGCTTCGTATTTATCGTGTACTATCCACTATATAATGGATGGAGTTTTGGTGGATCGTTTAATGGCTATGAAGTCAATGAAGGAGGCGTCCTGCACAGGTATATTAAGTTAATCTACGAGTTTATAAAATAAATTCAATTAAGTTTTTCTTTATAACTAGGCTCAAATATTCGGACCAAAATAATGGAAACTTTGCAGAACTTTGGATGCGATCTCGAAGGGGACAAGCCTATTATTGTAACAGATCGAGGGTCAAACATGATCAAGGCTTTTCGTGATTTGGATAAAATTCACTGCGTGAACCATCTGCTGAACAACGCTGTGGAAAAAGCTATCGATGCTGTTCCTGACATGAGCTTCATTGTGTCCACTTGCACCAAGTTGGTGAAATATTTCAAAAAATCAGGAATGAATTCCTCGTTGGGATTTTCGCTAAAAAGTTTTTGCCCCACTCGCTGGAATACAGTTTTCTACCTTTTAAAATCAGTAGAAATTAATTGGATCGAACTTGTAACAGTTCTAGAGGATAAAAACCAATTATTCAGAATAGAAGGCATAAATTTTAATCATTTAGGTGCAATAGTTAAGGTATTGGAACCTTTTGAAAATGTTTCAAAAAAACTGGAAGCAACTAAACGTCCAACCATACATCTAATTATTCCAAATATAAATAAGTTGAAGAAAAGTTGCCAGATCAATAACACTGACATTGAAATTATTCAGTTACTCAAATCCGCATTAAATAGCCAAATCACAACAACAATAATACCAAACTTAACCAAATTTCATAACATAGCTCTGTACCTTTTCCCACCAACAAACAAATTGCTACAATTTTCAACTGAAGAAAAAGAGGATGTAGTCAATGATTGCAAAAATATAATGCAACATTTCTTCATAGAAAATGTTTGTAGCCCAACTCAAGCACCATTAGATAACGATGAGTTTGCTGACTTCATAGAAGTTCAAGTCGATTCAAATTACGACCAAATAGATCAAGAAATAGCATCATATTCCAATATAAGTGTTCCATATACTGTAGATTTTGATCCATTAGCTTGGTGGAATATGCACCAAAAATTTTTTCCGCTCCTTCATAAAACCAGTTGCAAAATATTCTGTATTCCAGCGAGCAGCGCGGCTTCTGAGAGGACATTTTCAGACGCAAGAAATCTCATTACCGAAAAACGATGCCTTATTGCAACTAATTCAGAAAACATTAACAAAATAATGTTTTTGCACTCAAATATGTAAACTAAATACATGTATCAATATAGGCTTACAAACATAAATTTAATACATATATAAATATAGGCTTACATATGTAATACATATGTACATATTATTATACTATAATTAGATATAGGAAAAATAAATATAAGTATATATATATAAGTATGAAAAAAAACTTTGACTTGCGTTTTTCTTTTATTTTCTTTTTTTTCTGCACGCTTTGTGTTCTACGCATTAATAAAAAATCTGTCAGGCATTCGAATACATTCAAAACCAACCCTCTAATTTTTACGCGTTCTCACTCATTCAATTCATTGCTTTTCGTTTGAGTTGAATGAGACATTGTACGACGCTAGCGTACTCACTCACTCAAATAAATTGCGCGTTGCATTCGAATTCACTCAACTCAATTTGCGCATTGTTCATTCGAAAGTCGATTTTCTGCCATTCATGCAGATGTCTAATATTGAACCGATTTCTTAACATTTTTCAGACCTTTCATTTGATGTGTTATTTTAGGCAACCACCGCATGGAACACCAAAACCCAAGCCCAAGCCGAAAGCGAACGCCATAACAAAAAATGAAGTAAGTAAGTCGTCTCGCCGACTTAGGTATACCATACACCAGTAAAACAAATATTTCAAATTTGTAATAACAAATGCATTTGCCTATTTTAAAAAAGTTCTGTTTACAAGCTTTTTACAAGCATATCTTAGTATCTCGCTCACTCATGCATATGAGCACCTTAGCGCCACCACCTGCCAACGGCCAACTTCGGCCTTATGGAAAAACGTTTATATGCATAACTTGGCTATTTTTTGTCCGATTTTGATCAAATTTGGTATTTTGCTGGGTATTAGTATTAAATTTAAGTGTGCCAAATTTGATTCCACAAGGTTAAAAATTAGGAGAGATAATCGAGTTTTTCAAATTTCGGGGGCGGAAAGGGGCGTGGCAAAATCTTTATGCATACAAAATGTGCGCAATTACTGAGCAAATATACATACCAAAAATGGTCTCTCTAGCTGCAATAGTTTTTGAGATAAACGTTTTTTTTGAATTGCGGGGGCGGAAAGGGGCGTGGCAAAAATTCGAAACAAACTCGATCACTCTACATACTACACGAGCCTACATTCCAAATTTGGTGGCTCTATCTCTTATAGTCTCTGAGATCTAGGCGTTCATACGGACGGACAGACGGACGGACGGACGGACGGACGGACGGACAGACGGACGGACAGACGGACATGGCTAGATCGACTCGGCTATTGATACTGATCAAGAATATATATACTTTATGGGGTCGGAAAAGCTTCCTTCTGCCTGTTACATACATTTTGGCGACTTTAATATACCATTTCACCCTATGGGTGTATGGTATAAAAAACAACCAATGAGGCCAAAAGTGCGTGCTGCAGCCCTAAAGGCGCAAGCCGATGTGACCGCCGAGAAACATCAGGAGGAGACTGGAGCAAAGACTCCGGCAAAAGATGACAAGACGCAGGAAGACACAATTTCAGATGAACTAAAAGTTCTTAAACTATGAAATAAAAAATAAACCAAATACAAATTATTTAGTATTCAAAACTTGTTTGTTCTTTTTTATTGGAGAGGCCCTGTCATTTTTGATAATCCTTCTCAAGTTATATTTTGTCTAATTGCCATGGATACTTAAATGCGACATTATTGGATCGAACATAAGGACAAAATAAATTCTGTAATTTTAACTTATTAAAAGCATGATGTCTTTTAAAAAAAACGACTATTTATTTAATACTTTAAGGACAGTGTTGGTAAATATCCAGCTTGGTAATAATTAATTATTTGTTTTTATTAAATGAAAATTAAATTTCATATGAAGTGCGGCCTAATATTAAATAGTTTATTAAATGCATCGCTAGTAAATTGTGACTATCAGTCCTTAATATAGCAAAAATGTCAATTAGCGCAATATTTATTTAAAACTATTTATTGATTTTTGCGACCTTTTTGATTTTTAGTTGTATGTTTTACCGGCTCGAGGTCAAATTGTTGGGTGAATAAAAACAAAATAAATGAAGTAAGTCAGTCGTCTCGCCGACTTAGGTATACCATACACCAGTAAAACAAATATTTCAAATTTGTAATAACAAATGCATTTGCCTATGTTAACAAAATTCTGTTCACATGCTTTTTACAAGCATATCTTAGTGTCTCACTCACTCATGCATATGAGCACCCTAGCGCCACCACCCGCCAACGGCCAACTCCGGCCTTATGGAAAAACGTTTATATGCATAACTTGGCTATTTTTTGTCCGATTTTGATCAAATTTGGTATTTTGCTGGGTATTAGTATTAAATTTAAGTGTGCCAAATTTGATTCCACAAGGTAGAAAATTACGAGAAATAATCGAGTTTTGCAAATTTCGGGGGCGGAATACATACAAAATATGCGCAGTTACTAAACAAATATACATACCATATATGGTGTCTCTAGCTATAATATTTTTGAGATAAACGGCAAAAATTTGAAATAAACTTGATCACTCTACATACTACATGAGCCTACATACCAAATTTGGTGGCTCTATCTCTTATAGTCTCCGAGATCTAGGTGTTCATACGGACAGACGGACGGAAGGACAGACGAACATGGCTATATCGACTCGGCTGTTGATACTGATCAAGAATTTATATACTTTATGGGGTCGAAAAAGCTTCCTTCTCCCTGTTACATACATTTTGGCGACTTTTATATACCATTTCACCCTATGGGTGTATGGTATAAAAACACAATTGGTGCGTGTGTTGCGACTTGAAAGTCGTTGCCGGACTCCAAGGCGGCTACACCAAACACATGTGTTTTTTATGCGATTGGGACACTCGGTTCAAGGGCGATCAGTACAAAAAAAAAATTGTAAAATGAGAGCTGAAAGTGAGAAAAAGGATGCCAACAGAATTAATAAAGAGTTCGTATCTCCAGAAAAAATCATTTTCCCTCCACTCCACATCAAACTCGCAATTGTCAAAAATTTCTTGATGGTTGTCGGTAGAAGAGACGTTGTATTTTGCTGTTTACAACAAATTTTTGCAAGGATTAGTGATGCAAAATTAAAAAATGGTAAGACATTTTCTTATATTTACATATATACACGAATACTTTTGACCTATATCAAATGTTTTAGGCGTTTTGAATGAACCTGATATTCGGAGATTGGTAAAGTGTAAAGATTTCAACAAAGATGTAGCTGGCGACGAGTTCATCGCGTGGACATCGATAAAGGAGACCATGGTTGGGCTTTTAGCCAAAAATCGTTCACCTAATTTTGACGAGTCCGTAAAAAGAATGCCTAATTAATTTTCGAAAGTTTGAGTTCACATGTCGGTGAAAATTAACTTTTTTTACCACCATTTTTACCAATTTAGTAGACAGCTATCGACTGATTCAGATGAAGAGGGAAAGCGGTAGCATCAAATTACCTTGCCATTTGAATTAAGGTATCAGGGAAAATGAGCTCTAGATGCTATACTGGCCGAAATATGTTGGTGGACTAAGCAAATATTTCAATTCGAAGAAGATGAAAATCGAAATGAAGAAGTGCAGGGAGATGAACGCGACGGAATGGAGTTCTCTACTGACGAATCGGATTACTTTTATCTTGATAAAGGAAATGAACCACAACCAAAATGAACTCGTTTCTAATTTGGCATATTTAAAAATATACGTTTTAATTTAAATTAATCTTGATATAATTCTCACAAAAAATAGTTATAAATTAAAAATACTTCCAAAACTACGCTAAAATATCATAGAAGCTAACTTCGGCAATGCCGAAGTTTATATACCCTTGCAGTCCTTGGCAATCATTTTTTAACATTTTGAAATTTCTTTCCCGGCAACTCAATTCATCAACACACAAACAAAACATTCAAATTATTTCTCTTTTTACTAGAATTTTTAAGCAAAGCACAACACGCATACACATACATACATACGTGTAGCGCTGCGTCTGTGTGTGTGTATGCATGTGCTCTGTTTGATTTGCTGATGACGTAGAACCGATTTGTATTGACTGTAACTTGTGTTCTATTTATCCGATCAAACTCAAATTTTGGGATCTGAGATTTTATATCAAATTCTATTATATTGGTAAATTTCATTGGGATACTCCAATTTTTGCAAAAATTTTTGTTCTAGAGCTATATGATATAGTAGTCCGATCCTGACAATTTTCATACTCTATTATCTCCCGGCTAAAAGTAGCTCAAATATGAAATTTCATTCCGATAGCTCTTAAGATGACAGCGTGAAGTTGATTTGCACAGACGGACGGACGGACAGACGGACATGGCTATATCGACTCAGCTTCTCATGCTGATCAAGAATATATATACTTTATGGGGTCGGAAACGTCTCCTTCTGTGCGTTACAAACATCTGACCAATTTTATAATACCCTCTGCAAGGGTATAAAAAGGGCTTAGTTGTAATTTTTTCTAGCTGTAAAAGTCATAAATAAATTCAATTTATGAATGTTATATAACCATTAACAATATTTTTACAATAAATGAGGATGAATTAGGTCGTATACATGAAGAAGAAATCGATATATAAGTCATATTTAGCTCATATGACACACTAAAAAATAAATGAAAAATTTCAACTCGCTATAAAAAAAAACGAGCTAACTTTGAAAACCCTAAATAGGGTTTTGCTATTCAATACATGTACTTTCAGAAAAATAAGGTCCAGTTCGATTTGATTTTAATAACCTTTAATTTGTTGCATAAATGTTTTAAAAGCATTTTCGTCCAGCTGTTCTTGTAACTTTTTTGTTGCTTTTTCCTTCTTTTTGTTTTGTCTGGCTTGTACATATGTTATGATTAGTTTTATGAATAAGCTTAATATCTTTGTGTGAAAACTATGAGTATGTCTTTCTAATATTTTGTTAATGTCCGAATGTGTGTCAGTATCTTTTGTGAAAATCCTATAGCATTCTGAGTTATTGCTGATAAATTTTGGGACTAATTTTGATTTGCCACATTTTAAGAAAAATTTTATGCTAGACTTAAGTTTTACTGATTTTTTTGTTGTTGATTAATACTTGTTAATCACCGTCTTATATTTGTTATAGTTGGATATTAAGCTTATTAATAAAACATAAACATAACATACTAGCCAGACAAAACAAAGAGAAGCAAAAAGCAAAAGACGAAAATGATTTTAAAACATTTATGAAGAGTGAGAACACGATAGCCGAAAAATTATCAACAACTTTGAAGAGACATCACGAATCCAAACATGAGAGACTACGTCGTAGTCACTACGAAAACAACGGAACAGCGCACAGTGGTTGCGCTTGTATGGGGAGAGCGGCCAAAAATACTTCTAGTGGAGATAAAATTATGAAATTTTTTCCAAAATTCTATAAAAATATAATAAGTAATATAGCATGCCTAAATAAGTCGTTTAGCCTACCAGCACCCTACACCACCCCCTAATACGTAACCTCAAAAAAAAAAAAAAAAAATGAATAAAATATAACAATAGAACAAACAGAAGATTTATTATATACTAGCTGACCCGGCCATCCGTTGCTGTGGCTAAAGTTTTTGTTATATTACATTATAGTAAACAATCTAAGAGGAACAATAAGAGAACATCAGTCACGGAGTCCACTATGCTTTTTCACACAGATGCTATTTGCAAACAAATATCAAAGAAGCTAGCTTCGGCAATGCCGAAGTTTATATACCCTTGCAGTCCTTGGCAATAATTTTTTTACATTTTTAAATTTCGTTCCTTGCAACTCAATTCATCAACACACAAACAAAACATTCAAATTATTTCTCTTTTTCCTACAAATTTTTCTTCCATCATTCCGTAAGCAAAGCACAACACGCATACACATCCATACATACGTGTAGCGCTACGTCTGTGTGTGTGTATGCATGTGCTCTGTTTGATTTGCTGATGACGTAGAACCGATTTGTATTGACTGTAACTTGTGTTCTATTTATCCGATCAAACTCAAATTTTGGGATCTGAGATTTTATATCAAATTCTATTATATTGGTAAATTTCATGGGGATATTCCAGTTTTTGCAGAAATGTTTGTTCTAGAGCTATATGGTATAATAGTCCGATCCTGACAATTTTCATACTTTATCTCAACCGGGTAATAAAAAGCCGCCAAAAAAAATTTCAACACGATAGCTCTTAAGATGGCTGAGTAAAACGCGTACGCACAGACGGACGGACAGACAGACATGGTTATATCGACTCAGCTTCTCATGCTGATCAAGAATATATATACTTTATGGGGTCGGAAACGTCTCCTTCTGTGCGTTACAAACATCTGACCAATTTTATAATACCCTCTGCAAGGGTATAAATATGGTGATCTCCTTATTTGACTTTCTACTATAACCCTTCAGTACAATGAAATTATTTACGAACAAAGACGAAAATGTTGATGTTGGTATATACATATGTATATTTCAATTTAATTTAACACCAATCGGTGCACAATGTTTTTGGTTAACCTGTCTTTAGCTAACACAAATAGATTCGACGGTTTCCTAACACGTGAACACGCAACATATAGTAGCCCATGAGAAAAACATGGATTTTCCAAATGTAAACCACAAATGGACATTGTTTGACCTTGAGATCTATTTGTAGACATGGCGAAAGGTAAACGAATTGGAAACTGTAGCCTTTTGAAGGGTATGGTAGAATCTGATGGTATCATCGGAATACGTGGCAGCAGGACCACTTTTCCTTTAAACTTCCCAGCCAAAATGGTTGCTTCAGGAATGTTTCCGTTGATCTTTTTGATGACCAAACGCGTACCGTTACATAATTGAGGTGGATTCAAATTACGGAGGAGAATAATAGGGGAACCAATCTTTAATCGAAGATTATGTGGTGTAGCTTATTAACACGTTCGTAGATTTACCATAGCAGCGCTATCTATTGATTATTATTATATTTTCCCCACAAAGTTTGTGCTTGCGAGGGATAACATGTCGTCAAAATAATTGCAAACAACTTGTCGAAGGGTCGCCAACTTGACTTATGATATTGTCGGATTGTCTTCTTTTGGTTAGTTTGGTTGACCTTGTGGCTTAAGAGTTTTTCTATTTGTCTATTGAAAGTTTTCAGACATACTAAACACCCAGAGCAATTGCTAATAAATCCATCAATTTGTTTATATGTATGTTTGTGGTGTAATGTACAGAAATTTCAGTTATTTTAAAATTCAACTGATTTCGATTATTTAGTATTTTTGTTGTTGTTATCGATATTTGCTAAAGTGGTGAGAATCGAAATTTAGGTAACCAGATGAAAAAAGAATGAACTAAGTGGCAACGCCACACAGGTGATCGGGTTGTTTTGCATTACAAACAAATAATTAGCAACAAATTAAAATTGCGACTATAATTTGAGATTTAAACTATCCTATCTCTCAAGTTAGATCGAAATGCACATGGTGGGCGAATTTTATTATATTCGGTTAAGTGGTTTATTTATATTAAGAAGATTAAGATAAGAAGATAAGATAAATAAAGCAAACAGTAAGAAAAACTAAAATTATATAATAAAAACTAATATTATCAAGTTCTAAGATTATATTTACATACATTTACTCATCTAATAATAACTGGAATGTACTGTTTAATAATTTTGTTTTTCTTTGACCAGTAATGAAAGGGTCTGAGCTAAGTAACAATCTATTTAACAAATCAGTATTGGTTGAAATACGTGAAATTTTCTCGTATTTTGCTCTCTCCATTTTTTAATGTCTTTATTAACTTATTATTTCAGGAGCATGTAGCAGAACTTTGTGGACAGATGGTGGCATGTAGTACCATGGATACAATTTAATTAGTTGTTTTGCAGTGTCCAGTGCATAGTCTCCAAACTGTTCTATATTAATTTTATAGCCAGACGATATGCATTGCAGTACTGTTGAACACCTAATTAAACCATTTTCCTCTAATCCTGTAATTTCAGCAGACAATTTCGGATCGCTAAAAAATTTTCTTGCAGAATTTCTGTCGTTGGATGTTCCACTTCCTCCACACTCCGGCTTGTCGACGATCAATCCCATTTTAGAACGAAAGTCTGCTTGTATTTTCTTTTTCCTATCCAGAAGAGCAGTTTTCTCTTGTGGGGTACAAGCTCGCCAAATTTTGATATCCAATCTGTAGGCAACGTGTAAGAAATATTCAAAAAAACGAATATATGAGTGTAATGGTGATAAGCCAAACTCATATCGTGCTTCGTGTACTTTCCTTGTCAAATATTGCTCCAAATCGTTCATTTCTGTTGGCTTTGCGTCACATACATATGTAGCACTTACAAGAAGATGTTTGGCTTAAAGCACTGCAAACTTTTCCGTCAACCTTAGTCCGTTGCAAATTATGCTCATCTTGAATTAGTGAATTGGATACAATGCACGTTGTGGGTTTCAGAGCTGCAATTTTCTCCTTGAAGTATTTTTCTTCGCTAAGGGCCAATTGTGTTGTTTCTTTTTGAAATTGGAACCTTATTGGTCTGCAGTAGCGTGTAGATGACGGTCGAGGATTTTTCCAAATTAATTTGCGGTTTCTAGGATCTTCATCTTTGGTTATCAGTTGCAGTGGGACATAAGAATCGTCAAAATCATAAATCGTTGTTTTTTGTTTATATTCCGAATGCCCAGAACTGCCATCAAAGCCCCATTTCCCAATTAAAGTTAAATCGTAACCATCAATGGAGTCAAGAACATCTGCTTGAAGTTGAACAATTCGCGATGCCGTGTGATCTACCAAGCTCTGCAGTTCAACTTCAGCTTGCGAATCACTGACATTGATGTTTACGGGATAACTTGCTGCTTTGGCTGCCAGAAGTTTTTCGTAGCTTGGGAGTAAATTATACGACGTTTTAGTATTAATAAAACTTCGTATTGTCAAATACTGTTGTTTATTCAAGCCTGTCTCCAGGAGAATCGATAGCACTTCATCGGCACTGAATTCCGAAAACGCTGGACTAGATAAGTTAAAGGAACGTAGGGCACAAGCAACGGATTCATCGGATTTTGAAAGCTCAGCAATTTTTCGACGATTTGTCCTTTTAGAAGACTCGATGAAATCTTTTTTCGGCCTTCCACGAACAGTTGATTTGGCTATTGATTGGGACATCTGGTGGTCATAGCGCAATGAAATTGTTTCCTTTTCTTTAAGCCAAACCTTTTGATATTGCAATACAGAGGATTTTGTACGGTTGTGCTTTTGCCAAAGAGTTGCGATTCTTTTGCAAATGTACGAAATACGCTTTGACAAATCATCCAGGTCGACAATGTAACCGCTCTTTTTAATTTCAATGTGTACAAATTCTATAATTGTCCTTAGTTTTTCTGTATTGGTTCCGTTTGTTGTGCACCAAACATCAAAAATATATAGGCGCGTAAAAACACACCTATAAAAATTGTCTATGGAATTCAATCAACCAAATCAAATAAAAATGATTAATTAATAAAAGAATAAACAATTTTCAAAATCATACATAACTACGGGAGACGCCGTCACATTATTTACGTTTACAAATGCATGGTCAAATTTGGGCACCTAAACTAAATATATTTATTACCTTAAAAGTCAGACAAATACAAGAATATACAACATATATGTGGAATTTTGTGGGATCATAACTAAAACTCCACCTAAACATAAAAAAGACGCTTAAAAAAACACATAAAAAATATTAAATCAAATAAATTAATTTCACAATAACAATTTGATTAGTTGATTAGTTATTTACATTAGAAATTAGAGTAAATACCTTGTACTTCAAAATCCATTCTAAAAAAATTAATCTGGACCACTTAAGATGACGTCTGACCACTTTGAAATGCAACGCTAAAGAGAAAAAAGCTTACTGAGCTCATCAGCTGTGCGAAAATGAACAAGTGTTCGGGATTTCAATGCTATTTCTAGAAAGTACCGGTGCAAATTTAGAAAAAAAACGGTTTGCCATTAAGAAGTTTAGACATTTACGAGACAATTTGTTTGGGTTTTGTCAAAATTGGTTGCGATGGATTTTTTGATTTTTGGCCTATGGGCGCAACCGCTGTGCAGCATTCTCTTGAACAAAGACAACAACAACACAAACGATTGGTTTGTAAATAAGACGAAAGTAGAATTTCCGACCGACGTAAAAGCTTTACTGGCGAAAGGCCCTAAGTTCGCAATCCCAGTAGAGAAGAGAAAATTCCCTCTCTTTAAATATATAGCAGACGGAACGGAGCTAGTACAGACTCTTAAAGACAAAGAAAAACAAGAGGAAGCACGCACAAAATTCAATAAGACGCAGCTGATCGTGCAATACTTGACACAGTGGAACAAACAAGGAAATTTCTTGGACAGAATGATGACATATTAATTTTAACTTCAGATAAAGGGAATAAGACAGTTGCAATGGATAAGACTGAGTATGACAAAAAAATGGATAGTATACTTAACGATTTAAATACATATAGAACCTTAAGAAAGGACCCAACCACTAGACTACAGACCAAAAACAACGAATTGGTGGAAAAACTATACAAACATGAACTTATTTCACGGACAGAACGAAATAAGCTTATAACAACCACATCAATTCCACCAAAAATATAGGGATTCCCTAAAATTCACAAAGAAGGTACGCCATTGAGACCAATCTGTTCATCAATTGGTTCTCCATCATACGGACTATGCAAATATATAGTCAACATATTAAAAAGTATAACGGCAGATTCAACATATAACGTAAAGAACGCCTCAGAATTTAAGACAAGGATTAATGCAAATATATAGTCAACATATTAAAAAGTATAACGGCAGATTCAACATATAACGTAAAGAACGCCTCAGAATTTAAGACAAGGATTAATGACACATACATTTGCGACGATGAAAGATTAATTTCATTTGACGTAGTCTCACTTTTTCCAAGTATTCCAATAGAATTGGCACTTGACACCATTAGGGAAAAGTGGATAAAAATAAAAGCGCACACTAACATTCCAAAATTAACATTTATGGAAATAGTACGTTTTTGTATACAAGAGAACAGATATTTTAGATACAAAGACAAGATATACACACAACTAAAAGGAATGCCTATGGGCTCACCAGCGTCATCGATAATAGCTAACATAATTATGGAAGAACTCTTAGACAAAATGATGAAAACACTACAGCGACCACCTAATATGTAGATGACCTTTTTGCCATAATTAAAGAAGACTAGATCCAAAACACACTTGACAACCTAAATTCATTTGACAGGAACATAAAGTTTACAATAGACTTAGAAAATGACAACAAATTAACATATCTAGACGCATCAATACACAGACGAGGAAATGAACTAAAATTAAAATGGTACAAAAAGAAACCAACAGCATCAGGACGAATCATTAACTTCAACTCCAAGCATCCGAAGTCAATGATAATGGATACAGCAAGAGGTTGTATACAACGGAAGCGAAGGAAGAAATACGACGAATTTTAAAGGATAACGACTTTCCAAACAACACTATAAAAACGTTACTAAGATCTCGCAATAAGAAAACCAATAAAGAGGTTCTGACAAAACGCTTCGTGTCCGTCACATATGTCCTACAACTGTCGGAAAGATTAGCAAACTCAGATTGCTATGACACAGAACAAATACAGATAGCACATAAACCCAACAATACGTTACGGAAAATTTTCAACAGGACAAAAAGCAAGATTGATACAATGGACAAGAGCAACGTAGTGTATAAAATACAGTGCAACGGGACCAATGATGAAAACTGTGATAAAATATATATAGGGACAACCAAATCGAGGCTAAAAACAAGACTATCTGACTATAAACTTCGTCAACACTCCAAAGCACCTAAAACGGCACTTACGGCCCACTGTGCCGCCAGTGGACATTCCCCAAATTTTGACGAAGTAAACATAATAGACCAAGAACAACATTACAACAAACGTTACACTTTGGAGCACATAATAAATACCCCGACAAATATAAGACTTAATTATAAGGTAGATACAGACAACTGCGCGCATTTATACAGGCATTTATTAGGGACAAATCAGTGTGTAGCTCCACGTCACAGTGTGCGGACGTGTAAAAATAAGTAGGTGTTTCTTGTTGTTAAATTAATGTTAAAGTTAATCACAATTAAATGTTTGGTAAATATTTACTTCAAACGAAAGAGAAAAATTCCAAGAGCGTAGTTTTTGTGTAATTAACAAAAGAAAATTGAGTTTTTTAGCAGGATTAAAGCTAAAACTAGCTGAATCTAACTATTTCCAGCTTAAATAGTGTGGCCAAATATTACGACAATGTTTGAAAGCGCGCCAAATGGCGTTGCCAGATACAAAATTTTCTGGTATAAAATTGGCGCCATATTTAAATTTTTGCGGCAAATTCAAATGGATTTTTGACAAAAAAAATTGTATTTTTACAAAAGACAATTGGCAGAAATTTATCTATTTATATAATAGTGTGTTAATTGTTTTATTTCAGTGCAATTAGGTTTATTTAATGGGCAATGACGGAAAGTTATAGGTTGAAGATGTTTACCTACATATGTATTTACCTAAATGGAATATTGAATTTAAAAAAGGGAATAGAAAACAAGCCTGGTGTTTAACAATTTGATCGCGTTATTATCAAACCTTTTTGTGTCGTATTGACAGCCATTAAAATTCTAATTAATTAAACATTCTTTTAAATATTATTTATTTTGATATCAATTAATTTAAACTCAAGGATTAAATATTTACTATTTTTATACCCTTGCAGAGGGTACTATAAAATTGGTCAGATGTTTGTAACGCACAGAAGGAGACGTTTCCGACCCCATAAATATATTCTTCATCAGCATGAGAAGCTGAGTCGATATAGCCATGTCCGTCTGTCCGTCCGTCTGTGCGTACGCGTTTTACTAAGCCATCTTAAGAGCTATCGGGTTGAAATTTTTTTGGGAGCTTTTTATTACCGCGGTAAAATAAAGTATGAAAATTGTCAGGATCGGACTACTATATCATATAGCTCTTGAACAAAAATTTTTGCAAAAATTCGAGTATCCCCATGAAATTTACCAATAAAAAATCTCAGATATAAAATCTTGATATAAAATCTCAGATCCCAAAATTTTAATTTGATCGGATAAATAGAACACAAGTTACAATTGTAGTAGTGAACGTTAGGTTTTTTATACCCTTGCAAAAAGGGTATATTAATTTTGGTCAGAAGTGTGCAACGCATAGAAGGAAGCATCTCCGACCATATAAAGTATATATATCTTGATCAGCACGACGAGACGAGTTCAAATAACTATGTCCGTCCGTCCGTCTGTCCGTCCGTCTGGATCGATGCGAACTCCTCCTAGACCGTAAGAGCTACAGAAATTTTGCACGTAGGCTTGTGTATACTGCAGGGTTTGTATATCTCGGATTCAGTCGGATCGGACCACTATATCATATAGCTCCTATACAAACGGCAAAGTCACGAACAGTGACTTTTCTCAATAACTTTATCAGCAATTGCCATAAAAGTTGGTATTGGTCAATTTTGTGTTCTTATTAATAATTGTGCCAAATTTGATCAAGATCGGATGACTATATCATATAGCTCCCATAGGAACGATCGGTCAAAAACAGTGACTTTTGTCAATAACTTCGTTACTTTTGATGCGATTGCTTTCAACTTTAACATTTGTCAGTTTAATATATCTGTTAATGACTGTGCCGAATTTGGTAAAGATCGGGTAACTATATCATATAGCTCCCATAGGAAGGATCGGTGGAAAACAGTGACTTTCATAAGAAAGTTCGTTATATCCTATGCTAAGATTGAAGGCAGTTCTTTCGCAAACATTATCCTTTTTAGATAAAACAGTTAGTTTAGATAAAAGAGTTACTAACAAACTTGCAAGGGTATACAAACTTTGACGCGGTCGAAGTTAGCCCCGGCCCTCTGGTTTATTATATTATTCTGCTTATTATTTAATTTATTGTTCGGCTTATTATTTATTCGATTTGTTTAACAGCTTTTTACGTCTGTCCTCTTTGATCGTCGCCTATCGAATGACTCTCTCTCTCCGTTCGTCTGTCTGTCTCTCTTCTCATTGTTCAGTGTTAATCAACGTGCATACTGTTCTGCCACAACAGTGCTGGCAATTCCAGCATACCTATCGATGTTCGTTACAGTTTAAACTAGTTATCCTACTACAACTCGGTCATCCTGACAGTTGGATCTCCTGATCCTATTTTGCTACTTACATTATAACATTCGTAAAACTTAGACTATATATACAATTGATATGATTCATTTGAATTTTATACTTTAAAGAAGATTTTGTTTAATACAATAGTTCTTATTTTCTACTATTTGGCCTCTTTTTCCCCACCCAGTGTCTCATGTTCTGCGCACTCCAAACACCTTGATAGGGATTGCGTGAAACCTGGAAACCGTCGACGTCTTTAAGCACAAATCTATCATTTCTTAATATCTTTTTAACTACGTAAGGTCCTTTATGTTTAGGTATCAATTTCCTTGACACTCCGGCTGTACTATAAAAATTCTTTACCATCACGAAATCTCCTTTCTTATACTGTGGCGGCATTACCTTAGAGTTGTTGTAGTACTTTTCATTGTACGACTGCGCTTTTTTCTGGTTTTCTATTGCTTCTTTACAAATCTTTTTTAAACTTTCCGGTTTCTCAGGACATTGGATTTCTTCTAATTTTTCTCTTAACTGATCAATAACCTCACCTTTCTGTTCTACTCCAAACAGCATCTTACTTGGCTGTTGCTTAATACTTCTATGCAATGTGTTATTAAAAGAAAATTCTACTGTCTCAATTACAGAGTCTCAATGCGAATTTCTTTCTGGTTCTACAAGTTTCGCTATCATGGGACCTATGCTTCTATTCAATCGTTCAACCTGGCCGTTTCCTTGAGGAGAGCCTGTAGCTATCTTCAAGTGTTTTATGTTACACTCAGTCATAAATTGTTCAAACTCACTAGACGTAAAACAGCTCCCTCTATCTGACACAATACACTTAGGTCGGCTATACGCCCTAAAATAATCTCTTAACGCTTTCACTACTTCTTTCGTGATTGTGGACTTTGTTGTATACAATCTAACGAACTTAGTGAATCCGTCCACTACAACGAATATGTGTTTGTTTGCTCTCCCTGCTGCTACTGGTCCGTAATGATCTATATGTATTAGCTCAAATGGCTTATCTCCTTTTGGTATGCTATGCAATAGTCCTTCTATTTTTCCGGATTTGGAGGAAAAAGCTACACATTTTAAACAATTTTCGATGTGACTAATGCATTTATCCTTAATGTTTTTGAACCAATAACTTTTTGAAATCGTATCTATCATCTTATCCCTTCCGATATGCCCAAGTTCATTATGATATTTGTGCAAAACCTGATTCTCCATATCTTCAGGAACACAAAACAATAACCTGCCATCTCTTGATTTTCTAAATACCACTCCGTTTCGCATTTCGAACATTTTATATTCTGTTTTCTCTAAATGATTCTTAATTTTCTTAATTTCCGAATCTTTGGCTTGACATATAATTAGGTTTTCCTCGAAACTATTAGATTCTATAACCATAACTCCCATACATCTACTTAATGCATCCACATGCTGCATTTTCTTTTCTGCTCTATGACTTAATTCATAGTCGTAATTCTGCAACTCTAACGCCCATCTAGCAATTCTAGGATTTAGCTCAACTCTATTTAATGTGAGGGTCAGCAAATTACAGTCTGTTAAAATCTTAAACCGTTAGCCTTGCAAATTAATTCTAAATCTGCGAAGTGCATAAATAATAGGTAAAGTTTCTAATTCAAAACTGTGGTATTTTGATTGTGTTTCCGTTGATCGCTTAGAAAAATAAAATATCGGGTGCAATTTACCATCGACCTTCTTTTGCATTAGAGCAGCCCCGAAACCAAGTGCACTTGCATCACAATGCAACTCTGTCTCATGCTTATAATCAAAAATTGCTAATACTGGCGCTTGCACTAACTTCTCTTTAAGACTTAAAAAACACTCTAGTTCCGCCTTTTCAAACTTAAAAGGAGTATCCTTCCTAAGAAGGTCGTACAATGGCTTCGCTATTATCGAAAAATCCTTAATAAATCTTCGGAAATATGAACATAACCCTAGAAAACTGTGCACTGTCTGCACCTTTTCTGGCGTTGGAAAATTCTTAACTGCTTCTATTCCACTATCGTCAGCTTTAATACCTTTACTTGAAATATTGAATCCTAAATATTTGACCTTCGATTGTAAAAATTCACACTTGTCTAACCGTAACTGTAACTTATTTTGTACCAATCTTGCAAAAACTCTTAGATGCTCCTCCATATCTAGACTTGCTATCATAATATGGTCCATATAGACAATAACCTTATTTTCTTTTATCAAATCAGCAAAAATTTTATTTACAAATCGTTGGAAAACGGCTGGTGCCGTTTTCAACCCCATCGGCATTCGTAAAAATTCGAACTGACCTAATGGCGTAACAAATGACGTATATTTCACTAAATCCTCGTTCATAAAGACATGAAAGTACCCATTTTTCAAATCTAACTTCGTAAAAACTGTTTTATTAACGAGCTTATCATCGATTAAGGGCAACGGGTAATTATCTTTCAATGTAATTTTATTCAGTTTCCTAAATTCGATGCATAATCTCAAACCTCCCGTTTTTTTCTTCACTAACACAATTGGAGAGGCGTATTCTGATTCACTAGCACGAATTATTCCTTCTTTCAAGTACTCGTCCAACATTTTCTGAAGGTATTCTTTCTCCTCGTATGACAGTCTCCGAGGTGAACAACTGAACGGTTTGGACTTCTCTAGACAAATCTTCAATTCGCTCCTAACCATTGGAACTTGTGAACTCTTAGCATCCACATAATTGTCTCTAAATATTTTCATGTCGACTTTTCGTACTAAAATCGATTTCTTCTCCACACGTACATTCTATTTCTTCTTCGCCTCCTACGTCTATATTCATCATGTCACTCTCAAAGTTATCATCGTGAATTTCTAACATAACTGACTTCTTTCCATTTTCTTTACTATCACCTAACATAATAGTCTCCTCACATAAGTCACGACTCTCAGCTATCAACACTTGATCAACTAACTCTTGCTCCTCGTCTGGATAAGTACATAACAATTGGTTCGTAACACTTTCTTCACATAATTTCTGGTCTTTAACAATCTCTTCATCAGTACTTAACGATTGATTCATACCAATTTCTTTACATAACTCTCGTTCTTTAGCACTATCTTCAACAGGACATAACGATCGACTTCTATCTACTTTAAAATTATTGTTTGACTTTTCTTCGTTTACCAGGCTCACTTTCACAATCCCGTCCAAGGCGCCTAAATCTATACGCAAGTCACAGGCTTTCAAAAAGTTTCGTCCCAATATTGCATCTTGACTCATAGACTCTCCAGCAACCACAATTAACTCAAAATTAATTTTTACTTTATTTATAATTATGAAACAGAAAATTTTGCCATGTATTTTCAATGGACTTTTATTTACTCCAAAATATGACTTGAAAACAGGATGCAGACAAATTCCAGCCGGCACCTTTGATTTTTAGAGCGAAGCTCTCTTAGGCGCGTTGGGGTAGGAAATTTTTTTTAAAAAACGTCAGATCTGCAGCGCGTCAGCCGAACACGTTCGGCACCTCTGCGTGTAAGCCGAACGGCCGATCGCTGCTTTGTTTTTCTATCTTTTTCTTGCATCAGATTATCGGCTGCGTTCGTTTTCTTGATTTGATATAGAATTTGATGAATTTTCATTTTTTGCAGTGTAAAGCAACATACGCACACAAGCAAGTGCACACATACAACTACACTTTTTAAGCGCTCTCTTTGTGCCGGGCCCTGGAATAGTCTATCTTAATCAGGGCCCGGCACAAAGAGAGCACTAAAAAGATGTAGTTGTATGTGTGCGCTTGCTTGTGTGCGTAAGTTGCTTTACACTGCGCAAATTGCATGGAAAACCAATAATTTTGAATTCATATATTTTTTTTTAAACTCAACTATTTCATTAACTTCTATATTATTTGGATAACTTTTTATCCGAAGGAGAAAATTCTATTCCACTACTTATTGGCAGCATCAAGTCAGTTTTCATGACCTGTAATTCCTCCCTAATTTCTTCTGGAATTGATTCAGATTCTGCTTCTATGGGGTTATTAAAAACTGCAATGAGCCAATTGATTTGTTTAAAATCAGAAAATGTTTTCTCTATTTCAGAGGAAAGGGTATTAACTGCCTCTGCGTACTCCTGAATTCGGGAAGGGTTGGGGTACAATGCAACAATTTCTGCAGTTCGCTGAAGGCTGGACAGGTCATTGTTTTTCATTTGAATTTGAAGACCATTAATTTTGCGACTAAATTTATTGATTGCTGCAATTAAATCGGACGGAAGTTTGTTCCGGCCTTGAAGCTGAAGATTTAATTGATTAATGAAAAGGACTATGTCAGTTAGAAACGCCAAGTCTAAAATAAATAATGGATTTTTTAGAGAAGCTAACAAATCTTTATCTTTTTCTAAATTTTCGCTTCCTAAGAAAGAAATAACTTCATTACGAAGACTGTTTAGTATGTCTAAACTTTTGCCTCGGCTCAGCCACCTAACATCAGTAAAAAGGCAAAGATCCTCGTACTCAGCGCCGAATTCTGAGAGAAAGGATTTAAACTTTCTATGGGTTAGCGAATTATGATCACCTTTAATGCGATAATAACTTTAATTGCTACACCCATTGCATCCACTACTTGAAAAATTTTTGCAAACAATGCTTGCTGATGGATGAAACAATGGAAAAATGGTTTTTCTCCTATTTTTATATTGACATGGCCAAGAAATCCTTCATTCTTTCCTTTCATGGTGGCGGCACCATCAGTGCAAATTGAGGACATTTTATATGATAATTGGAATGAAAGTACATGCTTCTCAAAGGCATCAAACGTACTTTTTCCATTTACATGACTGTAAAAAGAATGTAAGTTTAGAAATTCATCGCAAACTTTAATGTCGTTATCAATAGTCCTAACACAAATAACCATTTGACTAATATTTCTAATATCTATGCTTTTATCCAAACAAATTGAAAAGAAGGCACAGTCCTCTATTCGGCTTTTAGTTTCTGAGTATAAGTATTGGCCTATTTCCTCGGTCCTGCGAGTTATAGTTCGACTTGATAAAGGAGTATCGTTTATTAAACTATAAACGGGGCATTTGTGCCGCCACATGCAGGATGGAGGACGGTACTGAACTAGTTATAGTAGTCCTTTACATATCGCCGGGTAATAGACTTGAGGACATAATTTTGTTCATCCACCGAACACTTCTGGAGTATACTGAGGAAGGTTCTCGTCTACTTGGACAAAATTTTCATAAACTCCCACTGATTTTGGCTGGAGACTTCAATGTCAATTTTGCAGATGAAAAGTCTGCGCCGCTGAAAACTTTTCTTTTCGAAGAATTAAATTTAACAATGAGCAGTAATCCTGCAGAATCTACAACAAGATATAACACAACCATAGATGCTGTTTTTTCACGTTTTCTAACCCACATCCAATCACAAACATACATTTCATATTTCAGTTACCATAAACCAATCATTTTCGGGATAGAGTATGGGAACAATTAGGTTCAACGAAAAAATTCGGGAAAATATTTAAACGAACCAAATTTAAACGAAGATAAATGAATAAAGCCTTGTAATACTGCGGTGAGCTGAAATATATTATATTTTATCAGAATTATCAGAAAAATACCATTGCTTTTGTTGTTCATGTTCATTCATTTCTGCTATTGTATATGACTGTAGTTCATCGTTTACTCGACGAATTCCTAGAGAGCTTCGCTCTACCCGGGTGTCCTGTGACACCTCATTGCTTTTTTTTGTTAATGGAAACATATTGTTATTTTTTTTTACTTACTAATAAGTTTATACTTTAATTTACCTATTTTGCTTAAAAAAATGTTGGATAATCATATTCTTACTGTTTTTATTTCGCTTTGAAGCCAAAAATTTAAATGTTTTCCCTGTGTGTAAACACTTTCTTGCCAAACTGTATATATAAATATATATGCACATATGCAGCGCCTCGCTCATATTTTCAACTGGAAACGTTCACTTAGTACTTTTAATTTTACTTAGACTTTTACTTTTCATTTTAGACTTTTTACTTATCACTTTTACTTTTCACTTATACCTTTTTCTGTACGGCTAGTTCCCAGGGGAACTATCGATCATCGTCTCTTAGACGGATAACCAAATATCGTCTCTCCTAGACGGATAACAAAACATCGTCTTTCCTAGACGGAGAACCATCGTCTCTCCTAGACGGATAATCAAACATCGTCTCTCCTAGACGGATAACAAAACATCGTGTTTCCTAGACGGATAACAAAACATCGTCTTTCCTAGACGGATAACAAAACATCGTCTTTCCTAGACGGATAACAAAACATCGTCTCTCCTAGACGGATAACCATTCTGCCATTCACACATCCTCGTGTAATGAGCAAATATCAAGTTCAGAGACACATTTTGAGTTTCATAACATAAACTGAACTTAAGTTTTATTCTTAACCATACCATAGAGAGTATCTTCTTCTTCTTCTTTTTTTTTAACAAAACTTAAAAAATTTTTTAAATTTTAACAAAACAATTAGTCATTGTGCTTGCACTATGCGATTTCAACAAAATAACAAAGTATTTGCTTAACTTTCAAATGAACGTGTGCCAGAAAATGAATGTCCAATATATAAAAAATTCAAATAAAACAAAATAATAAATTTAATTCATCGTCTCACTTGGACGGGACACTCTCAGTCACAATTATATTCTCTGATAAGCTCTGATTTTCATTATCAATATCCAATTCATCAGGAATTTTACCATCTAGAATTCTTCTAGTGTCTTCATGACAGTATTTGTAAAGCCGTTTATTTGTTAGCGATTTCAACATATATCTGTCCCCTTCCAGGACTTCAGTAACCAAAAATGGTTTGGTGTCTCTCCTCGTTTCTTAGCAGAACATAGTCACCAACATCATGCCTTACAACCGTGGCCTTAGTTTTGTCAAAGCGTTGTTTATTATACTCAGCCAAACTCTTCATCTTATCACTGGCATGAGTCCGAACACTGTTCAAATCAATCTCGATTTCTGTGTCCACTGGTGGAATTAACCCTATCGGTCGAGCCTCTTTTCTTATCAACATTTCCAACGGGCTCGCTTCAGTTGCACGATTAACTGTGCAATTTAATGCAAGCTGAACCTCGCCAAGTGCACTTTGCCAGGATCTTTGGCTCGACTCGACAGCAGTTAGCAAATTTTTGAGTGTACTCATAACACGCTCAACCTGACCGTTTGCTCGACTTGCCCCAGTTGCGATTAGATGAAGTTTTATATTTTGTGAGGAACAAAATTCAGAGAATCGAGAACTTGAAAAGCACCTTCCCTGGTCAGCTATGATACGATTTGGTATCCCGAATAGGGCAATCGAGGCTTTTAAGGCCTTAACGCAGCTTTCTGTGTCTATTTTAAGGGTGTGATAAAGGTGTACAAATTTCGTGAAGCCATCAATCTGAACGATGACATATTCTTTTAGGTCGCTTTTACCGCTCAATTTTCCGGAAATATCTATGTGAACAGTGTGCCAAGGGATGTTCACCTTTTCCCAGAAGGCGACTTGGAAGTCCTACAAGTAATGCAATTATTTACAAACTTGCGAATATATTTATTCATGTTATGAAACCAATAATATTGGTAGACCTTGTCAAGAGTTTTCTGCCAACCAAGGTGCATAATTGACTCGTGTACTTGATCTACCACGGACCATCTAAACGTTCGTGGCACCACCGGTAGACAACGTGTTCTACTGTTTCTTTGAATCTTGCGATGTAAGATACCTTTCCTTAAATCATAGGATTTAATTAAATCGTCTTGTTGCTCGTTAGAATTGAGCTTGCGAACTACTTCTACAATCTCTGGATCTAATTTCTGCTCCGTAAGAAGCCACTCGTTTGAAATCTCAGCTAAGTTTATTCGCTTCTCGGTGATTTTTTCTAACACAAGTTGTGGCTTTGAAGGAACTAGATTCCTGGAAAAGAAGTCTGCATGAGCCATGTGTTTTCCCTCTCTATATTGGATATCAAAATCGAATGATTGCAGATAGGCCCACCAGCGATGAACTCTTGGTGTTAAGTCTATCTTTGTCCGTGAAGCCTTAAGCGAATTACAATCAGTATATACCACAAACTTTCGCCCAAGCAGATAATGACGAAAGTGTTTTACAGAAGCAACCACAGCCAATGTTTCCAACTCGTATGAGTGATATCTAGCCTCAGAGGGCGAAGTTACTTTGCTAAAATATTCCACCACATGATACCATTAATACGGTGTAGGAGTATTGCACCATATCCACATGAACTGGCGTCAGTGTGTAACTCAATGGGGTATTGTGGGTAAAAAATTACCAAAACAGGTTCGTTTGTAAGGACAGTTACTATTTTTTTTCGAATATTCTCGAGTTCAACATCCCAGACAATACTTCCTTTTCCCGACGTAAGAGAATAGAGTGGCTTCATTATTTTGGCAAAATAGGGTACAAATTTGCGAAAGTAGGAAGCCAGACCAATACACTGTCGCAAACTGTAAACTTAATGCAGTAATCTTCTGTGAGTTTGGCCTAATCTCGCCTGCTTTCACTTCGAAGCCCAAATACTGTACCGTTGTTTTCAGAAACGAACATTTCGAGATATTGAAGATGAATCCAGCCCTTGTCAGAACGTTCAATACTGTTCTCAATCTTTCCAAGCCTAACTCAATTGTTGGTGACACGATCATAATGTCGTCCATATAGACAATTACATATGAATATGCAAGATTGCCTAAAGCTTGCATAACTGTCCTTTGAAAAACGGAAGGCGCATTTTTGAGTCCGAAAGGCATTGTAAGAAATTCGTATTGGCCATCCGGAGTCACAAATGCAGTATATTCAACGGAATCGGAGTGAGTTGGAATTTGGTGAAAACCACTAGCCATATCTAAACAAGTAAAGTAATACGAACCACGCAACCTAACAATCTGATCACTAATGAGCGGCAAGGGGTATTTGTCAGCAACGGTATTTGAGTTTAATTCTCGGTAGTCAATACATAAACGATCGGACCCATTTTTCTTTTTTACAAGCAACATAGGACTGCCATACGGAGAACAACTTGGGCGGAAATTGTTACATCTAAGTAACTCTCTTAACCTCTCGCGTACTATCTCTCTCTCTTCTGGACTGAGCCTATACGGCCGACGTTGCACAGTTTTGTTGGGGTCAATTAGTCGAATTCTAATTTCACCTGTATTAACTCTTGTGTTTGGGATCCCTTTAGAAAATGCTGAGGTATAATTTTTAATTAAATTTATTAATCTGCTTTTATCAGCATCAGCCAATTCAGTATCGATTTCGTCAAGATTAATTGGAGAATCATTAGCGGCACAAATATTTACAGACTTTGATTTTACAAATTTAAACGCATTTGGTGAAAGCACAACATTGAAACCCTGATTAAGGACTTCACGTCCAATGATGACATCGTGCTGCAAATCCTCATCTCGAACAACGTGAAATAATATTTCTACCATGTTTTCATTAATGGTAACCTGACTGAGAATTTGCATAGTACTATAAATACCGGCATCGCCAATACCTTTTAGCATTACTATGTTATTCATGCGCTTTCCGGACAACCTGCCAGTTATCTTTTCTCTTACCAAGGAACATTCGGCACCAGAGTCGAAGCAAATTGGGTAGCTCTCACCTCGATGTAACATGACTCCTGTTGGCTCAGACACAAAGCACTGGTTTACATGCTTTTGTTTTGTTGGAACGTCACTTACAGAGCATCGGTTCGCAAAATGCCCGGGTTGGCCACACTTGAAGCAGGTAACACGGGTCTTCTCTCGTTGGGTTTTCGCCTCGGCCTCTTGTCGCGCTTTTTTCTGCATTCTGCTATTTCGTGTCCGACTTGTCCGCAGAAATGGCACAGCGTGGTTGACATTTTTCGCCTTTTATTGTCAGGTCCAGGGCTGATATCACGGCCGGTATCGCGATGCTTTTGAAAGTTGTAAGCCTTCAACTCCGCTTGCAGATCAATTCTTGTTTGCACCCTTGAAGTGAATACAATTCGTTGTAAACGGCGGTCCATATTTGCCATATGTGCAAGCGCAACAGAAACGGCGATCTCCTCTATGTTTTTGTCCTTCCAGGCCGTAGTTAGCGATGAGACCAAGCGGCTAGCATATACTGCCAAGGACTCTTCATTAGCCGGACGACTGCTTAACAAGTTCAAAAACATCGCTGCTGGTGTTTCATCGCTTTTGTATCGATGAAGGAACAATTCTTTAAACTCGCTCCACTTCCTGCCAGGGTAGGAGATTTCTGTTAGCCATTGGGATGCACTGAAGCTTGCATTGTCCTTACAAACTCCAACATATTTTGATTTTGCATTTGCAAAATTACTCGCCACTGTTCGTCAGTAAATATAGGGGGTGGCGCCGATCCCACTTCTGATGTCGGGCCGCAGGATTCTTGTTCGCCTCGCTTGTCGGGACGTCAGGATTCTTGCTCGCCTCGTTCATATTTTCAACTGGAAACGTTCACTTAGTACTTTTTATTTCACTTAGACTTTTACTTTTCACTTTAGACTTTTTACTTTTCACTTTTACTTTTCACTTATACCTTTTTCTGTACGGCTAGTTCCCAGGGGGGTTTCTTCACTGAGCGCTCTAGCCCGAGGCTCCCCTTTATATAGGACCTGACCTGATGACAGATTGACCAATTTGTTTCTAAACATGTTGCCAAGGCAAAGATGATTGTCATCCTGCAAAGTCAACATTCCCAGCAACATTCCAGACGTCAGTCTGCAGCCGCTGCAAAGGTAATGCCAGGGCTACAATTGACATGCCCGTCAACTATCTAGTAGGCTTTGACTTATTAGTCACTTAATTGACATATGTATGTATATATATCTCTATATATGTATATGTGCATACATAATTATGTACATGCTTACATATTTAATTGTTATTATTTACATACATTGTTATGTGCGCATTAAGTTTTTTGTTAAATCCGTTTTGGTTAAAATAAAACGCAACTGTTCTGTTCGAGCCGTCATCCAGAATGTCTGGACAGTTTATTGATATTTTAGTTTTAGCCTATACATCTTATATGTATTGAATACATTCTGCCGCTTAGGGCGCTGGCAGAGAGAGAGAGTGTGTTGCAGTATATATGTTTGTACGTATTAGCATATATGTACAGAGGGTACATAGTCAAAAGTGCTTACGCTAGCGATCCCACGCTCAGCGGCCAGTCCGCATAAGTGGCGGATCATATTATTATTATGAATGGTTGCATAAACATAGCAACAAAGTGTTGGTATGTTACTCTTACTTTAATGTTGAGCATGTGACCACTTGTTATATTGTATACTCTACAATACTGTGGGCATATGCTCATTTGGCATACAACATACAACACCTCCCTTTTTAAAAAGAATAACGTAATATTATGTAGTTATTTATTTGTTTTTCTTAAATACTATGTTGTATATTTTTAATTTTAATTTTTTTTTTTTTTAATAAAAATGTTTTTTTTTTTTTGTAATTTAGAAATAATTATATTAAAAAATTTTTTTTTTTTTTCAATATGTATATATATATATTCTTATCTTTTTTTTTCTATATTTATTTATCTTTTTAGTCTATCTTTATGAACTTTTTGCTCCTTATTTTTCTTATTTCTTATAATTATATTGTTATTCTTTTCTATATTAATGACCTCAAATGGTCCTATATAAGAAGATTCTAATTTGTGACCTGTTTCGTTTTTCAAATAAACTTGGTCTCCTATTTGTAGTTTAAAATCTAATACTTTCTTATCGTTTATTTCTTTCTGTTTAATTTTATTTTTTTCTAAAAGTATTCTTTTCGTTTTCTAGTCTAAATTTAACTTCCTTAGAATAATCTTCTATATTATATATAGGTTCTATTTTATCTACGCTATTAAATTGTATTGGTAAGTTATTCTGTCTTCCAAATACTAGTTCATATGGACAATAATTATGAGTTACAGATGGTGTTGTGTTAAAACAATACACGAAATACTGTAACCATACGTCCCAATCAGTTTTATCTACTGAAATATATGAACGAATGTACTCGTTGAATGTCCTATGACTTCTTTCAACGGTACCTAATGTCTGGTGGTGGTGTGCTGTAGATGTTATGTTATCTATTTTTAGATATCTGCACAAGTCAGTTATAATGGAATTTTTGTATTCTGTTCCCATGTCCGTAATGAACGTCTTCATTGGACCGTACTTCAGAATAAAAGATTCGAATATGGCTTTTGCGACAGTTGTTGCACTTTTATTTGCAATAGGAATTGCTACTAAATACTTTGTCAAATCACATATTAAAGTGATTGCGTATTCATTCCCATTTTCCGAACGTGGTAGTGGACCAATTGTGTCTACTATCACCCTGTCGAAAGCATATTGTGGAGTTTCTGTAATTATCATAGGTGATCTCGTGTGTTTCGTCGTTTTTGACGTCAGGCATTTTGGACATTTATTAATGTACTCTTTTACATGTTTCGTCATGTTTTCCAATAATAATGTCTTTTTATTTTTGTTATCGTTTTATTTATGCCTGTGTGACCTCCTTGAATTGGATCGTCATGAAATGTAGACAATATAGCTTCTTTTTCTTTTTCATTGTATATTTGGGTCACCGGCTTGAGTAGCGCTACTCTTAATGATTTTAAATTCTTGTTGCCCATATGTTTGAAAGTATCTATCGAAATTGATTCAAAGATCTTTTCGCTCGGTGCCACTTTTAGTTGGCTGATATTATATACACCGGCTTGCCATTCAAGCCTTTGGAAAAACTGACCTAAGTCTAGAATTCCATTGGAGTATAAATCGCTAACATTTATTCTCGCTATAACTTTTTCCCATGTTTCAATAAACATTTCGAATCTGTCATTCGCAAGGTCACTACTTTTCGTACCTCGTCATTTGTTATGACTTCGTATACGTTGGGCTTAGATGCTTTTTCAAGACTTTGCCTTGGCAATTGTTCTTGTTTGTTTTCTGCGCAGAAATTTTGTTGTCTACTTTGGTGCCTGGTAGTGACTTTCAGGACTTTTTTATTCATATCAATTAAATCAGTTATTGTAATTCTGGACAGAGCGTCTGCCACGAAATTATCTTTTCCTCTCAGATATTCTACTGTAAAATCGTGTTCTTCTAATTCGAGTCGCATGCGAGTTAATTTTGAACTTGGGTTTATCATCGAGAATAAATATGTTAAGGGGCGATGATCAGTTTTTACTGTGAAATGTTAGCCATATATATATGGTCTGAAATGTGTAATTGCCCAATGTATTGCTGCTAGCTCTTGTTCAGTTGTACTTTTATTGCTTTCACCTTTAGTGAATGCTCTTGATGCATATGCAACTGGGAGTTGGAGTCCATTATAGTTTTGAGTTAAAACTGCTCCACATGCGTGCTTGCTTGCATCTGTGATTATACAAAATTCTTTGCTAAAATCTGGGTACTGTAACAAGGTTGGTTTAACAAGTTGTGTTTTTAAATACTGGAATGCCTTTTCACATTCCGCTGTCCATTCGAATGGGACATTCTTTTTGCATAATCTTGTTATATGCCGTGAGTATTCGGCGAAGTTTTTTATGAAACGTCTATAATAATTGCAAAATGCAACGAATCTTCTAGCACTGTCTGCGTCCGTAGGGACTGGATAGTTATTAATAACATCGAATTTTGTATCATCTGGTAAGATTCCTTTGTCGGTGCATCTGTGACCTAAAAATGTCACCTCATGCATGAAAAATGAACATTTTTCTGGATGTAATTTCAAATTGTGTTTTCTACAAAGTGTAAAAACGTCTGTTAGGTTTTTAAGCATGTGTTGTTCAGAACAACCAATAACGATCAAATCATCCATATAAAGGAATGCTTGTGAAGGCTCTAACCCCGAGAATGCTATTGTCATCATTCTCTGAAATGAATTAGGTGCTATTTTTAAACCAAATGGTAATCTCGTGAAGCGATATGAACCATTGTTTGTTGAAAAAGACGTTATGTTCCTTGAGCTTTCCTCAAGTTCAATTTGGTGGAAACCTGACATTAAGTCAAGGCATGAAAAATATTTAGCTCTACCCAGTTGATCAAGAATATCGTCAATTCTGGGGAGTGGAAATTTGTCTGATAGCAGTTTTTTGTTTATTTGGCGATAGTCAATTACTAATCGCCATTTTTTCTCTTTAGAGTCCGGAAGAGATTTCTTTGGGACCAATAAGAGTGGGCTATTGTAAGGTGAAATCGATGGTTCAACAATATTTTGTTCAATTAACTTTTCTACTTGTTTTTTAATTTCTTCGGTTTGGCTATGCGGACATCGATAGTTTTTTTACATATACTGGCTCTTCGTCCTTAAGTCTCAATTTTTGTTTATAAAAGTTGTTGGTTGTGATTGGTTCGGTTTCAAGTCCGAACACATCACTATACTCGGTGCATATTTCCATAAGTTGCTTTTTGAACATGATTGGAAAATTTTTCTTTAGTTTACTAATAACAGACTCTGTTCTATTGTTATTTGAAGTTTGAACCACATCGTATGTTGAGAGCGGTTCGAATTTTATTTTATTAATGCCTACTAGTTGGCATTTATCTGTCGTATTTAAAAATCGGACAAAAGTATTTTTGGTTTGGGCAATAGTGTTTGCAATATAAACACCATGCTTGATTTCTTGATTTGGGATGAAAATGTTTTCTTCTTCTGAAGACAAATCTATTTTGCGTATCACTTGGGATCTCGCTGGCAGAAGTGTTGAATTATTACCAGAACTAAATGTTATCGGTACATTAATGGGATACGTTAGGTTTGGAGGTCTGATTATAAACCAATCCTCTGAATTATTATAATCTAATTGGCAATTAAAAGTCTTTATAAAATCTAGTCCTATTATTCCATCGCAAGGGATTGCAAAATCTGAATGTAGTAAATGAAATTTATATGGAATAATGTATTTCCCTGTTTGTAATTCAATTGAGGCTAGTCTTTTGGAGTTAATTACTCCTTCACCTATGCCTCGAATGTCTATGATTTTATTGAATTGTATGTCATGAAAGACATCGGAATTTTCTTTTATAATTGAAATATCTGCACCTGTATCAATTAGGAATGTAATGATTTTATTTGTTTGAACATTTGTAAATGATACAAAATTATTGAGACTTAAGTTTACAGTATATATTTTACTTTTTAATTTCGAGTATCTGGAGGTGTCTGCGAGTTTCCCGAAGCATCTTGGGCTACTCGGACATTATTGTTTTCGGTATTGCTATTGTATCTGTTTTGGCTGTTACCTCGGTAGTAATTATTTCTACCTCGGCCATTACCTCGACCACCTCTATTGTTGTTTCTGTTATTGTAATTGTTATAGTTGGAGTTGTAGTTTCCGCGGCCATTGCCTCTACCTCTTTGGTAATGGTTACTACCTCCTCTATTATTGCGGCCTCGTTGAAATAATACTGTATTTGCACTTCCAGTCATTTCCGTGCTGCAATGGATATATTTACCCATTACATCATTGAAAGTTACAAAGTTTCCAGCTTCTAATATTACTTTGAGTTTTTCGTGCTCGCAATTTTTAATCATTGCAGAAACAGACTCGCTTGTAGAGAATTTTTCCGCATTGATTGGGTCTAATCCGTTATCAATAAAGGCTGCCTCCAGTTGCTTCCGCAAATTATCCATTTCGGTTGCATACTGGGAAGCAGTTTTGCCTTTTTGTTTTATGTTCATTAGTTTCGCCTTTAAAACGTCAGGAGATTCTCCTTTTACATTTTCTTTGAGCTTATTTATTATCCCTGCAATAGTGGTTTCATTTTCTACTTTATAGAGGATTGTGCCGGTTATTTTTGATTTTATAACCTGAACTGCTATATCCTCTTGGTCTCCCTTAGTTCTTTCCACAATGCGTAATGCAGTTAGGAATCTGTTTAATAATAACTTTTTACCATCAAATTCAGGAACTGAAGTGGAAACCTGTCTAACATATTGCCTGTCTAATTCCACTTGGTTAGCCATTGTACTTTCTTCAAGTGTTTCGATGTCACTATCGATATCACTTTCAGTATCAATAATTGGTTTGTACTCGTCCAAATCTGCTAATTGGCTTTCGTCAAATTCAGCTGGCTGACTTTGATCTTCTGGAATTACTATTACAATATTTCGTCTAGTACTAATATTGTTCAATCTTATTTTCAATGATTTTATCAGTTTTTCACACTGATGCCTATGCTCTTTTGCTAATTTCTCATTAACTTTGTTTACTATTGATAATATGTTATTATACTGTGTTAGCAGTATTTGAGCATGGTTTATCAAAGTTTCCGGTCTTATGACTTTATCTGAGTTAATACATTTAAAAGATTTTTCAAATTTATCTTTATGATCATTAATCTTTCGTGCTATCGTACTCCACTCCATATTTTGTCTACAACATTCAGCGGTGCAATCGTATTAAAATTATTATTGTAGAACCAAGTATGTCATGGTTTTCTTCTACTGTTTTTACCATTACACATGGTAATGTACTCATTACTATGCCCTTTTCTATTTTGTTGTTACATATTATTAATGGGCTTGCTGCACAATTAAAAGTATCTATATTTTCGTCTTCGAAATCACCAATTTTTATAAATTCGTAATAATTACTCAATATTATCAAAAAATTTATTCTAAAGTTGGGTTCTCTATTATACACTTTTCTACTATGTCTATCGTCTTAAACAACATCTAGGTTATCTGCCCTACTGGAATATTTTTTCTTAAGGCACTTATTGTGCATCTTATATAGTTTTGTTAAAACGTTTGTTAATAAAAGAATAACAATTATTACAAGCATTAAGGTTATGATTTTCAAATCAACCGAGACAGTTTCGACATTATTTATGACATTCGCGGTTGAATCCGCTACTTTAGATTCATGATCTAACATATTGTCAACTTTTTCTATGTTACTGTCTTTTGGAATCGCATTAGGGTGCATATAGAAAAAAAAAAGAAAAAAAATACTAACTCAAGATATATATATATAAAAATTTTTTATTTTTTTTTTATTTTTCATTTAAAGTTTTGTTTTTTTTTTTTTTAATTATTTTTCTTGAAACTATTTTTCTAACGCTGCTGAGTTTTATTCTCAGCGCCAGAGACATGGAAAAGTTATTGTTGTGTTAGTTACACACGATTGGCTGACATTTTTATTTAAACAATTAATTGTCCAATCGTGTGTTTTTAGTAGAAAGCCTAACAGTGGTTAGTAGGCGCAACCTGCACTTTCGTGCCTCAGTTTGCTTATTAGAGTTTAAATCTATGGCAAGTTAGGGCTTGCGCATTACTGCGGCCCGCTTGCGTTTCTGCGCTCTTTGGCGCAGTTCAATTTTGATGTCCTCAATACGCTGTATGCAGCGTTGTCGGTCTTCTTCGTTGGTGCTGGCCTTTAGCAAATCCTGTTGCAGTCTTTTCTGGGTGAGCAGGCGTCTCACCTCACCGCCTCGTTTCGTCTTCTTGGGGATTCTCGTCTGCTGCCGGGCCCTGTACTCCTCTATTGTTAGTGGCCGTGGTCCATCGAATGGATTTGCCTGCAAAGCCTCTTGCAACGTCGGCAAATCCCTTTGTTCGTTAGGAACAGCGGTCTTGAAGGAGGGTTCCGTGGACATCAGTATCTTGTTGTTGATTTAATTGGTTTCATATTAATGTTTCATATTTTTTTTTTTCATTATTGTTTTTAAATTCCAATTAATTTCTTTTTTTTTTTGTAAATAATTGGAGAAACGTATGTGTGTTATGGGAGTGCACCTTGGAGCAGCACCCAAGAGTTGATAGTAGAAAAATCACATGAATTCCAGTATCTAGATTAATTTTTCTTTTTGTTTTGTTTCATTTTTGTTCATAGCGCGCACAGTGGTTCGCAATCAATTGAAAATACATTTCACAATTTGCACAAATTATTTTCGTGTTTTTTAGTTTATGTTGAAATGTTAATTAATTTATTTCTTTTTTTTTTTTACATGTCACGGTCGCCATGTTATGTGCGCATTAAGTTTTTTGTTAAATCCGTTTTGGTTAAAATAAAACGCAACTGTTCTGTTCGAGCCGTCATCCAGAATGTCTGGACAGTTTATTCATATTTTAGTTTTAGCCTATACATCTTATATGTATTGAATACATTCTGCCGCTTAGGGCGCTGGCAGAGAGAGAGTGTGTTGCAGTATATATGTTTGTACGTATTAGCATATATGTACAGAGGGTACATAGTCAAAAGTGCTTACGCTAGCGATCCCACGCTCAGCGGCCAGTCCGCATAAGTGGCGGATCATATTATTATTATGAATGGTTGCATAAACATAGCAACAAAGTGTTGGTATGTTACTCTTACTTTAATGTTGAGCATATGACCACTTGTTATATTGTATACTCTACAATACTGTGGGCATATGCTCATTTGGCATACAACAAACAACAACATACATACATATGTTTTTTTTTTTTTTTTTTAATTCATTTATTAAGTGATAGAAATATATACAAAGAAGGAAAGGAAATTTGGAAAAAAGTTTGCGAGGGGAAGTAGCTTGTGTGGTACTGCCAGCGAGGGTATTGCTTCACACAGGCGTGCTTCCACCCGCTTCCTGCTCTCAGGTCATTCGACTCGACTCAGCTGCTCCACTCTGCGGAGCTCAGTCATGGCGATAGCCGCGAACTCGTTGAATGCCTCCCAGTTTTCCCTGCAACGAATCATCATTGGGACCAAGTTGGATACCGTGATTTGCTCCCCGAGTTCCGCCTCGAGGTGTTCTCTCTCGGTTTCGAAGCGTCCGCACTTGAAGAGGACATGTTCGGCCGTCTCGTCTTCTCCATTGGCGCACCATGCGCACTCTGGGCTTGATGCGTGTCTGAACCGGTGTAGGTAGCCACGGAAGCACCCGTGACCGCTCAGAAGTTGCGTCGAGAAGAAGTTGACTTCTCCATGGGCCCTGGCCAACCAGTCTTTTAGGCTTGGGATTAGCCGATGGGTCCATCTGCCTTTTTGCGACATATCCCATAGCGATTGCCACCTTGCTATACTTATTTCGCGCACCTGGACCCGTAGCAATTCTTTTTCGGTTGGCACTAAGTTTGGCTCTTTTAGTGCCCAAAAGAGTCTTTTGGATTCATCGGCCAGGATTCCGACTGGGATTGCGCTTGCTAGTACCATGGCTGCGATACCTGAAATCGTACGAAATCCGCAGCAGACCCTTAGTGCGCTGATTCTAAATATTGAGTCCAATTCTCTGGCGTACGATTTTGTGGACATTGCTTCTGCCCAAACGGGGGCGCCGTAAAGCATGGTTGCCTTGATTACGCCATGCCACAGCGTTTTTCGGCTCTGGCTTGGTCCTCTTGTGTTGGGCATCAAGCGTGATAAGGCAGAGCAAGTTATTCTGGCCTTTTTGGCCGTTGCCGAGAGGTGATCTCCAAGGTACTTTATTGCCTTTTTATACCATACACCCATAGGGTGAAATGGTATATTAAAGTCGCCAAAATGTATGTAACAGGCAGAAGGAAGCTTTTCCGACCCCATAAAGTATATATATTCTTGATCAGTATCAACAGCCGAGTCGATTTAGCCATGTCCGTCTGTCCGTCCGTCCGTCTGTCCGTCTGTCCGTCCGTATGAACGCCTAGTTCTCGGAGACTATAAGAGATAGAGCCACCAAATTTGAAATGTAGGCTCGTGTGGTATGTAGAGTGATCGAGTTTGTTTCAAATTTTTGCCACGCCCCTTTCCGCCCCCGCAATTCAAAAAAAACGTTTATCTCAAAAACTATTGCAGCTAGAGACACCATATTTGGTATGTATATTTGCTTAGTAAATGCGCACATTTTGTAATTATAAAGATTTTGCCACGCCCCTTTCCGCCCCCGGAATTCAAAAAAAACGTTTATCTCAAAAACTATTGCAGCTAGAGACACCATATTTGGTATGTATATTTGCTTAGTAAATGCGCTCATTTTGTAATTATAAAGATTTTGCCACGCCCCTTTCCGCCTCCGCAATTCAAAAAAAACGTTTATCTCAAAAACTATTGTAGCTAGAGACACCATATTTAGTATGTATATTTGCTTAGTAAATGCGCTCATTTTGTAATTATAAAGATTTTGCCACGCCCCTTTCCGCCCCCGAAATTTGAAAAACTCGATTATCTCCCGTAATTTTTCACCTTGTGGAATCAAATTTGGCACACTTGAAATTGATACTAATATCCAGCAAAATACTAAATTTGATCAAAATCGGACAAAAAATAGCCAAGTTATGCATAAAACCGTTTTTCCATAAGGCCGGAGTTGGCCGTTGCCGGGTGGGGCGCTAGGGTGCTCAAATGCATGAGTGAGCGAGATACTAAGATATGCTTGTAAAAAGCATGTGAACAGAACTTTATTAAAATAGGCAAATGCATTTGTTATTACAAATTTGAAATATTTGTTTTACTGGTGTATGGTATACCTAAGTCGGCGAGACGACTTACTTACTTCATTTGTTTTAATCTGCGTGCCGCCGACCTGTATACTTGCTGTCTCCACCTTTTTCCTACTGCTTACAAGAACAGCTTCTGTTTTATTTTCGGCCAGAAGAAGGCCCGTTGTAGCCAGCCATTGTTGCACTCGAGCGATCCCGTTCGAGCACATTGTCTCTACTTCGCTCAGATTTTTTGCCACACGTACTACGGCTACGTCATCAGCAAAGCCTACAATCTCGACCCCAGCAGGCAATTCCAAATTTAGGACGCCGTTATACATAGCATTCCAAAGCAGGGGTCCCAGAACCGAACCCTGTGGGACACCTCCAGTGATGTTGTATATTTTCTCTCCTTCAAGTGTGTCTGCGTGTAGACTTCTATTGGAAAAGTAACTACTTATTACCTTCCATAGATAGTGTGGTACGCCGAAATTTCGCAGGGCATCTAGAATGCAAGGCCACCTTGCCGAATTAAATGCATTTTTCACATCTAAAGTGGCTATAATGCAATACTTCTTGGCGCCTCCTTTCCATCGATCACCGGCTATTGCATTGCGTGCTATGCTCACCACTTTTTGGATAGCGTCGATAGTAGATCGCCCTTTCGGAAGCCAAATTGGTTATCCGACAGTGCGTTGGCAGAATGTAGTGCCTCATCTAGTCTATCCGCTAGGATTCTTTCAAGCACTTTGCCTGTCGTGTCCAGAAGGCATATAGGTCTGTATGCTATGGCTTCGCCGGCTTGCTTTCTTGGCTTTGGTAGCAGCACAAGCTTTTGTCTCTTGTACAGATCTGGGAAGACTCCGTCATTAATGCATTTGTTGAATACAGACGCGAATATATCCGGATGCTGGTACGCCGCAATTTTTAGAGCTTCGTTGGGGATGCAATCGAGGCCCGGGGACGACCTGACTCTGGTTCGCGCAACAGCTGCCAGTAACTCCCGTACGCTTATTGGAGGTATAGTTTCCACATCCATTGGTGCTGCGGAACTATTGTTGGGTGGCTGGGGGGAAAAGTTCTCCTACTATGCGGTCCATGTCATCAACAGAGTGGGGCTCTGTCCTTTGGTTGGTTTTTAGCCTCTTCATCACGATTTTGTACGGTCTGCCCCATACATCGTTTTCCGCTTCTACAAGAAGGTCATTGAAGCATCTCCTTTTGCTGCGGCGAATTGCCAGTTTGAGGTCCCTGCGCTTCTGCTCGAATTCTATGCGGAGAGTTTCGCAATCATCGCTAACTCGATTCCGTTGGTGTCTCCTTCTGGCTATATGACATTCCTTGCGAAGGTTGTAGATCTCATCATGCCACCAGTATGTCGGTATGTGTTCCCTTGGGCAGGTATTTTTACGCGGCATGCTGGACTCGCATGTGGCGGTGTTGACATTCTGAACTAGTGTGCTGGTGAAGTTTTGCATGTCCATGCGTTTTGTGTTGTACCGTTGAAATGTGTATTCCTCGCCTGTGTTTAGAAGTGCCAGATCAAGTGTGGCAAAAGCTTCTAGTAGAGTTTGGCCTCTTGCATTGGTTGATGCACTACCCCATTCTGATGCCCAGGCGTTAAAATCTCCGGCAACAATTGCCGGCCTGTGGCTGCGAATCTGGTCTGCCAATTCGTCTATCACGGCGCTAAACTCTCCGAGGCTATAAGAGGGAGGGAGGTAGCAGCTGAAGATCCAGTAATTGGATACTTTGGCTATCACAAAACCATTGAAAGACTTTGGGGATTGTACTTGTGCTGGTGTAGGCCCGCACGACCAAATCGCAGACTTTCCAGAGTTGTTTTGGACCCAATGGGAAGACGATAAGTTTCTATAAGGCTCGCTTATAATGGCAATGTCTGTGCGTAGGTCTCTGACGGTTTGGACTAGTAAGTCCTGCGCCGCCTCACAGTGATTGAGGTTTATTTGAATTAATCTAATCATGGCGAGACGAAATCCCTCCTCTTGGGCCATGAACACATTTCTGGCTGCCTGCTATGTGGCCGATGTTCTGCTCGCCGCTGGCGATACATAGACAGCATGAGGGGCTGTTGACGCACTCACTTATTTTGTGCCCGCTTTTGCCGCACTTTAGACAGAGTCCCGTTCTGTCGATTTTGCTGGAGCATTTCGACGCAATATGGCCGTACTCTAGGCATCTGAGGCATTTTTGGAGCGTTATTGATGCTAATTGGGCAAACGTTCCAGCGAACTTTAATTTTGCTGACTTTGAGCATTTCCTTGGCTGTCAATGCTGGGACGCTCACTGTGGCCCGCTGGTAGCCTGAGTACATTGGGCGGAGGCTTTTTATTGACTGAGGTTGTATTTGAATCTGGCGTTCTGCCCAAAATGCCGATATAATGTCGTCTCTGGTTACCTCCTCGTCGAGATCCTTGATATCGAGTCTGATCTCCTCAGTTAGGGGTTTGGCCTCAAACTGGCTTCCAAGCGCCGCGCCGATGTCTACGCTCATTTGCTGGAGATTGTTACCCATGGGTTTTTCTATCTCAAGCAAGAGATCGCCTTTTGCGGTGCGTCGTACCTTTTTTACGTTCGCTCCGATAGCCTTTAGATTCTCATCCTCGCTACGAGTGACAATTTTAAGCATTTCGCTGTACGTTAGGCTGCCCTTGTTTGCTATTAGAATAGCGTCTGACCTGTGTCTTGGTAGTTTTTGCCTTGGCGCGGGCGTCCGTTTGGCCCTTCTGACCGTGACTTGCTGCCAGTCTGCACTGTTATCCTCTGGCTTGTTGGAATCGGCTGGCTACCCGCTCTTCATGAAACTGAGGGGCTCCTCGCTTTTTCTTGCCCAGGAGTATTGCCGCTGGAGAGGTTTGCGTATTCCTTTCCTGAACATCCCTGGGTTTTTGGAACATACCCGCCAACGCTTTCTGGCAGAGCAACTCTTGGAGTTCTTTCAGCCTTACTATGGCTTGTTTTGTGCTCATATTGATATGTCGCACTGGCTTTTTGTTGTCGTCCCGCTTGTTAAACAGGTGATCTAACTGCCATACTAACACGCCAAGTTCGTCCAGCTCAGCTATGCGAGAGATCACTGTGGGACTGGGAGCTAAAGACGTTACGTCTGGGCTGTTAAGCACTGCTTGTGCACACGCTAAGGGTGTTTTGGCTGCGTTGCCATGTACTGGAGAAGGAGATATTCCGATCAACGGACGTCGGCCAAATACGGCTTCCTCGCTCATGTTGCCCAATGGATCACTCTCTGGCTGGGAATGGTGATCCAACGATGCCACAAATTTAAAAATTTACAATTTTGAATTTAAATTCAAATCCGGGCGGGTAATCAGAGGCGCCACCTGCCGATTTTATGGCTAGGGGCTCCCCTTGTCTTTCTTCGTTATTCAACACTGGGGCGATCAGATGTTTGTGCCGGTGTGAAGAAGAGGAAGAAATTGTGCAACAACAATGAAAATTCGCAGAAAACTGGAAAACTGGATAAAAATTCTCACCCACACCACGAAAAAACGGGGCCAATACTGAGAGGCGGGAAAAGTAAATGGAGAGGTGACTGGCTCCTCCCCTCGCCCCCGTCCACCACAGTGGGCCAACCGGCTGAGTTATAAAACTGGAGTAGGATCGGCAGTGGTTGCGGCCGACGAATCCCAGAAGCGTGGTATGTAACCAAGTTTGCAGAGGTCCTCCTTGACTAAAATTTTTTGATCTACAGGCCTTTTGTATGCCCGAATTTGGAGTTAACAACGGAGCACCCGCGGACAAAGATACGTTCTCGGTTGTCTCTGTGGTTAGATTCCTCACATACATACATATGTAGGTATGGATGTACGTACATAATAATGTAGGTATGTATGTATGCATATCTGCATGTGCATACGTATGTAATTAATAAAATATAACACCATAGATGCATACATATGTATTTCGATATTTATTTCGATAACATATACAAAAGGTATCGTTAATGTCGCTCCAATAGAAAATATTCAGCATAATTATAAGTAAATTGAGTTTAAATAAGATAGTCCGTTGGCAATTGTGGTGTCCAATTTTAAAAATTTTAACTTCGATGATTTTCGATAGATTAGTATTGTATTTAGTATTTTTGCGGTATTTCAAACAAGTGTATAACAAGTGTATTTTTAAACTTGGTCACATTAAAAAACGAATAAGAAACAATAATTGCGCGTTTTCCAATTAATTTTTAATAAGAAACAAAAACATTTAAATTTCATAGTAATTTGTGCTTTTGAAAAGTGTGTGCGCTTCCTATAAATTTCGCGTTCGCGAGTGAAGTCAGTGCTACTTTTTGACGACCAAGTTTTGGAAAACATCGCAAATTATTTTTTTGCGTTTGTACTAGTCTTTTTTAAGACTTCTCTCTTTCTAACTATTAATCATATTATCTACCTTTCAGCTTTTTCATAATTCTAATTAATATTATCTCACTTTCAGCTGTTTTTACATATCTATATCATATTATCTTCAGAAGCATATACATGTATCATATTACTTTTTTATCCAACTTAGTTATAATATACCATAATCTTAAGGCTTTAAAATGCCTCGCTTGTCGAGAAAATCTGCTGAGCAACGACGCCGAGAAGCTGCGAATCGGACTCTTACTTACCGCGAAGAAAATGGCAACGACGTTCGCGAGAGAAATACGCAACGCATGGCAAATAATCGGCAAAATGATTTGGAAACACGGGAACGAGATCGTAGGCAAAACGCATTGGCACGTGCTCGACGACGAGCCAATAGAGACTATAGGCTGCAGGAGCAGTCCCGAAAAACACGGACCCGCCGTATTACGCGACGAGATCCTGATTATCGTTCGATGGAGCAGGAGGCCAACACTGCTCAGCACATTGTTCGGAGACAGGATGACGCGTTCAGGCAGCAAGAGCGCGAACGGGACGCAGAAACCCACTTCGTTGCTCGCCAAGATCCTGATTATCGTTCAATGAAGCAGGAGGCCAACACTGCTCAGCACATTGTTCGGAGACAGGATGACGCGTTCAGGCAGCAAGAGCGCGAACGGGACGCAGAAGCCCACTTCGTTGCTCGCCAAGATCCTGATTATCGTTCGATGGAGCAGGAGGCCAACACTGCTCAGCACATTGTATGGAGACAGGATGACGCGTTCAGGCAGCAAGAGCGCGAACGGGACGCAGAAGCCCACTTCGTTGCTCGCCAAGATCCTGATTATCGTTCGATGGAGCAGGAGGCCAACACTGCTCAGCACATTGTTCGGAGACAGGATGACGTGTTCAGGCAGCAAGAGCGCGAACGGGACGCAGAAGCCCACTTCGTTGCTCGCCAAGATCCTGATTATCGTTCAATGGAGCAGAAGGCCAACACTGCTCAGCACATTGTTCGGAGACAGGATGACGCGTTCAGGCAGCAAGAGCGCGAACGAGTCGCAGAAGCCCACTTCGTCGCTCGCCAAGATCCTGATTATCGTTCGATGGAGCAGGAGGCCAACACTGCTCAGCACATTGTTCGGAGACAGGATGACGCGTTCAGGCAGCAAGAGCGCGAACGGGACGCAAGATCCTGATTCGATGAAGCAGGAGGCTATTTTCAGAAAGTAGCGAAGCACCCTGAATTTATTAAAACGAAATATTTCTCTGGCCCGTTGAAATTATAAATCTCTTAAACAATAATTTTCTTTTCTCTAACTCTCTCAAATAGTATTTTCACAACGAAGCAGAGCATCCCGATCGTATTAAAAAGGAATATTTGTCTGGTCTAAGGAAAGTATACATATAATCTCTTAAACTATTATTTTCCCTCTCTTTAACTCCTACGATATTATTTTCAGAAAAGATCGAGGCATCTCGATCTCAATAAAAAGAAATATTGGTCTGGGTTAAGGAAAGTATACTTATAATCTTTGAACTATTATTTTCCCTCTCTTTAACTTTTTTAAATTGTATTTTCAGAACCAAAAGAAGCACCAGATGTTAAAAGTTATTTTTATCTGGGCTAAGGAAAGTATAATAGTTATTCTTTTCAATTTCTAGTTTCTTCTTTCCTTATTTTTTAAACTTTGCTTACAGAATAAGAGAAGTGTTCCAATCTTTTGAATAAAGAGCATTTATAACGCCCCAAGGAAAGTCTAAACCTAATCTAGTATTATAAACTTTCTTTAACCCTTAATTCTTTTTTTTAGAACGAAGGCAAGCACACCGAATAACCAGGAATATTTCTTCGGGCCGAGGAAACGTCTAAATAATTTATAATTTCAAATAAAGATTTATATTGTTTTATAATTATTAAATGTGTTTTGAATTCAGTAGTTTGAAAAATATTTGAGCATATTCATAATACGACAACTAATGCTGTTGATGTATGAAATTTCACTTTTCTTATCGGATTAAATATAATAAAGAACTGCAAGGGTATATAAACTTCGGCAAGGCCGAAGTTAACTTCTTTGATATTGGAAAATTAAAATTGAAATAAAAAATTTTTAAATTAATTTGTTCGTGGTATCCTAGCACTGCAACGATAAAACTTTTTTATTAATGTGTTAGTTGGGCTAAAAATAAGATTATTTTGCTTCATTTAAAATAGAGCAAATTGATAGCATTTGAAATTTAAAGATTTAACCACATACTATATTGATTTTTATGAATACTTGAATATTAATTTACTTAATACAGTAGTATTACTACTAATGATTACTACTGTTTTTATAACTGTGACCTTCTATTTTTGTTGCTATTTCTTTTGTGAGTGTCTTTTGGGACCATTTAAAAAAAAAATTGTTTAATAACGGAAAAAACTATTAAGATTATGTTGTTTTATTGAATTGAGAACAAAGGAAAGTAAAAATTTTTTCTGTCTGCTCCAAGGCCTTCAAAGTTAGCTAAAGAAAATAGAAATGCTGATGGCAGAAAGGATTACTCGATGAAGTAAATAATTAAAGTGTAAGGCGTCTTTACATTCAGCATGGATGTAGTTCTGATCATGATCAGGTTCAGAATTTTTATATTTAAAAAAATGTGTAGTCATTTAAGTTTTGTATACCCAAGATCCTAAATTTCTTATAAGTTATCATATAGTGACTGCATATCCAAATTTTCTATGGATGTAACTAGACTTAGCTGAAAGTACATTCTTATTAACATGTAAGTAATCTGAAACTCTGATAGAGTCTACCTGTCAGAATGACCAGAGAATTGCCCAGGCAACTGAATTTTCGACTTTATTTTGATAATTATTTCAATTTATTGCCTCTTTTGAATATTTGGCGGTTAAACAATTTTAGCTTTGGGTACTATACGAAGACATAGAATCCCAAACAACAATGGACTTGATTACTTTAATAAAACATCCACGGGGTATGTCTGTTGAGTAAGTCGCAGACTTCGACGGTGTTGACATTTCACTAACATCGTGGTTGGACAATAAAATCATATCATTAGCATCCACCTATGGTGGTTGTTGGAGGAGAAATCCTGAATTTAAATTCATTCATTTAATTATTCTGATTTTCTTGCTTTTCCCTTTATATTGTACTTTGAATTGCTCTCTCTCTCGAAGCATATAACTTTAAAACTTTACTGTACCATGCGAACTCGAATGCGACGAACGCAATTAAATGTACAAACGGAATATCGTCGACTAATCTTTTCGGAAAAGTTGTGGAAATATAGGCAAGGGAAGTTATGAAGCATCGAATCTCCTAACAAGGAAACAATTTAGTAACTGGCCGAGAAATTGGCCAACAGTGGGATACTTCCCAAGGACAAAGTTCGTCGATTCAACAAAGCCAAAAAAGAATATGTTGAAATTGACCGTCCTTTTGCGGGTGCACAATACAATAGGTACATGGAAAGCGTTGATTTAATCGACAGCGTAATTGAAAGATGCAAAATTTTACCAAGAAGTGGTACGTTCGTATTTTTCACCATCTACTAGAATTGATTGTCAGCAATGCCAGTCTTTTATATAAACGCGTTCGCAAGAATGTATTACGCATTAAACATTGTGGTTCTTCCGACTTTCGGCTAAATATTGTCGATATTGAGATACTAAACGTAATCAAAAGATGCGGCAGGATGAAGTTGGACATTGGCCTATCTGGGCAGAAAAGCGAACAAGTACCCAAACTTCACAGCATTTTCACAAGTAATGTGCGAGAAATAAATAATAAATAAAACCATTGTTTTTAAAACGTTCATCTAAATTAAACATAATTCAACCATAAATTTATGTTAAATACTTTAAAAACATCCACATAAAGAAAAACAAACCTCCCTTAGAATTGTATTCATTCATGCAACAAATCCTTTTTGAAAAATTAAAAAATAGTGTACTTTTTATTTCAACTTTTGAATCAAATAAAAAAAAAACCGTGTCAAAATCGGATTTCGTGCCATACAAAGGGTTAAACTTTTTTAATTTTAACGGACCATGTCGTTTTTTTTAATTGCACTTTTGATGTCCTCGTTCAACCATTCCTGCCATGCTGGGTTGGAGTTTTAATTTTTAATTTTAACTTGACAAATAATAGTCGAAGAGTCTAATATTTTATTGAGGCAAATAATATTTAAAACATGCATCTCTCTTTTCAAAGTCAGCTTATTCATAAGATTTTTCAGCAATAAAATTGACGAGATATTTATAAATATTTTACAAAATGAAAAATAAAAACCGTGGCGTGTGTATTTTTTTTAATCGAATATACGTGGAAATAAAGTGGAAAAGTATGTATTTAAAATTAAGGACAATGTTCCAACAAAGCTCTATAATTACACAGGCCGACATGATTTTTGAAAACTTTAATTTGAGAGGTGCTTCTAACTAATTCGCTTATGCTGATTCCAAATATGAACTCAGTTTTGCCAAAAGTTACTATAGAAAGTAAAGGAAATTTTCTTGTACATTTTTAACAGATTTTACAATATCTTGAATGCGAGAATTTTAGAATTTCGTGAAAGAGATTACACAAAATTAAAAAACAAAAATTCTTTGAATTCCTATACCTTACTTTTGGGTTCAAATTTAACTCAATTTATAACCATATCCAAAGCGTAAAAAAATATTGGCCTGTGTTATATTTGACTTTATGCCAAATCTTTGGTGATTTCAGCCACAGGGCGATTGTTGTTATTATTTCAGAAAACTTTCTTTCCCAAAATTTAAAAAAAAAATATAAAATTTGTATGTTTGTCAATTCAATCCAATTTGAGTCTGGGAAAGATCTGCTACCTTATAGCGCTTTTGGTAACGGCTAATATGGAGCAGAAGTTCAATGAAGATGAGCACGGGATGTCCAGTAGGACAATTGTCCAATGGAAAAAATTTATTCGGAAGGTATACCTAAAAATGGTAGAGGAAGATATGAAGGAAACACTGGGGGGTGAAGGCCGAATCGTGGAAATCGACGAGGCAAAATTCGGGAAGCGGAAATTCAACAAAGGTAGAGTTGTTGAGGGCCAGTGGGTTTTCGGTGGGGTTGAAATGGGAACGCAGCGATGCTACCTTGTCGCTGTTCCCAACCGCACGGCAAAAACCCTGCTGGAGGTAATTCAAAATTACATAAAGCCAAACACGACCGTTATGTCGGATTGTTGGAGGGCATACAACTGTCTAGAAAATGAAGGGTACGTGCATCAAAGCGTAAACCATTCAAAAAACTTTGTTGATCCCGATACAAAAGCACATACCCAAAACATCGAAAGAATGTGGCGAGACGCACGGTCGTCGTCTCGACCACTTTGATGGCTATATAGCGGAGTTAAAAGAAAATATAAAAACCATACACATCGGTTACACCATGTGTTCACTACTATTGGGCAAATGTGCAAATTAGGCACATTTAAGGAATTGTTGCCCTTAGATGACGAATTGGCGGCACTGGATTTGGACCAGTCTAGTTCCTCCTCTTTGGGCAATGATTCCGATGCCCAATCGTAGTGAATATGTAGTGTAACCGGAACTCCGCTATATACCTATGTTTTGGGTATGTGCTTTTAGGAATCAAAGTTACGCTTTAATGCACCCCCTTCGCAGTCCAACAATCCGACATAATGATAGTGTTTGGCTTTATGTAACGGTCCTTATTACCTCAAGCAGAGCTGGCCCTCATTTCCGTTTCCCGAATTCACCCCCCAGTAACAAGTATACCTCTCGAATAAAGACATCCCATGCTCATCCACATTGAACTTCCGCTCCATGGTAGCAGATCTTTCCCAGACTTTAGATTGCTCAAAAATCGTGTCTTTCTTAAGACTTTCAAAAAATGTACACCTATTTAACATTTGCCGACGATTCTGTACGAATCGGTATTGACGTTGACATCGGAAATTAAATTCCTTGGTCAATGTCGCTGGTTTGCCACAGGAGGTACAATTTACTGTCCTTCAAAGTGCTCCATGAGCAAACAAAAATTCAAGCAACTCATCAACCGTCATTTTGATGATTTATTTTTTAATTGTTCTATTTTTGGTTTTGTTTTCATTTTTAATTTTATTTTGAAATTAACTCTTTTTTGTTCTTAATATTTTAATCAGTATTTTAAGTCTTATTTTTACGTAATATTTTTCATATTTTTTTCGCACTACTGGGTTGGGGGAAAAAAAATTGATATTAACAATACGATTTAAATTGCCCGCAAAAAAAAACACTGCTCAAAATACGCGCCAAAAAACAAGACAGTCTGGCAACGCCAAAACCTAAAATAACTGCGTTAACCAAAACTAAAATGCAATTTAGCTGATTTTTAAGCCTTTTTTATTTTCCAACACTGTAATCTCGAGTAGCTGTAGTAACTGTTTACCTTGAATTTTATATATTTCTTTTTTGTTAAAAATTCTTTAGTTTATTTTACTTTTAATGTTATTTTTTTATTTTTGAAGTATTTTTTGTTTTTTTTTTCTAGTCAAAAAACCAAAGTTATTGCTGTTGCAATTGAGGAAGCAATTAGAGAATCAATGTTCTTAACCGATGAACAATATTTGCAGATAGCAAATATTGTGAACAAAAATGTCAATGATAAGCGTAAGGTCGTTAGAGTAAGCAGTACTTGTCAGAAGTGGCGTTATACTGTTTTAAAGAGCTTTCAACGCTTTACATTGAGAAATAAATCGAAGGCGTTAGTCTCTGTAGATAATTCCGCTGCCCACAGACAATCGTCTAGGGAAAATAAGCAGACGCATGAAGAAATTTTGGATATGTCGTCTAGTCCTTTCGTTCAAAATAGTATAAACTTATCGTCTAAGCCTGTGGACGAAAGTCTTGTAGCAAGCAGATTAAAGACTGCGAAAAGACTGTAGACTCGGCAACATAAGTTTAAATATAGATGTAAAAATGGTTGAAAAGGCAGTTCGTAATTCTTCAAATGAATATAGTCATCACATCTGTGATATACAAGTGCAGCATTTTCAGGAATTATAGAAAATCTGCACAGCTAAATTCACCAAACAAAAAAGTATTGAGCATATTATACGGGAACATTATTTTCTCATGAATAACGCCTGTAATGTGTATTTCAATTCAATACGAATTTATAGGATATGGATACTGCGAAGACCCATCTTGCAACAAGTTTCAATTTACAGTTCAGTTCGAAATTTGCCACACAATAAACTTAAATAAAGCTTCCGAGTATAGAGGTATTAGTCGCTTTTTAGAATAGAATGAATTAAAATCTCGCACAGCATTTGAGTACCAAAAACATTTGGCTCTAATGGCAAATAAGGATAGAAAAGTAAATGGGAACGATCAAATGATCAATAAGCATTTATCATATTATCGAAACATGAGAGCTGAAGAAAATGCTAAAAATGATTTCGATAAGGATGCATTTATAGATGCATATAGAATGTTAATTAATGGGCATTCAGCAATTATCTGCTAAGATCGAAGTGTTTTCTTGGAACATTGACCATATACGGCTATTTCAAAAACATTTCCAAATACATACCTTATACATAGATGCAACAGGATATGTTGTAAGACCGCTTAACATAACGAAAAAAAAGGATTCTTCTCTATTCTTTAGTGGCACACATTCCTGACTTATCGATAACCTATGGCATGGCACATGTGATTCTTTCGAATCATTTTTCCTATGACATGGGGCGCTTTTTAGGTGATTCGAATATGTCTTGTAAGAAAAATAAATTGAAAACGCCGATCTGCAAACGCATTATAACTGATGCTAGTTTCGTTTTTATTTCCGCAGTCCTGAAAGAAAACTGCTGCTGTACTCTAATAGAGTGTAATGAAATGCGCTATCAATATTTATATAAAGAAAGCAAAACATTTCCGGCGTTAATTGTCCAATTTTGCACCAGCCATTATCCTAAAATAATGTGTGCTGAAATTGATCGCACGGTAGGCTTGCAAAATACTGCACTTAGATCTTTCTTAAGAAATGCTCTTGGAGTGGGGTTCTTCTTCTTCTGTCTCGTACTTTAAATAACGTGGTACGCAATGCCATGATGTATTTTAAAGATGACGGTTCAGTTAATTTTAAATTGTCCGATCATGAAAATGCTGTTCCCAAAGAAAAGTTTCGTGAAGATAGCGTGAAAACCATTTCTGGCAATAGTAGGTTACGAAAACGTTTCAGTGATATTTTAGACGGTGTCATGAATATGATTTCTGAACTGCCAGAAAAAGAGGAGCAAAATATATATTATAACTCCAAAATGGCACAAGTTGTTTTGAACAAGTACGTAGTATTTGCTCCGTTTTGGACCGTTTTGATGGGTATTTTCATTGATAAATCTAATAGACGACCCAGCAATGCTCAAATAGAATCTTTTTTTAAGACGCTAAAACAAAGTGTAATTAAAGATAAGAGAGGCATAAAATTGGGAAGATTCATTCGCAAAATGGATAAACTTTCCAATTCAGTGGCGAAGCAAGTCGAACTGGCTCGCCCCGATATAATGTATCCACCAATTGTGCACGGTTCTGTGATTAAGGGTAAACCCAACAAACGTGTAGCAATATCTACGCCAGATTTACTAAAAATGTCTAATAAGAAACCTTGCAATTATGGAGAAAGTTGGAATAAGAAAGGACCTAAAAAATTGAAATCGGGTTTATTCAAAGGTGATTTTACCGGACCCAGTAGAATTCGGGATTCACACATGCAAAAAAATGAAGAATTGCAAATCCGAGAAGGAAATGAAAATATAAATGATATCGAACTAGACGATATTGTTACCTTGTTGGGTAAGTCTTGGCTATCAAACTTTATTATTGATGCAGCTTTGACTGCAATTATCTTTGATCGGAACGATAGCAGTATCGTCAATGTTCCATGCCAAGTCGAGCAAGCTGTTCTGTGAGAACCATTTCTATGTTTTGATCTTGAATAAAGTAAAATTGGAGTTCGCTTTCTTAAATCCTTTTGGAAAGGATTTTATAACTTCAAAGTTTATAAAATATTACCAAGGGTTGCTTAAAAACTATAGATCTCTTGAAATTAATCACGATATACAAAGGGATTCTTATAATTGTGGTATTTTCATACTGCAATATGCAGAGTGCTGCATCCAAAATAAAGCTTTGACAAATTTGTTACCTCCTGCTTTGTTTAGAGAAGACAGTTTTAGAAAATTGATTGGCTGTAGCGATGCAATTTTGAAAACATGTCTGCATTGCTCACGCACTACATCTGACGCCCACTGCATTAGACGTAACAGGCATATTTGCATTAATTGCTATAAAAGGCATAAGTCACCTCGCAAAACTCTATTTTGCGATTTATTTAGACAAGAAGTATGTATGTATATGGGCCAATGAATTCGTGTTGAACTCTATAAATGGTTGCAAGAAGGAAACTGACCGTAATTGACCGGCCTATCAAATAGTGCAATTGTGTCGATTTCTGTGTCTATTTCTATATCCTAGAAAGGAAACTGACCATAATTGACCGGCCTATCAAATAGTGCACTTGCATCGACATCTGAGTCTACTTCCATATCCTAACCTTTTGTCGGAATTTGTTGCTAAATATCCTGTGGATTAGGCCTACTGGGGACACCACGTTACAAAAAAACGCGCCTTAAACTCTACCTCAAGGTGGTGCGGAAAAGAGTTGAAGATTTTTTTTAGAGCGAAGCTCTCTTAGGCGCGTTGGGGTGGTCGGTCGCGGTAGGAAATTTTTAGAGCGAAGCTCTCTTAGGCGCTTACTTTACTTTAAATATTGAAACATCTGATAGCTTGGTGTATTTTTATGCTCTATTATGCCACATTTTCATACGAATATAATTTTTGCATTTGAATGGCAAAAAAGATCGATAAACGAGCATTTAGTCTTATCGTTGTCTGAGAAGTCTACTGAATCGTGTTTTTAAACAATTTTACTCTTTCTAGCTTTTTTCAAAGTCTTGGTATCACTGATTCATTTGTTGCAGTTCGCCTCAATTTTTGGCTTCAATGGTTGGAGTTCGCCTCAATTGTTCAATGTGGCTTCGAGTGGTTACGGCGAGAGGGCAAAAAATTGCGGTTCTCGTCTACTTGGATAAAATTTTCATAAACTCCCACTGATTTTGGCTGGAGACTTCAATGTCAATTTTGCAGATGAAAAGTCTGCGCCGCTGAAAACTCTTCTTTTCGAAGAATTAAATTTAACAATGAGCAGTAATCCTGCACAATCTACAACAAGATATAACACAACCATAGATGCTGCTTTTTCACGTTTTTTAACCCACATCCAATCACAAACATATTGTTATTTATTATTATGTAAATATTATTGCTTTCATGTTTGGGTCATGTGCAAGTTTAATAAAAATATGTTCATCAAAAAAGCCACTGCAAATAATGCTTTGTAATACTGCAATGAGCTGAAATATATTATATTTTATCAGAAAAATACTATTGCTTCCATTTGTTGATTATGTTCATTCATTTCTGCTATTGTATATGACTGTAGTTCATCGTTTACTCGACGAATTCCTAGAGAGCTTCGCTCTACCCGGGTGTCCCGTGACACCTCATTGCTTTTTTCTATTCTTCTTTTCTTTTTGTAAAATATCATCAACAGTGTTAACAAGGTACTAAAATTGTATTTCCTATCATGCCATCTCGCTCACTCTTATGATATTTGTATGGTGCTATGTATGCTTATATGGGAGCATCACACTGAAAACTTTAGATGAGTTCCGCGCCTATTAAACATTATCCGATCGGCCCCAAATTTTTTTGAGATTTTTTTTAGACTAAAAGGAAAAAAAAAATGCCCGGCACTTGGCAAAATTCGATTTTTTGCAAATAAGAACACCCCTAATGTACATACATACATATTTATATGTTTGTGCACACTTGGCCTTGAAAACGCATGCGTACACACATCTACATATGTACAGATACATTTTCGGTAGGCAAGTGTGCATGCATAGATACCATTCAGTACAAAATGTCGCCGGGGACAAAATCGCCGCATATTCCAAGCCACTGACGTCGGCAGAAAAAAATTCTGCCAGCGTATTTCATGCTGAGATTAGCCGACGGCACCCGAACGATCTAATGTCGTCATCAAAACGCGATCGGCTACCGAAAAGCAACAATGTTTCTTATTCTCATTAAAAAAAAATATCAAAGAAGCTAACTTCGGCAATGCCGAAGTTTATATACCCTTGCAGTCCTTGGCAATAATTTTTTTACATTTTGAAATTTCTTTCCTTGCAACTCAATTCATCAACACACAAACAAAACATTCAAATTATTTCTCTCTTTACTACAAATTTTTAAGCAAGGCACAACACGCATACCCATACATACATACAAACCTGTAGCGCTACGTCTGTGTGTGCGTATGCATGTGCTCTGTTTGATTTGCTGATGACGTAAAACCGATTTGTATTGACTGTAACTTGTGTTCTATTTATCCGATCGAACTCAAATCTGAGGATCTGAGATTTTATATCAAATTCTATTACATTGGTAAATTTCATGGGGATACTCCAATTTTTGCAAAAATTTTTGTTCTAGAGCTATATGATATAGTAGTCCGATCCTGACAATTTTCATACTCTATTATCTCCCGGCTAAAAGTAGCTCAAATATGAAATTTCATTCCGATAGCTCTTAAGATGCCAGCGTGAAGTTGATTTGCACAGACGGACGGACGGACGGACGGACGGACAGACGGACATGGCTATATCGACTCAGCTTCTCATGCTGATCAAGAATATATATACTTTATGTGGTCGGAAACGTCTCCTTCTGTGCGTTACAAACATCTGACCAATTTTATAATACCCTCTGCAAGGGTATAATAATAATAAAAAAAATTAGACAAGAAGTACAGCAGCAAAGAATACTTTATGTGCTTTACTTCGTTCGTCTGTGCATTGTTGTTGCTATTCTTTTCTCCCATTTCTACACGCCGCGCTTTGTTCTTTTGGTTTCTTTGTGTATTTGCGATTGATTTTCGTAAAGGCGAGCTAGTTCAAATGTTTTCATAAAATTTTGAGTGATTTTTTTCTAATTCTATGTACATATACAACAATTAAGGTAAGTGTTATAAAGATAATATGCACTTTTCATTCCCTACTAAAATTTTGTTCTTTTCAGAATCTATCCAAAATTCGATTCCGGATGATGCATGCAAAATGAGAAACTTAACGGTATTACACATGTAATAGCGGAGCATCGCGAGCATCCTAATCAGCTATGATAGGAGCGAGGGAAAGAAAAAATGAAGCAAGTAAGTCGTCTCGCCGACTTAGGTATACCATACACCAGTAAAACAAATATTTCAAATTTGTAATAACAAATGCATTTGCCTATTTTAAAAAAGTTCTGTTCACATGCTCTTTACAAGCATATCCAAGTATCTCGCTCACTCATACATACATATGAGCACCCTAGCGCCACCACCCGCCAACGGCCAACTCCGGCTGTATAGAAAAACGTTTATATGCATAACTTGGCTATTTTTTGTCCGATTTTGATCAAATTTGGTATTTTGCTGGGCATTAGTATTGAATTTAAGTGTGCCAAATTTGGTTCCACAAGGTAGAAAATTACGGGAGATAATCGAGTTTTTCAAATTTCGGAGGCGGAAAGGGGCGTGGCAAAATCTTTATACTTACAAAATGTGCGCATTAACTAAGCAAATAAACATACCAAATTTGGTGTCTCTAGCTACAATAGTTTTTAAGATAAACGTTTTTTTTGAATTGCGGGGGCGGAAAGGGGCGTGGCACAAATTTGAAATATTCTTGATCACTCTACATACTACATGAGCCTACATACCAAATTGTGTGGCTCTATCTTTTATAGTCTCCGCGATCTAGGTGTTCATTCGGACAGACGGACATGGCTATATCGACTTGGCTGTTGATACTGATCACTTTATACTTTACGGGGTCGGAAAAGCTTCCTTCTGCCTGTTACATACATTTTGGCGACTTTAATATACCATTTCACCCTATGGGTGTATGGTATAAAAGCGAGCACTGATCAGGAAATTGCCGATATTTTTGCGAGTTTTTGCAAAACAACTTATTCCTCAACGGAATATCGAGCAAGTCCGTATCCTTATCATTTAGAAAAGGCTAATTGCATTTTCAATCCAGTGTTTGATGAAAGTTCTATTCTTAGCGAAGTTAAATAAGTTAAACCTGTTTATTCTCCGGGGCCAGATTGTCTTCCTGGATGTGTACTCAGGTTCTGTGCAAACGCATTATGTAAACCCATTTTAAAATTGTTTCTATTGTCGAATCTTCTTCTTTTTCATCTATTTGGAAGGAGTCGAATATCATTCCTCTGCATAAAAATGACAAAAAGTCCGAATCTTGTAACTAAAGGGGTATTTCAAAATTGTCCGCTATTCCGAAAGCTTTTGAGAAAATTATAACTTCGCAATTGTAACATTTTTGCAGCTCTATTATTTCGCCATCCCAACATGGTTTTGCGAAACGTAGATCTACAACCAATAACCTTTTAGAATTTACATCAATAATTATCAAGGGGTTCAAAAATGGTAAACAAACTGATGTCATATACACTGACTTCAGTAAAGCCTTTCATACTGTTAATCATACCCTATTACTTTCTAAACTGATTGACATTGGATTCCCACCCCTTTTCTTGGGTTCGAGAATATTTAACAAACAGAAAACAGAAGGTACTTCTCAAGTATTTATTAACGATCTTCCATCAGTCTTTATTCATTCGCGTGTGCTTATGTATGCTGACGATGTTAAACTTTGTCTTACTTATAAAGAAACAGATTCATTTATTCGGCTACAAGCTGATCTTAAATGACCATTTATAGTAATTCTCCTTAACTGGTCACTTATTTTCTAAACAATAGTCCTTTAGAACGTCTAAATATTTATTTATTTATTTAAGAGCTAACTTATTAATAGTGAAATTATAGGCTAGCTTATTACTTGGCTATGGCAGCAGAGGCCTTCAGCTCTAGAGTTGTATGAGTTTATGTATGAGTTCTCTTAACTGTGTGTTGTATGTATTTACATATTTACATACATATGTATATACATGGGGTGATGAGAGTTTCTTAATTTAAGTTAATTTGTATGTTCTTAGATGTAGTTGTTAAAATACGTATGTATATAAGCACCGCAGTATGTCTATCTCTTTCTTATTATTCTCGAATGATCCGATCTGTGAATTGTAACGGACATTCTTTCATTTCTGCTTTACATTGATTTTCTTGCTGCCTGCGCTGCAGCGAATATTCTTATGCATAAGTTTAGTCTCAAATAAACCTCTACTTAGAGTTGCAAATCTATCGATGGTCACGCCATCGATTGTTTTTACCATCGATGGAAAAAACCATCGATTGTTTTACCATCGGTGTTGAAAACAATCGATACTATCGATAGTACTATCGGAAGTTTAAATTTTTGTTTCAAAGTCTGCATTTTCAGGATCCCAATTAAAATAATAAAAATTATGAAATATAATAAGCTTAATTTGTTTTTAAGTCCGCATTTAATTTTCAAGTTAGCAAACAAAAACAAAAATCAAAGTTCAGCTTTTGATTAACTGAACAACAACAAAATATTCAAAGTTCATACTTAAAATTAAGAAAGTCAAAGATATATCAAAGTTCAGCTTTTGATTAACTGAACAACAACAAAATATTCAAAGTTCATACTTAAAATTAAGAAAGTCAAAGATATATCAAAGTTCAGCTTTTGATTAACTGAGATCAACAAAATATTCAAATTTCATACTTAAAGTTAAGAAAGGCAAAGATATATCAAAGTTCAGCTTTTGATTAACTGAGATCAACAAAATATTCAAATTTCATACTTAAAGTTAAGAAAGGCAAAGATCAAATATGAGATCAAAAACTGACATGCTTTCAATCATGAAGCCATATGTTCTTGTTTAAGAAAAGAAGAGTGTCAACATTTTTTGGTTTTAGCCTTGTTCGTCTGTTTCCAATTATTTCCCCGGCTTTACTGAAAGTACGCTCCGATTCAGTGGAGCTAGCTGGTACGCAAAGGTATTTTGAAGCGCATCGTGCGATGTGCTTGAATTGTTGCGAATTAGTCTGCAAAGTTCAAAATTTTTAAAAGTCATATTTATAAATAGTGGAACTAAAAATTTACCTTCCAGTACTCCAAGGGGTCAATAACCTGTTCAGAATTTTGCTGCTCAAGGTATTGCCTCATAGTTATAATTGCATCTGATCTACCAGTTCGGTGTTTTTGCTGAATCCTATCAGCTAAAAACTTAAGAACATTGTCAGACTGCTTTGGCGGTTCTTCCATGGGTGGCTCATTTTCGTCAGCATTAATCAAACTGGTGACTTCGCTTTCTAGAGCTGCCGAGGCTTGTTGGGCGTTGACAGGATTTCCGAAACCTTCCTTCTTGAATCTAGGGTCCAATATTGTGGCCAAGCGCGGAACTGTCCTCGTCTCATAATGTAATAGTCTTGATTTGAGCCGATTCATAATGAAAGAACAAGCTTCAGACCCAATTGGTGTCCTCATTTTGCTCTTAAGTCCATCTAAAGTGCATCCCAAGCCATAAACATTTGGTATAATTAGGGATACTGACACCGCCTTCACAGCTGAAGCCTGCTTTGTCACGTCGTCGAACGGCTTTAAGATTTCACATAAATCTGTTATGCAATCATATTGTTCGTTTCTTAAAGGTGATGGCGCTTTTGAACAATTAAGAAGGACGCGACCGATAGCATCTCTTACAAGTAAAATCCGTTGCAACATATGTAACGCACTATTCCACCTAGTTGGAACTTCTTGTATTAGGCTATACTGTTTTTCTTGTCCTTGAGCCTCTTTAAGTTTTGCATATTCAATTGTGCTACTTTTGAAATAAGTCACTATTTGTTTTACAGTGCGTAGTAATGCTTTCACACTTTCGAGGGACAAGAGATCCTGCACCAGTAAATTTATTGAATGTGCAAAGCAAGGCAAATGTTTTTTGATAAAATGTCACATGCCTTGATCATGGAATGTGCATTGTCAGTTACAATAGTAACGATTTTCGGATATAAGTGCCACTCATCAGCAATCTCTTTAATAGTTTCTGCTATATTTTGACTGCTATGGTTTGTTTCATTATTAAGCGGTCTGGTTGAGAGTACTGCGGACTTAAGACAAGAATTTTGTACAAAATGGCATGTAACTGTAATGTAACTTATATTGCTTTGGGAAGTCCATAGATCTGAAGTTAATGAACAATAATCAATGTCATTAAGAACGTTTTTCAAAGCTTGAACCAATTCGTTGTACATATTTTTGATATACACATTTTGGAGCGTGGTACGACTTGGCATCTTGTATTTCGGATCTAGCAAGTGGACGAACTCCTGAAATCCAAGGTCTTCTACAATTCTGTAAGCGTGAACGTCTCTTGCTACCATCTTGGCTAGAGATTTATCAAGCAAGATTTGCCTGGTAGAGGTCGCATCGTAGTAATCATTGCGTTTCACAAATTTGGAAATGTTTGGCGATTCTGTGCAGTCACCAAGTTTTAGAGAGTGACAACGCTTCAGATGATCCATTAAGTTGGATGTATTCCCGCTCCTTTTATATTCTTTTCCACATACCTTGCATTTGGCCGTAGAATTATTTTTACATTTTTCGAAATGAGTCCAAACTTCCGAGGCGTTCCTCTTGCGCTTGTAGCTTTGCTGCTCAATCGGAACAGCAGCATTTGTGTCGCTAGTATTGTTGAGAGGAGCTATTTTGTAAATTGAGAGAACGACATTAACTAAATAGTCAAGTGATATTAACAGAAGTGCAAGTAAACCAAATTTCGCAAGTGCAACCACGTGCAAAATGAAAATTACGTTTGTCAAGAAATTATTCACCTACCTGATGTTACTAAATACTTTTCCATATTGCAGGTATGCCCCAGATATCATCAACGGATACTCCCACTAATAACGAGGGAAAGAACAAAACATCAACAAATAAAATTAAAATTTTTAGAAATTACTTACATGTTTCTCGGCCATCTCCTATAGCTTTTTGCAATTTGGTAAACAATCGATAGTCCAGAAATACTATCGAGGTATCGCCATTTCGTAAAACCATCGATATTATCGATAGTGCCATCGATTGTTTTGCAACCCTACCTCTACTCGAATAGGTTATGGGCCCAGGCAGCAGAAAGTAATACTGTGCGGGTTGGTCGGAAAGACTTTTAAGAGATTCGTTTTGTTAATTAAAGTTTGTGATTAACTAATTTGTTCAAGATGAGTGCACAATTTTCAATCGAAAAACTAGATGGTGAAAATTATAGTGTATGGTCAGTACAGATGAAAAGTCTGTTGATTCATTCTGATTTGTGGTCGGTGACATGTGGTCGGTTAAAAAAAGAGGCGTCTGATACGGCTGAACAAAAGGAGTTGTTTGACAGTAAAGACGAGAAAGCCCTCGCAAGTATATTGTTGTGCGTAAGTCCGTCGCAGATCAACGGTATAAAACATTGTAAAACCGCGAGCGAAGCATGGGCAAAGTTATCCGCGATCCACATGCCCTCCGGTCCGGCTAGAAAAATACAGTTGTTTAAGCAATTGTTGTATACTAAAATGTTGGCTACAGACAGTATTCGAGAGCATTTGAATAATTTTTCTAATGTCGTAGAAAAGTTAAATGAAATTCAGGAACAAGTGCCTGATGAAATGCTCGTTATAATTTTGTTGGCAAGTTTAAGTGATGATTTCGAAAATTTTGTAGTTGCCATTGAAACACGAGACTCGTTGCCATCGCTAAGCGCTCTAAAAATTAAATTGCTTGAAGAGGGAGAGAGACGCAAGATTGGCGAAGTAGCCGAGAAAAGTGAGAATAAAATGTATTCGTCGCGTCAAGAAAACGGTAAAAAGAACAAAGCAATGAGAGAACCAAAAAACATTGAATGTTGGTTGTGCGGTCGTCGCGGGCATTTCGCGTCGAAGTGCGGTTCGAAAGAGAGAAAAGACAACGCGAACGAAAAGAACAGTAAAAAGTCTTTTTCGGTGCTCTCTACTTCTGGAACACGAATCGGTTTTTCGAAAAATGCGTGGTGTATAGACAGCGGGGCTACAGCTCATTTGTGTGCGGACAAATCAATGTTTACGAGTATGCGTGAGCACAAAGAGAAAATCAAGTTAGCAGGCGACAGTTATATAGAAGCCGAAGGTTGCGGTACAGTGGAACTAATATGGAAAAATATCACGATCGAATTGGTTGACGTGCTATATGTAAAGGACTTACAATGCAATTTTATTTCGGTATCAAAGGCAACAGAAAATGGCTTAAGAGTAATTTTTGTCAAAAACAAAGTGTTCGTTAAAGACAGTAATAATCGAGACTTAATGATCGCAGAGAAACACAACGGTTTGTTTTTGTTTGAAAGTAAAACAAAAACAGTGTTTGCTGCAGAAACAAATGTAAATCAGCTGGTCAAATGGCATGATCGTTTCGGACATTTAAATTTCGATAGTTTGAATAAAATGATTAAGCAGGACATGGTCTATGGTCTCAATGCTAGAGTGTGTAGTACAAATGATCTTGTATGTGAAACGTGTGCAAAAAGTAAAATTTGCGTTAAGAAGTTTCCGAAGTTTTCGGAAAGACGCTCAAAAGAATTGTTGGGCTTGATTCATACAGACATTTGTGGACCTATGCGTACAGCGTCACAAGGTGGTGCGCGCTATTTTGCAACTTTCATAGACGATAAATCACGTTATGTATCGGTATACATGTTAAAGAATAAGAGCGATATTTTCCAGAAATTCAAAGATTTCAAAATGCTAGCAGAAAATCAGACGGGTAAGCGTATAAAAGCCATACGAAGCGACAACGGCCGTGAGTACCTGAGCGATGTGTTTGAACAGTTCTTATCGAGTCATGGAATAAAAGAGAACTCACTGTTCCCCACACTCCACAACAAAATGGTGTGGCGGAGCGCGCCAATAGAACCTTGGTGGAGATGGCTCGAAGCATGATAGTGCATGCTGGAGTTGGCGAATTTTTTGGGGCGAGGTGATAATGACGGCTGCATACTTACGGAACAGAGCAGAAACTGCAACTTTGCCTGACAATACTCCATACGAAGTTTGGTATGGGAAAAAGCCGAGCGTATCTCATCTTAGAGTATTTGGTATGAAAGCTATTGTATTAGATAAAACTCATAAGAACAAGTTTTCAGCGAAAGGGAAGCAGCATATTTTGGTAGGTTACTCCGAGACTGCCAAGGCTTATCGTCTTTACAACCCTGTCAAAAGGACCGTAGTAGTATCCCGAGATGTCGTGTTTTTGGAGCACAAGTTCATGAAAGAGTTGGAGCACGGTCGAGAATTATCATGTGAGTCAGATGTGGTAATCTTTCAGCCAAGTGAAAAACTTGATTGCGAGAATAATGATGAAATCCAAGAAAATTCTGTGGAGCAGCAAATTCCAATTGTTGATGAGCAAAGTGGTGACGAAGAAAATGCTGAGGAGGAGCAACCATATACCCGAAGAGGACCAGGGAGACCAAAGATTGTTCGCACTGGGCGTGCTGGTCGTCCACGAAGAGAGTACAATATGCTGAATGTACTAGATGCGAAAGACGTTATTGTTCCTACCTGTATAAATGAGGCATTTAAGTCAGAGCAGTCGGAAAACTGGAAATCAGCAATGCAGAAGGAGTATGACAACCTAGAAAACATTAAGACATGGAGTTTGGTTGATCTTCCTGCAAACAAAAAGGTTATCGGTTGTAAATGGGTTTTTACCACCAAACGAGATGAGAGTGGCAAAGTTCAGCGTTTCAAGGCAAGATTGGTCGCAAAGGGTGTGGTCAACAATATGGAATTAACTACAAGGAAACTTTTTCCCCGGTTGCACGTTATTCCTCAATCAGACTGGTGATTGCGTTGGCGGTGGAACACGAGATGCACTTGCATCAGATGGATGTCTCCGCAGCATACCTCAATAGTGAGCTACAAGATGACGTTTACATGCAGCAACCTGAAGGTTTTGTCGATGCTGATCATCCCAAGCGTGTACTCAAGCTACATAAATCGTTGTACGGCTTGAAACAGAGTGGGCGTGAGTGGAACCAAAAGCTGGATAGCATTCTTTTGAAGATTGGTTTCGTTCCGTGTGCAAGCGAACCGTGTATATACACGAGCAAAGTCAATGGGTATTTATCTATTATTGTTGTATATGTTGACGATTTTATACTTGCATGTACCAGAAAAGACGACGTGGCCTACATAAAGCATCTCATATCAAACGAATTTGATGTGGTCGACGGCGGTGAACTCCATCATTTTTTGGGGATGGAAATCGAGCGAGATGGCAAGACTGGCAATGTCTCCATAGGCCACAAGCAGTACATCGAAGGCTTGTTGCATGAATATGGTATGCAGGACTGTAAGCCGAATGCGACTCCTCTAGAGGTTGGGTTCCAGACGAAGTGCGATAGCGATGATTGCGGTCAAGTGGACAAGACACGCTATCAATCACTCATTGGTTCGTTATTGTATTTGGGGTTGACTACACGGCCAGATATAATACACTCTGTGGCTAAATTGGCGCAGAGAAATGCAGATCCGCACAAGGAACATGAGGTTGCAGCCAAGAGGGTATTGAGATATCTAAGAGGTACTTCAGATGTGAGACTTCATTATAGCAAAACTGGTGTTCCTATTCACTGTTTTGTTGATGCGGACTGGGCTGGCGATTGCAACGATCGGAAGTCGTTCACCGGTTGGTCATTCCTTATTGCTGGAGCGGCGGTGTCATGGGAATCAAAGAAGCAAAATCTGGTTGCCCTCAGTAGCACGGAGGCCGAGTACGTAGCACTTTCTACAGCAGCCAAAGAAGCGATATACATCAGAAAGCTGATCAACGAGATGGGATTCGGGCCGATGGCGAAGCTGCTAATTTATAGCGACAACCAGAGCGCACAATGTCTTGCTAAAGATGCTAAATTTCATTCACGTAGCAAGCATATTGAAATAAAATATCATTTTGTAAGGGAAATGTATAAAGAAAATGTAATAGATATCAAATACATCCCCACAGATAGTATGACCTCAGATATATTAACAAAGAACTTATGTAAGGTCAAACATGTAAAGTTTACAGAAATGTTGGGATTAAAATAATTTTTGTATAAGATAGACTTCGCGTTGAGAAGGAGTGTTAAAATACGTATGTATATAAGCACCGCAGTATGTCTATCTCTTTCTTATTATTCTCGAATGATCCGATCTGTGAATTGTAACGGACATTCTTTCATTTCTGCTTTACATTGATTTTCTTGCTGCCTGCGCTGCAGCGAATATTCTTATGCATAAGTTTAGTCTCAAATAAACCTCTACTCGAATAGTAGTGATATAAATTTGTTGTTTTTAAGTATATTACAATGTTTGATATGTTTGAGGATGTGGGTTGTGCTAGGCATTGGAGAGGGTTGGTGTTTTTAAATATTGCTTGTCTTTGGGGTTTTAGGGTATTGCAGTTGGTGAGGATGTGCTCGATTGATATGATGTCGTTGCAAAAGGGGCATGTACAGGGAGATTGATCGATGTAGTGTATGTGGGTTATTTTGGAGTGTCCGAGTCTAAGTCTGGTTATTATTATTTGGTCTCTTCTCGAGAGGGATAATGAATTTCTTTGAAAATGTGATAGTTGTTAAGTTTGTGTGGGTTATTAGCTTGATACCAGGTTGATGTTTCGGTTATGTTGGATTGTAGTTTTGTGAGGTGCATGTTTTTTAAGTATTTTTGTATGTCTTGTACGTTAAGATTTTCCTTTGTTATTAGGGGCTGTTTCGCTGCATTTTTAGCAGAATTTTCTGCTAGCTCGTTCCCTGCTATTCCTACATGCCCGGGCACCCAGAGTAGTTTGAATTTGGGGAAGGTTTTTTGCATTATATTGCGAGCGTATGAGGGGTAATGTTCATTGTTGTTTGTGTTGTTAATTGCGTCTATTGCGGAGAGTGAGTCTGTGCATATGCAGAATTTACCTCTTTTATTTTTTAGGGTTTCTAAAGCTTCTACTATTGCAATGAGTTCTGCGGAAAATACGGAGGAGTAGTGGGGTAGGAGATATGATTTAATGGTATCGGCGTCATCTGTGATGGCAAAGGTAGTGATGGTGTCGTTTTGGGATCCATCTTTATAGATGTATGTGTATTTAAGCTTGTCAATGGTGTTAATTTGATTGAATTCGGCTCTGTATGTTTGTGGGCATGTGTTTTTTTTATTAAAGTTTCTTAGTGTCGTGTCCGTGATTATTTGGCTTACATTCCATGGTGTAGTAGTCAGAGTAAGTGGTTTTGTGGGCTGAAAGGTTGTGGTTTCTGCTGTATTTTATTATTAGGTCTATTGTTGAATTGTATTGTGGCCGTCTAAGAGGTCGGTATGTTTTTAGTATTTTGTGTAGTGGTGAATTTTTTGCTGTGATCAGAGTTTTTACGAGGGTGGCTGTTAGTAGTTCGCGTCTGTCTTCTAATGGAGAGACTCTTGCTTCGTATAGAATGTTTTTTGATGGTGTAGTTTTGAATGCTCCAAGAGCGATTCTGAGGCCTTTATTAATTTTGGATTTTATAGGTCGCAAAGTTGTTTTTGGGCAGTGTCCATAGATGGGGAGGCCGTAATCTGCCTTGGAGTTGAGTATTGCTTTAGTGACGTTTATAAGTGTGGATGTGTTACAGTTGAACTTTGGGCTTGCAAGGCATTTTATTATATTAATTGCTTGGTGCATGGTGTGCGTGAGTTGTTCCGTGTGTTTATTCCATTTGTGTTTGTTGTTAAAGTGAAGTCCTAGTATTTTTAGTGATGCGACATTCTGGATTTGTATGATCCCTGTTGATAGTGTGCATTTGCAGTTGTGCTTTCTGCAAACGTGCATGTGCCTGCATTTGGTGGTGGATAGCTTGGCGCCTGAATATTCGGCCCAGTTTAGTATGGTTCTGAGGATTGGGTTTAGGTTTATATTAATGTTTTTCCTATTTTCTATTTTGAGTATTATGTTAAAGTCGTCTGCGTAGGCGCTTATGCTGATGTTTGGGTGTAGGGTGAGCTTTTCAGCGAGTTTGTTGTAGGCTATTATAAATAGGATAACTGAGAGTGGCGAGCCCTGGGGGATGCCGTTGTGGATGGGGTGGAAGGGGGAGAGGTAGGTGTTTATTCGTACTGTAATTTTCCTGTTCGTCATGAAGTTTTTTATGTAGTTTAGTATTTTAGGTCCTGTTTTCCATTCCGTGAGTTGGTCAAGTATTGAGTGTAGTCCGATTCTGTCAAAAGCTTTTGCAAAGTCTAGGGATATGGACGTATGGTTTCTTCTGGAGATGGATCTTGTTAGTAGATGGTCTATCAGCAGTAGACTGTCTATAGCAGATTTCCCCTTCTTGAAACCTGTTTGACTGTTATGGATTAGTTTGTCATTAGAAACAAACCACCACAGTCGCTTTGCTATTATTTTGTCTAGCACCTTTGATAGGCAAGAGTTCAGAGATATTGGTCGGTAGGAGTTTAGTGAGGTTTTGTCTGTATTGGGTTTTGAGATTGGGACTATTATACTGTTCTTGTAAACTTGGGGGATGTAATTGTTTAGTATAGAGTTTTGGAGGATGGTTATTCGACATTTTGTTTTCCTGTCCAAATTTTTGATCATTGCGTAGTTTACTCTGTCGAGTCCGGGAGTATTTCCTTTTAATGTGTTTAGGGCTGACTAAAATTCGACTAGTGTTATTTCTTTTTATATTTCTGTAGCTCTCTTTCTGGGGACATATGTGTGGTTGAGTGGGTTGTTTAGTGATGCTTGTTTTGTGTTTATAAAGGTTGTAGAGAAATTGTGGTCAGATGATGTGTCTGAGAAGTTTTTGCAGAATAGTTCTGCTATTTCTGCTTTGTTGGTGGTGTTTTGATTTGTTATTGGGTTTAGCATGCAATGAATGTGTTACTGGGGATTTAGGCCGCAGAAGCGTCTGATGTTACTCCAAATTGTTTTTGGAGGAGTGTCGGGTGCGTCTAAATAATATGAATGATTTGGGCGTATTTATGGACCATAAGTTAAATTTTAACACCCATATTTCGTAACTCTCCTCAACTAGTCACTTATTTTCTAAACAATAGTCCTTTAGAACGTCTAAATAATATGAATGATTTGGGCGTACTTATGGACCATAAGTTAAATTTGAACACGCATATTTCCACCACGGTCGCAAAGGCCATGAGTGTTCTGGGTTTCATTAAAAGATGGTCAAAAGAATTTGATGACCCCTATACAACTAACGTTCTTTTTACTTCTATTTTAGAGTATGGATCTTGCATTTGGTCACCTCAATATTAGTCGCACCAGATTAGACTTGAATCCGTTCAAAAGCAGTTCATGCTATTTGCTCTTCGTGGCTTAAACTTAAAAAGAAAAGGAGTGCGTGAAATCTTTTATGAGGAGTGTCAAAAGACTGGAGAAACTAGACATTCAGTTGCTTATCCGAAAATAAGACGGCAATTGTTTAGAATTCGGAGTGAAGTCACCCAGAAAAATCCAAATTCACCAAGTGAAACTAAATTGCTATTTGACTATACCGAATTTCGACAAGAATATGGCACTTCAAAGCACAACCAGCAACCCTTTTATAGGACGACAATATTAGAAGAGAAGTTTGCTTATTGTATTTTTTTATCGCCAAGATGATATTGCAATATTGCAAAGATGATTGAAAATAGAGTAGGAGAGCGTCACTTTTTGATAGATGGAACGTTTAATATAACCCCTTCATGCGGCTTTAAACAACTACTTATTATTCATTATCAATATAGAAACCACGTAAGTACATAAATACTTGTTGTGCTATATTCAAATTAGTTGCTCTCAATTAACATATATCTTTCTTCATGTTACAGACCTTTCCATTTATTTTTGAATGCAAACTACTTTAAGTTTCAGCCAAAAAGCTTTACAACTGACTATGAGATGGCCTTAAGAAATGCGTTGAAAACTGTTTTCCCAATGGCAACATTAAATGGTTGTTGGTTTCACTATTGTCAAGCATTGAGCAACAGTTTAAAGATATCAAATTTTCGAGCAACAATGAAAAATAATAGAGACTGTTATAAATGGTACAGAACTTTTCTCAGCCTCCCATTAATTCAGCCTTGGCAAATTTCTGATATGTTTACCATTTTGAAAGACCAATTGCTTGAACTACCAAAAAGGAAGCATGATATTCTCAAACGTTTCTTGAAATATTTTGAAAACGAATGGATGGTCAAAGTAAGAATAATAACTTCGTTTCATCACCCTTCGTACGTTTTTCATCATTCACCAAAATATATTTTTCCAGATCACACCTGATGTTTTCTCTGTGCGCTCACAGATTATGCGAACAACTAGCTCTTTAGAATCCTTTAACGCGGTATTATCGAGAAAATTACAGAAGCATGGCCGATTTATCAAATTTCTCGAAGTTATTCGAGATGAGGACTATGCTTCGTCCGTTATGCTAGCAAGTGCTATTGATGGCGATATAACCGCTCTTAGCACAAAGCGCAAAAAACAAAAAGCAAAGGAAAATAATATTGAAGACCTACTCAAGGATTTGGAGAGCAAAAACATTTCCGAAATAGAATTTTTTAGTTCTCTCTTAAACGAAAATAATGACCTAATTAAGTGGGACACCAGCTTCGAAAATGAAGAGTTATCTTCAGATTCTGAAGGGAAGGATATTGATAGCAATTTGCACTTCAGTCAAATGACTGATGTATTAAAATGCATAATTTGTGTTGACAAACCGAGAGATGTGGTACTTCTGCCTTGCAACCACTTCAAGATATGTTTGGAGTGCCACACAAATTTACAAAATCGAACTGCTAACTCTTTATTGCTCTGCCCATATTGTAGACAAATAGTTGAGAATCACATTAAAACTTTTCAATAAAATATTTTAAAAATGTAATTGTTTTGTTTTCTTATTTTTTAAAGCCCTTTAATCGTGTCATAACGCCCATAAAAAAGTGAAATAAAGTCCGGCGTGCTTTATGTCACATTTAAAAGTGTCATTGCGCCCGTGGGCTTTAAGTCGCAAAAATGTGTGTCATAAGGCCCATGGGCCTGGGCGTTATGACATGTACCCTAAAGTACCATTAAGGACACTACCCCTAAGACCAATGTAAATGCTCCCCTATAAATACCGGGCTTGCGGCCCCAATAAAACACTTCAAGTCAAACCTTGCTTTCGCCTATTGCAGTACAAGGGACAGAGACGCAAACCGTCGGAGCTACGATCAAAGATTACGATATACGATCAAGCATAGAGCTAATCGATCAAACCAAATCGAGGCAAATGATTTACGATTAAACACAATTATGGTCGATCGAACCACACGCAACCGCTGGTTTTCGTACAAGCGGGAAGATGCGTGGAAGGCGTAACATCCGCTGCATAAGCGCGAATGAAACGGGGCTGGAGGGCATAATCACGAACTGAAAGAGGGCATTGGCCTAATAATAAAATCCAAGAGCGCAGAGTGGGAGGCGATAAGAGAAATGCATGCACTAGTGACTTGTCTAGCGTGCGTGTGGCTTATGAAGCAATACAGCATTACGTGTATGACCGCAAGAGAGAGTACCGGTGGCCAATGCAGGTGCTCTCGGCCTGCGCTACGCATGCAAAACCAAAAGCAATTAGATCGCGAGAAGCCGAAACCCGACGAACAAAAGAGAGTAAAAGTGATGGCCAAGCAAACCCGTGATATGGGTGCGGGGGGTATGTGATGCCGAAACGAAATGAAGTGATGGCTATGCTTGCGAATCGGGGAGTAGGGGGGAAAGAATAAATGCAAGAACGATAACGGCTTGTTGGCTTGTGAGGGGAATATACAAGCCGAAGAAGGAGGGATGAGCCATGGGAAGCCCTCTATCCAATGAATAAAATATGCGATACATATGAAATCAACCACCAATGTTTTTTAGAATAAACAGGCTTATTATTGTAAAGTAATAAATTAAGTTCAATATGGCGAATGTATGTATATGTACATATGTTCTAATCTAGTGTGGGAGGATTGAGCAAAGCTTGGTATGACGAGTGGATCGAGGGGAGCGACGGCAGCGCCGGCAGAGAAACGAAAGCAGCGAGAATCAACGTTAGAAGCTGGGCGGCCAATAGGAAGGCGTCGCCAATGAGAGAACGCGACGGAAGCCGGCATAGCAACCAAGACACTATGCAGGCAAGGGAGAAAGACAAGGACAAGGAGCAAATGGGCGCGCAGCCACAAAGAAAGTGGACACATCTGAGCCAAGGATTTACGGGACTTTCACCACGCATAGCAACAAGTAGATGCGTGGGTGAAAGCAGAGGGCCGATGCACACTGGTCGCGCTTATATGGGGATGGTGGCCAAAAATACTTCCCGTAAAGATAGAGAAATTTTTTCCTGGGTATTAGAGACGAATTTAGATAGCATACAGTAAATATTTGTGAAAGAGAACATTAAAGATAAATAATAAACAAGGTTAACATACATCATCCAATAAATCAAATGTAGATTTTGGCAGATTTCTTTGACCTGTTATAAAAGGGTCTGATTTCAAAAGAAGCATTTTAATTAAATCTGTATTTGTCAGTATACGAGACACCTCCTAGTATGCTGCAGCTGGCACTTTTTTATTTCTTTATTGTTTGACTCTGCAGCTTCCTCTGAGAGCTCTCCAATCGAAACCAAAGCGTGCTCTATAACCTTTGGTGCATGAATTAAAATGTTATGCACTGTTGCTGGAAGGTAGTACCATGGATATATGTACATACATATGTATTTCAATTAATTTATTCGCTGCATCTAGTGCGAATTTTTATACCCTTGTTATACCCTTGCAGAGGGTATTATAAAATTGGTCAGATGTTTGTAACGCACAGAAGGAGACGTTTCCGACCCCATAAAGTATATATATTCTTGATCAGCATGAGAAGCTGAGTCGATATAGCCATGTCCGTCTGTCCGTCCGTCCGTCTGTGCAAATCAACTTCACGCTGGCATCTTAAGAGCTATTAGATCGAAATTTGATATTTGAGCTACGTTTAGCCCGGAGCTGATAAAGTATGAAAATTGTCAGGATCGGACTTCTATATCATATAGCTCTAGAAGAAACATTTTTGCAAAAATTGGAGTATCCCCATGAAATTTACCAATATGATAGAATTTGATATAAAATCTCAGATAAAATCTGTTCGGATAAATAGAACACAAATTATAGTCAATATAAATCGGCTCAAATCTGCCTGCTGCCTACTAAATCAAACAGAGCACATGCATACACACACACAGACGCAGCGCTACACGAACTGTATGTATGTGTATGCGTGCCGTGCTTTGCTTAGGGAATGATGTAAGAAAAGAGAATTGTAGTAAAAAGAGTAATAATTTGAATGCTTTGTTTCTGTATTGATGAATTGAGTTGCAGGGAAAGAAATTTCAAAATGTCAAAATATTATTGCTAAGGACTGCAAAGGTATAAAAACTTAGGCATTGCCGAAGATAGCATCTTTGATATTTTTTTCTTGGATTTAGCACTGCACTGTGGGTAAAAAGGCCGAATTTTTGGCATTAATTGTCCCTGAAGAGATAGAAGCCTGAAATTTTTTATGTATATTAGTATGAGTTTTTAGTAATTTCGGATTTTGAAATTGAAATTTGAAATATATCGACTCAGCTTCTCAAGCTGATCAAGAATATATATACTTTATGGGGTCGGAAACGTCTCCTTCTGTGCGTTACAAACATCTGACCAATTTTATAATACCCTCTGCAAGGGTATAAAAAAATACACATTAATTGGACATTACACAACACTAAATCACTAGAACTACACATAAAATAACAAGATACATTAGATAGTGCATACCTTGAAGATTACTTTCCATATTTTAGCTCAATTTTCTGAACCAATTTGACACGTGTGGCACAACATAAAGCAACTGAATATTTTGGCGCCAATTTCTATTCAGAAATCAGATGATCGCTAGCTCACTTTTAAAAGCTCTCAAAAAGCTTTGGTGGCGCTTTTAAAGCTTTTTATTACAATTTTTATAATGTATGATGAATTTATTTTAAGATTTAATTATTTGTTTATTTTTTTTTTTAACCTTTTTATACCCTTGCAGAGGGTATTATAAAATTGGTCAGATGTTTGTAACGCACAGAAGGAGACGTTTCCGACCCCATAAAGTATATATATTCTTGATCAGCTTGAGAAGCTGAGTCGATATAGCCATGTCCGTCTGTCCGTCTGTCCGTCCGTCTGTGCGTATGCGTTTTACTCAGCCATCTTAAGAGATATCGGGTTGAAATTTTTTTTGGAGACTCTTTATTACCTGTGTGAGATAAAGTATGAAAATCATCGGGATCGGACTACTACATCATATATTGTTTAATAATCATTAAATGTGTTTTGAATTCAGTAGTTTGAAAAATATTTGAGCATATTCATAATACGACAACTAATGCTGTTGATGTATGAAATTTCACTTTTCTTATCGAATTAAATATAATAAAGAACTGCAAGGGTATATAAACTTCGGCAAGGCCGAAGTTAACTTCCATAGCTCGTTTTTTTTATTAAAAAAATAAATATAAAAAAGAAAGAAAGAAAACAATTTTGAGCTAGGAATCGAACCACGGACCATTCGGATCGCCAAGCGACCACTCTATCGACACAGCCACCGGGCTACATACAAAACTTATGCCAATATTTATACCCTTGCAAAAAGGGTATATTAATTTTGGTCAGAAGTGTGCAACGCATAGAAGGAAGCATCTCCGACCATATAAAGTATATATATTCTTGATCAGCACGACGAGACGAGTTCAAATATCCATGTCCGTCCGTCCGTCCGTCCGTCCGTCTGGATCAACGCGAACTCCTCCGAGACCGTAAGAGCTGCAGAGCTGAAATTTTGCACGTATACTTGTATATACTGCAGGCGTTGTATATCTCGGATTCAGCCGGATCGGACCACTATATCATATAGCTCCCATACAAACGTCAAAGTCACGAACAGTGACTTTTCACACAAACTTCGTTATTTTATCAGCAATTGTCATAAAAGTTGGTATTTGTCAGTTTGGTGTTCTTATTAATAATTGTGCCAAATTTGATCAAGATCGGGTGACTATATCATATAGCTCCCATACAAACGGCAAAGTCACGAACAGTGACTTTCTCAATAACTTCATTAATTTTATAGCTATAGCCAAATCAGCTTTTTTTCCCGTCAAATCTGGCTTTTTTGAAAGTCCAATTGCGGGAAAAATACCAAAACAGCGGGCAGCGGGAATTCTGGATTTTTTAAAAATATAAATTGCTTTTTTCCGCTCTTTTTCTACTGAACAATTTATCATTTTTGAGCGATTAATCGTAGTAAAATGTTATTCATCTAATTCAGTGGGAAAATACTGAGAACACTGCAAATTTTTGGGTTGAAGTGTTTGCCTATAAGGATTCTGGAGGATATAGCCGAGAATTACCAAAACAGTTGCAAGGGTATACAAACTTCGACGTGGTCGAAGTTAACCCCGGCCCTCTGGTTTTTCAAATTCTTTCCACAGGGGCATGTCCTAGCTTAGTCGCTGTTTTGACGAAAATGAAAAATTTTTGTCGAGTGAGCTATTGAAATGCGGTGTTGTACAACTTCACGTCACACGCACACTACGAAGCCTGTACCGACGAGTGTACACATACATTGACAGAACGAAATGACAAGCGACGTAGGGCTGCCTGCGAAGTTCTCTGGGTTTCCAGACGAACGTTCGGATTTTTGCCGAAGTTCTCTGGGGATCCACACTCAGACTAGCGTTTGTAATCAAAAAATCTTGAGTTTGACGCATCTATGTATGTATTCTATGGTTAGTGGTTTTATTGAATTTTATTAATCCTTAGTATAACATTATATTTATTGTTCGAGTAGCCTCGAGGAACACAACCGGTCGTCGAGACTTCACACTAATCTCTCCTTTTTTGATTGCTTTTTCTTATCGATAACATTGTCAAGTTCAAACTTATGGCCTTCAGCACTGGTCCAACAATCGACTACTTCTTGTGACTCGCCCCATTCCCACATTCGGCTGGATTGACTTATCATTCGACTCGAATGATGAATCGTCTGATGAATTTACTTGGCCATTCCATAGTTTCATATACTCTGCGACAGTTGAGGTTTTCCCAGGACCTTGATGATTCCCTACCTTCTCTACTTCATATCGTCCATGAGACCTAACTTTCACAACCCTATATGGCCCAAAATATTTCGCTTTAAGTTTTTATCCTGCACCATATTGCATTCGTTTAACAGCTACTAAATCATCTACTTTATACTCAGCTTCTTTCTTGCGTTTTTTATTATAACCTTTACGGTTCTCCTCTTGAATTCTCTCAATATTTCGCTGAGCTTCCTGACGAACGTTAGAGCGTTCAACTTCTTCCTCTTCCAAAAAATCTTGTAGTTCAGGGAAACTATTAGTCCTCATTTCGACACCGGTTAATATTTTGAACGGTGACACGTTTGTGCTTCTGGGAGGGGTACTATTAATTGCTTGTTGTACTCTTTCAACGTACCTATGCCACATAGTCGAATTTTCATAAAAAGTTTTGTTAACATAGGAACAATTATTTTATGGGTACGTTCAACTTGACCATTTCCTCTCTGTACTACGGTAACTATCATTAAATGCTGAATGTTTTGCTCTTTACAATAATCTCCGAACTGATGAGAAACAAATGCAGCTCCTCTATATATAATACGCCTTGGATTTCCAAAAACTGATACTTGTTGCCTAAGTCTATCTACTACAGCTTCTGACGCGGTGTTCTTCATTGGATAAAGCCAAACAAGTTTGGAAAACGCGTCGACAACTACAAATAGATAATTATAACTTTTCACTGTCGGATCCATAGGTCCTACATGATCCACATGTTAAGTCCCTGAAGGCTTATCTTCTTTAATATTGGAGCTAAGAAACCTTCTTTCTTGCTTGCCTTAGCTTCCGAAACGATGCATTCGATACAGTTTTTTTTACAATATTATTGGATTTTTGGAATAACTTCGGTAGGTAAAACTTTCTCTCGACCTCCTCTTGAGTTCTTTTAGCAGAAAAATGACCCTTTCTATGAGCAGTTTTAATTAATTCCTATTCCATCAGTGATGGAACTACAATTAAATCCTTAATGGGATCCTTGTACAAAACACCATTTTTAATAAAGAATTCTTCATAAGTCTGAAGCTCTAAAACAGCTATGACTGCTCTAATCCAATCATCACTGGATTGGGCTAGTTTAAGTCTGTGATGCAATGAATCCTCTAACATTAAACAGGACATACGACTTAAACTATCTACGTGCTTCATTTTACTACCACTTCTATGCTCAATCTCATACTCAAATTCTTGAAGGAATAAAGCCCAGCGCGAAACTCTTACTGGAATGTGCATTTTTTTCATTGTCATTGCAAAAGCACTGCAATCTGTTATGATTTTAAACTTTATACCTAGTAAGTACACGCGCCACTTCTTCAATGCCTTTACTATCGCTAATACTTCCAATTCGTATGAATGCTATTTTTCTTCTGCAGGCTTGGTTTTACGGCTGACATACTGTACTGGATGGAATAATTGATCATCACTATCCTTTTGTAGAGGAACTCCCCCATAACTATAAATGAACGCATCAGTGTGTACTTCAGTTCGCCTGGGGTTATACAATCGTTTAGCTGTTTAAATGCGATTTGCTGATTGTCACCGAACACAAACGTTGCATCTTTTCTAAGCAAGTCTGAGAGTGGTTTCGCTATTAATGCGTAAGACTCCATGAAACGACGGAAATATGAAGTTAATCCCAGGAACCTTTGTATACTCTTACAATTCTGCGGTTTGAGTAGTTTTTCACCGCCTGCGATTTTGCTTTAGAAGGCGTTATGGTACCCTTTTAAACAATGTATCCCAAAAACTCTATACTTTCTTTTAGGAACTGACACTTCTGCCATTTAATGCGCAAACCAAACACCGATGCCGTATTTAACACACGTTTCAGCTTGTGAATTCCTTCTTTAGTATCCTTTGAGGGAATAATAAGATCATTCATATACGTAACGACTGTGCCATCTCGAATTAAATCAATAAATGTCGCAAAAATGTATCGGGAAAATACATGAGGAGAATTTGAAATTCTAAAACAAAAACTAAAAAACTAGAACTGACCGCTATGTGTTACAAACGCAGTATACTTCCTTGAGTTGAGTTCCACCGGAACACGAAAATATCCATTCTCAAGATCCAATGTTGTAAACACTGTATTACCTTGCAATCTCTCAGTTACATCGTCTATTAATGGCATTGGAAAATGTTCTCTTACAATCTTAGCCATCAAACGTCTATAATCACAGCAAAGTCTTTTTTCTCTATCGTTTTTTGGAACAAGAACTATAGCAGACGCATATTCTGATGTACTTGGTTGAATAAATCCCTCAGCTAACCATTTTTCTACTGTCGAATCCACAATACACTTATCAACGAAAGATAACCGCCTCGGTCGTTCGTATACTGGGCACTTGTCACTTAATAAAATTTTCATTTCGACTGGACTCTCTTTTGACGACTGTGGTACATAACTGTCAATAAGTTGCTTGACTTCTTTGACGTCCAATTTAGTTAAATGACACAAATCCATTTCGCCCTTTTCTTCTTCGGCTAATAAGCACAAACCCTCGAATTCCTGTACTATACTCTTCTGCGTTTCCACTTCTTTCACTTCTTCTATAGTGTTAAAAGTAACATTTCCTTTTGTGATAACCATGTCAGATAATTCTAAAATGTCGTTTCCAATTACTACTTCATAGTCAATATCCTCTTTGCTATAAACATGAAAAGTTAAGGGCCATTGAAGACCATCAATAGTCACCTGCGCATTAAAACTACCTATAGTATTTAGCTCACTTTTACACACTCCAAATAAACGGTTTGGTTCATTGCTTAATTCTACACCATGTAGTTTTCTGACAATGTCATCTCTCATTAAACATAGATCACATCCTGTATCTATAAGTGCCGACAGCTCAACGTTTCCACATTATATTGTTTTGGAAATAGATTTACATTTTACATTAATTTCCTTCGACATGGTGTTAGCCCTACTGTACTCCTTTTAAGTATCTACCTTACGTGTCGGACATACTGATGCTTTATGCCCTAGCTGATCGCATTTAAAGCACTTTATCTTCTGACAATCACTTGACAAATGAGATACTTTGCCACACTTAAAACATTTTCTCGGCTATTTGAACATTTCTGATTTTCTATTATCCCTCTCATTATGATTTTTGTATACATTGGCCATATGTGGGCGACCAAGGCAAACCTTTTCGTAAATTGTAATCTGTTCTTTCAGTTGAATGACTGACTTTGCCTGATACAAGTTACTTTTGTTAGCTTTTGAATCGGGTATTCCTTCTATCAAATATTCTATCAGATTAGCTTCATCTAAATTTATGGAACTGCCTATTTACTTCAGACTATATAAATTTTCACGAAAATCTTCATTTGTGCGTTTGCGTCTGTTTCCCAACAACTTATGTACTTCAATTGATGATACTCCTGAACCGAATACGCCTAGCAAAATTCTTTTCAATGATAGCCAATCAGTCACTCCTCTCTCACTAAGCACAAAAACTTTTGCTACTCCTTTCAATAAATGCTTCGCATAGATAAACTTCTGTAGCGTATTCCATTGAACTGCTTCTGCATTATCTTCAAAATCCCGTAACCAATTCTCTATTGAAGGTTGACCTGACCCACTAAACGAAGAAAGATAATCCTCAATGTCGCGCAAAGTAAAATTATTTCTAACTACAGTTGGTGTTGTAGACTGAAATGATACTGCATCATCATTTTCCGATTCAACCTCGACTTCGTCAGCAACCAATCCGAAATGTTCCAGAAGACGGTCTTGCAACGATTGCTTTCTACCAGTTACTGCCAAACCGCCAAACTCTAAGCGTGTTTTTTCGCCAATTTATCAAGAATTGCCCACTCCAGGTACAGCTGCTCACCACATAGATTCTATGTTCCAGGCCATTTGCCACATAAATCTACCATCTCAGTGAATAGTGCCCACGACGATACTCCGAAACATTTACAAAAATTACGCTATACCAGCCTCATTGGCACGCAAATTTTGCAAAATTCCAACGATCGTCAATCTGTTTTGCGCTTCCAGCCTCTTTGCCACACCAACTTCAGGGTTGTCCCTATACTGCTCACACCTCCACGATTCTCTCTCACTTGAACTTGGACGATTCGCTATCTCTCTCCAACACACAAGCATGCATCAATTGGGGTGGTTTTTCACTGATATTTGTAACATTGAGGTTAAATTAAAGACACATTTTTTCTCGAACTTTCTTTGTCTTTGGCGACTTAATTTTAATGAATTTTTCGCCACTTGGAACTTATTTGTTTCAATTACACAGGCCGACATGATTTTTGCTGACGTTAACTTGAAAGGTGTTCTTAACTAATTCGGGTACGCTGATTCTTACTGCATACTTGGTTTTTGTCCATCACGTCCAGATTCTGTGAAATCAGGGGATCTGGGTTCGGAAAATGGGCACCCAAAAGCTTGAAACAAAAATTTTTAACTTTTTGATCAGATTTCGGAATATCCTGTGTAAGAAAAATAGCTCTTGTTTGCAAATATTACTAATAAACAATTGGTAAGATCTATAAGAGTTCCATAATTCTTTAAAATTAAAAAGCAGACAATTCTTGGAATCACTAAAGCATACTTTTTGGTTCAAAATTAAATCAATATAGAACCATATCCAAAGTGTAAGATATTATGCTTTATAACAAAGAAGTACCGCTTTGATGTTTTGTAAATTGCTATTAAATAATACTTAATATATTAATAGGTTAAAATAAAACTGTTTTTAGCATAATATTATGTTTATATGTATTATACAATAAAATACTGCAAATGCGGTCAATTTGAATAAGTTGAACACACTTTTCTTGAAAACCTGACGTGATGGACAAAAACTAAGTACAGGGCCCTGTTCAACACCCCTCAATTACTATAGGGCACCTATTGAACTTAAAACACTTTTTCATGACCTCAAAAATGTCGGCCTGTGTTATTAGTGTTCTCCATCTAACAACATTGCTTTGCCGCACGCTAGTTCGTCCGATGCAAAATATAATTGCATCTCACTTCTGACACCAATTTCTGGGATTGCCTTTTATTTTTCCAAAAGAAAACAGTTTTATTGAATTTTATTAATCCTTAGTATAACATTATATTTATTGTTCGAGTAGCCTCGAGGAACACAACCGGTCGTCCAGACTTTACACTAATCTCTCCTTTTTTGATTGCTTTTTCTTATCGATAACATTGTCAAGTTCAAACTTATGGCCTTCAGCACTGGTTCAACAGTCGACTACTTCTTGTGACTCGCCCCATTCCCACATATGTATGTATGTACAGTCAGCACAACATTTTTTCGGACACCCATACATTTCAACTTTCTTTATAAATAACTTGAAAAATATTTAAGTTTAAACAAAAATATTTATTCCATTTTGAAAATTCATGTTCCTAATACTAATTTAAAACATAAAAACAAAAAAAACATTCTTTGGCATATGAAAAAAATTTAAAAAAAATAAAAAAAAGGCACATTTTTACGCACAACAATTATTCGGACAATTTTTAGTTTCTAGAATACTTTGTAATACTTTGTAGGGCCGCCCCTAGCATCAATGACAGCTTGTAGACGTCTTCGCATACTTTTTATTAAATTGTGAGTCTCATTTGCGTCTATTTTCTCCCATTCCGTCATTAGAGCCGTTTTAAGAGTGTCCTTGGATGAAATTTTATTATTTCTAATTCGTCTTTCCAGTAAATCCCAAATGTGCTCTATCGGGTTTAGATCTGGTGACTGCGGTGGCGTTTTTAACTGTTTACAATGATATAACAGCCATTCTTGCACCAAATACGATTAGTCTTCCAATTTCCCTTACACTCTGATTTTCGAGATGCAATTTTAAAATAGTTTTGCGCAAATCTAGTGATAAATCTTGTTCTCGACCCATTTTGACCACGCTGAAGCAAACCACGAGCAAAACTAACATCGAAACTTAGAAAAAACAGATCACAAAGCACAAGAAGCAGTAACATCGACAAAATACGCAAAAAAGAAACTCCGATTACCGTTGCATTTTCTAAGAAAAACGAGTAACCGAAAATTGTCCGAATAATTGTTGTGCGTAAAAATGTGTCTTTTTTTATTTTTTTAAAGTTTTTTTCATATGCCAAAGGAACATGAATTTTCAAAATGCAATACAAATTTTTGTTTAAACTTAAATATTTTTCAAGTTATTTATAGAGAAAGTTGAAATGTATGGGTGTCCGAATAAATGTTGTGCTGACTGTATATACATATGCCAAATTGCGAGAAAAAATCTTGAAGTGGGCGAACAAATATGGCGCCTTATGTACTGGACACATATGTATATATGTATGAAAAAATTGGGACCAAAATTTTCTCTCTTTTGAGGAGGACAAACGAATTATAATCAGGAAATTTGCGCGAAAGTAACTTTAGTTTGATTAGGAAAATCAAGGGAAACAATTATATGTATGTACATATGTGACTTTGGGTACGGATGCTGGAGGCATGTATATACATACATGTACTCATATACATATAATTTGGAAAAAAATACTTACTTAGCTTGAAATGTGAAATTCCACCGATGCAAAAGGTTCGAGAGGATCTTGATATCCGGCTCAAAGGACACTTGTTTCGTAGGAGGGCAGAATTTCCTTCTATTGGGGGCAGCTAAATGAATTCTTTCCGTCTTTCTTTTTGTTGAGTAGATGTAGGCACGCAGAAATTTCCTTGCAGTTGCACTTTTATTCACATGTATAATTGTACTAAAAACTAGCTTATCTAAGAGCGGGGAATAAGCCCCGCTTGGAGCGAAGAGTGGGGAGTTCTTATCGTGGGGAGAGCGGTGAGAATCATCGTGAGCATTATACAATAACATAAGGTAGTCTCGTCGGCAGCAGAACTGCCTTAGCTATGCTCGCAACAATACGTCCGCTGAGCTGTCATATTCGTAAGCAGCTGTAACTTTCATCTCGTCGAAGGCCAATACGCCAAGCTTATCAGTCTCGTCCACTTCCTCATTTGCCATTAGGTCAATGACCACATCAAGGGTACCAGTCTTAATATCGACATCTGATAACCATCTGTATAGTGTGGCACGACTCGGTAAAGGAAATCCTTTTTTGTATAGATGATTGTATGTACGCCCGAGGGCTTGCAGTATGGAGGCAAATAGCAGCAGACATATCATCTGGAGTGAATAAAGTACGTTTGCCACCATCGGACTACTACATCATATATTGTTTAATAATCATTAAATGTGTTTTGAATTCAGTAGTTTGAAAAATATTTGAGCATATTCATAATACGACAACTAATGCTGTTGATGTATGAAATTTCACTTTTCTTATCGAATTAAATATAATAAAGAACTGCAAGGGTATATAAACTTCGGCAAGGCCGAAGTTAACTTCCATAGCTCGTTTTTTTTATTAAAAAAATAAATATAAAAAAGAAAGAAAGAAAACAATTTTGAGCTAGGAATCGAACCACGGACCATTCGGATCGCCAAGCGACCACTCTATCGACACAGCCACCGGGCTACATACAAAACTTATGCCAATATTTATACCCTTGCAAAAAGGGTATATTAATTTTGGTCAGAAGTGTGCAACGCATAGAAGGAAGCATCTCCGACCATATAAAGTATATATATTCTTGATCAGCACGACGAGACGAGTTCAAATATCCATGTCCGTCCGTCTGGATCAACGCGAACTCCTCCGAGACCGTAAGAGCTGCAGAGCTGAAATTTTGCACGTATACTTGTATATACTGCAGGCGTTGTATATCTCGGATTCAGCCGGATCGGACCACTATATCATATAGCTCCCATACAAACGTCAAAGTCACGAACAGTGACTTTTCACACAAACTTCGTTATTTTATCAGCAATTGTCATAAAAGTTGGTATTTGTCAGTTTGGTGTTCTTATTAATAATTGTGCCAAATTTGATCAAGATCGGGTGACTATATCATATAGCTCCCATACAAACGGCAAAGTCACGAACAGTGACTTTCTCAATAACTTCATTAATTTTATAGCTATAGCCAAATCAGCTTTTTTTCCCGTCAAATCTGGCTTTTTGAAAGTCCAATTGCGGGAAAAATACCAAAACAGCGGGCAGCGGGAATTCTGGATTTTTTAAAAATATAAATTGCTTTTTTCCGCTCTTTTTCTACTGAACAATTTATCATTTTTGAGCGATTAATCGTAGTAAAATGTTATTCATCTAATTCAGTGGGAAAATACTGAGAACACTGCAAATTTTGGGTTGAAGTGTTTGCCTATAAGGATTCTGGAGGATATAGCCGAGAATTACCAAAACAGTTGCAAGGGTATACAAACTTCGACGTGGTCGAAGTTAACCCCGGCCCTCTGGTTTTTCATATTCTTTCCACAGGGGCATGTCCTAGCTTAGTCGCTGTTTTGACGAAAATGAAAAATTTTTGTCGAGTGAGCTATTGAAATGCGGTGTTGTACAACTTCACGTCACACGCACACTACGAAGCCTGTACCGACGAGTGTACACATACATTGACAGAACGAAATGACAAGCGACGTAGGGCTGCCTGCGAAGTTCTCTGGGTTTCCAGACGAACGTTCGGATTTTTGCCGAAGTTCTCTGGGGATCCACACTCAGACTAGCGTTTGTAATCAAAAAATCTTGAGTTTGACGCATCTATGTATGTATTCTATGGTTAGTGGTTTTATTGAATTTTATTAATCCTTAGTATAACATTATATTTATTGTTCGAGTAGCCTCGAGGAACACAACCGGTCGTCGAGACTTCACACTAATCTCTCCTTTTTTGATTGCTTTTTCTTATCGATAACATTGTCAAGTTCAAACTTATGGCCTTCAGCACTGGTCCAACAATCGACTACTTCTTGTGACTCGCCCCATTCCCACATTCGGCTGGATTGACTTATCATTCGACTCGAATGATGAATCGTCTGATGAATTTACTTGGCCATTCCATAGTTTCATATACTCTGCGACAGTTGAGGTTTTCCCAGGACCTTGATGATTCCCTACCTTCTCTACTTCATATCGTCCATGAGACCTAACTTTCACAACCCTATATGGCCCAAAATATTTCGCTTTAAGTTTTTATCCTGCACCATATTGCATTCGTTTAACAGCTACTAAATCATCTACTTTATACTCAGCTTCTTTCTTGCGTTTTTTATTATAACCTTTACGGTTCTCCTCTTGAATTCTCTCAATATTTCGCTGAGCTTCCTGACGAACGTTAGAGCGTTCAACTTCTTCCTCTTCCAAAAAATCTTGTAGTTCAGGGAAACTATTAGTCCTCATTTCGACACCGGTTAATATTTTGAACGGTGACACGTTTGTGCTTCTGGGAGGGGTACTATTAATTGCTTGTTGTACTCTTTCAACGTACCTATGCCACATAGTCGAATTTTCATAAAAAAGTTTTGTTAACATAGGAACAATTATTTTATGGGTACGTTCAACTTGACCATTTCCTCTCTGTACTACGGTAACTATCATTAAATGCTGAATGTTTTGCTCTTTACAATAATCTCCGAACTGATGAGAAACAAATGCAGCTCCTCTATATATAATACGCCTTGGATTTCCAAAAACTGATACTTGTTGCCTAAGTCTATCTACTACAGCTTCTGACGCGGTGTTCTTCATTGGATAAAGCCAAACAAGTTTGGAAAACGCGTCGACAACTACAAATAGATAATTATAACTTTTCACTGTCGGATCCATAGGTCCTACATGATCCACATGTTAAGTCCCTGAAGGCTTATCTTCTTTAATATTGGAGCTAAGAAACCTTCTTTCTTGCTTGCCTTAGCTTCCGAAACGATGCATTCGATACAGTTTTTTTTACAATATTATTGGATTTTTGGAATAACTTCGGTAGGTAAAACTTTCTCTCGACCTCCTCTTGAGTTCTTTTAGCAGAAAAGTGACCCTTTCTATGAGCAGTTTTAATTAATTCCTATTCCATCAGTGATGGAACTACAATTAAATCCTTAATGGGATCCTTGTACAAAACACCATTTTTAATAAAGAATTCTTCATAAGTCTGAAGCTCTAAAACAGCTATGACTGCTCTAATCCAATCATCACTGGATTGGGCTAGTTTAAGTCTGTGATGCAATGAATCCTCTAACATTAAACAGGACATACGACTTAAACTATCTACGTGCTTCATTTTACTACCACTTCTATGCTCAATCTCATACTCAAATTCTTGAAGGAATAAAGCCCAGCGCGAAACTCTTACTGGAATGTGCATTTTTTTCATTGTCATTGCAAAAGCACTGCAATCTGTTATGATTTTAAACTTTATACCTAGTAAGTACACGCGCCACTTCTTCAATGCCTTTACTATCGCTAATACTTCCAATTCGTATGAATGCTATTTTTCTTCTGCAGGCTTGGTTTTACGGCTGACATACTGTACTGGATGGAATAATTGATCATCACTATCCTTTTGTAGAGGAACTCCCCCATAACTATAAATGAACGCATCAGTGTGTACTTCAGTTCGCCTGGGGTTATACAATCGTTTAGCTGTTTAAATGCGATTTGCTGATTGTCACCGAACACAAACGTTGCATCTTTTCTAAGCAAGTCTGAGAGTGGTTTCGCTATTAATGCGTAAGACTCCATGAAACGACGGAAATATGAAGTTAATCCCAGGAACCTTTGTATACTCTTACAATTCTGCGGTTTGAGTAGTTTTTCACCGCCTGCGATTTTGCTTTAGAAGGCGTTATGGTACCCTTTTAAACAATGTATCCCAAAAACTCTATACTTTCTTTTAGGAACTGACACTTCTGCCATTTAATGCGCAAACCAAACACCGATGCCGTATTTAACACACGTTTCAGCTTGTGAATTCCTTCTTTAGTATCCTTTGAGGGAATAATAAGATCATTCATATACGTAACGACTGTGCCATCTCGAATTAAATCAATAAATGTCGCAAAAATGTATCGGGAAAATACATGAGGAGAATTTGAAATTCTAAAACAAAAACTAAAAAACTAGAACTGACCGCTATGTGTTACAAACGCAGTATACTTCCTTGAGTTGAGTTCCACCGGAACACGAAAATATCCATTCTCAAGATCCAATGTTGTAAACACTGTATTACCTTGCAATCTCTCAGTTACATCGTCTATTAATGGCATTGGAAAATGTTCTCTTACAATCTTAGCCATCAAACGTCTATAATCACAGCAAAGTCTTTTTTCTCTATCGTTTTTTGGAACAAGAACTATAGCAGACGCATATTCTGATGTACTTGGTTGAATAAATCCCTCAGCTAACCATTTTTCTACTGTCGAATCCACAATACACTTATCAACGAAAGATAACCGCCTCGGTCGTTCGTATACTGGGCACTTGTCACTTAATAAAATTTTCATTTCGACTGGACTCTCTTTTGACGACTGTGGTACATAACTGTCAATAAGTTGCTTGACTTCTTTGACGTCCAATTTAGTTAAATGACACAAATCCATTTCGCCCTTTTCTTCTTCGGCTAATAAGCACAAACCCTCGAATTCCTGTACTATACTCTTCTGCGTTTCCACTTCTTTCACTTCTTCTATAGTGTTAAAAGTAACATTTCCTTTTGTGATAACCATGTCAGATAATTCTAAAATGTCGTTTCCAATTACTACTTCATAGTCAATATCCTCTTTGCTATAAACATGAAAAGTTAAGGGCCATTGAAGACCATCAATAGTCACCTGCGCATTAAAACTACCTATAGTATTTAGCTCACTTTTACACACTCCAAATAAACGGTTTGGTTCATTGCTTAATTCTACACCATGTAGTTTTCTGACAATGTCATCTCTCATTAAACATAGATCACATCCTGTATCTATAAGTGCCGACAGCTCAACGTTTCCACATTATATTGTTTTGGAAATAGATTTACATTTTACATTAATTTCCTTCGACATGGTGTTAGCCCTACTGTACTCCTTTTAAGTATCTACCTTACGTGTCGGACATACTGATGCTTTATGCCCTAGCTGATCGCATTTAAAGCACTTTATCTTCTGACAATCACTTGACAAATGAGATACTTTGCCACACTTAAAACATTTTCTCGGCTATTTGAACATTTCTGATTTTCTATTATCCCTCTCATTATGATTTTTGTATACATTGGCCATATGTGGGCGACCAAGGCAAACCTTTTCGTAAATTGTAATCTGTTCTTTCAGTTGAATGACTGACTTTGCCTGATACAAGTTACTTTTGTTAGCTTTTGAATCGGGTATTCCTTCTATCAAATATTCTATCAGATTAGCTTCATCTAAATTTATGGAACTGCCTATTTACTTCAGACTATATAAATTTTCACGAAAATCTTCATTTGTGCGTTTGCGTCTGTTTCCCAACAACTTATGTACTTCAATTGATGATACTCCTGAACCGAATACGCCTAGCAAAATTCTTTTCAATGATAGCCAATCAGTCACTCCTCTCTCACTAAGCACAAAAACTTTTGCTACTCCTTTCAATAAATGCTTCGCATAGATAAACTTCTGTAGCGTATTCCATTGAACTGCTTCTGCATTATCTTCAAAATCCCGTAACCAATTCTCTATTGAAGGTTGACCTGACCCACTAAACGAAGAAAGATAATCCTCAATGTCGCGCAAAGTAAAATTATTTCTAACTACAGTTGGTGTTGTAGACTGAAATGATACTGCATCATCATTTTCCGATTCAACCTCGACTTCGTCAGCAACCAATCCGAAATGTTCCAGAAGACGGTCTTGCAACGATTGCTTTCTACCAGTTACTGCCAAACCGCCAAACTCTAAGCGTGTTTTTTCGCCAATTTATCAAGAATTGCCCACTCCAGGTACAGCTGCTCACCACATAGATTCTATGTTCCAGGCCATTTGCCACATAAATCTACCATCTCAGTGAATAGTGCCCACGACGATACTCCGAAACATTTACAAAAATTACGCTATACCAGCCTCATTGGCACGCAAATTTTGCAAAATTCCAACGATCGTCAATCTGTTTTGCGCTTCCAGCCTCTTTGCCACACCAACTTCAGGGTTGTCCCTATACTGCTCACACCTCCACGATTCTCTCTCACTTGAACTTGGACGATTCGCTATCTCTCTCCAACACACAAGCATGCATCAATTGGGGTGGTTTTTCACTGATATTTGTAACATTGAGGTTAAATTAAAGACACATTTTTTCTCGAACTTTCTTTGTCTTTGGCGACTTAATTTTAATGAATTTTTCGCCACTTGGAACTTATTTGTTTCAATTACACAGGCCGACATGATTTTTGCTGACGTTAACTTGAAAGGTGTTCTTAACTAATTCGGGTACGCTGATTCTTACTGCATACTTGGTTTTTGTCCATCACGTCCAGATTCTGTGAAATCAGGGGATCTGGGTTCGGAAAATGGGCACCCAAAAGCTTGAAACAAAAATTTTTAACTTTTTGATCAGATTTCGGAATATCCTGTGTAAGAAAAATAGCTCTTGTTTGCAAATATTACTAATAAACAATTGGTAAGATCTATAAGAGTTCCATAATTCTTTAAAATTAAAAAGCAGACAATTCTTGGAATCACTAAAGCATACTTTTTGGTTCAAAATTAAATCAATATAGAACCATATCCAAAGTGTAAGATATTATGCTTTATAACAAAGAAGTACCGCTTTGATGTTTTGTAAATTGCTATTAAATAATACTTAATATATTAATAGGTTAAAATAAAACTGTTTTTAGCATAATATTATGTTTATATGTATTATACAATAAAATACTGCAAATGCGGTCAATTTGAATAAGTTGAACACACTTTTCTTGAAAACCTGACGTGATGGACAAAAACTAAGTACAGGGCCCTGTTCAACACCCCTCAATTACTATAGGGCACCTATTGAACTTAAAACACTTTTTCATGACCTCAAAAATGTCGGCCTGTGTTATTAGTGTTCTCCATCTAACAACATTGCTTTGCCGCACGCTAGTTCGTCCGATGCAAAATATAATTGCATCTCACTTCTGACACCAATTTCTGGGATTGCCTTTTATTTTTCCAAAAGAAAACAGTTTTATTGAATTTTATTAATCCTTAGTATAACATTATATTTATTGTTCGAGTAGCCTCGAGGAACACAACCGGTCGTCCAGACTTTACACTAATCTCTCCTTTTTTGATTGCTTTTTCTTATCGATAACATTGTCAAGTTCAAACTTATGGCCTTCAGCACTGGTTCAACAGTCGACTACTTCTTGTGACTCGCCCCATTCCCACATATGTATGTACAGTCAGCACAACATTTTTTCGGACACCCATACATTTCAACTTTCTTTATAAATAACTTGAAAAATATTTAAGTTTAAACAAAAATATTTATTCCATTTTGAAAATTCATGTTCCTAATACTAATTTAAAACATAAAAACAAAAAAAACATTCTTTGGCATATGAAAAAAATTTAAAAAAAATAAAAAAAAGGCACATTTTTACGCACAACAATTATTCGGACAATTTTTAGTTTCTAGAATACTTTGTAATACTTTGTAGGGCCGCCCCTAGCATCAATGACAGCTTGTAGACGTCTTCGCATACTTTTTATTAAATTGTGAGTCTCATTTGCGTCTATTTTCTCCCATTCCGTCATTAGAGCCGTTTTAAGAGTGTCCTTGGATGAAATTTTATTATTTCTAATTCGTCTTTCCAGTAAATCCCAAATGTGCTCTATCGGGTTTAGATCTGGTGACTGCGGTGGCGTTTTTAACTGTTTACAATGATATAACAGCCATTCTTGCACCAAATACGATTAGTCTTCCAATTTCCCTTACACTCTGATTTTCGAGATGCAATTTTAAAATAGTTTTGCGCAAATCTAGTGATAAATCTTGTTCTCGACCCATTTTGACCACGCTGAAGCAAACCACGAGCAAAACTAACATCGAAACTTAGAAAAAACAGATCACAAAGCACAAGAAGCAGTAACATCGACAAAATACGCAAAAAGAAACTCCGATTACCGTTGCATTTTCTAAGAAAAACGAGTAACCGAAAATTGTCCGAATAATTGTTGTGCGTAAAAATGTGTCTTTTTTTATTTTTTTAAAGTTTTTTTCATATGCCAAAGGAACATGAATTTTCAAAATGCAATACAAATTTTTGTTTAAACTTAAATATTTTTCAAGTTATTTATAGAGAAAGTTGAAATGTATGGGTGTCCGAATAAATGTTGTGCTGACTGTATATACATATGCCAAATTGCGAGAAAAAATCTTGAAGTGGGCGAACAAATATGGCGCCTTATGTACTGGACACATATGTATATATGTATGAAAAAATTGGGACCAAAATTTTCTCTCTTTTGAGGAGGACAAACGAATTATAATCAGGAAATTTGCGCGAAAGTAACTTTAGTTTGATTAGGAAAATCAAGGGAAAAAATTATATGTATGTACATATGTGAATTCTTTCCGTCTTTCTTTTTGTTGAGTAGATGTAGGCACGCAGAAATTTCCTTGCAGTTGCACTTTTATTCACATGTATAATTGTACTAAAAACTAGCTTATCTAAGAGCGGGGAATAAGCCCCGCTTGGAGCGAAGAGTGGGGAGTTCTTATCGTGGGGAGAGCGGTGAGAATCATCGTGAGCATTATACAATAACATAAGGTAGTCTCGTCGGCAGCAGAACTGCCTTAGCTATGCTCGCAACAATACGTCCGCTGAGCTGTCATATTCGTAAGCAGCTGTAACTTTCATCTCGTCGAAGGCCAATACGCCAAGCTTATCAGTCTCGTCCACTTCCTCATTTGCCATTAGGTCAATGACCACATCAAGGGTACCAGTCTTAATATCGACATCTGATAACCATCTGTATAGTGTGGCACGACTCGGTAAAGGAAATCCTTTTTTGTATAGATGATTGTATGTACGCCCGAGGGCTTGCAGTATGGAGGCAAATAGCAGCAGACATATCATCTGGAGTGAATAAAGTACGTTTGCCACCATTTTTCAATATTTTTATTTGGGTTTTTGTGAATATTTTGCCCAGAGACTCTTCCAGTTGGCGAAACTCCTCAAGCTGTTGTCGTAAGCTCTGCGTCTCTTCCATGACATTTATCTTTTGCTTCAGTATACCATTTTCCGTATACAATGTTTTATCACTTTATCTCTGCAATACAGTCACATATAGTTAACATATAGATATATATGTACATTTATTTACACACTTTACTTACGCTGTTTGTGTGCTCGACTTGTTTTGGAACGGCATCTTCGTTTAAGTGCCTTCATTTATAAATTTGGCCGTTTTTAGATGCAAGCGTAAATTGAGAAACATGAAAATGTTTGTCGCAAATTCTCGAGTTTTCACCAAGGCTGCACCCTAGGCTTTCCTCCCACAACTTCCTCTTAACAATACATTTTGGTGCGTGAATGGTTTTCACACCCGGCACACTTTTGCGACAAAAATAGCAATAACTCATTGTTTTTTTTTTGGTCACACAAGGGTTAACAACTTTTAAAAAATTCGTCCGCAGACAACCTTTTCATATGACAAGTACGAACGCACTGAAGCTAAGACATATCATATGTATCATTTTAGATGTCAAAACTAGATGAAACTCAACATTTTATATGCTGGAGCGTTTTTTAAAATTAATTGGCCAAGTAGTATTAAATAATGAAGGTGATCTGCAATACAACCACTGGCAATAAACTGAAAACAAATTTACTGGCTCAATTTGATCGTCGTTTTGGAGCAATGGAACAGTCGTTTTTGTTGGCTGCATCAACTTTGCTGGACCCCCGCTTCAAGAGAATCCATTTTCAAGATGCTCTTGCCTTGGCTTCAGTAATGAAAAATATTCGGAGAGAAATGGCGACTATAGCCCATGCAAATGAAAGCCAAGACAGTGTTAGTGATGGCTCAGTTAGTGGTGAAGTGGAGTTCGACTTATGGGCCCACCATAAATCTTGGCACATAAACGCCGCAAAAAAGAAGCGGAGTATTCCGATGTCCAAGACGAGCTGAGCTTTTTCCTCAACTCTCCTGTTTTGGAGCTGAAGCGCAACGTCATTGACGCCTGGGAGGAAATGAGATCGGTACACCCAAAATTGCATACAGTTGCACAGCGCTACTGTTTTCTGCTTGGCACATCTGTACCAGCTGAGCGCCTGTTTTCAAAAGCGGGAAATACGGCAACAGAAAAACGGAACATCTAAATAAACTTCTGTTCTTAAATTTAAATAAATAAAAATTATAATGTTTTACTACTTACAAAACAGTTTTGAGTATATATGAATAACATTTTCTGTTTTCTTTACTATTTTAGCCATAAAATATATAAGAAAATGTAAAAATCATAAAAAAGTAAAACTATGAAAATAATCGTTAAAATAATCGATTATTTTCATTTTTTGCGATTAATCGCGATTAATAATCGCAAGGAAAAGAATAATCATATGATACAATAATCGATTCATTTCTTTTTTTTCCATCCTTAGACATATGTAGAAACTACGAGCCTCTGCTGCCGACGAGACTACCTTATGTTATTGTATCATGATCGGGAGAGCGGTGTGCATCGCGGGAGAGCTGCGCGAAGTGAAAGCTCCCGCCTCCCTTAGACCTTGTGTTCCCCGTTGGGCATAAACAATATTTATTATTTTATTATATCTGTATACATTATATTCAAAATATAATTATAAATCAAATCAATGTATGTACATATGTTAGAGTGTAAAAACATAATCTTATTAATGTTTTCTGTATTTGTGCTGATTAGTGAACGTTTATCTGTAATTCAATTTCTAGCTGCAGAAAATGCACGCTCAGATGCAGCGCTGCTTGCTGGAATGCAAAATATTTTGCAACTAGCTTTAAACAACAAAGGAAAATATTGCTGGTTCGTATTCCACCAAGCTAAAACATCAAAATTGCTTGTACATGGTACATTAAGATTAGAATACCCTTTAATTTCTTGTTCTATTGGATTTGTGTCGCAATGGTGTGGCTCAACGAAGTCAGCAAACTCATCACTGTTTATCAAAACTTTGCATAATTTTTATGCACTCGCCAAAAATAGATTCTTTCTCAGTATGTGAAAATTTAATTAAATTTTATTTATAATTAATTTTAAAAGAAAAAGGGCAATGGTGTGATACTTAGATAAATTAGGCATAACTGTAATCAGAATTTGGCTGTGTAGAGCGGATTTAAAGGACTGTATTTTTTCAATGTCATTACTATCGGACTGTCACGCTGTTTTTAGTTTATTTATATTCGGTAAAACCAAATGTTTAGTTGGTCGTTTACTGTTCGGCGGCTTTTTTGATACACTCTCAAAAACTTCTAAAAGGTTTGCAATATTAGCGTTGTTGTAAGGTCTATCCAATTAACTTCAATAGATTTCAGCATGTAATTAACGGTGTTCCATCGAGTGGGGCAAAAAGTTTTTAAAGATAAACCTAGTGCTGAATTCATTCCTGATTTTTTAAAGTATTTGACCAATTTCCTGTAAGTTGTAATAATATTCCCCATCTCGGGCACAGCATTGATGTCTTTTTCAATCGCGTTGTTAATTAGGTGATCAACGCAATGCATTTTGTGTACATCTTGGAAGGCCTTCACCATATTTGACCCACGGTCTGTCACAACTACGGGATCGTCTACCTCAATTTTACAGCCCTAGTCTTCGAGTATTTCTTCAATTTCTGCATGAATATTTAGACCTAAACATAGACAAGACAATTAAATATAATCTTTCTATTAGAAGTGTAAATAAACAAACCTGTGCACGACGTGTCTTTCATAGATGTTTTTATATAATTGTTGGTCCATATGTCAATAGTTACAGCGTATCCCAATCCTTTAAACTTTTCAATCTCGATCTTAATAGGACCAATATGACACTCGTATAGCGTTTTAATTTCTTGTGATATTTCTCCGAGGCTCAGTATTTCTTTCTTGACCAACGCTTTCTTGGCTCAAGGGGCCGGTAACCCCAAGAGTTGATTCGCCGCTCCAATTAGCTACTGATGAGAACCTAGAGGTTAGGAACTCAACAGCACCCGGGACACACCACGAGGAGGTTCCGAGTCGACTTGATCAGACTTACGACTCATGAATTACAGTGCTCCGTAGAACACCCCTTCTGCGCTCATCAGACCCTGCATCCCTTAAGAGAGTCATAGTTACTCCCCCCATCAATAAGATGGTTTCTTTTTCTTTTGTTAATAATTAAATAAATAAGCTAAATATGATAAGCTAAGATACATAAAAGCAACGTGGTGTGAAGACTATTTTATTTCGGTTCAGTGGACTCAGCCCTTCTACATTTTGGGGGCTCAACCGGGATAGTAACAAAGAGCGAGTGAGAGAGAAAACATTATGAAGAAAACGCGCGCAATTGCAAAGGTGACGCTAACATTTCGAAGCAGAAGTACAAGCGAAACAAAAAATGCGTTCTGAATTTCACAACAAAAATTAACGAGAAGAGACGAAAATATGAGAAACGATTAAAAAAGACGACAATTTTGTTCAGTGAGGAACAAAATGAGGAAAAGCAAGAACAAAGACGATAAGATGTGAAAGACGAGCAAAATCCCAAAGACGAAAATTTGTTTAGAGACGAACAAAACACGAAGAGCAACAAAAGACGAAAAATTTGTTCAGAGAGGAACAAAACGACGATCACATAAGAAGAAAACAGAAGAAACATTAAACTTGCTTGGATTCGGCGATTTCCTATCATTCAGGCAAGCCAAGAAGTAACCTGGAGCAGAGATCGGACTAGGAGTCACACGGAGAGTGGCTGCTAATACGAGGAGTACCAGATCGAGGCGAGAAGACCCAATTCACCACATGCACAGTCAGAAGGCATCATCCATCTAACATTGTGTGTGTGTGAGTGAGAAGAAGCTAAGACGTAAAGAAGCCGACACGTAAGAAGACAACTGCGTAAAGAAGATCACGAGAAACGGACAACAAAGACGTAAAATAACCAGGGCTACATCGCAAGTACATTTATTTTTAATGCTAACAATAGTTAAAGAACGTAAAAATAAGAAATGACGAATGACAAATTTTGAAAATTAAGAAAGACGAATTGAAATTTTTTGGACAATAAGAAAGAAGATCTAAAATTTTGGAGAGTAAGAAAATAAGGTGATGTAAAAGTTTCGAAATAAGAGAAAATATGAATAACAAATTTTGACCTAAAAGTTTTGGGAAATAAGTAAGAAAGAAAATTCAACAAGAGGAATCAAAATATTTGTAATCATATAAACTAACATCTAATTTAAATTATTTTGCAATCAATATTTTTACATATGTTGTATAACGAGATCACCGAACTGACCGTCGCAGGGTTAAAAGAAAAGTTAAAAGAGCTGAATTTAAGCGTAAAAGGCAACAAACCTAAATTAAGAGAGAGATTAGTTTCATATTTTGATTTAGACACGAACGAAGAATCCTTATATTCAGAAGCTAATACCAGCATTCAAGGCGAAAGTGAAGAAGTTGAGAGAGAAGTGACAATGGCATTCACATTGAAAGATATTCGCGATTCGTTGACAGAGTTTGATGGGAGCAACAAAAAGAATGGCTTTCAGACTTTGAGGGTACTGCTGTATCAGTACAATGGAATGATCTTCAGAAATTTATCTATGGTAGACAGCTGTTGACAGGACCGGCTAAGTTGTTCGTAAATAGTCAAGAGGGTCTAACAAGTTGGAGTAGCCTTAAGAACGCGCTACAGGATGAGTTTACTGTTAAATTGTCGTCGAAAGAAGTTCACAAGCAATTAGAGAGTAGAAAGAAGAAATACAACGAGAGTCTAGTTGAATCCTTTTACGTAATGAAGAGTATAGCCATAAGAGGTAGCTTAGATGAGGAACGCATTGTCGATTACATCATTGAAGGTATCCCTGACTCTAAAATGAATAAAAGCGTTCTTTACCAAGCGAGAGATTTAAAGAAATTTTCACGAAAACCCAAATAGGAATAATAAAAAGTGGTGGAAAAAGATGCAACTTTAATTGCGATGACATTTCTGCAGCTATTTGCCTACATAGCGCAGGCCCTCGAGCGTACAACCATCTCTATTGTCTGGACGTTCACGCGTACAATGCGAAGTACGTTCAATTGGCCCATACGACACCAGGACATAGCCTGTTTCGCGCGAGCCCAAGCAGAGCGCTGTCCACCTCCCGCCCGACCGACTGTGGGGCGCAGCCGTATATCGGACGGCACGATCGCGTGGACAAATACAAGTATAACGGACAAATAATTAAAAATATGATTCACTACAGCTAATTACGAGCTAAATGTGCTAAAATAGAGGTTTTCACAAGAGAAAGAGAGGCTTCTGATCTGATTACGGGATACAGAAGATTGTAATCAGAACATAGGACTCGAAAAGGTTCATGCAAAGAATAGTTAGAACTACAATGTTTTAAGGATAGAGGAATAAAATTTCTAGTGGGTCTACGGGGTACAGATAGGTTTAACTGGTTCAATAGCTCAGGAGAGTCTATTTCACCTATTAAAAGTTTATGAATAAAGATATCACCAAGCATTACTCTACGATTAATGAAAGAAGGAAGATTGATTAAGAGAAGCCTACTGGAGTATGATGGCAAATTGACATTGCGATCCCAATTTAGAGCGCGCAGAGCAAATAACAGAAATTGCTTTTGAACAGATTCAATTTTACTTTGGTGCGTCTCATATTGAGGTGACCATATGCAAGATCCGTACTCTAAGATAGGACGGATTAATGAAGTTTACAGAATTTTGGTTGTGTAAGAACACTTAAGTCATTTCAATATCTAACCGCTCTAAGGCAGTGTTGTTAAGATAATAAGTTGCTAAGTATGGAGTGCATCTATAAAAAGACATAACTTTATATTTAGAGCCGTTGAGGTTTAATAGGTTGGTTTCACACCAACTCTGAGGATCATTAAGATCCGATTGAAGTAGGCAAAAAGACGATGTGTCTTTAAAACTGAGGTAAAGCTTAACATCGTCTGGTCTTAGAAAATGAAGACTTAAAGAGGACCTTTTGTGCACGCTTAGAAAGATATTGAAGAATCCGATCTAGCAAAAGGCTGGGGATGCCAAGTTCGTTCAACTTATATAAAAGCAGAGTATGGTTAACAGAGACAAAGGCCTTGCTGAAGTCAGAATAAATTACGTCAGTTTGCACGGCAGTCTTAAGCCTTTTTATCGAGTGGGATGTAAATTCTAATATGTTAGTAGTTGTCGATCTACGTTTTTTAAACCAATGTTGGGATGACGAAATGATTGAGCTACAAAAATGCTGCAATTAAGACGTTATTATTTTCTCAAATGCTTTGGGTATGGTAGACAATTTAGAAATACCCCTATAATTGAAGGCTTCGGACTTTTTCCCCTTTTTATGAAGAGGAATAATATATGATTTCTTCCAGATGGACGGGAAGGCGGAATATGTAACGGACAGTGTAAACAACTTAAGTATTGGCTTACATAGGGCCTCTGCGCAAAACCTCAATACGCAGCCATGTATTCCATCAGGGCCAGGTGCATATATTGGTTTGACGGAACTAAGCACGCTAAGAACCGAACTTTCTTCAAAGACAGGGTCTAAAATGCAATTAGACGATTGCAAGTGATAAGGATAAGGAGGATTTGCTTGATAAATCGAAGAGGAATAAGTTGTTTTGAAAAAATCAGCAAACATATCCGCAATTGCCTGATCATTGTCAGCTTTATTGTTTTCGAAAGACAAGTAAGACGGATGCACTGATGTCTTACGTTTTCCATTGACGAATTTATAAAATTGCTTAGGATCGCGAGAAAACCTAAGTTTACATCTCTGAAGATAATCCTTATAGCATTGTGAATTCAGCACCATAAAATTTGATCGAGGAACTACGTATAGGGAAAAATCCGATGCCTTACCGGATTTTTTGAATCTTTTATAGCATCTCGATTTTACGTTCTTCAAGTTACATAACTCACGTGAGAACCAAGGAGGTTTATCAGACCATCCTTGAGTCACACGCGGGATACAAACATCAAAGAACGACTCAAGAGTTTTATAGAAGACAGAAATGGCAGAGTCCATATCCGTGCAAGTATACAGATATGTCCAATCATTAGTTAACAAGTTTTTTAAGTTTAGTAAAGTTTGTCTTGCGAAAACATCGGGTTGGAGGCATCGAATTACTATATCGAGGCATAACCCCAAAAGAAAAGTCAATGGTTACATCCGGAGTTGGATGAAAGTTGTCTTCAGGGATAACTAAGGGATCAGTCCTGAAAACATCGCAGTTGGAAGAATCCAACACAAATACCAGATCTAGCGATCTGTTCCGACTATTCCGGACAGGATTTATTTGAGTTAGGGACAACTCAAGCAGACCATCTATGAAACAATGTGACGAGGAAGGCAACAGTAATAAAGAATCATATGAGAGGGTCCAGGCAATCTCATGTAAATTAAAATCTCCCGGAACAACGAACAAGTCCTTGTCAGAGAGATTTGAGGAAACAAGTTGAACAGCTTAAAAATGTTGAATGTATACTGCCAAGTCTGTGTTGGAATATACGAACAAGTAATATAGGCAGAAGAAGAATTAAGAGAATTTTTAACACAAACAAATTCAATCTCCTGATTGGAAGACTGTACAATTTCAGACGAGAACGCCGAATCAACAGCGATCAAAACACCACCACCATTACGGATAGTCCGATCATGTCTATATATTAAATATTTTGAGGGGAGAATTGAAGCATCGGCAATATCAGGCTTCAGCCAAGTCTCAGTAAAGGCAAGAATATGAAAGTCAAAAGCTAAACTATCTACATAGAGTCTAGAGAGTTTAGACTTTAGTCCCCGTACGTTCTGATAGGCCAGAGTTAGGGACGAAATTAGTTTTTTGACTCGCCAATGGGTGCAGACGAGCCGGAAGGAACGTTATTCACAGAGGCAGGTAGCGGCTAATCGGAGGCCGATTCTTGTTTTTTATTGTATACTCTTTTACAATGAGGTGTTCCGGCCAAAAATCTTTATGTCATATTTGCCCAAAAATATCTGGGGAGACACTTATTTTAAAGGACGAAATGTCCCGAGTATATGAAAAACGGAACTTTTCCATAGCAATGTTTGGTGCTTGAACTTTGCCCTGGATGTAGGCTATGACTTCTTCAGAAGTAGTATTGGGATCAAGCCGCGAAATAAAAATTTGTTTTTGGGTGGAACTACAACAAGGGAACTAGAAGTGCCAGGTACAGCAGTAGCAGCAACAGCAGATGCAGCAGCAGCTGAAGCAGCCAACACTTTACTAGCTCCTCTTGTAACTACTTTATTGGCAATATTCCTGGAAACGGATGTTTGCCCGGACGGTTCGGAAACTACAACCGATATCGTGTTGGTAGGTGGGATACTGTCTCCAGGGGAAATGGGAAGTGCATTTGGTGACATAGGGTCATTGTCGGGAGCCGGAACTGGTAGACAACGATGTGCCGACGGACTGAGGGACGCGCCCTGAAACCTGGCCCTCTTTCGGGTCGGAGATTCAATCAAAAGTTTAGAACTTCTGAATTGAACCTCCATCGCCAAAAGCTCTTCTTGGAGCTTATGGACGCCAGCTGACAGGGTTTTAAACGCATCCCCAGTCCGTTTCATAGAACTTCGCATCTCGAGCTCCAATCCACGACACGAATCACAGTCCCATTTCAGGCCGCGACCCTGTGCAATACTATCCCGCACCTTGACTGTGTAACCAGCACATTTAAAGTGCATTACATTGTCACACAGCCAACAGTAAAGAAAGTCTTCACTGGTCTTGCTGGGATTATTGCAATTAAATAATTGATTTATCACAAACTAATTATAAATCCATATGTAAATTAAAAGGGATAAATGTTAAGTTAAGAGAGGCGTATACAATCCAAAGCAAAAGCTAACTGCAATATGCAAATTAGAAAGAGAAGAAAAAAAGAGAATATTTATTTATCTTTTTTTTTTGTATTACAACACACAACAACAAAAACTTGTCACAAGCGCGAAGTTAACGGCCGCGAGCGCGATCAAAAGAGAAAGCAGAAGAATAGAGAGCACCAACACCACACAAACAAAAACAAACTATGAACTGTAAATTGAGAGCGCGGGTGGGAGCAAAAAATAGAACGAAATCAGAAACTAAGCAGCGCAACAACAAAATTATATTTGCGTTTGTTAAAGTTTTGATATTGATATAAGTAAATGTTAATAAATTTAATCAAACTTCGCTATGAGTATAGCGTTTATTAAAAATTGGTAAAGGCAATGAACTTAAATTGAATATTATAAATTAACTTCACGAAAGAACGAAAGACAGTAATTAAGCGAGAGCGCAAAAAAAACACGACCGACTTCGATGAGTGACAATAATATGCTATATTTATTATTATGACAGTGGAAATGTGAAACACGAAAATGCTGACCATTGGTTAATTAAGACGAATAAACACATAGCATTTGATGTCGCCAGTAACATTCCTGAAGACAATGATGTCGATGAGCTGACGGCGCATTTACTAAGCAAATATATGTACATACCAAATATGGTGTCTCTACCTGCAATAGTTATAAGGAAAAATGTTTTTTTGAATTGCGTGGACGAAAAGGGGCGTGGCAATATCTTTATACATACAAAATGTGAGCATTTACTAAGCAAATATACATACCAAATATGGTGTCTCTAGCTGTAATAGTTTTGAGATAAACGGTTTTTTTTAAATTGCAGGGGCGAAAAGGGGCGTGGCAAAAATTTGAAATAAACTTGATCACTCTACATACTACATGAGCCTACATACCAAATTTGGTGGCTCTATCTCTTATAGTCTCCGCGATCTAGGTGTTCATTCGGACAGACGGACATGGCTATATCGACTTGGCTGTTGATACTGATCACTTTATACTTTACGGGGTCGGAAAAGCTTCCTTCTGCCTGTTACATACATTTTGGCGACTTTAATATACCATTTCACCCTATGGGTGTATGGTATAAAAACTTTACCTTTCCCATGAGTTTCGCTACGAGTCTTCGTCATTTACATATGTCGATGAAGATTTGCTTGGTGGACTGATAAAACCGTCATTAGAATTTCGAGACTCATTAAAAAAATTGGAACAAATATTGCAAAGTTTTAAGAATTTTGAGATAAAAAAAAAATGTTAGGAAAAACCTGTTAAAGTCCCATATATGTATGTAAATTTAAATTTAAATATAAAAAAATTTTATTTTAAAATTAGAATCTACTTTAGAGTTAAGGCCTTAAACAAAAATATCAAAGAAGCTAACTTCGGATATGCCAAAGTTTATATACCCTTGCAGTCCTTGGCAATAATAATTTTACATTTTGAAATTTCTTTCCCTGAAACTCAATTCATCAATACGCAAACAAAACATTCAAATTATTACTCTTCTTACTACAATTTTTCTTCTTCTACCATCCAAAGCATCGCACGCATACACATACAGTCCGTGTAGCTTTGCGTCTGTGTGTGTGTATGCATGTTTTTTTTTTTTTTTTTTTTATATATCATTTTTATTTACAACAAAATTTCATTTACTTCACGTATATACATATTTAGTTATTGGCGGTCTGACTCAAACAGGCTACTGCGGGACTACCGCGAGGTATTGCTTCGCAGCGGCCGGCTTAGACTTAACCTTTTAAACTAATCCTCCCTTCTCAGCCTCTCTAGCCGCCGCTGTTCAATCATAACGGCTGCCGCAAACTCGCACACTGCCTCCCATGCGCGACCGTTTTCTAGCATTAGAGGCACCAGGTTCTCAATGTTGATGCGCGTGCCGATCCTGGATTCCAATTCGCGTCTCTGTTCTTCATAGCGAGGGCAGTGAAAAGCTATGTGCCTTGCGTCCTCGACAATGCCGGCTCCGCACCACGTGCATTCGTCGGATGCCTCGTGCCCGAAACGCTTTAGATAGGCTCTGAAGCAGCCATCCACCGGTGGTGTGGAGTGTAGCGCTCTGTACATCGTGTCTGCTTCGTACGCTAGATCGCTGATCGGAGACAGACCAGCGATGACATGCGCAGCATCGTCTGAAATTGTGCGGAACGCACTGCAAATTCTCATTGCGCAGAGTCTAAATACCGATTCCAGCCCTCGCCTATAGCTTTTCACCCGTAGCGCACTAGCCCAAACAGGGGCAGCGTAAAGGGAAATGGATTTTGTCACGCTAGTTAACAACAGCCTTCTCTCTTGTTTGGGGCCTCTTGTATTGAGCATGATCCTTGCCAGCGCACGTGCAGAGCTCAGTGCCTTCTGGCACGTATATTCCAAGTGCTCACGGAAGCAGAGTCGTGTATCCAGCATTACCCCTAGGTATTTGATGGCCCTCTTAGATGTGATAGTTTTGCCACCAACTTCTATAGAGGCGGTCTCGACTTTCTTCCTGCTGCTAATTAAAACGGCTTCAGTCTTGTGGGCTGCCAATTCTAGACCTGCAACAGCCAGCCACCGGCCAATAGTTGCAATGGCGTTGTTGCATTTTTGTTCCGTTACTGCAAGCTCCTTTTCCGTTACCACTACCGCGATATCATCGGCAAAGCCGATTATGCGTATGCCCGGATCAAAATTGAGTCTGAGGACTCCGTCGTACATGCAATTCCACAGGAGGGGGCCCAGGACTGAACCCTGTGGTACTCCAGCAGAGATGCTATATTCCTCCGAGCCGTCTACTGTGGAGTATCGGAGGCGCCTATTTGTGAAATAGCTGTCCACTATGTGCAGCAGATTCCCCTGGACGCCGAAAGAAGCCAGACTGCCCATTATACGACTCCATTCAGCCGAGTTGAATGCGTTTCTGATGTCGAGAGTCACCACCATGCAGTATTGTTTGGTTCCCCCTTTCCATCGGTTACCAGATATGGCGTCTCTGGCTGTGTCCACAACTGTGCTTATCGCGTCTATCGTTGATCGTGCCTTTCTAAAACCGTATTGGTTAGGAGAAAGTCCACCTCCTTGCTCAATAGCCTTGTTGAGCCTACGAGCTATGAGCGATTCCAATATTTTCCCTGCTGTGTCCAGAAGACAGATAGGCCTATATGATGAGGCTTCGCCGGGAGGCTTGCCGGGTTTTGGTAGGAGTACCAGATTCTGCCTTTTCCATCTGGATGGAAAAGTTCCTTCTCTCAGACATGCATTGTACATTTTGATGAACACATCAGGGTGCAGATTAACTGCCAGCCTTAAAGCTCTGTTCGGGATGCCGTCGGGGCCAGGAGCTTTCTTATTATTTAGTTTGTTGACGATTTCCAACAGTTCTGTTTTCGTGCACGCTGTTATTTCTATCTCACTGCTTCGAGTTGCCAGTGGTGGCTGGACCTGTTTTTGTGGGAAAAGTGAGCTGACGATTTGATTCATGCTCGCTGCATCAGATGGTATTGACGTTTTCCCGACATCAACGCGTTTGACCACGGTCTGGTAAGCCTTTCCCCAGGGATCGTGCTCGGCAGAATCGCAAAGACGCAGGAAGCATTCTCTTTTGCTAGTTCTGATAGCATGCTTTAGATCCAGCCGTTTGCTATGGTATTCAAGTCTTAGAGATTCAAAACTTTCTGTACCTCTTGAACGCTGAAACTGTCGCCGCGCACGGAAACACGCTCGTCTGGCTGCCGCTATATTGTCGCACCACCAATGTACAGCCGCATAGGGGCGTTTGAAAAGTTTTCGACGCGCCATGCTAGCGTTGCAGTCTGTCTCAATGCTATGCATAATACTGTTCGCCATGTTTTCTGCACTGTTTTCACTTGTGTTGAACAGCAGGTGTCCACAGAAATCAGGAATGCTTAAAGTATCCACTCTGAACGCTCCTTCACTCACAGTAGTATGGTGAGAAGGTGTACTACGGCCAATGGAGAACAAAATTACCTCATGATCGCTTGCGGAGTAAATATCGCATACTTTCCAATTGGAAAATCGCACCAGTGGATCGCTTACAAACGTCAAGTCTATTATTGATCCCATACCTGCTCTGTTGAAGGTTTTCTTGGACCCTGTGTTGAGTAGCGAAACGTTGAGAGTCGTCAGAGCCTCAAGCAGCAAACGGCCTCTTCTATCTGTATGACTACTGCCCCATTCCGTGGCCCATGCATTAAAATCGCCGCCAATTATAACTGGGCTGCGGCCCCTAGCATCGTCCACTAGTTCGTCAATGACCTCTCCAAATCTATCGATGGATAAGCTAGGGGGTAGGTAGCAGCTATATACCCAGTAGCTACCGCAGATCTGCGCTCTGACGAAGCCATCGTATGGTCGCACATTAACCAGAGGTGCTTGGAGTGCACTGCAGGTCCAAATAGAAGCCTTGTTTGACGAGTCTGAGACCCAGCCTCCAGTACTTTCCCTTCTGTATGGTTCGCTGAGAATTGCAATATCTGCTGATAATTCACGGATTGTTTGGTGCAAAAGATCTTGAGCCGCAATACAATGGTTCAAGTTCAGCTGTATCACTTTTATTTTAGGCGTCATCTTAATTTTTTCCGGTCCGCCTCAACTGAGGGCATAGCCGACTACCAGCTCTGTGGCCTATTTTGGCCCTGTCTACGCCAGCTTCAATACAGAGGAAGCAAGCTTCTGACCCATCGCACTTTGCCGCCTTATGGCCTGGCTGACCACATTTGAGGCAGCAGTTCGACCTATCGGTTTGGCTGCTACATGGCCAAAGCCCAGGCATCGATAGCATCGAGTTGGTAGCTCTTCCAGTTCCTTGATACTGCAGAGATTCCAGCCTACTTCCAGTTTACCCAGTAGCAGTATTTTTTGCATTACCACATCAGGGGCTGTGATGATCGCCACCTGAGTATTGCGTTTATATCCCGGTCGCATACTCTTCACCGTACACGTCGATGCATCAATATTCGCGTGTTTAACTAAAGCTTGAATAATATGGCAAGGCTCAGCTATGTCATCCAGATTCCGAATAATTGCGGACCTAAATTTCCTGAGAACTTTGACCCCAGCTGAGTTGCCTAGAACTTGGGAAATTTCATCCATCAGGCCTCGGGAATCGCTTTGGGCGTTGCCTAATTCCAGCAGAAGCCCATCTTTGGCAGTACGCTTGAGTCTGCTTACATGGCTGCGAACATGGTCCAGCTTCTCATCCGCTCGCCGGGTAACCAATGCCAGAACATCGCTATAGCTGACTCCAGAGCTCGGCTCGATCAGCAGGGCGTCTGGTTTTGCCCTTCGGGGCTTGGCCTCCTTTACGCGGGTCTTACGTTTTGGGCCTACTTCTTGCCAGCCTTGGCTAGACTCGCTATTGCTGGTCCGGGTTGAGATTTGACCTTCATCTTCCCTCTGATCACTTTCTTGCACCAAAGGGGCTGGCAACATCCGATGCCTCTGTTGCCGCTGCAATTGTGGTATATTTTTCGAATTCTTCGAACTTTTTTGGCCCGCCTGAGAGGTGTTATTCGAAGTCGAAGTTGACCCGGCGTTTCCTATTGTAGCACTTGATGGGGGCTTCATGCATTCACAAGTACAGTGGCAACTCTTGGTTGGAAGTACCTCCGATACCGTTGCACTTTCTGCATCCGTTTGCTGCTCTCTACTTGCTCGCTGCGGCGGGACTAAGCCTGAACTTGCTGTCTCCTCTGGTGCGACGCCCTTGCCCTGGAAAAGCAGTATCAGATCTGCATGCAGTCTCTGAAGTTTCGCCACGTTTTCCCTAAGCGGGTTCGTTATCGAACGATTACGCCCATCTTTACATTTTACCGTCATCATTGAAATGGACTCTAGCACGAGTCCCATTTCATCTAGCTCCCTACATACTGGCTGCACTTTTACTCTTTTGATCGGAACACTCCTCGTTTCAGGGCTACTGGCAGGACTCGGGGTGCCTCTTGCTCTTTTTGGGGTGTCCGATGGTTGAGTTTTCGACTCCTCACAGACTTGGTTCGCCATTAGATTTGCACCGGCGACCATCAGTGTGCCGGCAGGATTTAGATCCATATTTGCTCCTTTTTTTTGGCTCTCTGCTTCATTTTGGCTGACTCCCTGCTGTGGCGGAGACCGCTGCAGCATCGGTCGTCGCCCGAACGCCGATTCGTACTCAGCTTCCAGTATGCCTTGATCTACGTACGCAAGTCCCCCGGTGGCCAAGAATTTCCTCCTGACGACGGCTGGGAGATATACCGCCCCGACTCGGTGGCCTAAATCCAAGCTAGTATAGAACTAGTGTGTGTATGCATGTGATCTGTTTGATTTGCTGATGACGTAGAACCGATTTGTATTGGCTGTAACTTGTGTTCTATTTATCCGATCAAATTCAAATTTTGGGATCTGAGATTTTATACCAAATTCTATTACATTGGTAAATTTCATGGGGATACTCCATTTTTGGCAAAAACTTTTGTTTCAGAGCTATATGATATAGTAGTCCGATCCCGATGATTTTCATACTTTATCATCTCCCGGCTAAAGTAGCTCAAATATGAAATTTCATTCCGATAGCTCTTAAGATGCCAGCGTGAAGTTGATTTGCACAGACGGACGGACGGACAGACGGACATGGCTATATCGACTCAGCTTCTCATGCTGATCAAGAATATATATACTTTATGTGGTCGGAAACTTCTCCTTCTGTGCGTTACAAACATCTGACCAATTTTATAATACCCTCTGCAAGGGTATAAAAAGATTTAAAAACACCACGCGCTGAACATGAAGAGCTTTTAAGTGTAATAGTGGACAATTATAATACAATTGAGGATGTTTTATTGTGCAATACGTGTTATCAAGCGATAGAGAAGAAAAACATTCCAACGATGTCCAAATACAACGGTTTCAAATATCACGAAATACCTGCGTCTTTACCACCACTGGATTTGATTTCCGAAAGACTTGTTCTCCGCGAATTCCATTTATGCAAATTAGACGATTGCGACACGTCCATGGACAATACGGAATTTATGGACAAATTATCAATGTACCAGTCGATGTGGATAATATGGTGAAACATTTATCTCGTAATATTGACGAAGATCACTGTATTAACGTTCATATCAAGAGGAAAAAAATTCACCGATCGAGCTATTTAGTGGGACTCGTAAATAAAAGAACACTTCGTGCGTGGCTTCAGTATCTGCTCCAAACTTCACTGTATGTTATGTACGACATTACAATTAATGAAAGCTTCTTTAATGATAATCATGATGATAATATTTCCAACATTAACCGGGATGAAATCAGTGAAGACATATCAATTGAAGACAGTCTAACAGCGCAACAACAGACTCTGATGTGGAATGATGACGAGTATTTGCGGATTGCACCTGGACAATATAATATTCCAAAGAGTATAATTTTCGATGAACACGCTGAAGAACTCTCTTTCCCATCGATTTATTTGGGTCACTTCCGAACATTCAGAGAGGGAGTTAATGCTACACAATTCACAATAGCGACAAGTGAATTACGGAGGTCTGACCGACGCGGAGTTACCCCGTATCATTTATTGTATGTTGCGATGAAAATTATGAGGTTAAGAGTTCGTGACTCATTGACTATTGCATTTTAACATGTGGGGAAAAATACCAACATTACACGGCAGCAGATTGAATCCGAAGAGTATATTAATAATTGTATCGAAAGTAATTTGGCTTTCCTACGATCAATACCAAATTCAGTGTGGTATTGGAGCGAGCGAAAAAGCGATCTGTTCGCAATGATTCGACAGTTGGGAAAACCTACAATGTTTCTGACCTTGAGTGCAAATGAAATCGGATGGACCCAATTACTACAAATACTTTACAAATTAAAAAATAATGGAGCAGAAATTTCAACAGAAGCAGCTACATCGCTAGATTAGAATAAAGAATAGAATTCCAACATCGTGGCAGTCCTCATGCACATATTTTATTGTGGCTGAATGATGCTCCATCGGATGCGCTTGATAAAGACAATCAACAAGCTATAACAATAATAGATCAATTAATATCAGTTTCTTCAGCAGAGGCTTCTGGACATATCCGTTTGCAAACTCATAAACATACTTTCACCTGTTACAAAAAACTCAATGCTAATCAACCTCAAAATGTCGATTTGATGCTCCATTCATGCCATGCAAATTTACGACGATATTGAAACCAATGCAGAAACATCATCCAGAATATGCCACTTTTGCCAAGCGTTATAAACAGTTACATACCAATCTCGAGAATAATGATTATGAAAATATTGAATCATTTTACAAAGTAAATCAAATTTCGTCAGACGAAGATTACTTTCATATCCTTGAAGCTGGAATTACTAGACCAAAAGTATTTTTAAAACGACAACCACGAGAGAAATGGCATAACCCTTTCAATCCGTTTGTGCTCAATATATTACAATCAAATACAGACATACAATTTATTATCGAAGAATACTCTTGTGCCTCGTACGTTGTTGAGTACGTCAATAAAACTAATAGAGGTATAAGCAACTTACAAAGGCAAATTCTTTAAATAATGAATGAACATCCAGAGTTCGACATCGTTGAAATAACAAGGAAAATGAGTATTAATATGCTCAATACTGTTGAATTGACGAGTCAAGAGGCTCTACCGTATGGCCTATTGAACGACAGCGTATTAGACGAACACAAAAAGAGTTAGATGAAATGAATGCCGACGAACATTCAACAAATGTTTGGAAAGAAAACTGTTTTGATAAATACGAGCAGCGGCCAGAAGACATGGAAGAATTGACACTTGCACAATTCGTTGCTGATTATACTAAAAATTCACAAGGAGGGTATGTTCGTCGAAAGCAGCGACGCATAATTCGTTATAGAAATTATGATATAGCTACAGATTATAATGAATATAAAAGGGAAATGGTGACTTTACATATCCCATTTCGAAATGAAGAAATCGACATTCTTAAAGAGATGAAATTTATTCGCATTTATGACGAAAATGAAAATCAAATTTTGGAGCGTCGTAGAGAGTTTGAATCCGACTTAGATATAAATAAAACTATTGAGATTTGTCGAAGACTATGTCGTGAAGATGGACAAGCAGACGAAGACGATGAGGTACGTGATGTTGCTACCAGGTTTCCAGAAGCAAATCCATTCCAAACATTGTATGACAATCCAAATTCAGATGTAAATAGTGATTTGCGCTTAGCGACACTGAATAAACTTGGTGCCATTGCCAAACGGAAGGAAAATCTAATGCCTAATGAACAATTTTATGAGCTGATGAAAATGGCGAACGACAAACAAAAGGAACTTTTGATGCATGTCATTCACAATCTTCAGTTACAAAATCCTTCTCCGTTACAAGTATTTTTCACAGGCCCTGCTGGATGCGGTAAAACGTTTGTGATCAGGCTGTTGATGGAAATTTATAATCGTTATGCTGAAAACGATGGATTTTGCAACGCTTATATCACTTGCGCCTCAACTGGCAAAGCTGCTGTGGCCATTGATGGGACAACGGTACACACTGTAAATTTTCAAGTTAATTTCGGAGGATTGGATTTGATTTTGATTGGATCGAGATTTTACTCTGAAGAAGAGGTTGAACAACAATAAAGTTTTGAATTCTGCAGTCGAAAAAGTCATTTCAGAAGCAACAGATGTATACATTGGTTGTCAAAGTGTCGAGCAGCAAACTTCCATGCGTCAAAAATTACACAAAATGTCAACTATTGATACAGGAGGTTTACCATACGAAACTACATTAGTTATCAATAAACCATATATCATCACCACTAATATAGACGTGTCAGATGGATTGGCGAATGGTGCAACAGGAAAGCTGATTTACATAGAATATAATGACAAAGGAGAGATAGGTCGGTTATGGCTGGAATTCCCTGGTTCTCCCAAAACTGGCGAAAAAATCCGAAGAAACGCAGCGGCCTCCATACAACGACACAATCTTTCTCAACTGGCAGTACCAATTGATCGCAGAACATCTTCTATACCATTAGTGCCTAATAAATCAGTGATTGTGAAACGCAACCATTTTCCACTTGTTTCTGCGTGTGCCATAACGATTCATAAGTCCCAGGGAGGTACATTTGGTGAAATTGTATATGAATATGACAAATCCCACATCAATTCAAGGACTACATCTTGTTTCAAAAAAGAATGATAGAAAATTTTATCATGGCCGAAGAGGAGTTGCAAGCTGAATTTCAAAGGCTACATCTCAATCGACTTGAAACAATTGGAACGTTATTAAGTGATTTTATAACAGCTAGGGAAGGGTTGCCTTATTTACATTTAATTGCCAAAGTTTGCGCGCTCATGTACACGATCTGCAGTTAGACAAAGTAGCAAATATGTCAACTTTTCTAATTCTTTCCGAGACTTGGTTGGATAATGAAACCATTTTTGACATTCCTAATTTTGATATTGTAGTTCAATTTAAAAGACCACAAGCGAGAGCAGGCGGTGTTACAATATACCACAATCAAAATGACGGTGCTCGTATTGTAACTCCACAGATAGATATGAATGCACAGCAACTAGAATCACTGTCTGTTCAGCTCTCTAAAGTGGGAGAAATATGTGCATGCGAAACCAGATTGAGCAATGGAAAAACAGTTTTAATTGTGGCAATTTATATTTCACCGAATCAATCAATAAATAGCATCACGGAATTCATTCATGAAAATTTAATAAAGTATACACCAGAAGTATCGCGGATACTTAGAAAAGATTACGATAAAGTTCCAATGATTTTAAGTGGCGATTTTAACGTAAATTTTGCATTGGACACAGCGGTTCCTTTAATTGACTTTCTCAATACAACATTCAGTTTAAAAATGTGTAACAATCGCACTGAATCAACAACACGATCAAAAACAACAATTGACGCGGTATTTGAAAGATATGTTGACAACATCGAAACCAAAGCATTTGTATCATCTTTTAGCTATCATAAGCCACTCGTATCATTTGTTGAAATTGAAAACATTGACGATGAATAATAATAAAACCAGAGGGCCGGGGTTAACTTCGACCACGTCGAAGTTTGTATACCCTTGCAACTGTTTTGGTTATTCTTTCCTTACCCATAGCCATCAAAGTGTAAAAACGTTTTATCCAAAAAGTGTCATGCCTGCTAAAGAACGGCCTTTAATCTTAGCATAGGATATAACGAACTTTTTGATGAAAGTCACTGTTTTCCACCGATCGCTCCTATGGGAGCTATATGATATAGTCACCCGATCTTGATCATATTTGGCACAATTATTAATAATAACACAAAACTGACAAATACCAACTTTTATGACAATAGCTATAAAATTAATGAAGTTATCGAGAAAGTCACTGTTCGTGACTTTGCCGTTTGTATGGGAGCTATAAGATATAGTCTCCCGATCTTGATCAAATTTGGCACAATTATTAAAAAGAACACAAAACTGACAAATACCAACTTTTATGACAATAGCTATAAAATTAATGAAGTTATTGAGAAAGTCACTGTTCGTGACTTTGCCGTTTGTATGGGAGCTATATGATATAGTCACCCGATCTTGATCAAATATGGCACAGTGGTTTATAGTTACAATTAACTTACTTATATTAAATTTCACGACAATAGCATAAAAAGTAACGAAGTTATTGAGAAAAGTCACTGTTCGTGACTTTGATGTTTGTATGGGAGCTATATGATATAGTGGTCCGATCCGGCTGAATCCGAGATATACAACGCCTGCAGTATATACAAGCCTACCTGCAAAATTTCAGATCTGTAGCTCTTACGGTCTCGGAAGAGTTCGCGTTGATCCAGACGGACGGACGGACGGACATGGCTATTTGAACTCGTCTCGTCGTGCTGATCAAGAATATATATACTTTATATGGTCTGAGATGCTTCGTACTATGCGTTGCACACTTCTGACCAAAATTAATATACCCTTTTTGCAAGGGTATAATGAAGAAAATAAAATATGACGACCTTTATAGCAATATTATAATGAACCTATAATTATCCCGCTCCTAATGCTGCTTTCGTCTCATTCTCTCTCAGTTTGTTTTACGAAAGGTTTCACTTCTATCGTGTCTAACCGTTAGACGCACTTTTTGTTTTTTTTTTATACCCTTGCAGAGGGTATTATAAAATTGGTCAGATGTTTGTAACGCACAGAAGGAGACGTTTCCGACCACATAAAGTATATATATTCTTGATCAGCATGAGAAGCTGAGTCGATATAGCCATGTCCGTCTGTCCGTCCGTCCGTCCGTCTGTGCAAATCAACTTCACGCTGGCATCTTAAGAGCTATCGGAATGAAATTTCATATTTGAGCTACTTTAGCCGGGAGATGATAAAGTATGAAAATTTTCAGGATCGGACTACTATATCATATAGCTCTAAAACAAACATTTTTGCAAAAATTGGAGTATACCCATGAAATTTACCAATATAATAGAATTTGAATGTGATCGGATAAATAGAACACAAGTTACAGTCAATACAAGTCGTTTCTACGTCATCAGCAAATCAAACAGAGCACATGCATACACACACACAGACGTAGCGCTACACGTATGTATGGATGTGTATGCGTGTTGTGCTTTGCTTAAAAATTTGTAGTAAAAAGAGAAATAATTTGAATGTTTTGTTTGTGTGTTGATGAATTGAGTTGCAAGGAAAGAAATTTCAAAATGTAAAAAAATTATTGCCAAGGACTGCAAGGGTATATAAACTTCGGCATTGCCGAAGTTGGCTTCTTTGATATTTTAAACCACAATCGATCACACACAGAGCACGCATAACCGAAGGGATTGTCCAAAAACTTTTTACGGAATTCTTCATGGGCAACTTTATTTCGACGAAATTGTGAGTATGGAATCTCAAGTTCACCATCAGTCTGAGGGTCCCCTGAAAAGCAATTTATTTTATGCGTTAAGTAATAAGGTCCAATTGAGAAAGTAAAGTTTTACATATGCAAAAATATTTGAGTACTTACTATGATCATTCTCAATATCCTGTTCATTTGGAGCATTGCCTTGCACATGTGATACATCCACTTGGAATCGTATGAAAAGACAATGACAAATAAGGTTATACACATGGTGCATGTAGGTTATGCATTTAATCTATGAGCATAGACACAAAAATTTGTTGATTAGAAAATATTAACGTACTTACGATGATCGTTTTTACTATTTTGCACAGTGAATGCATTGTTATGCACAGTAGAAACACTAGGTTGCGCATTTCGTAATGTTTTTCGGCGTGCACGAAATTCACGTACACGTTCTGTTGAAGTCTTTGCGGTTTTTTTAGTTTTATTTTCTTTTTGTTTTTTTTTTTCTGTCGATATTCACGACACTTTTCTGCATTATTTTTCGGCATAATTGCGGTAAATATTTAAAAATGAAAATATTTACGAATATAAAAATACGGACGCAATACAGCACACGCGGTTGCTATTATGAGCGTCGTAACGCGTGTATTACACAGACGTACTAACATACACACAAACATTCGTAGGACGCTTGGTCTAAGCAAGTATTAGGTAGTGTAGTATAGCTATACATAATGCCTTCTCGCTCACCGTAGCTCCGTAATACGCAGGCGCGCACACATACGTACTAGCATACATACAAACATACATACGTATGACGCTTGAACTAACACTAAAGCAAGTATTAGGCAGTGTAGTATACATACTACAATACTCACTCTACTAGCGTGGCTCAGCAGTACGCAGCCACACACATATACGTATATCAACATATAACGCTTCGTAGCCAAGAGTGGGGAGGCTACGAAGCACCGCACAAAGAGGAGACGGAGAATAAGAACGCTATATAACTCTGTTCTATCTCATTCTCTCGCAGGCTATATACTATAAGATCTATATGTATGTCTCTTTTTAGTGTCGCTTTTTCGTTTCATCGAGTCTCAAATCACTCCCAACGATTCTAAAGAAGTTTTCACTTCAAAAATAGAAAACCTGAGTAATAAGCAAAAATATAGAGCTGAGTGGGAGACTATGCCGGAAAATCAAAAATGGCTGGGCAGGAGCGCAAATAAGATGGATCCGCACTGCAAAGCGTGCCAAACGGATATTTTGAGTAGGCTGGCGTCAATTAAGTAGCACGCGGCTACACAAAAAAATAAAGATAATATGAAATACTTCTGTGAAAAATCAAAGGTGAGTTCTTTATATGCTTTTAAATTATATGTAAATAATAACTATTCTTTTTCAGATTCAATCGTTTTTAAAAGATTTAGACAACACTCTAGCTACCTCTATCAAAAAGGCAGAAATTATGTTCGCTGCAGCGATTGCTGAACATAACATATCAATGAGAGCAGTGTGCCATTGCGCAATGGTTTTACTGAAAACGGATCAAAACAGCTTCGCTTACATACATGGTACTCGCACCTGTGATGAAGGAGCAATTTTAAGACTTTAAATTTATATTGGAATATGGAATTGAATACGAATGCATATTGTTTTAGTTTTATGTTGGACTGAAATATTATTAATTTTGTAAAATGAAATAAAAAACAAACCTTTTTTTGCAATGGGAAAAACCTTTTTTTTTCTATATATAATAAGTCAATTATTATTTTTACATATTACATATTATAATTTGAATTTCCAGGCGATTTATTTGTTATCGTATTTATAATGGTATTTTGTAAAATATGAAAAAGTATTTTATAGTATATTTTTGAGACCAAATTGGTATTTCTCGTTTGGTCCGGCGCGGTCACGCTGTTTTGCTTTCAAGGTTTCTGTTTGTTTTTGAAAATGCTTGCAATTCTAGGTTGAAATGAGCATAATTAGTTTAATTTTGTCATTTCGTCGCTGTGGAATGGCGATGGATTTTTGGATTTTTTTTTAAATCTTACTTTAAAACATACAACAATAATAACAATGTACAATAGAAAAAGGTATACATTAAGTATTAATAAGAAGTATTATGAAGTCGAAACGTGTTCCTTTTTCCATATTTATGTATTCTTTTATACATATACATATGTATGTATGTATGTTTTAAAGGTGCGAATTATCAGCAAGCAAACCTTTTCTCACACCAAACTCATATGTATATAATTATATGTAATTTAGTTACACGTATTGTTTGTATGCTCAATGAATTTCAAAAATAAAAATACCAAACTGTATGATTGAAATTTTGAATGTGCCCAAAAGTATGCTATAAAAGTTTATAAACTGCCAAAATCCCCTCTCAACAGCCATTGGGCTAATCTTCAATCAGAGCACCCACACGATGAGAGCGAGTTTTGAATTAATTAAAGTACTTAACAATGATAGGCATCAACCGGTTGCTAGAGTTTGGTCGCTACTCAAAGCCCGCATACAGTTTCAGTTGCTCTCCACGCTTCCAACGAGTCCAACGGGCCCAGCCGGTAGACGGCAACATCAGATAGCAGCGGGGCCCAGCCAGCCAGTGGCGGACACGAATTTAAGACGTTAAGACGCATAATATGTCAAATACAGAATTGTTGAAAAATGTATATCTCACAAGTCTGCAAAAGATTTTTTTATAAAAATAAATCCGTTTTAATTTGTTCGTATGTTAGTTTACATTTTACTGTTCGCGCGAAATTATCGTATGTTCGTACAAATTAGAGCTGGAGAACCTTCGATAGTGCCTTTAGTCGATAGTTTTTTCATCGATGGTTTTAACCATCGATATTATCGATGGTTGCATCGAAAATTTATTTGCTGTTAAAATTTAAATTTTTGGAAAATCAAAAATATTTTTTTCATGCAATGAAGGCTAAAATTCATAGGAAAACAAAACAAGTTTATTGATGGTACTGTTTTTCTTACAGCTATAATACAAAATTTCATTCAGTTCTTTGGTAAAAAAAAAAAAAATTAAAACAAATTAACATTCATATTTCATATGTACTTAGTCTAAGAGATCTATGTTTGGTTTAAAATCTTCATTAATGTTCGTATTCTTCCAACCATTGATTCTTATTCAAAAAAATTATTTGGTTAACGTGCTTTTCCTTTAAGGAACTCCGGCGGTCCGTGATAATCGCCCCTGCCTTACTAAAAATGCGATCTGACTCTACGGAGCTAGCCGGGATTGACAAGAATTTTAAGGCACAGCGACTAAGGGCATTTAATTGATGTTCATTAATCTAAAAGAAGAGAGAAATAATAAAACCAATTAAGTAAAAAAATGTTTTTGGTTACCTTCCAGTACTGAAGCGGATCGGTATCGTGAGATGCATTGCGTTGCTCCATGTACTGTCGCAGCATTACAATCGCATCCGCCCGGCAATTTGATACTTTATCACAAATTTTTTGCTCCACAAATTTGAACAGAAATGGTGATCTGTTCTCCTTTGGCAGTTCCTCATTGTTGGGTTTTGTCGGATAATCTTTAAAGGTGCACAACTCTTCTTCTAGTGCTAATGCAGCTTGTTGCGCATTTCCTGCATTTTGGAATCGCTCCTTTTTGAAGCGAGCATCAAGAAGGGTTCCAAGTCTTGGGCCAGACCGATTCTCGTAAGGGTATAGCCTCTTTTTCACCGAGTTCATTAAAAATGAACAGGTTTCCGTGCCAACTGCTGTGATCATATTTGGTAACAACTCTTCCAAATTTTTTGTCAAGGCCAATACTGCTGGAATGATTAGCGAAATTGTTACAGAATTTCACGATGAAGAGTGTTTTGTTGCTGTCTCAAAGGGCTCAAATAGAGAGCAAAGGTCCTCGATCACACGAAACTGGTCCTCCGATAAAGGAATCGGCGCATTTTGCGATTTTAAAAGAGTCGCAATAAGCGGTTCCCTCGTACGTAGGACCCGTTGCAGCATATAAAATGAGCTATTCCATCTTGTTGGCACCTCTTGCAACAACTTAAGAGGGTTATCGGTGGCCTGAGATTTCATAAACTTCGCATTGGCGATTGAGCTGCTCTTAATGAATGTAACAATGCGTTTAACGACTTGTAATATTTGCTACACATTATTTTTAGCCAAAACGTCTTGCACAACAAGATTTAAGGTATAAGCGAAACATGGCAAGTGCTTTTTCTTCAAAATATCACATGCTCGTATCATAGACGATGCATTATCTGTGACAATAGTTTGAATTTTGTCAAATATGGCCCATTCTTCGCAAATTGCTCGCAGTGTTGTGGCAATATTTTCACTGTTGTGATTGGTTTGGTCAACAAGAGGGAGCGTAGACAATACAGCAGAACTCAGTTTAAAAATGTCTATAAAATGACATGTCACCGTAAGGTAATTAACATTGGCTCGGGATGTCCAAGTATCGGTCGTTAATGAGCAATAATCAATTGCATTTAATATAACTTTAAGCTTCTGCAACGAATCCTCGTACATATTTTTTACCAGAACGTCTTTCAGATATGGTCGGCTTGGCAAAACATATTTTTCATCTAATGTTCGTACAAAATGCCTAAAGCCGACATTTTCGACTATGCTAAAAGGCTGCAAGTCAAGTACCACCATGCGAGCAAGAGACTTGTCAATCTGTGCCTTTTTGGTCGATGTGGAGCCGTAACATTCGCTGCGAGCAAACACTTGCTTCACTGTATTGGTACTCCTCTGTTCGTTATTAACAAATGGGTGGACTCGTCTTAGATGTTCCATCAAGTTAGATGTATTGCCACTTGTGCGGTATTCTCTTTGGCAATGTCGACATTTGGCAAACATTTTATTTTTTGATCGGTCAAAATGAGACCAAACTTCCGACACGCATTTTTTTCGCTTATGATCGGGTTCTGCAACAGCAGCGTCATCAGTTATATTAGAAGGCGTTGGTGAAGAGCAAGCAGAATCTTTTTCTAAAAAATAACAGAATGTATTAGAATTAGACTACAATTACTTTTGCATAAAAAAGACTTACTTGATGTAGCGACAACTTTGTCCATTTTTAATGAGGAACTGCCAGATAGAACAAGAGGTAAGTTGCCTGGTTTCGTTCGCTTTAATATTAAATTAAAATAGTTATATATATAAATATAAATAAAATAAAAAGACTAAATTTCTGACTTACATGCGGAACTTCTCAACTTTTTCTGAAGCGTCGATATATCGACATCGGCAAATTTCCATCGATATATCGAAAAACTAAATTTCCATCGATACTATCGATGGTCCCATCGATGGTTCTCCAGCTCTAGTACAAATGTATTATTGGGTGGAGATAAGAACTTTCAAAGCTCAGAAATTAGACAAGATACGAGTATTTTGAGCTTTTTATTTTGAGCTCTTAATATTTTTTTCTTATTCTTTGTTTCGTTTTTGATCAAGCTTCTGATAAACTCCGCTGTGAAAGTTTAAAAGAGTGTTTAATTTGATTTCAATACAGAAAAGTCGCCGCAAGCAAGATCGCAAATAAGTACGGCAATTTCACCAAAGAATGTAAGTTTCTTCGAAAACTTTTTAAATTTAAATATTATTTAAATGTAAATGTATAAAATTCGGCAATGCCGAAGTTTATATACCCTTGCAGTCCTTGGCAATAATTTTTTTACATTTTGAAATTTCTTTCCCTGCAACTCAATTCATCAATACACAAACAAAACATTCAAATTATTTCTCTTTATTCTACAAATTTTTCTTCCATCATTCCGTAAGCAAAGCACAACACGCATACACATACATACATACGTGTAGCGCTCAGTGGCGGATCTACGGGGGGTGAAATAGGGTAAATTTCCCCCCCCAAAACTCCGAGTCGGATAGGAAATCGGATTTTGGTTAAGAAATTTTACTTGGTCAAACAAAATTTTGACTTCGATTTCCCCCCCCAAAATCGAATGCACGGTCCGCCACTGGTAGCGCTACGTCTGTGTGTGCGTATGCATGTGCTCTATTTGATTTGCTGATGACGTAGAACCGATTTGTATTGACTGTAACTTGTGTTCTATTTATCCGATCAAACTCAAATTTTGGGATCTGAGATTTTATATCAAATTCTATTATATTGGTAAATTTCATGGGGATACTCCAATTTTTGCAAAAATTTTTGTTCTAGAGCTATATGATATAGTAGTCCGATCCTGACAATTTTCATACTCTTTTATCTCCCGGCTAAAAGTAGCTCAAATATGAAATTTCATTCCGATAGCTCTTAAGATGCCAGCGTGAAGTTGATTTGCACAGACGGACGGACGGACAGACGGACATGGCTATATCGACTCAGCTTCTCATGCTGATCAAGAATATATATACTTTATGGGGTCGGAAACGTCTCCTTCTGTGCGTTACAAACATCTGACCAATTTTAAAATACCCTCTGCAAGGGTATAAAAAGAAAAGAGAAGAAAAATCATTACGTTCTTCCAAACCCATGCATTGGTAAGAAGTATATAAAAGATTGCCGAAGTGTGTCAGAAATATCGCGTCGAAATATTAATGAGCACTTTTGGGGAATGACGAGCTTCATTCGAATATTACGCGCCTGGAAGTTAAAAAAAGGCGAGCTGGGCAAGAAGGAAAGCCTGTACACAGGCGGAACTGGACATTTAGTTACACATTAACAATTGATGAAAAGGTTTATAAAGTTTGCCAAAACTTTTTTTTAAAAACATTAAGCATATCCCAAATGGTATTGCGGCATTTACTAAAACAATCTTTAAGTTCTCAAAACCCAAGAAAAAAACAACCACATAATAAAACAGATATTCGTAAAGTAGAATTAACCAGAGGGCCGGGGTTAACTTCGACCACGTCGAAGTTTGTATACCCTTGCAACTGTTTTGGTAATTCTCGGCTATATCCTCCAGAATCCTTATAGGCAAACACTTCAACCCAAAAATTTGCAGTGTTCTCAGTATTTTCCCATTGAATTAGATGAATAACATTTTACTACGATTAATCGCTCAAAAATGATAAATTGTTCAGTAGAAAAAGAGCGGAAAAAAGCAATTTATATTTTTAAAAAATCCAGAATTCCCGCTGCCCGCTGTTTTGGTATTTTTCCCGCAATTGGACTTTCAAAAAAGCCAGATTTGACGGGAAAAATAGCTGATTTGGCTATAGCTATAAAATTAATGAAGTTATTGAGAAAGTCACTGTTCGTGACTTTGCCGTTTGTATGGGAGCTATATGATATAGTCACCCGATCTTGATCAAATTTGGCACAATTATTAATAAGAACACCAAACTGACAAATACCAACTTTTATGACAATTGCTGATAAAATAACGAAGTTTGTGTGAAAAGTCACTGTTCGTGACTTTGACGTTTGTATGGGAGCTATATGATATAGTGGTCCGATCCGGCTGAATCCGAGATATACGCCTGCAGTATATACAAGTATACGTGCAAAATTTCAGCTCTACAGCTCTTACGGTCTCGGAGGAGTTCGCGTTGATCCAGACGGACGGACGGACGGACGGACGGACATGGCTATTTGAACTCGTCTCGTCGTGCTGATCAAGAATATATATACTTTATATGGTCGGAGATGCTTCCTTCTATGCGTTGCACACTTCTGACCAAAATTAATATACCCGTTTTGCAAGGGTATAATAAAGGACTACATTAAAAAGTTGCCAGCAGTACCTTCTCACTATTGCCGAAAAAATAACACCAGGGTTTATTTACCGAGTGAATTTAAAAATGTAGCAAATTTGTATAAATTGTACTTAACTCATATGAAAGAATTAGGTTTGCGTGATTTAATTGTCTCCTGTAGAATTTTCCGAAATGTTTTCAATTCAGAATTTTCTATTGGTTTTCATGTGCCTAAGAAGGACAAGTGCTGTATTTGCCACAATTTAAAATATCTTGATAAGAATGAAAAAAAAAAAAAACAAAATCAAAATTCAGAAAGTTTTCAAATTCACTTAGCCAATAAAAATCTAAGGAGAGCCAATTTTCTTAAAGATCAAGCTATGAGTAAACTATGTCAAGGATTCCTTTGCGCTAGTTTTTATATGCAGAAAGTTTTACACACTCCATTTTCCAAAAATATTACACTTTTTTATTCAAGTAAATATTCCTATTACAACTTTAGTGTTTATGAAAATGGTACCCGGAACGGATACTGTTTCTTGTGGGGCGAGATTGATGGGAAAAGGGGTAGCAACGAAATATGCTCAGCTCCCTAAAATATCTTTATATTTTAGATAGCCAAAAGAGAACTGAACATCTTAGTCTGTATTGCGATAGTTGCGCTGGACAAAATAAAAATAAATCTGTGCTTGCAGTTGTAGCATACTTTTTAAGTTCTGCTTCTTTTTTACTGGACATACTATGATGCCAGTGAACTAATTTCACAGTACAATAGAGTCTTTTGTTAGAAACCGCAATGTTTGGGCACCAAGTGAATGGCCAACACTCATAAGATGTTCTCGAACGAATCCATCAGGATACGAGGTCATTCAGCTTAGTTATAAGGATTTTCAAATTTGGAAACATTTTTCAACATACATATTTAAAAATCAATTATTGACTCTAAGTAAAATTCTCGTTGCTGAAGTAAGCCGAGGACTGTTAAAATTAAGCTATGAGATTTCTGAAAATTCAAAACAAAAACTAATAAATTTACCTACTTTTAATAAAACCATTCAAAAATTATATAATTGTAAATTAAACATTTCAAAAACAAATTTTTTAGGTTTAAGCAATTTATGTAAACAAAATAGTATACCCCCTAAGTATCCTAATGAATATTTAAGCCTTCAATATTTAAAAAGCATTCCAGACTGTTTGGATGAGAGAGATGAAGAAGATTTTTTTTTTTTTTTTGTTCTATATTTATTTGCAATCTATCCTAGAAGGACAATAAGCAAATTAAGTAAGGGGGGTTAACAATAACTTGAGGTGTAGTAGTATATATATGGGAGGAAAAGAGGTAGAAAAATAAAAAGATAGGAGATATATGGTGGTTATGGCAAATTACAAAGATTCAAAATTTCAAAAATTTCATGTCCAGCTAAATGGGGTTCACCAGTCCTGTTCTTTCCTGAAGAGTAGATCCAGGGATTGATATCTTTTGAGCCGTCTTGTTTGGGTGCTGTTATCTAGCAGAGCGAGTGACAATATTGTCATGCATCTCCAACCTGGAGCAGTGTTGAGTGGCATATCTTTTGATTTCGCTGCTTACTGATGGGATGTTCAGGTCTCTGTGGATGACCGAGCTGCGAACGAATGGAGGCGCACCAACTATTTTGCGGAGCAGCTTGCTCTGGAAGCGCTGTAAGATGTTCACGTTCGAATCTGAGGCCGTGCCCCAGAGCTGAATGCCATAAGTCCACACTGGTTTGATAATGGCCTTGTACAGCAGCACCTTGTTGCTAATGCTGAGCTTGGTGCCGATGAGCCACTGCATCCTAGCCAGCTTCATGTTGAGTTGAGCACGTTTGGCTATAAGGTGCGCCTTCCAGTTTAATCGCCTGTCCAGAGTAAGGCCCAGATATTTGACCGAATCCACGCTCGGGAGAAGCGTCCCATGAAGACTGACTGGGGGGCAGTCGAGTCTGCGTGTGGCGAAAGTCATGTGCAGCGACTTGTCTGTATTAACAGCGATGTTCCACCTGCTTAGCCAGGGCTCAAGTGTGAGCAGTTGTTCCTGGATGATCACGGACGTCTCCGTAGGGTTTGGTGCGCTGGCAATGAATGCTGTGCCGTCTCCATATGAGGCAATCAGGAGTTGCGGGTGTTGCAGCACTGGTAGGTCAGCAGTATATAAGGTATATAGTATAGGGCCCAGTGCACTGCCCTGAGAGACGCCCGCTTTGATGTGCTCTATTCTTGATAAAGAACTCTCACACCTAACGTAAAACCGTCTGTCCAAGATGTATGATTTTAATACTATGTAGTACGGGGCGGGGAGTAGCAGCTTTATTTTGTGCAGGAGCCCATCATGCCAGACTCGATCAAAGGCCTGCTTCCTGCCTGGGGAAGTGGCAGAGATCAAAGATCCCGTTGAAAATGTTGGCTAGTAGCTGTATTACTCTCGGCGGCAAGTATTTAATGGTGACTGCATCAATGCCATCGTAGCCAGTGATTTTGGTTGTCTTAAGGCAGTTGATTTCAAGTTTAATTTCCTCAGGAGTAACTCGATCGATGGGAAGAGCCATCTGAAGGGGGGCCTCAAGGAAAGACAGGGTAGCATTGGCATCTTCTGCGCTGCAGGTGCTGAAGGTTTTGAACGAGTTAGCTAAATGGGTCGCAAACTCCTCAGCTTTGTCCTCACTAGATCTGCACCATAGACCATTTGGTCCTCGGATGGGGACTTTCCTGACGGTGGGCCTTTTCAAAGATCATGGTCAGGTTGGTTGGGCTCGAGTACTTGGAGGTATGCGGCAGTGGCTTCATTGCGGGCTTGAAAATAAAGTGTTTTCAGCTCCTTTTGTCTAGAGGGTTACGGCTAAGTTGCCAGACACGTCTCTTTTCTCCCGCAAAGCGTTGTTGATCTCGTCAGACCAGGCGAACGTATCCGTCTCAGGTGTTGGTTGGTGTCTGCTGTTAGTTGGAGGGCTACAGGCGCAAGTCACTTCGCAGAGGTCTCGGGTGAGCTTTTCCACAATCTCGTCGATGTTCTCTCCACTGTTGAGGCAGGCGTTGGGCTCAGTGATCTCGTCAAGCATAGTTTTGAAAGAGTCTATGTTGGAGTTTTTACTGAGTAGCCTGGTGGTGCGTATTATCGAGTCGACTGGAATGTCTATCCAGAACTTAACAGCGCTGTGGTCGGACTGCCAGTCATGGTCTGCATCTGTGTGAATGGAACTGCTGTTGATGCCTCTAGAAATAGCAAAGTCCAAGACATCAGGTGTCTTGGCCGGGTCAGTCGGCCAGGAGGTAGGTTGGCCAGATGAATGGGTGGTCAGGTTGAGGGTACGTATGCATGGGAAGATCGCAAGTCTCTTTGGATTGTTGAGCCTGGACCCCCACCAGGTGTGCTTGGCGTTGAAGTCGCCTCCAGCGAGGAACCGAAACTGATGGGCCGAAACTGATGACAGAGAGGCGCTTTTGGAGAGTATTTCAGTCTGGACTTTATGAGGATGCCAGAACCTCCTTTGGCATTGCCGCTTGGGTGGTTAGCGTGCAATAAGTCATAGCCGCTGACTATGAAGTATGACTGGTCTGTGAGGTATGTTTCGGAGATTAAAAGAATGTCGACATTGTTCCTTTTCAAAAACAAGTCGACCGCTGGCCTACTTTTACACAGGCCATTTGCGTTCCAAAGGACGATTTTGAGACCTACTTGCATATTGATGTCATTAGCGTAACCATCATTTTGGTCATCTGCTCCATTTGGGCCTGACGGTTACCACAGCATTGCAGAGGCGTTTGATTGAAAAGATTTCCTTATTGTTTGAGGCAGGCTCAAGATCAATGAAGAAGATTGGCATCGGTTTTTTGGAGTGCCGGTGCTTGGCGTTTGTGAGGTGGCGCACGTTATGTCCCAGTTTTGCTTTTCTTCCCGGATGTAGTTCGTAGGAGTGCTGTGGTGTAGGCTACGGATAACAGCCCTGTATGCCCTCTCCTGCTTGAGTTGGTATGTATGAAAAGGAGTCTTTTTAGCCTCAAGCGCAGCTACCAGGGTCCTATAGTCCTGAACACAGGTTGTCATGATCCGGACCTGGTCATCTCTGCCCGCCTTTATAGTGGTCACCTGTGCACGTGTAGTTGATAGCTGCCTAATTTTTCTACTTTGCTAACGACAACACAAGTGTATGCTAAAGATCGGAGTCGTGCACTTCTAGCGTTGCTCTTGCTTAGCTCGTCGGATGAGGGGGGGTTCTTTCCTACTCTAGGCATACACACGGATCATACAGAAAAAAATATAAGTGCACTATCGGAAACTAAAAGGATGTAAAAGGCAAAATGTTGAACCAGATCGGGATACTATTAATTATGCGGACGACTTCTCTGCGGATTAGCTAAAGGTGTTGATCGCTAACCCTTTCTGTACCCACCCTACCTTGGCAAACTATTGGGTTTAATTGATTGCCCCTTAACAGACACTTAAACGATCTTAGACTTAGATTTGTAACGGCAGCATAGTCATGGATTCAGGCGACGGATTCCTCAAAGAATTAGTTTACGCAATCATGACGGAATTTCGAGTTATGAGTTTAATTCCAAGCAAAAGGTTTTCATGACATATTTTTCTAAGAAATTACAAAATAAAGATAGGCAAAAAGATATAGCAAAATAAATTTAAATACGATAATTAGAACAAATATAGTTTCAAAAATTCATAGTAAATTCAAAAGAGATATGGGTTATGTGGCCGCGTGTGCCAGTTGGCAATGAAACAAATATTTATATTATATACTTATGTGTGTTAACTCACGATTTATCCAACGGTGCGATCTCTGGGCCCATCGATGCTGCAGGGATTTGCTGTTTAATTTAGGTATTAGAAAATGAAATGCAACAAAGCCAATCTTAACGCATTACATACCCATTAGGTTTCGTGATTTTACTTAACCGTATATGGACTTAATTTAAATGATAATATCTAAATTTTCGTTACGTTACTTAAACTAATAATTCATTTAAATTCTTTTAGCAAAATTTACGTTAATAAAAGAGAGAAAAATAAAATTAATGAAATAGTATTCGACCGAAGTGCTGCTACGTCATAGGTTGAGTTCAGATGAAACAAGAAAAGGGTAGCAAAATTACTACGAAGTATGCATAGCAACAAAGAAAAATGTCGAAAAGTAGTAGATCTTGCTCAAGTTGGGTATATAAAGTCGGTGTTAGCCGGGGAATTGCGTCATTTCTTCTCAGACTATTTAAGCCTGGCCCATGGCAATGATTATTGATGAAATGGAAGGGTTGATAAAGTAAATTCGAGGCTCGTTGGTGTCTTGGTTGTTCAAAGGGGTGTCTTTTTATTCCAACGAAGAAAATATCAGCGATTGGGGCTGGGGTACAATAAAACAAATTGTCCCAAAGAAAATAAAGAATCCAAGGCTGCTTGAAAGCCAAAAGTCGCTTGGTCGACGCCACGCGAGCGAAATATAAAATTTACTGAAATATAACGGGGTTTAGTTTCTAATATTTTCGCTAAATTAATGTAATATCACCTTATTCTTCGAATGTTCACTAATATCTTTATTCACTTTATCCAAATCTGTAAGTTACTGCCTTGTGCAGTCACTGTACGGTTTTATGATGACGTAATATGCACGTGTTTCACTTTATTTATATACGTACATATATTTTCTCTGAATATTAATATTCACGTCTTTTCGCAATCAAGTATCAAATTAAAAAGAAAAAGCCCGTACCAAAAATTCTGTTTCTAAGCGAACGCAATGCATGCGAACGAATTCTAACGGATCTTTTCCATGCTCTCTTCTTTGCATACGCTTTGTGTTCGCTGTGCGAAATGAGAGTGAGAACCGTACCAAGTGAGGACATGTGCGTAGTACGCAAAGGGGGTTGTTCAATATTTCTTGCAAACAAAAAAATATATATATATATTTTTTTTTTTCCGAAATGCAATTAAAATTATTATTATTATTAAAGAGGGCTACTACACCTTGTAGGTGAAATCATCTCCACCAATATTTTCCTTCACGAAGGAAATCATGCCAATGATGTTGCTCACGTTGTAAACAAAGATGGGGGGTATTTTCGGCGGCTTTGGTGTAGATGGTGATGGAGCCACAGCTGGCTCTGTCTCGAGACTCAGGCCACTTACAGGGTTGTCGGTTGTGGCAAGCAGGGAAAATCTGTTGCTATTGGCAGCGGTGGAAGATGCTGGACCAGCAGCAGACGATCGTTTGATTTCACCAGGCTCCGTTTGGCCTGAGGAGTCAGAGTCCGTGGACATGGAGTCAGATGATGGGCATCTTGTTCTCGCATTGGCTGGGACCTTAGCACCCTTCTTGCGATCTGCTTCTGGCGATGACGTGGCCTTCCTTTTGGTTACGTAGAACCATGGTGCAGAGCTGGAGGCAACGCCGCTGGGGACATCTTGATCTAAGTGGGGCCGGTGAAATTACTTTTCAACTCCCGGAGGAGTACAATAAATAAGTTGCCTCCGCCTGAAAGAACACCACAAGTTCCAGTGGGCTCTTTAAGGTTAAGCAACGGAACATTTTTTTATCGATGCCTAAGAGTATGCAACGATTTTTGCAGCTTCTTCGATTGGCAGGCCAATCACAGCACACTAACGGGGCTTGCAAAGCAAGAACCGAATTTGAGCACGAAAGTACCGTTTGTTATTAGTCTTTTTGTTTTGCTATCCAATTCGAGATAGAAAACTTTTACCAACTTGAGGCAAAATACGTCTATTTGCAGTCGACTTGAGACACTAATTGCGAGATTTATCCGCGATAGACGTCCGAACACTTCGACAGTTACAACGAGACTGGGATGAAGAAGATGAAAGCTAATTATTATTAGACACACACTAATAAAACTAATTTACTTAAAAATAAAATATATATTTGCTATGGCAAATGGTGGTGGTAGGTTTATGATACGCAATAAATTTACTTTAAAATAATTATAAACACCAAATACATATATCTAATAAAAAACAACACAATATTTTTGACAACTTATTTTGCATAATTATTATTAAATCATCTTTTTATCGTATATCATACTATTTGTATGCACCAAGTCGAAATTAAGGCGCGCGAAAATAACGTATGTAGATAGTTTCTCATTTTTTTTTTAACAAAATACGCGATTATTTAAAAAAAATTTTATTAACATTTGTTAATACAACTAAAAATATAAAATCTGTTAAAATTCAGCTATGATTTAATCATTTTTAACTGAAGAAACTAAAAAAAACATTCACATGCGTCGAAATAAACGGAAAAAAAGGGAAGGGAAAGGGGTAGTAGGAGAGTCCAAGAGAAGCTGCAACGACTGATCTTGTCTGCCAAGCGAAGCCCGCAGATCCGATGCCTCTTGGACTGGGAAAGGGAGGCGTGAAGGGAAAAGTTAGTGGGGTTATTGGACGGTGAAGAGGAACTGCAACGACTGATCTTGTCTACCAAGCGAAGCCCGCTTCGCCAAGATCCGTTGCCTCTTCACCTTGAGTGACTGAGCCTTGAGATCAGCGACTGACTTCGTCTGCAAGAGAATAACTCATCCTGCCGAAGTGCGCTAATCCTTTAGCTCCACTCAAAAGGTTAAGTGACTAAGGAAAAGGGAGGGGAAAGAGTAGGCATACTTTAATAACAAAAGAAATAATGCTGTGTGGGTTAAGTGTGTAACGATCTTTTTTCGTCCTTCGGGATATTTACAATATCTCTTGGGCTAGGTTCGGCACAACAAATTTATTTTGTGCCCCGGTGAAATTAAAAACACGTTTGATTTCAGTTGTTGATGCTTATACGTATGTTTATTCAAAATCACTATTATCACGAAGCAGGATGTTCTTCAGCAATAGGTCCTCATAAGAATATATAGATCCTGGAATCTCGGCAGTAGGATATATCCTCGTGCCTACCACTGACTTTGGATACTCCTGGAAATGCTTGGCTTCTCTCAAATTTACTCTAGCGTGGGTACGGTGTTTGTTATCCTTATTTAAGGACTTGTTGCTATTGGATGAACGGTACAGGTTACTCGTAAGGCCTGTATAGTTCCTAGTTTTTCTGTTGCTCCTTGTGTTTCCTTGATAAGTTCTTAAGGTTACTCGTAAGGCCTTAATTACTTGTTACTTGATCACGACTTGATGATCACTCTCATTTGTGTCGCCTTTATATAGGCAGATCCTCTGGCTTCAGGCACTGGCTGGTGTAGTACCGCTATACAGCTGGTATTTTTCCATCGGCCTTCTACTTTCACCCACGCATCCCCTTGTTGCTATGCGTGGTGAAAGTCCCGTATTCCTGACGCATATGTGTCCACTTTCTTTGTGGCTGCGCGCCCATTCGTTTCCTTGTCCTTGTCTAGCACCCTTGTATGTATGGGCTTCCATCACTTTCACCCGTTGGCGTCGCCTTTCTATTGGCCGCCCATCGTATCCCGTTGACTTTCTCTGCTTTCTTTCTCTGTCAGCGCTGCCGTCGCCCGTCGCTCCCTTTGATCCACTCGTCATACCCAATTTCACCCATATTCTTTCCATATTATATTTATACACATATATACTAGTTGTATTAACTTAAACTATTGTTTAATAATAATTAGCCTGATCAATTATTATTATTAAAGTATAGGATATAGTTAGTTGCAAACTATCAACCTAACCATATTGTACAAGCACTGACAACTAAGGCCCTCGGCTTAGACGAAAACTACATCCATACACCAGCCTGGGATTCGAACCCGGATCCTCGTTGTTCAGTTCACTAAACGACTGGGCCACTTAGACAACTCATCTACCGAGGACTGCTTAGCCTGATTAATTTAATATATAACATTGTTCGATTTCCCATGCAATGCCCTTTCATACGTGTTCACGCCACCGGGTGAACAGCAGTGAGCGGCGAAGAGCAGTGAGGAGTGAGGAGGGTTTTTTGATCCTCGGCGTCTACGGTCACATTAGGAGGGGTGACTTGATTTTCTGATGGGCGCCGCCATTTCACTCCAGTACGAATTTTCAAACCGAACACCCGTTCTTGCACTGTGCTTTCCTTTTTGCGATATAGTTTATTTTCCAACCCGAACCATTCTCGTGTGTGTCGGGATACCTTGTAAATTAACGAACAATAAACCACCATTAATTAAACGAAGTTTAATTAACATTGGTCCTTCGAGCCGGATATCCTTCCGCTCCTCCAGCTTGCATCGGCGGAATTCCTGATAAGTACAAAATTTCATTATTCATTTCATTTGCCCCTACATACTAATAAAAGTGTGAGGTTTTCCCGCTCTTCCATAGCGACCTGCACCCTTTTATATATATTGTATGTACATACCTGACCTATTCCAAGGTTACATGGTAGTTCCCAATCCTTAACGTGTTTGTTCAACGTTCGGTCCATTCCACGATACAGGGTTTTATTTATGTGTTTTTTACTCTGTCGCACTTGTCCAATTTTTACATACGTATGTACATACATATGTAAAACTTGTTGCACTCACATGTACATGAATTTACCACAGCACAAAAAAAATGTAAATAGCGAGTAACGTATGCACCGCGATTTCGAGTGTGTTCGAATTGATTCAATTACAAAATTAATTTCCTCACGCGTATCCGCAAACCGGTGCACTTGCTTACATACATACATACATACATCGTCATATATTGATGCACGCACATATGTACATATCCACAACACATTATCCATTTCGGTGTCGCACATTGATTTAACAAAAAAAGAGGGGAAAGGAACCCAACTAAATAACAAATTACTTACATTTCTTTTTTTTGTGAACGACGCGCGTGCATCCATCCATACATACCTACCTGTGTACTTACGTATGTACGTACATACATATATCAAAGCATCCGTCCATATGCACTGAGCGTTCACTTTGTTTTCTTTCGCGCACAACACTCGCGGTGTGTAAAAGCGTTCGTTTGTTCTTTTTATATTTTTTTCCTCTCCGCACAACCACAAAAATAATTAATACGACAAAACCAAAAACCAAATTTATAAACAGCGACCGACAGCTGTTTTCGGAGTAGTGGTGACACGTGAGTCGAGTCGTGATATCGATAGGCGGCTCCAGCGCGCCAAATTCAAACCACATTTCCGATTCCCGTTTTTTCGCCCATATATATATATATATATATAAATAAATACATATTTATTTTTCCCAGCACTATCGTGCCCATATTTATATATCCACCCATATTTATAAATCATATATATAACTTTTCCGGCCAGTATTTTGCGCGCATATATATATCTGCCCATATTTATAAATAAATCAGTCGTCGACTGAACCCGCAAACGATCGGTTGTGTTATCACAGTGATTCGCAGTTTAGTTCAAAGGTTTTCTAACTCCAAGCGCACTCTCTTTTACCTACCCAATCCATACATCTCAAACCAACAAAAAACACACACGGTAAACTTATATATATATATATATATATATATAAATAAAAATGACCCCCTGGGCATTACAATCAAGGGGCAAATCGCTTTGCATTGCTAAGCGATAGCCCCAAATCCAAGAGGAAAAAGCCCTCTCCATTGCACGAAGTTTTCCCAGAACTACCAACCTGTAAAAACCCTAACCCCAAATATATAGTCATGTCGGCTACTAACTCAGAAAAACCACTATCATCATATTCGTGCTTTGCAGTGGATAGAGCCATTAAAATCATCAGCTCAAAGATATTAAAAATTAACCAAATGCGAGATGGTAACCTTTTAATCTTTGTCGAAAATGCAACAATCGCAGAGAAATTTATTGGTGCCACAGAGCTCCACGGTGTGTGCAAAATTAAAACCCAATACCACACAAACCTCAATCACTGCAAAGGAACGGTATATGCCCCCTACCTCAACCACGTTACAAACGAAGAAATAGTCCAAGAACTAAAATCACAAGGAGTTGTAGACGTGTATAAATACTCAAAACAAATAGACGGCAAACCAACCCCAACTGGTGTGGTTCAACTCACCTTCAACTTGTTGTATGTTGTATGCCAAATGAGCATATGCCCACAGTATTGTAGAGTATACAATATAACAAGTGGTCATATGCTCAACATTAAAGTAAGAGTAACATACCAACACTTTGTTGCCAGCGCCCTAAGCGGCAGAATGTATTCAATACATATAAGATGTATAGGCTAAAACTAAAATATGAATAAACTGTCCAGACATTCTGGATGACGGCTCGAACAGAACAGTTGCGTTTTATTTTAACCAAAACGGATTTAACAAAAAACTTAATGCGCACATAACATGGCGACCGTGACATGTGAAAAAAAAAGAAATAAATTAATTAACATTTCAACATAAACTAAAAAAAAAACACGAAAATAATTTGTGCAAATTGTGAAATGTATTTTCAATTGATTGCGAACCACTGTGCGCGCTATGAACAAAAATGAAACAAAACAAAAAGAAAAATTAATCTAGATACTGGAATTCATGTGATTTTTCTACTATCAACTCTTGGGTGCTGCTCCAAGGTGCACTCCCATAACACACATACGTTTCTCCAATTATTTACAAAAAAAAAAAGAAATTAATTGGAATTTAAAAACAATAATGAAAAAAAAAAATAATATGAAACCAATTAAATCAACAACAAGATACTGATGTCCACGGAACCCTCCTTCAAGACCGCTGTTCCTAACGAACAAAGGGATTTGCCGACGTTGCAAGAGGCTTTGCAGGCAAATCCATTCGATGGACCACGGCCACTAACAATAGAGGAGTACAGGGCCCGGCAGCAGACGAGAATCCCCAAGAAGACGAAACGAGGCGGTGAGGTGAGACGCCTGCTCACCCAGAAAAGACTGCAGCAGGATTTGCTAAAGGCCAGCACCAACGAAGAAGACCGACAACGCTGCATAGAGCGTATTGAGGACATCAAAATTGAACTGCGCTTGTTATTCTTTTATTAACAAACGTTTTAACAAAACTATATAAGATGCACAATAAGTGCCTTAAGAAAAAATATTCCAGTAGGGCAGATAACCTAGATGTTGTTTAAGACGATAGACATAGTAGAAAAGTGTATAAAAGAGAACCCAACTTTAGAATAAATTCTTTGATAATATTGAGTAATTATTACGAATTTATAAAAATTGGTGATTTCGAAGACGAAAATATAGATACTTTTAATTGTGCAGCAAGCCCATTAATAATATGTAACAACAAAATAGAAAAGGGCATAGTAATGAGTACATTACCATGTGTAATGGTAAAAACAGTAGAAGAAAACCATGACATACTTGGTTCTACAATAATAATTTTGGTACGATTGCACCGCTGAATGTTGTAGACAAAATATGGAGTGGAGTACGATAGCACGAAAGATTAATGATCATAAAGATAAATTTGAAAAATCTTTTAAATGTATTAACTCAGATAAAGTCATAAGACCAGAAACTTTGATAAACCATGCTCAAATACTGATAACACAGTATAATAACATATTATCAATAGTAAACAAAGTTAATGAGAAATTAGCAAAAGAGCATAGGCATCAGTGTGAAAAACTGATAAAATCATTGAAAATAAGATTGAACAATATTAGTACTAGACGAAATATTGTAATAGTAATTCCAGAAGATCAAAGTCAGCCAGCTGAATTTGACGAAAGCCAATTAGCAGATTTGGACGAGTACAAACCAATTATTATACCATACACCCATAGGGTGAAATGGTATATTAAAGTCGCCAAAATGTATGTAACAGGCAGAAGGAAGCTTTTCCGACCCCATAAAGTATATATATTCTTGATCAGTATCAACAGCCGAGTCGATCTAGCCATGTCCGTCTGTCCGTCCGTCTGTCCGTCTGTCCGTCTGTCCGTCTGTCCGTCTGTCCGTCCGTCCGTCCGTCCGTCCGTATGAACGCCTAGATCTCGGAGACTATAAGAGATAGAGTCACCAAATTTGGAATGTAGGCTCGTGTAGTATGTAGAGGGATCAAGTTTGTTTCAAATTTTTGCCACGCCCCTTTCCGCCCCCGCAATTCAAAAAAAACGTTTATCTCAAAAACTATTGCAGCTAGAGACACCGTATTTGGCATGTATATTTGCTTAGTAAATGCGCTCATTTTGTAATTATAAAGATTTTGCCACGCCCCTTTCCGCCCCCGCAATTCAAAAAAAACGTTTATTTCAAAAACTATTGTAGCTAGAGACACCGTATTTGGTATGTATATTTGCTTAGTAAATGCGCACATTTTGCATGTATAAAGATTTTGCCACGCCCCTTTCCGCCCCCAAAATTTGAAAAAATCCATTATCTCCCGTAATTTTTTACCTTGTGGAATCAAATTTGGCACACTTGAATTTGATACTAATACCCAGCAAAATACCAAATTTGATCAAAATCGGACAAAAAATAGCCAAGTTATGCATATAAACGTTTTTCCATAAGGCCGGAGTTGGCCGTTGCGGGCGAGGGCGCTAAGGTGCTCACATGCATGAGTGAGCGAGATACTAAGATATGCTTGTAAAAAGCATGTGAACAGAATTTTTTTGAAATAGGCAAAATGCATTTGTTATTACAAATTTGAAATATTTGTTTTACTGGTGTATGGTATACCTAAGTCGGCGAGACGACTTACTTACTTCATTGATACTGAAAGTGATATCGATAGTGACATCGAAACACTTGAAGAAAGTACAATGGCTAACCAAGTGGAATTAGACAGGCAATATGTTAGACAGGTTTCCACTTCAGTTCCTGAATTTGATGGTAAAAAGTTATTATTAAACAGATTCCTAACTGCATTACGAATTGTGGAAAGAACTAAGGGAGACCAAGAGGATATAGCAGTTGAGGTTATAAAATCAAAAATAACCGGCACAATCCTCTATAAAGTAGAAAATGAAACCACTATTGCAGGGATAATAAATAAGCTCAAAGAAAATGTAAAAGGAGAATCTCCTGACGTTTTAAAGGCGAAACTAATGAACATAAAACAAAAGGCAAAACTGCTTCCCAGTATGCAACCGAAATGGATAATTTGCGGAAGCAACTGGAGGCAGCCTTTATTGATAACGGATTAGACCCAATCAATGCGGAAAAATTCTCTACAAGCGAGTCTGTTTCTGCAATGATTAAAAATTGCGAGCACGAAAAACTCAAAGTAATATTAGAAGCTGGAAACTTTGTAACTTTCAATGATGTAATGGGTAAATATATCCATTGCAGCACGGAAATGACTGGAAGTGCAAATACAGTATTATTTCAACGAGGCCGCAATAATAGAGGAGGTAGTAACCATTACCAAAGAGGTAGAGGCAATGGCCGCGGAAACTACAACTCCAACTATAACAATTACAATAACAGAAACAACAATAGAGGTGGTCGAGGTAATGGCCGAGGTAGAAATAATTACTACCGAGGTAACAGCCAAAACAGATACAATAGCAATACCGAAAACAATTATGTCCGAGTAGCCCAAGATGCTTCGGGAAACTCGCAGACACCTCCAGATACTCGAAATTAAAAAGTAAACCAGAGGGCCGGGGCTAACTTCGACCGCGTCAAAGTTTGTATACCCTTGCAAGTTTTTTAGTAACTCTTTTATCTAAACTAACTGTTTTATCTAAAAAGGGTAATGTTTGCGAAAGAACGGCTTCAATCTGAGCATAGGATATAACGAACTTTCTGATGAAAGTCACTGTTTTCCACCGATCGTTCCTATGGGAGCTATATGATATAGTTACCCGATCTTTACCAAATTCGTCACAGTCATTAACAGATATTTTTAACTGTCAAATGTTTAATTTGAAAGCAAATGCATTAAAAGTAACGAAGTTATTGACAAAAGTCACTGTTTTCGATCGATCGTTCCTATGGGAGGTATATTATATAGTCACCCGATCTTGACCAAATTTGGCACAGTCGTTTATAGTTACAATAAACCTACTTATATTAAATTTCACGACAATAGCTTAAAACGTAACGAAGTTATTGAGAAAAGTCACTGTTCGTGACTTTGACGTTTGTATGGGAGCTATATGATATAGTCACCCGATCTTGACCAAATTTGGCACAGTAGTTTATAGTTACAATAAACTTACTTATATTAAATTTTACGACAATTGCTTAAAAAGTAACGAAGTTATCGAGAAAAGTCTTTGTTCGTGACTTTGACGTTTGTATGGGAGCTATATGATATAGTGGTCCGATCCGGCTGAATCTGAGATATACAAACCCTGCATATACAAGCCTACATGCAAAATTTCAGCTCTGTAGCTCTAACGGTCTAGGAGGAGTTCGCATCGATCCAGACGGACGGACGGACGGACGGACATAGCTATTTGAACTCGTCTCGTCGTGCTGATCAAGAATATATATACTTTATATGGTCGGAGATGCTTCGTTCTATGCGTTGCACACTTCTGACCAAAATTAATATACCCTTTTTGCAAGGGTATAAATATATACTGTAAACTTAAGTCTCAATAATTTTGTGTCATTTACAAATGTTCAAACAAATAAAATCATTACATTCCTAATTGATACAGGTGCAGATATTTCAATTATAAAAGAAAATTCCGATGTCTTTCATGACATATAATTCAATAAAATCATAGACATTCGAGGCATAGGTGAAGGAGTAATTAACTCCAAAGGACTAGCCTCAATTGAATTACAAACAGGGAAATACATTATTCCATATAAATTTCATTTACTACATTCAGATTTTGCAATCCCTTGCGATGGAATAATAGGACTAGATTTTATAAAGACTTTTAATTGCCAATTAGATTATAATAATTCAGAGGATTGGTTTATAATCAGACCTCCAAACCTAACGTATCCCATTAATGTACCGATAACATTTAGTTCTGGTAATAATTCAACACTTCTGCCAGCGAGATCCCAAGTGATACGCAAAATAGATTTGTCTTCAGAAGAAGAAAGCATTTTCATCCCAAATCAAGAAATCAAGCATGGTGTTTATATTGCAAACACTATTGCCCAAACCAAAAATACTTTTGTCCGATTTTTTAAATACGACAGATAAATGCCAACTAGTAGGCATTAATAAAATAAAATTCGAACCGCTCTCAAAATACGATGTGGTTCAAACTTCAAATGACAATAGAACAGAGTCTGTTATTAGTAAACTAAAGAAAAATTTTCCAATCATGTTCAAAAAGCAACTTATGGAAATATGCACCGAGTATAGTGATGTGTTCGGACTTGAAACCGAACCAATCACAACCAACAACTTTTATAAACAAAAATTGAGACTTAAGGACGAAGAGCCAGTATATGTAAAAAACTATCGATGTCCGCATAGCCAAACCGAAGAAATTAAAAAACAAGTAGAAAAGTTAATTGAACAAAATATTGTTGAACCATCGATTTCACCTTACAATAGCCCACTCTTATTGGTCCCAAAGAAATCTCTTCCGGACTCTAAAGAGAAAAAATGGTGATTAGTAATTGACTATCGCCAAATAAACAAAAAACTGCTATCAGATAAATTTCCACTCCCCAGAATTGACGATCAACTGGGTAGAGCTAAATATTTTTCATGCCTTGACTTAATGTCAGGTTTCCACCAAATTGAACTTGAGGAAAGCTCAAGGAACATAACGTCTTTTTCAACAAACAATGGTTCATATCGCTTCACGAGATTACCATTTGGTTTAAAAATAGCACCTAATTCATTTCAGAGAATGATGACAATAGCATTCTCGGGGTTAGAGCCTTCACAAGCATTCCTTTATATGGATGATTTGATCGTTATTGGTTGTTCTGAACAACACATGCTTAAAAAACCTAACAGACGTTTTTACACTTTGTAGAAAACACAATTTGAAATTACATCCAGAAAAATGTTCATTTTTCATGCATGAGGTGACATTTTTAGGTCACAGATGCACCGACAAAGGAATCTTACCAGATGATACAAAATTCGATGTTATTAATAACTATCCAGTCCCTACGGACGCAGACAGTGCTAGAAGATTCGTTGCATTTTGCAATTATTATAGACGTTTCATAAAAAACTTCGCCGAATACTCACGGCATATAACAAGATTATGCAAAAAGAATGTCCCATTCGAATGGACAGCGGAATGTGAAAAGGCATTCCAGTATTTAAAAACACAACTTGTTAAACCAACCTTGTTACAGTACCCAGATTTTAGCATGTGGAGCAGTTTTAACTCAAAACTATAATGGACTCCAACTCCCAGTTGCATATGCATCAAGAGCATTCACTAAAGGTGAAAGCAATAAAAGTACAACTGAACAAGAGCTAGCAGCAATACATTGGGCAATTACACATTTCAGACCATATATATATGGCAAACATTTCACAGTAAAAACTGATCATCGCCCCTTAACATATTTATTCTCGATGATAAACCCAAGTTCAAAATTAACTCGCATGCGACTCGAATTAGAAGAATACGATTTTACAGTAGAATATCTGAGAGGAAAAGATAATTTCGTGGCAGACGCTCTGTCCAGAATTACAATAACTGATTTAATTGATATGAATAAAAAAGTCCTGAAAGTCACTACCAGGCACCAAAGTAGACAACAAAATTTCTGCGCAGAAAACAAACAAGAACAATTGCCAAGGCAAAGTCTTGAAAAAGCTTCTAAGCCCAACGTATACGAAGTCATAACAAATGACGAGGTACGAAAAGTAGTGACCTTGCGAATGACAGATTCGAAATGTTTATTGAAACATGGGAAAAAAGTTATAGCGAGAATAAATGTTAGCGATTTATACTCCAATGGAATTCTAGACTTAGGTCAGTTTTTCCAAAGGCTTGAATGGCAAGCCGGTGTATATAATATCAGCCAACTAAAAGTGGCACCGAGCGAAAAGATCTTTGAATCAATTTCGATAGATACTTTCAAACATATGGGCAACAAGAATTTAAAATCATTAAGAGTAGCGCTACTCAAGCCGGTGACCCAAATATACAATGAAAAAGAAAAAGAAGCTATATTGTTTACATTTCATGACGATTCAAGGAGGTCACACAGGCATAAATAAAACGATAACAAAAATAAAAAGACATTATTATTGGAAAAACATGACGAAACATGTAAAAGAGTACATTAATAAATGTCCAAAATGCCTGACGTCAAAAACGACGAAACACACGAGATCACCTATGATAATTACAGAAACTCCACAATATGCTTTCGACAGGGTGATAGTAGACACAATTGGTCCACTACCACGTTCGGAAAATGGGAATGAATACGCAATCACTTTAATATGTGATTTGACAAACTATTTATTAGCAATTCCTATTGCAAATAAAAGTGCAACAACTGTCGCAAAAGCCATACTCGAATCTTTTATTCTGAAGTACGGTCCAATGAAGACGTTCATTACGGACATGGGAACAGAATACAAAAATTCCATTATAACTGACTTGTGCAGATATCTAAAAATAGATAACATAACATCTACAGCACACCACCACCAGACATTAGGTACCGTTGAAAGAAGTCATAGGACATTCAACGAGTACATTCGTTCATATATTTCAGTAGATAAAACTGATTGGGACGTATGGTTACAGTATTTCGTGTATTGTTTTAACACAACACCATCTGTAACTCATAATTATTGTCCATATGAACTAGTATTTGGAAGACAGAATAACTTACCAATACAATTTAATAGCGTAGATAAAATAGAACCTATATATAATATAAAAGATTATTCTAAGGAAGTTAAATTTAGACTAGAAAACGAAAAGAATACTTTTAGAAAAAAATAAAATTAAACAGAAAGAAATAAACGATAAGAAAGTATTAGATTTTAAACTAGAAATAGGAGACCAAGTTTATTTGAAAAACGAAACAGGTCACAAATTAGAATCTTCTTATATAGGACCATTTGAGGTCATTAATATAGAAAAGAATAACAATATAATTATAAGAAATAAGAAAAATAAGGAGCAAAAAGTTCATAAAGATAGACTAAAAAAGATAAATAAATATAGAAAAAAAAAGATAAGAATATATATATATACATATTGAAAAAAAAAACAAATTTTTTTTAATATAATTATTTCTATATTACAAAAAAAAAAACATTTTTATTAAAAAAAAAAAAAAAAAATTAAAATTAAAAATATACAACATAGTATTTAAGAAAAACAAATAAATAACTACATAATATTACGTTATTCTTTTAAAAAGGGAGGTGTTGTATGTTGTATGCCAAATGAGCATATGCCCACAGTATTGTAGAGTATACAATATAACAAGTGGTCACATGCTCAACATTAAAGTAAGAGTAACATACCAACACTTTGTTGCTATGTTTATGCAACCATTCATAATAATAATATGATCCGCCACTTATGCGGACTGGCCGCTGAGCGGGGGATCGCTAGCGTAAGCACTTTTGACTATGTACCCTCTGTACATATATGCTAATACGTACAAACATATATACTGCAACACACTCTCTCTCTCTGCCAGCGCCCTAAGCGGCAGAATGTATTCAATACATATAAGTATAGGCTAAAACTAAAATATGAATAAACTGTCCAGACATTCTGGATGACGGCTCGAACAGAACAGTTGCGTTTTATTTTAACCAAAACGGATTTAACAAAAAACTTAATGCGCACATAACAGGAGAAATACTGAAGAATGGTTATGCCAAAATAGTCACTAATATCAACTTGGTTCAATCCCCAAACCTGTGGTTGCTGCCACACTTTGCAGTAATTAGTCCCAAGAAACCGGGAAAAGTTCGAGTAGTGTTCGACGCAGCAGCCGTTTGTAATGGCACTTCCTTGAACGAAAATCTACTAACTGGGCCGGATTGGCTCGCATCAATCGTAGGCGTGCTTATAAGATTTAGATTAAACACAATAGCCTATGCTGCAGATATTAAAGAAATGTTTAACCAGGTAAAAATTGTAGAAGAAGATGCAGTCTCACAATGCTTTTTATGGAGAAATATGAATACCCAAATACCACCAACAGTCTACCAGATGACATAAATGATATTCGGAGCAACCTCCTCACCGTTTATAGCACAATTTGTAAAAAACCACAATGCGGCAAAAGTAAGACACCAGAAGCAGCTCAAGCCATCATTGAAACCCATTACGTCGACGACTATCTGGATTCAAAGGCAACAATACGCGAAGCTGTTGAGATAATTCATGCAGTAATTGAAATACACGCAGCGGGACATTTTCAAATTCGAAATTTTATTTGTAATAATCATGATGTCTTACAGCAAATACCCGAAGATCTACATGGTCCGTTAACACGGATTCGATTGGGAGAAAAAGGAGACACATGTCAAAAGGTTCTCGGCATGATTTGGGACGCACAAAGAGATATATTTATATTCTCAACAACTACAATCCACAGTATAAGCGAGGACATATTGAATGGAACAAGGATGCCCACAAAAAGAAAGGTACTTGCAGCAGTCAACTCAATATATGATCCCATGGTGACCCGAGTAACAATAAAAGGTCGGATCGTAATGCGTAATATTTGGGAACTTGGCATTGGATGGAATGATGTCATTAAAGGCGACACTGTCAAAAAGTGGCAAGAGTGGTTAAACGATTTGAAAAGACTACATGATGTTAGTATACCAAGATGTTACTCCCAACATTTATCCATTGCTACGAAAATCGAACTACACGTTTTTTGCGACGCTAGCAGCAAAGCATACGCTACAGCAGCATATGTGCGAGTAGGTTACAATGGTGCAGAAGCTGCAACAAAATATGACGTCATGCTTATAGCATCTAGGGCTCGAGTTTCACCTTTGAAACATGTTACGATTCCAAAACTCGAAACACTCGCAGCTGTGATGGGATGTAGAACGGTTTTTCTGGACAGACTCCCAAAAGGTGATTTCATGGATAAACAGTAACGAAAGTCTGAAAGTTTTCGTAGCCAACAGAATAAGCGAAATATGTGAAAAGTCCAAGAGGGCAGAATGGAATTGGGTTCCAACCATGGAGAACATTGCTGAAATCATAACAAGGGATTCTCCTATAAAAGTTGCAACAGACAGATGGCAACAAGGTCCAGCTTTTCTTGGATTGGATAAAAAGATGTGGCCATCTTACGCCTCACTAAATATTGTCTTTCTATGAGTGAAGATGAAATTCTACGCATAAACAGCCGAATCATGCGTGCAGAAGGCGTCGTCGCGACAAGTCCGATTGTGTTGGATGGAGATCAAGTATTCACGAAGGTGATGGTATAACATTTTCACAACGAAGTACAGCATACCGGAATACAAGTCGTCGTACATAAATTCAAGTTGCAGTACTGGATGCCGAAGATGAATACCAAGATCAAAAGAATTATCAACGAATGTATGTGGTGTATACGACGCAAAGCCAAACCGGTTAAGGCGCAAATGGGTCTATTACCCAAGGAGAGGTTCTCTACATTTCAAAAACCCTTCACATCCGTTGGCATGGACTATTTCGGCCCGTTCTATACGAAAGATGGACGGGGCTCCAGCAGCAGGTACACTAAATGCCTGCGAAAGCGATATGGCGTTCTCTTTACATGCTTAACATCTAGAGCAATACATGTAGAAATCGCACACTCTCTTACTACAGACTCGTGCATTTTGGCAATCCGTCGAATGATGGCAAGGCGAGGCGAAATCAAAACACAATGGTCCGATAATGGTACTAATCTTAGAGGCGCCTCAAGAGAACTAACAGAAGCTTTAGAGGAAATAGATATGCAAGCAGCGAGCGGAGAACTAACACAAAAAGGAATCGAATGGAAATTTATACCAGCGAACTCACCAAATTTTGGAGGCTGCTGGGAAATGGAAAGCTAATAAGCTAGAGGCCGTACTATCCGTCGAAAGTAATCCCACTGACGAACTCTTTTTTGTGAAGCGGAACATTCGGTAAATAGTCGACCGTATATTCTCGAATCGGATGATCCAGATGACGGCTTAGGATTATGCCCAAAGTGGATCAATTCAAGCACCATGCAAAATTAACGGATCCAGTGAGAAGAAAACATGGAAGATAATGCAAATGTTAGTGGAAGCCTTTTGGAGACGATTCATTAAGGAATATATCCCAAGTTTAGTTAACAGATCGAAATGGGAAAAGAATTGCGACAACCTGAAAGAGGGTGAACTCGTCGTAGTAAAATGCATGACACCAAGAGGAGAAGATGGAATAGTGAGAGTAGCAGACATAAAAACAACAAAAAACACTTATCGTCGGCCAGTAAGAAACCTAAAGGATCGTGCTGAAGACTTGGTTCAACACTAGGGGGCGGAATTATGTCGCAGAAAATATCATATTATTTGTATTTAAGCTAGTTACCGAAAAATACCATTTCTGTTCTTGAATCTAGTATATAAGTCAATTTATCTTTTTGTTCTAATGAAGAGATGGTCACACTCTGAATAAAAACTATGGCGAAGAAAAACGTGCCTAAAATATAAAGCTCTATAAAAACAAAAAATAAATAATAAAACCACGGCCAATTCCACAACACCAATTTTTATCAACTTGGCTGCGGGTTCAGAGTGCCAAACCACTTAGGGAAACGTTTTCAATGGGTCTGGAGTATATGTCTTCTATGGTATAACTGAATGCCTTAAACACGCCCCAAAATCATAGCCCATTCACCTACCCACGCCCTAAGCCACATTTATACATACATAAATAGCAGAAGGCAAAATATGCAAATCAGCATAGAAAGAATCAAACAGAGGGAGCAACAAAAACCTTTGCTGTTCACACAATAAATCAGGCAGAAACAGCAAAAAAAAATAACGAAATTGTAATTACAACAACAATAGACCAGTTGGCCAAGAAAAACTAAGCCAAAATCAAATGGTTGACCATTTTTTTTTTTTTTTTGACTTTAACGTAGTCAAAGCGTGCGGAAACATGTTCCATACCCTTTACTAACTTTGACAAAGGGTATATTTGGTGTCTTCAAGCTCTTAATCAGCATCTATCAAAGTCACACGAAGACTCATGCCAGTTCATTGAGTAAATATTAGAAACTACTTTAGAGAGTATTTTCTAGTCGTACCTAATATTAGATCATGGCAAATTTGCTTGGGTTGTCTTTCATTGGACTTTTGGCCATTCGTTTTATCACCCCAAAAACAAAAACGAAACAAAAACCAAATATGCGGAAAATTACAATGTATATAGAAATTTGTTTGTATTTGTGTTTTTGGGAGAAACAGTTATCAAATCCGTAATTTATGTATATAGTAGTAGACATATTTCTCTTTTTTATATTTAACCGATTGCATAAAAGTTGGCAAATTTTTATTCGTGTTGATTTATGTAAGACTATGTAAATGATTGCGAAATATATTAAGAAAATAATGAAATGCTTCTTTTTCTTTTATTGTGCAAGTTTTTAGTGCTGATATCCATTTCATTCAGATCGAATTAACATACTATTTATATAGAGGATATATGGATGTAAAGTCACAACAACTTGTACTTTCTGAAATTCCGAGTAACATTAAATTTGTTTGCAGTTTTCAAAAAATCTTTGCTTTATTCTTTTCCCTTTTTAATCTAATTTGAAAAATATTTTCTTTTTCCTAAGAAATAGTTTTATTACAACTATGGATTGGAATGTTATCAACCTTTTGGTTTTAACGGTCCTACAGTCAAAACTGTAACTGTACTGTAATGGCCTTTTAAGACATATTATTCAAAAACCATTGTTTCTATTGCCTTAATATACTAAAGTTTTAATTAATTTTCTTATAATATTAATCAAAAAAGCCATAGTTAAAGCCTGTGACTTCCTGCTATATAATATAGACGTCGAATTCAAACTGCAGAGTTAACTAAGAGGATTACGTTTGGCATACATTTGTAGTTTGTCGCCACTCAATTAACTAGGAGAAAGGCTTTAAGAGAAATTGGTATTACTGGTTACTCCTATGCAAACACTCAATGGCCTTTGTTGCCTTTCCGGTATGTTGTACAATGTTTCCCATCTATATTTCCAACCCACAATGTGGGTTAATGGTAAGCTTAACTCGATTGCCTAACCAGAAATTTGTAATTTAACAGCAGCCGCAAAAATATATAAAGAAAGGGGCAATTGACAATTGCCAATAGCAATATCAACAACCTAAAAAAAAAAAAAACCTAAAACCCCACGCAAATTTACCTTGAAATATAAATACTTAAGAGTAAGAGTTTCAGTTTTTGAAATGAAAAATTCAATCTTAACAAAAAAACGGGGCGTCACATTGCAAATTGTAATTTTCGGCTGAACCAAACAACAACAACAAAAATAAAACAACTTTAAGGACACGAAATTGAGTGGAAGGCAAAAAAAAAGCGAACTTAAATTTTTGTTTTATGCCTAGCTATTTGCACTTTGCAACAAAACGGAAATGCCAACAACTATAGTAAGAGAGAAGGACAGACAGTTTCAGTCAATTGGGTCAAGGATTCTCAAGACTTTTTTTCGCCACACTCGATTGACTTCGACCCGAGTTAGGGTAGGGCCCCACATAGCTTACATATAGTAAAGTTCAGTTGAGTCGAATTTTCCTTTGTCTCTTCAAAATATTTGTGCTTGTTATGTCACTGACCTACCAATAGGCTCTCGGGCCGGCAAAAAAACAACCAATGCTTGTTGCAACTCAGCGGGTTGTCTCCCCATTTATTGGACATCTTTTTTTTTTTGTGGTCCAATTATGAGTCACGATGATGGACTACAAACACGGCATCCAAATCCATGAATCATATGGATTTTATGCGGGTTCTAAGTTACTATTTAGGTATCCCCCAATTGCTTTAGTAGGGTATTCATTTTTGTGGGAATTTCTTTTTCGTTCTAAGAAACAGCAAACTTTCCACTCATCGATGATAATTTATATAAAAGTCAATGAAATGCTGACTAATTAAGAACTAAGCTAAGTAGTAAGCTAAATCGAGCTAAACCTCAATATTTCGAATTATCAAGACTCGATTGTATATAAAAACCCTAATTCAATTCGATCTAAAGGCAAATATTAAAAACCATATGTATTGTTTGTGTGTCTGTACATATACATAAGTATATGTGAATCAAAGCGCAATTTTTATATAGAAAACTTGTGTAAAATAAAAAGCTATACACATATTGTAGGCATCTAAAGTTAACAGAACTCGACTACATAAAGCAAAATTATGTTGGCCAGTCTAATATATGATAAGTATCATGTTGTCTTGTTGAACCACATAACTTTTAAGTACGATTTTCCCTCAACCATATTGTTGGTTAACATACTTTTGCCCATAATTACTCAATTTCATAATTTTGCAGTACTTTCGGCCCTTTGGCTAAATGGCACCTGGTGGTCGCTTGGGCCCTGGCCATAACTACTGACGATTTGGTGTCTCCAAGCAGTTCCGTTTTCTACAGTCAACATTTTCTTTTTGCCAAAATTTACATATATTTTTTGTCTTCGGCACTGCTCTACTGCTGATTTTGTTTATGATTTATAACCGCTGCCAAATTGTCAAAAGAAATCAACTCTTCCAACACCCAAGTTCTGCATGAGAGGCGATGACTCCGCCACCGCCAACGCCACCGCCACCGCCACCGCCACCGCCACCGCCACCGCCACCGCCACCGCCACCGCCACCGCCACCGCCACCGCCGACGCAGCTAATGACTGACTGGTGGTCAGCAAGTTGGAAGCCATAAAACACAACTGGACGGAATGGCACAATTGCAATTAGTTGGCCAGGCGAAAGTAAAACGAATGCGAAAGAGCTATCAGGAAAATCAAAAGATAAACAAGAAAATGAAAAAATAAAAAACGGTGTGAGGAAAAACGGAGAGAAAACCCAAGAAAAAAGGAAACTTAATGCGTTCAATGCACTGCAATGGTGTAGACAAATTGGGGCGTGGCAGTACAGCACAGTGACCAGTCAACAATTGTACTTTTTTCTGTTGTTTAACCTTTTTTTGTCTGTGCCTTTGTCATTTGTAAGCGGAAGTTGTAGGCGAAGCTAATTAAACAACAAACACATACAACAAAACAAGAAGCGACAGACAATTCAAAGAAACATTGTAATGTGACTTTTAGGCAAAACATTTAACATATTTTTCATTGCCCACCCACCCGTCAGATACAATCTGGAAATTTAAGACACCAAAAGAATGCACATTGACTGGCAATTACCATATAAAACTCACCCCGAAACAGAAAAGTGCACAAAACAAAGCAAATCAAGTATATATAGGAAAATAACGTAATAATTGGATTTGTCCACAGCTGAAAATATTTCAAAAAGTCAAACAAAAATGTCAACAACTTTGCCAAAGACAACAGAGAATGAAGGAGATCAAAATAGGTATACATATATATAATATACATACATATATACCTATATATTTCTGAGGAGTGCTGATTTGTGGAGGCTTAAATTTAAATTTGGCAATTACAATACAAATTGGCATTTCAGAATTTATTATTACTATTTATCAAATTAGGAAATATTTTTATTTTGCTGAGACAATGCAGTTGCAATGGTATTATAAAGAAATTGAACTATATATTAACTACTGATTAATTTATACTTAACTAAAGTATTAAAGTCTTGCGATCGAGATGAAAATTTTTCTATAGCCATTGCTAGTAGATAAGTGTTTAAAAACAAAGTGTCTTTAAATTATATAAGAATGTAAATTGCAGTACAGAATGTTTCAAAGTTTCAGCCACTTTTTTGACAAATACATAAAAAGAAAAATAATAATAAAAAATGAAACTAAATATTTTGATTTTTCTTTCAAAAGATAATCAATAAAATACTTAAAAAACTAATACCAATTGTCAACATGAATAATGTAAAAACTTTCAAATTCATTCAAGAAATTTGAGTTTTCAGATACAATAACTTAGGTTTCTTAATTCAATCAACTTACAAATACGATGAAACAGATCGTAAACGATGTGTGTGTATATCCCATCAGTGCGGTCGCGTTCTGTAGTCGCTCCGTCAAACGAACCTGAATTAGCCCCCCCCCCACCAGCCACCAGAAACATTGCATACTTTCGGGAGCAGCATTCGGCTGCCAAAATTTAAATTGGAAATCGCCGACTGAACTACCAATCTTCTTCTCTTCTCTTATTTTCTTTTTCCCTTCGGGAAGCCCCTAAATCCGCATAGCGTCTGTCCTCATATTGAGCGGCTTGTGGTCTGCGTCTGCGTCGCATCGGCCGGCAGCCTATTAACGAATTTTCGTACCTGGCAGTAGGTATAAAATGCATCTTAGTTAATAAAAAAATATGGCTGGAAAAAACGAAAATACTCCAGGTGGCAGCCACAAAAGAGGAAATCCACCCGCGAACCAAACCGCGGCCGGGGCACGGATTCTGGAGGCCCCTACATCCATAAATACCATCAGGAAAACTACTGCATCGGTGGCACACTTGGCCGATGCAGCGGACAATGCAACAAGCAGTAAAGGCTGTAAAATGCCAGCGGGAGCAACTGCCTTTTCGCGAAGTAGCTTAATGCCCAGAACGCCGCCAACAGCTATGCATTCGGCTCCGACGGCCATAAACTTGAAGTCTCTGCCAGCTTTCACACCAGCAGCAGTTGCTACAGTCGAGGATACACCGAAAAGAGGCCGTGAATTGAGTCCACCTGCCGACGAATCAGAAGCGGCACCAAAAAGGCCAAGAAGCGTCCAGACAGGTCTAAAAGAACAGATCTCTGAACTCGGAGCACTTGTCGACCAAATAGCTGCAATGGTCGCTATTTCTGCACCAAGCCAGCATCCATTCGTAAATTGTGGCATAAAGGATGAATTGGCAAGAATGAAGACGGTTTTGGATGGTGTAAAAACCCAACTGCAACGTAGACCTCGGGCCAATCATCCAAAACAGGAGACGCGGCCACTGACGCTTGCGGCTATCATGGCCAAAAGTGCAGCACCAAATGTAGCAGGTACAAGGCAGAGGGCAAAGGAACGGAAAGCCGTCACACGGCCCAGCGCGGCGTTAAGACAGCCAACTACCCAAAATACGACTGCTGCTGAATCGGCCGAGCGTACCATACTGGATGCTGTCCAGACTGACCCTGCCATGCTCTCACATAAGGAAGGAGTTTGCGGAGTGCATCGAACAGGCGGTACGCTAGTACAACATAAGGCGTTGCAGCAAGCGCTTGGCGACGAAGGTCGGGTCAAACTTATCACTGAAAGAGTCACAATCGAAATCAGGGATATACCGTTCTATTCCAAACTCGAGGATGTTCTTGATGCAGCCGCCAAATTAACGGAGGAAACTCTGCCAGAGGAATCGTTTCCCAAGATGCGGAAGGCATATAGGGGTACGCAAACTACAACAATGCTGCTGAATGCCAATCAGGCATCGAAAATGATTGCTGCCAGAACGGTTCGCATTGGTCTTGCAGAATGTAGAATAAGAGCCAAGATAGAGCCAAGGAGGTGCTACAAATGTCTCGACTTTGGGCATACATCAGCTAGGTGCAGGTGTAAGAAGGAGCACGAGGCCGGCAGCCTATGTTTCAACTGCGGAGAGAGCGGTCACGCATCTACAGACTGCAACAACGACGCAAAGTGCATCTTATGTACTAGGCACGGCGAAAAAAACGCGGCACATAACACTCTGAGCAGAGGATGCCCGTTGTATGTCAAGGCAACAAACAAGTGCAAAAATTAAGTGTCTACAACTTAACAGTCTGGCGCAGACTGTTATTGATCTTGGCATCGACATAGCGCTTTTGTCGGAGCCATATGGGGTAAAACAGGACGCGGCCTGGGTGCAAAACAACACCACGGGCGCAGCAATATGGAGTTGCAGACATCCTCCGTTACAACTAGAGTGCATTGGCAGACACAGACGCTACACCATGGCGAAATGCAACGGCATATCCATTTTTAGCTGCTACATAGCCCCAAGCGTGGATATAGACGACTTTGCAGCTATTATTGACTGTATAGCCGCAGACGCCAGAAGATCACCGCCAGTGATCATTGCCGGCGACTTTAACGCATGGGCGATGGAGTGGGGAAGCGTCAGAGCCACGGCAAGAGGAAGAATTCTGCTGGACTCCTTCGCCTCGCTGAACATGAGTTTACTGAACATCGGCAACACACAAACATTCAGCAGAGCAGGACGTAACTCTATAATCGACGTTACTTTTGCAAGCATGAGCCTGGCCCGGAATACTACATGGATAGTCTCCGACGTATATACGCACAGTGACCACAGTGCAATAATATTTGCTTTGGTGGAGCCATGAAGAAGCAGAAGCATTGCAGAAGCGCGAAAAGAATGCCTTAAAGCTAGACGCAAACAGCAGCGGGCCAGAGGGAGTCCCTCGTTCCAAAGGCTACTGGACGCTTATAAGACGCGGCGCGCACTGCTAAATAGAGCCATAAAGCAGAGCAAGGCTGACTGTTGGAAGAAGCTCTGCGCGGATGCCGATGATCAACCCTTCGGAGCGGCGTACAACTTGGTAATGGGCAAACTTGCCAAACGCCCATCCCCCACAGAAGGAGTGCTACTCGCAAACATCGTAAAAACGCTATTCTCAGAGCGGCCAATATTGCAGCCTCCAGTTGCAGGAGCCCAACAAGAGACTAATCCCGGCTTATTAGTAATGAAGAAATTGTGCTGGCTGCCAAGCGGATCAAAAGCAACAAATCGCCTGGCCCTGATGGATTTCCTGCTGGGATCATCAAGCTCATCGCAATGAATCAGCCCTCGAAACTGGCCGATGTATTCAACTCCTGTCTGTGCCAAGGAGTCTTTCCAGCAAGATGGAAAAGGCAGATACTACTCCCAAAAGGAGGTAAATCGGACGACCCTTCAGCGTACAGGCCGCTCTGCATGATAGATGTGCTGGGAAAGGTATTCGAATCGATCATTCGCAACAGATTAGAAGCCCACATCGACGATCGGAATGCACTTTCGGAGCTCCAGTTTGGCTTCCGGAAGAAGCGTAGTACGGTCGACGCAATACATACCGCCACCGAAATAGCCAAAAAAGCCATAGAGGGCCAGCGATGGAAAGGAGGAGGCAAAGAGTATTGCCTTATCGCCACTCTGGATGTACGAAACGCATTCAACTCAGCGAGCTGGAAGTGCATAATTGAGTCACTGCAGCGCTTAGCTGCACCAGAGTACCTGGTTGCAATGATTCGCAGTTATTTCGAAGACCGGATCCTGATGTACGAAACGGACAGAGGGCAACAGGAATACAAAATAACAGGCGGAGTCCCACAAGGCTCGGTGCTTGGTCCAACCCTATGGAACGTCATGTATGACGCAGTGCTTCGTCTGGACATGCCACAAAGGACGAAGATCATTGGATTCGCAGACGACATAGCAGTGGTCACAGTGGCAAAGGAGCTGGGAGAAACAGAGGCCAGGACCAACGACGCCGTGCAATCAATTGTATCCTGGATGCAAAGGAACTCTCTGTCTCTGGCTGCACACAAGACAGAGGCCGTATTAATCAGCAGCAGGAAACGTGTGGAGACTGCAATCATTCATGTTGCAGGATGCGTCATCCGCTCCAAGCCGGCAATAAGATATCTCGGGGTGATGGTCGACCATAGGCTAACATATAAGCACCACCTGTAACATGTAGCCGACAAAGCAGCAAGGGCAACATCAGCCTTAGCAAGGATAATGTCCAATCACGGTGGCCCTCGACAGAAAAGCAGATGGCTCATCACCACGGTGGTACGATCCGTAATTCTATATGCAGCAAAGATATGGGCTCCAGCGATGGCGATGCAGTCATACAGCCGCGCCTGCAGATCGCAATACAGAGCTTGTGCGTTACGAGTCATATGTGCGTTCCGAACTGTATCCGAAGATGCTGCCTTAGTTATATCAGGTATGTTGCCACTTGATATTGTTGCAGTAGAGGCCAGAAGCAACAGTACAGCAGCTCAAAAAAGAGAGGTGTCCATTCGCACATGGCAGGACCGCTGGCGCCATTCCTCCCACGGACGCTGGACAAAACGCCTTATACCTAATGTGCGGGAATGGGTGAGTTGGCCACACGGCCAAACAGATTTTTATTTGACGCAACTCCTAACGGAAAACGGGTGTTTTAAATCATATTTGCATAGATTTAAACACGAATCTGACCCCTACGGCACATATTGTACGGGGCCGATTGAGGACGCAGAGCATGTCTTTTTTGTCTGTCCGCGTTTCACTGCTGAACGGGAAGAGCTAAGCCAAGGCATTGGGAGGCCATTCGTATCCCATGACTTGATGGATATCTTACTTAGCTCGCAAAACAATTGGCTCGCAGTTAGCCACCTAGCTGCGGTGATCATACAGTCCCTGCGTCGCGCTGAACGTCAGCGCAACCAGAATTCAAACTCTAGATGAGACTTTCATGCCATCTCCCCCTCGTGAAGTAATAACTTCAGCGTTGGTTCCGCGAGAGGGATACGGAAGTAGGGTAGGTTTTAGTGCGTTGAGGTGACCCCTAACCAAGGTCGATACCAAGTCCCACACTTTTCGGCTTTCAATGCTTTCCCCCCTGTACAAAAAAAAAAAAAAAGATCGTAAACGATATAATGGAAGTTAATATTTAAAGAAAACTTGAAAATTGCAATTAGAACAAATTTTAAAGTCTTTTCAACCTAAACCAAAATATTATAATTGTTATATTGTTATATGCATTATCTTATGTATGTTACATTAAGAAATGTCGTTACAAAAAACTAATTTTAAAAATATATTATGATTTATTCATTCACAAAGAGTTCACTTTGCGTTTTTGACCCTGAACTTCAGCAGATTGCTTTTGTTTTGTGTACGATGAGAATTTTCATACCTGAACCGAAAGAGACGAAAATGAATAAAAACAGTTTTAATGTTTGCTCGTATAAAATAATTAAAAAAGTAAAACTCGAAACAACACAAAATTAGTTAGTTGAAAATTATCAGAGTTTTGTTTAATGGTGTGAATACATAAAATAAAGTAATACAATCATAACTACATATATCAGGTTCTGGGCTAAAACAAAACAAAACAAAGCAAGTTCAAAAAACCGAAATTGATATTACGGTTTATGTGAATTTGTGCGTGGAAGTGACTTTTAAATAAATGTGGGAATAACCAGAAGAGAAATCACTATCAATAGATCAAGGTTAAACTTGGATTCCGGTTGATTAATGACTAGCTAAAATAACTAGCATAAGTTTTTGCATTAAACATGTACTTAACTATTTAGTATTAGCTATTGATAATTGGATATGGTTATTACTCTAACACTTGAAGATTCAATTAGAAAGATATGTGATACACTTTGTATATGGATATGGCCTCATAAACTAAATCATGGTGAATTAGTTGCATCAGCAGCTACAACAACTACAACTGCAGAGCCAGCAGCACCATTAACAACATATAATTGCTGTTCCAATAACCTCTAACCCGCAGGCACCCAACAACAAACAACAACTGAGATAACAAATAAGTAACAATATATTGTGTATATATAACATTGGTGGACTCGTGCCGACCAAACAAACAACTATAGGTAAATATATTAAACTGTCAAGCAATCATAATAAATAAAGCCAACAAAAGCAAAGTGGGAAAACGCCCCCACTGAAACCGACCAAATATAAAAAAAAAAACGAGGAAAACAAAATATAATAAAAAAGTTCATCATGATGCAGTGGAAATTGTATATCATATGATGGTCCAGCATTCGCCAAAGGAGATTCAAATAAACAGAGAGAGAGAGATTGAGAGATCTACAGGAGGTCGACAATCATTTTGGGTTTTACCTGGCCTCAGATCTGCATATACTTACATATGACTTGATGTTTTCTTGTCTGGCCCACACGACAAGGTACAAACCACAAAAAAAAAAAAAAAATACAAACACAAATGCAAAACAACTAACTACAAATACTGTTTTTGGTAATAAGCGAAGCGTTAAACAAAATGCATTACAACAACACCAACAACAACTTACATACATACACGAAAAATGTTTGATTTCTTGTCTAGCATATGCAAAGCGTCATAAATGAGGTTGCCTTTTGCCTTGCATTGCCTTGGGCGTAATTACATCAACTACCAAAAATGGTCAAAAGAGCGAGAAAATTATCGCATATATGTATGTATATGATGTAGTTGTTGTTGTAATAACCAGCCATCCAACTAACCGAACTCAAGACGGATACCAAATAATTAAATGCAAATTTATTTTCAAGCCAAATTATTTTGTCTTCTTTCAATACGTCGAAACATTTTCATAGCAAATAATGGACGTCTGTCTCGTCGATAATAAATGTTGCGTAAACAATTTATATATATTTTTATTGAATACCACACTTGCAAGACTTGTTGTTTGAGGAAATTACAGCAACCAGATCAATATACACATAAGTAAATCAACGCCCCATTAAATGGGCTTATACTAAAGTTAACTAAAAGAATATGAAACCATCTTAATTTCCATTTAGCGCATGATTTTTAACAATTGTTATTTCAAATGATTGTAAAATGTTTCTAGCTAAATTTGATATAATTTGAAACTCATTTTACATTGAGTTAAGTAAAAGTAAATCACAATCACTAGAAGCATTGATTCTTAACTAAACCATGAGAACCAAGAAATTACAATTTATTGGCCTTAAAGTTTCATGTGCATAATAAGAGCACAAATACTCTTAACGAATGGATTGACTATTGTAGTCAAACATAAGTACAACATCGTTCTCAATTTGTAAACAAAATATTGAAAAAATGGTTTACAACATTTCAAAGTCCTTTTAACTGAAACAAAACAGAACTGAGAGACTTTTTATAGTATAAAGATCATTAAAGAGACTTTCCTCAATAGGATTTCAGGAAAATGGAACAAAAGTTGTACCCCTAAAAATAACTTTAATCGTTTAACTGTAAATTTGCTGCACTTTTGTTCAAACTCTTAACAAAATACCTATACCTTCATCTAAGAAACAGAGTAAGTATAAGAAAACCAAATTGGCAAGCAATAATCGGTCATAATCACACAAAGAACCTGAGTTCTTATACTCAAATTGATTAAATTATGGAGCAGAGAATTAAAAGTCAACACAAGATGAAAATTGCTTTCCTTCCATCTGGTTTAATAGATAATAACTCAACTCCAAATGTTTGCCGAAAATAGAAACCAGCTAAAAAAAAAAGGTAATTGTTAAATTGATTTCAGAATGAGATATAACCAGAGCAATGAACCGAGTACAAAGCTAAATAAACTATGGAAAACTAAACTTTGTTCAGATTAAAAATTTAAAGTTATTGAACTTTCTGCCGTATTTTTTCCTTGTACAATTTGAATTTTGACCTTCAGTTAAGCAATAATGACAACTTTAGTCAAATTTTTCGGTTAGTTACAAATCGAATTACAAATCGTAAAAAATTGCTTTATGATTTGTTGGCAAATTGTTACAAAAATACAAAATACAAAAAACCAAATGCAATCAGTGAAAAAAAGCAAGAAAAATATGTACAAATGACATTGAAAATTGCGCAAAATATGTACACATTAGCCACTCGATCAAGCCAGTCCAGCCAAGCTAGCAACAAGGCGTGCCTGTCTAGCTGGCCATTGGTGCCAAGCATACTCTTTGGGTTGGGTTTCTCGTCGTCGTTTGATTGAAGGTTGTATATGGAAGCAAGATATGCATAGATCACACATATCCAAATATATCGCAATGGTTAGTCAGAGAGTTATGTTTTTATTTGCTTAATTCGCGAAAGAGACAAACACATTTTGAAGTCTTCGCATGCAAAAAATTTTGGTTAGTTCAATGAACTGAAGCCGCCCACGAAATAAGCTTGTCATGGATAGAAAGATGGAGACACATTTGAAGCCGCATGGTTCAAAGCGAAGGCGTCTGTACTGCTGGAAAGCTGCCATCAGATGCCACTAGATAAGACCCTACCAGCCTCCAACTTTAAATTCGACAACACGTGTACTTGGAGTCTCATAATTTTCGACTTGATCTTGAGCATGAAATCTACAAAACAAAAACAGAGAGAATAGAAGAGTGTTCTCTACATAAATCTTTTGGTATACGAACATAAATTTCCGTCTCTAAGTAACCAAAGAGGCAAAAACAAAAATAACAATTTGTCATATGGCTAACTTTTGCATTATCAATGTGATTAATGTGGCAAAGAAGAGTGGTAAATGCAGGTGCAATAGTACCGGATGAAATCGGATTGCTATTTCCCTGAAGGCAAAAGTTTTCATGGCTCATGGCCCATATCAACATCATCATCACCACTACCACCAAAAATATCGCGAGCGTCGAACTGTAAAATTATGATGCAGCCATTCTTTGAACGGAAGTCGGCGTTCAAGGTTATGGGTACGGGGTCGTGGCAGAAAGACTCACCATCAACACATGACAATTTTAATTGTCTCCATGTATTCTATAATCTGCTGTGGATAAACGTCAATAAGGTTGTCGAGGAGAATAGCATCCGTAACACTCATTCCTTGCCAATTGACAAAAAGAAAGACCATCTCGCCCATTTTAAAATGGTGTATCACCTTGTCCAAGGGACGGCCACGAGCGAGGCCCTATGGAGATCTTCTCGTTCGCGGTGAAACTCTCCATGGTTCTCTTTTGTTGCCGCTCCGAGTTATGTAATAGTTGTCGTCTAAATTTGGCTCACGTTTCGGTGTGGTGGGAGTGCTAGGCAGATTCTCCTGCCTATTATCGGTGTCACAGTGCAACTGATTTATTAAATACATTAATTAATGCGCAAATATAGTGGACAGATAAGGATGCTTACACGCTTCATTACAATTGCAATGGAATTATCCAGATTTCTTGGCTTCATAGGTTTATTCGGCCGCGATATAGGCGTATCGCGTAGCTTTTGATGTTGTTTACCCTTCTTGCTCCTCCATTTACGAGCCTGCTCTTTAATGAACTCCAGACTATTATATTTTGAAACAGCATTCAAAGAAGGGCTGGAAGCTCCATATGCTGGGGATTGCTTAACAGGGGATTGCTTTAAAGGGGATTGCTTTAAAGGGAATTGCTTTAAACGGGATTGCTTCTCTATAACTTGCTTCAGGGGGGATCGTGTCATCACTATCACTTGAGTCACTGCTCAGGTCTAAAAATGATTCATGCTCATAGGAAGATAGTTTTTGTTTTGGTTTTGATGGTGATAAGATTTTACAACTTTTATTGACCATATCTGGCGACAGTTCAATTTCTTGTTTTCCTTTAGATTTTAATGGTGTTGAGATATTTGAAGCTTTACTGGTCACTTCGGGGGATACTTTTACTTCTTGTTTTGGTTTACGCTGCAATGGCGATAACGATTCGAAGGATTTTCTCTTCATTTCTGGGGGTATTTGAACTTCTTGTTTTGCTGTAGGTTTTACTGGTGTTAAGACATTTGAAGTTCTATTGGTCATTTCTGGAGATGGTTTAACTTCTTGTTTTGGTTTATGCTTTAATGGCGCAGAACTAGGTTTTATTTGGAGTTTGTCTATTTCCATGAGCAGATTAGTGTACAGTTTGGAAGATGACTTCTTTTTAATTTGTTTGTTTGTCGATGCAGGTGAAGCTTCAAGGTGCTCGGTTTTGATTATTGTCTCCTGCTTCATTTGTTTTTTGTGCAATTCCGCCTCAAAATCCGTGAGAAGTTCAATGCAATTGCCCATATTCTCTTGGGGCTCCCAAGTGCTCTCCTCCTCGGGATAACCAACCCACTTGATCAGTAGTTGTGGGCGCCCATTCCAAAAGCGTTTTCCAATGATCTTTTCTACGGTGTATTCCATCTGTGAAATTGTTGGCGCGTTGCTCTTGGGCGACGATTTGTTCGCCGGATCTTTTTTAATGGACTTCACTTTGGCGTAGCCCATTAAACTCACGGATCCAGAGGCATCTTTTTTAAAGACATTTTTATCAATTTTACGCATACCAAACCTCTACGTTCACAAGTGAAAGGGTTGCCAGATGTCTACCTTGCCCCGGCTCAACGGCAGCGCTCACGAAATCTGGCAGCACCGCCACAGCCCATAGAAACTTTTCTAGTGTTGAACACCACGGCAGTTTTTCAAAGTTTTTCTGTTATTTTTCGTTACTGATTATAGTCAAAAATTAAGAGTATAGGGTATTGTTAGTTCAACCCAATTCTCTTCAAAGTTATTTTTTTTTTGCTTTTGGAGCAACAAACTGCAGTTAAGTTAAGCGGAAATAATGCGGCTGTTGTTGCACCATGAAAATGTACATACATACCGACAACCATTTTAATTAGCCATTGGCAAAAATACCAGAGCAATATTTAGCTTTTGTTTTAGTGCGTACTTATAGATACATGCATATGTAAATTACAATTATAATTTTTTACATTTCTTTTCACTGAAATAATGTGCAAATCGAGTTTTGGACAACATGTCATTGGGCATTTTTCTCATCACTGTGCACAATTTACATGAAAACAAAATGAATGAAATGAAATACCGAAGCCATCCAAATGTGTTAGCTGGAACTTAAATAGATGTACACTTCAAGTTTATCATAAGAGTTCGAATTCAAAAAAAGGGTTGTACCTTTCAAAATGTATATCAACAGGCTTTGTAACTTTATTTGACTCAAATACTTCTAAAAGACCAAACAAGAATTTGATCCAAGTTATACGAATACGAATACGATATTTAAAGAAATCTGGATATACCATGTGTTTTTTATTTACTTAATTTTTAGGCTAAGTTTGACCCAAGTTTTCATAACACTAGGCTGTTTTAGACATTTCGAAATGAATATTATTTCATAAATAACATGTTATGCTTCTAATGGCATATTTATAGTGAATATCGTGCAAAAAATTCGAAATTTTATTAAATTATTTTCTAGATTTTTTATATGTAACCTGCTTCTGACAAATTCCTAAGACAGGCCTCTTTAACGGACTGTTTAATTTCAAATGAGTGATTGTAGCGTTTCTATAGAGTATTAAACATTTGCGTATATTGTAAATACGTGTAATTAAAGTATGTTTATATGCTGTGACAATTTGAAAATTCTATATAGAAAAGTCAGCAGTTGACAGTTGGCAGCCATCGGGGCAGACAGTCAGTCAACCTGTTAAAAATTTTCTGAGCTCAAACTCAAAGTTGTCGCACAACTTTACGACGTTTCTTTCACTTTCTTTTTATCATGCATTTGCCATGTGTATGCTGTTATATTTGTTGTTGCCTCTAAAGCACATATGTACATACATTCATACGTCTTCTTAATCTTCTTATCTTAATATATATGTTTGTCCTCAATGGACTCCTAAACCACTTAACCAATTGTAATAAAATTCGCCCACCATGTGCATTTCGATCTAACTTGAGAGATACGATATTTTAAATCTCAAATTATAGTCGCAATTTTAATTTGTTGCTAATTATTTGTTTGCAATGCAAAACAAACCGATCACCTGTGTGGCGTTGCCACTTAGTTCATTCTTTTTTCATCTGGTTACCTAAATTTCGATTCTCACCACTTTAGCAGATATCGATAACAACAACAAAAATACTAAATAGTCGAAATCAGTTGAATTTTAAAATAACTGAAATTCCTGTACATTACACCACAAACACACATATAAACCAATTGCTCTGGGTGTTTAGTATGTCTAAAAACTTTCAATAGACAAATAGACAAACTCTTAAGCCACAAGGTCAACCAAAATAACCAAAAAAGACAATCTGACAATGTCATAAGTCAAGTTGGCGACCCTTCGACCAGTTGTTTGCAATTATTTTGACGACATGTTATCCCTCGCAAGCACAAACTTTGTGGGGAAAATATAATAGTAATCAATAGATAGCGCTGCTATGGTAAATCTACGAACGTGTTAATAAGCTACACCACATAATCTTCGATTAAAGATTGGTTCCCCTATTATTCTCCTCCGTAATTTGAATCCACCTCAATTATGTAACGGTACGCGTTTGGTCATCAAAAAGATCACCGGAAACATTCCTGAAGCAACCATTTTGCCTGGAAAGTTTAAAGGAAAAGTGGTCCTGCTGCCACGTATTCCGATGATACCATCAGATTCTACCATACCCTTCAAAAGGCTACAGTTTCTAATTCGTTTAGCTTTCGCCATGTCTATAAATAGATCTCAAGGTCAAACAATGTCCATTTGTAGTTTACATTTGGAAAATCCATGTTTTTCTCATGGGCAACTATATGTTGCGTGTTCACGTGTTGGGAAACCGTCGAATCTATTTGTGTTAGCTAAAGACAGGTTAACCAAAAACATGTGCACCGATTAAATTAAATTGAAATTGAAATATACATATGTATATACCAACATCAACATTTTCGTCTTTGTTCGTAAATAATTTCATTGTACTGAAGGGTTATAGTAGAAAGTCAAATAAGGAGATCACCATATTTATACCCTTGCAGATGGTATTATAAAATTGGTCAGATGTTTGTAACGCACAGAAGGAGACGTTTCCGACCCCATAAAGTATATATATTCTTGATCAGCATGAGAAGCTGAGTCGATATAGCCATGTCCGTCTGTCCGTCTGACCGTATGTCCGTCCGTCTGTGCGTACGCGTTTTACACAGCCATCTTAAGAGCTATCGGGTTGAAATTATTTTTGGCGGCTTTTTATTACAGTCAATACAAATCGGTTCAAGCGCTGCCGGCAGCGCTGCTTGCTGCCTACGTCATCATCAAATCAAACAGAGCACATGCATACACACACAAAGACGCAGCGCTGCACGAACTGTAAGTGTATGCGTGCCGTGCTTTGCTTAGGAAATTATGGAAGAAGAAAAAATTTTAGTAAAAGTAGTAATAATTTGAATGTTTTGTTTGTGTATTGATGAATTGAGTTGCAGGGAATAAAATTTCAAAATGTAAAAAAATTATTGCCAAGGACCGCAAGGGTATACATACATATAAACTTCGGCATTGCCGAAGTTAGCTTCTTTGATATTTTTTTTGCAAATACCATCTGTGTGAAAAAGCATAGTGGACTCCGTGACTGATGTTCTCTTATTGTTCCTCTTAGATTGTTTACTATAATGTAATATAACAAAAACTTTAGCCACAGCAACGCATGGCCGGGTCAACTAGTTTATTATAAATTTCTTAAAACACTTATACAAGGTTCTTTTACATAGTTTCCTATGCAGTTAATGAGTCCAAACAGAAGTTGTTAATAAATTCTTATTTAAAATTATTTTCAATAGACCCCTGTCATCAAAATTTACATCACTTGACCCCTCTTCTGAGATACGCTTATGATTTTTAGCCCGTTAGTCTCGCTAGATAGGTTGGCATTTTGATGAGTTATGCAAGAGATTTGATTTTAATTTGAATTTTTGTTGATTTTTTGTTGATTTCTTTTTTTTTTTTGTTTGGTTAGTAATTAAATAAAATACATGGTATAAGCTTGGACAAAGACTTAATCGAAATGTGGTAATCCAGTTAAATATTTGGTCAAGTTTACAAGATACGCTCAAGACAAGGTCACAAAACTTATAAAAACTCAACATTGAAGTGTGCATTTTGTTGATTGTTGAATGAAAGATGTTGAATGAAAGGGAAACATCTTCAGTTGAATTTTAATTTATTTTTAAAGCATTTAATTTTATTTTATCCTAAAATTAGATTTGCAAAGTTAAACCGATGCTGAAATTTATATCATTTGCGTATGGTTTTAGGAAAGTCAGTTTACTGGACTAGTTTTATCAAATTGTGTTTGTAAAATAAGAAATTTGATCAACTTGAATTAATATAATGCTCTTTCCAGGATGGAGCCTGGCAGAGAGCTGCGGACTAAAATATATAAGCCTTAGCTGTCTTAGAGGTAAACATGAAAGGATAGATGTTTATTGAGCAGAAGAAGAAAAAGGATCTGAAGAGATTGGAAAGTTTAGAAGGTTGTAAAGTTTATGTTAGGTATGGTGAGTAGAAATCGACTTGGAGCTAAAGGGATGTCTTGATGGTCTACTTGGTAGCGTTACGTTAACCTGGGGCAATAACTCAAGCAAGTCTTTTTCGCTAATCAAAAGCCTTGGAATAAAATTAACACTAAGCCTAATTCTACGATTAATTCAAGAGGGAAGAGGAATCAAAGAAGTCTGTTAAAATATGAGGGAACATAGTCAATGCAATCCCAGAATAAGCCATGAAGAAACAATATCAAAAACAGTTATTGAACCGATTTAAGCCCAGTCTGTTGCGAGTTATATTGAGGTGACACAATAAAAATGAATCTGAAATGGCCTACAAAACAGTTTTCAATTGGAAGAACATTTTGGGTTTTCTTTTGTCGCTAAACTTGTTTAATTTTAAAGTCGTAAAATTCCAAATATGTGGATCCGCATTGTAGCAATAGGTTTCAGCATAAATAATTAAATGGATTTAACAAAAACTTTGTTTCGAAATGGTAAACAAATTGTTGCTCTGTACAAATTCTTTCAAATTTATATATATTTTATATAAAAGCTAGAGCAAATTATACTGATAACTAAGTGAACTGAATGACTGTTGGGTTAGGGCTCACATTGGCAAGGGCATTTTGCCTGCGCTAACCTGATTCTCTGGTTTCGTATAGAACCTTCTTTTGACCTGATTTGCTTTGGAATATGAACAACTTATCTGACATTCGATATTCATTTCTTCTGATGCCTTCTTCCTCTTACATTCTTTTTGATTTTACTGTTATGAAAACATTTACAAAGCGGCACTTTATTGACGAGCTTGTTGACTTGAAGTTGTAACTCTCTTGTAAGCCACTACAAAACCATAAAATTCAAAAGGAAAAAGCCAAGAAAAAACAAATTTAAAAGAGGTCACAGGAGTTGAATGTTTATTCAAAACGAAATCCGCAAATTTTTCGGCTCAGGAAGAGCTGCAGGTACCACGAAAAAAATTTGAATGTTTACTTTAAGTTGATTCAATACTGAAGTATATAAGTAGTACTGAAAAAAAAAACAGTCGTCGACTAACTTTTCCTTTCGAACTATCATTCTTTACACTTTACACTACACAAAAAAAAAAAAAAAGAAGCAATGTATAGCCATGCCCCCTGGGCATACCAATCAAGGGGCAAATCGCTTTGCCTTGCTTAGCGATAGCCCAAAAACCAAAAGGAAAAAACCATCTCCGCTTTTCGAAGTCTTCCCAGAGCTCCCAACTTTTAACTCGCCAAATCCCAAATACATTGTCATGTCAACTACGGATACTGAAAAACCACTCTCATCGTACTCATGTTTTGCAGTCGAGCGAACTATTAAAATCATCAGCAACAAAATATTAAAAATTAACCAAATGCGAGATGGAAACCTTCTGATCTTTGTCGAAAGCGTTGCAATTGCAGAAAAATTCTTGGCTGCCAGAGAGCTCCATGGTCTTTGTAAAATTCGCACTGAATATCACAAGAATCTCAATTTCTGCAAAGGCACAGTATACGCACCCTACCTCAACAACGTCACAAATGAAGAAATAGTACAGGAACTTAAGGCTTAAGGAGTTGTAGATGTATATAAATATTCTAAACAAATAGATGGCAAACTAACCCCAACAGGCGTTATTCAGCTGTCTTTCAATTTATACACCCTACCACAAAAAATACAAATATCATGGAACACTGCACGGGTAAAGAAATATATTCCAAGTCCCATGCGATGCAAAAAATGCCAAGTTATTGGACACACAGCCAAAAGGTGCAACGCAAAAACAATTTGCGATCCATGTGGTCTTCCTATACACCAACCCACAAACTGCAGTCGTACTTACGACTGCGACTGCCCAAAATATAAAGAAGCACAGGAAATAATAAAAATAAAAACAATTGATAGATGCACAATGTACGAAGCCAAAACTAAATTCTACAAACACCTCTCGCAAACACCAACCACTAACAAACAAACATATGCAGAAGCAACCGCTACACAAGTAGCACCTAAATCAACTGAGACGAAGTTCTCACCAAATATATAATACATCGTCCCAACCACCCGTCACTAACATTGACTACGCAAAACCAAAGCTTAATAATAGCACAAGCAAAGCGACAAAGCAATCACCGGAAATATCAAAACATACAACACCCGAAGACATGAATACGACAAGCGACTCTGAACTAGAGACCGATGTAAAACACATTAGAAAAATAAATAGTTCAATGGAATATCAATGGCTATAAAGACAAATTCCATAACCTTTCTCTCTTAATAAAAACTTCAAACCACACATAATAGCTCTACAGGAAACCCATCTAACCAATTCTGATTCTAATATTCAAACTCCCAAACAATATTCGATATACCACAAAAACGATATTGATATTCTAGCCCCAAAAGCAAACAGAGGAGTAGCGCTTTTAGTATCTAAAGCTATTGAACACAAAATAGTTAATTGCCATTCAAACATTTTAGCCGTAGCTGCAGAAATACAAGCAAAAATCCCCTTTATCATAATAAATATATATCTCTCACCCACCGACAAATTTACTGAGCAGGATCTTCATGACTTAATAAGCAACTTTAATAAACCAGTGATGTTAGTAGGTGACTTTAACGCCTGGCATCCAACATGGGGATCACCCTCAAGTAACCAAAGAGGAAACGTTGTTGCACGTTTCATTCAAAACAGCAATCTTATTCTCCTTAATAATGGAGACCACACTCATTACTCTTCACATAACACCTTTACACATGTCGACTTAGCCTTATGCTCTCCACCCTTAAACCTTAACTCATCTTGGTCTACATGCGATGATCTCTATTGCAGCGACCACTACCCCATACGCATTCAACTTTTTCCGACAACAAACACGCACAAAGTATACAAAACGCACAGATATAAACTTCACTCAGCAAACTGGGAATTATTTCAGGAAGATTTAAATCAAGGAGCCCAGGCATTGACTATAACAAATAACACAAATCATTCAGCGGCGAAGCTGCTTAAAATTGTCAAATCATCTGCTAACAAATCCATCCCCACCTCCAATCCCAATAGAAACAAAAACAATAGCATTTATTGGTGGACCCCAGAACTAGAGGAACTAAAAAGAGAAAAGGTTAAAAGTCTTAACATGCTTAGGAAACATTTAAGCATCAAAAATATGTTAAGATATAAAAAAGCAAACGCTAAGTTTAAATATGTAGCAAAAAATGCACAAAGAAACTCATTTGTTAAATTTACACAGGATATTAACCCTAGCTCAACAACAAAATTACTATGGGACAAAGTTCATTTCATTACGGGCATCAGGAGAAACACTTACATACATACCATTGAAACAGAGATGGGTAACACATGCGACTCAGAAACAATAGCCAATGCATTTTGCAAATCCTGGTCCGACTACTCACAAGACTCCAACTTCTCTAATTCATTCAAGCAAAATAAAAATAACTACATAGCCCAAACACCAATCCTGTACAATCCCAAAAATAGAGCTAAAATCATCGAAAGTCCCATAACAAATACAGAACTCCAATCTTGTCTGAACACATTTAAAGGATCCACTCCTGGGTTTGATAATATTAACTGTCAAATAATAAAAAAATTTCCGTCATCTGCAACTATCAAACTACTACAACTATTTAACAAAATACTAGACACTAGCATCATCCCCCAGCAATGGAAAATAGCAGCAATAATACCAATCAACAAACCCAATAAACCCAAACACCTACTAAATGGTTATCGTCCTATATCTTTGCTATCCTGTTTCTCCAAAATCCTGGAAAAAATAATTTCAAAACGCATCATGTGGATGCTCAACCAAGAAAACCAATACGCTTACAAACTAAAAAAATCTACCATAGATCCTCTACTAGTAATAGACAATTACATTTGTAATAATCTTTCCACAAGAAATCACATATCTGTTCTTTCAATCGATATGGAAAAAGCTTTTGACAGAGTGGGTGCACAGTGCTTCTTAAAACAATTACATGAATGGAAACTCGGCCCAAAAATAATTAACTTTGTACGAAGCTATCTCAAAAACCGAAAAATACGAGTCAAAGTTAATAATACTCTCTCAAAAATAATGAATCTAAAAAATGGGATCCCACAAGGTTCTCCGTTGTCCGTCACACTTTTTCTAATTGCTTTTAATAAATTAAACCAGCTTATAAACGAAAACAAATTTTTCCCTCATACTATCTAGGCAGATGATCTTTGCCTCTTTTTTAAGCCCAACGCCGGTTACAATATTGAAATAAACAACCTTTTTTCTAAAATAAAAAAATGGTGCGATGTTACTGGAACCAAAATATCAGCTGAAAAATCCACCCACCTAAACATATGCAAAAAACATAAATGCACAAACATAGAAATTACAATTAATAATGTTAACATACCAAAAACTAACCATCTCAAAATTCTAGGTCTGACATTTGACAATAAGTATAGTTGGAATGAACATGTAAAAACTTTAATTAATGCCTTAAATAATAGACTAAACATAATTAAATGCTTAAGTAATTATAAGCTTAGAAGTAATACCTCATTCCTTATAAATATTTTAAAATCCATGATCCTTGCTAAGATTGACTATGGCTTCTCCATTTATGGCAAAACCACCAAAACGAATTTAAAAAAAGTTAGCCACTCCATATCACTCCTCTATCCGACTCGCACTGGGCGACTTTCGCACTACTCCCATAAACAATATGCTTGCAGAAAGTGGGCTCCCTGACCTTATGTCTAGGTTTCAGTTGAGCATTATCAGACTCATAAAAAACATTATAAATACTAAAGGATCTTCACTAAATGACACACTCAACAAACAACTTAAAAGAAAGAAGCCAACCAAGAACCCTTCAAGCCTGGAAATGATAATCAATAAAGCTGCAGAACTAAATATAATCTGCTCACCAAATAAAAAATACAAAAAATACAAATACAAACAGCAACTCTATTTTGTTAGACCTAGCGAAACACAAAAAGGACAACACACCAAATGAAGTATACAATAAAAGCTACAACAAAATCAGAGACGATCACACTCTTTGGAACTTTCTCTTCACTGATGCATCAAAATTAAATAACACTACAGCATTCTGCGTTGTAACCGAGGATAACAAAATACTAAAAACGGCAGTTACACCCGAACACACATCAATTTTTACTGCAGAAGCAGAAGCAATTCTCAGTGCAACGGAACTTGCAGTTAACACGAAGAAAGCAAAATTCGTAATATGCACTGACTCTCTCTCCACCCTCTTGGCCGTCAGTAGTCCAAACAACATAGAACCGACAATAACTAAAATCAGGGATAAGCTCAGCTCAAACCCCAAAAAGTTAAAGCTCCTCTGGACACCTGGACATGTGGGCATAAAAGGAAACGTACAAGCGGACACAGCAGCAAAATTAGCCACAATATCCCCGTTACATCTGCATAACACCAATAACAAAAAGGACATTAACAAATTAGTTAAATTAAACTCCAAAGCAGCGCTGAAAACAAACGAGTACACACATTTCTACAAAAACATAAACCAAAAAAGAGAACCAACGCACTTACCAATTAAAATAGAAAGAAAACACGCAATAACATATACACGATTCCGGCTTGGGCATACAAAACTCACACACGAATTTATTTTACACAAAACACCTCCGCCCAATTGCCCATACTGCACCGGAAATAGGCTAACAGTACAGCACTTCACAAGTCAATGTCAGCACATAATCAATCTTTGCAATTCCCTCAATTATCCTACTCCTAACACCCTAATATCAGATGTTAACCACTGTAATATAGTAAACTTTATAAAATTAACAAATAAGCTCAATATAAGAGAATGAACAAACCATAAGCCTGAAGGCCTTTGTTGCTCTGGCTTTCTCACACTTATTTGTAATCTAGAATTAATTCTTTTTACAATTATATGAATAAAATTAATAAAATAAGTAGTACTTATTTGACAACAAACAAATAAAAAAACACAATTTTTAGTTAATTCCACGGAAGTTTCGAACGTGTTTCATTAAAAAAAGTATATTTTTTTGATTCTGATCATATTTTTTTTTTTTGGGGACATCCGTTTATGATCGCCATGATTCGCTTCGTGGTGTTCTTTTTGGTGTTTTGTTTTTGAAGAGACCTTCGGCCAGTTCCGGCATGTAAGAAACAAAAACAAAATTTTGAGATTTTTAGGTTTTCACGGTTTAAAACAGGCCGATACCAACATTGAGATAAATTAGCATCAAGTGAATCAAATGGCGGCAGATATCTTGATTTTTGTTTTTTCTTGAGACGTGAAATGAACCTGTTGATTCTTTTTCGACTCGAATCCAGATTTGTGGACTTGTTTCTCGAATATCTGGTTGGTTGCCTATACTTTGAAGAGGAGTCAACCTCCATGGGTTCTGGTGTTGAGAACGCTTGAGCCCCAGGATTTTCTGGTGGCTTCCCTTTATTACTTGGTTTTTCCTGAACCTAGTACTAGTTTTTCCTAGTATAATGGGGAGTCTTCTTGTATATATGCCCCTTGGCTGTTTTCCGAGCCCCTATTCTGATTAGCATTGTTTCGAAAATTTTGGTTCTTTTGTTCAAAGGGGCCCTGAGTTTTTTCCTCGGTAGCCCGCGGTCATGGCTTCAGCTTCGTGCGCTAATGCTAGCGCAGTGGGTAAATCTTTGGGTTTTGCTGGCAGTACCACTGCCCTGAGGGATTTCTTAAGCCCCGACACAAAGGAGTGTAGCGCATCGGACCTAAACTGCTCGTTAAGCACGTTCGCTGACGCTGCCTCGTGTGTCTTTATCGTTTTATTAGTGAGGAGGGTCAATGTTTTTTCCACCTCGTCATAATACTGAGACAGCGATTGTTCCCCGTGTCGTAAGGTTTCCAATTTTTGCTGAATAACGCGAATAGGCGTTTTGTCAGCGTAGGTGAAGTCTAGTCGAGCTATGATCGCATCGACTTTTTTTACAGTGTTGTACGATGCTAGAGTGGAACTAGCGGCACCTTTTACCTTATTCCTGATTATGCCTACTGCTTGGTAGTGGGCGGAGCTGCCCCTATAAGGTCGAAATAGCTCGTATGCGAATGAAGCTGCGGAGCGCCATGAAATGTACTCGTTTTGATTGCCGTCAAACTCTGGCAAGGATCTAACAATATCTAATGGTTCTTTACACTCTCAACCTCCGGTGCGACTGATTTTAAACTTTCTAGCTGAGTCCTTAAAGACTCCATTTCGTGGTTTAACTGTTGTCTGAAAGTAGACTGCATCTGCGCAGCTTGGTGATCAAGCGCAGTCTGGACTGCCACTTGCACTATTTTCATCACCTTCTCTGTTGTTGGCATTTTGTGTGTTTTTTTCACTTGCTCACTTTTGTCTCCTATAACCTTTAACAACTCCTCGTCACTACTATCACTATTTTTGTCATTATTGGTGTGCGTATCTCTCACTTGCTCACTGCTACCTTCTATAACCTTTAGTAATTCTTCGTCACTACTATCACGGGAACGGGAACAAATATTTCGTTTAATAGTGTAAATTGTTTTTTTTTTTTTGCAATAGTTGATGTAAAATTTAGTTTTTGATTCAAATAAAACAGAGAATGTGAACCTCGACGTTTTAGTTTAATAACCACCCCTAATGCCAAGCGATTTATTGAGTATTTGCACAATCCAAGATTCATTTATTTAAACAACAAAAATCTCACTTACATTTTCATTTTTCTGTTGATAAATTTCTCTGCCCTCTTGTTGCTGGATTATGGCCGGCGGTATTCTGGTGGAGATTTTTTCGTTTGTTGTGGTTGCTTCTCGTCTTCAATTTTTTATACCCTTGCAAAAAGGGTATATTAATTTTGGTCAGAAGTGTGCAACGCATAGAACGAAGCATCTCAGACCATATAAAGTACATATATTCTTGATCAGCACGACGAGACGAGTTCAAATAGCCATGTCCGTCCGTCCGTCCGTCCGTCCGTCCGTCCGTCTGGATCAACGCGAACTCCTCCGAGACCGTAAGAGCTACAGAGCTGAAATTTTGCACGTAGGCTTGTATATACTGCAGGCGTTGTATATCTCGGATTCAGTCGGATCGGACCACTATATCATATAGCTCCCATACAAACGTCAAAGTCACGAACAGTGACTTTTCTCAACAACTTCGTTATTTTATCAGCAATTGTCATAAAAGTTGGTATTGGTCAGTTTTGTGTACTTATTAATAATTGTGCCAAATTTGATCAAGATCGGGTGACTATATCATATGGCTCCCATACAAACGTCAAAGTCATGAACAGTGACTTTTCTCAAGAACTTCGTTACTTTTTAAGCTATTGTCGTGAAATTTAATATATGTAAGTTTATTGTAACTATAAACGACTGTGCCAAATTTGGTCAAGATCGGGTGACTATATAATATACCTCCCATAGGAACGATCGGTGGAAAACAGTGACTTTCATCAGAAAGTTCGTTATATCCTATGCTAAGATTGAAGGCCGTTCTTTTGCAAACATTACCCTTTTTAGATAAAACAGTTAGTTTAGATAAAAGAGTTACTAAAAAACTTGCAAGGGTATACAAACTTTGACGCGGTCGAAGTTAGCCCCGGCCCTCTGGTTTTTCTTTATTTTTGTAGTGATAATTTTTCACTACAATGTTTAAAACTTTTGAGTTTTTTGTTTTTTATTTCAATTCTATTTTTTACTTAGAATTGTTTTTAAGCTTTTGGGTTTTTTATTTCAACTCTATTTTTTACTTGGAGTTGTTTTTAAACTTTTCGGCACTTTTAGTTTCCGTTAAGTTTTTTATTTAGCTATATTTCTTTGTCCATGTTAACTTGTATACACAAATATAGTTGCAAGTAGGCAACAAGAAACATCAGCGAGCAACGACACAGTTGCAAAGAAGCAGCAAGGCATCACGATAGTTGCGAAGCGAAGCTATCGGCGAACTCTACCCATTGGCGGACAAACAGCAGCTAACAGGATCATCAGATACGAGATACATTAAAATAGTTATAAGTACATACATCAACCCACATATTTTATAATTATCATTATATAACTATATCGATATCCTAATGTTCGCATAAGATAAAATGTTCACTAATAAGACTGCAACATTGTTAGGGAATCAGGTAGAGTTGCATACCAGGTTGAGGTAGTTGGAAGCACTAGATCCCAGAAAGATAACTAGCAAGGTGATTGAGGAAGTAAAAGAGATTAGTAATCGACGGATGCCTAACCATGACAAGTTGCTCCAGCAGGTGACTTTCGATCATCAGTATTTCAGAGATAAAATACATGAAGAAGTGTTAAAGATAGTTGCCAAAATAATAGTTACAGGAGAGTCAGAAAAACCATGCACTAGTAGGTCGGTGTTAGTTGAAGCAGAAGCAAATATGTCAGAAATGTTTGATGATAGCAAAGGAGAGTCGCGCGGGAATGCGACGTCCAGTAATGAAAACGCTAATGTTAGTCAGGAAAAATTTCATTTGAAGAGAAAATAAACGATCAGAAAAATTTGAAAGTTGAGAATGTTACCATGAGAGGCGAACCACCGGTGTTGCCGAAAATACAGGTACCCACATTTTCTGGAGAACCCAGAGAATGGGAGCTGTTTGTAGAATTTTTCGCGGAACTGATTGAAAAAAGAGAGGATTTAGGTCTTGCTCTTAAGTTCAATTATTTCAAATCCGCGTTAAAGGGGAAAGAGAGGAGCATGGTAGCTCATCTTTTGTCAGGTTCAGCTGATAATTATAGTGCTGCTTGTGAACTGTTAACCAAGCGGTATGAAAATAATCGGAGGGTATTTTCCGAACAATTTAGTCGGATCGTTGATTTACCGATGATCAACAATGAATCCGCAAAAAGTGTGATTGACATAGTTAATGAGTCACTTTACTTAATTAAAATAAAAACAAGTTTGTCCGATGAAGTTGACACAACTTCTACTTAGAAAATTTGACAATTGTATGAGAGTCAGATTAGAAAAACAAGGCAAATTCAAATGCTACCTGATGTCATGGAATACTTGGAGCGAAGATATTGCTCGCTAAGTGCCATGAGCAAAGAAGAGAAAAAACAGCTACAAACTGTTTTAAATAAAAAACAGCCATTAAAGATTGAACAGCTGTAAGAAATTCGAAATCCAAAGATCATTCACACACACGTAAAAGGACAAACCACAATAAATTCTCGCCCATGCAATTGTAAATGGCAAACGAGCAACGAAAAACTTCTTGACCAAAAAAAAAAAATCTCTTTAGCCGGTTTTTGCATTTGACTATCAATTTCAAGCATAAAAATCAAAGCCAACAAAAACTGGTTCAATACCACTATTTTGTCTCTCTGGATTATTGTGTGCGGGTGGCAATGTCCATATTCACATTAACAGCCAAAAACAAAACACAAAAAACAGAATTCACGACTTTAAGTTAAGTTGCGGCATAAAGTTACTTTAGGCCACATTCCAATTCCAGGCTCTTTTGTGGCCCTTCATTGCTTTTCCCCCAGCTCGTGCTGGGTTCAACGTAGAGGTGAAAGTAGAATGTAGTTTTACTCTGGCGCATATTTTGGCATGTCAGCTCTTCAATTTTGAATATTCTATCAATTTATTTGATGTTTGATTTGTGCTTCACACTTTTTTTTCCTTTGCGTTTTTCTTTGTTTCTTTTGGCATTGTCAGCGTTGACTTTGCTCACACTTTGCTCGTGTTATGAGTTTCATTTAATTTTTTTGCCATTTTTATACCCTATTGAGATGGGGGTATATAAATTTTTGATTGTGTACTGAATTTCGAGGACTTTAAGGACTATCGGGACTCTAGAGTTGCTTCATGTTTTAGTTTTAACTTAGTAAAATTTAATCAAACTTTGTTAATTTTAATCAAATTTTATTCTCTAATAAAACTTTATTTCATATAGGGCACCAAAATGTCTTTTCTTTTTCCATTATGAGGAAATTTTTTTCAGAGGTATGACTGCATTTTGTTTATATTTATTTATTCATTTTTCTTTATTTTTCTGGTTTCTTGTTTTTACTTATGTAGTTTGCCAAGCGTGCTCTAGTCAGGTCCAATAGAAAAAAAAATTGTATATTGCAAATATTAAAACCAAATTACGAGCACAACTTAAATGCAAAAACGAGTTTTATAGAACTCGAATATGAAAAATAAAACTTTACTTATCGCCTCAGACCTGGGCTTGGCACATTGATCTCTTGCTTTTGGTCAATCGCATTTACAACAACTGGAGCAAATAATTTTCAGCAAAAATAGATTTCACTTAAGCAATTTAAACGAAAAGCCCGCAAGAGAACTAATGAAATTATACGAAATTTACATATGATGAAATTGTGAAAATACCAAACCCAAATCCCTTGAATTTCAACATTCCTTGAGTTAGTTATTTAATGTGTTTGTGAGTGTGTGTGTATGGATGTAGTACCGTAACTCAGTAGAAAAAAACAACAGTTTTATTACTTAATAGGCAACACTAATGCGAACAATAGCAGCACGACATCGTGAAGAGAAAAACAAAAAAATAGTCAGACCCCCAACCCCTGATTCAGGCATCAGACTCGAATCCGAATCCGACCCAGCCACATTCACCGACTAAAAACACACGATCCTACAGTCACAGTTTCCCGAGACATTCAATCAACACAATTCCAAGACTTGGTCTTAGAAAGGCAAAAGTTGAATAAAATAACAACAGCAACAAAGATCTAAATAGAAAAACAGTTGTTCAACTGTTCATGGCGTTGCTGTTGGCTGAATGGTGGGATGGGGGCGGCTCAGAGCTTTTGTTTTGAATATACATAAATAGATTTTGAAGAGAGGCAGACAGGCCCAGACTGGCCCACCGGGCAACCGGGCAAATGACCGGTGGGCCCTCAAGGTAGGGGGCCCCTTTTGATGAAAAGTCATGTAGTAGAGTAGCAGTTTTGTAGTCACTAGGACCCTTTGTACGAGGTTCCCAGTAAGAATTATTTTTGTACCATAATAAATCGATGGGCGCTGGGGCCCCTGTCGTTCACAGGCTCTGTAAGACTGGAAAAGAGTGGGGCTCTTTAAAACGAATAAAGTATAAAAAAATTTTCTTGAAAAACCTAAATTGAATGTAGCAATATACCAGTTAGCCACTGGGGGCCCTTCATACGAAGTTCTCAGTACGAATCATTTTTTAAACGTAATAAACTGATGGACGCTGGGGCCCCTGGAATTCAGAAGCGCTGTAAACTACTGGAACTTTAGACATTGTTTTCAAAATTGAAGAAACATTGTGTAGCAGACAACTGATTTTATTTTAACTAGGGTCCAGAACACAAAGTTCATAGTAAAAAATTTTCTGTTCGTATATAGAATAAACAAAAGGTCTGAGCCCTAGACGTTTAGGGGCCTCTTCAAAATCATATAATTGTATAATTTTTCTATAGATTTTTCTACCAAAGCTATACTTTGGTAAGTCTATGGCATTTTTCCATAATTAATGGTTTTCACATTTTTATACCCTTGCAGAGGGTATTATAAAATTGGTCAGAAGTTTGTTACGCACAGAAAGAGACGTTTCCGACCCCATAAAGTAGATATATTCTTGATCAGCATGAGAAACTGAATCGATATAGTCATATCCGTCTGTCCGTCCGTATGAACGCGTAGATCTCGAGACTATAAGAGATAGAGCCACCAAATTTGGAATTTAGGCTCGTGTAGTATGTAGAGTGATCAAGTTTATTTCAAATTTTTGCCCCTTTCGCCCTCGCAATTCAAAAAACCTTTAGCTCGAAAACTATTGTAGCTAGAGACACCATATTTGGTATGTATATTTGCTTAGTAAATGCGCGCATTTTTTATGTATAAAGATTTTGCCACGGCCCATTCCGCCCCCGAAATTTGATAAACTATCTCCCGTAATTTTTTACCTGTGGAATCAAATTTGGCGCACTTAAATTTGATACTAATACCCAATTTGATCAAAATCGAACTAAAAATAGCCCAGTTATGCCAACTGAGTTGTCCGTTTGCTGGTGGGGACGCTAGGGTGCTCGTATGCTTGAGTGAGCGAGATACTAAAATATGCTTGTAATAAAAAGCATGTGAAAATGCATTTATTTAATAAATTTAAAGTTAAAATATGTCAAAAATAGATTGAGAAGCTGTTTGACGCAAAACCATTTAGAAACTTTCTTGCTTATGGCAGTTGAAAAAAAAACTTGAATCAAATTGAAAATGAACGAATTATTAACGCCTTAACCTTACAGAGCAATTTACTTCAAAATCTTTTGACTTTTTGATGATTTAAAATCTAGTAAAATTACGCCTTACGTAGAAGTGCATTGTTGAAAAAAGAAAGGCAAATAAAATTGTTTGTTTGTTTGTAAGAAGTCGTTTTTGTTTTATTCACATAAACGATCATACTTGATGTATAACCTAAAAATGTGTACCTTTCATTTTCCTCGACATAATTTTTCAAGCATATAGTATAGGGGGCCCTTCAACTTGAATGCCCGGTGGGCCCTTAGGGTCCCAGTCCGGGCCTGGAGGCAGACACTCAAAATGTTTAAAGAAAAAAACTATTTTCGGTTTGTATATTGCTATTGTTATTTCATGTGTAAGATAAGGATTTCATATAGGGGATTTTATGTTTTTAAGGAAATTAAATCGAAAGTGTCCCTATTCTCACTATTTAACTGATTATCTTCACATCCTTCAAAATTGTTTTCAAGTAAGTAATAATAAGTTCATATTAAATATCTTAACGTGTTTTTATTTTCGTAATGTTTTGACCATGTTTTAGATTTAAACCTCAAAGTTTTTCAGTATAGGACATAGAAAGGAAAACATTTCTTAAGAAAAATAAAAAAATAACTATTTCCTGGCTTTGCATAAAGCCAATAAACGTTTAAAGCACTAACCTATTTGGCAAGAGACATCTTTGTGACTATTTCCCAAACAAGTTTCAGTTAAAAAATGAAGCAAAATCCATTACCCCGATCTCTACATGACTAAATCCAAAACTGTTATTAATCAAAATTTGAGTAATTTTTACAAAAGTGAAATCCTAAAATTCGTAAGCAAACTGAGTTATTAATGTAGTTACAAGGAATACTCTTATGGAGATACATTCACAATTCGAAAAAAAATAAACCGAATCAAGTTCGTTGCTTAAGTCATTCGTTTCGTTGGCCTTTTGTGACTTTTTGTGTAGCAATTTTTTTTCAGCTTAGTTACCGCAATGAGAGGGGAATGCAGTTATCCTTGAGTTAACAATTTGGCAAGTCTCCCTATAAATATATATGTATGTGCATATATAATAATCAAAGAAGAGATTCCCCCTCCATCTCTAGGGGCAACATTTAAGCAGGAAATGATGCCCAAAAGCAACAATCGAAACAACAAGAGTTGCTTAACGAGCAACCGGCATAAAATGCAATATATGCCCTTTGTTCGGATCTTTTTTCAGATGGCAAAAAAGGCAAACTGCATTTTTAATAAAAATGTCAAGATATGAAAGTTGTTGGCAAGAAAAAAAAACGAAAAAAACCGACTGAACGAATTGCTAAAGAACCGAAGCCGAAACTGCCAAAGTGGAGAACTGCTCTCTGGTCTCTACTGGCGACAATGAATTGCAATTTGCAAGCTTCTGCCTTAGCAGACTACTTATAGTCCGGACTACTTAAAGTCCGCGCATTCAATTGATATGGCCGACTGGCAGAGACTGAAAAGTGCAACAGACGAGAAAAATATCATCATCATTTGCCTCACTCGTCGTGTGTGGGTGAAGAGGACGAACGACGACTGACTACGGCGACGAAGATCAACGTCTTGAAAAGCCATTCAACTCGGGAATGGAGATTGATGGAGTGTTATTTGCTTTAATAACACTCATAAGAATTGTATATTTGGGGTTCATTGAACTCCACAATATTAAAACGACGTTTTTATGCGTTTTTATTTTTTCAGGTAGCCTACACCTCATCCAGCACAATATGTAATGAAGCGCTAAAAAAATGTAAATGTATGTGTGCACTTGCTTGTGTGCGTATGTTGCCTTACACTGCAAAAAATGATAATTCGTCAAATTCTATATCAAATCAAGAAAACAAGCGCAGCCGATAATCTGATGCAAGAAAAATTAGCGAAAGCAAAGCAGCGATCAACCTCATGCTCTTGATTTTTTTGTGTGAGGACTTCGGTAGCCGTTCGGTTACACGCATACGAGGTGCCGAACGAGTTCGTCCCCGGGGGATATGAGTGCCGGGCCCTGCTCTATAAAAATAAAAAATAAATAATAAAACCACGGCCAATTCCACAACATAAAATTGGTCCTTCGAGCCGGATCATTATACAGTCCACAATAGGTAACAAAAATGTGGAGTTGGCCAAAAGTGGTAGAAAAGAAATTGGAGGCGTTGAAGTCGCAAGAATTGCGCGATGTTCATTTCGCCATATATACAAAATTTGTTAGAGATAATTTCGTGAAGCCCGAACTACGAAAATTCAAGGGTTTACCTTACGACTTCAGAAAGAAGCTGGAACACATCGACTGCATCTCGAAAGAGCTGGGCGCAAACGCTTTGCTACGAGTACGCCAAGTCCTAGAAATTTCGTCGCAAGAAGGGATAGACTGTACCGAGATGGCATCAAAAATTTATGACGCCATTTCGTACAAAACTTCTAACAAATCAAGCGGGAACGCCATACAAGCATCAAACGCGAACCAGTCCGAGCACCAGTTCGAAAATATGAACCAGTTGGAAGTACTAAGGGGAATAGAAGCCATCGATGTAGAAAACGTGGAACTTCAAGACGAAATCTTAAAAAAAGCAAATATTGATGCTTTGTGTAAAGAGACAGCTAAGCGAAGCCCAAACTGGGGGCGCTTCTGCTGACGTCATCGAAGAGCATGAATATGAAATACAACAGCTGTCATTAGAGCTGAAAGTTCTGGAGGCACGCGCAGAAGCTTTGGTGAGCAAAAAACATACTTTGAACACTACTATAGCACTAATTCGTTCGTCTACCTCCTCATAAAAATCTGTAATGTCTGATGGAGACCACCCGATAAATGAATCTCTATCGATTTCCAACGGGGACAACAACATGCAAAGCACCGTCATCACCATGTTAGCCAGACAAAGCTTAGGCAATAATCATCTGGAATTTGACGGTTGGCGTGGGAAAGTTTTCACCGAGAATGGGGATCATTTTTAACCGCTCGAAAATTAAGAGCTGCAGAATGTAATTTTGTAATATTTGCTGAATGGACGCAGGAGCAGTCGAGACTGTATTACGATATATGTTTTTACAAGAAGATAATTACAATCAATAACGTAGATAATGAAGCACAAAAGAAATTCGTATCACAAATTCAATCACAAAAGGTTACACAAACTCGCTCATCCAGCAAGTGTTTCATTTGTGATGAAGACAATCATTCCCTAGAGAAATGTAGTAAATTTTGAAAGGCAGAGGTGAAGAAACGATAGGATTACGCAAGCACAAGTAACGCCTGCTTCACATGTCTAAAATTTCATAAGGGACAATGCAATAATCGTGAGCAATGCAAGATCGACAACTGTGAATGTTTAAGAATAAACATCGTGTTCATCTGAACTGGCTTCACCAAATCAGATGCACCAATGAAATATACAATTCGAAACAAAAACAAAAGTAAATCATAAAATTCATATGACAATCATTGCTTAATACCAAACAAAACATGCATCCACACTCTGTGGAAAACACTTAAGATTATAACAGCGGCGCGGTATCAAGTAACCAGCGCTGAGCATGAAATATAAACAATTTTCAACCCCCGAAAACGTGGGGCATTAGAATAAGTATTTTTAAGAACAATTGTTGCTTCTTAGAGTTTAAGAGCTTTTAAATAAAATCAGTTCATATTTTGAATTCAACGAATGAAGACTGGGTTATTTTCCTTCTCTCCGGGAATCTCTATTCATTTTGGTCCTTCGAGAAAAAGGAACTCTGCAGTTTTCCCCCACCAGTGGTAAGAGACTCAGAGAGTGAATCAGCTCCTTGAAGTCTGAATTCTTATGCAAGTGTAAATGCTAAGATCAGCTAAAGGTAGCAAAAATAAAATAACTCTTGTTTTCCCCACCAGTGGTAAGAGACAGAGTATAAAAAATAAAAAGCAAAATATTGCTTAATAAATAAAAAGTGCGTGCGACCGAGTTAAATAAGGACAGTTTGGCTAGTCGAGCAACTGCAATAATTTCGGCGGCGGTAAAAAAAATAATTACAGAATTGATGTGTGGCGTATTCGAAGCCCTAATATCGAAAAAAAGTTAAAGTTAAAAGTGTATATGTAGTTGCAAGTCGGCAACTACAAACAGCAGCAGAGCAAGAAGATAGTTGCAGAGAAGAGGCTGCTAATAGGAGAAAATCTGGTGCGATGACCGGCACCGGTACCGCCTGAGCCCATAGGCCCTGGACAAGCAGCAGCAGACTATCGGAAAACATACTTGGCAAACTCTACTTGGCGGACAACAGTGGCGAACGGTGTCAACAGGATCATCAGATAAGATATAAATTAAGATAGTTATAAGTACATCTATCTATTTTTATTATTATATATTTATATCGATATCCTAATATTCGCACAAGATAAAATGTTCACTAATAAGACTGCGAAATTGTTAGAGAAGCAGGTAGAGTTGCATACCAGGTTGAGGTAGTTGGAAGCACTAGATCCCAGAAACATTACTAACAAGGAGATTGAGGAAGTAAAAGTGATTAGTAGCCGATGGATGCCTAACCATGAGAAATTGCTCCAGCAGGGGGTTTTCGATCATCAGTACTACAGAGATAAAGTACATGAAGAGGTTTTAAAAATAGTTGCCAAAAGAATAGCTACAGGAGAGTCAGAAAAACCAGGCACTAGTAAGTCAGTGTTAGTTGAAGCAGAGGCAAATATGTCAGAAATGTTTGATGATAGCAAAGGAGAGTCGCGCGGGAATGCGACCTCCAGTCATGAAAACGGTAGTGATAAACAGGAGATATTTATGGATAGAGTCCGACAGCTTCAGGAATATTTGGAGGTAGTCGAGTTGAAATCAGCAGGCAATGGGACATGGATAATGTATATTAATAAAATAAATTATTTATGGGAGAAGGTACGGGCATGCCAAGAAAAAACAAGTGATGCAAAATTTAAGAATACTATGGAGGATTTGGAATTCGACGTCCAAAATTCATTGTCAATGCTAGAAATGAAAATGAACAATAAGGAAAGTAAGATTGAGAACGTAACCGTGAGAGGCGAACTACCGGTGTTGCCGAAAATACAGGTACCCACATTTTCTGGAGATCCTAGAGAATGGGACCTCTTTGTGGAATTATTTGCGGAACTGATTGAAAAAGAGAGGATATAAGTCCTGCTCTTAAATTCAATTATTTAAAATCCGCGTTAAAGGGCGAAGCAAGGAGCATGGTAGCCCATCTATAGTCAGGTTCAGCTGACAATTATAGTGCCGCTTGGGAACTGTTAACCAAGCGGTATGAAAATAATCGGAGGGTATTTTCCGAACAATTAAGTCGGATCGTTGATTTACCGATGATCAACAATGATTCCGCAAAAAGTGTTAAAGGAGTGATTGACATAGTTAATGAGTCAGTTTACTTAATTAAAATTAAAGCAAATTTGTCCGATGAAGTTGACGTAATATTCGCACAACTCCTACTAAGGAAATTTGACAGAGAGGCTCTGCAATTGTATGAGAGTCAGATTCGAAAAACAAGGCAAATTCAAATGCTATCTGATGTCATGGAATACTTGGAGCAAAGATATTGCTCGCTAAGTGCCATGAGCAAAGAAGAGAAAAAACCGCTACAAACTGTTTTAAATTATGCGGAAGTCGAAAATAAATGTCCGATTTGCAAAATTCCCGGACACAAAGCGTATAAGTGCTATAAGTTTAAAGGTTTGACACCTATTGAACGGTATGAGACAGCCAAAAAAGTGCAGCTTTGCATAAGATGCTTGAACCATTGAAGCAATAAGGTGTGCACTAATGAAATGGTCTGTTCATTGTGCAGTAAGGAACACCATACCTTACTCCATTTTGAAGAAACACAGGAGAGAGTTAATACTTGTGTAGCCGCACAACCAACACTGTTGGCCACAGCTGTAATACAAGTAAAAAATGTAAATGGAGGATATAAGACTCTAAGAGCCCTTATTGATTGTGGTTCACAGAGCACCATTTTGTCTGAAGAGGCTGCTCAAATATTAAAACTACCTAAAATTAAACAGTATACAGAAATAAGTGGCGTGTCCTCAATAAAATCCAATAAATCAAAATATAAGGTAATGAAGTAAGTAAGTCGTCTCGCCGACTTAGGTATACCATACACCAGTAAAACAAATATTTCAAATTTGTAATAACAAATGCATTTGCCTATTTTAAAAAAGTTCTGTTTACAAGCTTTTTACAAGCATATCTTAATATCTCGCTCACTCATGCATATGAGCACCTTAGCGCCACCACCCGGCAACGGCCAACTCCGGCCTTATGGAAAAACGGTTTTATGCATAACTTGGCTATTTTTTGTCCGATTTTGATCAAATTTAGTATTTTGCTGGATATTAGTATCAATTTCAAGTGTGCCAAATTTGATTCCACAAGGTGAAAAATTACGGGAGATAATCGAGTTTTTCAAATTTCGGGGGCGGAAAGGGGCGTGGCAAAATCTTTATAATTACAAAATGAGCGTATTTACTAAGCAAATATACATACCAAATATGGTGTCTCTAGCTGCAATAGTTTTTGAGATAAACGTTTTTTTTCAATTCCGGGGCGGAAAGGGGCGTGGCAAAATCTTTATAATTACAAAATGTGCGCATTTACTAAGCAAATATACATACCAAATATGGTGTCTCTAGCTGCAATAGTTTTTGAGATAAACGTTTTTTTTGAATTGGGGGGCGGAAAGGGGCGTGGCAAAAATTTGAAACAAACTCGATCACTCTACATACCACACGAGCCTACATTTCAAATTTGGTGGCTCTATCTCTTATAGTCTCCGAGAACTAGGCGTTCATACGGACGGACAGACGGACGGACAGACGGACATGGCTAAATCGACTCGGCTGTTGATACTGATCAAGAATATATATACTTTATGGGGTCGGAAAAGCTTCCTTCTGCCTGTTACATACATTTTGGCGACTTTAATATACCATTTCACCCTATGGGTGTATGGTATAAAAATAGATGTAAAGACGCGAAATCCTTGGAAAGGACATCTAAAGGTTGAGGCAATTGTGTTGCCAAAGTTAATGAAAGCTCTTCCATTAAAAATAGCAAACGTGGATATGTCGAAATGGCAAACTTACGTTCTAGCTGATCCTACCTTTAATAAACCTGGTAGGATTGATATAATAATGGGAGTAAACGTATATACCCAAATCTTAAGGGGAATTACAAAGATTGATGGCCTGTTAGATCAAAATACTCAATTTGGTTGGATCGTCTCGGGATGCACCAAATCAAATCAGAATAAATCTGTAGTGGCAGCAACAATAGATGTCACAGATTTTGAACAACGTTGGGAGGAGAGGAAAGATAAATTTCAAAATAAAAACAACACAATTCCAAAAAAATGCAACAGCAAAACTCAAAAAATTAATTTATGGCCCCCGGCAGGACCTCACATTGGAGGTAAAGTGAAAATTGGGGAAGAAAAAGTATATATCCCAGAGCCAGTACAAAATGAGAATATTCAGAAGGCAATGGGTCAATTAGATAATGATTATCTAAAAAATAATATCAAAATAGATTCCGGTAACAAATTGTCCGAAACTATAGTACCAAAAAGGCAGATATGGCAAAATAATTATAAAAGAACAAAATTTAATAATAAACAGAATAACCAATCATATTTTAGCAATCAGCAACATTTAAAAACGGTGGAGCGAAGATCACATTGGAACAATTCAAAAAGTGAAGGTAGTTATTTTTTAAATTCTCCATCTTATAAAAAGGCTAGAAGTCAGCACAGTAATACACATCAGGAGTGGGTAGATATCCCGAAACAGAAATCGTTAGGTAATATGTCAAATAGTATAAAAACCATTAGAAGCCAACTCAGTAATATATACGGCAGAGTTGGTAAGAATAGGAAGTCAGTTACAATCGGTAAAGGAACATCAGAAAGACTAGTTTGAACGTCCGTAATGTAACTGGTAATGCTTCTTTAACAATAGTTATCTTACTAATGATATTTTAATAATAATTTGTATAAGACAACTAACTATAAAAATAAAGTCCAAAACGCCGCATTTGGTGGCCCTTTGCAGAATGATTAAGAATAAACATCGTGTTCATCTGAACTGGCTTCACCAAATCAGATGCACCAATGAAATATACAATTCGAAACAAAAACAAAAGTAAATCATAAAATTCATATGACAATTATTGCTTAATACCAAAAAAAACATGCATCCACACTCTGTGGAAAACACTTAAGATTATAACAGCGGCGCGGTATCAAGTAACCAGCGCTGAGCATGAAATATAAACAATTTTCAACCCCCGAAAACGTGGGACATTAGAATAAGTATTTTTAAAAACAATTGTTGCTTCTTAGAGTTTAAGAGTTTTTAAATAAAATCAGTTCATATTTTGAACGAATGAAGACTGGGTTCCTTCTCTCCGGGAATCCCTATTCAGTGAACGATATCATCATCGCTTACTACATAAGGCAAAACAGTCTCATCTACAATCCTTGCCGCAAGCTATTAGCGGATGCATTCAAGAAGTCCAAGAAGCAGCAATTCTTAAAATGTTACCAGTTATATTACGTGGTCCAACTGGTGAAAAAGAAATTCTGGCTTTTCTCGACGATGGGAGCACAACCACAATGTTGGATATGAATGTAGCACGTGAAGTCGGTATAATTGGGAAACCTGAAGCATATTGCTTTGGATGGACTGAGGGAATCTCTAGATATGATGAAACTTCAGAAATTGCAGATATTGCTATTACTGGCGATAGCAAAATTCAGAAGCTTCAAAATGTACGTCTTATCAAGGATTTGAACTTACCAACTCAAGGAATCGATTACGAAGCTATACAGAAAGAATTTCCATATACAAAAATGGCAAAATTGAACTCAATTCGGAATCTTCAGCCTCATCTCCTCATTGGACAACGACATGCAACACTCCTTACAACTCAAACCATACTAAATGTAGATCCAAGGGGTCCGATTATGGCAAAAACCAAACTCGGATGGGTCATACACGGTCTTATAAAAGCAAAATTAAGGGAAGCAAATTTCGTATGCTGCCACTTCGATGATGAACAGCTTGGCGATATGCTTAAAAACCAATTTAGCATAGAAGGATTTGGTGTCTGTAAACCAGCAATGGACAAAACTAGATCGACAGAAGAAAAATTGGCTATTAGCAAGATATCCTCATCTATTATAAGAGTAAATGGACAATATCAGGTAAACTTACCCTGGAAAAGCGACATGGTGAAACTCCCCGATAGTCGCCAAATGGCAGAGCAAAGACTAAAATGTTTAGAAAGAAAGCTGAACAGAAACCGTGAACTAGCGAGCATACCAAAAGGAAGTGGAGAAACTACTGAAGAATGGTTATGCCAAAATAGTCACTAATATCAACTTGGTTCAATCCCCAAAACTGTGGTTCCTGCCACACTTTGCAGTAATTAGTCCCAAGAAACCGGGAAAAGTTCGAGTAGTGTTCGACGCAGCAGCCGTTTGTAATGGCACTTCCTTGAACGAAAATCTACTAACTGGGCCGGATTGGCTCGCATCAATCGTAGGCGTGCTTATAAGATTTAGATTAAACACAATAGCCTATGCTGCAGATATTAAAGAAATGTTTAACCAGGTAAAAATTGTAGAAGAAGATGCAGTCTCACAATGCTTTTTTGGAGAAATATGAATACCCAAATACCACCAACAGTCTACCAGATGACATCAATGATATTCGGTGCAACCTCCTCACCGTTTATAGCACAATTTGTAAAAAACCACAATGCGGCGATACACAAAAGTGAGACACCAGAAGCAGCTCAAGCCATCATTGAAAACCATTACGTCGACGACTATCTGGATTCAAAGGCAACAATACGCGAAGCTGTTGAGATAATTCATGCAGTAATTCAAATACACGCAGCGGGACATTTTCAAATTCGAAATTTTATTTGTAATAATCATGATGTCTTACAGCAAATACCCGAAGATCTACATGGTCCGTTAACACGGATTCGATTGGGAGAAAAAGGAGACATATCTCAAAAGGTTCTCGGCATGATTTGGGACGCACAAAGAGATATATTTATATTCTCAACAACTACAATGCACAGTATAAGCGAGGACATATTGAATGGAACAAGGATGCCCACAAAAAGAAAGGTACTTGCAGCAGTCAACTCAATATATGATCCCATGGGGATGGTGACCCCAGTAACAATAAAAGGTCGGATCTTAATGCGTAATATTTGGGAACTTGGCATTGGATGGAATGATGTCATTAAAGGCAACACTGTCAAAAAGTGGCAAGAGTGGTTAAACGATTTGAAAAGACTACATGATGTTAGTATACCAAGATGTTACTCCCAACATTTATCCATTGCTACGAAAATCGAACTACACGTTTTTTGCGACGCTAGCAGCAAAGCATACGCTACAGCAGCATTTGTGCGAGTAGGTTACAATGGTGCAGAAGCTGCAACAAAATATGACGTCATGCTTATAGCATCTAGGGCTCGAGTTTCACCTTTGAAACATGTTACGATTCCAAAACTCGAAACATTGGCAGCTGTGATGGGATGTAGACTGGCGGAAACTATTGAAAACGAAATACATCTAAAATTTGATGAACGATTTTTCTGGACTCCCAAACGGTGATTTCATGGATAAACAGTAACGAAAGGCTGCAAGTTTTCGTAGCCAACAGAATAAGCGAAATATGTGAAAAGTCCAAGAGGGCAGAATGTAATTGGGTTCCAACCATGGAGAACATTGCTGAAATCATAACAAGGGATTCTCCCATAAAAGTTGCAACAGACAGATGGCAACAAGGTCCAGCTTTTCTTGGATTGGATAAAAAGATGTGGCCATCTTACGCCTCACTAAATATTGTCTTTGTATGAGTGAAGATGAAATTCTACGCATAAACAGCCGAATCATGCGTGCAGAAGGCGTCGTCGCGACAAGTCCGATTGTGTAGGATGGAGATCAAGTATTCACGAAGGTGATGGTACATCATTTTCACAACGAAGTACAGCATACCGGAATACAAGTCGTCGTACATAAATTCAAGTTGCAGTACTGGATGCCGAAGATGAATACCAAGATCAGAATTATCAACGAATGTATGTGGTGTATACGACGCAAAGCCAAACCGGTTAAGGCGCAAATGGGTCTATTACCCAAGGAGAGGTTCTCTACATTTCAAAAACCCTTCACATCCGTTGGCATGGACTATTTCGGCCCGTTCTATACGAAAGATGGACGGGGCTCCAGCAGCAGGTACACTAAATGCCTGCGAAAGCGATATGGCGTTCTCTTTACATGCTTAACATCTAGAGCAATACATGTAGAAATCGCACACTCTCTTACTACAGACTCGTGCATTTTGGCAATCCGTCGAATGATGGCAAGGCGAGGCGAAATCAAAACACAATGGTCCGATAATGGTACTAATCTTAGAGGCGCCTCAAGAGAACTAACAGAAGCTTTAGAGGAAATAGATATGCAAGCAGCGCGCGGAGAACTAACACAAAAAGGAATCGAATGGAAATTTATACCAGCGAACTCACCAAATTTTGGAGGCTGCTGGGAAAGGGAAAGCAAATAAGCTAGAGGCCGTACTATCCGTCGAAAGTAATCCCACTGACGAACTCTTTTTTGTGAAGCGGAACATTCGGTAAATAGTCGACCGTATATTCTCGAATCGGACGATCCAGATGACGGCTTAGGATTATGCCCCAATGATATAATCGTACAACAAAGTGGATCAATTCAAGCACCATGCAAAATTAACGGATCCAGTGAGAAGAAAACATGGAAGATGATGCAAATGTTAGTGAAAGCCTTTTGGAGACGATTCATTAAGGAATATATCCCAAGTTTAGTTAACAGATCGAAATGGGAAAAGAATTGCGACAACCTGAAAGAGGAGAAGATGGAATAGTGAGAGTAGCAGACATAAAAACAACAAAAAACACTTATCGTCGGCCAGTAAGAAACCTAAAGGATCGTGCTGAAGACTTGGTTCAACACTAGGGGGCGGAATTATGTCGCAGAAAATATCATATTATTTGTATTTAAGCTAGTTACCGAAAATTACCATTTCTGTTCTTGAATCTAGTATATATGTGACAGCTGTAATACAAGTCAAAAATGTAAATGGAGGATATAAGACTCTAAGAGCCCTTATTGATTGTGGTTCACAGAGCACCATTTTGTCTGAAGAGGCCGCTCAAATATTAAAACTACCTAAAATTAAACAGTATACAGAAATAAGTGGCGTGTCCTCAATAAAATCCAATAAATCAAAATATAAGGTAAAAATAGATGTAAAGACGAGAAATCCTTGGAAAGGACATTTAAAGGTTGAGGCAATTGTGTTGCCAAAGTTAATGAAAGCTCTTCCATTAAAAATAGCAAACGTGGATATGTCGAAATGGCAAACTTACGTTCTAGCTGATCCTACCTTTAATAAACCTGGTAGGATTGATATAATAATGGGAGTAAACGTATATACCCAAATCTTAAGGGGAATTACAAAGATTGATGGCCTGTTAGGTCAAAATACTCAATTTGGTTGGATCGTCTCGGGATGCACCAAATCAAATCAGAATAAATCTGTAGTGGCAGCAACAATAGATGTCTAGATTTTGAACAACGTTGGGAGGAGAGGAAAGATAAATTTCAAAATAAAAACAACAGCAAAACTCAAAAAATTAATTTATGGCCCCCGGCAGGACCTCACATTGGAGGTAAAGTGAAAATTGGGGAAGAAAAAGTATATATCCCAGAGCCAGTACAAAATGAGAATATTCAGAAGGCAATGGGTCAATTAGATAATGATTATCTAAAAAATAATATCAAAATAGATTCCGGTAACAAATTGTCCGAAACTATAGTACCAAAAAGGCAGATATGGCAAAATAATTATAAAAGAACAAAATTTAATAATAAACAGAATAACCAATCATATTTTAGCAATCAGCAACATTTAAAAACGGTGGAGCGAAGATCACATTGGAACAATTCAAAAAGTGAAGGTAGTTATTTTTTAAATTCTCCATCTTATAAAAAAGGCTAGAAGTCAGCACAGTAATACACATCAGGAGTGGGTAGATATCCCGAAACAGAAATCGTTAGGTAATATGTCAAATAGTATAAAAACCATTAGAAGCCAACTCAGTAATATATACGGCAGAGTTGGTAAGAATAGGAAGTCAGTTACAATCGGTAAAGGAACATCAGAAAGACTAGTTTGAACGTCCGTAATGTAACTGGTAATGCTTCTTTAACAATAGTTATCTTACTAATGATATTTTAATAATAATTTGTATAAGACAACTAACTATAAAAATAAAGTCCAAAACGCCGCATTTGGTGGCCCTTTGCAGAATGATTAAGAATAAACATCGTGTTCATCTGAACTGGCTTCACCAAATCAGATGCACCAATGAAATATACAATTCGAAACAAAAACAAAAGTAAATCATAAAATTCATATGACAATTATTGCTTAATACCAAAAAAAACATGCATCCACACTCTGTGGAAAACACTTAAGATTATAACAGCGGCGCGGTATCAAGTAACCAGCGCTGAGCATGAAATATAAACAATTTTCAACCCCCGAAAACGTGGGACATTAGAATAAGTATTTTTAAAAACAATTGTTGCTTCTTAGAGTTTAAGAGTTTTTAAATAAAATCAGTTCATATTTTGAACGAATGAAGACTGGGTTCCTTCTCTCCGGGAATCCCTATTCAGTGAACGATATCATCATCGCTTACTACATAAGGCAAAACAGTCTCATCTACAATCCTTGCCGCAAGCTATTAGCGGATGCATTCAAGAAGTCCAAGAAGCAGCAATTCTTAAAATGTTACCAGTTATATTACGTGGTCCAACTGGTGAAAAAGAAATTCTGGCTTTTCTTGACGATGGGAGCACAACCACAATGTTGGATATGAATGTAGCACGTGAAGTCGGTGTTGGTGTTTAGATTATATAAAATAAGAGAACATTAAGCCAATTATAATAGAGATGTATGTCAATGTTAAGTATGTAACCCGATTATAGATATCGATGGCTCATCAGTCATAAGTAGATCTGATATGGTCAGCAGTAAACAATAAAGACCTAGTTAATCAATAAAAACGTACTTTGCTGACCTAACACGATGTCGAACTATGCACTGGTGAGCTAGCTATTTTGTACTATAAAAGAAATGCATTATTCTTAGTAAGATCAGATACCAATTGTAGCTACATCGGGTGAGCATCGCTGTGTCTTTGGCCCCCATCTCTACCTTTGTAATCTCACTCCGAGGTCCACCCAATTTATGTGTTGGTTGCGACAACCTTTAGTCACTGGTTTATGTGCTAGTGCCTATATATATATATAAATAAATAAACATTTAATAACTTCAAGAAACACTAACGTCTTTCATTGAACATTTTGGTGACCCCGACATTGGCGGCTCCAAGTTAAAAGAATAACAGACTTGGTGAAACCGTCATCAAGCGAGAACATTTGGTCAACTCAGGCGACCAATCTCTCAACAAAAAGGAAACTGGTCAACTAGGCGACTACTTTCTTTGCACGCTTTGGACACGACAATCCTAAGCAAGGGCACAAATTGATGAACATCTCACATCAATCTGGGGTCCCGACTAAAAACATCGCAATTGATTAACTTGGCAATCATTGCGTAGCCACCTTGGCGAATAAAAAGATTTATTGGAAAACTAGGAGTTGGTTTTCCGCAACGGGGTAGCAGTGCATACCCATTGAATAAAAATTGATCAACTAGGCGATCACTTTATAAAAAACATTTAACAACGATTTGTGTCAACGAGGCGACCAAATCATAAAAAGTTATTTTATATAAAATAAAGTTTGGCTTAAAAAGTTATTTTATATAAAATAAAGTTTGATCAACTCAACTCTGTTGCATTCCCTGGCGTCAGCAATATCTGACCTAGTTAACTCGGTCAGTAACCCAGACACACGAGTATAGATTTTGGCATTGATCAGCAATTTTTGAAACAAAGAAAGGAAACTCAAAAAAATTGGTTTCACTGTCGTGGCAGTTATCAGTGTAAAAGAATAGGTATATTGGAAATAAAAATAAACCATTGTTAAAACACTAATCAAAAGGCGACTTCGAATTTTTTTCTTATTCTTATTTGTGCTACACTTGACCAATTTTAGGAACGAGTCGGAGCGTTCCCTGTCTTTGACAAAATAAACAAACTCCCATCGGGTCAAGTACTAGTACAGATAAGCAATTACATAAGAATATAAAAGAACATGGAGGAGTTTTATAAACAGCAGACAGAACGAGGAGAGGCAATCCAGGCCTTCATTCGGAATACCAAAAAAGATTCTTTCGCCAGGAAAACGAAGCCATCTTATTTCGAGGAAAAACTTGAGCTCCTGGAATACATGTGGGAGAACTTCGAGAAATGTCATCAGGAGTTGATGGACAAATTAAATAACGTACCAACTGAAGATGATTACTTTGTAACGGACTATTTCAGCAAAATGAAGACGGTTGTATCTAATATAGTGGAAGAGTGGAAGGACCATTTGGAAAAAATAAAGCTAGAGAGACAAGCTCGCCAACGAGAGGAAGAGCGAGTCATGATCAAACCACTGGTTCGCAAGCAAAGTGCTCTGCTGGAGTCATTATCCAGGACATTAAGACAAATTGTGCCTGAAGATAAAATGACTTATAAATCGGTAGTCGACAAATTATGGATGCAAATTGAAGAAATCCATTATGAGATTCACCGGCTAGCTGAAAATCCAGCCGAAGCCGGATATAATATAGCTACGTTTGTGGCCGCAGAAAATACAATGCTGAAATTCTGTGTGGCACCAGCAGAAAATGTAGTGATACAATCACCACCTGTATTGCAATCGATACAATCATTGCAACTACCCAAAATTCCCATTCCAAAATTTGATGGGGATTATCTGAAATGGCAACAATTTCATGACATCTACAAAAAAGTGGTTCATGAGTCAAATGTATCCACGATAGAGAAAATGTGGTACTTAAAATCAAACCTTTCTGGAGAAGCAGAGAGATTGATACGGCACCTGGAATTAACAGAAGCCAATTACAACACTGCTTGGTCAGTGTTGCAGGAACGTTTTAATAACAAACGAGTTCTAGTAACAGCCATACTGACAAAGCTGTTTGATCACCCAAATGTGGGAAATGACGCAGCTTCTATAAAGAATTTGCATGATAACATTTTTGAATCATTGCAAGCCTTAAAAAATGTAGGCGTCAATATGGAATCGTCAGATGCTGTCATAATGTTTCATATGACAAGAAAATTGGATAGATTCAACCACGCACTATATGAGCAATCTCTTTCCAACACAAGGGATCTGCAGGAAGTAAAGGACTTCCTATCCTTCTTGGAACAGCGCTTCTTAACATTAGAGGCGATTGGGAAACCAAGAAACGAAAATCGCAGCATTGAAAAACCAAGTCCAAAAAAGACATGCGCAACAGCATCTGGGACAAACAGTACCCTGTGTGCTTTCTGCGAAAAAGCAAAGCACAAACTCTTCCAATGTGAAAAGTTCAAAACCAAATCCGCAGCAGAGCGGCTTAATTGGGTGCAGAGACACAAATTGTGTGTCAATTGCTTCAAGCCGGACCATATGGCAAAAAATTGCTCTTGGAGGGGATGCTTTAAATGCGATAAAAAACATAACACAATGTTGCATTTAGAAACAGGCAACCAAATTGCTACATCTGCTTCTGCAGCTTCTGCGTATGGAATTGGCAGAAAATACACCCTGTTGGCAACGGCCAAGGTAGTGGTAAAAGGGATCAATGAAAGGAAAGGAGAATTTCGAGCACTCCTGGATAGCGGCTCTCAAGTAAATCTCGTCTCAGAGAGACTGGTAAAGAAGTTATCGTTAAAAATTAGCGAGACTCATGTGCATATAAATGGAGTGGGTGGTCAACCACAGATAAGCAAGGCGCGAGTAAGCTTGGTTGTAAGGTCAAGATACAACAAGTTCGCAATGCTAGTTGAGGCATTTGTATTGCCACACATAATAGGTGACCAACCCACAGAACAAATAACGCAGAAAGTCACATTACCAGACAACATTCAATTAGCGGACCCAACATTTGATAAACCCGGAAAAATTGATATGCTGTTGGGAGCTGATGATCACTATGCTATACTGCTACCAGAAAGGAGACGGGGCAATCGAAACCGTCCAACATTACAAAACTCAGAGTTCGGATGGATTGTTGCTGGCAGAATTAATATGTCAACGTCAGCTTCAATCACATGTATGGTAGGCATGACGAATCCAGAGGAATCACTGGAAAGATTCTGGCAGCTAGACACACTAGAGCCAATAAAAAAGTACAGGAGTCCGGAGGAAGAGTATTGTGAAAAATTCTTCCTCGATAACCTACACACGGCGGCGGACAATCGACTAATTGTAAAGCTTCCATTTGCTGAAGAGGCGTCATCTCTTGGAGAATCTCGGGAAGTAGCCATAAGAAGATTCATGTCGTTAGAGAGGCGAATGAACCCTGACATAAAAAAGGAGTATGTAAAATTTATGTCAGAATATGAACAGCTTGGACATATGAAGCAAGTAATGGTAGAACAAATTCCCAAGAACCATTACTTTATACCGCATCATTGTGTACTAAAACCAGAAAGTACCACCACCAAGCTAAGAGTGGTATTTGATGCATCATGCAAAACGTCATCAGGAAAATCACTGAACGACATTTTATATCCTGGACCAGTTGTACAGAGTCAACTCTTCTCAATTCTTCTGCGGTTCAGGACACACAAATATGTGTTCACGGCAGACATTGAAAAAATGTATCGTCAAGTTTGGATAAACCCTGCCGATCAATTCAATCAGATGATTGTGTGGAGAGAGGATCCAAGTCAAGAACTAAAGTTTTATCGTTTAAAAACGGTAACTTATGGAACCACGTCAGCCCCATATTTAGCGACGAAGTGTCTGGAATATTTGGCACTGAAAAACATTGAAAAATTGTCATCTGGAGCATCAGCATTAAAAAATGACTTTTATGTTGATGATTGTCTCACAGGAGCAGACAGTTTACCAGAAGCCCTGCAAATAAGACAAGAGCTTCTAGAAATCTTGAGACCTAAGGGTTTCAACTTACGAAAATGGTGTTCAAATAGCAGTCAACTTCTAAAGGAAATTCCAAGGGAAGATACGATTGCTGACATCAATCTCGGTGACACACTGGAACAAACAAGTGTCAAAACATTGGGAATCATATGGGCACCCAAAGAAGACCAATTATGTGGAAAGGCTCAAAGACATACAAAAGGAATAACCAGACGAGTGGTGCTATCTGAAGTCGGTCAAATCTTTGATCCTCTAGGACTGTTCGCACCGGTAGTGGTAAGAGCGAAAATGTTTCTTCAACATGTTGCTACCGAACGAATTGAGATGGATGGTGACCTACCGCCGTATTTGGAGAAGCAATGGGAAGCTTACCGAGAGGATGTACAGGCACTAAACCACATGAAAATTCCAAGGCATATTTTTGATGGCAAGGTCCCCACTACAAAGGAATTGCATACATTTGTTGATGCATCAGAAAAGGCGTATGGTGCGGCAGTTTATGTCCGATCAACCTATAAAAATGGCCAAATTTCGGTCAGATTGTTGTGCGCCAAGTCAAGAGTGGCTCCCCTGGAAAAACAGACACTGCCCCGGCTGGAACTATGTGCAGCTGTACTTGGAGCTGAACTCACGGATAGAGTTCGACAGGATCTCCAATTCGGATCAGAAAGTGTGGAATCATTTCTCTGGTCAGACTCAACAGTGGTACTCTCTTGGATTAATTCACGGGCATCACATTTCCACACGTTTGTGGCTAATCGGTTGACAAAAATACACGCAGTATCACATCCAAGGCAATGGCGGCATGTGTCATCAGCGCTCAACGCAGCTGATGTTCTGTCTCGAGGCATATCAGCAGTTCAGCTTAGCACACATACATTATGGTTGTATGGACCACTATTTCTGCATGGACCACAACGTGGCTGGCCAGCACCATTTAAGCCTACAGAGCACACGATGGATACCGCTGAGAAGAAAACCAAGGTATTCAGCATGGTGACTGACACGGCAAACAACAAGAGTGAATGGATATATACGGTAAATCACAGAAATTCGTTTTACCGGCTACAGCGAATAGTGGCGTATGTGCTACGGTTTTGTCACAAGCAGAACAGGAAACCAACGGCTCAGTTAGAGTTGGAAGAGTTGGACCAAGCACGGAGAGTGATCATTAAGCAAATTCAAGAAACAGGATTTGCATATGAATTACGGCACTTAAAGAAACGACCTGATCAACCGCTAGATCGCAAAAGCACAGTGGCAACATTGCCACTAATACTGGATGAAGATTCAATCATACGAGTAGCAACTAGGCTACAACAAGCACCAGTATCAACGGAAACAAGGAATCCATATCTCTTGCCGTATAATGATCCGGTGGTAAAAATGATGCTACGAAAACTTCATGAAGAGAATCTTCATTGTGGACATGAGGCACTACGCGGAATAGCTCGGCAACAGTACCACATCATTAAGGTGAAACCGATGGTCCGGAATGTGATCCAGGGCTGCGTAGTATGCACCAAGTACCGGCCTCAGTTCTTTAAACAGGTCATGGGCGACTTACCTGAGCATCGGGTATCTCAGAATAGACCCTTTCTCAATGCCGGAGTAGACTATTGTGGACCATTCTGGATCCACCATAAGGTTCGAGGAAAACGTCCCGACAAAGCCTACATTGCAGTATTTGTATGCTTTGCAACCAAGGCAGTACACTTGGAGTTGGTCGGAGACCTGTCTACCTCCTCATTTGTGGGCGCGCTTCAGCGCTTCATTGGGCGCAGAGGAAGATGCCAGACATTATACTGCGATAATGCAACAAACTTTGTTGGAGCAAACAACCAACTTAAGGAACTGACCGATACAATACACTCAGAAACGGCAGCAGGTAGTATCAAGGAATTTTGCAATCAAAAAGGAGTGCAATTTAAGTTCATACCACCACGGTCTCCACATTTCGGAGGATTATGGGAAGCTGCGGTAAAGTCCGCTAAGCATTTACTGTTAAAAAACGTATCGACAGCAAACTTAACGTTCGAACAACTGTCTACTATCATTGTCAATGTTGAAGCAGTGCTGAATTCTCGTCCGTTAACGCCAAACTCAGACGATCCCAACGACTTAACAGCTCTAACCCCAGGCCACCTATTGATTGGAGAACCATTAGTAGCCCAACCAGATGCAGAGCCAATAACACAGCGATCGATTCCAGAGCAATGGGAATTAGTGCAACGGCTTAAGCATACATTCTGGACACAATGGTCTCAAGAGTACCTACAAGAATTGCAGGGTACATCCAAGTGGAAAAAACCATATAATAATGTCAAAGAAGGCATGATGGTAATTCTAAAGGAGGATAATGTGCCAATTTTGCAGTGGCCAATTGGACGAATTGTTAAATTATATCCAGGCCTGGATGGATACGTCCGCGTGGTAGACGTTAAAACAGCCAGAGGCACCTACAAGCGGGCTATCCATAAATTGGCCCCCTTGCTTAGAGAGTCAGCGACAAAACGTAAAATCGAGGCAGATGACACAGAATCGAATCCCCAAAAGGACTCTGGTATCGAGGACAACGCAGAACCAAAACCAAAAAGACGCTTATCGATCGGTCTGCCACCGTTGGCAATGACGATCTGCCTAATGCTGTTGTTATTGCCTATAGCATTTGCTCAAAGAACTAATATAACTCGATTCAACCCCAAACCAGGCATATACTATGAAAGTATTGGCACAGGAAGGATGGCAACGTCTGACTGGACTATTGTGGCATTCTACGATCTCGAACCATATTGGGCCGACCTGAAGACATTTTCAGATGGAGTAGTAAAGGTTGGAGAAATATGCGTGTTAATGAAGGTTCCAGAGGCATGCACCGCAATGCAGAGGCACTTCGAGCATGTCAACTCAGAGCTACGGACAGGAAATGATCTCCTTCACATAGAACGCCAACGACGATCGCCTTTAGATATAATTGGGAACATTGCGAACGGCTTATTTGGTGTGCTGGACTCAAAGTATGCAACAGAGATGTCAGGCACCATACGAAAAGTTAAATCAAATGAAGAGTACTTATTGAACTTGCTGCAAAATCAGACATCTGTAATTGATTCAACGATAAATATCATTAAGCGAGATGAAGCCACAATTGAAAATCAGATGAAACTAATGGAACAACAAATGAACGACATGACCAAGGTCCAGGACAATGCGGTAAAGGCATTGCAATGGTATATCACGTTAACTACTCAGATGACAGTTATTGCAGGGAATTTGCAACGAATTCAAACCGAAATTTCCCGAGTATTTACAGATGCCCATCATAGCAAAATAAGCCCGTTACTACTATCACCAGGCCAGCTTCGGGAACATCTGAGCCAACTGAAGAGACATCTTCCGTTTGGTTTGGATTTGCCAGTTCCAGATAACGACGTCTTGCAATTATATGGCTTAATGAAGGCACAAGGCACAATCGCAAACAATCATGTGATATTTAAGGTCACATTTCCATTAGTGGCAACGCAGGCAGTGCAACTGTATAACCTGGTGCCCATTCCAGCAATTGGAACTCATGGGATTGTAATCATGAACATTAAAATTCCCATCATTGCTGTCAACAAGGAACAAAATCAATACATTGGGCTCTCAAGAGCCGATTTGGAACAATGCCATCAGCTCAACAACGAGCAATATATTTGTTTTGATAAACAAACGACGTTTTCGGCTAATAGCAACTGTGAGTTCCAGCTATTCAAAAAACACAAAATCATCAACTTGCCAAATACAACACACAAACAGATCATTCGTGTGGTACGACATGTATCAAAAAAATCAGTGGATTTTTGCCACCATTAGACCAATTGAACTCGCAGTGACCTGTGACGATAATATACAAGGTGTCACTATTAAGAAGACTGGATTGTTGACTCTAGACCCGACGTGTACAGCTAGGAGTTCTGCTATACAAATAAGAGGTCACCGTATAACGACGACAGACACAATGAAATTGTCATATGTCCGATTTGGCAACTTCAGCATTGGCCCAACAAAAGTAGCGCCAACAACAACACAATTTACAAAGATGCAGCTAAGCTACGACGAACTAAGCAACATTCAAGGAAAACTGGAAACTAAGCAAAACTGCAAATTGCCAGAAGACCCCAGCCAGCCGGCTCAACATGTTATAGTCTCCTACGTAGCGTTAACAATACCATTGGTTCTTGTGATGGTATATGGAATAAAAAGATGCTCACAACCCCCAAGACACAATGGTCCAGAGCAGACAACCGTGAGGATCGTCAATCCCATACCGACTCCTGCTGCAGTAAGCCCAGCCCCCAGCAATTTTGCGGTCAACGTTGGATAACGTTGAACAGGTGTTCAACGGCCGGGAGTATGTTGGTGTTTAGATTATATAAAATAAGAGAACATTAAGCCAATTATAATAGAGATGTATGTCAATGTTAAGTATGTAACCCGATTATAGATATCGATGGCTCATCAGTCATAAGTAGATCTGATATGGTCAGCAGTAAACAATAAAGACCTAGTTAATCAATAAAAACGTACTTTGCTGACCTAACACGATGTCGAACTATGCACTGGTGAGCTAGCTATTTTGTACTATAAAAGAAATGCATTATTCTTAGTAAGATCAGATACCAATTGTAGCTACATCGGGTGAGCATCGCTGTGTCTTTGGCCCCCATCTCTACCTTTGTAATCTCACTCCGAGGTCCACCCAATTTATGTGTTGGTTGCGACAACCTTTAGTCACTGGTTTATGTGCTAGTGCCTATATATATATATAAATAAATAAACATTTAATAACTTCAAAAAACACTAACGTCTTTCATTGAACAGTCGGTATAATTGGGAAACCTGAAGCATATTGCTTTGGATGGACTGAGGGAATCTCTAGATATGATGAAACTTCAGAAATTGCAGATATTGCTATTACTGGCGATAGCAAAATTCAGAAGCTTCAAAATGTACGTCTTATCAAGGATTTGAACTTACCAACTCAACGAATCGATTACGAAGCTATACAGAAAGAATTTCCATATACAAAAATGGCAAAATTGAACTCAATTCGGAATCTTCAGCCTCATCTCCTCATTGGACAACGACATGCAACACTCCTTACAACTCAAACCATACTAAATGTAGATCCAAGGGGTCCGATTATGGCAAAAACCAAACTCGGATGGGTCATACACGGTCTTATAAAAGCAAAATTAAGGGAAGCAAATTTCGTATGCTGCCACTTCGATGATGAACAGCTTGGCGATATGCTTAAAAACCAATTTAGCATAGAAGGATTTGGTGTCTGTAAACCAGCAATGGACAAAACTAGATCGACAGAAGAAAAATTGGCTATTAGCAAGATATCCTCATCTATTATAAGAGTAAATGGACAATATCAGGTAAACTTACCCTGGAAAAGCGACATGGTGAAACTCCCCGATAGTCGCCAAATGGCAGAGCAAAGACTAAAATGTTTAGAAAGAAAGCTGAACAGAAACCGTGAACTAGCGAGCATACCAAAAGGAAGTGGAGAAACTACTGAAGAATGGTTATGCCAAAATAGTCACTAATATCAACTTGGTTCAATCCCCAAAACTGTGGTTCCTGCCACACTTTGCAGTAATTAGTCCCAAGAAACCGGGAAAAGTTCGAGTAGTGTTCGACGCAGCAGCCGTTTGCAATGACACTTCCTTGAACGAAAATCTACTAACTGGGCCGGATTGGCTCGCATCAATCGTAGGCGTGCTTATAAGATTTAGATTAAACACAATAGCCTATGCTGCAGATATTAAAGAAATGTTTAACCAGGTAAAAATTGTAGAAGAAGATGCAGTCTCACAATGCTTTTTATGGAGAAATATGAATACCCAAATACCACCAACAGTCTACCAGATGACATCAATGATATTCGGTGCAACCTCCTCACCGTTTATACCACAATTTGTAAAAAACCACAATGCGGCGATACACAAAAGTGAGACACCAGAAGCAGCTCAAGCCATCATTGAAAACCATTACGTCGACGACTATCTGGATTCAAAGGCAACAATACGCGAAGCTGTTGAGATAATTCATGCAGTAATTCAAATACACGCAGCGGGACATTTTCAAATTCGAAATTTTATTTGTAATAATCATGATGTCTTACAGCAAATACCCGAAGATCTACATGGTCCGTTAACACGGATTCGATTGGGAGAAAAAGGAGACATATCTCAAAAGGTTCTCGGCATGATTTGGGACGCACAAAGAGATATATTTATATTCTCAACAACTACAATGCACAGTATAAGCGAGGACATATTGAATGGAACAAGGATGCCCACAAAAAGAAAGGTACTTGCAGCAGTCAACTCAATATATGATCCCATGGGGATGGTGACCCCAGTAACAATAAAAGGTCGGATCTTAATGCGTAATATTTGGGAACTTGGCATTGGATGGAATGATGTCATTAAAGGCAACACTGTCAAAAAGTGGCAAGAGTGGTTAAACGATTTGAAAAGACTACATGATGTTAGTATACCAAGATGTTACTCCCAACATTTATCCATTGCTACGAAAATCGAACTACACGTTTTTTGCGACGCTAGCAGCAAAGCATACGCTACAGCAGCATTTGTGCGAGTAGGTTACAATGGTGCAGAAGCTGCAACAAAATATGACGTCATGCTTATAGCATCTAGGGCTCGAGTTTCACCTTTGAAACATGTTACGATTCCAAAACTCGAAACATTGGCAGCTGTGATGGGATGTAGACTGGCGGAAACTATTGAAAACGAAATACATCTAAAATTTGATGAACGATTTTTCTGGACTCCCAAACGGTGATTTCATGGATAAACAGTAACGAAAGGCTGCAAGTTTTCGTAGCCAACAGAATAAGCGAAATATGTGAAAAGTCCAAGAGGGCAGAATGTAATTGGGTTCCAACCATGGAGAACATTGCTGAAATCATAACAAGGGATTCTCCCATAAAAGTTGCAACAGACAGATGGCAACAAGGTCCAGCTTTTCTTGGATTGGATAAAAAGATGTGGCCATCTTACGCCTCACTAAATATTGTCTTTGTATGAGTGAAGATGAAATTCTACGCATAAACAGCCGAATCATGCGTGCAGAAGGCGTCGTCGCGACAAGTCCGATTGTGTAGGATGGAGATCAAGTATTCACGAAGGTGATGGTACATCATTTTCACAACGAAGTACAGCATACCGGAATACAAGTCGTCGTACATAAATTCAAGTTGCAGTACTGGATGCCGAAGATGAATACCAAGATCAGAATTATCAACGAATGTATGTGGTGTATACGACGCAAAGCCAAACCGGTTAAGGCGCAAATGGGTCTATTACCCAAGGAGAGGTTCTCTACATTTCAAAAACCCTTCACATCCGTTGGCATGGACTATTTCGGCCCGTTCTATACGAAAGACGGACGGGGCTCCAGCAGCAGGTACACTAAATGCCTGCGAAAGCGATATGGCGTTCTCTTTACATGCTTAACATCTAGAGCAATACATGTAGAAATCGCACACTCTCTTACTACAGACTCGTGCATTTTGGCAATCCGTCGAATGATGGCAAGGCGAGGCGAAATCAAAACACAATGGTCCGATAATGGTACTAATCTTAGAGGCGCCTCAAGAGAACTAACAGAAGCTTTAGAGGAAATAGATATGCAAGCAGCGCGCGGAGAACTAACACAAAAAGGAATCGAATGGAAATTTATACCAGCGAACTCACCAAATTTTGGAGGCTGCTGGGAAAGGGAAAGCAAATAAGCTAGAGGCCGTACTATCCGTCGAAAGTAATCCCACTGACGAACTCTTTTTTGTGAAGCGGAACATTCGGTAAATAGTCGACCGTATATTCTCGAATCGGACGATCCAGATGACGGCTTAGGATTATGCCCCAATGATATAATCGTACAACAAAGTGGATCAATTCAAGCACCATGCAAAATTAACGGATCCAGTGAGAAGAAAACATGGAAGATGATGCAAATGTTAGTGAAAGCCTTTTGGAGACGATTCATTAAGGAATATATCCCAAGTTTAGTTAACAGATCGAAATGGGAAAAGAATTGCGACAACCTGAAAGAGGAGAAGATGGAATAGTGAGAGTAGCAGACATAAAAACAACAAAAAACACTTATCGTCGGCCAGTAAGAAACCTAAAGGATCGTGCTGAAGACTTGGTTCAACACTAGGGGGCGGAATTATGTCGCAGAAAATATCATATTATTTGTATTTAAGCTAGTTACCGAAAATTACCATTTCTGTTCTTGAATCTAGTATATATGTGAGTCAATTTATCTTTTTGTTCTAATGAAGAGATGGTCACACTCTGAATAAAAACTATGGCGAAGAAAAACGTGCCTAAAATATAAAGCTCTATAAAAATAAAAAATAAATAATAAAACCACGGCCAATTCCACAACACCAATTTTTATCAACTTGGCTGCGGGTTCAGAGTGCCAAACCACTTAGGGAAACGTTTTCAATGGGTCTGGAGTATATGTCTTCTATGGTATAACTGAATGCCTTAAACACGCCCCAAAATCATAGCCCATTCACCTACCCACGCCCTAAGCCACATTCATACATACATAAATAGCAGAAGGCAAAATATGCAAATCAGAACAAAGACAAAAGGCATAGAAAGAATCAAACAGAGGGAGCAACAAAAACCTTTGCTGTTCACACAATAAATCAGGCAGAAACAGCAAAAAAAAATAACGAAATTGTAATTACAACAACAATAGACCAGTTGGCCAAGAAAAACTAAGCCAAAATCAAATGGGTGGCCCTTTTTTTTTTGACTTTAACGTAGTCAAAGTGTGCGGAAACATGTTCCATACCCTTTACTAACTTTGACAAAGGGTATATTTGGTGTCTTCAAGCTCTTAATCAGCATCTATCAAAGTCACACGAAGACTCATGCCAGTTCATTGAGTAAACATTAGAAACTACTTTAGAGAGTATTTTCTAGTCGTACCTAATATTAGATCATGGCAAATTTGCTTGGGTTGTCTTTCATTGGACTTTTGGCCATTCGTTTTATTACCCAAAAAACAAAAACGAAACAAAAACCAAATATGCGGAAAATTACAATGTATATAGAAATTTGCTTGTTTTTGTGTTTTTGGGAGAAACAGTTATCAAATCCGTAATTGATGTATATAGTAGTAGACTTATTTATCTTTTTTATATTTAACCGATTGCATAAAAGTTGGCAAATTTTTATTCGTGTTGATTTATGTAAGACTATGTAAATGATTGCGAAATATATTAAGAAAATAATAAAATGCATCTTTTTCTTTTATTATGCAAGTTTTTAGTGCTGATATCCATTTCATTCAGATCGAATTAACATACTATTTATATAGAGGATATATGGATATAAAGTCACAACAATTTGTACTTTCCTGAAATTCCGAGTAACATTAAATTTGTTTGCAGTTTTTAAAAAATCGTTGCTTTATTCTTTTCCCTTTTTAATCTAATTTGAAAAATAGTTTCTTTTTCCTAAGAAATAGTTTTATTACAACTCTGGATTGGAATGTTATCAACCTTTTGGTTTTAACGGTCCTACAGTCAAAACTGTAACTGTACTGTAATGGCCTTTTAAGAGATATTATTAAAAAACCATCGTTTCTATTGCCTTAATATACTAAAGTTTTAATTATTTTTCTTATAATATTAATCAAACCAGAGGGCCGGGGCTAACTTCAACCGCGTCAAAGTTTGTATACCCTTGCAAGTTTGTTGGTAACTCTTTTATCTAAACTAACTGTTTTATCTAGAAAGGGTAATATTTGCGAAAGAACGGCCTTCAATCTTAGCATAGGATATAACGAACTTTCTGATGAAAGTCACTGTTTTCCACCGTTCGTTCATATGGGAGCTATAGGATATAGTGACCCGATCTTGATCAAATTTGGCAGAATTATTAATAAGAACACAAAACTGACCAATACCAACTTTTATGGCAATTGCTGATAAAATAACGAAGTTATTGAGAAAAGTCACTGTTCGTGACTTTGCCGTTTGTATGGGAGCTATATGATATAGTGATCCGATCCGACTGAATCCGAGATATACAAACCCTGCAGTATATACAAGCCTACGTGCAAAATTTCAGCTCTGTAGCTCTTACGGTCTAGGAGGAGTTCGCATCGATCCAGACGGACGGACAGACGGACGGACGGACGGACATGGTTATTTGAACTCGTCTCGTCGTGCTGATCAAGAATATATATACTTTATATGGTCGGAGATGCTTCCTTCTATGCGTTGCACACTTCTGACCAAAATTAATATACCCTTTTTGCAAGGGTATAAAAAGCCATAGTTAAAGCCTGTAACTTCCTGCTATATAATATTGACGTCGAATTCAAACTGCAGAGTTAACTAAGAGGATTACGTTTGGCATACATTTGCAGTTTGTCTCCACTCAATTAACTAGGAGAAAGGCTTTAAGAGAAATTGGTATTATTGAAGTTACTCCTATGCAAACACTCAATGGCCTTTGTTGCCTTTCCGGTATGTTGTACAATGTTTCCCATCTATATTTCCAACCCACAATGTGGGTTAATGGTAAGCTTAACTCGATTGCCTAACCAGAAATTTGTAATTTAACAGCAGCCGCAAAAATATATAAAGAAAGGGGCAATTGACAATTACCAATAGCAAAATCAACAACCTAAAAAAAAAAAAACCTAAAACCGCACGCAAATTTACCTTGAAATATAAATACTTAAGAGTAAGAGTTTCAGTTTTTGAAATGAAAAATTCAATCTTAACAAAAAAACGGGCGTCACGTCACATTGCAAATTGTAATTTTCGGCTGAACCAAACAACAACAACAAAAATAAAACAACTTTAAGGACACGAAATTGAGTGGAAGGCAAAAAAAAAAGCGAACTTAAATTTTTATACCATACACCCATAGGGTGAAATGGTATATTAAAGTCGCCAAAATGTATGTAACAGGCAGAAGGAAGCTTTTCCGACCCCATAAAGTATATATATTCTTGATCGGGATCAACAGCCGAGTCGATATAGACATGTCCGTCCGTCCGTCCGTCCGTCCGTCCGTCCGTCCGTCCGTCCGTCCGTCCGTCTGTCCGTATGAACACGTAGATCTCAGAGACTATAAGAGCTAGAGTCACCAAATTTGGTACGTAGACTCGTGTATAACCTACGGTGGTCAAGTTTATTTCAAATTTTTGCCACGCCCCCCTCCGCCCACGGAATTTAAACAAATTTGATTTTCTTAAAGACTATAATAGCTAAAGACATCAAATTTGGTATGATTAATCCTTTAGAAGGCGCGCACAAATTTGTTGCAAAAAAAAATTTGCCACGCCCCCTCCGCCCACGAAATTTAAACAAATTTGATTTTCTTAAAGACTATAATAGCTAGAGACACCAAATTTGGTATGTGTATTTGCTTAATAAATGCGCATATACTGTATATGCAACGATTTTTCCACGCCCCTTTCCGCCCCCGTAATTTGTGAAAACTCGATTATCTCACGTAATTTTCTACCTTTTGTAATCAAATTTAGCACACTTGAATTTGATACTAATACCCAGCAAACTACCAAATTTGATCAATATCGGACAAAAAATAGCCAAGTTATGCATATAAACGTTTTTCCATAAGGCCGTAGTTGGCCGTTGGCTGGTGGGGGCGCTAGGGTGCTCGTATACTTGAGTGAGGGAGATTCTAAGATATGCTTGTAATAAAAACCATGTGAAAATGCATTTGTTTAATAAATTTAAAATATTTGCTTTACTGGTGTATGGTATACCTAAGTCGGCGAGACGACTTACTTACTTCATTGTTTTATGCCTGGCTATTTGCACTTTGCAACAAAACGGAAATGCCAACAACTATAGTAAGAGAGAAGGACAGACAGTTTCAGTCAATTGGGTCAAGGATTCTCAAGACTTTTTTTCGCCACACTCGATTGACTTCGACCCGAGTTAGGGTAGGGCCCCACATAGCTTACATATAGTAAAGTTCAGTTGAGTCGAATTTTCCTTTGTCTCTTCAAAATATTTGTGCTTGTTATGTCACTGACCTACCAATAGGCTCTCGGGCTGGCAAAAAAACAACCAATGCTTGTTGCAACTCAGCGGGTTGTCCCCCCATTTATTGGACATCTAACAGCTAAATCCTTTTTTTTTTTTGTGGTCCAATTATGAGTCACGATGATGGACTACAAACACGGCATCCAAGTCCATGAATCATATGGATTTTATGCGGGTTCTAAGTTACTATTTAGGTATCCCCCAATTGCTTTAGTAGGGTATTCATTTTTGTGGGAATTTCTTTTTCGTTCTAAGAAACAGCAAACTTTCCACTCATCGATGATAATTTATATAAAAGCCAATGAAATGCTGACTAATTAAGAACTAAGCTAAGTAGTAAGCTAAATCGAGCTAAACCTCAATATTTCGAATTATCAAGACTCGATTGTATATAAAAACCCTAATTCAATTCGATCTAAAGGCAAATATTAAAAACCATATGTATTGTTTGTGTGTCTGTACATATACATAAGTATATGTGAATCAAAGCGCAATTTTTATATAGAAAACTTGTGTAAAATAAAAAGCTATACACATATTGTAGGCACCTAAAGTTAACAGAACTCGACTACATAAAGCAAAATTATGTTGGCCAGTCTAATATATGATAAGTATCATGTTGTCTTGTTGAACCACATAACTTTTAAGTACGATTTTCCCTCAACCATATTGTTGGTTAACATACTTTTGAGTAATTACTCAATTTCATAATTTTGCAGTACTTTCGCCCCTTTGGCTAAATGGCACCTGGTGGTCGCTTGGGCCCTGGCCATAACTACTGACGATTTGGTGTCTCCAAGCAGTTCCGTTTTCTACAGTCAACATTTTCTTTTTGCCAAAATTTACATATATTTTTTGTCTTCGGCACTGCTCTACTGCTGATTTTGTTTATGATTTATAACCGCTGCCAAATTGTCAAAAGAAATCAACTCTTCCAACACCCAAGTTCTGCATGAGAGGCGATGACTCCGCCACCGCCAACGCCACCGCCACCGCCACCGCCGCCGCCGACGCAGCTAATGACTGACTGGTGGTCAGCAAGTTGGAAGCCATAAAACACAACTGGACGGAATGGCACAATTGCAATTAGTTGGCCAGGCGAAAGTAAAACGAATGCGAAAGAGCTATCAGGAAAATCAAAAGATAAACAAGAAAATGAAAAAATAAAAAACGGTGTGAGGAAAAACGGAGAGAAAACCCAAGAAAAAAGGAAACTTAATGCGTTCAATGCACTGCAATGGTGTAGACAAATTGGGGCGTGGCAGTACAGCACAGTGACCAGTCAACAATTGTACTTTTTTCTGTTGTTTAACCTTTTTTTGTCTGTGCCTTTGTCATTTGTAAGCGGAAGTTGTAGGCGAAGCTATTTAAACAACAAACACATACAACAAAACAAGAAGCGACAGACAATTCAAAGAAACATTGTAATGTGACTTTTAGGCAAAACATTTAACATATTTTTCATTGCCCACCCACCCGTCAGATACAATCTGGAAATTTAAGACACCAAAAGAATGCACATTGACTGGCAATTACCATATAAACCTCATTCATTTCGAAACTCACCCCGAAACAGAAAAGTGCACAAAACAAAGCAAATCAAGTATATATAGGAAAATAACGTAATAATTGGATTTGCCCACAGCTGAAAATATTTCAAAAAGTCAAACAAAAATGTCAACAACTTTGCCAAAGACAACAGAGAATGAAGGAGATCAAAATAGGTATACATATATATAATATACATACATATATACCTATATATTTCTGAGGAGTGCTGATTTGTGGAGGCTTAAATTTCAATTTGGCAATTACAATACAAATTGGCATTTCAGAATTTATTATTATTTATCAAATTAGGAAATATTTTTATTTTGCTGAGACAATGCAGTTGCAATGGTATTATAAAGAAATTGAACTATATATTAACTACTGATTAATTTATACTTAACTAAAGTATTAAAGTCTTGCGATCGAGATGAAAATTTTTCTATAGCCATTGCTAGTAGATAAGTGTTTAAAAACAAAGTGTCTTTAAATTATATAAGAATGTAAATTGCAGTACAGAATGTTTCAAAGTTTCAGCCACTTTTTTGACAAATACATAAAAAGAAAAATAATAATAAAAAATGAAACTAAATATTTTGATTTTTCTTTCAAAAGATAATCAATAAAATACTTTAAAAACTAATACCAATTGTCAACATGAATAATGTAAAAACTTTCAAATTCATTCAAGAAATTTGAGTTTTCAGATACAACAACTTAGGTTTCTTAATTCAATCAACTTACAAATACGATGAAACAGATCGTAAACGATGTGTGTGTATATCCCATCAGTGCGGTCGCGTTCTGTAGTCGCTCCGTCAAACGAACCTGAATTCGTGTGTGTTCCCTGCAACTAACCAAAGGGAATACTGGTAGAGGCTTATTGAGGTGGTGTCGCTCACCCGGCTCACCAAAATCAGCTGGGCCCACCCACTGTGGTGGAGTGCAACCGGTAACAAAATTTTCTGTTTGCCTTAAAAATTCGGAGTTGAGTCGCTCCGCAAGGGGGGAGGGGTCCATATTTTCCCGCGCATCTCTCGCCAAGGGCTGGAACTCCTGGAACTTTCTCCTTCTCCTTTGCCTTGCCGATTTCCTTTCGTTGCTGAACTTTCTTATATCAACTACCGCCGATACCAAAAGCTGATAACTGGCGCCAAAGCCCTGCTGGCCAGCCCCCAGAAACATTGCATACTTTCGGGAGCAGCATTTGGCTGCCAAAATTTAAATTGGAAATCGCCGACTGAACTACCAATCTTCTTCTCTTCTCTTATTTTATTTTCCCTTCGGGAAGCCCCTAAATGGACAATGCAACAAGCAGTAAAGGCTGTAAAATGCCAGCGGGAGCAACTGCCTTTTCGCGAAGTAGCTTAATGCCCAGAACGCCGCCAACAGCTATGCATTCGGCTCCGACGGCCATAAACTTGAAGTCTCTGCCAGCTTTCACACCAGCAGCGGTTGCTACAGTAGAGGATACGCCAAAAAGAGGCCGTGAAGTGAGTCCACCTGCCAACGAATCAGAAACGGCACCAAAAAGGCCAAGAAGCGTCCAGACAGGTCTAAAAGAACAGATCTCTGAACTCGGAGCACTTGTCGACCAAATAACTGCAATGGTCGCCATTTCTGCACCAAGCCAGCATCCATTCGTAAATTGTGGCATGAAGGATGAATTGGCAAGAATGAAGACGGTTTTGGATGGTGTAAAAACCCAACTGCAACGCAGACCTCGGGCCAATAATCCGAAACAAAAATACGACTGCTGCTGAATCGGCCGAGGGTACCATACTGGAGGCTGTCCAGACTGACCCTGCCATGCTCTCACACAAGGAAGGAGTTTGCGGAGTGCGTCGAACAGGCGGTACGCTAGTACTACATAAGGCGTTGCAGCAAGCGCTTGGCGACGAAGGGCGGGTCAAACTTATCACTGAAAGAGTCACAATCGAAATCAGGGATATACCGTTCTATTCCAAACTCGAGGATGTTCTTGATGCAGCCGCCAAATTAACGGAGGAAACTCTGCCAGAGGAATCGTTTCCCAAGATGCGGAAGGCATATAGGGGTACGCAAACTGCAACAATGCTGCTGAATGCCAATCAGGCATCGAAAATGACTGCTGCCAGAACGGTTCGCATTGGTCTTGCAGAATGTATAAGAGCCAAGGAGGTGCTACAAATGTCTCGACTTTGGGTATACATCAGCTAGGTGCAGGTGTAAGAAGGAGCACGAGGCCTATGTTTCAACTGCGGAGAAAGCGGTCACGCATCTACAGACTGCAACAACGACGCAAAGTGCATCTTATGTACTAGGCACGGCGAAAAAAACGCGGCACATAACACTCTGAGCAGAGGATGCCCGTTGTATGTCAAGGCAACAAACAAGTGCAAAAATTAAGTTTCTACAACTTAATATAAACCATTGCAGGGCTGCACAGGATTTGCTGGCGCAGACTGTTATTACATACATAGCCCCAAGCGTGGATATAGACGACTTTGCAGCTATTATTGACTGTATAGCCGCAGACGCCAGAAGATCACCGCCAGTGATCATTGCCGGCGACTTTAACACATGGGCGATGGAGTGGGGAAGCGTCAGAGCCACGGCAAGAGGAAGAATCCTGCTGGACTCCTTCGCCTCGCTGAACATGAGTTTACTGAACATCGGCAACACACAAACATTCAGCAGAGCAGGACGTAACTCTATAATCGACGTTACTTTTGCAAGCATGAGCCTGGGCCGGAATACTACATGAATAGTCTCCGACGTATATACGCACAGTGACCACAGTGCAATAATATTCGAGTGTGGTGGCCAAACAACGCGCTTGGCACGGTCTAAATTCTCGTTATGGTCACAAGAAACCCTAAGCGAGGATGCATTCTTGTTCATGATGAACAACGCACAGCAGAGGAGTGCAGGGGATGCAGAAACCCACGTAAAAAGGCTATGTTCTGCCATCAGCGAAGCCTGTGATGCGTCAATGATCCGCAAGAGCCAAGGTGGAAGCAGACGCAAACCAGTGCATTGGTGGAGCCATAAAATTGCAGAAGCGCGAAAAGAATGCCTTAAAACCAGACGCAAAAAGCAGCGGGTCAGAGGGAGTCCCTCGTTCCAAGGGCTACTGGACGCTTATAAGACGCGGCGCGCACTGCTAAATAGAGCCATAAAGCAGAGCAAGGCTGACTGTTGGAAGAAGCTCTGCGCGGATGCCGATGATCAACCCTTCGGAGCGGCGTACAACTTGGTAATGGGCAAACTTGCCAAACGCCCATCCCCCACAGAAGGAGTGCTACTCGCAAACATCGTAAAAACGCTATTCTCAGAGCGGCCAATATTGCAGCCTCCAGTTGCAGGAGCCCAACAAGAGACTAATCCCGGCTATATTAGTAATGAAGAAATTGTGCTGGCTGCCAAGCGGATCAAAAGCAACAAATCGCCTGGCCCTGATGGATTTCCTGCTGGGATCATCAAGCTCATCGCAATGAATCAGCCCTCGAAACTGGCCGATGTATTCAACTCCTGTCTGTGCCAAGGAGTCTTTCCAGCAAGATGGAAAAGGCAGATACTACTCCCAAAAGGAGGGAAATCGGACGACCCTTCAGCGTACAGGCCGCTCTGCATGATAGATGTGCTGGGAAAGGTATTCGAATCGATCATTCGCAACAGATTAGAAGCCCACATCGACGCTCGGAATGCACTTTCGGAGCTCCAGTTTGGCTTCCGGAAGAAGCGTAGTACGGTCGACGCAATACATACCGCCACCGAAATAGCCAAAAAAGCCATAGAGGGCCAGCGATGGAAAGGAGGAGGCAAAGAGTATTGCCTTATCACCACTCTGGATGTACGAAACGCATTCAACTCAGCGAGCTGGAAGTGCATAATTGAGTCACTGCAGCGCTTAGCTGCACCAGAGTACCTGGTTGCAATGATTCGCAGTTATTTCGAAGACCGGATCCTGATGTACGACACGGACAGAGGGCAACAGGAATACAAAATAACAGGCGGAGTCCCACAAGGCTCGGTGCTTGGTCCAACCCTATGGAACGTCATGTATGACGCAGTGCTTCGTCTGGCCATGCCACAAAGGACGAAGATCATTGGATTCGCAGACGACATAGCAGTGGTCACAGTGGCAAATTAGCTGGGAGAAGCAGAGGCCAGGACCAACGACGCCAAGGAATTCCCTGTCTCTGGCTGCACACAAGACAGAGGACGTATTAATCAGCAGCAGGAAACGTGTGGAGACTGCAATCATTCATGTTGCAGGATGCGTCATCCACTACAAGCCGGCAATAAGATATCTCGGGGTGATGGTCGACCATAGGCTAACATATAAGCACCACCTGCAACATGTAGCCGACAAAGCAGCAAGGGCAACATCAGCCTTAGCAAGGATAATGTCCAATCACGGTGGCCCTCGACAGAAAAGCAGATGGCTCATCACCACGGTGGTACGATCCGTAATTCTATATGCAGCAAAGATATGGGCTCCAGCGATGGCGATGCAGTCATACAGCCGCGCCTGCAGATCGCAATACAGAGCTTGTGGGTTACGAGTCATATGTGCGTTCCGAACTGTATCCGAAGATGCTGCCTTAGTTATATCAGGTATGTTGCCACTTGATATTGTTGCAGTAGAGGCCAGAAGCAACAGTACATCAGCTCAAAAAAGAGAGGTGTCCATTCGCACATGGCAGGACCACTGGCGCCATTCCTCCCTCGGACGCTGGACAAACCGCCTTATACCTAATGTGCGGGAATGGGTGAGTCGGCCACACGGCCAAACAGATTTTATTTGACGCAACTCTACAACTCTCAACAACTAGCTGCGGTGATCATACAGTCCCTGCGTCGCGCTGAACGTCAGCGCAACCAGAATTCAAACTCTAGATGAGTATCTAGATGAGGCTTTCATGCCATCTCCCCCTCGTGAAGTAATAACTTCAGCGTTGGTTCCGCGAGAGGGATACGGAAGTAGGGTAGGTTTTAGTGCGGTGAGGTGACCCCTAACCAAGGTCGATACCAAGTCCCACACTTTTCGGCTTTCAATGCTTTCCCGCCTATACAAAAAAAAAAAAAAAACGAGCTATGGAAGTTAACTTCGGCCTTGCCGAAGTTTATATACCCTTGCAGTTCTTTATTATATTTAATTCGATAAGAAAAGTGAAATTTCATACATCAACAGCATTAGTTGTCGTATTATGAATATGCTCAAATATTTTTCAAACTACTGAATTCAAAACACATTTAATGATTATTTAACAATATATGATATAGTAGTCCGATCCCGATGATTTTCATACTTTATCTCACACAGGTAATAAAGAGTCTCCAAAAAAAATTTCAACCCGATATCTCTTAAGATGGCTGAGTAAAACGCATTTTCAAAACACATTTAATGATTATTTAACAATATATGATATAGTAGTCCGATCCCGATGATTTTCATACTTTATCTCACACAGGTAATAAAGAGTCTCCAAAAAAATTTCAACCCGATATCTCTTAAGATGGCTGAGTAAAACGCATACTTCAAACTACTGAATTCAAAACACATTTAATGATTATTAAACAATATATGATATAGTAGTCCGATCCCGATGATTTTCATACTTTATCTCACACAGGTAATAAAGAGTCTCCAAAAAAAATTTCAACCCGATATCTCTTAAGATGGCTGAGTAAAACGCATACGCACAGACGGACGGACAGACGGACAGACGGACAGACGGACATGGCTATATCGACTCAGCTTCTCAAGCTGATCAAGAATATATATACTTTATGGGGTCGGAAACGTCTCCTTCTGTGCGTTACAAACATCTGATCAATTTTATAATACCCTCTGCAAGGGTATAAAAAAGATCGTAAACGATATAATGGAAGTTAATATTTAAAGAAAACTTGAAAATTAGAACAAATTTTAAAGTCTTTTCAACCTAAACCAAAATATTATAATTATTATATTGTTATATGCATTATCTTATGTATGTTACATTAAGAAATGTCGTTATAAAAAACTAATTTTAAAAATATATTATGATTTATTCATTCACAAAGAGTTCACTTTGCGTTTTTGACCCTGAACTTCAGCAGATTGCTTTTGTTTTGTGTACGATGAGAATTTTCATACCTGAAACGAAAGAGACGAAAATGAATAAAAACAGTCTTAATGTTTGCTCGTATAAAATAATTAAAAAAGTAAAACTCGAAACAACACAAAATTAGTTAGTTGAAAATTATCAGAGTTTTGTTTAATGGTGTGAATACATAAAATAAAGTAATACAATCATAAGTATCAGGTTCTGGGCTAAAACAAAACAAAACAAAGCAAGGTCAAAAAATCGAAATTGCTATTACGGTTTATGTGAATTTGTTAAAATAACTAGCATAAGTTTTTGCATGAAACATGTACTTAACTATTTAGTATTAGCTATTGATAATTGGATATGGTTATTACTCTAACACTTGAAGATTCAATTAGAAAGATATGTGATACACTTTGTATATGGATATGGCCTCATAAACTAAATCATGGTGAACTAGTTGCATCAGCAGCTACAACAACTACAACTGCAGAGCCAGCAGCAACACTAGCACCATTAACAACATATAATTGCTGTTCCAATAACCTCTAACCCGCAGGCACCCAACAACAAACAACAACTGAGATAACAAATAAGTAACAATATATTGTATATATATAACATTGGTGGACTCGTGCCGACCAAACAAACAACTATAGGTAAATATATTAAACTGTCAAGCAATCATAATAAATAAAGCCAACAAAAGCATAGTGGGAAAACGCGCCCACTGAAACCGACCAAAAATAAAAAAAAAAACGAGGAAAACAAAATATAATAAAAAAGTTCATCATGATGCAGTGGAAATTGTATATCATATGATGGTCCAGCATTCGCCAAAGGAGACTCAAATAAACAGAGAGAGAGATTGAGAGATCTACAGGAGGTCGACAATCATTTCGGGTTTTACCTGGCCTCAGATCTGCATATACTTACATATGACTTGATGTTTTCTTGTCTGGCCCACACGACAAGGTACAAACCACAAAAAAAAAAAAAAAAAAAATACAAACACAAATGCAAAACAACTAACTACAAATACTGTTTTTGGTAATAAGCGAAGCGTTTAACAAAATGCATTACAACAACACCAACAACAACTTACATACATACACGAAAAATGTTTGATTTGTTGTCTAGCATATGCAAAGCGTCATAAATGAGGTTGCCTTTTGCCTTAGGCGTAATTACATCAACTACCAAAAATGGTCAAAAGAGCGAGAAAATTATCGCATATATGTAAGTTAATAATTTCGTTGCTTTCCAATTTATTTATTAAGGTTAGGTTAATTTATAATTATTAGACATCGACCGCTTTCGTTTTGCGTGTAGTGCCTTTTGAGTTCTTTTTGATACTACTTTGGCACACGTGGGTGCGGGCTTCAAGCATATCGAGTTCAAGCTGCTATCAGCTGCAATATATGAGCTTTGTGGGACCAAAGCCTCGAGTGATAACTGTAGAGCTGGATATCACCTGCGAGCTGCGCAAGCTTTGGAGTCTTAAAGCTTTATATGATAACTAATCCCCCCCTCAATCGGGGACGTCCTCGGTGCCGCAAAAGATGATTAACTTCTCTCCGAGATTGGCCATAAGCGTTTACGCATTGCTGTGCACATGTGAGTTTTAGGCAGTTTGGTTGAAGCGTTGACCCAGTAATTCAGGCAATACGGTACTGATTTTGATATTCCTTGGACTGTGGATAATCTTCTACAAAGTGACTTAACTAATTTTACAAACTAACAAAATTCGTATGAATATAACGGTGTGAACTGCTCAACCAGCATGAATTTTTGTTTATCTTTTTTCCTCTTTTACTTTTACTCTTCATTTTCCATTCTTTTTCATTCATTTCATTTCCTTATTAGTTTTTTTCTTCTTTTTTTTTTTTTTGAATTTTTATTTTTATTTTTTTTTTTTTATATGTATATTTTTTTATTTGATATTGTCTTTGTGCACAACTCTTCCCTTAACCTTAACCGTTGATCCTAAGTCTTCCTCAATTACCTCTTCTGTATATAGGGGCGTTAGTTTGTTACCAAGTCTCTTGTTGGATTTCACCATAACTTTATCTCCTGTTTTATATTTACGATCAACAGTATTCCTATTATGATTTATTAATTCAGTTTCTTGAGCTTTCTTTACTTGATTTATAGTCGCATTAATTCTTTCATCGTTCGAATTAAATAAGTCAATTGGTTTCTGCCCTGTTACAGAATGAATACTTCGATTGTACTCTATAGTGGCTAGCAATATTATGTCTGTTGTGTCCTCGATTCCTCTTTCTAGCTTTAGGCATCTGCCTATTTCGCTCAAGGTGCTGTGAAACCTCTCAACCTGCCCGTTCGAAGAACTATGCATAGGAGCAGAGTTTGCAATTTCGATACCAAAATGATCGTGAAGACAAGACACAATAGTATCCGAGTTCAAAGAGCGCCCGTTATCACAATAAATTGTTTTTGTTCGAGGGAATACATTTAACAGCTGCAGAAGGTGTATTTTTACATCCAAAATTGTACGAGAAGCTATCTTTTGTACTATTGCGAATTTAGATAACTTATACATGTCAGAAAATAAGTTGAGTCCGTAGAGTAGATGTCAACATGCAAAAGTTCCCCAACATAAGTTGGAATAGGAGTCTCGCATACCGGGTGTCTCGTTGGATGTCTAGCATACTTGCCCTTCGAACAAATCTTGCAATTTAACGCAACTTCTTTTGCCTTTTTTTCTATTCTAGGAAAAAAATAATCGCGAAGAATTTGTTTGATGTTTTCTTGAGAAGATCTATGAGCTCTATTATGTTCTTGATTAAAAATTTCTAGCTGCTCGTTTGGGTTAACAATATCGGTTACCATTACTTCAGTGTGTCGGAAAACTGTCTTAGGAAAAAGCTCCACCAAACGATGCTGCATTTTACCAAGCACAGACAATTCCCACTTAATTGCGTTAACTACACCTAACTTCACGCAATCCTGTACAGTGTTAATTAAGTTTTGAAAATCAGTAAATACGATCATATGTCTTAATTTCTTGCCAAACAAAATAGTTGTTTTCTTAGAGTGAGATTTTCCACGTTCGAGAATTATTTGGTTGGCGTATCAGTTGACCGGTCTAGTAACGGATTCTATAGTATTTGAATACGACTCCTCACTATGAATTGTTGCAGCGTCCGAATTTTGATCTTCCTCAGTGTAATTTAAATACTGGCGAGACAAAGCGTCCGCAACTAAATTATCCTTGCCGGGTTTATAGAGAAGTGTTGCATCGAATTCTTCAATAATCGCGTTCCATCTTTGGATTTTAAAATTCGGATTTCGATCCGATATGGCGTAAGTAAGAGGCTTATGATCCGTGTTGCATCGAATTCTTCAATAATCGCGTTCCATCTTTGGATTTTAGAATTCGGATTTCGATCCGATATGGCGTAAGTAAGAGGCTTATGATCCGTATAAATCTTAAGCCCTTTTACACCGTAAAGGTAATTTCTTAATGATCTGAGAGCCCAAACAATTGCGAGCAACTCTCTCTCGTTGGTCGCATAATGCTCCTCTGCTTTTTGTAGTATTCTCGAGATCATCGTGATGGGACGGCCATCTTGGGATAAAACTGCTCCCAAGGCATTTGAAGAAGCATCGGTCGAAAGATCGAATAGCTTTCGAAAATTTGGATATGCGATTACCTCCTCCGAGATCAAAATCTGTTTTAATTTACTGAACGCCTCGCGCTAATTCTCGTCTAACGAAATTACTATTTTTTTTTGACTGCGACGCTGGAACACTGCCGTTTTCGCCTCTAAGAATATCTGTTAAGGGTTTAGCTATTTTCGAGTAATCCCTTATAAATCGTCTATAGTATCCGGATAAGCCCAAGAAGGAGCGAAGCGATTTTAGGGTGCGTGGTTCCGGAAAAGCTTTGATTGCTTCCACTTTCTTGGGACAGGTTTTAATCCCACTGCGACTGACTATAAATCCCAAATACTCGACTTCCTCTTCAAAAAATTTAGATTTTTCAAGGGATACTCTCATATTTGAGGCAAAAAGGCTTGATAAAATTAACTCTACATGTTTAAGATGTTCCTCCATTGTTTTTGAAAAAATGATAACGTCATCTATATAAACAAAGCAATATTTCCCGATGTGTTCCCGCAGAACATCATCGATGGCCCTTTGAAACACACTGGGGGCGTTTTTGAGTCCGAAAGGAAGGCGACAAAATTCAAATTTTCCACCGCTAACAGAAAAAGCAGTTTTTTCTCGATCCCGCTCTGCTAGCTCGATTTGGTGAAATCCAGATTTTAGATCAAGTGTTGAAAAGTAATTAGAACCGCCCAGATTGGATACAATGACTTCGATGTTTGGAATAGGATACGAATCCTCAATTGTTTTTGCATTTAATTTCCTAAAATCTATAACCAATCATTTCTTCCTAATTCCGTTTTCATCGTATCCTTTCTTATCGACAACCCATATAGGATTGTTGTATGGGGATCTTGATGGCCTTATAATACCATCGTCGAGCAGTAATTGTATTTCATTATTGACAAACGACCTAACACTCATAGGGTACGCGTATGATTTAGAATGTGTTGGCTCTTCATCTCGTGTTCGGATTGTTGCAACAATATTAGTATGTATTGCTATTGCCGAATTTTTGCTTTATCATTTCATGAAAAGGTTCCTTTATGGCAGACGGCACTGCCTCAGCTTGTAACTGCAAATGACTCACATCTTGGCCTACCAAAAACTGAATAAGTTCACTGCCAGAATCATGAGTAATTACTTTGGTTTTGAAATTCAGAGTTGCGTTAACATTTTTTAATAGATCAAGTCCTATAACACCATCGAAAGATGCCAAATTCGGGAGAATAAAAAAGTCTGAAGTTACACGGAACAAGTTAATTTTACATTTATGAGTTACAGAGGTAGTTCCATGAATGGATTTTGCAAAAAATACTTTATCGACTAGCCGTATACCCTTTAGCATAGGTAATGGTTTGATATAGCTTCTCGATGCTCCCGTATCGATCAGCAACTTTATTTCTTTCCCCCCTACATATCTACGTATCCATGGCAGGAGGGAACTACCCCTAAAAAATTAATCTCGTCATCTTCTATCCCTTCAACCTCTTTTTCTCCAAGCTCGTTGTATGCTGCGTCAGAGTCGGGCCTCCCCTCCTTAAGATGATTGATTCGATTAGTTCTAGAGCTTTGACGATCAGGCGGGCTATTAACCCACTGCTGAGATTCAAGGTTTTGTCTACCTGATTGGCCTCGGCCTAAATGCGCGGTGTTTTGTCTGAAACGTGAAGTGGAAGGGTCAACATCCATTGGTTCGCCCAAAGATTGTATGACACCCGGCGTGCTGTTACTTTTTTGTAATACCCGGTTGTCAGTGACGGTCCTATTGGTCTGTGCTACAGCATTGGCATCGCCACCTAAGTTTGGTTGTCTATTAGAAAAATAAGGATTGCGATGACCTGGAGCTGAATCTGAGTTAACAATTTTTTGTGTTGGTTGCCTGTTCCTTACAGGGGTTTCAGCACTACCCTTTGCAAAATGCGAAGCAAAAGTATAACGCTCATGATTTGCTCCGACTTCTTGTGCTAGTGCCAATGCACATGGTAAATCAGTAGGTCTTGATGCAAACACTATATCGCATAGGGGCTTTTTTAGTCCTGATATAAATACTCTTAAAGCGTCCCCTCTATATTTTTCGTTTATTGCATCAGCAATATCTGTTTCATAGGTCATAATGGTCTTGTTGGTTAACAGAGTCAATTTCTTTTCTATCTCATCATAAAATTCGAGAATTGTCGTTGTTCCCTGTCTTAAAGTAGACAGTTCCTGTTCAATTAGATAAGCAGGGCGCTTATCCGAGTAAGTAAAGTCCAGCCTAGCAATTATGGCATCAAAACTGAGCACTGTACTAAAAGATGATAATACACCGTCAGCAGCACCTCTAATTTTATTTCTAATTATTGTTACCGCCTGAAAATGTCGTGAGCTTCCATCAAATTCTTTGAAAATCTCGTACACATTATGTGCTGCCTCTCGCCAAGACACATATGACCCGGGTTGGCCGGAAAATTCGGGAAGAGTTTTCACAGCATCGAGCGTTTCCTCACATTTTATTCCAGGAACCATTTTTACTTTTTCCCACTTTTTCGCTGTCGGCTTATTAGCAATGCCGTTTATTTGATTTTTTATATTGTTTAATTCGTTTTCAAACTCTCTTCGTGTATTTTCAACTGCTTCCCCTACTAACAATCTAACCTGATCTGCATTCATTTTTAAGCTAATCTCGTTTAAATTTAGTTGTCTGAAAAAATATTCTAGTTCAAGCAAGGAAGAGTCGCACATGAAGAATTATAGTTCATGATTTTTTTACAAAAAAAAAATTGAAATGAAAATTGAAATGATTGTTGGGAAAAAAAATTATTACTTTTTTTTTTCTTAGCACGTGTTTGAGAAAATTCATACACTGTGAGCAGAACACTTACAAAAATTTTGATGAATTTTAATTTCTTTATTAAACTTTGCGAAGATTTTTCCGTAGTTTCCAGTTTTCCGTTGTTACAGGTTTTTCCGTTGGTACAGGTTTTTGCGTTGTTACAGGTTTTTCCGTTGGGCGCCAGTTAATAATTTCGTTGCTTTCCAATTTATTTATTAAAGTTAGGTTAATTTATAATTATTAGACATCGACCGCTTTCGTTTTGCGTGTAGTGCCTTTTGAGTTCTTTTTGATACTACTTTGGCACACGTGGGTGCGGGCTTCAAGCATATCGAGTTCAAGCTGCTATCAGCTGCAATATATGAGCTTTGTGGGACCAAAGCCTCGAGTGATAACTGTAGAGCTGGATATCACCTGCTAGCTGCGCAAGCTTTGGAGTCTTAAAGCTTTATATGATAACTTGTATGTATATGATGTAGTTGTTGTTGTAATAACCAGCCATCCAACTAACCGAACTCAAGACGGACACCAAATAATTAAATGCAAATTTATTTTCAAGCCACATTATTTTTTCTTCTTTCAATATGTCGAAACATTTTCATAGCAATTAATGGACATCTGTCTCGTCGATAATAAATGTTGCGTAAACAATTTATATATATTTTTATTGAATACCACACTTGCAAGACTTGTTGTTTGAGGAAATTACAGCAACCAGATCAATATACACATAAGTAAATCAACGCCCCATTAAATGGGCTTATACTAAAGTTAACTAAAAGAATATGAGACCATCTTAATTTCCATTTAGCGCATGATTTTTAACAATTGTTATTTCAAATGATTGTAAAATGTTTCTAGCTAAATTTGATATAATTTGAAACTCATTTTACATTGAGTTAAGTAAAAGTAAATCACAATCACTAGAAGCATTGATTCTTAACTAAACCATGAGAACCAAGAAATTACAATTTATTGGCCTTAAAGTTTCATGTGCATAATAAGAGCACAAATACTCTTAACTAATGGATTGACTATTGTAGTCAAACATAAGTACAACATCGTTCTCAATTTGTAAACAAAATATTGAAAAAATGGTTTACAACATTTCAAAGTCCTTTTAACTGAAACAAAACAGAACTGAGAGTCTTTTTATAGTATAAAGATGATTAAAGAGACTTTCCTCAATAGGATTTCAGGGAAATGGAACAAAAGTTGTACCCCTAAAAATAACTTTAATCCTTTAACTGTAAATTTGCTGCACTTTTTGGTCATAATCACACAAAGAACCTGAGTTCTTATACTCAAATTGATTAAATTATGGAGCAGAGAATTAAAAGTCAACACAAGATGAAAATTGCTTTCCTTCCATCTGGTTTTATAGATAATAACTTAACTCCAAATGTTTGCCGAAAATAGAAACCAGCTAAAAAAAAAAAGAAGGTAATTGTTGAATTGATTTCAGAATGAGATATAACCAGAGCAATGAACCGAGTACAAAGCTAAATAACTATGGAAAACTAAACTTTGTTTAGATTAAAAATTTAAAGTTATTGAACTTTCTGCCGTATTTTTTCCTTGTACAATTTGAATTTTGACCTTCAGTTAAGCAATAATGACAACTTTAGTCAAATTTTTCGGTTAGTTACAAATCGTAAAAAATTGCTTTATGATTTGTTGGCAAATTGTTACAAAAATACAAAATACAAAAAACCAAATGCAATCAGTGAAAAAAAGCAAGAAAAATATGTACAAATGACATTGAAAATTGCGCAAAATATTCACACATCAGCCACTCGATCAAGCCAGTCCAGCCAAGCTAGCAACAAGGCGTGCCTGTCTAGCTGGCCATTGGTGCCAAGCATACTCTTTGGGTTGGGTTTCTCGTCGTCGTTTGATCGAAGGTTGTATATGGAAGCAAGATATGCATAGATCACACATATCCAAACATATCGCAATGGTTAGTCAGAGAGTTATGTTTTTATTTGCTTAATTCGCGAAAGAGACAAACACATTTTGAAGTCTTCGCATGCAAAAAATTTTGGTTAGTTCAATGAACTGAAGCCGCCCACGAAATAAGCTTGTCATGGATAGAAAGATGGAGACACATTTGAAGCCGCATGGTTCAAAGCGAAGGCGTCTGTACTGCTGGAAAGCTGCCATCAGATGCCACTAGATAAGACCCTACCAGCCTCCAACTTTAAATCCGACAACACGTGTACTTGGAGTCTCATAATTTTCGACTTGATCTTGAGCATGAAATCTACAAAACAAAGACAGAGAGAATAGAAGAGTGTTCTCTACATAAATCTTTTGGTATACGAACATAAATTTCCTTCTCTAAGTAACCAAAGAGGCAAAAACAAAAATAACAATTTGTCATATGGCTAACTTTTGCATTATCAATGTGATTAATGTGGCAAAGAAGAGTGGTAAATGCAGGTGCAATAGCACCGGATGAAATCGGATTGCTATTTCCCTGAAGGCAAAAGTTTTCATGGCTCATGGCCCATATCAACATCATCATCACCACCACCACCAAAAATATCGCGAGCGTCGAACTGTAATGTTATGATGCAGCCATTCTTTGAACGGAAGTTGGCGTTCAAGGTTATGGGTACGGGGTCGTGGCAGAAAGATTTAATAACTCACCATCAACACATGACAATTTTAATAGTCTCCATGTATTCTATAATCTGCTGTGGATAAACGTCAATAAGGTTGTCGAGGAGAATAGCATCCGTAACACTCATTCCTTGCCAATTGACAAAAAGAAAGACCATCTCGCCCATTTTAAAATGGTGTATCACCTTGTCCAAGGGACGCCCACGAGCGAGGCCATATGGAGATCTTCTCGTTCGCGGTGAAACTCTCCATGGTTCTCTTTTGTTGCCGCTCCGAGTTATGTAATAGTTGTCGTCTAAATTTGGCTTACGTTTCGGTGTGGTGGGAGTGCTAGGCAGATTCTCCTGCCTATTATCGGTGTCACAGTGCAACTGATTTATTAAATACATTAATTAATGCGCAAATATAGTGGACAGATAAGGATGCTTACACGCTTCATTACAATTGCAATGGAATTATCCAGATTTCTTGGCTTCATAGGTTTATTCGGCCGCGATATAGGCGTATCGCGTAGCTTTTGATGTTGTTTACCCTTCTTGCTCCTCCATTTACGAGCCTGCTCTTTAATGAACTCCAGACTATTATATTTTGAAACAGCATTCAAAGAAGGGCTGGAAGCTCCATATGCTGGGGATTGCTTAACAGGGGATTGCTTTAAAGGGGATTGCTTTAAAGGGAATTGCTTTAAACGGGATTGCTTCTCTATAACTTGCTTCAGGGGGATCGTGTCATCACTATCACTTGAGTCACTGCTCAGGTCTAAAAATGATTCATGCTCATAGGAAGATAGTTTTTGTTTTGGTTTTGATGGTGATAAGATTTTACAACTTTTATTGACCATATCTGGCGACAGTTCAATTTCTTGTTTTCCTTTAGATTTTAATGGTGTTGAGATATTTGAAGCTTTACTGGTCACTTCGGGGGATACTTTTACTTCTTGTTTTGGTTTACGCTGCAATGGCGATAACGATTCGAAGGATTTTCTCTTCATTTCTGGGGGTATTTGAACTTCTTGTTTTGCTGTAGGTTTTACTGGTGTTAAGACATTTGAAGTTCTATTGGTCATTTCTGGAGATGGTTTAACTTCTTGTTTTGGTTTATGCTTTAATGGCGCAGAACTAGGTTTTATTTGGAGTTTGTCTATTTCCATGAGCAGATTAGTGTACAGTTTGGAAGATGACTTCTTTTTTAATTTGTTTGTTTGTCGATGCAGGTGAAGCTTCAAGGTGCTCGGTTTTGATTATTGTCTCCTGATTCATTTGTTTTTGTGCAATTCCGCCTCAAAATCCGTGAGAAGTTCAATGCAATTGCCCATATTCTCTTGGGGCTCCCAAGTGCTCTCCTCCTCGGGATAACCAACCCACTTGATCAGTAGTTGTGGGCGCCCATTCCAAAAGCGTTTTCCAATGATCTTTTCTACGGTGTATTCCATCTGTGAAATTGTTGGCGCGTTGCTCTTGGGCGACGATTTGTTCGCCGGATCTTTTTTAATGGACTTCACTTTGGCGTAGCCCATTAAACTCACGGATCCAGAGGCATCTTTTTTTAAAGACATTTTTATCAATTTTACGCATACCAAACCTCTACGTTCACAAGTGAAAGGGTTGCCAGATGTCTACCTTGCCCCGGCTCAACGGCAGCGCTCACGAAATCTGGCAGCACCGCCACAGCCCATAGAAACTTTTCTAGTGTTGAACACCACGGCAGTTTTTCAAAGTTTTTCTGTTATTTTTCGTTACTGATTATAGTCAAAAATTAAGAGTATAGGGTATTGTTAGTTCAACCCAATTTTTCAAGTTTTCATAACACTAGGCTGTTTTAGACATTTCGAAATGAATATTATTTCATTAATAACATGTTATGCTTCTAATGGCATATTTATAGTGAATATCGTGCAAAAAATTCTAAATTTTATTAAATTATTTTCTAGATTTTTTATATGTAACCTGCTTCTGACAAATTCCTAAGACAGGCCTCTTTAACGGACTGTTTAATTTCAAATGAGTGATTGTAGCGTTTCTATAGAGTATTAAACATTTGCGTATATTGTAAATACGTGTAATTAAAGTATGTTTATATGCTGTGACAATTTGAAAATTTTATATAGAGAAGTCAGTCAGTCAGCAGTTGACAGTTGGCAGCCATCGGGGCAGACAGTCAGTCAACCTGTTAAAAATTTTCTGAGCTCAAACTCAAAGTTGTCGCACAACTTTACGACGTTTCTTTCACTTTCTTTTTATCATGCATTTGCCATGTGTATGCTGTTATATTTGTTGTTTCCTCTAAAGCACATACATACATTCATACGTCTTCTTAATCTTCTTATCTTAATATATAGGTATGTTTGTCCTCAATGGACTCCTAAACCACTTAACCGATTATAATAAAATTCGCCCACCATGTGCATTTCGATCTAACTTGAGAGATAGGATAGTTTAAATCTCAAATTATAGTCGCAATTTAATTTGTTGCTAATTATTTGTTTGCAATGCAAAACAAACCGATCACCTGTGTGGCGTTGCCACTTAGTTCATTCTTTTTTCATCTGGTTACCTAAATTTCGACTCTCACCATTTTAGCAAATATCGATAACAACAACAAAAATACTAAATAGTCGAAATCATTTGAATTTTAAAATAACTGAAATTCCTGTACATTACACCACAAACACACATATAAACAAATTGATGGATTTATTAGCAATTGCTCTGGGTGTTTAGTATGTCTGAAAACTTTCAATAGACAAATAGAAAAACTCTTAAGCCACAAGGTCAGCCAAAATAACCAAAAATAGACAATCCGACAATATCATAAGTCAAGTTGGCGACCCTTCGACCAGTTGTTTGCTATTGTTTTGACGACATGTTATCCCTCGCAAGCACAAACTTTGTGGGGAAAATATAATAGTAATCAATAGATAGCGCTGCTATGGTAAATCTACGAACGTGTTAATAAGCTACACCACATAATCTTCGATTAAAGATTGGTTCTCCTATTATTCTCCTCCGTAATTTGAATCCACCTCAATTATGTAACGGTACGCGTTTGGTCATCAAAAAGATCACCGGAAACATTCCTGAAGCAACCATTTTAGCTGGGAAGTTTAAAGGAAAAGTGGTCCTGCTGCCACGTATTCCGATGATACCATCAGATTCTACCATACCCTTCAAAAGGCTACAGTTTCCAATTCGTTTAGCTTTCGCCATGTCTATAAATAGATCTCAAGGTCAAACCATGTCCATTTGTGGTTTACATTTGGAAAATCCATGTTTTTCTCATGGGCAACTATATGTTGCGTTCACGTGTTGGGAAACCGTCGAATCTATTTGTGTTAGCTAAAGACAGGTTAACCAAAAACATTGTGCACCGATTGGTGTTAAATTAAATTGAAATTGAAATATACATACATATGTATGTATATACCAACATCAACATTTTCGTCTTTGTTCGTAAATAATTTCATTGTACTGAAGGGTTATAGTAGAAAGTCAAATAAGGAGATCACCATATTTATACCCTTGCAGAGGGTATTATAAAATTGGTCAGATGTTTGTAACGCACAGACCCCAGACCCGCTCAAGACAAGGTCACAAAACTTACAAAAACTCAACATTGAAGTGTGCATTTTGTTGATTGTTGAATGAAAGATGTTGAATGAAAGGGAAACATCTTCAGTTGAACTTTAATTTGTTTTTAAAGCATTTAATTTTATTTTATCCTAAAATTAGATTTGCGAAGTTAAACCGATGCTGAAATTTATATCATTTGCGTGTGGTTTTTAGGAAAGTCAGTTTACTGGACTAGTTTTATCAAATTGTGTTTGTAAAATAAGAAATTTGATCAACTTGAATTAATATAATGCTCTTTCCAGGATGGAGCCTGGCAGAGAGCTGCAGATTAAAAAATATAAGCCTTAGCTGTCTTAGAGGTAAACATGAAAGGATAGATGTTTATTGAGCAGAAGAAGAAAAAGGATCTGAAGAGATTGGAAAGTTTAGAAGGTTGTAAAGTTTATGTTAGGTATGGTGAGTAGAAATCGACTTGGAGCTAAAGGGATGTCTTGATGGTCTACTTGGTAGCGTTACGTTAACCTGGGGCAATAACTCAAGCAAGTCTTTTTCGCTAATCAAAAGCCTTGGAATAAAATTAACACTAAGCCTAATTCTACGATTAATTCAAGAGGGAAGAGGAATCAAAGAAGTCTGTTAAAATATGAGGGAACATAGTCAATGCAATCCCAGATTAAGCCATGAAGAAACAATATCAAAAACAGTTATTGAACAGATTTAAGCCCAGTCTGTTGCGAGTTATATTGAGGTGACACAATAAAAATGAATCTGAAATGGCCTACAAAATAGTTTTCAATTGGAAGAACATTTTGGGTTTTCTTTTGTCGCTAAACTTGTTTAATTTTAAAGTCGTAAAATTCCAAATATGTGGATCCGCATTGTAGCAATAGGTTTCAGCATAAATAATTAAATGGATTTAACAAAAACTTTGTTTCGAAATGGTAAACAAATTGTTGCTGATATTAAGAAGATCTGTTCTGCTTGAAAACTCTGTACAAATTCTTTCAAATTTATATATTTATTTTATATTTTATATTAAAGCTAGAGCAAATTATACTGATAACGAAGTGAACTGAATGACTGTTGGGTTAGGGCTTACATTGGCAAGGGCATTTTGCCTGCGCTAACCTGATTCTCTGGTTTCGTATAGAACCTTCTTTTGACCCGATTTGCTTTGGAATATGAACAACTTATCTGACATTCGATATTTATTTCTGCTGATGCCTTCTTCCTCTTACATTCTTTATGATTTTACTGTTATGAAAACATTTACAAAGCGGCACTTTATTGACGAGCTTGTTGACTTAAAGTTGTAACCCTCTTGTAAGCCACTACAAAACCAAAAAATTCAACAGGAAAAAGCCAAGAAAAAACAAATTTAAAAGAGGTCACAGGAGTTGAATGTTTATTCAAAACGAAATCCGCAAATTTTTGGGCTCAGGAAGAGCTGCAGGTGCCACGAAAAAAATTTGAATGTTTACTTTAAGTTGATTCAATACTGAAGTATATAAGTAGTACTGAAAAAAAAAACAGTCGTCGACTAACTTTTCCTTTCGAACTATCATTCTTTACACTTTACACTACTTTTCCTTTCGAACTATCATTCTTTACACTTTACACTACACCAAAAAAAAAAAAAATAGAAGCAATATATAGCCATGCCCCTTGGGCATACCAATCAAGGGGCAAATCGCTTTGCCTTGCTTAGCGATAGCCCAAAAACCAAAAGGAAAAAACCATCTCCGCTTTTCGAAGCCTTCCCAGAGCTACCAACTTTTAACTCGCCAAATCCCAAATACATTGTCTTGTCAACTACGGATACTGAAAAACCACTCTCATCGTACTCATGATTTGCAGTCGAGCGAGCTATTAAAACCATCAGCTACAAAAAATTAACCAAATGCGAGATGGAAACCTTCTGATCTTTGTCGAAAGCGTTGCAATTGCAGAAAAATTCTTGGCTGCCAGAGAGCTCCATGGTCTTTGTAAAATTCGCACTGAATATCACAAGAATCTCAATTTCTGCAAAGGCACAGTATACGCACCCTACCTCAACAACGTAACAATTGAAGAAATAGTACAGGCTTAAGGAGTTGTAGATGTATATAAATATTCTAAACAAATAGATGGCAAACTAACCCCAACAGGCGTTATTCAGCTGACTTTCAATTTATACACCCTACCACAAAAAATACAAATATCATGGAACACTGCACGGGTAAAGAAATATATTCCAAATTTCCCAGCCAAAAGGTGCAACGCAAAAACAATTTGCGATCCATGTGGTCTTCCTATACACCAACCCACAAACTGCACTCGTACTTACTGTGTAAATTGCACCGGAGAGCACGCTGCTAGCAACCGCGACTGCCCAAAATATAAAGAAGCACAGGAAATCATAAAAATAAAAACAATCGATAGATGCACAATGTACGAAGCCAAAACTAAATTCTACAAACACCTCTCGCAAACACCACTAACAAACAAACATATGCAGAAGCAACCACAAGTAGCACCTAAATCAACTGAGACGAAGTTCTCACCAAATACCTCATTAAAAGAAAACAACTTTAAAGAAAAAACAAAAATCTATAATACATCGTCCCAACCACCCGTCACTAACATTGACTACGCAAAACCAAAGCTTAATAATAGCACAAGCAAAGCGACAAAGCAATCACCGAAAATATCAAAACATACAACACCCGAAGACATGAATACGACAAGCGACTCTGAACTAGAGACCGATGTAAAACACATTAGAAAAATAAATAGTTCAATGGAATATCAATGGCTATAAAGACAAATTCCATAACCTTTCTCTCTTAATAAAAAACTTCAAACCACACATAATAGCTCTACAGGAAACCCATCTAACCAATTCTGATTCTAATATTCAAACTCCCAAACAATATTCGATATACCACAAAAACGATATTGATATTCTAGCCCCAAAAGCAAACAGAGGAGTAGCGCTTTTAGTATCTAAAGCTATTGAACACAAAATAGTTAATTGCCATTCAAACATTTTAGCCGTAGCTGCAGAAATACAAGCAAAAATCCCCTTTATCATAATAAATATATATCTCTCACCCACCGACAAATTTACTGAGCAGGATCTTCATGACTTAATAAGCAACTTTAATAAACCAGTGATGTTAGTAGGTGACTTTAATGCCTGGCATTCAACATGGGGATCACCCTCAAGTAACCAAAGAAAACAGCAATCTTATTCTCCTTAATAATGGAGACCACAATCATTACTCTACACATAACACCTTTACACATGTCGACTTAGCCTTATGCTCTCCATCCTTAAACCTTAACTCATCTTGGTCTACATGCGATGATCTCTATTGCAGCGACCACTACCCCATACGCATTCAACTTTTTCCGACAACAAACACGCACAAAGTATACAAAACGCACAGATATAAACTTCACTCAGCAAACTGGGAATTATTTCAGGAAGATTTAAATCAAGGAGCCCAGGCATTGACTATAACAAATAACACAAATCATTCAGCGGCGAAGCTGCTTAAAATTGTCAAATCATCTGCTAACAAATCCATCCCCACCTCCAATCCCAATAGAAACAAAAACAATAGCATTTATTGGTGGACCCCAGAACTAGAGGAACTAAAAAGAGAAAAGGTTAAAAGTCTTAACATGCTTAGGAAACATTTAAGCATCAAAAATATGTTAAGATATAAAAAAGCAAACGCTAAGTTTAAATATGTAGCAAAAATGCACAAAGAAACTCATTTGTTAAATTTACACAGGATATTAACCCTAGCTCAACAACAAAATCACTATGGGACAAAGTTCATTTCATTACGGGCATCAGGAGAAACACTTACATACATACCATTGAAACAGAGATGGGTAACACATGCGACTCAGAAACAATAGCCAATGCATTTTGCAAATCCTGGTCCGACTACTCACAAGACTCCAACTTCTCTAATTCATTCAAGCAAAATAAAAATAACTACATAGCCCAAACACCAATCCTGTACAATCCCAAAAATAGAGCTAAAATCATCGAAAGTCCCATAACAAATACAGAACTCCAATCTTGTCTGAACACATTTAAAGGATCCACTCCTGGGTTTGATAATATTAACTATCAAATAATAAAAAAATTTCCGTCATCTGCAACTACTACAACTATTTAACAAAATACTAGACACTAGCATCATCCCCCAGCAATGGAAAATAGCAACAATAATACCAATCAACAAACCCAATAAACCCAAACACCTACTAAATGGTTATCGTCCTATATCTTTGCTATCCTGTTTCTCCAAAATCCTGGAAAAAATAATTTCAAAACGCATCATGTGGATGCTCAACCAAGAAAACCAAAACAAAAAAATCTACCATAGATCCTCTACTAGTAATAGACAATTACATTTGTAATAATCTTTCCACAAGAAATCACATATCTGTTCTTTCAATCGATATGGAAAAAGCTTTTGACAGAGTGGGTGCACAGTGCATCTTAAAACAATTACATGAATGGAAACTCGGCCCAAAAATAATTAACTTTGTACGAAGCTATCTCAAAAACCGAAAAATACGAGTCAAAGTTAATAATACTCTCTCAAAAATAATGAATCTAAAAAATGGGATCCCACAAGGTTCTCCGTTGTCCGTCACACTTTTTCTAATTGCTTTTAATAAATTAAACCAGCTTATAAACGAAAACAAATTTTTCACTCATACTATCTAGGCAGATGATCTTTGCCTCTTTTTTAAGCCCAACGCCGGTTACAATATTGAAATAAACAACCTTTTTTCTAAAATAAAAAAATGGTGCGATGTTACTGGCACCAAAATATCAGCTGAAAAATCCACCCACCTACACATATGCAAAAAACATAAATGCACAAACATAGAAATTACAATTAATAATGTTAACATACCAAAAACTAACCATCTCAAAATTCTAGGTCTGACACTTGACAATAAGTATAGTTGGAATGAACATGTAAAAACTTTAATTAATGCCTTAAATAATAGACTAAACATAATAAAATGCTTAAGTAATTATAAGCTTAGAAGTAATACCTCATCCCTTATAAATATTTTAAAATCCATGATCCTTGCTAAGATTGACTATGGCTTCTCCATTTATGGCAAAACCACCAAAACGAATTTAAAAAAGTTAGCCACTCCATATCACTCCTCTATCCGACTCGCACTGGGCGCCTTTCGCACTACTCCCATAAACAATATGCTTGCAGAAAGTGGGCTCCCTGACCTTATGTCTAGGTTTCAGTTGAGCATTATCAGACTCATAAAAAACATTATAAATACTAAAGGATCTTCACTAAATGACACACTCAACAAACAACTTAAAAGAAAGAAGCCAACCAAGAACCCTTCAAGCCTGGAAATGATAATCAACAAAGCTGCAGAGCTAAATATAATCTGCTCACCAAATAAAAAATACAAAAAATACAAATACAAACAGCAACTCTATTTTGTTAGACCTAGCGAAACACAAAAAGGACAATACACCAAATGAAGTATACAATAAAAGCTACAACAAAATCAGAGACGATCACACTCTTTTGAACTTTCTCTTCACTGATGCATCAAAATTAAATAACACTACAGCATTCTGCGTTGTAACCGAGGATAACAAAATACTAAAAACGGCAGTTACACCCGAACACACATCAATTTTTACTGCAGAAGCAGAAGCAATTCTCAGTGCGACGGAACTTGCAGTTAACACGAAGAAAGCAAAATTCGTAATATGCACTGACTCTCTCTCCACCCTCTTGGCCGTCAGTAGTCCAAACAACATAGAACCGACAATAACTAAAATCAGGGATAAGCTCAGCTCAAACCCCAAAAAGTTAAAGCTCCTCTGGACACCTGGACATGTGGGCATAAAAGGAAACGTACAAGCGGACACAGCAGCAAAATTAGCCACAATATCCCCGTTACATCTGCATAACACCAATAACAAAAAGGACATTAACAAATTAGTTAAATTAAACTCCAAAGCAGCGCTGAAAACAAACGAGTACACACATTTCTACAAAAACATAAACCAAAAAGAGAACCAACGCACTTACCAATTAAAATAGAAAGAAAACACGCAATAACATATACACGATTCCGGCTTGGGCATACAAAACTCACACACGAATTTATTTTACACAAAACACCTCCGCCCAATTGCCCATACTGCACCGGAAATAGGCTAACAGTACAGCACTTCACAAGTCAATGTCAGCACATAATCAATCTTTGCAATTCCCTCAATTATCCTACTCCTAACACCCTAATATCAGATGTTAACCACTGTAATATAGTAAACTTTATAAAATTAACAAATAAGCTCAATATAAGAGAATGAACAAACCATAAGCCTGAAGGCCTTTGTTGCTCTGGCTTTCTCACACTTATTTGTAATCTAGAATTAATTCTTTTTTACAATTATATGAATAAAATTAATAAAATAAGTAGTACTTATTTGACAACAAACAAAAAAAAAAACACAATTTTTAGTTAATTCCACGGAAGTTTCGAACGTGTTTCATTAAAAAAAGTATATTTTTTTGATTCTGATCATATTTTTTCTTTTTGGGGACATCCGTTTATGATCGCCATGATTCGCTTCGTGGTGTTCTTTTTGGTGTTTTGTTTTTGAAGAGACCTTCGGCCAGTTCCGGCATGTAAGAAACAAAAACAAAATTTTGAGATTTTTAGGTTTTCACGGTTTAAAACAGGCCGATACCAACATTGAGATAAATTAGCATCAAGTGAATCAAATGGCGGCAGATATCTTGATTTTTGTTTTTTCTTGAGACGTGAAATGAACCTGTTGATTCTTTTTCGACTCGAATCCAGATTTGTGGACTTGTTTCTCGAATATCTGGTTGGTTGCCTATACTTTGAAGAGGAGTCAACCTCCATGGGTTCTGGTGTTGAGAACGCTTGAGCCCCAGGATTTTCTGGTGGCTTCCCTTTATTACTTGGTTTTTCCTGAACCTAGTACTAGTTTTTCCTAGTATAATGGGGAGTCTTCTTGTATATATGCCCCTTGGCTGTTTTCCGAGCCCCTATTCTGATTAGCATTGTTTCGAAAATTTTGGTTCTTTTGTTCAAAGGGGCCCTGAGTTTTTTTCCTCGGTAGCCCGCGGTCATGGCTTCAGCTTCGTGCGCTAATGCTAGCGCAGTGGGTAAATCTTTGGGTTTTGCTGGCAGTACCACTGCCCTGAGGGATTTCTTAAGCCCCGACACAAAGGAGTGTAGCGCATCGGACCTAAACTGCTCGTTAAGCACGTTCGCTGACGCTGCCTCGTGTGTCTTTATCGTTTTATTAGTGAGGAGGGTCAATGTTTTTTCCACCTCGTCATAATACTGAGACAGCGATTGTTCCCCGTGTCGTAAGGTTTCCAATTTTTGCTGAATAACGGGAATAGGCGTTTTGTCAGCGTAGGTGAAGTCTAGTCGAGCTATGATCGCATCGACTTTTTTACAGTGTTGTACGATGCTAGAGTGGAACTAGCGGCACCTTTTACCTTATTCCTGATTATGCCTACTGCTTGGTAGTGGGCGGAGCTGCCCCTATAAGGTCGAAATAGCTCGTATGCGAATGAAGCTGCGGAAATGTACTCGTTTTGATTGCCGTCAAAATCTGGCAAGGATCTAACAATATCTAATGGTTCTTTACACTCTCAACCTCCGGTGCGACTGATTTTAAACTTTCTAGATGAGTCCTTAAAGACTCCATTTCGTGGTTTAACTGTTGTCTGAAAGTAGACTGCATCTGCGCAGCTTGGTGATCAAGCGCAGTCTGCACTGCCACTTGCACTATTTTCATCACCTTCTCTGTTGTTGGCATTTTGTGTGTTTTTTTCACTTGCTCACTTTTGCCTCCTATAACCTTTAACAACTCCTCGTCACTACTATCACTATTTTTGTCATTATTGGTGTGCGTATCTCTCACTTGCTCACTGTTACCTTCTATAACCTTTAGTAATTCTTCGTCACTACTATCACGGGAACGGGAACAAATATTTCGTTTAATAGTGTAAATTGTTTTTTTTTTTTTTTGCAATAGTTGATGTAAAATTTAGTTTTTGAATTTTGACCAAAAAAAAAAAAACCCCTTTAGCCGGTTTTTGCATTTGACTATCAATTTCAAGCATCAAAATCAAAGCCAACAAAAACTGGTTCAATACCACTATTTTGTCTCTCTGGATTATTGTGTGTGGGTGGCAATGTCCATATTCACATTAACAGCCAAAAACAAAACACAAAAAACAGAATTCACGACTTTAAGTTAAGTTGCGGCATAAAGTTACTTTAGGCCACATTCCAATTCCAGGCTCTTTTTGTGGCCCTTCATTGCTTTTCCCCCAGCTCGTGCTGGGTTCAACGTAGAGGTGAAAGTAGAATGTAGTTTTACTCTGGCGCATATTTTGGCATGTCAGCTCTTCAATTTTGAATATTCTATCAATTTATTTGATGTTTGATTTGTGCTTCACACTTTTTTTTCCTTTGCGTTTTTCTTTGTTTCTTTTGGCATTGTCAGCGTTGACTTTGCTCACACTTTGCTCGTGTTATGAGTTTCATTTAATTTTTTTGCCATTTTTATACCCTATTGAGATGGGGGTATATAAATTTTTGATTGTGTACTGAATTTCGAGGACTTTAAGGACTATCGGGACTCTAGAGTTGCTAAACTACTTTCTATAGAAAGAAGTAATTCTAAAATGTTTCATGTTTTAGTTTTAACTTAGTAAAATTTAATCAAACATTGTAAATTTTAATCAAATTTTATTCTCTAATAAAACTTTATTTCATATAGGGCACCAAAGTGTCTTTTCTTTTTCCATTATGAGGAATTTTTTTTTCAGAGGTATGACTGCATTTTGTTTATATTTATTTATTCATTTTTCTTTATTTTTCTGGTTTCTTGATTTTACTTATGTAATTTGCCAAGCGTGCTCTAGTCAGGTCCAATAGAAAAAAAAAGCAATGAGGTGTCACAGGACACCCGGGTAGAGCGAAGCTCTCTAGGAATTCGTCGAGTAAACGATAAACTACAGTCATATACAATAGCAGAAATGAATGAACATGAATAACAAATGAAAGCAATAGTATTTTTCTGATAATTCTGATAAAATATAATATATTTCAGCTCACCGCAGTATTACAAAGCTTTATTTATTTATCTTCGTTTAAATTTGGCGCGTTTAAATATTTTCCCGAATATTTTCCTTGAACCTAATTGTTCCCATACTCTATCACGGAAATGATTGGTTTATGGTAACTGAAATATGAAATGTATGTTTGTGATTGGATGTGGGTGTTCTGCAGGATTACTGCTCATTGTTAAATTTAATTCTTCGAAAGTTTTCAGCGGCGCAGACTTTTCATCTGCAAAATTGACATTGAAGTCTCCAGCCAAAATCAGTGGGAGTTTATGAAAATTTTGTCCAAGTAGATGAGAACCTTCCTCAGTATACTCCAGAAGTGTTCGGTGGATGAACAAAATTATGTCCTCAAGTCTATTACCCGTCGAACTGTAAAGGACTTCTATAACTAGTTTAGTACCGTCCTCCATCCTGCATGTGGCGGCACAAATGCCCCGTTTATAGTTTAATAAACGATACTCCTTTATCAAGTCGAACTATAACTCGCAGCACCGAGGAAATAGGCCAATACTTATACTCAGAAACTAAAAGACGAATAGAGGACTGTGCCTTCTTTTCAATTTGTTTGGATGAAAGCATAGATATTAGAAATATTAGTCAAATGATTATTTGTGTTAGGACTATTGATTACGACTTTAAAATTTGCGATGAATTTCTAAACTTACATTCTTTTCACAGTCATGTAAATGGAAAAAGTACGTTTGAGGCCTTTGAGAAGCATGTACTTTCATTCCAATTATCATATAAAATGTCCTCAATTTGCACTGATGGTGCCGCCACCATGAAAGGAAAGAATGAAGGATTTCTTGGCCATGTCAATAGAAAACTAGGAGAAATACCATTTTCCATTGTTTCATCCATCAGCAAGCATTGTTTGCAAAAATTTTTCAAGTTGTGGATGTAATGGGTGTAGCAATTAAGATTATTAATCGCATTAAAGGTGGTCATAATTCGCTAACCCATAGAAAATTTAAATCCTTTCTCTCAGAATTCGGCGCTGAGTACGAGGATCTTTGCCTTTTTACTGATGTTAGGTGGCTGAGCCGAGGCCAAAGTTGAGGCAGACTATACAGTCTTCGTAATGAAGTTATTTCTTTCTTAGAAAGCGAAAATTTAGAAAAGATAAAGATTTGTTAGCTTCTCTAAAAAATCCATTATTTATTTTAGACTTGGCGTTAGCAACTTACGCACACAAGCAAGCGCACACATACAACTACATCTTTTTAGTGCTCTCTTTGTGCCGGGCCCTGATTTAGAATCTAAATTTTAGATAGACTATTCCAGGGCCCGGCACAAAGAGAGCGCTTAAAAAGTGTAGTTGTATGTGTGCACTTGCTTGTGTGCGTATGTTGCTTTACACTGCAAAAAACGAAAATTCATCAAATTCTATATCAAATCAAGAAAACGAACGCAGCCGATAATCTGATGCAAGAAAAAGATAGAAAAACAAAGCAGCGATCAATTTTTTCATGTGTGTGTCACTGTTCTTATTGAAAAAAAAGCAATTTTAATTAACAAATAACATCGCCTCGGGAGCCAATAACCTTTTCTATGCGCCCTTGCATACTTCCAATAAGGTTAGCTACCAAACCGGCATCAATTTTCGCCCACTCATCGAAAAGAGCATCCTTAAGATGACTTAAAGTTGAAAACTGGCGATTTTCGGCATATACTCTCTGTGTGAGTATCCCCCATAGATTCTCCATGGGATTTAGATCGGGAGAACAGGCAGGCCACTCTAAAACTTTGATTCCTTTGGAGGAAAACCATGCTTTAGTCTCCCGACTGACATGGACTCTCGCGTTGTCCTGCTGAAAAGTATGTCGTGCATAGCCATTTTCATCTAAAAATGGTACCAGACTACTTTCCAAAGTACGGATGTAATCAACGCTTTTCATTCGTGATGATACCACTTCTAATGAAAGGACACCACTTATGGAAAATGCACCCCACACCAAAATTTATCTTGGCACATTGAAGTGGTTTCTTCCGAATATCATGCCAATAGCTTCGAAACCCATCTGGAACATCCAAATTCCATTTTTTTCGTCAGAAAAAATCATCTAAAAAAGAACTGCTTAAAAACTGTCGAGTTTAAAATATCCTTGATTTGGGGTTACCTCATTCCATATTGTACTCAAATTGCCTAATGCAAAATTTAATCTGGCAGTCTTATGACGTGCCAATAGATTGGGGACTTGCTTCATTTTTTCATACCGGAGTATTCCGGAACGTTTAAGAGTCCGGGAAATCGTGGAAAGCGATACATTAAGGCCATTTGTCGAACGCAAACGTGATAGTGACATTGAGGAGTTGCTGGCGTTTCGCACAAGTTGCCTTTCCTCTCGCTTGTCGAGATGCCTTTTACGTCCTGTTCTCTTTATAGAGCCATACGAAGACGGATTTTTTAAAAAGTTTCGGACAACGGATTGACTACGCCCAATTTGACGAGTAATACCTCGACCACTGACACCACTATCGCTTAAGGCTATAATCTTGCCCTTTTCAATATCACTTAGAGATTGTCCACGAGGCATTTGCGCAAATTTATGGTTTTCTTAATTAATTCGTCCACACTCCGCCAAATCTAATCTCAAACTGCATCAGAAAGCTCTAATTCTAAAGGTGACGTTATAAATTTGCAACAGTAAAAACTCGCGACCATTCGATAAACAAAGTACCGTTAGTTTGGATTAAGCCAATTGTTTTTGTATTATTTTTGTTTCTTTTTCCTCTTCATTTTCTTAATATACCGTATTGAACTAAAGTTAGTAGTTTTGGAAATATTGATATTTTTCAAGTGACTTTATAAATATGCAAGGGAGCTTATATTGTACTATATACAAAAAAGATGGTTTACAGCAAGTGTAAAAACAACATGTGTAATACGGCGGGCCTTCCGTTTTTGGTATTTGTCTAGATTTCGACCTTATTGAAGTTAATCAAAACTGGGTTTTAGCCGGCTTCAGGTCAATAAATCTTACTTACGAATTTATTTGTAAGATTTTCAAATCATAGGCAGCACAAAAGGTGAGCAGGTTGTCTGTATAGCTATTTCAAGAACCACAAGCTTTGCCGTTCTTTTCTCGCTTCATGTAATTGGAATTCCCAAATACTTTTAGCGTTGAAGATATGGTATGGCCATTACAACTGTGGTTTCTTTAGCAAAGTCTGCTGATGATAGAACTTGGTGGTTCTTGAAATAGCTATACAGACAACCTGCTCACCTTTTGTGCTGCCTATGATTTGAAAATCTTACAAATAAATTCGTAAGTAAGATTTATTGACCTGAAGCCGGCTAAAACCCAGTTTTGATAGGGGATTTTATATTTTTAAGGAAATTAAATCGAAAGTGTCCCAATTCTCACTATTTAACTGATTATCTTCACATCCTTCAAAATTGTTTTCAAGTAAGTAATAATAAGTTCATATTAAATATCTTAATGTGTTTTTATTTTCGTAATGTTTTGGCCATGTTTTAGATTTAAACCTGTCAAAGTTTTTCAGTATAGGACATAGAAAGGAAAACATTTCTTAAGAAAAATAAAAAAATAACTATTTCCTGGCTTTGCATAAAGCCAATAAACGTTTAAAGCACTAACCTATTTGGCAAGAGACATCTTTGTGACTATTTCCCAAACAAGTTTCAGTTAAAAAATGAAGCAAAATCCATTACCCCGTTCTCTACATGACTAAATCCAAAACTGTTATTAATCAAAATTTGAGTAATTTTTACCAAAGTGAAATCCTAAAATTCGTAAGCAAACTGAGTTATTAATGTAGTTACAAGATATACTCTTATGGAGATACATTCACAATTCGAAAAAAATAAACCGAATCAAGTTCGTAGCTTAAGTCATTCGTTTCGTTGGCCTTTTGTGACTTTTGTGTAGCAATTTTTTATTTCAGCTTAGTTACCGCAATGAGAGGGGAATGCAGTTATCCTTGAGTTAACAATTTGGCAAGTCGCCCTATAAATATATATGTATGTGCATATATAATAATCAAAGAAGAGATTCCCCCTCCATCTCTAGGGGCAACATTTAAGCAGGAAATGATGCCCAAAAGCAACAATCGAAACAGTTGCTTAACGAGCAACCGGCATAAAATGCAATATATGCCCTTTGTTCGGATCTTTTTTCAGATGGCAAAAAAGGCAAACTGCATTTTTAATAAAAATGTCAAGATATGAAAGTTGTTGGCACGAAAAAAAACGAAAAAACCGACTGAACGAATTGCTAAAGAACCGAAGCCGAAACTGCCAAAGTGGAGAACTGCTCTCTGGTCTCTACTGGCGACAATGAATTGCAATTTGCAATCTTCTGCTAAGTAGTCCGCGCATTCAATTGATATGGCCGACTGGCAGAGACTGAAAAGTGCAACAGTCGAGAAAAATATCATCATCATTTGCCTCACTCGTCGTGTGTGGGTGAAGAGGACGAGCGACGACTGACTACGGCGACGAAGATCAACGTCTTGAAAAGCCATTCAACTCGGGAATGGAGATTGATGGAGTGTTATTTGCTTTAATAACACTCATAAGAATTGTATATTTGGGGTTCATTGAACTCCACAATATTAAAACGACGTTTTTATGCGTTTTTATTTTTTCAGGTAGCCTACACCTCATCCAGCACAATATGTAATGAAGCGCTAAAAAAATGTAAATGTATGTGTGCACTTGCTTGTGTGCGTATGTTGCCTTACACTGCAAAAAATGATAATTCGTCAAATTCTATATCAAATCAAGAAAACAAGCGCAGCCGATAATCTGATGCAAGAAAAAATTAGCGAAAGCAAAGCAGCGATCAACCTCATGCTCTTGATTTTTTGTGTGAGGACTTCGGTAGCCGTTCGGTTACACGCATACGAGGTGCCGAACGAGTTCGTCCCCCGGGGGATATGAGTGCCGGGCCCTGCTCTATAAAAATAAAAAATAAATAATAAAACCACGGCCAATTCCACAACATAAAATTGGTCCTTCGAGCCGGATAATTATGCAGTCCACAATAGTTAACAAAAATGTAGAGTTGGCCAAAAGTGGTAGAAAAGAAATTGGAGGCGTTGAAGTAGCAAGAATTGCGCGATGTTCATTTCGCCATATATACAAAATTTGTTAGAGATAATTTCGTGAAGCCCGAACTACGAAAATTCAAGGGTTTACCTTACGACTTCAGAAAGAAGCTGGAACACATCGACTGCATTTCGAAAGAGCTGGGCGCAAACGCTTTGCTACGAGTATGCCAAGTCCTAGAAATTTCGTCGCAAGAAGGGATAGACTGTACCGAGATGGCATCAAAAATTTATGACGCCATTTCGTACAAAAAGTTCTAACAAATCAAGCGGGAACGCCATACAAGCATCAAACGCGAACCAGTCCGAGCACCAGTTCGAAAATATGAACCAGTTGGAAGTACTAAGGGGAATAGAAGCAATCGATGTAGAAAACGTGGAACTTCAAGACGAAATCTTAAAAAAAGGAAATATTGATGCTTTGTTTAAAGAGACAGCTAAGCGAAGCCCAAACTGGAGGCGCTTCTGCTGACGTCATCGAAGAGCATGAATATGAAATACAACAGCTGTCATTAGAGCTGAAAGTTCTGGAGGCACGCGCAGAAGCTTTGGTGAGCAAAAAACATACTTTGAACACTACTATAGCACTAATTCGTTCGTCTACCTCCTCACAAAAATCTGTAATGTCTGATGGAGACCACCCGATAAATGAATCTCTATCGATTTCCAACGGGGACAACAACATGCAAAGCACCGTCATCACCATGTTAGCCAGACAAAGCTTAGGCAATAAACATCTGGAATTTGACGGTTCCTCTCATTTGGCTTGGCGACATTTTAAGACGCAGTTCATAAAATCAGTAAGCGAGTGTCAGTTTTCTGGAGAAGAGGATGTATATCGTCTGGACAAGTCACTGAAAGGAGCAGCGCGTAAGAAGGTTGACATTTTGTTGATGTCGGCCAAGGAGCCATCGAAAATTTTAGCCATTTTGAAGAACATATACGGAGCTCCAGAAAATGTGGCGTTCGAACTGATGGCAAAAGCACAGGAAATAAAAATGTAAAGGAAATTGGAGATTTCCACGAGTTCAACTGCTCTGTTCAAAATATCAATTCAGCGCTGGAGTTTGTACAATGCAAGTTCATCGATACGCAAAAGTTGCTTGCAACCCTAATTGAGCGGCTAGATGAAAGTTTTCTCCGAGAATGGGGATCATTTTCAACCGCTCGAAAATTAAGAGCTGCAGAATGTAATTTTGTAATATTTGCTGAATGGACGCAGGAGCAGTCGAGACTGTATTACGATATATGTTTCTACAAGAAGATAATTACAATCAATAACGTAGATAATGAAGCACAAAAGAAATTCGTATCACAAATTCAATCACAAAAGGTTACACAAACTCGCTCATCCAGCAAGTGTTTCATTTGTGATGAAGACAATCATTCCCTAGAGAAATGTAGTAAATTTTGAAAGGCAGAGGTGAAGAAACGATAGGATTACGCAAGCACAAGTAACGCCTGCTTCACATGTCTAAAATTTCATAAGGGACAATGCAATAATCGTGAGCAATGCAAGATCGACAACTGTGAATGTTTAAGAATAAACATCGTGTTCATCTGAACTGGCTTCACCAAATCAGATGCACCAATGAAATATACAATTCGAAACAAAAACAAAAGTAAATCATAAAATTCATATGACAATCATTGCTTAATACCAAACAAAACATGCATCCACACTCTGTGGAAAACACTTAAGATTATAACAGCGGCGCGGTATCAAGTAACCAGCGCTGAGCATGAAATATAAACAATTTTCAACCCCCGAAAACGTGGGGCATTAGAATAAGTATTTTTAAGAACAATTGTTGCTTCTTAGAGTTTAAGAGCTTTTAAATAAAATCAGTTCATATTTTGAATTCAACGAATGAAGACTGGGTTATTTTCCTTCTCTCCGGGAATCTCTATTCATTTTGGTCCTTCGAGAAAAAGGAACTCTGCAGTTTTCCCCACCAGTGGTAAGAGACTCAGAGAGTGAATCAGCTCCTTGAAGTCTGAATTCTTATGCAAGTGTAAATGCTAAGATCAGCTAAAGGTAGCAAAAATAAAATAACTCTTGTTTTCCCCACCAGTGGTAAGAGACAGAGTATAAAAAATAAAAAGCAAAATATTGCTTAATAAATAAAAAGTGCGTGCGACCGAGTTAAATAAGGACAGTTTGGCTAGTCGAGCAACTGCAATAATTTCGGCGGCGGTAAAAAAATAATTACAGAATTGATGTGTGGCGTATTCGAAGCCCTAATATCGAAAAAAAAAGTTAAAGTTAAAAGTGTATATGTAGTTGCAAGTCGGCAACTACAAACAGCAGCAGAGCAAGAAGATAGTTGCAGAGAAGAGGCTGCTAATAGGAGAAAATCTGGTGCGATGACCGGCACCGGTACCGCCTGAGCCCATAGGCCCTGGACAAGCAGCAGCAGACTATCGGAAAACATACTTGGCAAACTCTACTTGGCGGACAACAGTGGCGAACGGTGTCAACAGGATCATCAGATAAGATATAAATTAAGATAGTTATAAGTACATCTATCTATTTTTATTATTATATATTTATATCGATATCCTAATATTCGCACAAGATAAAATGTTCACTAATAAGACTGCGAAATTGTTAGAGAAGCAGGTAGAGTTGCATACCAGGTTAAGGCAGTTGGAAGCACTAGATCCCAGAAACATTACTAACAAGGAGATTGAGGAAGTAAAAGTGATTAGTAGCCGATGGATGCCTAACCATGAGAAATTGCTCCAGCAGGGGGTTTTCGATCATCAGTACTACAGAGATAAAGTACATGAAGAGGTTTTAAAAATAGTTGCCAAAAGAATAGCTACAGGAGAGTCAGAAAAACCAGGCACTAGTAAGTCAGTGTTAGTTGAAGCAGAGGCAAATATGTCAGAAATGTTTGATGATAGCAAAGGAGAGTCGCGCGGGAATGCGACCTCCAGTCATGAAAACGGTAGTGATAAACAGGAGATATTTATGGATAGAGTCCGACAGCTTCAGGAATATTTGGAGGTAGTCGAGTTGAAATCAGCAGGCAATGGGACATGGATAATGTATATTAATAAAATAAATTATTTATGGGAGAAGGTACGGGCATGCCAAGAAAAAACAAGTGATGCAAAATTTAAGAATACTATGGAGGATTTGGAATTCGACGTCCAAAATTCATTGTCAATGCTAGAAATGAAAATGAACAATAAGGAAAGTAAGATTGAGAACGTAACCGTGAGAGGCGAACTACCGGTGTTGCCGAAAATACAGGTACCCACATTTTCTGGAGATCCTAGAGAATGGGACCTCTTTGTGGAATTATTTGCGGAACTGATTGAAAAAAGAGAGGATATAAGTCCTGCTCTTAAATTCAATTATTTAAAATCCGCGTTAAAGGGCGAAGCAAGGAGCATGGTAGCCCATCTATAGTCAGGTTCAGCTGACAATTATAGTGCCGCTTGGGAACTGTTAACCAAGCGGTATGAAAATAATCGGAGGGTATTTTCCGAACAATTAAGTCGGATCGTTGATTTACCGATGATCAACAATGATTCCGCAAAAAGTGTTAAAGGAGTGATTGACATAGTTAATGAGTCAGTTTACTTAATTAAAATTAAAGCAAATTTGTCCGATGAAGTTGACGTAATATTCGCACAACTCCTACTAAGGAAATTTGACAGAGAGGCTCTGCAATTGTATGAGAGTCAGATTCGAAAAACAAGGCAAATTCAAATGCTATCTGATGTCATGGAATACTTGGAGCAAAGATATTGCTCGCTAAGTGCCATGAGCAAAGAAGAGAAAAAACCGCTACAAACTGTTTTAAATTATGCGGAAGTCGAAAATAAATGTCCGATTTGCAAAATTCCCGGACACAAAGCGTATAAGTGCTATAAGTTTAAAGGTTTGACACCTATTGAACGGTATGAGACAGCCAAAAAGTGCAGCTTTGCATAAGATGCTTGAACCATTGAAGCAATAAGGTGTGCACTAATGAAATGGTCTGTTCATTGTGCAGTAAGGAACACCATACCTTACTCCATTTTGAAGAAACACAGGAGAGAGTTAATACTTGTGTAGCCGCACAACCAACACTGTTGGCCACAGCTGTAATACAAGTAAAAAATGTAAATGGAGGATATAAGACTCTAAGAGCCCTTATTGATTGTGGTTCACAGAGCACCATTTTGTCTGAAGAGGCCGCTCAAATATTAAAACTACCTAAAATTAAACAGTATACAGAAATAAGTGGCGTGTCCTCAATAAAATCCAATAAATCAAAATATAAGGTAAAAAATAGATGTAAAGACGAGAAATCCTTGGAAAGGACATTTAAAGGTTGAGGCAATTGTGTTGCCAAAGTTAATGAAAGCTCTTCCATTAAAAATAGCAAACGTGGATATGTCGAAATGGCAAACTTACGTTCTAGCTGATCCTACCTTTAATAAACCTGGTAGGATTGATATAATAATGGGAGTAAACGTATATACCCAAATCTTAAGGGGAATTACAAAGATTGATGGCCTGTTAGGTCAAAATACTCAATTTGGTTGGATCTTCTCGGGATGCACCAAATCAAATCAGAATAAATCTGTAGTGGCAGCAACAATAGATGTCACAGATTTTGAACAACGTTGGGAGGAGAGGAAAGATAAATTTCAAAATAAAAACAACACAATTCCAAAGAAATGCAACAGCAAAACTCAAAAAAATTAATTTATGGCCCCCGGCAGGACCTCACATTGGAGGTAAAGTGAAAATTGGGGAAGAAAAAGTATATATCCCAGAGCCAGTACAAAATGAGAATATTCAGAAGGCAATGGGTCAATTAGATAATGATTATCTAAAAAATAATATCAAAATAGATTCCGGTAACAAATTGTCCGAAACTATAGTACCAAAAAAGGCAGATATGGCAAAATAATTATAAAAGAACAAAATTTAATAATAAACAGAATAACCAATCATATTTTAGCAATCAGCAACATTTAAAACCGGTGGAGCGAAGATCACATTGGAACAATTCAAAAAGTGAAGGTAGTTATTTTTTAAATTCTCCATCTTATAAAAAGGCTAGAAGTCAGCACAGTAATACACATCAGGAGTGGGTAGATATCCCGAAACAGAAATCGTTAGGTAAGTGGCAACAGAATCACTAATCTCACTTCCTTTATCATCGATTTGAATTTCGTGCAACAATAAATGCTTTTTTAAATTAAAAACACGATCTTTTTTTAAAAGTCTTTCGCATTTTTTGCATTTAACGTAATCGTCATCACTTGCATCGAAATATTTATTAATAGTAAAATTCTTTTTTTGCGGTGGCATGTTTGCACATTGAATCAATACTTTAAAGTGCCAAATTTTCAGTCTACTATAAAGCAATATGAAAAAAGTAACGGTGCATTTCAAAAACCGACCAAAAATTGCAGTAAAAACAAACACAAAAAAGATCTGCTGCTGCTCATATCGCTCTCGCACATTTGTTTTACTCTCATCTCGCTCTGATATCATCTCGCTATGTTCTCATCCGGCTCTGTTCTCATCTTGCTATGATTTCATCTGCTCTCTGTTTTCAGCTACCGCTACCGCTATCTGTTTTCAGCTACCGCTACGGCAGAGCGTAGCGCATCATTTGTTTTTGTGCTACTTGCTACAGCTGTAGTTTTTGACGCGACAAAACTGAGAGCATAGCAGAGCACAAACTTTTTGTTGTTAGGCTACGGCTCTGCTACGGCTCTCGTCAAAAATGAGAGCGGTAGCGAGAGCTCAACGAAATGCTACGAAATAGCAGAGCATTTTCAAACGCTGGTCTCCCGACTGACATGGACTCTCGCGTTGTCCTGCTGAAAAGTATGTCGTGCATAGCCATTTTCATCTAAAAATGGTACCAGACTACTTTCCAAAGTACGGATGTAATCAACGCTTTTCATTCGTGATGATACCACTTCTAATGAAAGGACACCACTTATGGAAAATGCTCCCCACACCAAAATTTATCTTGGCACATTGAAGTGGTTTCTTCCGAATATCATGCCAATAGCTTCGAAACCCATCTGGAACATCCAAATTCCATTTTTTTTCGTCAGAAAAAATCATCTAAAAAAGAACTGCTTAAAAACTGTCGAGTTTAAAATATCCTTGATTTGGGGTTACCTCATTCCATATTGTACTCAAATTGCCTAATGCAAAATTTAATCTGGCAGTCTTATGACGTGCCAATAGATTGGGGACTTGCTTCATTTTTTCATACCGGAGTATTCCGGAACGTTTAAGAGTCCGGGAAATCGTGGAAAGCGATACATTAAGGCCATTTGTCGAACGCAAACGTGATAGTGACATTGAGGAGTTGCTGGCGTTTCGCACAAGTTGCCTTTCCTCTCGCTTGTCGAGATGCCTTTTACGTCCTGTTCTCTTTATAGAGCCATACGAAGACGGATTTTTTAAAAGTTTCGGACAACGGATTGACTACGCCCAATTTGACGAGTAATACCTCGACCACTGACACCACTATCGCTTAAGGCTATAATCTTGCCCTTTTCAATATCACTTAGAGATTGTCCACGAGGCATTTGCGCAAATTTATGGTTTTCTTAATTAATTCGTCCACACTCCGCCAAATCTAATCTCAAACTGCATCAGAAAGCTCTAATTCTAAAGGTGACGTTATAAATTTGCAACAGTAAAAACTCGCGACCATTCGATAAACAAAGTACCGTTAGTTTGGATTAAGCCAATTGTTTTTGTATTATTTTTGTTTCTTTTTCCTCTTCATTTTCTTAATATACCGTATTGAACTAAAGTTAGTAGTTTTGGAAATATTGATATTTTTCAAGTGACTTTATAAATATGCAAGGGAGCTTATATTGTACTATATACAAAAAGATGGTTTACAGCAAGTGTAAAAACAACATGTGTAATACGGCGGGCCTTCCGTTTTTGGTATTTGTCTAGATTTCGACCTTATTGAAGTTAATCAAAACTGGGTTTTAGCCGGCTTCAGGTCAATAAATCTTACTTACGAATTTATTTGTAAGATTTTCAAATCATAGGCAGCACAAAAGGTGAGCAGGTTGTCTGTATAGCTATTTCAAGAACCACAAGCTTTGCCGTTCTTTTCTCGCTTCATGTAATTGGAATTCCCAAATACTTTTAGCGTTGAAGATATGGTATGGCCATTACAACTGTGGTTTCTTTAGCAAAGTCTGCTGATGATAGAACTTGGTGGTTCTTGAAATAGCTATACAGACAACCTGCTCACCTTTTGTGCTGCCTATGATTTGAAAATCTTACAAATAAATTCGTAAGTAAGATTTATTGACCTGAAGCCGGCTAAAACCCAGTTTTGATAGGGGGATTTTATATTTTTAAGGAAATTAAATCGAAAGTGTCCCAATTCTCACTATTTAACTGATTATCTTCACATCCTTCAAAATTGTTTTCAAGTAAGTAATAATAAGTTCATATTAAATATCTTAATGTGTTTTTATTTTCGTAATGTTTTGGCCATGTTTTAGATTTAAACCTGTCAAAGTTTTTCAGTATAGGACATAGAAAGGAAAACATTTCTTAAGAAAAATAAAAAAATAACTATTTCCTGGCTTTGCATAAAGCCAATAAACGTTTAAAGCACTAACCTATTTGGCAAGAGACATCTTTGTGACTATTTCCCAAACAAGTTTCAGTTAAAAAATGAAGCAAAATCCATTACCCCGTTCTCTACATGACTAAATCCAAAACTGTTATTAATCAAAATTTGAGTAATTTTTACCAAAGTGAAATCCTAAAATTCGTAAGCAAACTGAGTTATTAATGTAGTTACAAGATATACTCTTATGGAGATACATTCACAATTCGAAAAAAAATAAACCGAATCAAGTTCGTAGCTTAAGTCATTCGTTTCGTTGGCCTTTTGTGACTTTTGTGTAGCAATTTTTTATTTCAGCTTAGTTACCGCAATGAGAGGGGAATGCAGTTATCCTTGAGTTAACAATTTGGCAAGTCGCCCTATAAATATATATGTATGTGCATATATAATAATCAAAGAAGAGATTCCCCCTCCATCTCTAGGGGCAACATTTAAGCAGGAAATGATGCCCAAAAGCAACAATCGAAACAGTTGCTTAACGAGCAACCGGCATAAAATGCAATATATGCCCTTTGTTCGGATCTTTTTTCAGATGGCAAAAAAGGCAAACTGCATTTTTAATAAAAATGTCAAGATATGAAAGTTGTTGGCACGAAAAAAAAACGAAAAAAACCGACTGAACGAATTGCTAAAGAACCGAAGCCGAAACTGCCAAAGTGGAGAACTGCTCTCTGGTCTCTACTGGCGACAATGAATTGCAATTTGCAATCTTCTGCTAAGTAGTCCGCGCATTCAATTGATATGGCCGACTGGCAGAGACTGAAAAGTGCAACAGTCGAGAAAAATATCATCATCATTTGCCTCACTCGTCGTGTGTGGGTGAAGAGGACGAGCGACGACTGACTACGGCGACGAAGATCAACGTCTTGAAAAGCCATTCAACTCGGGAATGGAGATTGATGGAGTGTTATTTGCTTTAATAACACTCATAAGAATTGTATATTTGGGGTTCATTGAACTCCACAATATTAAAACGACGTTTTTATGCGTTTTTATTTTTTCAGGTAGCCTACACCTCATCCAGCACAATATGTAATGAAGCGCTAAAAAAATGTAAATGTATGTGTGCACTTGCTTGTGTGCGTATGTTGCCTTACACTGCAAAAAATGATAATTCGTCAAATTCTATATCAAATCAAGAAAACAAGCGCAGCCGATAATCTGATGCAAGAAAAAATTAGCGAAAGCAAAGCAGCGATCAACCTCATGCTCTTGATTTTTTTGTGTGAGGACTTCGGTAGCCGTTCGGTTACACGCATACGAGGTGCCGAACGAGTTCGTCCCCCGGGGGATATGAGTGCCGGGCCCTGCTCTATAAAAATAAAAAATAAATAATAAAACCACGGCCAATTCCACAACATAAAATTGGTCCTTCGAGCCGGATAATTATGCAGTCCACAATAGTTAACAAAAATGTAGAGTTGGCCAAAAGTGGTAGAAAAGAAATTGGAGGCGTTGAAGTAGCAAGAATTGCGCGATGTTCATTTCGCCATATATACAAAATTTGTTAGAGATAATTTCGTGAAGCCCGAACTACGAAAATTCAAGGGTTTACCTTACGACTTCAGAAAGAAGCTGGAACACATCGACTGCATTTCGAAAGAGCTGGGCGCAAACGCTTTGCTACGAGTATGCCAAGTCCTAGAAATTTCGTCGCAAGAAGGGATAGACTGTACCGAGATGGCATCAAAAATTTATGACGCCATTTCGTACAAAAGTTCTAACAAATCAAGCGGGAACGCCATACAAGCATCAAACGCGAACCAGTCCGAGCACCAGTTCGAAAATATGAACCAGTTGGAAGTACTAAGGGGAATAGAAGCAATCGATGTAGAAAACGTGGAACTTCAAGACGAAATCTTAAAAAAGGAAATATTGATGCTTTGTTTAAAGAGACAGCTAAGCGAAGCCCAAACTGGAGGCGCTTCTGCTGACGTCATCGAAGAGCATGAATATGAAATACAACAGCTGTCATTAGAGCTGAAAGTTCTGGAGGCACGCGCAGAAGCTTTGGTGAGCAAAAAACATACTTTGAACACTACTATAGCACTAATTCGTTCGTCTACCTCCTCACAAAAATCTGTAATGTCTGATGGAGACCACCCGATAAATGAATCTCTATCGATTTCCAACGGGGACAACAACATGCAAAGCACCGTCATCACCATGTTAGCCAGACAAAGCTTAGGCAATAAACATCTGGAATTTGACGGTTCCTCTCATTTGGCTTGGCGACATTTTAAGACGCAGTTCATAAAATCAGTAAGCGAGTGTCAGTTTTCTGGAGAAGAGGATGTATATCGTCTGGACAAGTCACTGAAAGGAGCAGCGCGTAAGAAGGTTGACATTTTGTTGATGTCGGCCAAGGAGCCATCGAAAATTTTAGCCATTTTGAAGAACATATACGGAGCTCCAGAAAATGTGGCGTTCGAACTGATGGCAAAAGCACAGGAAATAAAAAATGTAAAGGAAATTGGAGATTTCCACGAGTTCAACTGCTCTGTTCAAAATATCAATTCAGCGCTGGAGTTTGTACAATGCAAGTTCATCGATACGCAAAAGTTGCTTGCAACCCTAATTGAGCGGCTAGATGAAAGTTTTCTCCGAGAATGGGGATCATTTTCAACCGCTCGAAAATTAAGAGCTGCAGAATGTAATTTTGTAATATTTGCTGAATGGACGCAGGAGCAGTCGAGACTGTATTACGATATATGTTTCTACAAGAAGATAATTACAATCAATAACGTAGATAATGAAGCACAAAAGAAATTCGTATCACAAATTCAATCACAAAAGGTTACACAAACTCGCTCATCCAGCAAGTGTTTCATTTGTGATGAAGACAATCATTCCCTAGAGAAATGTAGTAAATTTTGAAAGGCAGAGGTGAAGAAACGATAGGATTACGCAAGCACAAGTAACGCCTGCTTCACATGTCTAAAATTTCATAAGGGACAATGCAATAATCGTGAGCAATGCAAGATCGACAACTGTGAATGTTTAAGAATAAACATCGTGTTCATCTGAACTGGCTTCACCAAATCAGATGCACCAATGAAATATACAATTCGAAACAAAAACAAAAGTAAATCATAAAATTCATATGACAATCATTGCTTAATACCAAACAAAACATGCATCCACACTCTGTGGAAAACACTTAAGATTATAACAGCGGCGCGGTATCAAGTAACCAGCGCTGAGCATGAAATATAAACAATTTTCAACCCCCGAAAACGTGGGGCATTAGAATAAGTATTTTTAAGAACAATTGTTGCTTCTTAGAGTTTAAGAGCTTTTAAATAAAATCAGTTCATATTTTGAATTCAACGAATGAAGACTGGGTTATTTTCCTTCTCTCCGGGAATCTCTATTCATTTTGGTCCTTCGAGAAAAAGGAACTCTGCAGTTTTCCCCCACCAGTGGTAAGAGACTCAGAGAGTGAATCAGCTCCTTGAAGTCTGAATTCTTATGCAAGTGTAAATGCTAAGATCAGCTAAAGGTAGCAAAAATAAAATAACTCTTGTTTTCCCCCACCAGTGGTAAGAGACAGAGTATAAAAAATAAAAAGCAAAATATTGCTTAATAAATAAAAAGTGCGTGCGACCGAGTTAAATAAGGACAGTTTGGCTAGTCGAGCAACTGCAATAATTTCGGCGGCGGTAAAAAAAATAATTACAGAATTGATGTGTGGCGTATTCGAAGCCCTAATATCGAAAAAAAAAGTTAAAGTTAAAAGTGTATATGTAGTTGCAAGTCGGCAACTACAAACAGCAGCAGAGCAAGAAGATAGTTGCAGAGAAGAGGCTGCTAATAGGAGAAAATCTGGTGCGATGACCGGCACCGGTACCGCCTGAGCCCATAGGCCCTGGACAAGCAGCAGCAGACTATCGGAAAACATACTTGGCAAACTCTACTTGGCGGACAACAGTGGCGAACGGTGTCAACAGGATCATCAGATAAGATATAAATTAAGATAGTTATAAGTACATCTATCTATTTTTATTATTATATATTTATATCGATATCCTAATATTCGCACAAGATAAAATGTTCACTAATAAGACTGCGAAATTGTTAGAGAAGCAGGTAGAGTTGCATACCAGGTTAAGGCAGTTGGAAGCACTAGATCCCAGAAACATTACTAACAAGGAGATTGAGGAAGTAAAAGTGATTAGTAGCCGATGGATGCCTAACCATGAGAAATTGCTCCAGCAGGGGGTTTTCGATCATCAGTACTACAGAGATAAAGTACATGAAGAGGTTTTAAAAATAGTTGCCAAAAGAATAGCTACAGGAGAGTCAGAAAAACCAGGCACTAGTAAGTCAGTGTTAGTTGAAGCAGAGGCAAATATGTCAGAAATGTTTGATGATAGCAAAGGAGAGTCGCGCGGGAATGCGACCTCCAGTCATGAAAACGGTAGTGATAAACAGGAGATATTTATGGATAGAGTCCGACAGCTTCAGGAATATTTGGAGGTAGTCGAGTTGAAATCAGCAGGCAATGGGACATGGATAATGTATATTAATAAAATAAATTATTTATGGGAGAAGGTACGGGCATGCCAAGAAAAAACAAGTGATGCAAAATTTAAGAATACTATGGAGGATTTGGAATTCGACGTCCAAAATTCATTGTCAATGCTAGAAATGAAAATGAACAATAAGGAAAGTAAGATTGAGAACGTAACCGTGAGAGGCGAACTACCGGTGTTGCCGAAAATACAGGTACCCACATTTTCTGGAGATCCTAGAGAATGGGACCTCTTTGTGGAATTATTTGCGGAACTGATTGAAAAAGAGAGGATATAAGTCCTGCTCTTAAATTCAATTATTTAAAATCCGCGTTAAAGGGCGAAGCAAGGAGCATGGTAGCCCATCTATAGTCAGGTTCAGCTGACAATTATAGTGCCGCTTGGGAACTGTTAACCAAGCGGTATGAAAATAATCGGAGGGTATTTTCCGAACAATTAAGTCGGATCGTTGATTTACCGATGATCAACAATGATTCCGCAAAAAGTGTTAAAGGAGTGATTGACATAGTTAATGAGTCAGTTTACTTAATTAAAATTAAAGCAAATTTGTCCGATGAAGTTGACGTAATATTCGCACAACTCCTACTAAGGAAATTTGACAGAGAGGCTCTGCAATTGTATGAGAGTCAGATTCGAAAAACAAGGCAAATTCAAATGCTATCTGATGTCATGGAATACTTGGAGCAAAGATATTGCTCGCTAAGTGCCATGAGCAAAGAAGAGAAAAAACCGCTACAAACTGTTTTAAATTATGCGGAAGTCGAAAATAAATGTCCGATTTGCAAAATTCCCGGACACAAAGCGTATAAGTGCTATAAGTTTAAAGGTTTGACACCTATTGAACGGTATGAGACAGCCAAAAAAGTGCAGCTTTGCATAAGATGCTTGAACCATTGAAGCAATAAGGTGTGCACTAATGAAATGGTCTGTTCATTGTGCAGTAAGGAACACCATACCTTACTCCATTTTGAAGAAACACAGGAGAGAGTTAATACTTGTGTAGCCGCACAACCAACACTGTTGGCCACAGCTGTAATACAAGTAAAAAATGTAAATGGAGGATATAAGACTCTAAGAGCCCTTATTGATTGTGGTTCACAGAGCACCATTTTGTCTGAAGAGGCCGCTCAAATATTAAAACTACCTAAAATTAAACAGTATACAGAAATAAGTGGCGTGTCCTCAATAAAATCCAATAAATCAAAATATAAGGTAAAAATAGATGTAAAGACGAGAAATCCTTGGAAAGGACATTTAAAGGTTGAGGCAATTGTGTTGCCAAAGTTAATGAAAGCTCTTCCATTAAAAATAGCAAACGTGGATATGTCGAAATGGCAAACTTACGTTCTAGCTGATCCTACCTTTAATAAACCTGGTAGGATTGATATAATAATGGGAGTAAACGTATATACCCAAATCTTAAGGGGAATTACAAAGATTGATGGCCTGTTAGGTCAAAATACTCAATTTGGTTGGATCTTCTCGGGATGCACCAAATCAAATCAGAATAAATCTGTAGTGGCAGCAACAATAGATGTCACAGATTTTGAACAACGTTGGGAGGAGAGGAAAGATAAATTTCAAAATAAAAACAACACAATTCCAAAGAAATGCAACAGCAAAACTCAAAAAATTAATTTATGGCCCCCGGCAGGACCTCACATTGGAGGTAAAGTGAAAATTGGGGAAGAAAAAGTATATATCCCAGAGCCAGTACAAAATGAGAATATTCAGAAGGCAATGGGTCAATTAGATAATGATTATCTAAAAAATAATATCAAAATAGATTCCGGTAACAAATTGTCCGAAACTATAGTACCAAAAAGGCAGATATGGCAAAATAATTATAAAAGAACAAAATTTAATAATAAACAGAATAACCAATCATATTTTAGCAATCAGCAACATTTAAAACCGGTGGAGCGAAGATCACATTGGAACAATTCAAAAAGTGAAGGTAGTTATTTTTTAAATTCTCCATCTTATAAAAAGGCTAGAAGTCAGCACAGTAATACACATCAGGAGTGGGTAGATATCCCGAAACAGAAATCGTTAGGTAATATGTCAAATATTATTAAAACCAGTAGAAGCCAACTCAGTAATACATACGGCAGAATTGGTTAAAATATGAAGTCAGTTACAATGGGTAAAGGAACATCAGATTGACTAGGTTAAACATCAGTCATGTAACTGGTAATGCTTCTTTAACAATAGTTATCTTACTAATGATATTTTAATAATAATTTGTATAAGACAACTAACTATAAAAATAAAGTCCAAAACGCCGCATTTGGTGGCCCTTTGCAGAATGATTAAGAATAAACATCGTGTTCATCTGAACTGGCTTCGCCAAATCAGATGCACCAATGAAATATACAATTCGAAACAAAAACAAAAGTAAATCATAAAATTCATATGACAATCATTGCTTAATACCAAACAAAACATGCATCCACACTCTGTGGAAAACACTTAAGATTATAACAGCGGCGCGGTATCAAGTAATGTAATAATCATGATGTCTTACAGGAAATACCCGAAGATCTACATGGTCCGTTAACACGGATTCGATTGGGAGAAAAAGGAGACATATCTCAAAAGGTTCTCGGCATGATTTGGGACGCACAAAGAGATATATTTATATTCTCAACAACTACAATGCACAGTATAAGCGAGGACATATTGAATGGAACAAGGATGCCCACAAAAAGAAAGGTACTTGCAGCAGTCAACTCAATATATTATCCCATGGGGATGGTGACCCCAGTAACAATAAAAGGTCGGATCTTAATGCGTAATATTTGGGAACTTGGCATTGGATGGAATGATGTCATTAAAGGCAACACTGTCAAAAAGTGGCAAGAGTGGTTAAACGATTTGAAAAGACTACATGATGTTAGTATACCAAGATGTTACTCCCAACATTTATCCATTGCTACGAAAATCGAACTACACGTTTTTTGCGACGCTAGCAGCAAAGCATACGCTACAGCAGCATTTGTGCGAGTAGGTTACAATGGTGCAGAAGCTGCAACAAAATATGACGTCATGCTTATAGCATCTAGGGCTCGAGTTTCACCTTTGAAACATGTTACGATTCCAAAACTCGAAACATTGGCAGCTGTGATGGGATGTAGACTGGCGGAAACTATTGAAAACGAAATACATCTAAAATTTGATGAACGATTTTTCTGGACTCCCAAACGGTGATTTCATGGATAAACAGTAACGAAAGGCTGCAAGTTTTCGTAGCCAACAGAATAAGCGAAATATGTGAAAAGTCCAAGAGGGCAGAATGTAATTGGGTTCCAACCATGGAGAACATTGCTGAAATCATAACAAGGGATTCTCCCATAAAAGTTGCAACAGACAGATGGCAACAAGGTCCAGCTTTTCTTGGATTGGATAAAAAGATGTGGCCATCTTACGCCTCACTAAATATTGTCTTTGTATGAGTGAAGATGAAATTCTACGCATAAACAGCCGAATCATGCGTGCAGAAGGCGTCGTCGCGACAAGTCCGATTGTGTAGGATGGAGATCAAGTATTCACGAAGGTGATGGTACATCATTTTCACAACGAAGTACAGCATACCGGAATACAAGTCGTCGTACATAAATTCAAGTTGCAGTACTGGATGCCGAAGATGAATACCAAGATCAGAATTATCAACGAATGTATGTGGTGTATACGACGCAAAGCCAAACCGGTTAAGGCGCAAATGGGTCTATTACCCAAGGAGAGGTTCTCTACATTTCAAAAACCCTTCACATCCGTTGGCATGGACTATTTCGGCCCGTTCTATACGAAAGATGGACGAGGCTCCAGCAGCAGGTACACTAAATGCCTGCGAAAGCGATATGGCGTTCTCTTTACATGCTTAACATCTAGAGCAATACATGTAGAAATCGCACACTCTCTTACTACAGACTCGTGCATTTTGGTAATCTGTCGAATGATGGCAAGGCGAGGCGAAATCAAAACACAATGGTCCGATAAAGGTACTAATCTTAGAGGCGCCTCAAGAGAACTAACAGAAGCTTTAGAGGAAATAGATATGCAAGCAGCGCGCGGAGAACTAACACAAAAAGGAATCGAATGGAAATTTATACCAGCGAACTCACCAAATTTTGGAGGCTGCTGGGAAAGGGAAAGCAAATAAGCTAGAGGCCGTACTATCCGTCGAAAGTAATCCCACTGACGAACTCTTTTTTGTGAAGCGGAACATTCGGTAAATAGTCGACCGTATATTCTCGAATCGGACGATCCAGATGACGGCTTAGGATTATGCCCCAATATAATCGTACATCAATTCAAGCACCATGCAAAATTAACGGATCCAGTGAGAAGAAAACATGGAAGATGATGCAAATGTTAGTGAAAGCCTTTTGGAGACGATTCATTAAGGAATATATCCCAAGTTTAGTTAACAGATCGAAATGGGAAAAGAATTGCGACAACCTGAAAGAGGAGAAGATGGAATAGTGAGAGTAGCAGACATAAAAACAACAAAAAACACTTATCGTCGGCCAGTAAGAAACCTAAAGGATCGTGCTGAAGACTTGGTTCAACACTAGGGGGCGGAATTATGTCGCAGAAAATATCATATTATTTGTATTTAAGCTAGTTACCGAAAAATACCATTTCTGTTCTTAAATATAGTATATAAGTCAATTTATCTTTTTGTTCTAATGAAGAGATGGTCACACTCTGAATAAAAACTATGGCGAAGAAAAACGTGCCTAAAATATAAAGCTCTATAAAAATAAAAAATAAATAATAAAACCACGGCCAATTCCACAACACCAATTTTTATCAACTTGGCTGCGGGTTCAGAGTGCCAAACCACTTAGGGAAACGTTTTCAATGGGTCTGGAGTATATGTCTTCTATGGTATAACTGAATGCCTTAAACACGCCCCAAAATCATAGCCCATTCACCTACCCACGCCCTAAGCCACATTCATACATACATAAATAGCAGAAGGCAAAATATGCAAATCAGAACAAAGACAAAAGGCATAGAAAGAATCAAACAGAGGGAGCAACAAAAACCTTTGCTGTTCACACAATAAATCAGGCAGAAACAGCAAAAAAAAATAACGAAATTGTAATTACAACAACAATAGACCAGTTGGCCAAGAAAAACTAAGCCAAAATCAAATGGTTGACCATTTTTTTTTTTTTTTTGACTTTAACGTAGTCAAAGCGTGCGGAAACATGTTCCATACCCTTTACTAACTTTGACAAAGGGTATATTTGGTGTCTTCAAGCTCTTAATCAGCATCTATCAAAGTCACACGAAGACTCATGCCAGTTCATTGAGTAAACATTAGAAAATACTTTAGAGAGTATTTTCTAGTCGTTCCTAATATTAGATCATGGCAAATTTGCTTGGGTTGTCTTTCATTGGACTTTTGGCCATTCGTTTTATCACCCCAAAAACAAAAACGAAACAAAAACCAAATATGCGGAAAATTACAATGTATATAGAAATTTGTTTGTATTTGTGTTTTTGGGAGAAACAGTTATCAAATCCGTAATTTATGTATATAGTAGTAGACTTATTTCTCTTTTTTATATTTAACCGATTGCATAAAAGTTGGCAAATTTTTATTCGTGTTGATTTATGTAAGACTATGTAAATGATTGCGAAATATATTAAGAAAATAATAAAATGCATCTTTTTCTTTTATTATGCAAGTTTTTAGTGCTGATATCCATTTCATTCAGATCGAATTAACATACTATTTATATAGAGGATATATGGATGTAAAGTCACAACAATTTGTACTTTCCTGAAATTCCGAGTAACATTAAATTTGTTTGCAGTTTTTAAAAAATCGTTGCTTTATTCTTTTCCCTTTTTAATCTAATTTGAAAAATAGTTTCTTTTTCCTAAGAAATAGTTTTATTACAACTCTGGATTGGAATGTTATCAACCTTTTGGTTTTAACGGTCCTACAGTCAAAACTGTAACTGTACTGTAATGGCCTTTTAAGACATATTATTAAAAAACCATCGTTTCTATTGCCTTAATATACTAAAGTTTTAATTAATTTTCTTATAATATTAATCAAAAAAGCCATAGTTAAAGCCTGTGACTTCCTGCTATATAATATTGACGTCGAATTCAAACTGCAGAGTTAACTAAGAGGATTACGTTTGGCATAGATTTGCAGTTTGTCTCCACTCAATTAACTAGGAGAAAGGCTTTAAGAGAAATTGGTATTATTGAAGTTACTCCTATGCAAACACTCAATGGCCTTTGTTGCCTTTCCGGTATGTTGTACAATGTTTCCCATCTATATTTCCAACCCACAATGTGGGTTAATGGTAAGCTTAACTCGATTGCCTAACCAGAAATTTGTAATTTAACAGCAGCCGCAAAAATATATAAAGAAAGGGGCAATTGACAATTACCAATAGCAATATCAACAACCTAAAAAAAAAAAAACCTAAAACCGCACGCAAATTTACCTTGAAATATAAATACTTAAGAGTAAGAGTTTCAGTTTTTGAAATGAAAAATTCAATCTTAACAAAAAAACCGGGCGTCACATTGCAAATTGTAATTTTCGGCTGAACCAAACAACAACAACAAAAATAAAACAACTTTAAGGACACGAAATTGAGTGGAAGGCAAAAAAAAAAAAGCGAACTTAAATTTTTGTTTTATGCCTAGCTATTTGCACTTTGCAACAAAACGGAAATGCCAACAACTATAGTAAGAGAGAAGGACAGACAGTTTCAGTCAATTGGGTCAAGGATTCTCCAGACTTTTTTTCGCCACACTCGATTGACTTCGACCCGAGTTAGAGTAGGGCCCCACATAGCTTACATATAGTAAAGTTCAGTTGAGTCGAATTTTCCTTTGTCTTTTCAAAATATTTGTGCTTGTTATGTCACTGACCTACCAATAGGCTCTCGGGCCGGCAAAAAAACAACCAATGCTTGTTGCAACTCAGCGGGTTGTCTCCCCATTTATTGGACATCTTTTTTTTTTTGTGGTCCAATTATGAGTCACGATGATGGACTACAAACACGGCATCCAAATCCATGAATCATATGGATTTTATGCGGGTTCTAAGTTACTATTTAGGTATCCCCCAATTGCTTTAGTAGGGTATTCATTTTTGTGGGAATTTCTTTTTCGTTCTAAGAAACAGCAAACATTCCACTCATCGATGATAATTTATATAAGGGTCAATGAAATGCTGACTAATTAAGAACTAAGCTAAGTAGTAAGCTAAATCGAGCTAAACCTCAATATTTCGAATTATCAAGACTTGATTGTATATAAAAACCCTAATTCAATTCGATCTAAAGTCAAATATTAAAAACCATATGTATTGTTTGTGTGTCTGTACATATACATAAGTATATGTGAATCAAAGCGCAATTTTTATATAGAAAACTTGTGTAAAATAAAAAGCTATACACATATTGTAGGCACCTAAAGTTAACAGAACTCCACTACATAAAGCAAAATTATGTTGGCCAGTCTAATATATGATAAGTATCATGTTGTCTTGTTGAACCACATAACTTTTAAGTACGATTTTCCCTCAACCATATTGTTGGTTAACATACTTTTGCCCATAATTACTCAATTTCATAATTTTGCAGTAAATTATCATCGATGAGTGGAAAGTTTGCTGTTTCTTAGAATGAAAAAGAAATTCCCACAAAAATGAATACCCTAATTGGGGGATACCTAAATAGTAACTTAGAACCCGCATAAAATCCATATGATTCATGGATTTGGATGCCGTGTTTGTAGTCTATCATCGTGACTCATAATTGGACCACAAAAAAAAAAAAAAAAGGAATGAGGTGTCACAGGACACCCGGGTAGAGCGAAGCTCTCTAGGAATTCGTCGAGTAAACGATGAACTACAGTCATATACAATAGCAGAAATGAATGAACATGAATAACAAATGAAAGCAATAGTATTTTTCTGATAATTCTGATAAAATATAATATATTTCAGCTCACCGCAGTATTACAAAGCTTTATTTATTTATCTTCGTTTAAATTTGGCGCGTTTAAATATTTTCCCGAATATTTTCCTTGAACCTAATTGTTCCCATACTCTATCACGGAAATGATTGGTTTATGGTAACTGAAATATGAAATGTATGTTTGTGATTGGATGTGGGTTAGAAAACGTGAAAAAGCAGCATCTATGGTTGTGTTATAGATTGTTGTAGATCTTGTTGTAGATTCTGCAGGATTACTGCTCATTGTTAAATTTAATTCTTCGAAAAGAAAAGTTTTCAGCGGCGCAGACTTTTCATCTGCAAAATTGACATTGAAGTCTCCAGCCAAAATCAGTGGGAATTTATGAAAATTTTGTCCAAGTAGATGAGAACCTTCCTCAGTATACTCCAGAAGTGTTCGGTGGATGAACAAAATTATGTCCTCAAGTCTATTACCCGTCGAACTGTAAAGGACTTCTATAACTAGTTTAGTACCGTCCTCCATCCTGCATGTGGCTGCACAAATGCTCCGTTTATAGTTTAATAAACGATACTCCTTTATCAAGTCGAACTATAACTCGCAGGACCGAGGAAATAGGCCAATACTTATACTTAGAAACTAAAAGACGAATAGAGGACTGTGCCTTCTTTTCAATTTGTTTGGATGAAAGCATACATATTAGAAATATTAGTCAAATGGTTATTTGTGTTAGGACTATTGATTACTTTAAAATTTGCGATGAATTTCCAAACTTACATTCTTTTCACAGTCATGTAAATGGAAAAAGTACGTTTGAGGCCTTTGAGAAGCATGTACTTTCATTCCAATTATCATATAAAATGTCCTCAATTTGCACTGATGGTGCCGCCACCATGAAAGGAAAGAATGAAGGATTTCTTGGCCATGTCAATAGAAAACTAGGAGAAATACCATTTTCCATTGTTTCATCCATCAGCAAGCATTGTTTGCAAAAATTTTTCAAGTTGTGGATGCAATGGGTGTAGCAATTAAAATTATTAATCGCATTAAAGGTGGTCATAATTCGCTAACCCATAGAAAATTTAAATCCTTTCTCTCAGAATTCGGCGCTGAGTACGAGGATCTTTGAGACAGACTATACAGTCTTCGTAATGAAGTTATTTCTTTCTTAGAAAGCGAAAATTTAGAAAAAGATTTGTTAGCTTCTCTAAAAAATCCATTATTTATTTTCGACTTGGCGTTTCTAACTGACATAGTCCTTTTCATTAATCAATTAAATCTTCAGCTTCAAGGCCGCAACAAACTTCCGTCCGATTTAATTGCAGCAATCAATAAGTTTAGTCGCAAAATTAATGGTCTTCAAATTCAATTGAAAAACAATGACCTGTCCAGCCTTCAGCGAACTGCAGAAATTGTTGCATTGTACCCCAACCCTTCCCGAATTCAGGAGTACGCAGAGGCAGTTAATACCCCTTCCTCTGAAATAGCGGAAAAATTTTCTGATTTTAAACAAATCAATTGGCTCATTGCAGTTTTTAATAACTCCATAGAAGCAGAATCTGAATCAATTCCAGAAGAAAGTAGGGAGGAATTACAGGTCATGAAAGCTGACTTGATGCTGCCACTAAGTAGTGGAATAGAATTTTGGTGAGAACTTCCGATAGATAAATTTCCGATTTGCAAAATGACAATGTTAAAATTATGTTCTATGTTTACCACAACATACATATATTTGTGAACAACATTTTCCACAATGAAATTAATAAAAAATTCTATTCGAAACAGTCTAACTGATAGCCATTTAGAAGATATCCTTCGGAACGAACGCAGCCGATAATCTGATGCAAGAAAAAGATATAAAAACAAAGCAGCGATCAATTTTTATACCCTTGCAAAAAGGGTATATTAATTTTGGTCAGAAGTGTGCAACGCATAGAACTAAGCATCTCCGACCATATAAAGTATATATATTCTTGATCAGCACGACGAGACGAGTTCAAATAACCATGTCCGTCCGTCCGTCCGTCCGTCCGTCCGTCCGTCCGTCCGTCTGGATCGATGCGAACTCCTCCTAGACCGTAAGAGCTACAAAGCTGAAATTTTGCACGTAGGCTTGTATATACTGCAGGGTTTGTATATCTCGGATTCAGTCGGATCGGACCACTATATCATATAGCTCCCATACAAACGGCAAAGTCACGAACAGTGACTTTTCTCAAAAACTTTGTTATTTTATCACCAATTGCCATAAAAGTTGGTATTGGTCAGTTTTGTGTTCTTATTAATAATTGTGCCAAACTTGATCAAGATCGGGTGACTATATCATATAGCTCCCATACAAACGGCAAAGTCACGAACAGTGACTTTTCTCAATAACTTCGTTACTTTTTCAGCTATTGTCGTGAAATTTAATATAAGTAAGTTTATTGTAACTATAAACCACTGTGCCAAATTTGATCAAGATCGGGTGACTATATCATATAGCTCCCATAGGAACGATCGGTCAAAAACAGTGACTTTTGTCAATAACTTCGTTACTTTTGATGCGATTGCTTTCAAATTTAACATTTGTCAGTTTAATATATCTGTTAATGACTATGCCGAATTTGGTAAAGATCGGGTAACTATATCATATAGCTCTCATAGGAAGGATCGGTGGAAAACAGTGACTTTCATCAGAAAGTTCGTTATATCCTATGCTAAGATTGAAGGCCGTTCTTTCGCAAACATTACCCTTTTTAGATAAAACAGTTAGTTTAGATAAAAGAGTTACTAACAAACTTGCAAGGGTATACAAACTTTGACGCGGTCGAAGTTAGCCCCGGCCCTCTGGTTTCATGTATGTTCTCTCTCGAAATGCTGAGAGAAACTAAATCCACCCTCATGCTTTTGATTTTTTTGTGTGAGGACTTCGGCAGCCGTTCGGCTCACACGCAGACGTGCCGAACGTGTTCGGCTGACGCGCTGCAGATCTGACGTTTTTTAAAAAAAATTTCCTACCCCAACGCGCCTAAGAGAGCTTCGCTCTAAAAATAATAATAAAAAATGAAACTAAATATTTTGATTTTTCTTTCAAAAGATAATCAATAAAATACTTTAAAAACTAATACCAATTGTCAACATGAATAATGTAAAAACTTTCAAATTCATTCAAGAAATTTGAGTTTTCAGATACAACAACTTAAGTTTCTTAATTCAATCAACTTACAAATACGATGAAACAGATCGTAAACGATGTGTGTGTATATCCCATCAGTGCGGTCGCGTTCTGTAGTCGCTCCGTCAAACGAACCGTGTTCGTGTGTGTTCCCTGCAACTAACCAAAGGGAATACTGGTAGAGGCTCATTGAGGAGGTATCGCTCACCCGGCACCAAAATCAGCTGGGCCCACCCACTGTGGTGGAGTGCAACCGGTAACAAAATTTTCTGTTTGCCATAAAAATTCGGAGTTGAGTCGCTCCGCAAGGGGGGAGGGGTCCATATTTTCCCGCGCATCTCTCGCCAAGGGCTGGAACTCCTGGAACTTTCTCCTTCTCCTTTGCCTTGCCGATTTCCTTTCGTTGCTGAACTTTCTTATATCAACTACCGCCGATAACAAAAGCTGATAACTGGCGCCAAAGCCCTGCTGGCCAGCCCCCGGAAACATTGCATACTTTCGGGAGCAGCATTTGGCTGCCAAAATTTAAATTGGAAATCGCCGACTGAACTACCAATCTTCTTCTCTTCTCTTATTTTATTTTCCCTTCGGGAAGCCCCTTAATCCGCATAGCGTCTGTCCTCATATTGAGCGGCTTTTGGTCTGCGTCTGCGTCGCATCGGCCGGCAGCCTATTAACGAACTTTCGTACCTGGCAGTAGGTATAAAATGCATCTTAGTTAATAAAAAAATATAGCTGGAAAAAACGAAAATACTCCAGGTGGCAGCCACAAAAGAGGAAATCCACCCGCGAACCAAACCGCGGCCGGGGCACGGATTCTGGAGGCCCCTACATCCATAAACACCATCAGGAAAACTACTGCATCGGTGGCACACTTGGCCGACGCAGCGGACAATGCAACAAGCAGTAAAGGCTGTAAAATGCCAGCGGGAGCAACTGCCTTTTCGCGATGTAGCTTAAGAACGCCGCCCAGAACGCCGCCAACGGCTATGCATTCGGCTCCGACGGCCATAAACTTGAAGTCTCTGCCAGCTTTCACACCAGCAGCAGTTGCTACAGTAGAGGATACGCCAAAAAGAGGCCGTGAATTGAGTCCACCTGCCGACGAATCAGAAACGGCACCAAAAAGGCCAAGAAGCGTCCAGACAGGTCTAAAAGAACAGATCTCTGAACTCGGAGCACTTGTCGACCAAATAACTGCAATGGTCGCTATTTGTGCACCAAGCCAGCATCCATTCGTAAATTGTGGCATGAAGGATGAATTGGCAAGAATGAAGACGGTTTTGGATGGTGTAAAAACCCAACTGCAACGCAGACCTCGGGCCAATAATCCAAAACAGGAGACGCGGCCACTGACGTTTGCGGCTATCGTGGCCAAAAGTGCTACACCAAATGTAGCAGGTACAAGGCAGAGGGCAAAGGAACGGAAAGCCGTCACACGGCCCAGCGCGGCGTTAAGACAGTCAACTACCCAAAATACGACTGCTGCTGAATCGGCCGAGGGTACCATACTGGAGGCTGTCCAGACTGACCCTGCCATGCTCTCACACAAGGAAGGAGTTTGCGGAGTGCGTCGAACAGGCGGTACGCTAGTACTACATAAGGCGTTGCAGCAAGCGCTTGGCGACGAAGGACGGGTCAAACCTATCACTGAAAGAGTCACAATCGAAATCAGGGATATACCGTTCTATTCCAAACTCGAGGATGTTCTTGATGCAGCCGCCAAATTAACGGAGGAAACTCTGCCAGAGGAATCGTTTCCCAAGATGCGGAAGGCATATAGGGGTACGCAAACTGCAACAATGCTGCTGAATGCCAATCAGGCATCGAAAATGATTGCTGCCAGAACGGTTCGCATTGGTCTTGCAGAATGTAGAATAAGAGCCAAGATAGAGCCAAGGAGGTGCTACAAATGTCTCGACTTTGGGTATACATCAGCTAGGTGCAGGTGTAAGAAGGAGCACGAGGACGGCAGCCTATGTTTCAACTGCGGAGAGAGCGGTCACGCATCTACAGACGGCGAAACAAACGCGGGACATAACACTCTGAGCAGAGGATGCCCGTTGTATGTCAAGGCAACAAACAAGTCCAAAAATTAAGTTTCTACAACTTAATATAAACCATTGCAGGGCTGCACAGGATTTGCTGGCGCAGACTGTTATTACATACATAGCCCCAAGCGTGGATATAGACGACTTTGCAGCTATTATTGACTGTATAGCCGCAGACGTCAGAAGATCACCGCCAGTGATCATTGCCGGCGACTTTAACGCATGGGCGATGGAGTGGGGAAGCGTCAGAGCCACGGCAAGAGGAAGAATCCTGCTGGACTCCTTCGCCTCGCTGAACATGAGTTTACTGAACATCGGCAACACACAAACATTCAGCAGAGCAGGACGTAACTCTACAATCGACGTTACTTTTGCAAGCATGAGCCTGGCCCGGAATACTACATGGATAGTCTCCGACGTATATACGCACAGTGACCACAGTGCAATAATATTCGAGTGTGGTGGCCAAACAATGCGCTTGGCACGGTCTAAGTTCTCGTTATGGTCACAAGAAACCCTAAGCGAGGATGCATTCTTGTTCATGATGAACAACGCACAGCAGAGGAGTGCAGGGGATGCAGAAACCCACGTAAAAAGGCTATGTTCTGCCATCAGCGAAGCCTGTGATGCGTCAATGATCCGCAAGAGCCAAGGTGGAAGCAGACGCAAACCAGTGCATTGGTGGAGCCATGAAATTGCAGAAGCGCGAAAAGAATGCCTTAAAGCTAGACGCAAACAGCAGCGGGCCAGAGGGAGTCCCTCGTTCCAAGGGCTACTGGACGCTTATAAGACGCGGCGCGCACTGCTAAATAGAGCCATAAAGCAGAGCAAGGCTGACTGTTGGAAGAAGCTCTGCGCGGATGCCGATGATCAACCCTTCGGAGCGGCGTACAACTTGGTAATGGGCAAACTTGCCAAACGCCCATCCCCACAGAAGGAGTGCTACTCGCAAACATCGTAAAAACGCTATTCTCAGAGCGGCCAATATTGCAGCCTCCAGTTGCAGGAGCCCAACAAGAGACTAATCCCGGCTATATTAGTAATGAAGAAATTGTGCTGGCTGCCAAGCGGATCAAAAGCAACAAATCGCCTGGCCCTGATGGATTTCCTGCTGGGATCATCAAGCTCATCGCAATGAATCAGCCCTCGAAACTGGCCGATGTATTCAACTCCTGTCTGTGCCAAGGAGTCTTTCCAGCAAGATGGAAAAGGCAGATACTACTCCCAAAAGGAGGGAAATCGGACGACCCTTCAGCGTACAGGCCGCTCTGCATGATAGATGTGCTGGGAAAGGTATTCGAATCGATCATTCGCAACAGATTAGAAGCCCACATCGACGCTCGGAATACACTTTCGGAGCTCCAGTTCGGCTTCCGGAAGAAGCGTAGTACGGTCGACGCAATACATACCGCCACCGAAATAGCCAAAAAAACAATAGAGGGCCAGCGATGGAAAGGAGGAGGCAAAGAGTATTGCCTTATCACCACTCTGGATGTACGAAACGCATTCAACTCAGCGAGCTGGAAGTGCATAATTGAGTCACTGCAGCGCTTAGCTGCACCAGAGTACCTGGTTGCAATGATTCGCAGTTTTTTCGAAGACCGGATCCTGATGTACGAAACGGACAGAGGGCAACAGGAATACAAAATAACAGGCGGAGTCCCACAAGGCTCGGTGCTTGGTCCAACCCTATGGAACGTCATGTATGACGCAGTGCTTCGTCTGGACATGCCACAAAGGACGAAGATCATTGGATTCGCAGACGACATAGCAGTGGTCACAGTGGCAAAGGAGCTGGGAGAAACAGAGGCCAGGACCAACGACGCCGTGCAATCAATTGTATCCTGGATGCAAAGGAATTCTCTGTCTCTGGCTGCACACAAGACAGAGGCCGTATTAATCAGCAGCAGGAAACGTGTGGAGACTGCAATCATTCATGTTGCAGGATGCGTCATCCGCTCCAAGACGGCAATAAGATATCTCGGGGTGATGGTCGACCATAGGCTAACATATAAGCACCACCTGCAGCATGTAGCCGACAAAGCAGCAAGGGCAACATCAGCCTTAGCAAGGATAATGCCCAATCACGGTGGCCCTCGACAGAAAAGCAGATGGCTCATCACCACGGTGGTACGATCCGTAATTCTATATGCAGCAAAGATATGGGCTCCAGCGATGGCGATGCAGTCATACAGCCGCGCCTGCAGATCGCAATACAGAGCTTGTGCGTTACGAGTCATATGTGCGTTCCGAACTGTATCCGAAGATGCTGCCTTAGTTATATCAGGTATGTTGCCACTTGATATTGTTGCAGTAGAGGCCAGAAGCAACAGTACAGCAGCTCAAAAAAGAGAGGTGTCCATTCGCACATGGCAGGACCGCTGGCGCCATTCCTCCCACGGACGCTGGACAAACCGCCTTATACCTAATGTGCGGGAATGGGTGAGTCGGCCAAACAGATTTTTATTTGACGCAACTCCTAACGGAACACGGGTGTTTTAAATCATATTTGCATAGATTTAAACACGAATCTGACCCCCACTGCACATATTGTACGGGGCCGATTCAGGACGCAGAGCATGTCTTTTTTGTCTGTCTGCGTTTCACTGCTGAATGGGAAGAGCTAAGCCAAGGCATTGGGAGGCCATTCGTATCCCATGACTTGATGGATATCTTACTTAGCTCGCAAAACAATTGGCTCGCAGTTAGCCACCTAGCTGCGGTGATCATACAGTCCCTGCGTCGCGCAGAACGTCAGCGCAACCAGAATTCAAACTCTAGATGAGTATCTAGATGAGGCTTTCATGCCATCTACCCCTCGTGAAGTAATAACTTCAGCGTTGGTTCCGCGAGAGGGATACGGAAGTAGGGTAGGTTTTAGTGCGGTGAGGTGACCCCTAACCAAGGTCGATACCAAGTCCCACACTTTTCGGCTTTCAATGCTTTCCCCCTATACAAAAAAAAAAAAAAAGATCGTAAACGATATAATGGAAGTTAATATTTAAAGAAAACTTGAAAATTAGAACAAATTTTAAAGTCTTTTCAACCTAAACCAAAATATTATAATTGTTATATTGTTATATGCATTATCTTATGTATGTTACATTAAGAAATGTCGTTATAAAAAACTAATTTTAAAAATATATTATGATTTATTCATTCACAAAGAGTTCACTTTGCGTTTTTGACCCTGAACTTCAGCAGATTGCTTTTGTTTTGTGTACGATGAGAATTTTCATACCTGAAACGAAAGAGACGAAAATGAATAAAAACAGTTTTAATGTTTGCTCGTATAAAATAATTAAAAAAGTAAAACTCGAAACAACACAAAATTAGTTAGTTGAAAATTATCAGAGTTTTGTGTAATGGTGTGAATACATAAAATAAAGTAATACAATCATAACTACATATATCAGGTTTGTGCGTGGAAGTGACTTTTAAATAAATGTGGGAATAACCAGAAGAGAAATCACTATCAATAGATCAAGAGAATAAACTTGGATTCCGGTTGATTAATGACTAGCTAAAATAACTAGCATAAGTTTTTTGCATTAAACATGTACTTAACTATTTAGTATTAGCTATTGATAATTGGATATGGTTATTACTCTAACACTTGAAGATTCAATTAGAAAGATATGTGATACACTTTGTATATGGATATGGCCTCATAAACTAAATCATGGTAAACTAGTTGCATCAGCAGCTACAACAACTACAACTGCAGAGCCAGCAGCAACACTAGCACCATTAACAACATATAATTGCTGTTCCAATAACCTATAACCCGCAGGCACCCAACAACAAACAACAACTGAGATAACAAATAAGTAACAATATATTGTATATATATAACATTGGTGGACCAAACAAACAACTATAGGTAAATATATTAAACTGTCAAGCAATCATAATAAATAAAGCCAACAAAAGCAAAGTGGGAAAACGCCCCCACTGAAACCGACCAAAAATAAAAAAAAAACGAGGAAAACAAAATATAATAAAAAAGTTCATAATGATGCAGTGGAAATTGTATATCATATGATGGTCCAGCATTCGCCAAAGGAGACTCAAATAAACAGAGAGAGAGAGAGATTGAGAGATCTACAGGAGGTCGACAATCATTTCGGGTTCTACCTGGCCTCAGATCTGCATATACTTACTTACATATGAATTGATGTTTTCTTGTCTGGCCCACACGACAAGGTACAAACCACAAAAAAAAAAAAAAAAATACAAACACAAATGCAAAACAACTAACTACAAATACTATTTTTGGTAATAAGCGAAGCGTTTAACAAAATGCATTACAACAACACCAACAACAACTTACATACATACACGAAAAATGTTTGATTTCTTGTCTAGCATATGCAAAGCGTCATAAATGAGGTTGCCTTTTGCCTTGCATTGCCTTGGGCGTAATTACATCAACTACCAAAAGTGGTCAAAAGAGCGAGAAAATTATCGCATATATGTATGTATATGATGTAGTTGTTGTTGTAATAACCAGCCATCCAACTAACCGAACTCAAGACGGATACCAAATAATTAAATGCAAATTTATTTTCAAGCCAAATTATTTTGTCTTCTTTCAATACGTCGAAACATTTTCATAGCAAATAATGGACGTCTGTCTCGTCGATAATAAATGTTGCGTAAACAATTTATATATATTTTTATTGAATACCACACTTGCAAGACTTGTTGTTTGAGGAAATTACAGCAACCAGATCAATATACACATAAGTAAATCAACGCCCCATTAAATGGGCTTATACTAAAGTTAACTAAAAGAATATGAAACCATCTTAATTTCCATTTAGCGCATGATTTTTAACAATTGTTATTTCAAATGATTGTAAAATGTTTCTAGCTAAATTTGATATAATTTGAAACTCATTTTACATTGAGTTAAGTAAAAGTAAATCACAATCACTAGAAGCATTGATTCTTAACTAAACCATGAGAACCAAGAAATTACAATTTATTGGCCTTAAAGTTTCATGTGCATAATAAGAGCACAAATACTCTTAACGAATGGATTGACTATTGTAGTCAAACATAAGTACAACATCGTTCTCAATTTATAAACAAAATATTGAAAAAATGGTTTACAACATTTCAAAGTCGTTTTAACTGAAACAAAACAGAACTGAGAGACTTTTTATAGTATAAAGATGATTAAAGAGACTTTCCTCAATAGGATTTCAGGAAAATGGAACAAAAGTTGTACCCCTAAAAATAACTTTAATCGTTTAACTGTAAATTTGCTGCACTTTTGTTCAAACTCTTAACAAAATAACTATACCTTCATCTAAGAAACAGAGTATAAGAAAACCAAATTGGCAAGCAATAATCGGTCATAATCACACAAAGAACCTGAGTTCCTTTACTCAAATTGATTAAATTATGGAGCAGAGAATTAAAAGTCAACACAAGATGAAAATTGCTTTCCTTCCATCTGGTTTTATAGATAATAACTCAACTCCAAATGTTTGCCGAAAATAGAAACCAGCTAAAAAAAAAAAAGAAGGTAATTGTTGAATTGATTTCAGAATGAGATATAACCAGAGCAATGAACCGAGTACAAAGCTAAATTAACTATGGAAAACTAAACTTTGTTTAGATTAAAAATTTAAAGTAATTGAACTTTCTGCCGTATTTTTTCCTTGTACAATTTGAATTTTGACCTTCAGTTAAGCAATAATGCCAACTTTAGTCAAATTTTTCGGTTAGTTACAAATCGTAAATTGCTTTATGATTTGTTGGCAAATTGTTACAAGAAAATACAAAATACAAAAAACCAAATGCAATCAGTGAAAAAAAGCAAGAAAAATATGTACAAATGACATTGAAAATTGCGCAAAATATGTACACATTAGCCACTCGATCAAGCCAGTCCAGCCAAGCTAGCAACAAGGCGTGCCTGTCTAGCTGGCCATTGGTGCCAAGCATACTCTTTGGGTTGGGTTTCTCGTCGTCGTTTGATTGAAGGTTGTATATGGAAGCAAGATATGCATAGATCACACATATCCAAACATATCGCAATGGTTAGTCAGAGAGTTATGTTTTTATTTGCTTAATTCGCGAAAGAGACAAACACATTTTGAAGTCTTCGCATGCAAAAAATTTTGGTTAGTTCAATGAACTGAAGCCGCCCACGAAATAAGCTTGTCATGGATAGAAAGATGGAGACACATTTGAAGCCGCATGGTTCAAAGCGAAGGCGTCTGTACTGCTGGAAAGCTGCCATCAGATGCCACTAGATAAGACCCTACCAGCCTCCAACTTTAAATTCGACAACACGTGTACTTGGAGTCTCATAATTTTCGACTTGATCTTGAGCATGAAATCTACAAAACAAAAACAGAGAGAATAGAAGAGTGTTCTCTACATAAATCTTTTGGTATACGAACATAAATTTCCGTCTCTAAGTAACCAAAGAGGCAAAAACAAAAATAACAATTTGTCATATGGCTAACTTTTGCATTATCAATGTGATTAATGTGGCAAAGAAGAGTGGTAAATGCAGGTGCAATAGCACCGGATGAAATCGGATTGCTATTTCCCTGAAGGCAAAAGTTTTCATGGCTCATGGCCCATATCAACATCATCATCACCACCACCACCAAAAATATCGCGAGCGTCGAACTGTAATGTTATGATGCAGCCATTCTTTGAACGGAAGTTGGCGTTCAAGGTTATGGGTACGGGGTCGTGGCAGAAAGATTTAATAACTCACCATCAACACATGACAATTTTAATTGTCTCCATGTATTCTATAATCTGCTGTGGATAAACGTCAATAAGGTTGTCGAGGAGAATAGCATCCGTAACACTCATTCCTTGCCAATTGACAAAAAAGAAAGACCATCTCGCCCATTTTAAAATGGTGTATCACCTTGTCCAAGGGACGCCCACGAGCGAGGCCATATGGAGATCTTCTCGTTCGCGGTGAAACTCTCCATGGTTCTCTTTTGTTGCCGCTCCGAGTTATGTAATAGTTGTCGTCTAAATTTGGCTCACGTTTCGGTGTGGTGGGAGTGCTAGGCAGATTCTCCTGCCTATTATCGGTGTCACAGTGCAACTGATTTATTAAATACATTAATTAATGCGCAAATATAGTGGACAGATAAGGATGCTTACACGCTTCATTACAATTGCAATGGAATTATCCAGATTTCTTGGCTTCATAGGTTTATTCGGCCGCGATATAGGCGTATCGCGTAGCTTTTGATGTTGTTTACCCTTCTTGCTCCTCCATTTACGAGCCTGCTCTTTAATGAACTCCAGACTATTATATTTTGAAACAGCATTCAAAGAAGGGCTGGAAGCTCCATATGCTGGGGATTGCTTAACAGGGGATTGCTTTAAAGGGAATTGCTTTAAACGGGATTGCTTCTCTATAACTTGCTTCAGGGGGATCGTGTCATCACTATCACTTGAGTCACTGCTCAGGTCTAAAAATGATTTATGCTCATAGGAAGATAGTTTTCGTTTTGGTTTTGGTTTTGATGGTGATAAGATTTTACAACTTTTATTGACCATATCTGGCGACAGTTCAATTTCTTGTTTTCCTTTAGATTTTAATGGTGTTGAGGTATTTGAAGCTTTACTGGTCACTTCGGGGGATACTTTTACTTCTTGTTTTGGTTTACGCTGCAATGGCGATAACGATTCGAAGGATTTTCTCTTCATTTCTGGGGGGTATTTTAACTTCTTGTTTTGCTGTAGGTTTTACTGGTGTTAAGACATTTGAAGTTCTATTGGTCATTTCTGGAGATGGTTTAACTTCTTGTTTTGGTTTATGCTTTAATGGCGCAGAACTAGGTTTTATTTGGAGTTTGTCTATTTCCATGAGCAGATTAGTGTACAGTTTGGAAGATGACTTCTTTTTAATTTGTTTGTTTGTCGATGCAGGTGAAGCTTCAAGGTGCTCGGTTTTGATTATTGTCTCCTGATTCATTTGTTTTTTGTGCAATTCCGCCTCAAAATCCGTGAGAAGTTCAATGCAATTGCCCATATTCTCTTGGGGCTCCCAAGTGCTCTCCTCCTCGGGATAACCAACCCACTTGATCAGTAGTTGTGGGCGCCCATTCCAAAAGCGTTTTCCAATGATCTTTTCTACGGTGTATTCCATCTGTGAAATTGTTGGCGCGTTGCTCTTGGGCGACGATTTGTTCGCCGGATCTTTTTAATGGACTTCACTTTGGCGTAGCCCATTAAACTCACGGATCCAGAGGCATCTTTTTTTAAAGACATTTTTATCAATTTTACGCATACCAAACCTCTACGTTCACAAGTGAAAGGGTTGCCAGATGTCTACCTTGCCCCGGCTCAACGGCAGCGCTCACGAAATCTGGCAGCACCGCCACAGCCCATAGAAACTTTTCTAGTGTTGAACACCACGGCAGTTTTTCAAAGTTTTTCTGTTATTTTTCGTTACTGATTATAGTCAAAAATTAAGAGTATAGGGTATTGTTAGTTCAACCCAATTTTTCAAGTTTTCATAACACTAGGCTGTTTTAGACATTTCGAAATGAATATTATTTCATTAACAACATGTTATGCTTCTAATGGCATATTTATAGTGAATATCGTGCAAAAAATTCTAAATTTTATTAAATTATTTTCTAGATTTTTTATATGTAACCTGCTTCTGACAAATTCCTAAGACAGGCCTCTTTAACGGACTGTTTAACTTCAAATGAGTGATTGTAGCGTTACTATAGAGTATTAAACATTTGCGTATATTGTAAATACGTGTAATTAAAGTATGTTTATATGCTGTGACAATTTGAAAATTTTATATAGAGAAGTCAGTCAGTCAGCAGTTGACAGTTGGCAGCCATCGGGGCAGACAGTCAGTCAACCTGTTAAAAATTTTCTGAGCTCAAACTCAAAGTTGTCGCACAACTTTACGACGTTTCTTTCACTTTCTTTTATCATGCATTTGCCATGTGTATGCTGTTATATTTGTTGTTTCCTCTAAAGCACATACATACATTCATACGTCTTCTTAATCTTCTTATCTTAATATATAGGTATGTTTGTCCTCAATGGACTCCTAAACCACTTAACCGATTATAATAAAATTCGCCCACCATGTGCATTTCGATCTAACTTGAGAGATAGGATAGTTTAAATCTCAAATTATAGTCGCAATTTAATTTGTTGCTAATTATTTGTTTGCAATGCAAAACAAACCGATCACCTGTGTGGCGTTGCCACTTAGTTCATTCTTTTTCATCTGGTTACCTAAATTTCGACTCTCACCATTTTAGCAAATATCGATAACAACAACAAAAATACTAAATAATCGAAATCAGTTGAATTTTAAAATAACTGAAATTCCTGTACATTACACCACAAACACACATATAAACAAATTGATGGATTTATTAGCAATTGCTCTGGGTGTTTAGTATGTCTGAAAACTTTCAATAGACAAATAGAAAAACTCTTAAGCCACAAGGTCAGCCAAAATAACCAAAAATAGACAATCCGACAATATCATAAGTCAAGTTGGCGACCCTTCGACCAGTTGTTTGCTATTGTTTTGACGACATGTTATCCCTCGCAAGCACAAACTTTGTGGGGAAAATATAATAGTAATCAATAGATAGCGCTGCTATGGTAAATCTACGAACGTGTTAATAAGCTACACCACATAATCTTCGATTAAAGATTGGTTCCCCTATTATTCTCCTCCGTAATTTGAATCCACCTCAATTATGTAACGGTACGCGTTTGGTCATCAAAAAGATCACCGGAAACATTCCTGAAGCAACCATTTTGGCTGGGAAGTTTAAAGGAAAAGTGGTCCTGCTGCCACGTATTCCGATGATACCATCAGATTCTACCATACCCTTCAAAAGGCTACAGTTTCCAATTCGTTTAGCTTTCGCCATGTCTATAAATAGATCTCAAGGTCAAACCATGTCCATTTGTGGTTTACATTTGGAAAATCCATGTTTTTCTCATGGGCAACTATATGTTGCGTTCACGTGTTGGGAAACCGTCGAATCTATTTGTGTTAGCTAAAGACAGGTTAACCAAAAACATTGTGCACCGATTGGTGTTAAATTAAATTGAAATTGAAATATACATACATATGTATGTATATACCAACATCAACATTTTCGTCTTTGTTCGTAAATAATTTCATTGTACTGAAGGGTTATAGTAGAAAGTCAAATAAGGAGATCACCATATTTATACCCTTGCAGAGGGTATTATAAAATTGGTCAGATGTTTGTAACGCACAGACCCCAGACCCGCTCAAGACAAGGTCACAAAACTTACAAAAACTCAACATTGAATTTTGTTGATTGTTGAATGAAAGATGTTGAATGAAAGGGAAACATCTTCAGTTGAATTTTAATTTATTTTTAAAGCATTTAATTTTATTTTATCCTAAAATTAGATTTGCAAAGTTAAACCGATGCTGAAATTTATATCATTTGCGTATGGTTTTAGGAAAGTCAGTTTACTGGACTAGTTTTATCAAATTGTGTTTGTAAAATAAGAAATTTGATCAACTTGAATTAATATAATGCTCTTTCCAGGATGGAGCCTGGCAGAGAGCTGCAGATTAAAAATATAAGCCTTAGCTGTCTTAGAGCTAAACATGAAAGGATAGATGTTTATTGAGCAGAAGAAGAAAAAGGATCTGAAGAGATTGGAAAGTTTAGAAGGTTGTAAAGTTTATGTTAGGTATGGTGAGTAGAAATCGACTTGGAGCTAAAGGGATGTCTTGATGGTCTACTTGGTAGCGTTACGTTAACCTGGGGCAATAACTCAAGCAAGTCTTTTTCGCTAATCAAAAGCCTTGGAATAAAATTAACACTAAGCCTAATTCTACGATTAATTCAAGAGGGAAGAGGAATCAAAGAAGTCTGTTAAAATATGAGGGAACATAGTCAATGCAATCCCAGAATAAGCCATGAAGAAACAATATCAAAAACAGTTATTGAACCGATTTAAGCCCAGTCTGTTGCGAGTTATATTGAGGTGACACAATAAAAATGAATCTGAAATGGCCTACAAAATAGTTTTCAATTGGAAGAACTTTTTGGGTTTTCTTTTGTCACTAAACTTGTTTAATTTTAAAGTCGTAAAATTCCAAATATGTGGATCCGCATTGTAGAAATAGGTTTCAGCATAAATAATTAAATGGATTTAACAAAAACTTTGTTTCGAAATGGTAAACAAATTGTTGCTCTGTACAAATTCTTTCAAATTTATATATATTTTATATAAAAGCTAGAGCAAATTATACTGATAACTAAGTGAACTGAATGACTGTTGGGTTAGGGATCACATTGGCAAGGGCATTTTGCCTGCGCTAACCTGATTCTCTGGTTTCGTATAGAACCTTCTTTTGACCTGATTTGCTTTGGAATATGAACAAATTATCTGACATTCGATATTCATTTCTGCTGATGCCTTCTTCCTCTTACATTCTTTTTGATTTTACTGTTATGAAAACATTTACAAAGCGGCACTTTATTGACGAGCTTGTTGACTTGAAGTTGTAACCCCCCAAAAACCATAAAATTCAAAGGGAAAAAGCCAAGAAAAAACAAATTTAAAAGAGGTCACAGGAGTTGAATGTTTATTCAAAACGAAATCCGCAAATTTTTGGGCTCAGGAAGAGTTGCAGGTGCCACGAAAAAAATTTGAATGTTTTACTTTAAGTTGATTCAATACTGAAGTATATAAGTAGTACTGGAAAAAAAAAAAAACAGTCGTCGACTAACTTTTCCTTTCGAACTACATTCTTTACACTTTACACTACTTTTCCTCTCGAACTATCATTCTTTACACTTTACACTACACAAAAAAAAAAAAAAAAGAAGCAATTATAGCCATGCCCCCTGGGCATACCAATCAAGGGGCAAATCGCTTTGCCTTGCTTAGCGATAGCCCAAAAACCAAAAGGAAAAAACCATCTCCGCTTTTCGAAGCCTTCCCAGAGCTCCCAACTTTTAACTCGCCAAATCCCAAATACATTGTCATGTCAACTACGGATACTGAAAAACCACTCTCATCGTACTCATGTTTTGCAGTCGAGCGAGCTATTAAAATCATCAGCAACAAAATATTAAAAATTAACCAAATGCGAGATGGAAACCTTCTGATCTTTGTCGAAAGCGTTGCAATTGCAGAAAATTCTTGGCTGCCAGAGAGCTCCATGGTCTTTGTAAAATTCGCACTGAATATCACAAGAATCTCAATTTCTGCAAAGGCACAGTATACGCACCCTACCTCAACAACGTAACAAATGAAGAAATAGTACAGGCTTAAGGAGTTGTAGATGTATATAAATATTCTAAACAAATAGATGGCAAACTAACCCCAACAGGCGTTATTCAGCTGACTTTCTATTTATACACCCTACCACAAAAAATACAAATATCATGGAACACTGCACGGGTAAAGAAATATATTCCAAATCCCATGCGATGCAAAAAATGCCAAGTTATTGGACACACAGCCAAAAGGTGCAACGCAAAAACAATTTGCGATCCATGTGGTCTTCCTATACACCAACCCACAAACTGCACTCGTACTTACTGTGTAAATTGCACCGGAGAGCACGCTGCTAGCAACCGCGACTGCCCAAAATATAAAGAAGCACAGGAAATAATAAAAATAATAACAATTGATAGATGCACAATGTACGAAGCCAAAACTAAATTCTACAAACACCTTTCGCAAACACCAACCACTAACAAACAAACATATGCAGAAGCAACCGCTACACAAGTAGCACCTAAATCAACTGAGACGAAGTTCTCACCAAATACCTCATTAAAAGAAAACAACTTTAAAGAAAAAACAAAAATCTATAATACATCGTCCCAACCACCCGTCACTAACATTGACTACGCAAAACCAAAGCTTAATAATAGCACAAGCAAAGCGACAAAGCAATCACCGAAAATATCAAAACATACAACACCCGAAGACATGAATACGACAAGCGACTCTGAACTAGAGACCGATGTAAAACACATTAGAAAAATAAATAGTTCAATGGAATATCAATGGCTATAAAGACAAATTCCATAACCTTTCTCTCTTAATAAAAACTTCAAACCACACATAATAGCTCTACAGGAAACCCATCTAACCAATTCTGATTCTAATATTCAAACTCCCAAACAATATTCGATATACCACAAAAACGATATTGATATTCTAGCCCCAAAAGCAAACAGAGGAGTAGCGCTTTTAGTATCTAAAGCTATTGAACACAAAATAGTTAATTGCCATTCAAACATTTTAGCCGTAGCTGCAGAAATACAAGCAAAAATCCCCTTTATCATAATAAATATATATCTCTCACCCACCGACAAATTTACTGAGCAGGATCTTCATGACTTAATAAGCAACTTTAATAAACCAGTGATGTTAGTAGGTGACTTTAACGCCTGGCATCCAACATGGGGATCACCCTCAAGTAACCAAAGAGGAAACGTTGTTGCACGTTTCATTCAAAACAGCAATCTTATTCTCCTTAATAATGGAGACCACACTCATTACTCTTCACATAACACCTTTACACATGTCGACTTAGCCTTATGCTCTCCACCCTTAAACCTTAACTCATCTTGGTCTACATGCGATAATCTCTATTGCAGCGACCACTACCCCATACGCATTCAACTTTTTCCGACAACAAACACGCACAAAGTATACAAAACGCACAGATTAGAGCTGGGAAAACTATCGATGGCACTATCGATAGTATTAAATAGTCCGATATATCGATGGTAATTTGTCGATAGTGACTATCGGTGCTTCAATGAGTTTGAGTGCAAATAGACACGTGTAAGTGAAAAAGTGTTAACTTTTTGGTACATTTTTATTAATAAACATTTATCCTCCACTTTTTAGTCAATAAATATTGAAGTATTAGTATATGGATGGCAGTTCCTCATTCAAAATGGACAGATTTGTGGCTAGAACAAGTAAGTGTTTTTATACAAAGTATGTAAAATGTGTATCTAATATATTTGATCACTTTTTAGAAAAAAGATTGTGCTTTGTCTTCTTCTCCTTCTACATCGACTGCAACTGCATCGACTGCAACTGTATCAATTGCATCAACATCAACTGCATCAACATCAACTGCATCAACTTGCGAGACTTGCGCTTTACTGATACAAAAAGTTAAAACAAAACTGTTCCCCTATGAAACAAGGACAGATCCTAGACTTGGAACTCTGTTAGATGCGCGATTTAAGAAGGAGGGCTTTCAAAGTGATGGCAATGTTCAACAGGCTGCAATTAAATTGGAGAACGAGCTGAGCGGCTTAAAAAACTAGCACAAAATCAACCTGAAGATGAGGAACTGCCAGAGGATTCACCCTTTCTATTTAAATTCATGGGAAAAAAGTTGAAGAGAAGCGGTCTAACAATAGGGCGGACGCAATAATTATGATGAGGCAATATTTTGAACAGCGCAATGCAGCTCACGATACAGACCCGCTTCAGTTTTGGAAGGTAGCTAATTGAATCAATTTGTTGTGTTTTATGTGTTTTAAAATTTCCTTTTTTCAGATTAATGAAAGTCAATTTGATGGCCTCAGCCGTTGCGCTACCAAATACTTATCGATCCCGGCAAGCTCCGTAGAATCGGAGCGCATATTTAGCAAGGCGGGTGCCATAATAACAGACCGGCGAGCTGCAATGAAGGAAAAATATGTGAACCAACTCATATTCCTGCAAAAAAACCAATGGATAAACGACGAGACTAATTAAACTAAAGCTGTGAAAATAACAATTTCTTACTTAAGAAACCATTTGGAATGGTACATTTTTTTATTTCAAAACATATTATGTTTGATCAATTAAATAGGATCTCTGAAAAAATTAATATTTTAAGTTGCATTACACACATTTAAAAACTTAAGAAACCATTTGAAATGGTACATTTTTTTTTATTTTAAAACATATTATGTTTGTAAAATAGTTGCGAGAAACAAATGAAATATATGATCTCAGAAAAAATATATATTTTAAGTTACATCACACACATTTAAAATAATATAATTTTTTATTTTTAAAAATTAAGACATTTGAATTTTTTATTTTTCTTATTTTTTTTAGACAAAATATATAGAATTTGTTTGCCAAAAATTAAAATTTATTAGTTTAAAATTTCCGATAGTACTATCGATAGTATCGATAGTTTAAACTATCGGAGGCGAAACTATCGAGTGGGGCCACTATCGATAGTATCCCAGCTCTAGCACAGATATAAACTTCACTCGGCAAACTGGGAATTATTTCAGAAAGATTTAAATCAAGAAGCCCAGGCATTGACTATAACAAATAACACAAATCATTCAGCGGCGAAGCTGCTTAAAATTGTCAAATCATCTGCTAACAAATCCATCCCCGCCTCCAATCCCAATAGAAACAAAAACAATAGCATTTATTGGTGGACCCCAGAACTAGAGGAACTAAAAAGAGAAAAGGTTAAAAGTCTTAACATGCTTAGGAAACATTTAAGCATCAAAAATATGTTAAAATATAAAAAGCAAACGCTTAGTTTAAATATGTAGCAAAAAATGCACAAAGAAACTCATTTGTTAAATTTACACAGGATATTAACCCTAGCTCAACAACAAAATCACTATGGGGCAAAGTTCATTTCATTACGGGCATCAGGAGAAACACTTACATACATACCATTGAAACAGAGATGGGTAACACATGCGACTCAGAAACAATAGCCAATGCATTTTGCAAATCCTGGTCCGACTACTCACAACCTCCTCACTCCAACTTCTCTAATTCATTGAAGCGAAATAAAAACCAGAGGGCTGGGGTTAACTTCGACCACGTCGAAGTTTGTATACCCTTGCAACTGTTTTGGTAATTCTTTCCTTACCCATAGCCATCAAAGTGTAAAAACGTTTTATCCAAAAAGTCTAATGTCTGCGAAAGATCGGCCTTTAAGCTTATCATAGGGAATAACGAAGATATTGATCAAAGTCACTGTTTTACACCGATCGTTTCTATGGGAGCTATATGATATAGTCACCCGATCTTGATCATATTTGGCACAATTATTAATAAGAACACATAAGAACTGACAAATACCAACTTTTATGACAATAGCTATAAAATTAATGAAGTTATTGAGAAAGTCACTGTTCGTGACTTTGCCCTTTGTATGGAAGCTATAGTCACCCGATCTTGATCAAATTTGTCACAATTATTAATAAGAACACAAAACTGATCAATACCAACTTTTATGACAATTGCTCATAAAATAACGAAGTTATTGAGAAAAGTCACTGTTCGTGACTTTGACGTTTGTATGGGAGCTATATGATATAGTGGTCCGATCCGGCTGAATCCGAGGTATACAACGCCTATTTCAGCTCTGTAGCTCTTACGGGCTCGGAGGAGTTCGCGTTGATCCAGACGGACGGACATGGCTATTTGAACTCGTCTCGTCGTGCTGATCAAGAATATATATACTTTATATGGTCTGAGATGCTTCGTTCTATGCGTTGCACACTTCTGACCAAAATTAATATACCCTTTTTGCAAGGGTATAATAACTACATAGCCCAAACACCAATCCTGTACAATCCCAAAAATAGAGCTAAAATCATCGAAAGTCCCATAACAAATACAGAACTCCAATCTTGTCTGAACACATTAAAAGGATCCACTCCTGGGTTTGATAATATTAACTATCAAATAATACAAAAATTTCCGTCATCTGCAACTATCAAACTACTACAACTATTTAATAAAATACTAGACACTAGCATCATCCCCCAGCAATGGAAAATAGCAACAATAATACCAATCAACAAACCCAATAAACCCAAACACCAACTAAATGGTTATCGTCCCATATATTTGCTGTCCTGTTTCTCCAAAATCCTGAAAAAAATAATTTAAAAACGCATCATGTGGATGCTCAACCAAGAAAACCTTTCAAAACAAATCTACCATAGATCCTCTACTAGTAATAGACAATTACATTTGTAATAATCTTTCCACAAGCAATCACATATCTGTTCTTTCAATCGATATGGAAAAAGCTTTTGACAGAGTGGGTGCACAGTGCATCTTAAAACAATTACATGAATGGAAACTCGGCCCAAAAATAATTAACTTTGTACGAAGCTATCTCAAAAACCGAAAAATACGAGTCAAAGTTAATAATACTCTCTCAAAAATAATGAATCTAAAAAATGGGATCCCACAAGGTTCTCCGTTGTCCGTCACACTTTTTATACCATACACCCATAGGGTGAAATGGTATATTAAAGTCGCCAAAATGTATGTAACAGGCAGAAGGAAGCTTTTCCGACCCCATAAAGTATATATATTCTTGATCAGTATCAACAGCCGAGTCGATCTAGCCATGTCCGTCCGTCTGTCCGTCTGTCCGTATGAACACCTAGATCTCGGAGACTATAAAAGCTAGAGCCACCAAATTTGGTGTGTAGGTTCGTGTAGTATGTAGAGTGATCAAGCTTATTTCAAATTTTTGCCACGCCCCTTTCCGCCCCCGCAATTAAAAAAAACGTTTATCTCAAAAACTATTGCAGCTAGAGACACCATATTTGGTATGTATATTTGCTTAGTAAATGCGCTCATTTTGTAATTATAAAGATTTTGCCACGCCCCTTTCCGCCCCCAAAATTTGAAAAACTCGATTATCTCCCGTAATTTTTTACCCTGTGGAATCAAATTTGGCACACTTGAAATTGACACTAATACCCAGCAAATTTGATCAAAATCGGACAAAAAATAGCCAAGTTATGCATAAAACCGTTTTTCCATAAGGCCGAAGTTGGCCGTTGGCAGGTGGTGGCGCTAAGGTGCTCATATGCATGAGTGAGCGAGATACTAAGATATGCTTGTAAAAAGCATGTGAACAGAATTCTTTTAAAATAGGCAAATGCATTTATTACAAATTTGAAATATTTGTTTTACTGGTGTATGGTATACCTAAGTCGGCAAGACGACTTACTTACTTCATTCTAATTGCTTTTAATAAATTAAAACAGCTTATAAACGAAAACAAATTTTTCACTCATACTATGTACGCAGATGATATTTGCCTCTTTTTTAAGCCCAACGCCGGTTACAATATTGAAATAAACAACCTTTTTTCTAAAATAAAAAAATGGTGCGATGTTACTGGAACCAAAATATCAGCTGAAAAATCCACCCACCCACACATATGCAAAAAACATAAATGCACAAACATAGAAATTACAATTAATAATGTTAACATACCAAAAACCAACCATCTCAAAATTCTAGGTCTGACATTTGACATAAGTATAGTTGGAATGAACATGTAAAAACTTTTATTAATGCCTTAAATAATAGGCTAAACATAATTAAATGCTTAAGTAATTATAAGCTTAGAAGTAATACCTCATCCCTTATAAATATTTTAAAATCCATGATCCTTGCTAAGATTGACTATGGCTTCTCCATTTATGGCAAAACCACCAAAACGAATTTAAAAAAGTTAGCCACTCCATATCACTCCTCTATCCGACTAGCACTGGGCGCCTTTCGCACTACTCCCATAAACAATATGCTTGCAGAAAGTGGGCTCCCTGACCTTATGTCTAGGTTTCAGTTGAGCATTATCAGACTCATAAAAAACATTATAAATACTAAAGGATCTTCACTAAATGACACACTCAACAAACAACTTAAAAGAAAGAAGCCAACCAAGAACCCTTCAAGCCTGGAAATGATAATCAACAAAGCTGCAGAGCTAAATATAATCTGCTCACCAAATAAAAAATACAAAAAATACAAATACAAACAGCAACTCTATTTTGTTAGACCTAGCGAAACACAAAAAGGACAACACACCAAATGAAGTATACAATAAAAGCTACAACAAAATCAGAGACGATCACACTCTTTGGAACTTTCTCTTCACTGATGCATCAAAATTAAATAACACTACAGCATTCTGCGTTGTAACCGAGGATAACAAAATACTAAAAACGGCAGTTACACCCGAACACACATCAATTTTTTACTGCAGAAGCAGAAGCAATTCTCAGTGCAACGGAACTTGCAGTTAACACGAAGAAAGCAAAATTCGTAATATGCACTGACTCTCTCTCCACCCTCTTGGCCGTCAGTAGTCCAAACAACATAGAACCGACAATAACTAAAATCAGGGATAAGCTCAGCTCAAACCCCAAAAAGTTAAAGCTCCTCTGGACACCTGGACATGTGGGCATAAAAGGAAACGTACAAGCGGACACAGCAGCAAAATTAGCCACAATATCCCCGTTACATCTGCATAACACCAATAACAAAAAGGACATTAACAAATTAGTTAAATTAAACTCCAAAGCAGCGCTGAAAACAAACGAGTACACACATTTCTACAAAAACATAAACCAAAAAAGAGAACCAACGCACTTACCAATTAAAATAGAAAGAAAACACGCAATAACATATACACGATTCCGGCTTGGGCATACAAAACTCACACACGAATTTATTTTACACAAAACACCTCCGCCCAATTGCCCATACTGCACCGGAAATAGGCTAACAGTACAGCACTTCACAAGTCAATGTCAGCACATAATCAATCTTTGCAATTCCCTCAATTATCCTACTCCTAACACCCTAATATCAGATGTTAACCACTGTAATATAGTAAACTTTATAAAATTAACAAATAAGCTCAATATAAGAGAATGAACAAACCATAAGCCTGAAGGCCTTTGTTGCTCTGGCTTTCTCACACTTATTTGTAATCTAGAATTAATTCTTTTTTACAATTATATGAATAAAATTAATAAAATAAGTAGTACTTATTTGACAACAAACAAATAAAAAAAACACAATTTTTAGTTAATTCCACGGAAGTTTCGAACGTGTTTCATTAAAAAAAGTATATTTTTTTGATTCTGATCATATTTTTTCTTTTTGGGGACATCCGTTTATGATCGGCATGATTCGCTTCGTGGTGTTCTTTTTGGTGTTTTGTTTTTGAAGAGACCTTCGGCCAGTTCCGGCATGTAAGAAACAAAAACAAAATTTTGAGATTTTTAGGTTTTCACGGTTTAAAACAGGCCGCCACCAACATTGAGATAAATTAGCATCAAGTGAATCAGATGGCGGCAGATCTTGATCTTGATTTTTGTTTTTTCTTGAGTCACAAAAAACGCTCGCCTCTGCTTTTGTATCATAGGCTTCTTCCCCAGGTGGATCCTGAGACGTGAAATGAACCTGTTGATTCTTTTTCGACTCGAATCCACATTTTGTGGACTTGTTTCTCGAATATCTGGTTGGTTGCCTATACTTTGAAGAGGAGTCAGCCTCCATGGGTTCTGGTGTTGAGAACGCTTGAGCCCCAGGATTTTCTGGTGGCTTCCCTTTATTACTTGGTTTTTCCTGAACCTAGTACTAGTTTTTCCTAGTATAGAAGACTCCCCTTCTTGTATGCCCATTGGCTGTCTTCCGAGCCCCTATTCTGATTAGCATTGTTTCGAAAATTTTGGTTCTTTTGTTTAAAGGGGCCCTGAGTTTTTTCCTCGGTAGCCCGCGGTCATGGCTTCAGCTTCGTGCGCTAATGCTAGCGCAGTGGGTAAATCTTTGGGTTGTGCTGGCAGTACTACTGCCCTGAGGGATTTCTTAAGCCCCGACACAAAGGAGTGTAGCGCATCGGACCTAAACTGCTCGTTAAGCACGTTCGCTGACGCTGCCTCGTGTGTCTTTATCGTTTTATTAGTGGGGAGGGTCAATGTTTTTTCCACCTCGTCATAATACTGAGACAGCGATTGTTCCCCGTGTCGTAAGGTTTCCAATTTTTGCTGAATAACGGGAATAGGCGTTTTGTCAGCGTAGGTGAAGTCTAGTCGAGCTATGATCGCATCGACTTTTTTTTTACAGTGTTGTACGATGCTAGAGTGGAACTAGCGGCACCTTTTACCTTATTCCTGATTATGCCTACTGCTTGGTAGTGGGCGGAGCTGCCCCTATAAGGTCGAAATAGCTCGTATGCGAATGAAGCTGCGGAGCGCCATGAAATGTACTCGTTTTGATTGCCGTCAAACTCTGGCAAGGATCTAACAATATCTAATGGTTCTTTACACTCTCAACCTCCGGTGCGACTGATTTTAAACTTTCTAGCTGAGTCCTTAAAGACTCCATTTCGTGGTTTAACTGTTGTCTGAAAGTAGACTGCATCTGCGCAGCTTGGTGATCAAGCGCAGTCTGCACTGCCACTTGCACTATTTTCATCACCTTCTCTGTTGTTGGCATTTTGTGTGTTTTTTTCACTTGCTCACTTTTGCCTCCTATAACCTTTAGTAATTCTTCGTCACAACTATCACGGGAACGGGAACAAATATTTCGTTTAATAGTGTAAATTGTTTTTTTTTTTGTTTGCAATAGTTGATGTAAAATTTAGTTTTTGATTCAAATAAAACAGAGAATGTCAACCTCGACGTTTTAGTTTAATAACCACCATGCCAAGCGATTTATTGAGTATTTGCACAATCCAAGATTCATTTATTTAAACAACAAAAATCTCACTTACATTTTCATTTTTCTGTTGATAAATTTCTCTGCCCTCTTGGTGCTGGATTATGGCCGGCGGTATTCTGGTGGAGTTTTTTTCGTTTGTTGTGGGTGCTTCTCGTCTTCAATTTTTTTCTTCGCCGCTGCCGTCACCAGTCCAGTGACGTGACTATCTTGTTGTTTTTTGGTTTTTATTTTTGTAGTGATAATTTTTCACTACAATGTTTAAAACTTTTGAGTTTTTTGTTTTTTATTTCAATTCTATTTTTTACTTAGAATTGTTTTTAAGCTTTTGGGTTTTTTATTTCAACTCTATTTTTTACTTAGAGTTGTTTTTAAACTTTTGGGCACTTTTAGTTTCCGTTAAGTTTATTATTTAGCTATATTTGTTTGTCCACGTTAACTTGTATACACAAATATAGTTGCAAGTAGGCAACAAGAAACATCAGCGAGCAACGACACAGTTGCAAAGAAGCAGCAAGGCATCACGATAGTTGCGAAGCGAAGCTATCGGCGAACTCTACCCATTGGCGGACAAACAGCAGCTAACAGGATCATCAGATAAGAGATACATTAAAATAGTTATAAGTACATACATCAACCCACATATTTTATTATTATCATTATATAATTATATCGATATCCTAATGTTCGCATAAGATAAAATGTTCACTAATAAGACTGCAACATTGTTAGGGAATCAGGTAGAGTTGCATACCAGTTTAAGGCAGTTGGAAGCACTAGATCCCAGAAAGATAACTAGCAAGGTGATTGAGGAAGTAAAAGAAATTAGTAATCGATGGAAGCCTAACCATGACAAGTTGCTACAGCAGGTGACTTTCGATCATCAGTATTTCAGAGATAAAATACATGAAGAAGTGTTAAAGATAGTTGCCAAAATAATAGTTACAGGAGAGTCAGAAAAACCAGGCACTAGTAGGTCGGTGTTAGTTGAAGCAGAAGCAAATGTGTCAGAAATGTTTGATGATAGCAAAGGAGAGTCGCGCGGGAATGCGACCTCCAGTATGTTACCCAGGAAAAATTTCAAGGAAAGGTCCGTCAGCTCTAGCAATATTTGGTGCTCTACATGGTGAGCAAAGATTTACGAACGATAGACAATAGAAGAGGTGAAATGTATATTTAAAAAATAGAATTCTTGTTCAAGAAGGTACAGATGTGCCAAGCTTATACAGAAGTCATAGAAGAACTAGAGTTCGACGTTCATAATACCTTGTCAGCATTAGAAGAGAAAATAAACGATCAGAAAAATTTGAAAGTTGAGAATGTTACCATAAGAGGCGAACTACCGGTGTTGCCGAAAATACAGGTACCCACATTTTCTGGAGAACCCAGAGAATGGGAGCTGTTAGTAGAATTATTCGCGGAACTGATTGAAAAAAGAGAGGATTTAGGTCTTGCTCTTAAGTTCAATTATTTCAAATCCGCGTTAAAGGGGAAAGAGAGGAGCATGGTAGCTCATCTATTGTCAGGTTCAGCTGATAATTATAGTGCTGCTTGGGAACTGTTAACCAAGCGGTATGAAAATAATCGGAGGGTATTTTCCGAACAATTTAGTCGGATCGTTGATTTACCGATGATCAACAATGAATCCGCAAAAAGTGTGATTCACATAGTTAATGAGTCACTTTACTTAATTAAAATAAAAACAAGTTTGTCCGATGAAGTTGACGTCATATTCGCACAACTTCTACTTAGGAAATTTGACAATTGTATGAGAGTCAGATTAGAAAAACAAGGCAAATTCAAATGCTACCTGATGTCATGGAATACTTGGAGCGAAGATATTGCTCGCTAAGTGCCATGAGCAAAGAAGAGAAAAAACAGCTACAAACTGTTTTAAATAAAAAACAGCCATTAAAGATTGAACAGCTCTAAGAAATTCGAAATCCAAAGATCATTCACACACACGTAAAAGGACAAACCACAATAAATTCTCGCCCATGCAATTGTAAATGGCAAACGAGCAACGAAAAACTTCTTGACCAAAAAAAAAAAATCTCTTTAGTCGGTTTTTGCATTTGACTATCAATTTCAAGCATAATATAACAAAGCCAACAAAAACTGGTTCAATACCACTATTTTGTCTCTCTGGATTATTGTGTGCGGGTGGCAATGTCCATATTCACATTAACAGCCAAAAACAAAACACAAAAAACAGAATTCACGACTTTAAGTTAAGTTGCGGCATAAAGTTACTTTAGGCCACATTCCAATTCCAGGCTCTTTTTGTGGCCCTTCATTGCTTTTCCCCCAGCTCGTGCTGGGTTCAACGTAGAGGTGAAAGTAGAATGTAGTTTTACTCTGGCGCATATTTTGGCATGTCAGCTCTTCAATTTTGAATATTCTATCAATTTATTTGATGTTTGATTTGTGCTTCACACTTTTTTTTCCTTTGCGTTTTTCTTTGTTTCTTTTGGCATTGTCAGCGTTGACTTTGCTCACACTTTGCTCGTGTTATGAGTTTCATTTAATTTTTTTGCCATTTTTATACCCTATTGAGATGGGGGTATATAAATTTTTGATTGTGTACTGAATTTCGAGGACTTTAAGGACTATCGGGACTCTAGAGTTGCTAAACTACTTTCTATAGAAAGAAGTAATTCTAAAATGTTTCATGTTTTAGTTTTAACTTAGTAAAATTTAATCAAACTTTGTAAATTTTAATCAAATTTTATTCTCTAATAAAACTTTATTTCATATAGGGCACCAAAGTGTCTTTTCTTTTTCCATTATGAGGAATTTTTTTTCAGAGGTATGACTGCATTTTGTTTATATTTATTTATTCATTTTTCTTTATTTTTCTGGTTTCTTGATTTTACTTATGTAATTTGCCAAGCGTGCTCTAGTCAGGTCCAATAGAAAAAAAGCAATGAGGTGTCACAGGACACCCGGGTAGAGCGAAGCTCTCTAGGAATTCGTCGAGTAAACGATAAACTACAGTCATATACAATAGCAGAAATGAATGAACATGAATAACAAATGAAAGCAATAGTATTTTTCTGATAATTCTGATAAAATATAATATATTTCAGCTCACCGCAGTATTACAAAGCTTTATTTATTTATCTTCGTTTAAATTTGGCGCGTTTAAATATTTTCCCGAATATTTTCCTTGAACCTAATTGTTCCCATACTCTATCACGGAAATGATTGGTTTATGGTAACTGAAATATGAAATGTATGTTTGTGATTGGATGTGGGTTAGAAAACGTGAAAAAGCAGCATCTATGGTTGTGTTATATCTTGTTGTAGATTCTGCAGGATTACTGCTCATTGTTAAATTTAATTCTTCGAAAGTTTTCAGCGGCGAAGACTTTTCATCTGCAAAATTGACATTGAAGTCTCCAGCCAAAATCAGTGGGAGTTTATGAAAATTTTGTCCAAGTAGATGAGAACCTTCCTCAGTATACACCAGAAGTGTTCGGTGGATGAACAAAATTATGTCCTCAAGTCTATTACCCGTCGAACTGTAAAGGACTTCTATAACTAGTTTAGTACCGTCCTCCATCCTGCATGTGGCGGCACAAATGCCCCGTTTATAGTTTAATAAACGATACTCCTTTATCAAGTCGAACTATAACTCGCAGCACCGAGGAAATAGGCCAATACTTATACTCAGAAACTAAAAGACGAATAGAGGACTGTGCCTTCTTTTCAATTTGTTTGGATGAAAGCATAGATATTAGAAATATTAGTCAAATGATTATTTGTGTTAGGACTATTGATTACGACTTTAAAATTTGCGATGAATTTCTAATCTTACATTCTTTTCACAGTCATGTAAATGGAAAAAGTACGTTTGAGGCCTTTGAGAAGCATGTACTTTCATTCCAATTATCATATAAAATGTCCTCAATTTGCACTGATGGTGCCGCCACCATGAAAGGAAAGAATGAAGGATTTCTTGGCCATGTCAATAGAAAACTAGGAGAAATACCATTTTCCATTGTTTCATCCATCAGCAAGCATTGTTTGCAAAAATTTTTCAAGTTGTGGATGCAATGGGTGTAGCAATTAAGATTATTAATCGCATTAAAGGTGGTCATAATTCGCTAACCCATAGAAAATTTAAATCCTTTCTCTCAGAATTCGGCGCTGAGTACGAGGATCTTTGCCTTTTTACTGATGTTAGGTGGCTGAGCCGAGGCCAAAGTTGAGGCAGACTATACAGTCTTCGTAATGAAGTTATTTCTTTCTTAGAAAGCGAAAATTTAGAAAAAGATAAAGATTTGTTAGCTTCTCTAAAAAATCCATTATTTATTTTAGACTTGGCGTTAGCAACTTACGCACACAAGCAAGCGCACACATACAACTACATCTTTTTAGTGCTCTCTTTGTGCCGGGCCCTGATTTAGAATCTAAATTTTAGATAGACTATTCCAGGGCCCGGCACAAAGAGAGCGCTTAAAAAGTGTAGTTGTATGTGTGCACTTGCTTGTGTGCGTATGTTGCTTTACACTGCAAAAAACGAAAATTCATCAAATTCTATATCAAATCAAGAAAACGAATTCAGCCGATAATCTGATGCAAGAAAAAGATAGAAAAACAAAGCAGCGATCAATTTTTTCATGTGTGTTCTCTCTCGAAATGCTGAGAGAAACTAAATTAGTGATGTAAAAAAACATCGATGCATCGAACATCGATGTTGTATGTGTGCACTTGCTTGTGTGCGTATGTTGCTTTACACTGCAAAAAACGAAAATTCATCAAATTCTATATCAAATCAAGAAAACGAACGCAGCCGATAATCTGATGCAAGAAAAAGATAGAAAAACAAAGCAGCGATCAATTTTTTCATGTGTGTGTCACTGTTCTTATTGAAAAAAAAGCAATTTTAATTAACAAATAACATCGCCTCGGGAGCCAATAACCTTTTCTATGCGCCCTTGCATACTTCCAATAAGGTTAGCTACCAAACCGGCATCAATTTTCGCCCACTCATCGAAAAGAGCATCCTTAAGATGACTTAAAGTTGAAAACTGGCGATTTTCGGCATATACTCTCTGTGTGAGTATCCCCCATAGATTCTCCATGGGATTTAGATCGGGAGAACAGGCAGGCCACTCTAAAACTTTGATTCCTTTGGAGGAAAACCATGCTTTAGTCTCCCGACTGACATGGACTCTCGCGTTGTCCTGCTGAAAAGTATGTCGTGCATAGCCATTTTCATCTAAAAATGGTACCAGACTACTTTCCAAAGTACGGATGTAATCAACGCTTTTCATTCGTGATGATACCACTTCTAATGAAAGGACACCACTTATGGAAAATGCTCCCCACACCAAAATTTATCTTGGCACATTGAAGTGGTTTCTTCCGAATATCATGCCAATAGCTTCGAAACCCATCTGGAACATCCAAATTCCATTTTTTTCGTCAGAAAAAATCATCTAAAAAAGAACTGCTTAAAAACTGTCGAGTTTAAAATATCCTTGATTTGGGGTTACCTCATTCCATATTGTACTCAAATTGCCTAATGCAAAATTTAATCTGGCAGTCTTATGACGTGCCAATAGATTGGGGACTTGCTTCATTTTTTCATACCGGAGTATTCCGGAACGTTTAAGAGTCCGGGAAATCGTGGAAAGCGATACATTAAGGCCATTTGTCGAACGCAAACGTGATAGTGACATTGAGGAGTTGCTGGCGTTTCGCACAAGTTGCCTTTCCTCTCGCTTGTCGAGATGCCTTTTACGTCCTGTTCTCTTTATAGAGCCATACGAAGACGGATTTTTTAAAAGTTTCGGACAACGGATTGACTACGCCCAATTTGACGAGTAATACCTCGACCACTGACACCACTATCGCTTAAGGCTATAATCTTGCCCTTTTCAATATCACTTAGAGATTGTCCACGAGGCATTTGCGCAAATTTATGGTTTTCTTAATTAATTCGTCCACACTCCGCCAAATCTAATCTCAAACTGCATCAGAAAGCTCTAATTCTAAAGGTGACTTTATAAATATGCAACAGTAAAAACTCGCGACCATTCGATAAACAAAGTACCGTTAGTTTGGATTAAGCCAATTGTTTTTGTATTATTTTTGTTTCTTTTTCCTCTTCATTTTCATAATATACCGTATTGAACTAAAGTTAGTAGTTTTGGAAATATTGATATTTTTCAAGTGACTTTATAAATATGCAAGGGAGCTTATATTGTACTATATACAAAAAAGATGGTTTACAGCAAGTGTAAAAACAACATGTGTAATACGGCGGGCCTTCCGTTTTTGGTATTTGTCTAGATTTCGACCTTATTGAAGTTAATCAAAACTGGGTTTTAGCCGGCTTCAGGTCAATAAATCTTACTTACGAATTTATTTGTAAGATTTTCAAATCATAGGCAGCACAAAAGGTGAGCAGGTTGTCTGTATAGCTATTTCAAGAACCACAAGCTTTGCCGTTCTTTTCTCGCTTCATGTAATTGGAATTCCCAAATACTTTTAGCGTTGAAGATATGGTATGGCCATTACAACTGTGGTTTCTTTAGCAAAGTCTGCTGATGATAGAACTTGGTGGTTCTTGAAATAGCTATACAGACAACCTGCTCACCTTTTGTGCTGCCTATGATTTGAAAATCTTACAAATAAATTCGTAAGTAAGATTTATTGACCTGAAGCCGGCTAAAACCCAGTTTTGATAGGGATTTTATATTTTTAAGGAAATTAAATCGAAAGTGTCCCAATTCTCACTATTTAACTGATTATCTTCACATCCTTCAAAATTGTTTTCAAGTAAGTAATAATAAGTTCATATTAAATATCTTAATGTGTTTTTATTTTCGTAATGTTTTGGCCATGTTTTAGATTTAAACCTGTCAAAGTTTTTCAGTATAGGACATAGAAAGGAAAACATTTCTTAAGAAAAATAAAAAAATAACTATTTCCTGGCTTTGCATAAAGCCAATAAACGTTTAAAGCACTAACCTATTTGGCAAGAGACATCTTTGTGACTATTTCCCAAACAAGTTTCAGTTAAAAAATGAAGCAAAATCCATTACCCCGTTCTCTACATGACTAAATCCAAAACTGTTATTAATCAAAATTTGAGTAATTTTTACCAAAGTGAAATCCTAAAATTCGTAAGCAAACTGAGTTATTAATGTAGTTACAAGATATACTCTTATGGAGATACATTCACAATTCGAAAAAAAATAAACCGAATCAAGTTCGTAGCTTAAGTCATTCGTTTCGTTGGCCTTTTGTGACTTTTGTGTAGCAATTTTTTTTTCAGCTTAGTTACCGCAATGAGAGGGGAATGCAGTTATCCTTGAGTTAACAATTTGGCAAGTCTCCCTATAAATATATATGTATGTGCATATATAATAATCAAAGAAGAGATTCCCCCTCCATCTCTAGGGGCAACATTTAAGCAGGAAATGATGCCCAAAAGCAACAATCGAAACAACAAGAGTTGCTTAACGAGCAACCGGCATAAAATGCAATATATGCCCTTTGTTCGGATCTTTTTTCAGATGGCAAAAAAGGCAAACTGCATTTTTAATAAAAATGTCAAGATATGAAAGTTGTTGGCAAGAAAAAAAAACGAAAAAAACCGACTGAACGAATTGCTAAAGAACCGAAGCCGAAACTGCCAAAGTGGAGAACTGCTCTCTGGTCTCTACTGGCGACAATGAATTGCAATTTGCAAGCTTCTGCCTTAGCAGACTACTTATAGTCCGGACTACTTAAAGTCCGCGCATTCAATTGATATGGCCGACTGGCAGAGACTGAAAAGTGCAACAGTCGAGAAAAATATCATCATCATTTGCCTCACTCGTCGAGGACGAGCGACGACTGACTACGGCGACGATGATCAACGTCTTGAAAAGCCATTTAACTCAGGAATGGAGATTGATGGAGTGTTATTTGCTTTAATAACACTCTTAAGAATTGCATATTTGTGGTTCATTGAACTCCACAATATTAAAACGACGTTTTCATGCGTTTTTATTTTTTCAGGTAGCCTACACCTCATCCAGCACAATATGTAATGAAGCCAATTGTCGCAGAAAATATCATATTATTTGTATTTAAGCTAGTAACCGAAAAATACAATTTCTGTTCTTGAATCTAGTATATAAGTCAATTTATCTTTTTGTTCTAATAAAGAGATGGTCACACTCTGAATAAAAACTATGGCGAAGAAAAACGTGCCTAAAATATAAAGCTCTATAACAGGGCCCGGCACAAAGAGAGCGCTAAAAAAATGTAGTTGTATGTGTGCACTTGCTTGTGTGCGTATGTTGCCTTACACTGCAAAAAATGATAATTCGTCAAATTCTATATCAAATCAAGAAAACAAGCGCAGCCGATAATCTGATGCAAGAAAAAATTAGCGAAAGCAAAGCAGCGATCAACCTCATGCTCTTGATTTTTTTGTGTGAGGACTTCGGTAGCCGTTCGGTTACACGCATACGAGGTGCCGAACGAGTTCGTCCCCCGGGGGATATGAGTGCCGGGCCCTGCTCTATAAAAATAAAAAATAAATAATAAAACCACGGCCAATTCCACAACATAAAATTGGTCCTTTGAGCCGGATAATTATGCAGTCCACAATAGTTAACAAAAATGTAGAGTTGGCCAAAAGTGGTAGAAAAGAAATTGGAGGCGTTGAAGTAGCAAGAATTGCGCGATGTTCATTTCGCCATATATACAAAATTTGTTAGAGATAATTTCGTGAAGCCCGAACTACGAAAATTCAAGGGTTTACCTTACGACTTCAGAAAGAAGCTGGAACACATCGACTGCATCTCGAAAGAGCTGGGCGCAAACGCTTTGCTACGAGTATGCCAAGTCCTAGAAATTTCGTCGCAAGAAGGGATAGACTGTACCGAGATGGCATCAAAAATTTATGACGCCATTTCGTACAAAAGTTCTAACAAATCAAGCGGGAACGCCATACAAGCATCAAACGCGAACCAGTCCGAGCACCAGTTCGAAAATATGAACCAGTTGGAAGTACTAAGGGGAATAGAAGCCATCGATGTAGAAAACGTGGAACTTCAAGACGAAATCTTAAAAAAAGGAAATATTGATGCTTTGTGTAAAGAGACAGCTAAGCGAAGCCCAAACTGGGGGCGCTTCTGCTGACGTCATCGAAGAGCATGAATATGAAATACAACAGCTGTCATTAGAGCTGAAAGTTCTGGAGGCACGCGCAGAAGCTTTGGTGAGCAAAAAACATTCTTTGAACACTACTATAGCACTAATTCGTTCGTCTACCTCCTCACAAAAATCTGTAGTCTGATGGAGACCACCCGATAAATGAATCTCTATCGATTTCCAACGGGGACAACAACATGCAAAGCACCGTTATCACCATTAGCTCCAGTAGAGCTGGAGAACCATCGATAGTGCCGTTAGTCGATAGTTTTTCCATCGATGGTTTTAACCATCGATAATATCGATGGTTCCATCGAAAATTTATTTGCTGTTAAAATTTGAATTTTTGGAAAATCAAAAATATTTTTTTCATGCAATGAAGGCTAAAATTCATAGAAAACAAAACAAGTTTATTGATGGTACTGTTTTTCTTACAGCTATAATACAAAATTTCATTCAGTTCTTTGGTAAAAAAAAAAAATTAAAACAAATTAACATTCATATGTACTTAGTCTAAGAGATCTATGTTTGGTTTAAAATCTTCATTAATGTTCGTATTCTTCCAACCATTGATTCTTATTCTTATGCTTTTCCTTTAAGGAACTCCGGCGGTCCGTGATAATCGCCCCTGCCTTACTAAAAATGCGTTCTGACTCTACGGAGCTAGCCGGGATTGACAAGAATTTTAAGGCACAGCGACTAAGGGCATTTAATTGATGTTCATTAATCTAAAAGAAGAAAGAAATAATAAAACCAATTAAGTAAAAAAATATTTTTGGTTACCTTCCAGTACTGAAGCGGATCGGTATCGTGAGATGCATTGCGTTGCTCCATGTACTGTCGCAGCATTACAATCGCATCCGCCCGGCAATTTGATACTTTATCACAAATTTTTTGCTCCACAAATTTGAACAAAAATGGTGATCTGTTCTCCTTTGGCAGTTCCCCATTGTTGGGTTTTGTCGGATAATCTTTAAAGGTGCACAACTCTTCTTCTAGTGCTAATGCAGCTTGTTGCGCATTTCCTGCATTTTGGAATCCCTCCTTTTTGAAGCGAGCATCAAGAAGGGTTCCAAGTCTTGGGCCAGACCGATTCTCGTAAGGGTATAGCCTCTTTTTCACCGAGTTCATTAAAAATGAACAGGTTTCCGTGCCAACTGCTGTGATCATATTAGGTAACAACTCTTCCAAATTTTTTGTCAAGGCCAATACTGCTGGAATGATTAGCGAAATTGTTACAGAATTTGACGATGAAGAGTGTTTTGTTGCTGTCTCAAAGGGCTCAAGTAGAGAGCAAATCACACGAATCTGGTCCTCCGATAAAGGAATCGGCGCATTTTGCGATTTTAAAAGAGTCGCAATAAGCAGTTCCCTCGTACGTAGGACCCGTTGCAGCATATAAAATGAGCTATTCCATCTTGTTGGCACCTCTTGCAACAACTTAAGAGGGTTATCGGTGGCCTGAGCTTTCATAAACTTGGCATTGGCGATTGAGCTGCTCTTAATGAATGTAACAATACGTTTAACGACTTGTAATATTTGCTTCACATTATTTTTAGCCAAAACGTCTTGCACAACAAGCTCGTATCATAGACGATGCATTATCTGTGACAATAGTTTGAATTTTGTCAAATATGGCCCATTCTTCGCAAATTGCTCACAGTGTTGTGGCAATATTTTCACTGTTGTGATTGGTTTGGTCAACAAGAGGGAGCGTAGACAATACAGCAGAACTCAGTTTAAAATTGTCTATAAAATGACATGTCACCGTAAGGTAATTTACATTGGCTCGGGATGTCCAAGTATCGGTCGTTAATGAGCAATAATCAATTGCATTTAATATAACCTTAAGCTTCTGCAACGAATCCTTGTACATATTTTTTACCAGAACGTCTTTCAGATATGGTCGGCTTGGCAAAACATATTTTTCATCTAATGTTCGTACAAAATGCCTAAAGCCGACATTTTCGACTATGCTAAAAGGCTGCAAGTCAAGTACCACCATGCGAGCAAGAGACTTGTCAATCTGTGCCTTCTTGGTCAATGTGGAGCCGTAACATTCGCTGCGAGCAAACAATTGCTTCACTGTATTGGTACTCCTCTGTTCGTTATTAACAAATGGGTGGACTCGTCTTAGATGTTCCATCAAGTTAAATGTATTGCCACTTGTGCGGTATTCTCTTTGGCAATGTCGACATTTGGCAAACATTTTATTTTTTGATCGGTCAAAATGAGACCAAACTTCTGACACACATTTTTTTCGCTTATGATCGGGTTCTGCAACAGCAGCGTCATCAGTTATATTAGAAGGCGTTGGTGAAGAGCAAGCAGAATCTTTTTCTAAAAAATAACAGAATGTATTAGAATTAGACTACAATTACTTTTGCATAAAAAGACTTACTTGATGTAGCGACAACTTTGTCCATTTTTAATGAGGAACTGCCAGATAGAACAAGAGGTAAGTTGCCTGGTTTCGTTCGCTTTAATATTAAATTAAAATAGTTATATATATAAATATAAAAAAAATAAAAAGACTAAATTTCTGACTTACATGCGGAACTTCTCAACTTTATCTGAAGCGTCGATATATCGACATCGGCAAATTACCATCGATATATCGAAAAACTAAATTTCCATCGATACTATCGATGGTCCCATCGATGGTTCTCCAGCTCTATTAGCCAGACAAAGCTTAGGCAATAAACATCTGGAATTTGACGGTTCCTCTCATTGGGCTTGGCGACATTTTAAGACGCAGTTCATAAAATCAGGAAGCGAGTGTCAGTTTTCTGGAGAAGAGGATGTATATCGTCTGGACAAGTCACTGAAAGGGGCAGCACGTAAGAAGGTTGACATTTTGTTGATGTCAGCCAAGGAGCCATCGAAAATTTTAGCCATTTTGGAGAACATATACGGAGCTCCAGAAAATGTGGCGTTCGAACTGATGGCAAAAGCACAGGAAATAAAATATGTAAAGGAAATTGGAGATTTTCACGAGTTCAACTGCTCTGTTCAAAATATCAATTCAGCGCTGGAGTTTGTACAATGCGAGTTCATCGATACACAAAAGTTGCTTGCAACCCTAATTGAGCGGCTAGATGAAAGTTTTCTCCGAAAATGGGGATCATTTTTAACCGCTCGAAAATTATTTGCTGAATGGACGCAGGAGCAGTCGAGACTGTATTACGATATATGTTTCTACAAGAAGATAATTACAATCAATAACGTAGATAATGAAGCACAAAAGAAATTCGTATCACAAATTCAATCACAAAAGGTTACACAAACTCGCTCATCCAGCAAGTGTTTCATTTGTGATGAAGACAAGCATTCCCTAGAGAAATGTAGTAAATTTTGAAAGGCAGAGGTGAAGAAACGATAGGATTACGCAAGCACAAGTAACGCCTGCTTCACATGTCTAAAATTTCATAAGGGACAATGCAATAATCGTGAGCAATGCAAGATCGACAACTGTGAATGTTTAAGAATAAACATCGTGTTCATCTGAACTGGCTTCACCAAATCAGATCCACCAATGAAATATACAATTCGAAACAAAAACAAAAGTAAATCATAAAATTCATATGACAATTATTGCTTAATACCAAACAAAACATGCATCCACACTCTGTGGAAAACACTTAAGATTATAACAGCGTCGCGGTATCAAGTAACCAGCGCTGAGCATGAAATATAAACAATTTTCAACCCCCGAAAACGTGGGGCATTAGAATTAGTATTTTTAAGAACAATTGTTGCTTCTTAGAGTTTAAGAGTTTTTAAATAAAATCAGTTCATATTTTGAATTCAACGAATGAAGACTGGGTTATTTTCCTTCTCTCCGGGAATCCCTATTCATTTCGGTCCTTCGAGAAAAAGGAACTCTGCAGTTTTCCCCCACCAGTGGTAAGAGACTCAGAGAGTGAATCAGCTCCTTGAAGTCTGAATTCTTATGCAAGTGTAAATGCTAAGATCAGCTAAAGGTAGCAAAAATAAAATAACTCTTGTTTTCCCCCACCAGTGGTAAGAGACAGAGTATAAAAAATAAAAAGCAAAATATTGCTTAATAAATAAAAAGTGCGTGCGACCGAGTTAAATAAGGGCAGTTTGGCTAGTCGAGCAACTGCAATAATTTCGGCGGCGGTAAAAAAAATAATTACAGAATTGATGTGTGGCGTATTCGAAGCCCTAATATCGAAAAAAAAAAGTTAAAGTTAAAAGTGTATATGTAGTTGCAAGTCGGCAACTACAAACAGCAGCAGAGCAACAAGATAGTTGCACAGAAGAGGCTGCTAATAGGAGAAAATCTGGTGCGATGACCGGCACCGGTACCGCCTGAGCCCATAGGCCCTGGACAAGCAGCAGCAGACTATCGGAAAACATACTTGGCAAACTCTACTTGGCGGACAACAGTGGCGAACGGTGTCAACAGGATCATCAGATAAAATATAAATTAAGATAGTTATAAGTACATTTATCTATTTTTATTATTATATATTTATATCGATATCCTAATATTCGCACAAGATAAAATGTTCACTAATAAGACTGCGAAATTGTTAGAGAAGCAGGTAGAGTTGCATACCAGGTTAAGGCAGTTGGAAGCACTAAATCCCAAAAACATAACTAACAAGGAGATTGAGGAAGTAAAAGTGATTAGTAGCCGATGGATGCCTAACCATGAGAAATTGCTCCAGCAGGGGGTTTTCGATCATCAGTACTACAGAGATAAAGTACATGAAGAGGTTTTAAAAATAGTTGCCAAAATAATAGCTACAGGAGAGTCAGAAAAACCAGACACTAGTAAGTCAGTGTTAGTTGAAGCAGAGGCAAATATGTCAGAAATGTTTGATGATAGCAAAGGAGAGTCGCGCGGGAATGCGACCTCCAGTCATGAAAACGGTAGTGATAAACAGGAGATATTTATGGATAGAGTCCGACAGCTTCAGGAATATTTGGAGGTAGTAGAGTTGAAATCAGCAGGCAATGGGACATGGATAATTTATATTAATAAAATAAATTATTTATGGGAGAAGGTACGGGCATGCCAAGAAAAAACAAGTGATGCAAAATTTAAGAATACTATGGAGGATTTGGAATTCGACGTCCAAAATTCATTGTCAATGCTAGAAATGAAAATGAACAATAAGGAAAGTAAGATTGAGAACGTAACCGTGAGAGGCGAACTACCGGTGTTGCCGAAAATACAGGTACCCACATTTTCTGGAGATCCTAGAGAATGGGACCTCTTTGTGGAATTATTTGCGGAACTGATTGAAAAAGAGAGGATATAAGTCCTGCTCTTAAATTCAATTATTTAAAATCCGCGTTAAAGGGCGAAGCAAGGAGCATGGTAGCCCATCTATTGTCAGGTTCAGCTGACAATTATAGTGCCGCTTGGGAACTGTTAACCAAGCGGTATGAAAATAATCGGAGGGTATTTTCCGAACAATTAAGTCGGATCGTTGATTTACCGATGATCAACAATGATTCCGCAAAAAGTGTTAAAGGAGTGATTGACATAGTTAATAAGTCAGTTTACTTAATTAAAATTAAAGCAAATTTGTCCGATGAAGTTGACGTAATATTCGCACAACTCCTACTAAAGAAATTTGACAGAGAGGCTCTGCAATTGTATGAGAGTCAGATTCGAAAAACAAGGCAAATTCAAATGCTATCTGATGTCATGGAATACTTGGAGCAAAGATATTGCTCGCTAAGTGCCATGAGCAAAGAAGAGAAAAAACCGCTACAAACTGTTTTAAATTATGCGGAAGTCGAAAATAAATGTCCGATTTGCAAAATTCCCGGACACAAAGCGTATAAGTGCTATAAGTTTAAAGGTTTGACACCTATTGAACGGTATGAGACAGCCAAAAAGTGCAGCTTTGCATAAGATGCTTGAACCATTGAAGCAATAAGGTGTGCACTAATGAAATGGTCTGTTCATTGTGCAGTAAGGAACACCATACCTTACTCCATTTTGAAGAAACACAGGAGAGAGTTAATACTTGTGTAGCCGCACAACCAACACTGTTGGCCACAGCTGTAATACAAGTAAAAAATGTAAATGGAGGATATAAGACTCTAAGAGCCCTTATTGATTGTGGTTCACAGAGCACCATTTTGTCTGAAGAGGCCGCTCAAATATTAAAACTACCTAAAATTAAACAGTATACAGAAATAAGTGGCGTGTCCTCAATAAAATCCAATAAATCAAAATATAAGGTAAAAATATATGTAAAGACGAGAAATCCTTGGAAAGGACATTTAAAGGTTGAGGCAATTGTGTTGCCAAAGTTAATGAAAGCTCTTCCATTAAAAATAGCAAACGTGGATATGTCGAAATGGCAAACTTACGTGCTAGCTGATCCTACCTTTAATAAACCTGGTAGGATTGATATAATAATGGGAGTAAACGTATATACCCAAATCTTAAAAAGGAGAATTACAAAGATTGATGGCCTGTTAGGTCAAAATACAAAATACAAAATGCAACAGCAAAACTTAAAAAAAATTAATTTATGGCCCCCGACAGGACCTCACATTGGAGGTAAAGTGAAAATTGGGGAAGAAAAAGTATATATCCCAGAGCCAGTACAAAATGAGAATATTCAGAAGGCAATGGGTCAATTAGATAATGATTATCTAAAAAATAATATCAAAATAGATTCCGGTAACAAATTGTCCGAAACTATAGTACCAAAAAGGCAGATATGGCAAAATAATTATAAAAGAACAAAATTTAATAATAAACAGAATAACCAATCAAGTTTTGGCAATCAGCGATATTTAAAAATGGTGGAGCGAAGATCACATTGGAACAATTCAAAAAGTGAAGGTAGTTATTTTTTAAATTCTTCATCTTATAAAAAGGCTAGAAGTCAGCACAGTAATACACATCAGGAGTGGGTAAATATTCCGAAACAGAAATTGTTGGGTAAAATGCCAAAATGTAGAAAAACCAGTAGAAGCCAACTCAGTAATACATACAGGAGAATTGGTAAGAATAGGAAGTCAGTGACAATGGTAAAGGGACATCAGATTGACTAGGTTCAACGTTCATCAAGTAACTGGTCATGCTTCTTTAACAATAGTTATCTTACTAATGATAATATTAATAACAATTTGCATAAGATAACTAACTAACTATAAAAATAAAATCCAAAACGTCGCATTTGGCGGCCCTTTGCAGAATGTTTAAGAATAAACATCGTGTTCATCTGAACTGGCTTCACCAAATCAGATGCACCAATGAAATATACAATTCGAAACAAAAACAAAAGTAAATCATAAAATTCATATGACAATTATTGCTTAATACCTAACAAAACATGCATCCACACTCTGTGGAAAACACTTAAGATTATAACAGCGGCGCGGTATCAAGTAACCAGCGCTGAGCATGAAATATAAACAATTTTCAACCCCCGAAAACGTGGGGCATTAGAATAAGTATTTTTAAGAACAATTGTTGCTTCTTAGAGTTTAAGAGTTTTTAAATAAAATCAGTTCATATTTTGAATTCAACGAATGAAGACAGGGTTATTTTCCTTCTGTCCGGGAATCCCTAGTCAGTGAACGATATCATCATCGCTTACTACATAAGGCAAAACAGTCTCATCTACAATCCTTGCCGCAAGCTATTAGCGGATGCATTCAAGAAGTCCAAGAAGCAGCAATTCTTAAAATGTTACCAGTTATATTACGTGGTCCAACTGGTGAAAAAGAAATTCTGGCTTTTCTCGACGATGGGAGCACAACCACAATGTTGGATATGAATGTAGCACGTGAAGTCGGTATAATTGGGAAACCTGAACCATATTGCTTTGGATGGACTGAGGGAATCTCTAGATATGATGAAACTTCAGAAATCGCAGATATTGCTATTACTGGCGATAGCAAAATTCAGAAGCTTCAAAATGTACGTCTTATCAAGGATTTGAACTTACCAACTCAACGAATCGATTACGAAGCTATACAGAAAGAATTTCCATATACAAAAATGGCAAAATTGAACTCAATTCGGAATCTTCAGCCTCATCTCCTCATTGGACAACGACATGCAACACTCCTTACAACTCAAACCATACTAAATGTAGATCCAAGGGGTCCGATTATGGCAAAAACCAAACTCGGATGGGTCATACACGGTCCTATAAAAGCAAAATTAAGGGAAGCAAATTTCGTATGCTGCCACTTCGATGATGAACAGCTTGGCGATATGCTTAAAAACCAATTTAGCATAGAAGGATTTGGTGTCTGTAAACCAGCAACGGACAAAACTAAATCGCCAGAAGAAAAATTGGCTATTAGCAAGATATCCTCATCTATTATAAGAGTAAATGGACAATATCAGGTAAACTTACCCTGGAAAAGCGACATAGTGAAACTCCCCGATAGTCGCCAAATGGCAGAGCAAAGACTAAAATGTTTAGAAAAAAAGCTGAACAGAAACCGTGAACTAGCGCGAGCATACCAAAAGGAAGTGGAGAAACTACTGAAGAATGGTTATGCCAAAATAGTCACTAATATCAACTTGGTTCAATCCCCAAAACTGTGGTTCCTGCCACACTTTGCAGTAATTAGTCCCAAGAAACCGGGAAAAGTTCGAGTAGTGTTCGACGCAGCAGCCGTTTGTAATGGCACTTCCTTGAACGAAAATCTACTAACTGGGCCGGATTGGCTCGCATCAATCGTAGGCGTGCTTATAAGATTTAGATTAAACACAATAGCCTATGCTGCAGATATTAAAGAAATGCTTAACCAGGTAAAAATTGTAGAAGAAGATGCAGTCTCACAATGCTTTTTATGGAGAAATATGAATACCCAAATACCACCAACAGTCTACCAGATGACATCAATGATATTCGGTGCAACCTCCTCACCGTTTATAGCACAATTTGTAAAAAACCACAATGCGGCGATACACAAAAGTGAGACACCAGAAGCAGCTCAAGCCATCATTGAAAACCATTACGTCGACGACTATCTGGATTCAAAGGCAACAATACGCGAAGCTGTTGAGATAATTCATGCAGTAATTCAAATACACGCAGCGGGACATTTCCAAATTCGAAATTTTATTTGTAATAATCATGATGTCTTACAGGAAATACCCGAAGATCTACATGGTCCGTTAACACGGATTCGATTGGGAGAAAAAGGAGACATATCTCAAAAGGTTCTCGGCATGATTTGGGACGCACAAAGAGATATATTTATATTCTCAACAACTACAATGCACAGTATAAGCGAGGACATATTGAATGGAACAAGGATGCCCACAAAAAGAAAGGTACTTGCAGCAGTCAACTCAATATATGATCCCATGGGGATGGTGACCCCAGTAACAATAAAAGGTCGGATCTTAATGCGTAATATTTGGGAACTTGGCATTGGATGGAATGATGTCATTAAAGGCAACACTGTCAAAAAGTGGCAAGAGTGGTTAAACGATTTGAAAAGACTACATGATGTTAGTATACCAAGATGTTACTCCCAACATTTATCCATTGCTACGAAAATCGAACTACACGTTTTTTACGACGCTAGCAGCAAAGCATACGCTACAGCAGCATTTGTGCGAGTAGGTTACAATGGTGCAGAAACTGCAACAAAATATGACGTCATGCTTATAGCATCTAGGGCTCGAGTTTCACCTTTGAAACATGTTACGATTCCAAAACTCGAAACATTGGCAGCTGTGATGGGATGTAGACTGGCGGAAACTATTGAAAACGAAATACATCTAAAATTTGATGAACGATTTTTCTGGACAGACTCCCAAACGGTGATTTCATGGATAAACAGTAACGAAAGGCTGCAAGTTTTCGTAGCCAACAGAATAAGCGAAATATGTGAAAAGTCCAAGAGGGCAGAATGGAATTGGGTTCCAACCATGGAGAACATTGCTGAAATCATAACAAGGGATTCTCCCATAAAAGTTGCAACAGACAGATGGCAACAAGGTCCAGCTTTTCTTGGATTAGATAAAAAGATGTGGCCATCTTACGCCTCACTAAATATTGTCTTTGTATGAGTGAAGATGAAATTCTACGCATAAACAGCCGAATCATGCGTGCAGAAGGCGTCGTCGCGACAAGTCCGATTGTGTAGGATGGAGATCAAGTATTCACGAAGGTGATGGTACAACATTTTCACAACGAAGTACAGCATACCGGAATACAAGTCGTCGTACATAAATTCAAGTTGCAGTACTGGATGCCGAAGATGAATACCAAGATCAAAAGAATTATCAACGAATGTATGTGGTGTATACGACGCAAAGCCAAACAGGTTAAGGCGCAAATGGGTCTATTACCCAAGGAGAGGTTCTCTACATTTCAAAAACCCTTCACATCCGTTGGACTATTTCGGCCCGTTCTATACGATAGATAGACGGGGCTCCAGCAGCAGGTACACTAAATGCCTGCGAAAGCGATATGGCGTTCTCTTTACATGCTTAACATTTAGAGCAATACATGAAGAAATCGCACACTGTCTTACTACAGACTCGTGCATTTTGGTAATCTGTCGAATGATGGCAAGGCGAGGCGAAATCAAAACACAATGGTCCGATAAAGGTACTAATCTTAGAGGCGCCTCAAGAGAACTAACAGAAGCTTTAGAGGAAATAGATATGCAAGCAGCGCGCGGAGAACTAACACAAAAAGGAATCGAATGGAAATTTATACCAGCGAACTCACCAAATTTTGGAGGCTGCTGGGAAAGGGAATGCTAATAAGCTAGAGGCCGTACTATCCGTCGAAAGTAATCCCACTGATGAACTCTTTTTTGTGAAGCGGAACATTCGGTAAATAGTTGACCGTATATTCTCGAATCGGATGATCCAGATGACGGCTTAGGATTATGCCCCAATGATATAATCGTACAACAAAGTGTATCAATTCAAGCACCATGCAAAATTAACGGATCCAGTGAGAAGAAAACATGGAAGATGACGCAAATGTTAGTGGAAGCCTTTTGGAGACGATTCATTAAGGAATATATCGCAAGTTTAGTTAACAGATCGAAATGGGAAAAGAATTGCGACAACCTGAAAGAGGGTGAACTCTTCGTAGTAAAATGCATGACACCAAGAGGAGAAGATGGAATAGTGAGAGTAGCAGACATAAAAACAACAAAAAACACTTATCGTCGGCCAGTAAGAAACCTAAAGGATCGTGCTGAAGACTTGGTTCAACACTAGGGGGCGGAATTATGTCGCAGAAAATATCATATTATTTGTATTTAAGCTAGTTACCGAAAAATACCATTTCTGTTCTTAAATCTAGTATATAAGTCAATTTATCTTTTTGTTCTAATGAAGAGATGGTCACACTCTGAATAAAAACTATGGCGAAGAAAAACGTGCCTAAAATATAAAGCTCTATAAAAATAAAAAATAAATAATAAAACCACGGCCAATTCCACAACACCAATTTTTATCAACTTGGCTGCGGGTTCAGAGTGCCAAACCACTTAGGGAAACGTTTTCAATGGGTCTGGAGTATATGTCTTCTATGGTATAACTGAATGCCTTAAACACGCCCCAAAATCATAGCCCATTCACCTACCCATACATACATAAATAGCAGAAGGCAAAATATGCAAATCAGCATAGAAAGAATCAAACAGAGGGAGCAACAAAAACCTTTGCTGTTCACACAATAAATCAGGCAGAAACAGCAAAAAAAATAACGAAATTGTAATTACAACAACAATAGACCAGTTGGCCAAGGAAAACTAAGCCAAAATGGTTGACCATTTTTATACCATACACCCATAGGGTGAAATGGTATATTAAAGTCGCCAAAATGTATGTAACAGGCAGAAGGAAGCTTTTCCGACCCCATAAAGTATATATATTCTTGATCAGTATCAACAGCCGAGTCGATTTAGCCATGTCCGTCTGTCCGTCCGTCCGTCTGTCCGTCTGTCCGTCCGTATGAACGCCTAGTTCTCGGAGACTATAAGAGATAGAGCCACCAAATTTGAAATGTAGGCTCGTGTGGTATGTAGAGTGATCGAGTTTGTTTCAAATTTTTGCCACGCCCCTTTCCGCCCCCGCAATTCAAAAAAAACGTTTATCTCAAAAACTATTGCAGCTAGAGACACCATATTTGGTATGTATATTTGCTTAGTAAATGCGCACATTTTGTAATTATAAAGATTTTGCCACGCCCCTTTCCGCCCCCGGAATTCAAAAAAAACTTTTATCTCAAAAACTATTGCAGCTAGAGACACCATATTTGGTATGTATATTTGCTTAGTAAATACGCTCATTTTGTAATTATAAAGATTTTGCTACGCCCCTTTCCGCCCCCGAAATTTGAAAAACTCGATTATCTCCCGTAATTTTTCACCTTGTGGAATCAAATTTGGCACACTTGAAATTGATACTAATATCCAGCAAAATACTAAATTTGATCAAAATCGGACAAAAAATAGCCAAGTTATGCATAAAACCGTTTTTCCATAAGGCCGGAGTTGGCCGTTGCCGGGTGGGGCGCTAGGGTGCTCAAATGCATGAGTGAGCGAGATACTAAGATATGCTTGTAAAAAGCATGTGAACAGAACTTTATTAAAATAGGCAAATGCATTTGTTATTACAAATTTGAAATATTTGTTTTACTGGTGTATGGTATACCTAAGTCGGCGAGACGACTTACTTACTTCATTTTTATACCATACACCCATAGGGTGAAATGGTATATTAAAGTCGCCAAAATGTATGTAACAGGCAGAAGGAAGCTTTTCCGACCCCATAAAGTATATATATTCTTGATCAGTATCAACAGCCGAGTCGATTTAGCCATGTCCGTCTGTCCGTCCGTATGAACGCCTAGTTCTCGGAGACTATAAGAGATAGAGCCACCAAATTTGAAATGTAGGCTCGTGTGGTATGTAGAGTGATCGAGTTTGTTTCAAATTTTTGCCACGCCCCTTTCCGCCCCCGCAATTCAAAAAAAAACGTTTATCTCAAAAACTATTGCAGCTAGAGACACCATATTTGGTATGTATATTTGCTTAGTAAATGCGCACATTTTGTAATTATAAAGATTTTGCCACGCCCCTTTCCGCCCCCGGAATTCAAAAAAACGTTTATCTCAAAAACTATTGCAGCTAGAGACACCATATTTGGTATGTATATTTGCTTAGTAAATACGCTCATTTTGTAATTATAAAGATTTTGCCACGCCCCTTTCCGCCCCCGAAATTTGAAAAACTCGATTATCTCCCGTAATTTTTCACCTTGTGGAATCAAATTTGGCACACTTGAAATTGATACTAATATCCAGCAAAATACTAAATTTGATCAAAATCGGACAAAAAATAGCCAAGTTATGCATAAAACCGTTTTTCCATAAGGCCGGAGTTGGCCGTTGCCGGGTGGTGGCGCTAAGGTGCTCATATGCATGAGTGAGCGAGATATTAAGATATGCTTGTAAAAAGCTTGTAAACAGAACTTTTTTAAAATAGGCAAATGCATTTGTTATTACAAATTTGAAATATTTGTTTTACTGGTGTATGGTATACCTAAGTCGGCGAGACGACTTACTTACTTCACTTTTTTTTGACTTTAACGTAGGCAAAGCGTGCGGCAAAATGTTCCATACCCTTCACTAACTTTGACAAAGGGTATATTTGGTGTCTTCAAACTCTTAATCAGCATCTATCAAAGTCACACGAAGACTCATGTCAGTTCATTGAGTAAACATTAGAAACTACTTTAGAGAGTATTTTCTAGTCGTACCTAATATTAGATCATGGCAAATTTGCTTTGGTTGTCTTTCAGTTTACTTTGGGCCTTTCGTTTTATCACCCCAAAAAAAAAAACGAAATAAAAACCAAATATGCGGAAAATTACAATGTATATAGAAATTTGTTTGTATTTGTGTTTTTGGGAGAAACAGTTATCAAATCCGTAATTTATGTATATAGTAATATACTTATTTCTCTTTTTTATATTTACCCGATTGCATAAAAGTTGGCAAATTTTTATTCGTGTTGATTTATGTAAGACTATGTAAATGATTGCGAAATATATTAAGAAAATAATGAAATGCTTCTTTTTCTTTTATTATGCAAGTTTTTAGTGCTGATATCCATTTCATTCAGATCGAATTAACATACTATTTATATAGAGGATATATGGATGTAAAGTCACAACAACTTGTACTTTCTGAAATTCCGAGTAACATTAAATTTGTTTGCAGTTTTCAAAAAATCTTTGCTTTATTCTTTTCCCTTTTTAATCTAATTTGAAAAATATTTTCTTTTTCCTAAGAAATAGTTTTATTACAACTCTGGATTGGAATGTTATCAACCTTTTGGTTTTAACGGTCCTACAGTCAAAACTGTAACTGTACTGTAATGGCCTTTTAAGACATATTATTAAAAAACCATCGTTTCTATTGCCTTAATATACCAAAGTTTTAATTAATTTTCTTATAATATTAATCAAAAAAGCCATAGTTAAAGCCTGTGACTTCCTGCTATATAATATTGACGTCGAATTCAAACTGCAGAGTTAACTAAGAGGATTACGTTTGGCATGGATTTGCAGTTTGTCTCCACTCAATTAACTAGGAGAAAGGCTTTACGGGAAATTGGTATTATTGAAGTTACTCCTATGCAAACACTCAATGGCCTTTGTTGCCTTTCCGGTATGTTGTACAATGTTTCAAATCTATATTTCCAACCCACAATGTGGGTTAATGGTAAGCTTAACTCGATTGCCTAACCAGAAATTTGTAATTTAACAGCAGCCGCAAAAATATATAAAGAAAGGGGCAATTAACAATTACCAATAGCAATATCAACAACCTAAAAAAAAAAAAACCTAAAACCCCACGCAAAGAAAAAAACCAAGAAAAAAGGAAACTTAATGCGTTCAATGCACTGCAATGGTGTAGACAAATTGGGGCGTGGCAGTACAGCACAGTGACCAGTCAACAATTGTACTTTTTTCTGTTGTTTAACCTTTTTTTGTCTGTGCCTTTGTCATTTGTAAGCGGAAGTTGTAGGCGAAGCTAATTAAACAACAAACACATACAACAAAACAAGAAGCGACAGACAATTCAAAGAAACATTGTAATGTGACTTTTAGGCAAAACATTTAACATATTTTTCATTGCCCACCCACCCGTCAGATACAATCTGGAAATTTAAGACACCAAAAGAATGCACATTGACTGGCAATTACCATATAAACCTCATTCATTTCGAAACTCACCCCGAAACAGAAAAGTGCACAAAACAAAGCAAATCAAGTATATATAGGAAAATAACGTAATAATTGGATTTGCCCACAGCTGAAAATATTTCAAAAAGTCAAACAAAAATGTCAACAACTTTGCCAAAGACAACAGAGAATGAAGGAGATCAAAATAGGTATACATATATATATAATACATACATATATACCTATATATTTCTGAGGAGTGCTGATTTGTGGAGGCTTAAATTTCAATTTGGCAATTACAATACAAATTGGCATTTTAGAATTTATTATTACTATTTATCAAATTAGGAAATATTTTTATTTTGCTGAGACAACGCAGTTCCAATGGTATTATATAGAAATTGAACTATATATTAACTACTGATTAATTTATACTTAACTAAAGTATTAAAGTCTTGCGATCGAGATGAAACTTTTTCTATAGCCATTGCTAGTAGATAAGTGTTTAAAAACAAAGTGTCTTTAAATTATATAAGAATGTAAATTTCAGTACAGAATGTTTCAAAGTTTCAGCCACTTTTTTGACAAATACATAAAAAGAAAAATAATAATAAAAAATGAAACTAAATATTTTGATATTTCTTTCAAAAGATAATCAATAAAATACTTTAAAAACTAATACCGATTGTCAAAATGAATAATGTAAAAACTTTCAAATTCATTCAAGAAATTTGAGTTTTCAGATACAACAACGTAAGTTTCTTAATTCAATCAACTTACAAATACGATGAAACAGATCGTAAAAGATGTGTGTGTATATCCCATCAGTGCGGTCTCGTTCTGTAGTCGCTCCGTTAAACGAACCTGAATTCGTGTGTGTTCCCTGCAACTAACCAAAGGGAATACTGGTAGAGGCTCATTGAGGAGGTGTCGCTCACCCGGCACCAAAATCAGCTGGGCCCACCCACCGTGTTTGCCTTAAAAATTCGGAGTTGGGTCGCTCCGCAAGGGGGGAGGGGTCCATATTTTCCCGCGCTTCTCTCGCCAAGGGCTGGAACTCCTGGAACTTTTTCCTTCTCCTTTGCCTTGCCGATTTCCTTTCGTTGCTGAACTTTCTTATATCAACTACCGCCGATAACAAAAGCTGATAACTGGCGCCAAAGCCCTGCTGGCCAGCCCCCAAAAACATTGCATACTTTCGGGAGCAGCATTTGGCTGCCAAAATTTAAATTGGAAATCGCCGACTGAACTACCAATCTTCTTCTCTTCTCTTATTTTATTTTCCCTTCGGGAAGCCCCTAAATCCGCATAGCGTCTGTCCTCATATTGAGCGGCTTGTGGTCTGCGTCTGCGTCGCATCGGCCGACAGCCTATTAACGAACTTTCGTACCTGGCAGTAGGTATAAAATGCATCTTAGATAATAAAAAAATATGGCTGGAAAAAACGAAAATACTCCAGGTGGCAGCCACAAAAGAGGAAATCCACCCGCGAACCAAACCGCGGCCGGGGCACGGATTCTGGAGGTCCCTACATCCATAAATACCATCAGGAAAACTACTGCATCGGTGGCACACTTGGCCGATGCAGCGGACAATGCAACAAGCAGTAAAGGCTGTAAAATGCCAGCGGGAGCAAGTGCCTTTTCGCGAAGTAGCTTAATGCCCAGAACGCCGCCAACAGCTATGCATTCGGCTCCGACGGCCATAAACTTGAAGTCTCTGCCAGCTTTCACACCAGCAGCAGTTGCTACAGTAGAGGATACGCCAAAAAGAGGCCGTGAATTGAGTCCACCTGCCGACGAATCAGAAGCGGCACCAAAAAGGCCAAGAAGCGTCCAGACAGGTCTAAAAGAACAGATCTCTGAACTCGGAGCACTTGTCGACCAAATAGCTGCAATGGTCGCTATTTCTGCACCAAGCCAGCATTCATTCGTAAATTGTGGCATAAAGGATGAATTGGCAAGAATGAAGACGGTTTTGGATGGTGTAAAAACCCAACTGCAACGCAGACCTCGGGCCAATAATCCAAAACAGGAGACGCGGCCACTGACGTTTGCGGCTATCGTGGCCAAAAGTGCTACACCAAATGTAGCAGGTACAAGGCAGAGGGCAAAGGAACGGAAAGCCGTCACACGGCCCAGCGCGGCGTTAAGACAGTCAACTACCCAAAATACGACTGCTGCTGAATCGGCCGAGGGTACCATACTGGAGGCTGTCCAGACTGACCCTGCCATGCTCTCACACAAGGAAGGAGTTTGCGGAGTGCGTCGAACAGGCGGTACGCTAGTACTACATAAGGCGTTGCAGCAAGCGCTTGGCGATGAAGGACGGGTCAAACTTATCACTGAAAGAGTCACAATCGAAATCACCGTTCTATTCCAAACTCGAGGATGTTTTTGATGCAGCCGCCAAATTAACGGAGGAAACTCTGCCAGAGGAATCGTTTCCCAAGATGCGGAAGCCATATAGGGGTACGCAAACTGCAACAATGCTGCTGAATGCCAATCAGGCATCGAAAATGATTGCTGCCAGAACGGTTCGCATTGGTCTTGCAGAATGTAGAATAAGAGCCAAGATAGAGTCAAGGAGGTGCTACAAATGTCTCGACTTTGGGGATACATCAGCTAGGTGCAGGTGTAAGAAGGAGCACGAGGCCGGCAGCCTATGTTTCAACTGCGGAGAGAGCGGTCACGCATCTACAGACTGCAACAACGACGCAAAGTGCATCTTATGTACTAGGCACGGCGAGAAAAACGCGGCACATTACACTCTGAGCAGAGGATGCCCGTTGTATGTCAAGGCAACAAACAAGTGCAAAAATTAAGTTTCTACAACCTAATATAAACCATTGCAGGGCTGCACAGGATTTGCTGGCGCAGACTGTTATTGATCTTGGCATCGACATAGCGCTTTTGTCGGAACCATATGGGGTAAAACAGGACGCGGCCTGGGTCCAAAACAACACCACGGGCGCAGCAATATGGAGTTGCGGACATCCTCCGTTACAACTAGAGTGTATTGGCAGACACAGACGCTACACCAGGGCGAAATACAACGGCATATCCATTTTTAGCTGCTACATAGCCCCAAGCGTGGATATAGACGACTTTGCAGCTATTATTGACTGTATAGTCAGAAGATCACCGCCAGTGATCATTGCCGGCGACTTTAACACATAAGCGATGGAGTGGGGAAGCGTCAGAGCCACGGCAAGAGGAAGAATCCTGCTGGACTCCTTCGCCTCGCTGAACATGAGTTTACTGAACATCGGCAACACACAAACATTCAGCAGAGCAGGACGTAACTCTATAATCGACGTTACTTTTGCAAGCATGAGCCTGGCCCGGAATACTACATGGATAGTCTCCGACGTATATACGCACAGTGACCACAGTGCAATAATATTCGAGTGTGGTGGCCAAACAACGCGCTTGGCACGGTCTAAGTTCTCGTTATGGTCGCAAGAAACCCTAAGCGAGGATGCATTCTTGTTCATGATGAACAACGCACAGCAGAGGAGTGCAGGGGATGCAGAAACCCACGTAAAAAGGCTATGTTCAGCCATCAGCGAAGCCTGTGATGCGTCAATGATCCGCAAGGGCCAAGGTGGAAGCAGACGCAAACCAGTGCATTGGTGGAGCCATGAAATTGCAGAAGCGCGAAAAGAATGCCTTAAAGCTAGACGCAAACAGCAGCGGGCCAGAGGGAGTCCCTCGTTCCAAAGGCTACTGGACGCTTATAAGACGCGGCGCGCACTGCTAAATAGAGCCATAAAGCAGAGCAAGGCTGACTGTTGGAAGAAGCTCTGCGCGGATGCCGATGATCAACCCTTCGGAGCGGCGTACAACTTGGTAATGGGCAAACTTGCCAAACGCCCATCCCCCACAGAAGGAGTGCTACTCGCAAAAATCGTAAAAACGCTATTCTCAGAGCGGCCAATATTGCAGCCTCCAGTTGCAGGAGCCCAACAAGAGACTAATCCCGGCTATATTAGTAATGAAGAAATTGTGCTGGCTGCCAAGCGGATCAAAAGCAACAAATCGCCTGGCCCTGATGGATTTCCTGCTGGGATCATCAAGCTCATCGCAATGAATCAGCCCTCGAAACTGGCCGATGTATTCAACTCCTGTCTGTGCCAAGGAGTCTTTCCAGCAAGATGGAAAAGGCAGATACTACTCCCAAAAGCAGGGAAATCGGACGACCCTTCAGCGTACAGGCCGCTCTGCATGATAGATGTGCTGGGAAAGGTATTCGAATCGAGCCCACATCGACGCTCGGAATGCACTTTCGGAGCTCCAGTTTGGCTTCCGGAAGAAGCGTAGTACGGTCGACGCAATACATACCGCCACCGAAATAGCCAAAAAAGCCACAGAGGGCCAGCGATGGAAAGGAGGAAAAGAGTATTGCCTTATCGCCACTCTGGATGTACGAAACGCATTCAACTCAGCGAGCTGGAAGTGCATAATTGAGTCACTGCAGCGCTTAGCTGCACCAGAGTACCTGGTTGCAATGATTCGCAGTTATATCGAAGACCGGATCCTGATGTACGAAACGGACAGAGGGCACCAGGAATACAAAATAACAGGCGGAGTCCCACAAGGCTCGGTGCTTGGTCCAACCCTATGGAACGTCATGTATGACGCAGTGCTTCGTCTGGACATGCCACAAAGGACGAAGATCATTGGATTCGCAGACGACATAGCAGTGGTCACAGTGGCAAAGGAGCTGGGAGAAGCAGAGGCCAGGACCAACGACGCCGTGTAATCAATTGTATCCTGGATGCAAAGGAATTCTCTGTCTCTGGCTGCACACAAGACAGAGGCCGTATTAATCAGCAGCAGGAAACGTGTGGAGACTGCAATCATTCATGTTGCAGGATGCGTCATCCGCTCCAAGCCGGCAATAAGATATCTCGGGGTGATGGTCGACCATAGGCTAACATTGTAACGAACACGCGGGTGTCGGAGTGCACTCTCTGTCTTACTAACAAGTGGCTCGGCTGAGCTCAGGGAAAATGGGGTGGTTCTTGTGCTCTCCCAAAACATGCGCTACATAAATAAAATGAAGACAGAGATAAGGAAAAAAGGACTACACCTAAATAGGGATCTTTGTGCAGAGGGAATGGTTGTTATTCGAAGGACCTAGATGTCATGGCCTTCTCTATACCCACCCAACCTTGTAATACCTTCGGATCTCAGTATTACCCATATTGTGGCTGTTAAATCTCTTACATCAGGTGCCCAAATGAACTAAATCAGCAATTCATTATTTCATACATATATTCAATTCAATGGAAAAATGGCATATGCCTTTAAGATAGGAAGTTAACATCGGATTTCATATCCAACTTATATTCATAGTATTAACAAAAATCTCAATTATATTTAATTCCTAATTAATTCGGTAAGGAGTAACGTACAAAAATGTGTGGGCAGATTTATAAGTCTGAATTGGATTTGAACTAAATTTTACGTTACGTATTTTTTCACTTTTTAACAATTACAAAAAAAACCAACTAATTCTGCGGTCACGGCAAGCGGTTATATTTTGCCAAAAGATTTTCTGCGGCTATGCCGTACTTACAGTTGCATGGTCCAATCCAGTCAGCAGGCCTGAAGACGGGCGGAGCACTAGATGCTGTTAAAAATATTAATAGTGGTGGCACCGAAATATAACTTGCTTCTCATTACCAACAAGAATCACTTTTACCACCTGCTATATAGAAAGTTAATTATAAATTGCAAGCTTATAAATTTTAACACATGTTTGTACGATACTTAAATGAAAAAAAGAGAACGGCTGGTTGACGGCCAACTACGGGCTGGGGCGAGGTTAGGGTTCCTCAACGATGGGTTTGGAGTCTGCGACAACGTCTTCCACTAGAAATCTCCAGTGATGGTGGGCGGAGCTATCCCGTGTCCTAAGGTGAATCATCCACTCCAACGAGGGTTCGCCTAGGAATTAGGCTGGCTGGCTACGCTCCCCACAACTATATGTGTGAGCACTTATGGCCAAATAGCTCTCCAAAACTTTATCCGCTGGACAAGTCAAGAACCGGGTCGACATTTATTTGGTCGCATTCCCAAAAGTTCGACTTGAAACCATGGATGGGGTCGTCGTCTGGCACTGGTCTCTTTGCCTTATAGTGGCTAACACCATGGGTACGCGCTTGCATTTAATGATGGCAAGACCGCGCTGGCAGTGGCGAATTAATTTTATTGTTCCTTCATTATAGCTGGAACTTGAGAAAGAGGCGTGGACTTAGGTAATGTCCACGAGGGGTATGGAGTGTTACGTAACTCCACGTGCATTTCTTGCACTTGCGATTTTTCTTTCGCTTTCTCCCTCCTCTTATTCGCACAACCGCACTCTCGCTCAGACCATTCTAGACTCCCCTCACACTCTCCAAGCTCAATTTTTTTTTGGGCACTTTCTTGTATGAGCTTTTCTACGGAAGTGGATCGTGTAAGCTCGATTCCAAAAAAAAAAGCTCAAGGTCAATTCGCCGTATAGTGTATGTCAAATATATTTGTCTAGCTAGCAGATTTATAAAACTTAATGTTTGAAACAGCGCGCCCTTACACCACAGATTTGAATGACACGCCCTACTAAGTGGAGGCTCAAAGCTGAAAAAAAATCAAAGGGTGCTGAGCTGTTTACCAAAGGTCCTTGGCATGGAATGTTCCAAGATCTTTTCCTGAGAGGTTTTCAACTACATACAAATGATTTCCGAGTTTTTTCTTGATCTTGACTTTAACTCCGACTGGTGCTAACTTCGCATTAAAATTATTGGCGAGGTTGCTGAGTTTGAAGTTACGCTTAGTGACTGTTTGGCCCACTTCGAAGTTGCGTATTTTACTTCTCAAGTTATATGTCCGTTGATTAGTATTATAAGCTTTGTCTAAATATTTTTGAATATCAGATCTTATTCGTACGAAATTGTCGAGTCTATCTAGCCGAACTGTAGATTCATTCAGTAGATTGAGGTTGGTCAGTAATTTGTAGTCTTTTCCGTGGGTTATCATGTTTTGACCAAACACCGCCACATAGGGTGAAATCCCAATGGATTGATGAATGTGATTTCGTAAGGCACTGTTTATACTGCTGAGAAACTTATCCCAGTGACGTTGATCTGAACGGAGATAGGACCGTAAGGCCGCATTAATTGATCGATTTACTCGTTCAGCCGCATTTGCCTGTGGAGAGTAAGCAGCGGTAAATACGTGCTGCACTCCATAATCCCTAAGAAATGTTGTAAATTCCTGGCTTTTAAACTGAGTGCCATTATCACTGACTATATACTGTGGCACTCCAAAGCAGCTAAAGATATCATCCCTTAAGATAGATATTATTACATTAGAGTTAAATTTTTTTACCGGTTTTAAGAAGGTAAATTTACTAAAGTGATCTAGAATGATAAAAATTCCGATATTTCCCTGTTTTGTGCGAGGGAAGGGACCGATAAAATCCACATACAGTCTTTGGAATGGACGTTCGCTTATGGTTTGGTTCCCCATAGGCGGTTTTAGTTTACATGTTGGGTATTTGCAAGTTTGGCATATCTCACACTGTTGAATGTACTTCCTAACGTCTACAACTAATCGTGGCCAGAAAAAGTTACGTCGAATACGCTCTAAACATTTTGCTACGCCGCAATGGGCTGAGTTGGGAGGATCGTGGGCTGCTCTAATGACACTATCACGGAGTTCTTCAGGCACTAGCAACTTCCACAATCTATCATTATCCGCTGAATTCCCAGTCATAAAGTCAGTGCGATGATATATATATTGATCAATTACTTGGAAATCCGGAAGATTTGCCTTCACATATTTGTCTCTCAGAGTTCTATATTCTTCGGATTGAAATGCCGACGAGGACAAGTCAATCTCGGGAAGTAATTCAATTTCTAGGGAAGCTATTTCGTTTTCAAACGATCGCGACAAAGCGTCCGCAACAACATTTTCACTACCTTTCCGGTGTTCTATCTGAAAGTTATACCCCTGCAGTTTCATTGACCAGCGTGCTAATCTACCGCTTAGTTCTTGTTGATTCATTAGCCACCGCAAACTAGCGTGATCAGTTACGACTTTAAACTCATGGCCTTCGATATACATCCGAAATCTTTTAATGGCCAACACTACCGCAAGACATTCGAGTTCGGTAACCGAATAGTTACGTTGCGCTTTATTAAGTTTTTTAGACATAAACGTGAGTGGTCATTCGAATCCGTACTCATCGACTTGGGCTAAAACCGCACCTATTCCAAGCATACATGCATCACATTGCACTATAAACGGTTTCTTATAATTTGGATGTGCTAAAAACGGAGCAGTGCTAAGTTTAGACTTGATGTTCTCAAAAGCATATTGTGCTTCTTCGTTCCAAGAAAAAGAATTGCCACGTAATAATTCTGTTAATGCAAAGGTGATAGTTGCATATTGTGAGATAAATCGCTGGTACCATCCTGTCATTCCTAAAAATCTCTTAAGCTGTCGCTTGGTTTTTGGGACTGGAAACTCGGATATGGCTTTGACCTTGTCTGGGTTAACTCTCAATGTCTCCGACTATATATCCTAGGTATTCTACTTTTCGCAGACAAAATTGGCTCTTTTGGATATTAATGGTTAGCCCCGCCTGTTTCAGACGAGCAGATATTTCATTAAGATGCACGAGATGTTCATCGAAATGATTTGATAATATCAATAGGTCATCAAGGTAGACTGATACTTGAGTTTTGAGCTGATACGGAATAACTTGATCCATTAGACGACACATCGTTTGAGGGGCATTACACAGTCCGAATGGCATTCTCCTAAATTGGTACAATGGGCGGTTGGGAACTGTAAATGCTGTCTTTCCTTTCGATGATTCTTCTAGACCGATTTGCCAAAAGGCATCTTTAAGGTCTATCTTGGAAATACAATGCACAGGGGGTAGTCTACTTAACAGTCCTTCTAGATTAGGTATTGGATATGCGTCTTTTACTGTAACATCATTTAATTTACGAGAATCAAGGCAGAATCTTACCTTACCTGGTTTGACTAGCAAGACGCAAGGGGAAGACCAGGAGGACGCGGGCGCTTCTTCTATCACTCCTAGCTCTAACATTTTGTCTATCTCCAGACATAATAAGTTTTCTTTCGCTGGTGATATAGGGTAAAATTTTTGTTTAATTGGCTTTGCGTTTTCGGTATCAATAACATGTTCTAACAGGGTCGTAAAGCCTAAGCCATCTCTTTCAAAAGTTGGAAATCCAGTTATAACAGTTTGTAATTGACTATGTTGACTAGCTGTCAATGGAAAATGATCCTCTTCAAACGAAACTTCGGCAATTTCAGGGTCTGATTGGACGTGAGAAATGGAAAGACCAAATGTTCTCCAGAAGTCCATACCACAAATTATACTTTGAGTAATAGTCGGTACTATGAGAAATTCTAAGTTGGCGTTTTTCGAGTTATAAGTGAGATTGCTCGTAATCGTACCAACAACCTGTTGCGATTGTCCATCGGCTGTCCTAACGTTACCTCGCGTTTTGGGACAATATTGCTTGGTGGTCATAAGTTTTGTTGCTAATTTTCCTCCTACTACACTTTTGTTAGCACCACTGTCTAGTAAAGCAGTGTAAATTTGTCCACATATTGATAAATCAATGAAAGGTCGTAAATCGTTCTCCGGGTTAATTATGGCTGATATGGTAATTTTCTTTAGCTTGTGTCTATTCGTCCAAAACGTTCGCAATCGTTGATTAGATCGCGAGTGCTGCACAGTATCCTTAAATATTTCAGATCTTCGCTTCGTATACTCTTGCAAGCGCACATGATATGGTTTGAATTGTTTAGTATTATGTAAGTCAGAGTTTTTAGTTATGGTCACGGCTGAGTTGATTATTAAATTCTTTGGTTTATCCAAGACTACGGGCGGACATCCCCCTTCACCAATCGGCGGATATCCTGCGCCTGGTTTCCCGTACGCGGATTACATTTTAAACAATTGGGTTTATACACATCTACTAGCCCACACCCATAACAAAATATGCGGCGTTGTTGCAAACAGTTCTGATAACCATGTCCTAATTCGTCACAATTCCAGCATTTTATTTTCTCTGGTGCACGCAATGCACACACATCAATAAGATCATCTGATTCGTCATCTAGCTGATCAACTACTGGTTCATCATGCAATATCGCATTCACCATACGTTTACCGCCTATTTGACGCGTTACCTGTCTTGACCGAAAGCTACGGAAAAATTCTTCATGCTTATGACATTCCCTACGCAAGGCAGCTAGGTTTGGGGTCTCTACATGCAAAATTTCATGAAATAAGTCGGGTCTTAAATTGTTTCGCACTTCGGCTATAAATTCTGAATCATTTAAAGGTTCTCGCAATGCATCTGTAATAGCCAACATCGAGTCGAGGAATTCATCAAAATTTTCGTTGGAGGCCTGCTTCCGTCTGCGAAGGGCATCCATAATGTCTCTGTCTGATCTTTGGTCTTTACACCTATCTCTTAAACGATGGCATAGATCGAACCAGTTCATTTCATTCGAAGTTCGATGACATCGCCAGAAAAATGTTAGGGCTGGTCCCGAGAAGAGCAGATTAGCGAATTTATAAAGCAAGTTAAGGTCTCCATTTAAACTTTGAGTTGTTAAACGATTTACTCGATAAATAAAATCTTCTACAGTTATATCTTTTGAAGACACCGTGAATCGTATATTCCAGTTAAAAATTATACTGGATACTCGATCGGGTCTTTCTGGTACTATCTCTTGGTCCGTTGCAGTTGGATTACTCCGAATATTGAAAGGTCGAGTCCTAATACTATACTCAAGATTTCTTCGAGGAGCAACTGAGGGTGCTGGAAAGTCCCACTCTAGTTGAGGTTCATCATTGGATTCCGCCTGAACTCCTGTGATGCTTAAATTTCTCATAGCGTTACGAATTTCGTCGGTAATTACCGATGCCATATTAACTCGATAAGTCTCTAATGAGTTTGCAATAAGTTGTTGAATGCGTTCTTCTGACACTACTGGGGGCTGGTTTGTACTTGGATTCCGTGATTGTTCACGTCGAGGTAGTCCCATCATTCTTGAATTCTGATTTGGGTTTGCACGAGTATTTGCTCTTGTATTGGGTCTTTTTGGTATTGCTCCTGAGGCGGTAGAATTTTCTGCTCCCAGAGAAGCTCTTGGAGGTTGAACATTTGTAGTCAATCTATCGTTGCTACCTACTATACTTTTCGAACAAGGTTGCCTACAGTTTGGACAGGATTCATTGCTCTCGAGCCAACTCTTGAGACAGTGTTTATGAAACGTGTGCCGACATAGGGTCTCTACGATATCTGTCTGTCCGCTGGTATCATTGCAAATTGCGCATACAAGTGCATTTTCACTTGGCATAGCAGAAGCCAAGTTTTCTAGGCTTCGTCTAACGGCCATATTTGAAAAACAAGAAAACAAAAGGTAAATATATTTCGTAAACACGAAAAATACAAGACAATTGAAGATAATTTGATGATTCTATTTCGTAAACACGAATTCTGGATTCAACTTCTAAATATCAAAATAATTTCCTTACAAATTTGGGACTTCTCCTTCAATAAGAGTTTAACAGCATTAATACACCCACCACTCTGCACTTTATTTATATCAGCTGTATTTGAATGTGCAATTCGTTGAAAGAGGGACTTGCCAGTAACGATTCCAACAAGAACAATTCTCAATTTCAACTCACTACCACAATTTTATTTGATATCTAGGAAACTGTATGCGCCTGGTAGGTATCCGAACTGTATCCAGAAACCTATTCCTAAGCTACATAATTTCCCATACTTCTATTTATTTAAAATGATTGGTTGAAAATTAAGAAAACATTATTGAAAAGGTATATAATTTCACTTGGTCCAGTTATAATCTAATACTCATAGGCTGGCCTCTCCAAAGTGATATATATTACAATCATATTGCAAGGTATAAGGTGTTGTGGGATTAAAGGAGGGGTTTAAGGACACGTAGGGCAAAAAAAAATCCTTGCTTCTTCGGGCCCCACGTTGGGCGCCATTTACTATGTAACGAACACGCGGGTGTCGGAGTGCACTCTCTGTCTTACTAACAAGTGGCTCGGCTGAGCTCAGGGAAAATGGGGTGGTTCTTGTGCTCTCCCAAAACATGCGCTACATAAATAAAATGAAGACAGAGATAAGGAAAAAAGGACTACACCTAAATAGGGATCTTTGTGCAGAGGGAATGGTTGTTATTCGAAGGACCTAGATGTCATGGCCTTCTCTATACCCACCCAACCTTGTAATACCTTCGGATCTCAGTATTACCCATATTGTGGCTGTTAAATCTCTTACATCAGGTGCCCAAATGAACTAAATCAGCAATTCATTATTTCATACATATATTCAATTCAATGGAAAAATGGCATATGCCTTTAAGATAGGAAGTTAACATCGGATTTCATATCCAACTTATATTCATAGTATTAACAAAAATCTCAATTATATTTAATTCCTAATTAATTCGGTAAGGAGTAACGTACAAAAATGTGTGGGCAGATTTATAAGTCTGAATTGGATTTGAACTAAATTTTACGTTACGTATTTTTTCACTTTTTAACAATTACAAAAAACCAACTAATTCTGCGGTCACGGCAAGCGGTTATATTTTGCCAAAAGATTTTCTGCGGCTATGCCGTACTTACAGTTGCATGGTCCAATCCAGTCAGCAGGCCTGAAGACGGGCGGAGCACTAGATGCTGTTAAAAATATTAATAGTGGTGGCACCGAAATATAACTTGCTTCTCATTACCAACAAGAATCACTTTTACCACCTGCTATATAGAAAGTTAATTATAAATTGCAAGCTTATAAATTTTAACACATGTTTGTACGATACTTAAATGAAAAAAAAGAGAACGGCTGGTTGACGGCCAACTACGGGCTGGGGCGAGGTTAGGGTTCCTCAACGATGGGTTTGGAGTCTGCGACAACGTCTTCCACTAGAAATCTCCAGTGATGGTGGGCGGAGCTATCCCGTGTCCTAAGGTGAATCATCCACTCCAACGAGGGTTCGCCTAGGAATTAGGCTGGCTGGCTACGCTCCCCACAACTATATGTGTGAGCACTTATGGCCAAATAGCTCTCCAAAACTTTATCCGCTGGTCAAGTCAAGAACCGGGTCGACATTTATTTGGTCGCATTCCCAAAAGTTCGACTTGAAACCATGGATGGGGTCGTCGTCTGGCACTGGTCTCTTTGCCTTATAGTGGCTAACACCATGGGTACGCGCTTGCATTTAATGATGGCAAGACCGCGCTGGCAGTGGCGAATTAATTTTATTGTTCCTTCATTATAGCTGGAACTTGAGAAAGAGGCGTGGACTTAGGTAATGTCCACGAGGGGTATGGAGTGTTACGTAACTCCACGTGCATTTCTTGCACTTGCGATTTTTCTTTCGCTTTCTCCCTCCTCTTATTCGCACAACCGCACTCTCGCTCAGACCATTCTAGACTCCCCTCACACTCTCCAAGCTCAATTTTTTTTTGGGCACTTTCTTGTATGAGCTTTTCTACGGAAGTGGATCGTGTAAGCTCGATTCCAAAAAAAAAGCTCAAGGTCAATTCGCCGTATAAATAGTGTATGTCAAATATATTTGTCTAGCTAGCAGATTTATAAAACTTAATGTTTGAAACAGCGCGCCCTTACAACATATAAGCACCACCTGCAACATGTAGCCGACAAAGCAGCAAGGGCAACATCAGCCTTAGCAAGGATAATGTCCAATCACGGTGGCCCTCGACAGAAAAGCAGATGGCTCATCACCACGGTGGTACGATCCGTAATTCTATATGCAGCAAAGATATGGGCTCCAGCGATGGCGATGCAGTCATACAGCCGCGCCTGCAGATCGCAATACAGAGCTTGTGCGTTACGAGTCATATGTGCGTTCCGAACTGTATCCGAAGATGCTGCCTTAGTTATATCAGGTATGTTGCCACTTGATATTGTTGCATTAGAGGCCAGAAGCAACAGTACAGCAGCTCAAAAAAGAGAGGTGTCCATTCGCACATGGCAGGACCGCTGGCGCCATTCCTCCCACGGACGCTGGACAAACCGCCTTATACCTAATGTGCGGGAATGGGTGAGTCGACCACACGGCCAAACAGATTTTTATTTGACGCAACTCCTAACGGAACACGGGTGTTTTAAATCATATTTGCATAGATTTAAACACGAATCTGACCCCTACTGCACATACTGTACGGGGCCGATTGAGGACGCAGAGCATGTCTTTTTTGTCTGTCTGCGTTTCACTGCTGAACGGGAAGAGCTAAGCCAGGGCATTGGGAGGCCATTCGTACCCCATGACTTGATGGATATCTTACTTAGCTCGCAAAACAATTGGCTCGCAGTTAGCCACTTAGCTGCGGTGATCATACAGTCCCTGCGTCGCGCTGAACGTCAGCGCAACCAGAATTCAAACTCTAGATGAGTATCTAGATGAGGCTTTCATGCCATCTCCCACTCGTCAAGTAATAACTTCAGCGTTGGTTCCGCGAGAGGGATACGGAAGTAGGGTAGGTTTTAGTGCGGTGAGGTGACCCCTAACCAAGGTCGATACCAAGTCCCACACTTTTCGGCTTTCAATGCTTTCCCCCTATACAAAAAAAAAAAAAAAAGATCGTAAACGATATAATGGAAGTTAATATTTAAAGAAAACTTGAAAATTAGAACAAATTTTAAAGTCTTTTCAACCTAAACCAAAATATTATAATTGTTATATTGTTATATGCATTATCTTATGTATGTTACATTAAGAAATGTCGTTACAAAAACTAATTTTAAAAATATATTATGATTTATTCATTCACAAAGAGTTCACTTTGCGTTTTTGACCCTGAACTTCAGCAGATTGCTTTTGTTTTGTGTACGATGAGAATTTTCATACCTGAAACGAAAGAGACGAAAATGAATAAAAACAGTTTTAATGTTTGCTCGTATAAAATAATTAAAAAAGTAAAACTCGAAACAACACAAAATTAGTTAGTTGAAAATTATCAGAGTTTTGTGTAATGGTGTGAATACATAAAATAAAGTAATACAATCATAACTACATATATCAGGTTTGTGCGTGGAAGTGACTTTTAAATAAATGTGGGAATAACCAGAAGAGAAATCACTATCAATAGATCAAGAGAATAAACTTGGATTCCGGTTGATTAATGACTAGCTAAAATAACTAGCATAAGTTTTTTGCATTAAACATGTACTTAACTATTTAGTATTAGCTATTGATAATTGGATATGGTTATTACTCTAACACTTGAAGATTCAATTAGAAAGATATGTGATACACTTTGTATATGGATATGGCCTCATAAACTAAATCATGGTAAACTAGTTGCATCAGCAGCTACAACAACTACAACTGCAGAGCCAGCAGCAACACTAGCACCATTAACAACATATAATTGCTGTTCCAATAACCTCTAACCCGCAGGCACCCAACAACAAACAACAACTGAGATAACAAATAAGTAACAATATATTGTATATATATAACATTGGTGGACTCGTGCCGACCAAACAAACAACTATAGGTAAATATATTAAACTGTCGAGCAATCATAATAAATAAAGCCAACAAAAGCAAAGTGGGAAAACGCCCCCACTGAAACCGACCAAAAATAAAAAAAAAAAAACGAGGACAACAAAATATAATAAAAAAGTTCATCATGATGCAGTGGAAATTGTATATCATATGATGGTCCAGCATTCGCCAAAGGAGACTCAAATAAACAGAGAGAGAGATTGAGAGATCTACAGGAGGTCGACAATCATTTCGGGTTTCACCTGGCCTCAGATCTGCATATACTTACATATGACTTGATGTTTTCTTGTCTGGCCCACACGACAAGGTACAAACCACAAAAAAAAAAAAAAAAAATACAAACACAAATGCAAAACAACTAACTACAAATACTGTTTTTGGTAATAAGCGAAGCGTTAAACAAATTGCATTACAACAACACCAACAACAACTTACATACATACACGAAAAATGTTTGATTTGTTGTCTAGCATATGCAAAGCGTCATAAATGAGGTTGCCTTTTGCCTTGCATTGCCTTGGGCGTAATTACATCAACTACCAAAAATGGTCAAAAGAGCGAGAAAATTATCGCATATATGTATGTATATGATGTAGTTGTTGTTGTAATAACCAGCCATCCAACTAACCGAACTCAAGACGGACACCAAATAATTAAATGCAAATTTATTTTCAAGCCACATTATTTTTTCTTCTTTTAATATGTCGAAACATTTTCATAGCCATTAATGGACGTCTGTGTCGTCGATAATAAATGTTGCCTAAACAATTTATATATATTTTATTGAATACCCAACTTGCAAGACTTGTTGTTTGAGGAAATTACAGCAACCAGATCAATATACACATAAGTAAATCAACGCCCCATTAAATGGGCTTATACTAAAGTTAACTAAAAGAATATGACCATCTTAATTTCCATTTAGCGCATGATTTTTAACAATTGTTATTTCAAATGATTGTAAAATGTTTCTAGCTAAATTTAATATAATTTGAAACTCATTTTACATTGAGTTAAGTAAAAGTAAATCACAATCACTAGAAGCATTGATTCTTAACTAAACCATGAGAACCAAGAAATTACAATTTATTGGCCTTAAAGTTTCATGTGCATAATAAGAGCACAAATACTCTTAACTAATGGATTGACTATTGTAGTCAAACATAAGTACAACATCGTTCTCAATTTGTAAGCAAAATATTGAAAAAATGGTTTACAATATTTCAAAGTCCTTTTAACTGAAACAAAACAGAACTGAGAGACTTTTTATAGTATAAAGATCATTAAAGAGACTTTCCTCAATAGGATTTCAGGAAAATGGAACAAAAGTTGTACCCCTAAAAATAACTTTAATCGTTTAACTGTAAATTTGCTGCACTTTTGTTCAAACTCTTAACAAAATAACTATACCTTCATCTAAGAAACAGAGTAAGTATAAGAAAACCAAATTGGCAAGCAATAATCGGTCATAATCACACAAAGAACCTGAGTTCTTATACTCAAATTGATTAAATTATGGAGCAGAGAATTAAAAGTCAACACAAGATGAAAATTGCTTTCCTTCCATCTGGTTTTATAGATAATAACTCCAAATGTTTGCCGAAAATAGAAACCAGCTAAAAAAAAAAAGAAGGTAATTGTTGAATTGATTTCAGAATGAGATATAACCAGAGCAATGAACCGAGTACAAAGCTAAATAAACTATGGAAAACTAAACTTTGTTTAGATTAAAAATTTAAAGTAATTGAACTTTCTGCCGCATTTTTTCCTTGTACAATTTGAATTTTGACCTTCAGTTAAGCAATAATGCCAACTTTAGTCAAATTTTTCGGTTAGTTACAAATCGTAAATTGCTTTATGATTTGTTGGCAAATTGTTACAAAAATACAAAATACAAAAAACCAAATGCAATCAGTGAAAAAAAGCAAGAAAAATATGTACAAATGACATTGAAAATTGCGCAAAATATGTACACATTAGCCACTCGATCAAGCCAGTCCAGCCAAGCTAGCAACAAGGCGTGCCTGTCTAGCTGGCCATTGGTGCCAAGCATACTCTTTGGGTTGGGTTTCTCGTCGTCGTTTGATTGAAGGTTGTATATGGAAGCAAGATATGCATAGATCACACATATCCAAACATATCGCAATGGTTAGTCAGAGAGTTATGTTTTTATTTGCTTAATTCGCGAAAGAGACAAACACATTTTGAAGTTTTCGCATGCAAAGAGTTTGGTTAGTTCAATGAACTGAAGCCGCCCACGAAATAAGCTTGTCATGGATAGAAAGATGGAGACACATTTGAAGCCGCATGGTTCAAAGCGAAGGCGTCTGTACTGCTGGAAAGCTGCCATCAGATGCCACTAGATAAGACCCTACCAGCCTCCAACTTTAAATTCGACAACACGTGTATTTGGAGTCTCATAATTTTCGACTTGATCTTAAGCATGAAATCTACAAAACAAAAACAGAGAGAATAGAAGAGTGTTCTCTACATAAATCTTTTGGTATACGAACATAAATTTCCGTCTCTAAGTAACCAAAGAGGCAAAAACAAAAATAACAATTTGTCATATGGCTAACTTTTGCATTATCAATGTGATTAATGTGGCAAAGAAGAGTGGTAAATGCAGGTGCAATAGCACCGGATGAAATCGGATTGCTATTTCCCTGAACGCAAAAGTTTTCATGGCTCATGGCCCATATCAACATCATCATCACCACCAAAAATATCGCGAGCGTCGAACTGTAAAGTTATGATGCAGCCATTCTTTGAACGGAAGTTGGCGTTTAAGGTCATGGGTACGGGGTCGTGGCAGAAAGATTTAATAACTCACCATCAACACGTGACAATTTTAATTGTCTCCATGTATTCTATAATCTGCTGTGGATAAACGTCAATAAGGTTGTCGAGGAGAATAGCATCCGTAATACTCATTCCTTGCCAATTGACAAAAAGAAAGACCATCTCGCCCATTTTAAAATGGTGTATCACCTTGTCCAAGGGACGGCCACGAGCGAGGCCATATGGAGATCTTCTCGTTCGCGGTGAAACTCTCCATGGTTCTCTTTTGTTGCCGCTCCGAGTTATGTAATAGTTGTCGTCTAAATTTGGCTCACGTTTCGGTGTGGTGGGAGTGCTAGGCAGATTCTCCTGCCTATTATCGGTGTCACAGTGCAACTGATTTATTAAATACATTAATTAATGCGCAAATATAGTGGACAGATAAGGATGCTTACACGCTTCATTACAATTGCAATGGAATTATCCAGATTTCTTGGCTTCATAGGTTTATTCGGCCGCGATATAGGCGTATCGCGTAGCTTTTGATGTTGTTTACCCTTCTTGCTCCTCCATTTACGAGCCTGCTCTTTAATGAACTCCAGACTATTATATTTTGAAACAGCATTCAAAGAAGGGCTGGAAGCTCCATATGCTGGGGATTGCTTAACAGGGGATTGCTTTAAAGGGAATTGCTTTAAACGGGATTGCTTCTCTATAACTTGCTTCAGGGGGATCGTGTCATCACTATCACTTGAGTCACTGCTCAGGTCTAAAAATGATTTATGCTCATAGGAAGATAGTTTTCGTTTTGGTTTTGGATTTAATGGTGATAAGATTTTACAACTTTTATTGACCATATCTGGCGACAGTTCATTTTCTTGTTTTCCTTTAGATTTTAATGGTGTTGAGGTATTTGAAGCTTTACTGGTCACTTCGGGGGATACTTTTACTTCTTGTTTTGGTTTACGCTGCAATGGCGATAACGATTCGAAGGATTTTCTCTTCATTTCTGGGGGTATTTTAACTTCTTGTTTTGCTGTAGGTTTTACTGGTGTTAAGACATTTGAAGTTCTATTGGTCATTTCTGGAGATGGTTTAACTTCTTGTTTTGGTTTATGCTTTAATGGCGCAGAACTAGGTTTTATTTGGAGTTTGTCTATTTCCATGAGCAGATTAGTGTACAGTTTGGAAGATGACTTTTTTTTAATTTGTTTGTTTGCCGAGGCAGGTGAAGCTTCAAGGTGCTCGGTTTTGATTATTGTCTCCTGCTTCATTTGTTTTTTGTGCAATTCCGCCTCAAAATCCGTGAGAAGTTCAATGCAATTGCCCATATTCTCTTGGGGCTCCCAAGTGCTCTCCTCCTCGGGATAACCAACCCACTTGATCAGTAGTTGTGGGCGCCCATTCCAAAAGCGTTTTCCAATGATCTTTTCTACGGTGTATTCCATCTGTGAAATTGTTGGCGCGTTGCTCTTGGGCGACGATTTGTTCGCCGGATCTTTTTTAATGGACTTCACTTTGGCGTAGCCCATTAAACTCACGGATCCAGAGGCATCTTTTTTTAAAGACATTTTTATCAATTTTACGCATACCAAACCTCCACGTTCACAAGTGAAAGGGTTGCCAGATGTCTATCTTGCCCCGGCTCAACGGCAGCGCTCACGAAATCTGGCAGCACCGCCACAGCCCATAGAAACTTTTCTAGTGTTGGAAAACACGGCACTTTTTCAAAGTTTTTTCTGATATTTTTCGTTACTGATTATATATAGTTCAACCCAATTCTCTTCAAAGTTATTTTTTTTTGTTCTTGTATAGCCACTAAAACTTGTTTTCCCTTTGGAGCAACAAACTGCAGTTAAGTTAAGCGGAAATAATGCGGCTGTTGTTGCACCCATTTTAATTGGCCATTGGCAAAAATACCAGAGCAATATTTAGCTTTTGTTTTACTGTGTACTTATAGATACATGCATATGTAAATTACAATTATAATTTTTTACTTTTCTTTTCACTGAAATAATGTGCAAATCGAGTTTTGGACAACATGTCATTGGGCATTTTTCTCATCATTGTGCACAATTTACATGAAAACCCAATGAATGAAATGAAATACGGAAGCCAACCAAATGTGTTAGCTGGAACTTAAATAGATGTACACTTCAAGTTTATCATAAGAGTTCGAATTAAAAAAAAGGGTTGTACCTTTCAAAATGTATATCAACAGGCTTTGTAACTTTATTTGACTCAAATACTTCTAAAAGACCAAACAAGAATTTAATCCAAGTTATACGAAAACGAATACGATGTTTAAAAAAATCTGCGTATATCTATGTGTTTTTTATTTACTTAATTTTTAGGCTAAGTTTGACCCAAGTTTTCATAACACTAGGCTGTTTTAGACATTTCGAAATGAATATTATTTCATAAATAACATGCTTCTAATGGCATATTTCGTGCAAAAAATTCGAAATTTTATTAAATTATTTTCTAGATTTTTTATATGTAACCTGCTTCTGACAAATTCCTAAGACAGGCCTCTTTAACGGACTGTTTAATTTCAAATGAGTGATTGTAGCGTTTCTATAGAGTATTAAACATTTGCGTATATTGTAAATACGTGTAATTAAAGTATGTTTATATGCTGTGACAATTTGAAAATTTTATATAGAGAAGTCAGTCAGTCAGCAGTTGACAGTTGGCAGCCATCGGGGCAGACAGTCAGTCAACCTGTTAAAAATTTTCTGAGCTCAAACTCAAAGTTGTCGCACAACTTTACGACGTTTCTTTCACTTTCTTTTTATCATGCATTTGCCATGTGTATGCTGTTATATTTGTTGTTTCCTCTAAAGCACATACATACATTCATACGTCTTCTTAATCTTCTTATCTTAATATATAGGTATGTTTGTCCTCAATGGACTCCTAAACCACTTAACCGATTATAATAAAATTCGCCCACCATGTGCATTTCGATCTAACTTGAGAGATAGGATAGTTTAAATCTCAAATTATAGTCGCAATTTAATTTGTTGCTAATTATTTGTTTGCAATGCAAAACAAACCGATCACCTGTGTGGCGTTGCCACTTAGTTCATTCTTTTTTCATCTGGTTACCTAAATTTCGACTCTCACCATTTTAGCAAATATCGATAACAACAACAAAAATACTAAATAATCGAAATCAGTTGAATTTTAAAATAACTGAAATTCCTGTACATTACACCACAAACACACATATAAACAAATTGATGGATTTATTAGCAATTGCTCTGGGTGTTTAGTATGTCTGAAAACTTTCAATAGACAAATAGACAAACTCTTAAGCCACAAGGTCAACCAAAATAACCAAAAAAAGACAATCCGACAATATCATAAGTCAAGTTGGCGACCCTTCGACCAGTTGTTTGCAATTATTTTGACGACATGTTATCCCTCGCAAGCACAAACTTTGTGGGAAAAATATAATAATAATCAATAGATAGCGCTGCTATGGTAAATCTACGAACGTGTTAATAAGCTACACCACATAATCTTCGATTAAAGATTGGTTCCCCTATTATTCTCCTCCGTAATTTGAATCCACCTTAATTATGTAACGGTACGCGTTTGGCCATCAAAAAGATCACCGGAAACATTCCTGAAGCAACCATTTTGGCTGGGAAGTTTAAAGGAAAAGTGGTCCTGCTGCCACGTATTCCGATGATACCATCAGATTCTACCATACCCTTCAAAAGGCTACAGTTTCCAATTCGTTTAGCTTTCGCCATGTCTATAAATAGATCTCAAGGTCAAACAATATTTGTGGTTTACATTTGGAAAATCCAGGTTTTTCTCATGGGCAACTATATGTTGCGTGCTCACGTGTTGGGAAACCGTTGAATCTATTTGTGTTAGCTAAAGACAGGTTAACCAAAAACATTGTGCACCGATTGGTGTTAAATTAAATTGAAATTGGAATATACATACATATGTATGTACATATATACCAACATCAACATTTTTGTCTTTGTTCGTAAATAATTTCATTGTACTGAAGGGTTATAGTAGAAAGTCAAATAAGGAGATCACCAATTTATACCCTTGCAGATGGTATTATAAAATTGGTCAGATGTTTGTAACGCACAGAAGGAGACGTTTCCGACCCCATAAAGTATATATATTCTTGATCAGCATGAGAAGCTGAGTCGATATAGCCATGTCCGTCTGTCCGTCCGTCTGTGCGTACGCGTTTTACACAGCCATCTTAAGAGCTATCGGGTTGAAATTTTTTTTGGCGGCTTTTTATTACAGTCAATACAAATCGGTTCAAGCGCTGCTTGCTGCCTACTACGTCATCATCAAATCAAACAGAGCACATGCATACACACACAGAGACGCAGCGCTGCACGAACTGTAAGTGTATGCGTGCCGTGCTTTGCTTAGGAAATTATGGAAGAAGAAAAAATTTTAGTAAAAGTAGTAATAATTTGAATGTTTTGTTTGTGTATTGATGAATTGAGTTGCAGGGAATAAAATTTCAAAATGTAAAAAAATTATTGCCAAGGACCGCAAGGGTATACATACATATAAACTTCGGCATTGCCGAAGTTAGCTTCTTTGATATTTTTTTTGCAAATACCATCTGTGTGAAAAAGCATAGTGGACTCCGTGACTGATGTTCTCTTATTGTTCCTCTTAGATTGTTTACTATAATGTAATATAACAAAAACTTTAGCCACAGCAACGCATGGCCGGGTCAACTAGTTTATTATAAATTTCTTAAAACACTTATACAAGGTTCTTTTACATAGTTTCCTATGCAGTTAATGAGTCCAAACAGAAGTTGTTAATAAATTCTTATTTAAAATTATTTTCAATAGACCCCTGTCATCAAAATTTACATCACTTGACCCCTCTTCTGAGATACGCTTATGATTTTTAGCCCGTTAGTCTCGCTAGATAGGTTGGCATTTTGATGAGTTATGCAAGAGATTTGATTTTAATTTGAATTTTTGTTGATTTTTTGTTTGGTTAGTAATTAAATAAAATACATGGTATAAGCTTGGACAAAGACTTAATCGAAATGTGGTAATCCAGTTAAATATTTGGTCAAGTTTACAAGATACGCTCAAGACAAGGTCACAAAACTTATAAAAACTCAACATTGAATTTTGTTGATTGTTGAATGAAAGATGTTGAATGAAAGGGAAACATCTTCAGTTGAATTTTAATTTATTTTTAAAGCATTTAATTTTATTTTATCCTAAAATTAGATTTGCAAAGTTAAACCGATGCTGAAATTTATATCATTTGCGTATGGTTTTAGGAAAGTCAGTTTACTGGACTAGTTTTATCAAATTGTGTTTGTAAAATAAGAAATTTGATCAACTTGAATTAATATAATGCTCTTTCCAGGATGGAGCCTGGCAGAGAGCTGCGGATTAAAATATATAAGCCTTAGCTCTCTTAGAGGTAAACATGAAAGGATAGATGTTTATTGAGCAGAAGAAGAAAAAGGATCTGAAGAGATTGGAAAGTTTAGAAGGTGAGTAGAATATCGACTTGGAGCTAAAGGGATGTCTTGATGGTCTACTTGGTAGCGTTACGTTAACCTGGGGCAATAACTCAAGCAAGTCTGTTTCGCTAATCAAAAGCCTTGGAATAAAATTAACACTAAGCCTAATTCTACGATTAATTCAAGAGGGAAGAGGAATCAAAGAAGTCTGTTAAAATATGAGGGAACATAGTCAATGCAATCCCAGATTAAGCCATGAAGAAACAATATCAAAAACAGTTATTGAACCGATTTAAGCCCACTCTGTTGCGAGTTATATTGAGGTGACACAATAAAAATGAATCTGAAATGGCCTACAAAATAGTTTTCAATTGGAAGAACTTTTTGGGTTTTCTTTTGTCACTAAACTTGTTTAATTTTAAAATTCCAAATATGTGGATCCGCATTGTAGGAATAGGTTTCAGCATAAATAATTAAATGGATTTAACAAAAACTTTGTTTCGAAATGGTAAACAAATTGTTGCTCTGTACAAATTCTTTCAAATTTATATATATTTTATATAAAAGCTAGAGCAAATTATACTGATAACTAAGTGAACTGAATGACTGTTGGGTTAGGGATCACATTGGCAAGGGCATTTTGCCTGCGCTAACCTGATTCTCTGGTTTCGTATAGAACCTTCTTTTGACCTGATTTGCTTTGGAATATGAACAAATTATCTGACATTCGATATTCATTTCTGCTGATGCCTTCTTCCTCTTACATTCTTTTTGATTTTACTGTTATGAAAACATTTACAAAGCGGCACTTTATTGACGAGCTTGTTGACTTGAAGTTGTAACCCCCAAAAACCATAAAATTCAAAGGGAAAAAGCCAAGAAAAAACAAATTTAAAAGAGGTCACAGGAGTTGAATGTTTATTCAAAACGAAATCCGCAAATTTTTGGGCTCAGGAAGAGTTGCAGGTGCCACGAAAAAAATTTGAATGTTTTACTTTAAGTTGATTCAATACTGAAGTATATAAGTAGTACTGGAAAAAAAAAAAACAGTCGTCGACTAACTTTTCCTTTCGAACTACATTCTTTACACTTTACACTACTTTTCCTCTCGAACTATCATTCTTTACACTTTACACTACACAAAAAAAAAAAAAAAAAGAAGCAATTATAGCCATGCCCCCTGGGCATACCAATCAAGGGGCAAATCGCTTTGCCTTGCTTAGCGATAGCCCAAAAACCAAAAGGAAAAAACCATCTCCGCTTTTCGAAGCCTTCCCAGAGCTCCCAACTTTTAACTCGCCAAATCCCAAATACATTGTCATGTCAACTACGGATACTGAAAACCCACTCTCATCGTACTCATGTTTTGCAGTCGAGCGAGCTATTAAAATCATCAGCAACAAAATATTAAAAATTAACCAAATGCGAGATGGAAACCTTCTGATCTTTGTCGAAAGCGTTGCAAATGCAGAAAAATTCTTGGCTGCCAGAGAGCTCCATGGTCTTTGTAAAATTCGCACTGAATATCACAAGAATCTCAATTTCTGCAAAGGCACAGTATAAGCACCCTACCTCAACAACGTCACTAATGAAGAAATAGTACAGGAACTTAAGGCTCAAGGAGTTGTAGATGTATATAAATATTCTAAACAAATAGATGGCAAACTAACCCCAACAGGCGTTATTCAGCTGACTTTCAATTTATACACCCTACCATAAAAAATACAAATATCATGGAACACTGCACGGGTAAAGAAATATATTCCAAATCCCATGCGATGCAAAAAATGCCAAGTTATTGGACACACAGCCAAAAGGTGCAACGGAAAAACAATTTGCGATCCATGTGGTCTTCCTATACACCAACCCACAAACTGTACTCGTACTTACTGTGTAAATTGCACCGGAGAGCACGCTGCTAGCAACCGCGACTGCCCAAAATATAAAAAAGCACAGGCAATAATAAAAATAAAAACAATTCATAGATGCACAATGTACGAAGCCAAATTCTAAATTCTACAAACAGCTCTCGCAAACACCAACCACTAACAAACAAACATATGCAGAAGCAACCGCTACACAAGCAGCACCTAAATCAACTAAGACGAATTTCTCACCACACATCTCATTAAAAGAAAACAACTCTAAAGAAAAAACAAGCATATATAATAAATCGTCCCAACCACCCGTCACTAACATTGACTACGCAAAACCAAAGCTTAATAATAGCACAAGCAAAGCGACAAAGCAATCACCGAAAATATCAAAACATACAACACCCGAAGACATGAATACGACAAGCGACTCTGAACTAGAGACCGATGTAAAACACATTAGAAAAATAAATAGTTCAATGGAATATCAATGGCTATAAAGACAAATTCCATAACCTTTCTCTCTTAATAAAAAACTTCAAACCACACATAATAGCTCTACAGGAAACCCATCTAACCAATTCTGATTCTAATATTCAAACTCCCAAACAATATTCGATATACCACAAAAACGACATTGATATTCTAGCCCCAAAAGCAAACAGAGGAGTAGCGCTTTTAATATCTAAAGCTATTGAACACAAAATAGTTAATTGCCATTCAAACATTTTAGCCATAGCTGCAGAAATACAAGTAAAAATCCCCTTTATCATAAAAAATATATATCTCTCACCCACCGACAAATTTACTGAGCAGGATCTTCATGACTTAATAAGCAACTTTAATAAACCAGTGATGTTAGTAGGTGACTTTAACGCCTGGCATCCAACATGGGGATCACCCTCAAGTAACCAAAGAGGAAACGTTGTTGCACGTTTCATTCAAAACAGCAATCTTATTCTCCTTAATAATGGAGACCACACTCATTACTCTTCACATAACACCTTTACACATGTCGACTTAGCCTTATGCTCTCCATCCTTAAACCTTAACTCATCTTGGTCTACATGCGATGATCTCTATTGCAGCGACCACTACCCCATACGCATTCAACTTTTTCCGACAACAAACACGCACAAAGTATACAAAACGCACAGATATAAACTTCACTCAGCAAACTGGGAATTATTTCAGGAAGATTTAAATCAAGGAGCCCAGGCATTGACTATAACAAATAACACAAATCATTCAGCGGCGAAGCTGCTTAAAATTGTCAAATCATCTGCTAACAAATCCATCCCCACCTCCAATCCCAATAGAAACAAAAACAATAGCATTTATTGGTGGACCCCAGAACTAGAGGAACTAAAAAGAGAAAAGGTTAAAAGTCTTAACATGCTTAGAAAACATTTAAGCATCAAAAATATGTTAAGATATAAAAAAGCAAACGCTAAGTTTAAATATGTAGCAAAAAATGCACAAAGAAACTCATTTGTTAAATTTACACAGGATATTAACCCTAGCTCAACAACAAAATCACTATGGGACAAAGTTCATTTCATTACGGGCATCAGGAGAAACACTTACATACATACCATTGAAACAGAGATGGGTAACACATGCGACTCAGAAACAATAGCCAATGCATTTTGCAAATCCTGATCCGACTACTCACAAGACTCCAACTTCTCTAATTCATTCAAGCAAAATAAAAATAACTACATAGCCCAAACACCAATCCTGTACAATCCCAAAAATAGAGCTAAAATCATCGAAAGTCCCATAACAAATACAGAACTCCAATCTTGTCTGAACACATTAAAAGGATCCACTCCTGGGTTTGATAATATTAACTATCAAATAATAAAAAAATTTCCGTCATCTGCAACTATCAAACTACTACAACTATTTAACAAAATACTAGACACTAGCATCATCCCCAGCAATGGAAAATAGCAACAATAATACCAATCAACAAACCCAATAAACCCAAACACCAACTAAATGGTTATCGTCCCATATCTTTGCTGTCCTGATTCTCCAAAATCCTGAACAAAATAATTTAAAAACGCATCATGTGGATGCTCAACCAAGAAAACCTTTCAAAACAAATCTACCATAGATCCTCTACTAGTAATAGACAATCACATTTGTAATGAAGTAAGTCGTCTCGCCGACTTAGGTACACCATACACCAGTAAAACAAATATTTCAAATTTGTAATAACAAATGCCTTTGCCTATTTTAAAAAAATTCTGTTTACATGCTTTTTACAAGCATATCTTAGTATCTCACTCACTCATGCATATGAGCACCCTAGCGCCACCACCCGCCAACGGCCAACTCCGGCCTTATGGAAAAACGTTTATATGCATAATTTGGCTATTTTTTGTCCGATTTTGATCAAATTTGGTATTTTGCTGGGTATTAGTATCAAATTCAAATTTGATTCCACAAGGTAAAAAATTACAGGAGATAATCGACTTTTTCAAATTTCGGGGGCGGAAGGGGCGTGGCAAAATCTTTATACATACAAAATGAGCGCATTTACTAAGCAAATATACATACCAAATATGGTGTCTCTAGCTGCAATAGTTTTTGAGATAAACGTTTTTTTTGAATTGCGGGGGCGGAAAGGGGCGTGACAAAAATTTGAAACAAACTCGATCACTCTACATACTACACGAGCCTACATTCTAAATTTGGTGGCTCTATCTCTTATAGTCTCCGAGATCTAGGCGTTCATACGGACGGACAGACGGACGGACAGACGGACATGGCTAGATCGACTAGGCTGTTGATACTGATCAAGAATATATATACTTTATGGGGTCGGAAAAGCTTCCTTCTGCCTGTTACATACATTTGGGCGACTTTAATATACCATTTCACCCTATGGGTGTATGGTATAAAAACAAGGCAAATTCAAATGCTATCTGATGTCATGGAATACTTGGAGCAGAGATATTGCTCGCTAAGTGCCATATGCAAAGAAGAGAAAAAACCGATAAAAACTGTTTTAAATTATACGGAAGTTGAATATATGTCCGATTTGCAAAATTGCCGGGCGCAAAGCATATAAATGCTATAAGTTTAAAGGATTGGCACCTACTGAAAGGTATGAAACAGCCAAAAAAGTGCAGCTTTGCATAAGATGCTTAAACCATTCAAGCAACAAGGTTTGCACTAACAACAACCAACACTGTTGGCCACAGCTGTAATACAAGTAAAAAATGTAAATGGAGGATATAAGACTCTAAGAGCCCTTATTGATTGTGGGTCACAGAGCACCATATTGTCTGAAGAGGCCGCTTATATATTAAAACTACCTAAAATTAAACAATATACAGAAATCAGTGGCGTGTCCTCAATAAAAACTAATAAATCAAAATATAAGGTAAAAATAGATGTAAGACGCGAAATCCTTGGAAAGGACATCTAAAGGTTGAGGCAATTGTGTTACCAAAGTTAATGAAAGCTCTTCCATTAAAAATAGCAAACGTGGATATGTCGAAATGGCAAACTTACGTGCTAGCTGATCCTACCTTTAATAAACCTGGTAGGGTTGATATAATAATGGGAGTAAACGTGTATACCCAAATCTTAAAAAAGGGAATTACAAAGATTGATGGCCTGCTGGGCCAAAATACTCAATTTGGTTGGATCGTCTCGGGATGCACCAAATCAAATCAGAATAAATCTGTAGTGGCAACAACAATAGATGTCACAGGTTTTTAACAACGTTGGGAGAGGAAAGGTAAATTTAAAAATAGAAACAACACAACTCCAAAGAAATACAACAGGAAAACTCAAGAAATAAATTTATGGCCCCCGGCAGGACCTCACATTGGAGGTAAAGTGAAAATTGGGGAAGAAAATGTATATATCCCAGAGCCAGTACAAAATGAGAATATTCAGAAGGCAATGGGTCAATTAGATAATGATTATCTAAAAAATAATATCAAAATAGATTCCGGTAACAAATTGTCAGAAACTATAGTACCAAAAAGGCAGATATGGCAAAATAATTATAAAAGAACAAAATTTAATAATAAACAGAATAACCAATCATATTTTAGCAATCAGCGACATTTAAAAACGGTGGAGCGAAGATCACATTGGAACAATTCAAAAAGTGAAGGTAGTTATTTTTTAAATTCTCCATCTTATAAAAAGGCTAGAAGTCAGCACAGTAATACACATCAGGAGTGGGTAGATATCCCGAAACAGAAATCGTTAGGTAATATGTCAAATATTATTAAAACCAGTAGAAGCCAACTCAGTAATACATACGGCAGATGTTGTGGAGGCGGTACGTTACTGCCAATGCCCTGAATTTAGGTAGCCCTGATCGTTTTCCCTTTAGACTTAGTATGTATCGACCTGAATGCAACCCTGACTTATCGAGGCGGAAACCAGCTCTAAGAAGTGAGACGAGGCGTCAGTATAGAAGAAAATTGCACAGGAACGATACGTTAAAATAAACATCCGATAATTGGCACGAAACGAAGCTCGAGGCTAGGGGCCTTAGGGCTTAATATATATGGATAAACTTTATAATTTGTTGTATCTAAGAAACACCATCATCATATTCTATACTCAGTTTGTAATAAATAAGTTTAAAATCAATTCGTGCTAAATGTTCTATTTTTGTATCGGTAAAACTTTCAGGCGTTAAAGTAACGCGTGGTCGAGACATTCTTGACGTTAACATTCTTTATTTTAACTTAAATAATATGTAAAAGTGCTTTGATGGTGTCGGAATTGAATAGAAATGTGAAATATGAGCAATAAAATGAAAACGCGCGGGAGAAAAAAGCGTATCAATATGGACGCGATGGAAACGCCGAAATCGGCGGTAAACGAGTCTACCGCGGGAGAGAGCGAGATAGAAAGAGACGCTTCCAATAAGAGCAAAGCGCCAAAAGACAGAGAAGACAATACGAATATATTGGAAAGTGTGCAAAGAATGATGACGCAATTGCAAGAACAAATTGCGTCACAAAGTTCAAAAATTGAAGCTATCCACAATGGACAAGAACAACAAATACAAGAAATTCATTTAGTGCAAAGTGAAATAGTTAATTTAAAAATCGCTAATGAATCTATAACTGACTGCATTTCAGAATTGGAGAAGACGCATGCTTTGGGCGGCACACAGGGTGCTGCAAACTTGGACGGTGCACAACGTCATGGAGCCATAATGGGAGCTCCGCATGCTTTGGGCGGCACACAGGGTGCTGCAAATATAGACAGTGCACAACGTCATGGAGCCATAATGGGAGCTCCGCATGCTTTGGGCGGCACACAGGGTGCTGCAAACTTGGACGGTGCACAACGTCATGGAGCCATAATGGGAGCTCCGCATGCTTTGGGCGGCACACAGGGTGCTGCAAACTTGGACTGTGCACAACGTCATGGAGCCATAATGGGCGCTCCGCATGCTTCGAGCGGCACACAGGGTGCTGCAAACTTGGACGGTGCACAACGTCATGGAGCCATAATGGGCGCTCCGCATGCTTTGGGCGGCACACAGGGTGCTGCAAACTTGGACGGTGCACAACTTCATGGAGCCATAATGGGCGCTCCGCATGCTTTGAGCGGCACACCGGGTGCTACCGATGACGGTGCTACACAAAACAAAATGCCATTTAAAACTACAACCGGAATATCTGATGTCTACGAACCTTTCCCCATTAATGTTGGTACGGGTGAGTCTGATATGTTACGGGTTGCGTTCGGGTTGGTCAGGCTAGTCAGGGACAATACCCACATAATTATATGTCGGGGCACAGAATAATGGATCTGCCAGAATTTAGTGGTAGGGCAGAAGATTGGCCAGTATTTATTACAATGTTCATAGAATCCTCCGCTGCTTATGGTTATACCCAACTGGAAAATGTAATACGTTTACAGAAAAGCTTAAAGGGAGCGCCAAAAGAGGAGGTAAAAGGGCTATTAGTGAATCCGGCAAACGTGCCACATATTATCGAGCACCTACAGTTTATGTACGGAAGACCAGAGTTGCTTATTAAAAGTCAGCTAGAAATTGTCAATGATATACCCCAAATCCCAGAGAATAATCTAGAAAGGATGGTTCCATTTGCCACAAAGGTAAAAAATTTGGTCATATTTTTGCAATCTTCAAATGCAGTATTACACCTGCAAAATCCATCTTTGCTGGATCAATTAGTTTCAAAAATGCCAATGTCAAAACGTATGCAGTGCAAGAGTTTTCATCTCAAATATATCCATACGCCAATTTGATGGATTTTAGTAATTGGTTAAATAGTATAGCAAGAACGATTGCGAAGGTAACATTAATGACAACTTCGAACAGGCCCACTTCAAAAGGTGATTGTCGTCACAATCCAAAACTGGTAATGCAAACAAATACTGGCGAATATCAAAAGAAGGATAAGAAAAATACAAAAGTTTGCACCGAATGTAATGGTGATCACTCTCTGTCTGAATGCGATGTATATGTAAAGGCTGATGTAAACGAAAAGTGGAACATGGTCAAGAAATTAGGGGTTTGTTTCAGCTGTCTAAAACGCAACCACAATATGATATCCTGTAAGTTCAAACGAAGATGTAACATCAGTGGCTGCAAGAGTTCACATCACAAATCGTTGCACAATCCTAATAGACAGACGGTAGAAGAAGATAAAGCAGAAGCAGCGACACATACAGTCAAATCTAGCATGAAAAGGTTGTTAGTTAAAGTCCTGCCAGTCGAAATAATGGGCCCGCAGAATACATTACTTAAAACGTTCGCGTTTTTGGACGAGGGTTCCAACGTAACGTTAATTAACGAGAATTTAGCTAAAAAGCTAGGGGTAAAAGAAAACAAGGATCGGTTAACATTAAATTGGATTAAGAATCATGCCATTAACTTGAATACGACAGTATGTCATCTAAAAATAAGAGGTATTAATGGAAATAAAAATTGGTTACAGTTAAAAGGCACTACAATCCCTGATCTGGAATTACCTCTACAATCAATGGATCATCAAACATTAGCGAAAGAGTATATTCGAGTTGCGAACCTCCCAATAGCAAGTTACACAGATGCCAAACCAACAATACTGATCGGCATAGATAATACCCACCTGGTCAAGACTATACGAAGCGTTGATATCGGTCCAAGACTAGTGGCATCAAAAACACCTTTGGGATGGGTGATTTTTGGATCAAGAGCAGACCATTCTAATACAAGCCCGTTAGTGACATCAGTATTTCATGCGAATTCTTTGGAGGATCAAGTGAACAGGGAAATGCACGATTTGATGGCAGATTATTTCACAACTGAGAATTTTGGAGTACGGCCGTATATTAAGTCTGTAGAGTCCGCTGACATAATTCGAGCTAAAGAGATACTTCGAAACACAACAGTAAAATTAGAAGGAGAATATGAAACCGGATTGTTATGGTCAAAAGAAACATTAAATCTTCCCGACAGTTACAGTATGGCTTTGAAAAGACTCCAATTAATAGAGAATAAAATTATTCGCTCAAATAGCGTAAAGACCTACGATGAAGCCATTATGGACTTTGTGAAAAAAGGATATGCCGTCAAAATGACAAAACTTCAAGCTTGTGTAACCAGTTCTAAGACATGGTATCTACCTCATTTCGCCGTTTACAACGTGAACAAACCAGGAAAGCTACGACTAGTATTCGACGCAGCAGCCTCAATCGAAGAAGTTTCATTGAATTCAAGATTATTAAAAGGACCCGATGAAAATCCGCCATTGACTCAAATTTTATTCCAATTTCGACAAGGAGCAGTGGCAGTTTGTGCAGATATCAAGGAAATGTTCTTGCAGGTGCGAGTTCGACAGGAAGATCAGGATTGCTTACGGTTTTTATGGAGACATGGTGACACAACAAGAGAAGTCGATATTTATAAGATGACGGTCATGATATTCGGAGCCACTTGTTCTCCGTGTTGTGCTCAATATGTAAAAAATATAAATGCGCAAAACAGTACGAATTCAAAGGAAGTAATTGATGCAATACAAAATAATCATTACGTTGATGACTTTGTAGCAAGCTTTGTATCTGAGCAAAAGGCATACGACATAAGCTCTGAAGTAAAAGGGTGCATGAATTAGCTCATTTTGAACTAAGAGGCTTTGTTTCAAACTCGAAGTGGGTACAGAATAAATTGAATAAGGAAGATAAAAACAAAACTGATAAGTTACCAGTAAGTATGGATAAGAAGGCTGTCGATAAGGTATTGGGCATGTATTGGTACAACGACATAGACCAATTTACTTTTGACTTGAAAATGAATCGCGTAGAACAAAGCATACTTAAAGCTGAAAATTGTCCAACAAAGAGGCAGCTTCTAAGCTTGGTCATGTCTATCTATGATCCATTAGGGATGTTAGCCGACCTGACGATTCATGGAAAAATATTGATTCAGGATGTCTGGCGGTCAGGCATTCACTGGAATGATTTGATCCCAGAAGAATTATTTATTCGTTTCAAAAATTGGGTCTTACAAATCGAAAATGTAAAGAGTTTTAGATTAAACAGATGCTACTCTCGAAATTTTATGTCATCTCAAGCTAACATAGAATTGCATATTTTTGTAGATGCTAGTGAACAAGCCTTTGCTGCCGTTGGTTATTGGAGAATAATACTTGATGGACTTATCGAAACAATTTTCGTCGCGGGAAAAACTAGGCAGCGGTTTTAGGTACCCGGCTTAAGACTCTGATACTGGAAAGTCATTCTGTTAACGTACAGAAATATACATTATGGTCGGATTCAAAGACTGTCATAGCTTGGATTCAATCAGATCATCGGAAATATAAACAATTTGTGGCTCACCGTATAAATGAAATACTGGAAACAACAAACGAAAATGATTGGCGATGGGTTCCAACAGATTTAAATGCTGCCGATAAAGCCACGAGAACAAAGGTAAAAATTAAGTACGAGCCAGGCAATATTTGGACAAGAGGCCCCGAATTTTTATTGAAGGATGAATCGAGCTGGCCAATACAGGAAAAGATCTACGTTGAAAACGATTCCTCTGAAGTAAAACGGGTATATTTAACAACTTCTGTTGAAAATATTATTGACCTAAACAGATTTTCTAAGTATTTGAATTTGAAGCGAACAATGGGATGGATATTGAGATTTAAACAACGGATATTGAAACGTCAATGTGATAATGATGTAACAACACTTTCTTCGCGGGAATTGCAAGATGCAGAAAATACATTAGTAAAAATCATGCAAAAGGAAGTCTATCATAAGGAACTAGCTGATTTACAAGCAAATTCATGCGTATCAAATGAAAGTAGCATCTTCTCTTTAACTCCTACGATGAATGCCGACGGGATCTTAGTGGTCAACGGTAGGCTTGACTATGCAACATCATTATCGCAAAGTGCTCGTCAACCTATCATATTACCCAAAAAACACAAACTAACTGATTTAATAGTAACATCGTATCACGAGAGATTCCACCATCAAAACGATGAACTCATTATCACTGAGATTCGTCAAAAATTTTGGATAATATGCTTGCGAGCTGCTGTAAAAAGGGCAAAAACAGTTTGCCAGTTTTGTAAAAATAGAAAAATTCAACCGCAAGCGACTCTGATGGGTCAGCTACCGACCGATCGTGTCACTCCTTACCAAAGACCGTTTTCCTATGTAGGACTTGACTATTTTGGGCCAGTTACTGTAACGATCGGCCGTCGACATGAAGCGATGGGTGGCTCTATTTACGTGCCTTACCATACGAGCTATACACTTGAAATTAGCAGCGGATTTGTCTACAGACGCATGTATTTTATGTATTCGAAACTTCGTAAACAGGCGTGGTATACCAATCAGAATACGGTCAGATATGGGAACAAATTTGTTGGAGCTGATCGTCTAATAAGGGAAGTCAAAGACCTATTTGACTGGAACTACATCGCTGAAGAGATGGCAAATAAAGGCATAGAATGGAAGTTCAATTGTCCAGCAAACCCAAGTTCAGGAGGATGTTGGGAACGCCTCGTTCAGTCAGTTAAAAAGGTTTTGGTAATAACATTGAAAGACAAGGCGCCCCAGGTTGAAACACTTAGAAGTTTGCTTATCGAAGCAGAAAATATTATAAATAGCAGACCACTAACACACATTCCAGTGGATAAAGACGATCCAGGTCCACTAACACCTAATCATTTCTTGCTTGGCACAACCAATTCGACACAAACCCCTGGAGAGGAAGACAACTTTTGTCATCGAAAACAATATAGGATTTGTCAACAATTAAAAAATACGTTTTGGAAACGATGGATAAGGGAATATCTACCAACTCTGACAAAGCGAACAAAGTGGTTCGCACCGATTCGACCCATCAAGATGGGAGACTTAGTCATAATATGTGACGAAAATCAACCAAGGGCAAGCTGGAAAAGGGGAAGCATCGTGAAAGTTATTCCAGCAAGAGATGGGCTAATACGAGTTGCTGAAGTACAAACAAATGCCGGAATTTTAAAACGACCAGTGTCTAAGCTTGCTGTATTAGACGTTTTGGGTAAAACTCCCGAGTAGTTTTACGGTAGGCGGGATGTTGTGGAGGCGGTACGTTACTGCCAATGCCCTGAATTTAGGTAGCCCTGATCGTTTTCCCTTTAGACTTAGTATGTATCGACCTGAATGCAACCCTGACTTATCGAGGCAGAAACCAGCTCTAAGAAGTGAGACGAGGCGTCAGTATAGAAGAAAATTGCACAGGAACGATACGTTAAAATAAACATCCGATAATTGGCACGAAACGAAGCTCGAGGCTAGGGGCCTTAGGGCTTAATATATATGGATAAACTTTATAATTTGTTGTATCTAAGAAACACCATCATCATATTCTATACTCAGTTTGTAATAAATAAGTTTAAAATCAATTCGTGCTAAATGTTCTATTTTTGTATCGGTAAAACTTTCAGGCGTTAAAGTAACGCGTGGTCGAGACATTCTTGACGTTAACATTCTTTATTTTAACTTAAATAATATGTAAAAGTGCTTTGATGGTGTCGGAATTGAATAGAAATGTGAAATATGAGCAATAAAATGAAAACGCGCGGGAGAAAAAGCGTATCAATATGGACGCGATGGAAACGCCGAAATCGGCGGTAAACGAGTCTACCGCGGGAGAGAGCGAGATAGAAAGAGACGCTTCCAATAAGAGCAAAGCGCCAAAAGACAGAGAAGACAATACGAATATATTGGAAAGTGTGCAAAGAATGATGACGCAATTGCAAGAACAAATTGCGTCACAAAGTTCAAAAATTGAAGCTATCCACAATGGACAAGAACAACAAATACAAGAAATTCATTTAGTGCAAAGTGAAATAGTTAATTTAAAAATCGCTAATGAATCTATAACTGACTGCATTTCAGAATTGGAGAAGACGCATGCTTTGGGCGGCACACAGGGTGCTGCAAACTTGGACGGTGCACAACGTCATGGAGCCATAATGGGAGCTCCGCATGCTTTGGGCGGCACACAGGGTGCTGCAAATATAGACAGTGCACAACGTCATGGAGCCATAATGGGAGCTCCGCATGCTTTGGGCGGCACACAGGGTGCTGCAAACTTGGACGGTGCACAACGTCATGGAGCCATAATGGGAGCTCCGCATGCTTTGGGCGGCACACAGGGTGCTGCAAACTTGGACTGTGCACAACGTCATGGAGCCATAATGGGCGCTCCGCATGCTTCGAGCGGCACACAGGGTGCTGCAAACTTGGACGGTGCACAACGTCATGGAGCCATAATGGGCGCTCCGCATGCTTTGGGCGGCACACAGGGTGCTGCAAACTTGGACGGTGCACAACTTCATGGAGCCATAATGGGCGCTCCGCATGCTTTGAGCGGCACACCGGGTGCTACCGATGACGGTGCTACACAAAACAAAATGCCATTTAAAACTACAACCGGAATATCTGATGTCTACGAACCTTTCCCCATTAATGTTGGTACGGGTGAGTCTGATATGTTACGGGTTGCGTTCGGGTTGGTCAGGCTAGTCAGGGACAATACCCACATAATTATATGTCGGGGCACAGAATAATGGATCTGCCAGAATTTAGTGGTAGGGCAGAAGATTGGCCAGTATTTATTACAATGTTCATAGAATCCTCCGCTGCTTATGGTTATACCCAACTGGAAAATGTAATACGTTTACAGAAAAGCTTAAAGGGAGCGCCAAAAGAGGAGGTAAAAGGGCTATTAGTGAATCCGGCAAACGTGCCACATATTATCGAGCACCTACAGTTTATGTACGGAAGACCAGAGTTGCTTATTAAAAGTCAGCTAGAAATTGTCAATGATATACCCCAAATCCCAGAGAATAATCTAGAAAGGATGGTTCCATTTGCCACAAAGGTAAAAAATTTGGTCATATTTTTGCAATCTTCAAATGCAGTATTACACCTGCAAAATCCATCTTTGCTGGATCAATTAGTTTCAAAAATGCCAATGTCAAAACGTATGCAGTGCAAGAGTTTTCATCTCAAATATATCCATACGCCAATTTGATGGATTTTAGTAATTGGTTAAATAGTATAGCAAGAACGATTGCGAAGGTAACATTAATGACAACTTCGAACAGGCCCACTTCAAAAGGTGATTGTCGTCACAATCCAAAACTGGTAATGCAAACAAATACTGGCGAATATCAAAAGAAGGATAAGAAAAATACAAAAGTTTGCACCGAATGTAATGGTGATCACTCTCTGTCTGAATGCGATGTATATGTAAAGGCTGATGTAAACGAAAAGTGGAACATGGTCAAGAAATTAGGGGTTTGTTTCAGCTGTCTAAAACGCAACCACAATATGATATCCTGTAAGTTCAAACGAAGATGTAACATCAGTGGCTGCAAGAGTTCACATCACAAATCGTTGCACAATCCTAATAGACAGACGGTAGAAGAAGATAAAGCAGAAGCAGCGACACATACAGTCAAATCTAGCATGAAAAGGTTGTTAGTTAAAGTCCTGCCAGTCGAAATAATGGGCCCGCAGAATACATTACTTAAAACGTTCGCGTTTTTGGACGAGGGTTCCAACGTAACGTTAATTAACGAGAATTTAGCTAAAAAGCTAGGGGTAAAAGAAAACAAGGATCGGTTAACATTAAATTGGATTAAGAATCATGCCATTAACTTGAATACGACAGTATGTCATCTAAAAATAAGAGGTATTAATGGAAATAAAAATTGGTTACAGTTAAAAGGCACTACAATCCCTGATCTGGAATTACCTCTACAATCAATGGATCATCAAACATTAGCGAAAGAGTATATTCGAGTTGCGAACCTCCCAATAGCAAGTTACACAGATGCCAAACCAACAATACTGATCGGCATAGATAATACCCACCTGGTCAAGACTATACGAAGCGTTGATATCGGTCCAAGACTAGTGGCATCAAAAACACCTTTGGGATGGGTGATTTTTGGATCAAGAGCAGACCATTCTAATACAAGCCCGTTAGTGACATCAGTATTTCATGCGAATTCTTTGGAGGATCAAGTGAACAGGGAAATGCACGATTTGATGGCAGATTATTTCACAACTGAGAATTTTGGAGTACGGCCGTATATTAAGTCTGTAGAGTCCGCTGACATAATTCGAGCTAAAGAGATACTTCGAAACACAACAGTAAAATTAGAAGGAGAATATGAAACCGGATTGTTATGGTCAAAAGAAACATTAAATCTTCCCGACAGTTACAGTATGGCTTTGAAAAGACTCCAATTAATAGAGAATAAAATTATTCGCTCAAATAGCGTAAAGACCTACGATGAAGCCATTATGGACTTTGTGAAAAAAGGATATGCCGTCAAAATGACAAAACTTCAAGCTTGTGTAACCAGTTCTAAGACATGGTATCTACCTCATTTCGCCGTTTACAACGTGAACAAACCAGGAAAGCTACGACTAGTATTCGACGCAGCAGCCTCAATCGAAGAAGTTTCATTGAATTCAAGATTATTAAAAGGACCCGATGAAAATCCGCCATTGACTCAAATTTTATTCCAATTTCGACAAGGAGCAGTGGCAGTTTGTGCAGATATCAAGGAAATGTTCTTGCAGGTGCGAGTTCGACAGGAAGATCAGGATTGCTTACGGTTTTTATGGAGACATGGTGACACAACAAGAGAAGTCGATATTTATAAGATGACGGTCATGATATTCGGAGCCACTTGTTCTCCGTGTTGTGCTCAATATGTAAAAAATATAAATGCGCAAAACAGTACGAATTCAAAGGAAGTAATTGATGCAATACAAAATAATCATTACGTTGATGACTTTGTAGCAAGCTTTGTATCTGAGCAAAAGGCATACGACATAAGCTCTGAAGTAAAAAGGGTGCATGAATTAGCTCATTTTGAACTAAGAGGCTTTGTTTCAAACTCGAAGTGGGTACAGAATAAATTGAATAAGGAAGATAAAAACAAAACTGATAAGTTACCAGTAAGTATGGATAAGAAGGCTGTCGATAAGGTATTGGGCATGTATTGGTACAACGACATAGACCAATTTACTTTTGACTTGAAAATGAATCGCGTAGAACAAAGCATACTTAAAGCTGAAAATTGTCCAACAAAGAGGCAGCTTCTAAGCTTGGTCATGTCTATCTATGATCCATTAGGGATGTTAGCCGACCTGACGATTCATGGAAAAATATTGATTCAGGATGTCTGGCGGTCAGGCATTCACTGGAATGATTTGATCCCAGAAGAATTATTTATTCGTTTCAAAAATTGGGTCTTACAAATCGAAAATGTAAAGAGTTTTAGATTAAACAGATGCTACTCTCGAAATTTTATGTCATCTCAAGCTAACATAGAATTGCATATTTTTGTAGATGCTAGTGAACAAGCCTTTGCTGCCGTTGGTTATTGGAGAATAATACTTGATGGACTTATCGAAACAATTTTCGTCGCGGGAAAAACTAGGCAGCGGTTTTAGGTACCCGGCTTAAGACTCTGATACTGGAAAGTCATTCTGTTAACGTACAGAAATATACATTATGGTCGGATTCAAAGACTGTCATAGCTTGGATTCAATCAGATCATCGGAAATATAAACAATTTGTGGCTCACCGTATAAATGAAATACTGGAAACAACAAACGAAAATGATTGGCGATGGGTTCCAACAGATTTAAATGCTGCCGATAAAGCCACGAGAACAAAGGTAAAAATTAAGTACGAGCCAGGCAATATTTGGACAAGAGGCCCCGAATTTTTATTGAAGGATGAATCGAGCTGGCCAATACAGGAAAAGATCTACGTTGAAAACGATTCCTCTGAAGTAAAACGGGTATATTTAACAACTTCTGTTGAAAATATTATTGACCTAAACAGATTTTCTAAGTATTTGAATTTGAAGCGAACAATGGGATGGATATTGAGATTTAAACAACGGATATTGAAACGTCAATGTGATAATGATGTAACAACACTTTCTTCGCGGGAATTGCAAGATGCAGAAAATACATTAGTAAAAATCATGCAAAAGGAAGTCTATCATAAGGAACTAGCTGATTTACAAGCAAATTCATGCGTATCAAATGAAAGTAGCATCTTCTCTTTAACTCCTACGATGAATGCCGACGGGATCTTAGTGGTCAACGGTAGGCTTGACTATGCAACATCATTATCGCAAAGTGCTCGTCAACCTATCATATTACCCAAAAAACACAAACTAACTGATTTAATAGTAACATCGTATCACGAGAGATTCCACCATCAAAACGATGAACTCATTATCACTGAGATTCGTCAAAAATTTTGGATAATATGCTTGCGAGCTGCTGTAAAAAGGGCAAAAAACAGTTTGCCAGTTTTGTAAAAATAGAAAAATTCAACCGCAAGCGACTCTGATGGGTCAGCTACCGACCGATCGTGTCACTCCTTACCAAAGACCGTTTTCCTATGTAGGACTTGACTATTTTGGGCCAGTTACTGTAACGATCGGCCGTCGACATGAAGCGATGGGTGGCTCTATTTACGTGCCTTACCATACGAGCTATACACTTGAAATTAGCAGCGGATTTGTCTACAGACGCATGTATTTTATGTATTCGAAACTTCGTAAACAGGCGTGGTATACCAATCAGAATACGGTCAGATATGGGAACAAATTTGTTGGAGCTGATCGTCTAATAAGGGAAGTCAAAGACCTATTTGACTGGAACTACATCGCTGAAGAGATGGCAAATAAAGGCATAGAATGGAAGTTCAATTGTCCAGCAAACCCAAGTTCAGGAGGATGTTGGGAACGCCTCGTTCAGTCAGTTAAAAAGGTTTTGGTAATAACATTGAAAGACAAGGCGCCCCAGGTTGAAACACTTAGAAGTTTGCTTATCGAAGCAGAAAATATTATAAATAGCAGACCACTAACACACATTCCAGTGGATAAAGACGATCCAGGTCCACTAACACCTAATCATTTCTTGCTTGGCACAACCAATTCGACACAAACCCCTGGAGAGGAAGACAACTTTTGTCATCGAAAACAATATAGGATTTGTCAACAATTAAAAAATACGTTTTGGAAACGATGGATAAGGGAATATCTACCAACTCTGACAAAGCGAACAAAGTGGTTCGCACCGATTCGACCCATCAAGATGGGAGACTTAGTCATAATATGTGACGAAAATCAACCAAGGGCAAGCTGGAAAAGGGGAAGCATCGTGAAAGTTATTCCAGCAAGAGATGGGCTAATACGAGTTGCTGAAGTACAAACAAATGCCGGAATTTTAAAACGACCAGTGTCTAAGCTTGCTGTATTAGACGTTTTGGGTAAAACTCCCGAGTAGTTTTACGGTAGGCGGGATGTTGTGGAGGCGGTACGTTACTGCCAATGCCCTGAATTTAGGTAGCCCTGATCGTTTTCCCTTTAGACTTAGTATGTATCGACCTGAATGCAACCCTGACTTATCGAGGCAGAAACCAGCTCTAAGAAGTGAGACGAGGCGTCAGTATAGAAGAAAATTGCACAGGAACGATACGTTAAAATAAACATCCGATAATTGGCACGAAACGAAGCTCGAGGCTAGGGGCCTTAGGGCTTAATATATATGGATAAACTTTATAATTTGTTGTATCTAAGAAACACCATCATCATATTCTATACTCAGTTTGTAATAAATAAGTTTAAAATCAATTCGTGCTAAATGTTCTATTTTTGTATCGGTAAAACTTTCAGGCGTTAAAGTAACGCGTGGTCGAGACATTCTTGACGTTAACAGCAGAATTGGTAAAAATATGAAGTCAGTTACAATGGGTAAAGGAACATCAGATTGACTAGGTTAAACATCAGTCATGTAACTGGTCATGCTTCTTTAACGATAGTTATCTTACTAATGATATTTTAATAATAATTTGTATAAGACAACTAACTATAAAAATAAAGTCCAAACCGCCGCATTTGGCGGCCCTTTGCAGAATGTTTAAGAATAAACATCGTGTTCATCTGGGATGGCTTCACCAAATCAGATGCACCAATGAAATATACAAAACGATACAAAAACATAAGTAAATCATAAAATTCATATGACAATTATTGCTTAATACCAAACAAAACATGCATCCACACTCTGTGGAAAACACTTGATATTATAACAGCGGCGCGGTATCAAGTAACCAGCGCTGAGCATGAAATATAAACAATTTTCAACCCCCGAACGTGGGGGGCATTAGAATAAGTATTTTTAAGAACGATTGTTGCGTCTTAGAGTTTAAGAGTTTTTAAATAAAATCAGTTCATATTTTGAATTCAACGAATGAAGACTGGGTTATTTTCCTTCTCTCCGGGAATCCCTATTCAGTCTCCGAGATCTAGGTGTTCATACGGACAGACGGACGGACGGACAGACGGACATGGCTATATCGACTCGGCTGTTGATCCTGATCAAGAATATATATACTTTATGGGGTCGGAAAAGCTTCCTTCTGCCTGTTACATACATTTTGGCGTCTTTAATATACCATTTCACCCTATGGGTGTATGGTACAAAAAGGACATTAACAAATTAGTTAAATTAAACTCCCAAGCAGCGCTGAAAACAATTTGGGACGAGTACACACATTTCTACAAAAACATAAACCCAAAAAGAGAACCAACGCACTTACCAATTAAAATAGAAAGAAAAATCGCATTATACACGATTCCGGCTTGGGCATACAAAACTCACACATGAACATATTTTACACAAAACACCTCCGCCCAATTGTCCATACTGCACCGGAAGTACAGCACTTCACAAGTCAATGTCAGCACATAATCGATCTTTGCAATTCCCTCAATTATCCTACTCCTAACACCCTAATATAAGATGTTAACCACTGTAATATAGTAAACTTTATAAAATTAACTAATAAGCTCAATATAAGAGAATGAACAAACCATAAGCCTGTAGGCCTTTGTTGCTCTGGCTTTCTCACACTTATTTGTAATCTAGAATTAATTCTTTTTTACAATTATATACATAAATAAATAAATAAATTAAAAAAACAGAGGGCCGGGCTTAACTTCGACCGCGTCGAATCCATCTTTCCTTAGCCATCAAAGTGTAAAAACGTTTTATCCAGAAAGTCTAATGTTTGCGAAAGAACGACCTTCAATCTTAGCATAGGATATAACGAACTTTTTGATGAAAGTCACTTTTTTCCACCGATCGTTTCTATGGGAGCTATATGATTAAATTACCCGATCTTTACCAAATTTATTTTTATATTTAACTATCAAATGTTTAATTTAAAAGCAATCCCATTAAAAGTAGCGAAGTTATTGACAAAAGTCACTGTTTTCGACCGATCGTTCCATTGGGAGGTATATGATATAGTCACCCGATCTTTATCAAATTTGGCACAGTTGTTTATAGGTGCAATAAACTCACCCATATTAAATTTCATGACGATAGCTCAGAAAAAACCGAAGTTATTGAGAAAAGTCACTGTTCGCGACTTTGACGTTTGTATAGGAGATATATGATCCGCCTGAATCTGAGATATACAAATCCTGCAGTATATACAAGCCTTCATGCAAAATTTCAGCTCTGTAGCTCTAACGGTCTAGGAGGAGTTCGCATCGATCCAGACGGTCCATGGCTATTTGAACTCGTCCCGTCGTGCTGATCAAAAATATATATACTTTATATGGTCGGAGATGCTTCCTTCTATGCGTTGCACACTTCTGACCAAAATTAATTTACCCTTTTTGCAAGGGTATAATGAAGGGCCGAGCTGTCAGTAGTGGTATGTGTATTGCAAAGTCCTACATTAATCTGTTTTCTTCGTTATTTGTTCCGGCAGCGTTCCTATATCCGTCGTCCACATATCGACTTCATGGCCCTAAGACCACATTCAGCAAAGGCGTCGAAGGAGGAGCGCAGATGTTCGGGAGGAACTGAGTCCTTCCGTTGCCGAGTCTGTCGCGGAATCCATTCTCTGAAGGGGAAAACCTTCGATGTGAAGGCCCTCGTGGATCCTTGTTCGGCGGTATCGTCGATGGCGACGTCGCTGGCCATTGCCTTTAAATTGACAGCCGTCAATATTGGAGAGGAGAAAGCGGTGGCAGCACTGATCCGGTCCCCGATCAGCGAAGGATGGCGACTGGAGGCGATCCTGAAGGTGGTCGATGCGATTGCATCCGCAAATTGCCCGAAGGCTTCAGGGCATCATCCTGGTGGACGACGCTTTTTCCGACCGTCTTCTGTGTCCTTGGTCTTGGGCGCGGACGTGATGATGGAGGCATTTTGGAGGGGAGTCTACCAGAAGTTGGCTGGCGGTCAATTGCGATGTGCACCGTCTTCGGCAGGAACCTGCCCGGAGCGTGCCATTAGAACTTCTTGCACTCCTGCAAGGGGGGAAACATGTCTATGCCCAACGGGCAACACAAGGGTTAAGATAGGCGAGCTTTCACCTCGCGCCGCTCTCCCAATGATGCCCACCGCTCTCTCCACAATAAGAACTTCCCACGCTTCTCTCCAAGCGGGGCTTATTCCCCGCTTTTAATTAAGTTAGTTTTAGTTCAATTAGAAAAGTGAAGAATTAAAGAAGTGAAAAGAGATTGCGTGCGTGTCCACATTTTTTTGGAGAAAAAATTAATTTTGCTGCCCCCGTTACGAAGGAAGTTCTGCCCCCCTACAATCAAAAAAATAAATTTGACAATCATTAGGACTAATGGAAATGTAGATGAAATTAGTTATGTGGTGTCTTTGGATCTTCAAGAGTGCACAGTAAATAGACAGTGAAAATTGAGCCAAGTGGAAGAGAGATAGATGGGTAGAGGTTATAATTTTCCTAATTTCGTTTGGTGCTGCTACCGCAGATAGAAATTAAAACTGTATTTAAGATGAGAGAATGTCATCCTATGCGTGCATGGATTAAAAAGAAGAATTATAATAATTTAGCTGTTGCTCCAACAAAGATATGTAACTAAATGAGTAAACCGATGAGGCGGCACTGTATTTTTTCGGCGAATTTAGCGATGGCTGTTTATAAAAGTTATCATGGCTTTGTTATCGATAACAAATACCCAAATACTGTTGCTACATATGAAATAGCCATAACCATACAACATGTAGATGGGACAAACGTATAATTTTTTTTGTGCCAGACTAAATTTTTTTCGTAGCGGACTAGCCCTCTTCCCACTTTACGCACTCATTGAGAATACGAACGTTCAGGTTTTCGCCGAAGTTCCCTGGGGTTCCATGACTATGTTTGTCCCATCTATGTGTTGTATGGTTAGTGGTTAAACCCAGCTCTCGGCACCCATACAATCACAAATGAGGCTTTAGCATTTGTGTATGTAGCAACACTTTTTCCTGCTTTACACTAAGAAACAGTGTAGCTAAAAAATTAGTTCGATGTGTTTGAAACAGTGGCGTTTTATAAATTTATGCGTCTAGTTTTTTTTAAGGCAAAGTCTTTAATGGCAGCATCAATGTCAAGAGAATCACACACCTCTTGTTCAATAGACAAGATGGCCAAATTATTGAGTCGTAAAGTGCTCATTGTTGATCTTAAATAATTTTTTATTAGTTTTAATTTTGAAAAATTTCTTTCACAGCTTGCATTGCTTATGGCAAAAAAAATTCGCAGTAGTATTATAATGTTCGGCAGAGAATCATCCATCTTGGATTTCACAATAAATTTAAACAATTCAAGTGAGTCTGCCTTAGAAAGATATTCTTTGTTGCCTGTAACAATAACAAAAGCAATAACAAAAGACCGCAGTCGAAGTCGTTCCGCTTGGAAATCCTGCTCGTCAATTTCGAGAAATCCGTAGTCGATATTATATGTATTGTTGTCTAGATCTAATAACAAAGCCGGCGTAAGACAGGCAAATTTATCCTTCAAACTCTGTAGCTGTTGAAAACGCTGAATAATTTCAACAATAACTCTATCCAGTGAATAAAACAGCCTTCGCCTTAATTCACTTTCAAAAGACAAGCAAGCATCTCCAGTTCCAGTATCAAAAGTATGCTTTCTTATTAGCCGCCTCTGAGGCTCTAAAGAAGTTCCGAGTTTTTGACACATATTTTTTGCATAGTTTACAGCGCCCATCTGCCCATATTTCTCGTTTCTTTGTCAATATCGTCTGCAAAGCATTTATTCTCTGAGCGGACAATATTATGTCAAGTCCCTTGGTTTGTAAATACTTTTGCGCATCATTCACTTCGTGCAGCACCGGTTGCTAAAGTCCCAAAAAGCAAAGAAAAGAAAACGACTGCATCATAGTTAGTAAAGCTCCAGCATCTGTCCTAATGGTTAAGCTTTCTCCTGTCTCCGTCAGTTTTTCCAATGTTACTAAAATGTCACTTACACAGCTTAGAGCCGAGCAGTTGCCGAATTCATATCTGCGAGAGTAAAAATAATATCAGCTTCTCTTTTGCTCCTACCCAGTGGCGGAAATTATCATTCTTTCTTGCATTACGAACGGATTACTTTTCGCCTGTGTGCATTCAAAAACCGGTTACAAGCTCCATTACTTTCTTAACAAATGGCCGCTTTTTCTTCTCGGTGCACGAATTTATGGAATTTTGTAATGCAGAAAAGAATGCTGTGCCGAAGATTCATTCGGGTTTCCATTACTCAAGCATATTCTTTTATGAAAATTGTAATGCAGAAATTCTGCTGCCTGTAGAAAATCCAGCATACAATTTCAAAATCGCTTATGGATTGATAATGTACTTGCATTATAACTCAATATACCTGCAACGCATTTTCCCACTATATAGAATGGCATACTTCCATGCAGTGGAATTACATAAATAATTGATTCCAAAAGCAAATAAATAAACGCTTTTCATATGCTCTAGTAATGTATAATTATTTATTTTGAAATTATTATTATATTATATTCTTATTTTTCTTTAATCTGTAATCTTTTCTTTTAATACACTATTTGACTCAGATCGATGTTTTCTGACATTTACTTATAAATTAATTCTAATATCTAGTTAATCTTTAACAAATTTTTTTCTTGTTTTCAAATTTTTGTTTCGCCAGTCGACCTTTTTGGACTTTGAAGCAGCTACGGATGGTTGCTATGTAGCACTTTTCCGTCCATCCTTCAGTTTTAATGGCATCTGTTAATTAAATATTATTAATTATTGTCATCAAAAATAAAATTAAAATGATTTATACATACCAGATAGAGCCTCGTTCAATGCCTTGAACTGCTTGAACGGCTCTTTCCCATTTAGGCCATCGTAGTTTAAGTTTGGGATAATATTTTTCCCCACGACGCCATCAAAGTTTTTAACGATATTTCCCCTAATTAAAGTCCGAAGAATTCTCACCTGTTTATATTAATAAAAAAAAAAACAATTATTAAATTCAATAATATTATACAAAATACATTAGATACTTACATATGTGGCTTTGTCTGCCTTGACCAGCTCATTAACTTTATGGAGGTCTTCCATTTTAATTATGGGGAAAATGTTGTCAATTTGTGGCATATCATCCTGCGTCAATTTTTTTATTATTGCCAACATTTCCACTTGCCTCTTTTCCATGTTGTCGAGAGTTTTTTGTTGGCTTTGTAGGGTCTTCTTTATTTCTTCCACATCGCTCTCGAGCTTGGCAAAACGGTCATTTTTGCCGTTCTCGTCACTGAACTCCGAGGTAATACCACCAAACTGCTTCTTAAACATAACTGAAATACATTAGAATTATTTAAAAATACTTATGACTGAGAGTGTAAAATAGGAATGAAAACTAAATTTTATTAATATAGAAATGTTAAAATTGGCTTCACTACAAGTTTTTTAATATATGTACATATACGTATGCAAATACTCACATGCAGTGAGTATACTTATTTGATGTAAATTTGTGCCTTTTTTACTTTTTAAGCTTAAACGTATAAAAAAACGTTGAAATTTATTTTTTGTTTTGTTTAGATGTATAATAAAACCATGAATTTAGAAAATAGTGTTTTAAATTTTTTAAATTTGTTATTGGATGAAAAGTTATAGCACGAAAAACTTCAACTTTGTGAGTGTGCCAATACTTTTTTGACTCACTGTATGTATGTGTAAATGTTAACAGTGCACTGTTAACACTGCACTGCAACACTGCAGTGTTGAATTGCAAAGTTCAAAAATTCTGTGCAAAATTCTATGAATCTATGAATTTTTAGTTGCAATAAAAATAAAAAGGTTTAAATATTAACAAAATATTTGTATTATTTTCTCTGAAATTTAGCCGCCCCTTAAACGTGCCGCCCGGGGCGCAGCGCCCGCCCGCGCTGATTTTTTGACTGATTTTTTTTTTTGACAATAATTTTTTTTTTTTGAAAATCACAAGTCGTAGTGTTCATGCAGTGTTGTTACCGCACCTAATTCCGCAAGGAATTATGTGGCTTTTAAACGACCACTGAGAAATGTGGTATTCCCTAGGAAAAAGGCTCATATCTCCAAAAAAAAAAAAATTGTTCTAAAACGTAATTTTAAAATTTTAAAAGACGGCCTACCATCTAAGCATAGCAAAAAACAAAGTTATTGATCAAAGTCACTGTTTACCACCGATCGTCCCTATGGAAGCTGTATGATATAGTCACCCGATCTTTATCAAATTTAGCACAGTCATTACAGATATATTAAACTAACAATTGTTTAATTTGAAAGCAGAACTGGTCAGAACTTGTTACCTTTAAAATTTTTATTTATTCCTTTTATAAATTAAATTAAATTTTATAAAATGGTTATCTGCTCTATAAATTAACTGCATTTTAATACTATTTCTTGCGTAGGTGGTGGCGTTCTGATAGCTGTTGATGCCGCTTTATCATCTGAAATAATTCAATTTTGTACTACCCAGGAGATTAAGTTTGTCGGTGTTAAAGTAAATTTTAAAATTTAAATCCTTTAATGCTTTTATTACTTGTTCCTGTGGTCCACCATCGTCAGATATTGTGGATTACCTAAATCAGTTAGAGGCAATTCAGTTTGTCTCCTCTTCGCTTCGGGACCGCGGTCTCTCGTTGGCATACCACCAAAGAAACATATATTTATTTCTAGGCTAGAGAATGTTATCACATCTGATGATGTAATAGCCTATATTTGGAAGAAAGTTAACATCTCGAATATTGCGGTGGAAAAGTTTAAATTTTCGTATTCTCGGGACGTTTCGTCCTTTGAAATTAGGGTTTTTTGCCAATATCTTCGACATTATATGTCGAGAAGATTTTTGGTGAAGCATATCCTAGTTAAGGAATATACTGTAAGGATGAACAATCGGCAACCGATTCGCTTGCCAACAACAACAACTAACACTATTCCTGTTACATCAGCATCTGCTAGTGTGTTAAAAAACTAGTTTCGTCCCTTAACCTGGGTTAACAGAACGTTAGAGGACTGAAATCCAAACTTCCTAATCTCTATGTAGATAGTCTTTTTTTTTTACCCATAACAATCTAGCTTTTATAGAGACGTGGCTAAAACCTGATATTGCTGATGCATCGGTTTTTTCCACAAAATTTTCTATATTCAGAAGTGACCGGATTTCTCTTGCTGCTTTATCATCTGAAATAATTCAATTTTCTATTACTCAGGAGATTGAGTTTGTCGGCGTTACAGTAAATTTTAAAACTGAAATCCTTTAATGCTTTTATTACTTGTTCTTGTGGTCCACCATCGTCAGACATTCTGCCCACTTAAATCATTTAGAGGCAATTCAGTCTTTAGCTTCTAGGCAAGACATGCTCATAGTTTTAGGTGATTTTAATTTATCTGGTTTGTCATGGTCACTAACAGATGAATCTACCATGTTGCTGCCCTCTATGTCATATCACTTTATTGATGTCGTTCTAAGCTTATCTTTATCCCAAGTCAATCCTGTCTTAAATTCTAATGGAAGATCGTTAGATCTTATTTTTGTTTTGGATGCTTCTTGTGATGTTTCTAGAATTAAACATATTGACCTCCCCGAAGACAAATTTCATCCTACATTAAATTTAAAAATTGATCTGCCCTCACTATCACCCAAACAGTTCAAATGAGTTACCTCTAACTAGGTGCTTTCGTAAGACTGACTTTGTCAGCCTTAATGAAAACATTACTACTACTACTACTACTTATCTGTACAATTATAGAGATATGAACTCAGCTGTTCGTTTTTTCTATGATACTCTGAATTCACTCTTTGATATTTGTGTGCCTCTTGGTAGGCTGGAGCGGCTTAACAAACCTCCCTGGTTCTCTCGTGAGTTATCCAATTTGAAAAATGTGAAGACACGATATTATAAGAAGTTCCAAAAAACACGTCGTTCATCAGATTATGCTCTGTATACAGTCACTCGTTCAAAATTCATAATGCTTAATACACAATGCTATGAGAATTATCTTCAGCGGTGTAAGTTTCAGTTTTCTTCTGTCCCTAAACAATTTTATAATTTTGTTAATTCTAAACGTAAGACCTCTGTGCCTCCATCTTTTTTGTCTTTTCAAACTAAAAAAGTGAGCACTGATCAGGAAATTGCCGATATGTTTGCGAGTTTTTTCAAAACAACTTATTCCTCAACGGAATATCGAGCAAGTCCGTATCCTTATCATTTAGAAAAGGCTAATTGCATTTTCAATCCGGTGTTTGATGAAAGTTCTATTCTTAGCGAACTTAAATTAGTTAAACCTGTTTATTCTCCGGGGCCAGATGGTCTTCCTGGATGTGTACTCAGGTTCTGTGCAAACGCATTATGTAAACCCATTTTAAAATTGTTTCTACTGTCTGTCGAATCTTCCTCTTTTCCATCTATTTGGAAGGAGTCGTATATCATTCATCTGCATAAAAATGGCAAAAAGTCCGAAGCTCCTAACTGAAGGGGTATTTCAAAATTGTCCGCTATTCCGAAAGCTTTTGAGAAAATTATAACTTCGCAATTGCAACATTTTTGCAGCTCTATTATTTTGCCATCCCAACATAGGTTTGTGAAACGTAGATCTACAACCACTAACCTTTTAGAATTTACCTCTATAATTATAAAGGGGTTCAAAAATGCTAAATAGGCTGATGTCGTATACACTGACTCTGACAGAGCCTTTAATTCTGTTAATCATACCCTAGTGCTTTCTAAACCGAACGACATTGGGTTTCCACCCCTTTTCCTTTCGTGGGTTCGAGAATATTTAGAAATAGAAAACAGAAGATACTTTTTAAGTCTTCTTATTCTAATTCCATTCCTGTGACATCTGGTGTACCTCAAGGTAATCATCTTGGCCCTCTGCTTTTCACACTATTCATTAACGATCTTCCATCAGTCATTATTCATTCGCGTGTGCTTATGTATGCTGACGATGTCAAGCTTTGTCTCACTTATAAAGAAACAGATTCATTAGGTCAACTACAAGCTGATCTTAAAAACTTTCAATTCTGGTGCCAGTTTAATCTATTAAATCTTAACACTACCAAATGTAAGGCAATGAATTTTTTTCGTAACTCTCCTCAACTGGTCACTTATTTTCTAAACAATAGTCTTTTAGAACTTCCAAATAATATGAATGATTTGCTTCTGGACCATAAGTTAAATTTTAACACCCATATTTCCACCACGGTCGCAAAGGCCATGAGTATTCTGGGTTTCATTAAAAGATGGTAAAAAGAATTTGACGACCCCTATACAACTAAAGTTCTTTTTATACCCTTGCAAAAAGGGTATATTAATTTTGGTCAGAAGTGTGCAATGCATAGAAGGAAGCATCTCCGACCATATAAAGTACATATATTCTTGATCAGCACAACGGAACGAGTCCGTCCGTCCGTCTGGATCAACACGAATTCCTCCTAGACCTACAGAGCTGAAATTTTGCATGCAGGATTGTATATACTGCACAGTTTGTATATCCCGCATTCAGCCGGATCGGACCACTATCGTACAGCTCCCATACAAACGGCAAAGTCACGAACAGTGACTTTTCTCAATAACTTCGTTATATGCTCAGCTATTGTTGTGTAATTTAATATTGATGAGTTTGTTACACCTATAAATGACTGTGTCAAATTTGATCAAGATCGGGTGACTATATCATATAGCTCCCATAGGAACGATCAGTCAAAAACAGTGACCTTTGTTAATAACTTCGTTACTTTTGATGCGATTGCTTTCAAATTTGCCGAATTTGATAAAGATCGCGTGACTATATCATATAGCTCCCATAGGAACGATCGGTGGAAAACAGTGATTTTGATCAATATCTCCGTTATTATACCCTTGCAGAGGGTATTATAAAATTGGTCAGATGTTTGTAACACACAGAAGGAGACGTTTCCGACCCCATAAAGTATATATATTCTTGATCATCATGAGAAGCTGAGTCGATATAGCCATGTCCGTCTGTCCGTCTGTCCGTCCGTCCGTCCCTCCGTCTGTGCAAATCAACTTCACGCTGGCTTCTTAAGAGCTATCGGAATGAAATTTTATATTTGAGCTACTTTTAGCCGGGAGATGATAAAGTATGAAAATTGTCAGGATCGGACTACTATGTCATATAGCTCTAGAACAAAAATTTTTGCAAAAATTGGAGTATCCCCATGAAATTTACCAATATAATAGAATTTGATATAAAATCTCAGATCCCAAAATTTGAGTTTGATCGGTTTTGCTGCCTACTACGTCATCATCAAATCAACAGAGCACATGCATACACACACAGACGCAGCCCTACACGAACTGTATGTGTATGCGTGCCGTGCTTCGCTTAGGGAATGATGGAAGAAAAATTTTTAGGAAAAAGAGAAATAATTTGAATGTTTTGTTTGTGTGTTGATGAATTGAGTTGCAAGGAAAGAAATTTCAAAATGTAAAAAAATTATTGCCAAGGACTGCAAGGGTATATAAACTTCGGCATTGCCGAAGTTAGCTTCTTTGATATTTTTCTTTTAAAATCATTTTTTCCAGTGTTGGTGCAATTATTCGGCCTGAAAATCAGTGTTAAAGAATGTGTGATAGTAGTACTGTTATTTTCATTCCTTTTTACACCGATTTTCGCGAAACTTTTCCTTTTATACGCTTTTTAGTAGAACTACCACGTGTTTCGGTTGGAAAAAATAATAGAAACGCTCAGTATATTTCACGTCAAAAACATTTAGATCTCATAAAAATTAATTTTTGGTTTTATTTTAATATTCTACATCAAAGGTATTTAATATCCATTAAAATTGGTTGTGATTTCTGTTTTAATTTATTAACATTATATGCAGTATGGGTCGTGGCACGCACTCCTCAGAGGAAGAAAGGGAAATCATAAAAAAACTAAAAAACTCTGGTCGGTCAATGGCAGAAATCGCAGAATTAATGAATTGTTAAAAAAAAAGTATTTTCAGCTATTCATTATAAATATAAACAAGAAAATCGACGTCGAAAACGTGCCACAACATCAAAATTTGACCAGGTCATCTTGCGAGAAGCGAAAAAGAACCCATTCCTTTCATCGGAAAAGCTCAAAAACAAGCTTGATGCATCAATAACGAGCAGAACTATCCGGACAAGATTGGTATCATTTGGGTTAAAGGCATATAGTGCTAGAAAAGTACCATGCTTGAGCAAGCATAATATAAAACGGAGAATAGATTTTGCTACTCAACATGTGCTTCGGGCCAATTGGAAAAACGTTCTATGGTCGGATGAAACAAAGGTCAATTTGTTTGGGTCTGATGGCAAGGTGTCTGTAAGACGGCCAAAAGCACTGCTTATGATCCAAAACATACTGTAAAGACCGTTAAGCACGGAGGTGGGGGGGAGGTGCTTTGGGGATGCTTTTCTTCCTCAGGTGTTGGTCCGTTATTTTGGATTAGGGATAAAATGTGCGCCATCGACTACGTAAATATCCTTACCAATAGTATGCTTTTGAAACACTCGTCCAAGCTGGCATTAAAAGACCATAAAGTTAATGTTTTGGAGTGGCCGTCTCAGTCCCCGGACTTAAACCCAATAGAACACCTTTGGGGAATATTAAAGAAGAGGATTGCTGGTTATAAACCAAAAAATAAGCAAGATTTATGGGGAAAGGTCCAGGATGAATGGTATTCTATAGACCCAGTAATCTGTGCTAAGTTAGTTGATTCCATGGGACGTCGTTGCCGCGAAGTGTTGAAAAATAAGGGTAGAACGACTAAACATTAATTTAACTATTTGTTTAAAACTAAAATTAATATGTGCCTGAACAACAACATTATATTTTGTATTTTTAAGACTATCGTTTCTGTTTTATCTTCCAAGGGAAAGAAAAAAAATGCCTTGGTTTTTGTATTAAATTTATTTCAAACAACATAAAGCATTATTTTTTTATTGCTTGCAACAGTGTCTTTAAAAAAAAACCAGCTTAAAAAAAAGTTGTGTTTTGCCAAAGATAGACTCAAAAAAAAAAAGAAATTGTATGACATTTCTATTATTTCTTCCAACACTGTACATAACATCAGCAAAATCATAATATTTTACCATACTCCAACACAAATTAAATTCTAAAAATATCAAAGAAGCTAACTTCGGCAATGCCGAAGTTGATATACCCTTGCAGTCCTTGGCAATAATTTTTTTACATTTTGAAATTTCTTTCCTTGCAACTCAATTCATCAACACACAAACAAAACATTCAAATTATTTCTCTTTTTCCTAAAAATTTTTCTTCCATCATTCCCTATGTGAAGCACGGCACGCATACACATACAGTTCGTGTAGGGCTGCGTCTGTGTGTGTATGCATGTGCTCTGTTGATTTGATGATGACGTAGTAGGCAGCAAATCCGATCAAACTCAAATTCGGGGATCTGAGATTTTATATAAAATTCTATTATATTAATAAATTTCATGGGGATATTCCAGTTTTTGCAAAAATGTTTGTTCTAGAGCTATATGATATAGTAGTCCGATCCTGACAATTTTCATACTTTATCTCACACAGGTAATAAAAAGCCCCAAAAAAAATTTTAACCCGATAGCTTTTAAGATGGCTGAGTAAAACGCGTACGCACAGACGGACGGACAGACGGACATGGCTATATCGACTCAGCTTCTCATGATGATCAAGAATATATACTTTATGTCTCCATCTGACCAATTTTATAATACCCTCTGCAAGGGTATAAAAATGTATGGATCTGATGTCTATTAAATACATCATCATTTGTTGCTGACCTAGAGCACTTTCTAGGGTGATTCAATCTTATATTTTTGTAAATATTGTTGCTAGACTCTTGGGCATCTTCAGGTAAATGGCCAATAGGTAAAACAGCAAAATGTTTAATGATACTTTCTTCATGTATTAAAATTTAGTGAACGGAAGATGGCATTTTGTACCACATATACTTTGTGACGTATAATTCCGCTATAGCTCGAGTATATGCCGGATCAATTGCAAGGCCTGCTGCCAAAGTTTGAAGAATTATATAAAATCTTTTAATGAGGTTCTCATCAATTCGTGTAATTTCCGAAGAACAATCGAAGCTTTCTCAAAACCCTCGAGCTGTATTGTCATCATTGCTGTTTCCGGTACCTTGCCGGGGTTTATCAATACTTAATCCCATCCGGTTTCGAAATAAACTTTCCACAAGCTTCTTCTTGTTTTCCTTACTTTTTTTGTCTTCCGAAGTTCTTGCAGTTCATTTTTCAAACGACAGATAATATGTTAACAATTATGTTAACTGGCTTTGTATCTATTCTTTCCAAATTATTTATCTCGCTTGTCTTGGAACCACATACCGTGCACTCAGCTGCAGAGCTTGTGTCAGTGAAAACTTGTGTAACCTTGCCATCCACAATAGTTAAAAATAGTCTGTGAGTTATTTGTGCTACCTGGTTCTCTCTGTGTATCTTAGACGTTGTCGAACTATTAAATTTTTATACCATACACCCAGAGGGTGAAATGATATATTAAAGTCGCCAAAATGTATGTAACAAGCAGAAGGAAGCTTTTTCGACCCCATAAAGTATATATATTGTTGATCAGTATCAGCAGCCAAGTCGATATAGCCATGTCCGTCTGTTCGTCAGTCTGTCCGTTCGTCCGTCCGTATGAAAGCGCAGATCTCGGAGGCTATAAGAGGTAGAGCCAGCAAATTTGGAATGTAGGCTCGTGTAGTATGTAGAGTGATCAAGTTTATTTCAACACCATATGAAACACCATATTTGGTATGTGTATTTGCTTAGTAAATGCGCACATTGTGTATGTATAAAGATTTTGCCATGCCCCTTTTTAGCCCCCGAAATTTGAAAAACTTAATTATCTCCCGTAATTTGCTACCTTGTGGAATCAAATTTGGCACACTGAAATGGCCGTTGGCGGGTGGGGGCGCTAGGGCGCTCGTATGCTTGAGTGAGCGAGATACTAAGATATGCTTGTAAAAAGCATGTGAACAGAATTTGTAAAAAAAAAACATAAATGCATTTGTTATTATAAATTTGAAACATTTGTTTAACTGGTGTATGGTATACCAAAGTCGGCGGGACGACTTACTTTAACTTTATCGTCCTATAAGATGATCTCTTTGTCATACTCCACGTGGAAGGGGGTTAATTTCGAGGTCAAAGTTCAAAGGGTTTTAATATGAAAAAATGTTTTCTTTCTATCGATATGTCAACCAAACTAAAAGATTATGTATTAATTTTTAATTTTTTTTTTTTTCCTTACGAAGTATTTGGTGTGTAATTAATTTTAGGGCAAGTTGTTTAATTTTCTTATTGATTTTACTTCTACATAAAGACAGAGACAAACGGAGCTAACTGTCATTTGAAGTTTCTAACACGCATACAAAATAAGGTTTTCTTTAAAAAAATGTATGACTTTCAAATTTATTTAAAAAATAAAATTTTTAAATTTGTTTAATAGAAAATTTAATAACCTTTCTAACAATATATAACACATATAGATTTGCATCGAAAATAATCAAAATATGACCATGTAAACTGCTAATATAATTTGCATCATAACCGACATTGTTTTATGCATCAACTTGGAGGTCATGTTCGCAGCTCGCATCTTTATTGGCCGTTCGGCATCTTTTCTATGTTGGCGATAACTGAGTATCTTTTCTACGATTTTGGCAGATTATCTTTTCTATCTTTTCTATTTTATTATTCCCTACCCCGCTATTTTATGTGGCCCGTTCCGCATCTTTTCTTATGATTGTTCCCCTTTCCCGCTATGTTCCCGTCTACCATCATATAAAGGTCCCGTTGCCACCACGCCGCATAATTCTGTTGTTGTTGTTGCATTTCCTTCTGCTCTCGGATCTGTCGCTGTACTTCCAAATCGTTTGCTACCGCTTTCGCCAGCATCCGATTAAATCCCGGGCATCCGCCAGCCCTCCATGCGTATTGTGCCTTATTTTCCGCCAACTCTAATATTTCGTCGGCAACATCCTGATCTCGGTCTGCCACTACCGAGTCAATGGCTCTCTTCTCGCTCATGTAGCCGCTGTCTTCAGACACTTCTGCGTCCTCTTCGTCATCCTCGTCCGAGGAGATGACGATAATCGGTTCCAGTACTACCGGTCCCTCGTCACCGGACTCCTCCTCGAACCCGTAGCCGTAGCCACTGTGCCGGCCACCCCATACCAAACTGGCCCGTGGTGCCGCACCTCGATCTACGCATTCATCCTGGCCAAACATTTCAACGTTTCTATTGTTCATTTTTTGTTGGTTGGTTGGTTGTTATGTGGTTACTCGTCGTGTATTATTTCCGCGATGGAATTCAACTCTTTCGTGCTCTTCCGCTATCTGCATCAGCTCATCTAGATTTCTACGCATGTCTACCATGTAGTCCATGAAGTATTCGTTATTGCTCTGTTTGCGTGATTTGCCCTGATCAACCAGTTTATTGAAGAATCCCTTTGGTAGAAAATATTTCTTGAAACATTCCGCAAATTGTTTCTATGACCGCTATTGATTGTTGTTTGCAATGTACCACTTTAGGGTCTTTTAGCGGCTGTGGCATCGGTTTTTGGATCATGTCCAGCTCTTTGCCGTACATGTCCGCTGACCATCTGACCAATTTTATAAATCGGTTGATCGCTGAGTCTTTTCGTTAAGAGTCGGGACAACGAGAAGCGGTCGACAGTTATTTGCGAGCTATCTGGTTTATAGTGACGAGGTATAAAATTTTCAAATATTAAATATTTTTCGCCTTTTCCCCAACTTCAGCATATATACCCCAGAGTGCCATCAAACCCAGGGTATACAGCACAGCTACACTTTGTCGTCTGCTTTGTGCCGGTCTTGAGCTTGCAGCTGCTTATATACAGCGGTTCAGCTGGACTTATGTAAGCACGTGTACATATTTTTCTTTCATATTTTGTTTTCAGTGATTTGTGCGTCTCAAGTAAATTGTGAAAACGAGCCTTAATCATAAGGGGCTTACCTTTGTGCACAGCAACAGCAGCAGGAGTTGAGCTAGATGCGGTTGCTTTTGGTTTTGGTTGCTGCCGCAAATGTCGCTACGGGTTTGACCGGTGGATCCTCCACCTCTAAAAACCTTGTGATAAGGGTTTCGAGCGTATCCTCTCTGCTTAACGCGATCATCTTGGTGAATGCGGAACACGAACTAACAGGGACCCCTTGCAACGGACCTGAAATGACCCAACCAAATCTAGTCTTTTGTACTATTCACGCCAAGAACACCTTATGAAAGGAATGGTGCTTATAGAAGCAAATAATAGTATTTGCCTGTTGGCGACATTGGACTACTTTATCAAATAGGTCCCATACATTCGTTGATTTCTCTACTATTTTCGTGAAATTCATTATTGCTCAGTTTATTACACCCATAAACGTGTTAAATCACTCAGTATGAGAAGTTGAGTCGATATAGCCATGTCCGTCGGTGCGTATGCGTTTACTCAGCCATCTTAAAAGCTATCGGGCTGTAATTTTTGTCTGTGCTCTGATAATCTTTAGAATCGGACTACCATATCATATAGTCTTATACCAAAAGAAGGTGAAGCAGTTCATATAAATAGAACACAAGTTACAGTCAATATAAATCGGCTCTGCCCGCAGCGCTGCCTGCTGCCTATTACGTTGTTGATCGAAAGTAGCAGCAGACCACACACACAGACGCGACGCTATATAAACATTATGTGTACGCGTGCAGTGGTTTACTAAGTGAAAAAAGGAAGAATAAGAACAAATTGAAGCCAGAAGAGTAATAATTTGAATGATTTGTTTGTGTATTGACGAATTGAGTTGCAGAAAAAGAATTTCGGCATGTAAAAATATTATTGCCAAGGATTGCAAGGGTATATAAACTTCGGCATAGCCGAAGTTCGATTTTTAAATATTTTATTTACATTTAGTTTTATCTTTACCGAATTTGATTATTTCTTGTATTTTATAAAAATGAAAATTAGGATTGAATCATTGAGTGTCCATTAAAAATTAATAACAATGCACAACTCTTGAAATGAATCCATTTTGTGTTTTATCCAATACTGTGTCCGCCGCCATCATTTCATTGAAATTATATTTTCTCGTTCATAGAAAGAATCTGATTGGTCAGCAGATTTCTTCTATGATTGGTTGCGCTCGAAGAGTGATGATCGAAACTTATTTTGGGTCAGCGGCGCCAGTGCGCAAGACTAGCGGAGAGGCTGCTCGTAACTGAGCTGCCATGACATCGAGCAATGCGAGAGACAACGCTGTGCACATATGAGCAGTTTGAGAGAGCGAATTCACGAAATGAAGCCGAGACTTCTTGATGTGATGCTCGTTAAAGCGTAGTCCATTTGAATTTCGACGTCAAACAGAGCAGGTTGCAGTACTGCTTAGCTCGAAAAGTAACTTGATTATGAAGTTGTTTTATTGGTGCTGTGATTTATTTATGCATATATTGTTACTTGGAAAATAGGAAACAGCGAAGTATAATTATTTAAAAATTACAAAATTCTACAAAAATTCATATTTCCATCATTCGTATTAGTACCTGGCTTATCTGGCCCTGCTTTGGTTATAATTTTGGCAACAATATTTAAAACCTCATTGTGCATTGTTTCTCTGTAATTATCGAGGCAAAGGAGCGGTATGCTTGTGTATAAACATATTTACATATGTATCTATGTATAAATGTTTTTAATTAGAGTATGTATGTGTATATGCCGCCGCAGCGGGAGAGTGAGGATATATCATATTGCATATTGGGCCAACGCGGCCGCGAGTGTTATATTTGCCGACACTGCAATTGTCCAGTACCATGCACTCATGGGTGGTCGTGTTACTTAAGAGGCAAATGCACTTGAATGTTGGGCACATAAATATTGTTTCAAAGTGCTACAATATGTTTGTAATGTTGTTAATATGTTATTCCAGAATATGCTACAATAGGGTGTCGCGAGACACAAGAAATGTGTAAGTGTAGCCTTTATATGTGAGAGGGTGGTTCACTTTCCTTTATTTGTTTAAGAATCTTAATTAATTTGTATTGAACATTTTTTGTCTTCGTTGGAACCACCTTTCACTTCGCGCACACACTTTTCCCAGGAGTGGACTGTATTTGCACAAAAACTTTTTTAGGATTTATTTTAGAACTGGATAAATTTTTGTAATTTATGTTATGTCACATTCACACACTCTGCTTGCATTTAAATATGTAGGAGATCACTTTGAATTTCGTAGGTTTGTTTCAATACATACATAAGTGTTAATATTTTGGAAATGGCGAAAAATATATATTGGAAATAGGCAAATAAATATGCCGCCTTATATACATATGTATATAAATTAAACACTTCCTTAACTCACGGATTAAAAAAATAAAGTTTTATTTAAAAAGTCACTTTTATTACAATACAGTATGTTTTAATTATAACTGAAAGATGCTGACTTTGGTGAGCGAATTCCGCGGAGTTTAAGCGAAGTTACCGGATGATTTGGACTTAGGCTCAAGACTGACTTGCTATGATTCGATTATGTTGGATGAAGGCTTGGGTAGTCGACGTCGTCGCAGGCGGCGGCGTTGGCTGAGTCCAATAGTCCACTTTAAGTGCGTGGGACCATTCTTTGTTTACACAAGTGTTCAGGACCATTCTTTGTTCATTGCCGAAATTTGTGAAGTGATTCTGGGTATGCACCGAACCCGACACCATTCTTCTAGGGCCTGGGAAAGTGGGGTGCAGGCTTATTGTTTATCCTAGCGATCGTACTGTCACTTGGGATTGGCGATCATGCGACAAATGGGTATGTGACGATTGAGTGGGGTTGACCAATGGGTATTGCATGTGATGATCAAAAAGGATCAGCCAATGGGCATGCGGTTAATGGGCATGTGTTGACGGACTTGGGTTTATGGCTTCTATGTTATGGTATAAGTTGTGATAGAAGTGCTTAACTTATATGCCAAATTGCGGGAAAAAATCTTGAAGTGGGCGAACAAATATGGCGCCTTATGTACTGGACACATATATATGTGTGTAATGGATTTATTTGCATAAAAACAAATAGAGAGTTTTAATGCTATATCAGTTTACAAAAACAAATTAGTTCAATAGGGTTCACAAATTAGGCTTAATTAAATACAACGTTTAAACCGACTTGATTCTTCTACTTATTTTTACCGACGACTTTCGGCTTCACTCCCAGACAACTTTTCACCGCTGATGCTACTTCTCCACTCTCTCCAACTTTCTGCCTCTTTTCTCAATCGCCAGGGCTACCAAAAAACGACCATCAACCCAGCACACATCTTACATTCGGCCATCCTGAACTTAGTCATCCGACCCCGATGACAGCTCGTCCGAATCCTGGTTGTTCCGCCAATACTTCATATTGTCTGAGCTAGTAGCTGTGAGCATTGGCCCCTCGATATCTGCTGCGGCTTTCTTAACATCGTATCTTCCGCATCGTTTAGCTGCTATAACCTCGTACGGTCCAAGATATTGACTCGCAAGCTTGCGACCCGCAACGAACTGTGAACGCCGAATCGCTACCAAATCTCCAACTTTATATACGTTATCAATCTTGCGTTTTAAATCATATTGTTTCTTGTACGCTTCCTGGGCTTTAGTAATTTCCCGTTTGGCAGCAGCTCTCATCGACTGTCTCTCTTCATCGAATTTATCGCATACTTCCTCCTGTAACAACTTAAGAATCCGATACTCTGGCCCATTGTTCATTTGAACACCCAGCATTAGTTCAAATGGTGATCTTTTTGTTGATACATTGACGTGAGAATTAATAGCTCTTTGCACATTTGGCACATACTTAAACCATTTAGCCGGTTCATCTGCAGACAGCTTGGAAATAATCGTAATGATAGATCTGATGACACGTTCGATCTGACCGTTGTTGTCCAAACATGGTGAATTCCGTTCGACTTAATATATTCCTCGAAATCTTTAGCTATAAACGCAGATCCTCTGTCACTGATAATTCGAACAGCGTTACCAAATATAGCAGACCACTCTTTTAACTTTCGTAGTACTTCCTCGCAACTTGTTGTTTTTGTTGGATATAACCAAACAAATTTCGTGAAGGCATCGACCATAGCAAATATATACTTATATTGCTTTGATGTTGCGTCTAAAGGCCCAAGATGATCCACATGTATCGTTTCTAAAGGTCTATCGCCTTTGTCTATCACCTGCATCAATCCTTCCTTTTTTCCAAACTTTTTGTTATAAATTATGCATTTGACGCAGTTATTTATAATTCGGGCAACTTTTGACTCTAAATGCGGTATCCAATAAGACTGCTGAACTGCATGCATTGTCTTTTGCATCGCATAGTGACCAACATTGTGGGCTTCAACAATGATCTCTTTTTCCATTTGTTTCGGGACAACCAAAAGTTCATTACCGCCAACCGTTTTGTATAAAAGACCGCCTTTTAATTTAAAATCTTCATAGGGTTGATTTTGCAACAATTCAATCAGAGCCTTTGACATTGTATCCTCTTGCTGTGCTTTTTTAAATCGTGCCGACGTTTCCGATCGTATAATCATAATTCCTTGTGGATAGCGACTGAAACAATCCACATGTTTAAGTCTCTCTCCAGCTCTATGCTCCACATCGAAGTTAAAATCCTGCAAATAGACAATCCATCGCGCCACGTCTCTAGGAACATCCTTCTTATTTATTGTCTGCTTAAATGCTGCGCAATCAGTAACAACTTTAAACTTGATGCCCAAAACGTATTGTCTAAACTTTTGGCAGGCAAGGTATACTGCTTTCGCTTCCAAAACGTAGCTATGCTGTCGAGCCTCAGTTTCCGAAGACTTTTTGCTCCAAAACCACACTGGATGCAACTGGCCATCCTTCCATTGCAACAATGCTGCTCCAAATCCCATTTTTGACGCGTCTGTGTGAATTTCTGTGTTGGCATTGCGATCATACAGTTTCAGTACTGGTTCAACAGTGAGAGCTCTTTTTAATTCTTCAAAAGCCTTGAGTGCAACCGCATCCATCCTAAAAGCAACGTCTTTACGCAAAAGATCAGTCAATGGTCGGGCAATAATTGAATACCCCTTAATAAACTTGCGAAAAAATCCAGTTAAGCCCAGAAATGCTTGAATTGCCTTTATATTTTCTGGTACTTTAAATTTGCTGACAGCTTTGGTCTTCTCTTGTCCAGGCTTAATTTGTCCATCGTAGATCGTATGGCCCAAAAAATCAACAGTGTTTTTTAGAAAGTGACACTTCTTACCTTTAATTTTAAGTCCAAACGCTGCTGCTGTATCAAAAACTTTCTTCATCTTATTGAGACATTCCTCTGCTGTCGTTGCATGGATTATAATATCATCCATATACAGATCCAGCACGTCAGCATTTAACAAGGGTTGAAAAACATTGGTCACATATCGGATAAATACTGCAGGTGAATTACAGAATCCAAACGGCGCTTTGTTGAATTCGAACAATCCCTCCTTGGTCACAAATGCTGTGTATTTTTATACCCTTGCAAAAAGGGTATATTAATTTTGGTCAGAAGTGTGCAACGCATAGAAGGAAGCATCTCCGACTATATAAAGTATATATATTCTTGATCAGCACGACGAGACGAGTTCAAATAACCATGTCCGTCCGTCCGTCCGTCCGTCCGTTCGTCCGTCCGTCCGTCCGTCTGTCCGTCCGTCTGGATCGATGCGAACTCCTCCTAGACCGTAAGAGCTACAGAGCTGAAATTTTGCACGTAGGCTTGTATATACTGCAGGGTTTGTATATCTCGGATTCAGTCGGATCGGACCACTATATCATATAGCTCCCATACAAACGGCAAAGTCACGAACAGTGACTTTTCTCAATAACTTCGTTATTTTATAAGCAATTGCCATAAAAGTTGGTATTGGTCAGTTTTGTGTTCTTATTAATAATTGTGCCAAATTTGATCAAGATCGGGTGACTATATCATATAGCTCCCATACAAACGGCAAAGTCACGAACAGTGACTTTTCTCAATAAGTTCGTTACTTTTTAAGCTATTGTCGTGAAATTTAATATAAGTAAGTTTATTGTAACTATAAACCACTGTGCCAAATTTGATTAAGATCGGGTGACTATATCATATAGCTCCCATAGGAACGATCGGTCAAAAACAGTGACTTTTGTCAATAACTTCGTTACTTTTGATGCGATTGCTTTAAAATTTAACATTTGTCAGTTTAATATATCTGTTAATGACTGTGCCGAATGTGGTAAAGATCGGGTAACTATATCATATAGCTCCAATAGGAAGGATCGGTGGAAAACAGTGACTTTCATCAGAAAGTTCGTTATATCCTATGCTAAGATTGAAGGCCGTTCTTTCGCAAACATCACCCTTTTTAGATAAAACAGTTAGTTTAGATAAAAGAGTTAATAACAAACTTGCAAGGGTATACAAACTTTGACGCGGTCGAAGTTAGCCCCGGCCCTCTGGTTTACTTGTTTCTTCTATCGGCACGTGAAAAAATCCGTTCTCTAAGACTGTAAAAAACTTTGCGGCCTGCAGCTTCTCTAGGACATCGTCAATTATCGGAACCGGAAGCCCATCCTTCAACACCATACTGTTTAGCTTTCGAAAATCTACGCAGATTCTATAGCAGCCATCTTTCTTTTTGACCACCACGACTCGACTGGCAAAATTGGATGATGATCGGCGAAGGATTCCAGCATTGAGCCATTCGTCGACTTGTTGCTTCACTGCTGCGGCTTCAATAGCCGGCAGACGACTTGGTGCTTGGCGAAACGGCAAGATAACACCATCTGGGACAATCTGTAGACTAACTGCATCAGTTGATTCTGCTAGTAGCCCTGCAGCATTCTGGGTTCTCTCTTCAACGTTTGGGTATTCAACGGCCTTGTAGTCGTTGATCATTGCTCGCACATCATTTTCGAAATCTGAGGGTACATCTATATCAGAATCGGTTTCTGTTACATTAAAAATACTTAACTGATTATCCCCTGCTGGGGATAAAACTTATATCCTGCTTTCGACGACGTAACGAAGAACTTTTCCATAAAGTCATAGCCGAGTACAACATCATACGGCACATCTTCGTTTGCGACCACGACAAATTTTTGGACTGTCTGGACGTCGTCCACCTTGACCTCAGATTGAAAAGTACCAAGCGGATGAATAACTTTTCCGCCCAGACCAACCAAATTCTTGACAGCTTTCTGCAGACTTTTAACTCCAATCTTCTCTACAGCGCTTCTGGACACCAAAGACACATCCGCTCCTGTGTCAACCAAAGCGTTAATGTTGCAACCTTTTATATCCACTTCCTTTATGCGTTTTGGATTTTGTACTACACCAATGTTTGCAGTCTCCATGCGCTTCGAATTATACACTGCACCAATATTCGCAATCTTTGGACAGTTCTTTGAGATATGACCCTCACCATTGCAGCGAAAACATTTTGTTGTCACATTGCATTCCTTTCTAAGATGCTCGCTCGATCCGCAGTTAAAGCAACGAGGCTTTTTCTCATAGTTTCTCTGGCTAACTTTCTTCAGACCTTGTGGCACATCGATCTTTGCCATTTCCATTGCGTGCTGATAGATTTCATATTTTTCTCGTAGCTCTCTGAATGACTGGGCGCAATATAAGTTGATCTTTAAGTCGTTCTTCATGTTCAAACCGTCTACTATATAGCGCAACACCGATTTCATATCTATATTGCCTTCTGCTGCGATTGACTTCATATGAAACATGTACTCTCGAAAGGTTTCCTCTTTCTGCATCTTACGTTCACGTAGCTTCTGATGTATGTTAGCGCTACATACGTCGTCCATGCCAAATTCGTTTTCCAACTGGACACGAAGATCATCATAACTGCGTACTGGTGTTGCATCTAAAAATAACTTTGCAACTTTAGTCATTTTAGATCGTGCCTGAACATATTTTTGCTTCATAGTTAGTCCATAGGCCTCAGCATTCAGTTCAAAATTATTGAACCACATCTCCACAGGCATACTTTGTCCATCATAGTTGGGTACCACTTTAGCGAAATCGTCTGCTTGAATGCCTGAGCCACCCTGTTTCACTTCGTCAGCTTCGATTTTCAGCGTCAGCAACTGTAACAAATTTTTCAACATCGTGTTGTTCTCTTCTTCCATATTGTTCTCTTTTGTGTTCTCTTCTCGTTTTTCGACCAAATCCAGCATCAACGCTTCGCGCACTTCTCTGGCTCTTGTTATGCATCCAACTTCTTGCTTCTCTTCTTGTATTTCGATTTCGTCAGCTTTGTCCAAGGTATCGATTTGTCGCGACATTTCGGCGCCCGCGCGTTTTTTCTCAGTGTTTTTTGCCGGAGTACGCTTCGTCTTCGTCATTACCGATTTTGTTCAACAACAACAACTCTTTTAATTTCACAACTGTTCTCGGGAATTTTCCAATAGCAACTTACAACTTTAAATGATTTTTACCAACTTTTAAAAACCATTTCACAACTTAAGCACTGATTGTCTTTATATTAACCGATAGCACGAGGACGAGCCCCCAAATATAATGGATTTATTTGCATATCAGTTTACAAAAACAAATTAGTTCAATAGGGTTCACAAATTAGGCTTAATTAAATACAACGTTTAAACCGACTTGATTCTTCTACTTATTTTTACCGACGACTTTCGGCTTCACTCCCAGACAACTTTTCACCGCTGATGCTACTTCTCCACTCTCTCCAACTTTCTGCCTCTTCTCTCAATCGCCAGGGCTACCAAAAAACGACCAGCAACCCAGCACACATCTTACATGTATGAAAAATGAAGTAAGTAAGTCGTCTCGTCGACTTAGGTATACCATACACCAGTAAAACAAATATTTCAAATTTGTAATAACAAATGCATTTGCCTATTTAAAAAAGTTCTGTTCACATGCTTTTTACAAGCATATCTTAGTATTTTGCTCACTCATGCATATGAGCGCCCTAGCGCCACCACCCGCCAACGGCCAACACCGGCTTTATGGAAAAACTTGGCTATTTTTTGTCCGATTTTGATCAAATTTGGTATTTTGCTGGGTATTAGTATTAAATTTAAGGTTAAAAATTACGGGAGATAATCGAGTTTTTCAATTTTCGGGGGCGGGAAGGGGCGTTGTAAAATCTTTATACTTACAAAATGTGCGCAATTACTAAGCAAATATACATACCAAATATGGTGTCTGTAGCTGCAATAGTTTTTGAGAAAAACGTTTTTTTTGAATTGCGGGGGCGGAAAGGGGCGTGGCAAAGATTTGAAACAAACTCGATCACTCTACATACTACACGAGCCTACATTCCAAATTTGGTGGCTCTATCTCTTATAGTCTCCGAGATCTAGGCGTTCATTTGGACGGACGGACGGACAGACGGACACGGCTAGATCGACTCGGCTGTTGATACTGATCAAGAATATATATACTTTATGGGGTCGGAAAAGCTTCCTTCTGCCTGTTACATACATTTTGGCGACTTTAATATACCATTTCACCCTATGGGTGTATGGTATAAAAATTGGGGACCAAAATTTCTCTCCTTTGAGGAGGAAAAACGAATTAGAATTGGGAAATTCGCGCGAAAGTAATTTTAATTTGATTTGGAAAATCAAGGGAAACAATTATATGTATGTGAATAAGGGTACGGATGCTGGAGGCATGTACATGTACTCATATACATATAATTTGAAAAAAATTGAAATGTGAAATTCCACAGATGCAAAACAGTTCGAGAGGATCTTGTTATCTGGCTCGAAGGACCACTGTTTGTGTAGGGGGTTGAGTGTCCTTGGTAGAGGGGGTAGCTAAATGAATTCTCCTTAAGATTTTCCTTCGCATGTAAAAATGGGGGTGAATAGGGATTTCCGAAGAGAATGAAAATAACCCAATTTTCATTCGTTGAATTCAAAATATGAACTGATTTTATTTACAAAAGTACGGAGTTTATATAGGATTGTCTTAGGCTCTAGTAGGTAACAATTGTTCTTAGAAGATCTTATTTTAGACTCACACCCTCGTATTTGGGGGTTGAAAAATTATTATTTTGGACACGGCGTCGGCCACTTGACATCCTGTCGTTATTATCTTTTGGGTTAGTTTAGATTTTCAAGTGTTTTTTCCCACACCGCGTGTGGCAGATTGTATTTCTAGTCATATGCTAGGTTAGTTGTTTGGTACAAAGGTACAGTTGTATTGTATTTTCTTTAGTGCATCTGATTTGGTGAAGCCAGTTCAGATGAACACGATGTTTATTCTTAAACAACCACTCTTACTTTATCGTCCCTGCCTTTGTGAATTTCTTCAATCTTGCCCATAGGCCACCTGGCTGGGTGACAATTTTCATCTTTGATCAGTACGACCTGACCATTCTCTAAATTTTCTGTGGTTCGTCGCCACTTATTTCTTTGCTGGAGAGTATATAGATATTCGTCTTTCCATTTCAACCAGAAATCTTTTTTCATTTTTTGAATTAGTTTCCATCTGTTTAAATTTCCAATTTTTCCCTCTGATATGGACTCGGCTGCTTCCAATGTTGGTCTTCCAATTAGGAAATGACCGGGAGTTAACACTTCGTTGTTGTCCATATCTTCACCCGTCGTATACAACGGACGTGAATTTAGAACGGCGACTCGGCTGCTTCCAATGTTGGTCTTCCAATTAGGAAATGACCGGGAGTTAACACTTCGTTGTTGTCCATATCTTCACCCGTCGTATACAACGGACGTGAATTTAGAACGGCTTCTATTTGGCACAACAATGTTGCAAGTTCCTCATATGTGAGGTTACTGTCTCCTATGACTCTTTTTAGATGATACTTAACCGACTTTACCCCAGCTTCCCATATACCTCCAAAAATGCCAGCTAATCTGTTCTCGCTCTAGAGCAGGGGCAACCTGAACGTTATCTTCAACTGCTTTTTTTAATTCTTCATCGAGCCTCCTAGCCGCTCCCACAAAATTTGTACCATTATCAGAATATATGTTAGCGCATTTACCCCGTCTTCCAACAAATCTTCGAAATGCTGCTAGGAAAGCCTGAGTTGTCAAGTCACTAACAACTTCTAAATAAATTGCTTTAGTTGACAAGCATACGAATACTGCTATGTACCCTCTGAATGTTTTTTGTCCCCGATTTTTTGAGCATCTTATATGATATGGACCGGCAAAATCAATCCCCGTGTTATGAAATGGAGATGATACCGTTACCTTACATTTACTTGGCGGTATCTGGCACAAGTGACGCATTCCCTTAGGTATTTTTTAAGGGCGTTTCTCAATCCGAAAATCCAAAATCTCCTTTGAATTTGGCTTCTCATAAGATTAATCATGTAGAGTTTCCTTATGAGCATCCTTAATCAACAGCATTGTTAGATGTGATTTACCCAAAATCCCAGGATGTTTGGTGTCACAGCATATGTTGGCATTTTGCAATCTTCCCCCCACGCGCAATATTCCATCGTCATCCAAAAATGGATTTAAGCTTAAAATTTTGCTTTTCATGTCAATTTGCTTGTTTTGCGTAAGACATGATATCTCTCTGTTAATTTGATATGCCTGTTGGTGTTTAATTATAAAATTTTTAGCATTCTTAAGCTCACTGACGGTGAGATATGATGGGTACACTCTATGTCTTTTTTTAATGCCAATAAATCTTAATACATATGCCGGAATTCTGGCCAGCTTATTCATACAGGAGTACTTTCCAACTAGCTCCTGCACAATACTGCTTTCTGTATTTACTAGTACGGAATTTACCATACTCTTGTCATCATCTGTTTTTTGTTTAGGCCATTTATCATTTGCCTCACGGAGCCACTTTGGCCCATTCCACCACAATTCGCAATCTTTTAACTTATTTGGACAAATACCCCTTGAAGCTATATCTGCAGGGTTATCTTCAGATTTTACATGGTTCCATGTTATTTCTTTGATTTTTAGGATATCCTCTATGCGACGCCTTACGAATTTTTCCTTACTAGCCCCGTTTTTAATCCAGGACAGTGTGATAGTAGAGTCACTCCAAGCAAATATTTCAGCTGGAACAGCAATAGATTGCTGGACTCTTTTTAGCAATTGCGATAGCAAGTGTGCTGCACATAATTCCAATTTAGGAATAGTCTTCCTATTTTTGATTGGATTAACTTTGTTCTTGCTGGCTATTAAGGTAACTGCTTCACCTATTTTAGCATATACTACCGCTGCATATGCTTTTTCTGAAGCGTCAGCAAAACCATGAATCTGTAACAACATATTAGGCTGTGTCTTGATCCATCGGGGTAATCTGACTTCTTCCAGATACACCAAATTGTCCCTGAAGGATTTCCATTCTGTTGTTTCGTTATCGGACAACTCTTGATCCCAATTTTGCTCCGCTAGCCACAACTTCTGCATGAATAACTTGCCTATTACTGTTACTGGTGCTAGCCAACCTAGTGGATCATGAATTTTGGCTAGTGTGGATAGCACCCCTCTTTTAATCACCTTCCTCTTTTCGTCACAGTTTACCTTATATTTAAATTCGTCTTTAAATGGCTCCCACTGCAACCCCAAGGTTTTAATTGCTTCGTTCTCATCAATTTTTAATACTTTATTATCGCCTGTATTAATAACCTCTTCAACAATTTCGGATCTATTCGAAATCCATTTTCTCAAATTCATTCCTGCCTTCTCCCGCTCTCTGGAAACCTGCTGAACTTTGTTTTTTGATTCTTGTACGGTATCACCCCCTGTCATTAAATCATCCATGTAGAATTCATCTCGGATAATTTCACTTATCACTTTATCCTGACATCTGTTTGCGATCTCTGCCAGTACCCTTGTAGCTAAGTAAGTTGCCGATGCAGTACCGTACGTTACTGTTGTCAATTTATATTTTCTTAACTTTTTCTGCGGGAAATTTCTCCAAAAAATATGCAATTATTTTTCATCGTCTTGATCAATGTTTTTTCAATATCTGCAGATGCTACGTACTGCCATTTTTGCCATTTTAATATTATGTCAAATATGTCTTTTTAAAGTCGCGGCCCGATCCACATCACATCACATCATTGAGACTTCTGTTATTCGTGGTTTTTGCAGAAGCGTCAAATACAACTTTTAATTTAGTTGTCAAACTTTCTTCTTTTACTACTGCTTGATGTGGAAGGTAATAAGCACCTGCATCCTTAGTTTCTACCATGTGGCCTAACTCCAAATATTGTTTTATGAACTTTTCGTACTCCTCCTTAAGTTTTGGATTTTTCTCAAATTTTTTCTCCAAGTTGAGGAATCGCGCAGTTGCTTGTTAAATGGGATCGTTATCACATATCTTCCAGAGTTATCAATCTTTGTTGTCTTGTTAAAATTTTCTTCACATTGATTAGCTTCTATATCATCTTTTTCGTCTGACTCCAACTCCCAAAAACGCTCCATATCTGTAACGTCTATTGTTGTAGCTACTATCGACTCATCTCCTTTTGACTTAGTACATCCCGACACGATCCAGCCAAATGAAGTGTTTTGTCCCAGTAAGCCATTAATTTGGTAACTCCACTTTTTAAGCTGTGGGTATATACGTCTACTCCTATTATCATATCAACTCTACCAGGCTTATTAAATGTGGGGTCAGCCAGCACTTAGCTTCGACCTTTCATTAATTGCGGCAATACAATTGCTTCAACCTTAATAAGTTCCTTCTCCGAATCACGTGTCTTCATTTCAATATTTACCTTATACTTCGACGTTCTACTTTTTGTTGCAGATACGCTACTTATTTCTGTTTGTTTCTTGATCTTAGGTAACTTTAACATTTGAGCAGCTTCTTCAGACAAAATAGTGCTCTGAGAGCCATTATCAATTAAGGCTCTTAATGTTTCATACTCTCCATTTACTTTTTTAACTTGTATTAGAGCTGTGGCCAACAGTTTTTGTTGTTCCGTAACACAAGTATTTACCTTCGCCTGTTTTTCCCCAAAATGAAGCATGGTATGGTGCCCCTTGCTGCACAATGAGCATACCATTTCATTAGTGCATTTCTTGTTGCTTGAATGCTTCAAGCATCGTGTACACAATTGCACTCTTTTGGCTATTTCCACCCTTTCTTTAGGTGTTAGCGCTTTAAACTTATAGCACAGAGGTGCGCTATGCCAGGGACCTTTGTAGATCGGACAATAGAGATCTGCATGAGTCAACTCACAGCATACATACGTAAAATTGAATGTATTCGAATGAATTCAGCTGATAGAATACGAAGCACACAATGAATTGAATGTGTATGAGTGACACACCAGACTGTGTCTCATAACTAACGGCATTCAACGAAATGAGCGAGAATAAATAAGTGCGTAAAACGGAATGAAAACGGCGAAGCTGAAGACATTCGAATGTATTCGAGTTGTGGCAGAGATTTTGTGTGTATTCATTTCTTTAGCATCGCCGAAACGAAACACACGCGAAATGAACGGAGACAACGGAGCGAAAGCCGACACGGTATGTATTGTATTGTTTGTAGTTTAGTTTTTGGTTTGTTTTTACAAGTGTGTTATTTATGTGTATGCTATCTGTATTATGGTTAATAAATTGTTTTCTTTGTGATTAGACTAATAACTGTGAACTTGTGACCTGTCCATAAATGTTTCCTATGTGTTTTTTCAGATTTAATTCAGTTTTTTTTTAAATATACATGTAGGTTTTAAAAGAAATTGATTCAGATGAAGTAAAGGAGAAACTTCAAAGTGGCATGTTTACGTTAGTTGAAAAGAGAGGACGAAGCGAAGTTTGGCAGTTTTTTTCTAAGATAAAAAAGGAAAATGGAGAAGAGTTGGTGGACGTTGTAGCCTGTAAGATGTGTTTTACAGTATTGAAATTTACAGGTAGCACGTCTAATCTAGTAAAACACAAGTGCTATGTAGTCAACAGCAGCAAGGCGCACAAAAATTCGACCACTGTTGAAGTGAATTCAGAAGTGAAGCAGGAGGGCGTAGTTGTCGTAACCGAATGGGTGGTTAAGAATTGTCGTCCGTTAAAAATTATTGACGATTCGGGACTTAAAAAGTTTGCGTCGTTCCTAATTAAGGTTGGGGCAACTTTTGGACCCAACGTCGATGTAGAAAAATTGCTACCACATCCAACTACAGTGTCCCGGAACATATCAACTCTTTACGAGTCACACTTTGGCCCAATTAAAAACGAAATACAAAAATATAAGGCGTTTGGTTATGCTATCACTAGCGATATATGGACGGATAATTTTTTTAAGAGCTTCGTATTTATCGTGTACTATCCACTATATAATGGATGGAGTTTTGGTGGATCGTTTAATGGCTATGAAGTCAATGAAGGAGGCGTCCTGCACAGGTATATTAAGTTAATCTACGAGTTTATAAAATAAATTCAATTAAGTTTTTCTTTATAACTAGGCTCAAATATTCGGACCAAAATAATGGAAACTTTGCAGAACTTCGGATGCGATCTCGAAGGGGACAAGCCTATTATTGTAACAGATCGAGGGTCAAACATGATCAAGGCTTTTCGTGATTTGGATAAAATTCACTGCGTGAACCATCTGCTGAACAACGCTGTGGAAAAAGCTATCGATGCTGTTCCTGACATGAGCTTCATTGTGTCCACTTGCACCAAGTTGGTGAAATATTTCAAAAATCAGGAATGAATTCCTCGTTGGGATTTTCGCTAAAAAGTTTTTGCCCCACTCGCTGGAATACAGTTTTCTACCTTTTAAAATCAGTAGAAATTAATTGGATCGAACTTGTAACAGTTCTAGAGGATAAAAACCAATTATTCAGAATAGAAGGCATAAATTTTAATCATTTAGGTGCAATAGTTAAGGTATTGGAACCTTTTGAAAATGTTTCAAAAAAACTGGAAGCAACTAAACGTCCAACCATACATCTAATTATTCCAAATATAAATAAGTTGAAGAAAAGTTGCCAGATCAATAACACTGACATTGAAATTATTCAGTTACTCAAATCCGCATTAAATAGCCAAATCACAACAACAATAATACCAAACTTAACCAAATTTCATAACATAGCTCTGTACCTTTTCCCACCAACAAACAAATTGCTACAATTTTCAACTGAAGAAAAAGAGGATGTAGTCAATGATTGCAAAAATATAATGCAACATTTCTTCATAGAAAATGTTTGTAGCCCAACTCAAGCACCATTAGATAACGACGAGTTTGCTGACTTCATAGAAGTTCAAGTCGATTCAAATTACGACCAAATAGATCAAGAAATAGCATCATATTCCAATATAAGTGTTCCATATACTGTAGATTTTGATCCATTAGCTTGGTGGAATATGCACCAAAATTTTTTCCGCTCCTTCATAAAACCAGTTGCAAAATATTCTGTATTCCAGCGAGCAGCGCGGCTTCTGAGAGGACATTTTCAGACGCAAGAAATCTCATTACCGAAAAACGATGCCTTATTGCAACTAATTCAGAAAACATTAACAAAATAATGTTTTTGCACTCAAATATGTAAACTAAATACATGTATCAATATAGGCTTACAAACATAAATTTAATACATATATAAATATAGGCTTACATATGTAATACATATGTACATATTATTATACTATAATTAGATATAGGAAAAATAAATATAAGTATATATATATAAGTATGAAAAAAAACTTTGACTTGCGTTTTTCTTTTATTTTCTTTTTTTTCTGCACGCTTTGTGTTCTACGCATTAATAAAAAATCTGTCTTGCATTCGAATACATTCAAAACCAACCCTCTAATTTTTACGCGTTCTCACTCATTCAATTCATTGCTTTTCGTTTGAGTTGAATGAGACATTGTACGACGCTAGCGTACTCACTCACTCAAATAAATTGCGCGTTGCATTCGAATTCACTCAACTCAATTTGCGCATTGTTCATTCGAAAGTCGATTTTCTGCCATTCATGCAGATGTCTATCGGACAACTATCTTTAAACACCGCCACCGACGTTTTTTGTAACGGTATGCAGTATGAGTTGTGCAAATATTATGTCAACTTCATCGGACAAATTTGTTTTAATTTTCATTAAATGTATTGATTCATTAATTATGTCAATCACTCCCTTTACATTTTTTGCGGATTCATTGATGATCATCGGTAAATCAACGAGCCGACTTAATTGTTCGGAAAATACCCTCCGATTATTTTCATACCGCTTGGTTAACAGTTCCCAAGCAGCAGAGGTACCATGCTCCTGGCTTTGTTCTTTAACGCGGATTTCAAATAATTAAACTTAAGAGCAAGACTTAAATCCTCTCTTTTTTCAATCAGTTCCGCAAATAATTCCACAAACAGGTCCCATTCTCTAGGTTCCCCAGAATATGTGGGTACCTGTATTTTCGGCAACACCGGTAGTTCGCCTCTCACGGTTACATTCTCAATCTTACTTTCCTTATTGTTCATTTTCATTTCTAGCATTGACAATGAATTTTGGACGTCGAATTCCAAATCCTCCATAGTATTCTTAAATTTTGCATCACTTGTTTTTTCTTGGCATGCCCGTACCTTCTCCAATAAATAATTTATTTTTTTAATATACATTATCCATGTCCCATTGCCTGTAGATTTCAACTCTACTACCTCCAAATATTCCTGAAGCTGTCGAACTCTATCCATAAATGTCTCCTGTTTACTATTACCGTTTTCATGACTGGAGGTCGCATTCCCGACTCTCTCACCTTTGCTATCATCAACCATTTTTGACATATCTGCTTCTGTTTCAACTAACACCGACTTACTAGTGTCTGGTTTTTCTGACTCTCCTGCAGCTATTATTTTGGCAACTATCTTTAACATTCCTTCATGTATTTTATCTGTGAAATACTGATGATCGAAATTTCCTTGCTGTAGCAATTTGTTATGATTAGGTAACCATCGATTCCTAATCTCTTTTACTTCCTCGATCACCTGGCACAATTATTAATAAGAACACAAAACTGACCAATACCAACTTTTATGACAATTGCTGATAAAATAACGAAGTTGTTGAGAAAAGTCACTGTTCGTGACTTTGACGTTTGTATGGGAGCTATATGATATAGTGGTCCGATCCGGCTGAATCCGAGATATACAACGCCTGCAGTATATACAAACCTACGTGCAAAATTTCAGCTCTGTAGCTCTTACGGTCTCGGAGGAGTTCGCGTTGATCCAGACGGACGGACGGACGGACATGGCTATTTGAACTCGTCTCGTCGTGCTGATCAAGAATATATATACTTTATATGGTCTGAGATGCTTCGTTCTATGCGTTGCACACTTCTGACCAAAATTAATATACCCTTTTTGCAAGGGTATAAAAAAAATATCTCAACTGTGTCTTGCACAGTGAGCCAGAGAGGTGGAAAAAATGTTGTTAACGTATGTGGTTGGCTCACAATTCATTTCATTTTTCAATAAAAGTTTTTTTTTTTTTTTAATCTCCAACCACATTGTTAGTAAAGGCCTATCAAGGAGTTAGTAATTCGCAAGTTGCACTTTCGTGCGTCAACTTGCTTATTGAGGCTTATATTTAAATAATTAAATAAGGCAAGTTAAGACTTGCGCATTTCTGCGGCCCCCTTGCGTTTCTTCGCTCTTCGGCGAAGTTCAGCTTTCAGTTGGTCAGCACGCTCTATGCAGCGTTGTCGGTCCTCTTAGAACAGGGTCTAGCTTGTCGCGCTAGACGATGCCGGTGCTGGTCTTCGCACAGACATACTCGCAATAGGGTGAGTCAAATGGTCCAGGGCAGTCCTTGCGACCCGTCTTCCCCGGTGTGTTTTTTTTTGCTGTGTCGTTGCTCAGCTGTTGTTGTCCAGGGCCTATGAGCTCAGGCGGTCCCGGTGCCGGTCATCGCACCAGATTTTCTCGTATTAGCAGCCTCTTCTTTGCAACTATCTTTTTGCTCTGCTGCTGTTTGTAGTTGCCCACTTGCAAATACATATACACTTTTATCTTTAACTTAAACTTTTTTTTTCGATATTAGGGCTTCGAATACGCCACACACCAATTCTGTAATTATTTTTTTGCCGCCGCTGAAATTATTGCAGTTGCTCGACTAGCCAAACTGCCTTATTTAATTTGGTCGCACGCACTTTTTATTTTTTATTTATTAAGCAATATTTTGCTTTTTTGTTTTATACCCTATCTCTTACCACAGGAGAACAGAGTTATTTTATTTTTGTTACCTTTAGTTGATCTTAGCATTTACACTTGCATAAGAATTCAGACTTAAAGGCACTGATTCATCCTCTGAGTCTCTTACCACTGGTGGGGGAAAACTACAGAGTTCCTTTTTTCGAAGGACCAAAATGAATAGGGATTCCCGGAGAGAAGGAAAATAACCCAGTCTTCATTCGTTGAATTCAAAATATGAACTGATTTTATTAAAAAACTCTTAAACTCTAAGAAGCGACAATTGTTCTTAAAAATACTTATTCTTATGCCCCACGTTATCGGGGGTTGAAAATTGTTTATATTTCATGCTCAGCGCTGGTTACTTGATACCGCGCCGCTGTTATAATCTTAAGTGTTTTCCACAGAGTGTGGATGCATGTTTTGTTTGGTATTAAGCAATAATTGTCATATGAATTTTATGACTTACGTTTGTTCATGTTTCGTTTTGTATATTTCTTTGGTCAATCTGATTTGGTGAAGCCATTTCAGCTGACCACGATGATTAATCTTAAACAGGGGGGGGTATATGTTTTATTCACTGATAAATTTCAACTAACTCTAGCTTAACTAAAAGCGGGGAAACAAGCCCGCTTGGAGCAAATTGTCGGGAGTTCTTTTCGTGGGGAGAGCGATGGGCATCATTGGGAGAGCGGCGCGAGGTGAAAGCTCTCGCCTCCCTTAACCCTTGTGTTGCCCGTTGGGCATAAACAAATACATAGTATCAAACGGCAGGGGCACTTTCGGAATACTGTGTAGCGTGATACGGTTGTTTTGAGCGGAAGCGGAATAGTAAATTCAACAACACTTTTCCATGGCCATATGGCCAAGCTTTTCATGCACTACTCGTATGACATGATTTATCATTTCGGAAGGGACATAAAGTTGGGGTACACTCGTCGTAGACAGACGGTACTCTACTCCGTCTCGCAGTTCAAAATCTGCTATTTCATGTTTTGCTAAATCATCTCGGAGTTTGACAATCTCAGGTTTACGGTTCTGAGTTAACTGCAGTTGGAAGTCGAGGTTCAAGTCGTCAACGTATGCGGCAGTTTCTATTCTGCTCAGAGCATCGGCATGGGGCATACTAACCCCCGAGCGGTGTACAATCGTGTAGTTGTAATTTTCTAACAGCAGGGCCCAGCGAGCAATTTTAGTGGAATGTCCACCGTTTCTCAGTGTCAACGCCAGGGAATTACAATACGTAATGATTTTGAACGGGATGAACGTAAGGTACGTTTCAAAGCGTTTCAAGGCATATACGATAGCTAACGCCTCTAGTTCATATCTATGTAATTTCGACTTGGCGGCGGAGGCTATCTTAGAGAAGTAGAACACTGGGTGAAATTTACCGTCGGTTTGTTTTTGGAGGAGCACTGCTCCGAAACCCGTTGAACTAGCGTCGCAGTGTAACTCTATTTCAGACTTCGGGTTGTTTATGGATAATACGGGGGATTCGATCAGTTTCGACTTCAGTGTTCGGAAGGATTCGAGGCATTCCTCGGACAAGACGTAAGGGGTATTTTTTCTTAACAGTCGGGACATCGGATACGCAATCTTGGCGAAGCCAGGTACAAATCGGCGGAAGTACGAAAATAAGCCTAAGCAGCGCTCTAATTCATTGGTATCCTAAATTACGTATAGCCTGGAGATGAGCTAGTTTAGGCGTGATACCGGCAGAATTGGCTAAGTAACCCAAGTACTCCAGTTCGCTATACGTAAAACGGCATTTGGCCAGGTTGAGGCATAGCCCGTTTACTCTTAACGTATATAGTATTTCCTTCAGTTCCTACAGATGGGTTTCAAAGTCATGCGATGCGACTAGGATGTCGTCCATGTATATCACCAGTTGACCTCGGTTTATAAATTTCTTAAGGACAAAATAAATGGAAGGGCCATTACAGAGTCCGAAGGGCATGCGTACATATTCAAACTGGCCATCAGGGGTTAGAAAGGCAGTATATTTGATTGAATCAGGTTGCATTTTCACATGGTGGAATCCGTTCTTCAAATCCAAGACAGTGAAGAATGATTTACCCCCCAGATGTTCGATGCAATCATCTAACAGAGGAATCGGAAAATGATCTCGAACAGTGATTTTGTTCAACGGGCGGTAATCTACACACTTTCTCAGGGTGTTGTCCTTTTTACGTACAGGGACAATCGCGGCAGCGTAAGGGGGAACTACTGTGGCAAATAATGCCAGCTTTCAAGAGATCATCACAGATCTCAGGCACCTCGATGCGTTCGTGGTGCGACAGACGGCGGGGGCGGCATAAAATCAAAGTTTGGCTAGTCAGTTCTATTTTTATCTCATAGTTTACGGGTTTAACTATGTAAATCTGGGGAAACCTGTACATATTCTGTGAAAATAATAGACTAAGTCTGCGGCTTGCTCTTCCCGTAAAGTGGGCTCTATATCAAACGCTGACTCACTGACAGCGGGGACCTCGATGACATTTATAGCCATAAGTGCATCATTTAATGTTTCCGGAGGTAAAGCAGAAGTTTCTAGAAGGAGAATCAGACAACAATTCGGTAGATTCAGTTATATTCTTATCGTGCGGTAGTACCGCTATATCTTTTCTCAATATGTCAAACAACTTCAGAACAGCAGCGAATTTCGTCTTTATACATTCAGTAGGTTTATTCATAAGTACCATATCTTCTTTTCCATATTTCTTTTCTTTAAGTTTACAAAGTCTAATATTAATTTTGTATAGGAGATCTCTGCCTATAATCATCAGCAGTTCGGTTGCTTTAACTGGCAAAACTTGAAACGTATATATTGTCTCAGTACTGAGGAGGTAAACAATAAACTGGACTTGGCCCATAGACAGGAGTTGACTATTCCCCAAACCACGGCAGTTCAATCTACTGGTGCAATTGGGGGGGACTTCAGATTGACGGATAAAACTCTTCGGGCTGCCGGAATCGAGAAGGGAAAACATGTTTATAAATCGCAAACAAAAGCAACACTCACCAGTTGTAAATGGTTTAATCTATCTCCAACATCATCAGCAGTGGCGGCGGCAGTTCCCATCCGAGACGGGCAGGTTTTATAGATGTGGCCCACTATGCCACACTTAAAGCAGGAATTCGGCGGTCTGATCAGTTTCGGGCATTGGTTTTTATAAGGCCCCCATCCCGAGCAGTTGAAGCATCTGGTCTCACTCGTGGCAGGGCCTGAAGATTTGTTCCCAGACAACAAGGCAGTTGGTGTTGGCTGCACCTTCACACTGACGCTTAGCTTGGAGGCGGCTGCCTGAGCTCCCCGTAGCTGTGCACAGACACCGTGCGCAGCAACACCGCCGCCGTACCCTCCAGCATGCGACGGTATGCAACCAGGCGTAGAAGGTCGTTTAGCTGCAGGATTTCGAACGCATCCTCCAGATCGTTCAGCCGTTTTTTCACGTCGTATGCGGTATCAGCGGAGAATCGAGCAACCATACTCAGGTCACTAACCTGCTGTCCCGGTGCTCGGGATTCATCCATACTCTGTTGCAGCTTTAGGATCTGCTGCTGCAGTTGTAGCAACTTATGCTGTTTTCGTAGTATCGTCAGTTGTTTGTCCAGGCTGGAGTAGATGGAAGCAGCAGGTGTGTTGAAGCGGAAGACTGCACGGAGGGCGCTAAGGCGGGCATATTTTCCCATGGGTCCGCGGCCAAGGGAACGTCAGAGTCAGTGAAGGGTGTGGCACGCGAAGCAGCATCCTGCATAGCGGACATGTAAGCGTGACACCGCAGCAGCGAGCAAAGCAGAGGCGTGTGCGGTGGCGGCGGGCACAGCAGATGCGTGTATGGCAGCGGCGGGTAGAGCAGAGGCGTGTATGGCAGCGGCGGGCACAGCGGCAACAGGTACTGCAGCGGCAGGTACCGCAGTGGGCACGTCAGCAGCGGCGGGCACAGTGGCAACCAGTACTGCAGCGGCAGGCACAGCAGTGGGCACGTCAGCAGCGGGCACAGCGGCAACCGATACTGCAGCGGTGGGCACAGCACTGGGCACGGCAGCAGACTCGGCAACGGGGTCAGTGGCAGCGGCGGCGTGGAGGCGGCCATCTTAGACGCGGAGCGTGTGGCCTGCCTTGTACTGAAATATGTATCTTTTCGGGTAGCCATCCCACTTCTGAGATATATGTAATATGCTATTTATTTTCTGAAACGATAAGTAAAGTTAACGATGGCAAACGATTTATTTTATTCTTCGGAGCTAGTGGGACTGTCTTGTGGTTTTCGTTGCCGGAAGAAGAAGGAGGAAACTTTCAGTGTGGCCTTAGGCCGCATACCGATATTTTCCATAGGCGACTTAATACTAAAAATCGATATTTAAAATACTGACTTACTACTAACAATCGATTCTTAGAAATACTGACATCGATTTATGTGTAAACATTTAACATAATTCCTAAATAACTGACATCGTATAATATATTAAAAAATTCTAAAAAAAATTCAGTTTTCCATCATTCGTATTAGTACCTGGCTTATCTGGCCCTCCTTTGGTTATAATTTTGGCAACAATATTTAAAACCTCATTGTGCATTGTTTCTCTGTAATTATCGAATGATAGAAAGTTCCAAACTGGACCAATTTATTATGATTAACTATCCATTGCTTATTTATCTCATATACTTCCTATATTACCTTGCTAGTTACGATTCTAGCGTCTAAAGCTTCTAACTGCCTTAACCTTGCAACTAAGGATTGATTTTTTTTATATGTACTTGTAACTTTTTTATTTTATTTCCTGTCCGACGCTGCTTGTTCGCCGATGGTTCGCTGATAGTTCGCTGTCCCTTTAAACTCGCCTCGCCACCGATCGTCTTTTATCTCTTGCGGGCACCTGCCACCATACTTCTCTCGTCTATAGTTTCAGAGTGAGATTAGAAAAACAAGACAGATACAAATGCTATCTGATGACATGGAATACTTGGAAGGATGAGAAATAACGGCCTCAAAAAACGTCGGTTTCGGTGTTTAAAAATAATTGTCCGATTTAAACTTATAGCACAGAAGTGGGTTACGCCCGGGGACTTTGCGGATTGATTATCGGTAAATCAACGATCCGATTTAATTGTTCGGAAAATAACTTCCGATTTTTTTCATAACGCTTGGTTAACAGTTCTCAATCAGCTTTATAATTGTCAGTTGAACCCGATAATAGATGAAAGCTTCTTGATTTTCCCTTTAATGCAGATATTAAACAATTAAATTTAAGCGTAAGACTTAGATCGTCTCTTTTTGCAATCTACAAATAACTCCAGAAATAGGTCCCATTCTCTAGGCTCACCAAATTCCGAATTTTTGGCAACACCGTTAGTTCGTCTCTCACGGCAAAGTTTTCAGCCTTTAAATTTTTCTGATCGTTTATTATACCCTTGCAGAGGGTATTATAAAATTGATCAGATGTTTGTAACGCACAGAAGGAGACGTTTCCGACCCCATAAAGTATATATATTCTTGATCAGCTTGAGAAGCTGAGTCGATATAGCCATGTCCGTCTGTCCGTCTGTCCGTCTGTCCGTCCGTCTGTGCGTATGCGTTTTACTCAGCCATCTTAAGAGATATCGGGTTGAAATTTTTTTTGGAGACTCTTTATTACCTGTGTGAGATAAAGTATGAAAATCATCGGGATCGGACTACTATATCATATATTGTTAAATAATCATTAAATGTGTTTTGAATTCAGTAGTTTGAAAAATATTTGAGCATATTCATAATACGACAACTAATGCTGTTGATGTATGAAATTTCACTTTTCTTATCGAATTAAATATAATAAAGAACTGCAAGGGTATATAAACTTCGGCAAGGCCGAAGTTAACTTCCATAGCTCGTTTTCTTTTCTAATGACAACAAGATATTCTGCACATCGAACTCCAATTGCTCTATTACCTCTATAAATCTCTTCAATCTCTACATAAGCTTGGTACATCTGTACCTTTTCAAACAAGGATTTTATATGCTATATACTAAGAAAATAAAATTCTTGTTTGACTAAACTAAGAAAATATAATTCTTGTTTGAGCCTGTTCTATTGTCTATTGTACGCAAATCTTTGGTTACCAAATCCAAATATTCCTGGAGCTGTCGGACCTTCCCCATAAATTTCACCCGGTTAACATTAGCCTTCTCATTACTAGGGGTTGCATCCCCGCACGACTCTCCTTTGCTATCTTCAATTTTTAGTGCCTGGTTTTTCTGACTCTCCTGTGGCTATTATTTTGGCAACTATCTTTAACACTTCTTCATGTATTTTATCTCTGAAACACTGATGATCGAAAGTCTCCTGCTGTAGCAATTTGTTATGATTAGGTAACTATCGATTTCTAATCTCTTTTACTTCTTCGATCACCTTGCTAGTTATATTTCTGGGAGTGCTTCTAACTGCCTTAACCAGGTATGCAACTCTAACTGCTTCCCTAAGAACTTTTCAGTTTTGTTAAGAAACATTTTGTATGGTTTATGCAAGTATGTTTGACAATAAATTGATTTTTTTTAAAATATGTATTTACTTACTTGCTTAAAAATATTATGAATTTTTTTTAAATCAATTTCATATATTTTTTTTACTTTCCCTGCTCGATCATCGCAGTGATCTCCGGTCTATTTGGCGTGTGGTTTTATCGGCCACACTCTATACCGAGCAACGCAATTATTCCTCAGTTTAACATAGTAACATTTTTTTTTTGAAAACAATTTTAATTTATGATGTATTTGATTGTTGGACGCTCTTTGTAGTGCTACCGGTCCTACTGCATTCAGGGTCTAGCTGGTCGCGCTAGACGTTGCCGGTGCTGGTCTTCGCACAGGCTGTTGGGGCGCCGATGCTGGTCCTCTTGACACAGGTGTACTCGCAATATGGCGAATATAATGGTCCAGGGCAGTCCGCCGGGCACGTCTTCTCTGGTGTGGTCTGGATTGTCTTCTTGGGTTCTGATTTTTGGAAATCATATGTATTAATTACTTTTCTATTTTTTTTTGCGTAATTTTTGTAGAGGTTGAGCCTTTTTGCTTTAATTTTTGCTGAATCAACTCAATGTTGTCTAATTCAGCTCGTAATTTGTTGCCTTTTGCCTAACTAATTGTTGTGTCAGTGGCAAACAATAGCTTAAGGATTTCGGCTTTCCTTTGTTTTAGCCGATTCTTAACTCCGCTACGTCTTGGCATTGCTCATCACCTCTACTCACTCAGATTTCTTCTTTTTCTTTCGGTCCAGAACCCGTGTGTTCACTCCGCCATGTGTAGATTCCACTTGTTTTTTTTTTTTTTTTTTTGTTTGTTCTTTTCCTTCCTTTATTCCTCCATTGTAGCTGAATTTTCCTTTTGTAGTTTGCTTTGCTGGTCACTCCTTTTGGTCACGCCTATTGTTTAGTGACCACTGTCACGGTCGTCATGTAGTATGTTCGAAGTTATATTATTCCATTTAATATTATTTTTGAGGGTTTTGATAGAAAGGCACAAACAGTTGTTTTCAGTTTGAGTTTGGTTTATTGAATGATTCTTAATTCTATAACAATTGTCGACTAAGCGACTAAGCTAAGACCGCGTAGCTGCGCTGCTAGTCATGCAGGCAGAGGAGCGGTATGCTTATGTATAAACATACTTATGTATAAATGTATATATGTTTACATTAAAGTATGTATGTTTATATACCGTCGCAGCGATAGAGTGAGGATGTATCATATTGCATATTGGGCCAAAGCGGCCGCGCGTGTTATATTTGCCGACACAGCAATTGTCCAGCACCATGCACTCATGGGTGGTCATGTTACTTAAGAGGCAAATGCACTTGAATGTTGCGCACATAAATATTGTAACTAATTGCTACAATATGTTTGTTGTTAATATGTTATTCCAAAACATGCTACAATATTCCTTCTATCTCAATAGTAATCGGGAAATGATTGCTGTTGGAAATCTTTGAGTTCGTTGCTGTCCAGTTAAATTGTAAATTGTTTTTGTTGACTAGGGTGATATCTAATGCTGAACTGTATGCTGGAGTGTGAGAGTAGGTTGGACTGCCGTTGTTTATGCAGAAGAAGCCATAGTTTAAAAGTAGGTACTTGCTCAATGATGTTTCCTCTAGGATTATGTACGCTGTTACCCCAAACCTGTGATTTAGCATTTAAGTCTCCGCCTATCATCGATAGGCCCGTGGATTGATTTGCGAGCGATAGTATGTCCTTGCAACCTTCCTCAAAATCATCGTTACTTAAGGATTGCAGTGCATAGACGCTAAAGACGCTGATGTTGTGCTTTAAATTAGTTGTGCAGATGCCTATTGCTTCTACAGAACTAGGGCAATTTAGTTGCTTAAAGCGCATATGTTTTCTTAGGTAAATTCCCACCCCACCGTAGCCGTCAGGGCGAGGATTGCAAACAAAATTGTAATTAGCTAAGCTACACATGGCAATATCTATATCGTTTTTAATAAGGTAGAGTTCAAGGAGATGTTTATAAGTTTAGGAAATAAGATAAGTAGGTTTGAGAAATTGGTCTAGAGATTTAATATTAGTAAGTTTGATTTCTTTTTAGTACATCTATTTTAGAGTTGGTTTGAGCAATTCTACTTCTTAGGGCTTCTAGGAAATTTTTGGATTCGGGTATAATGTTAGAGTTCTGGTCTATTAAAAATTTTGAGATTTCCATTGATAGGGCTGACAGACTGTCTTCGGCTGTTTCAAGAGCCGAGACTCTGTCTTTAGATTTGGAGGTGGCAGGTCTGGGGGTGAAATTGGCGTTATGGTTGGCATGGGAGTTAACATATTTTTCATCGAGAGAGATTCTATGATCACTTAGAACAGCATTCCAGCTGTTCATGGTATTAATGGCGTTTCTCTCTTCATTCCTTCTATTTTGGATATTTTTGACTGTTTTGTTGTAGGGTATCTGTTTGTGCATATGTTCTGCAACGACTTGTGTGTTGTTTTGGATCGCGTTTCTGTCAGAGTTTATTTGCCATTGTGGGGTGGGGAAAAGTGTAAGGTTTTTTGAAAGAGGGCGGGGTATTTAATTTTAATCTCGTTTCTAGAAAGATTTTCCATCGTCATGGCTTTTTGTATGGCGAATTCTCTTTTTCGAGCGGGGCATTCTGTGTGTGTGGCAATGTGTTCATCTTTGCAGTTTATGCAGATTGTCTGTGAGCAAGATTGTTCTTTTGTATGGCCGAAGGGAATAAAAGGATTCAGTTTGACCTTGGAGTACAGAAAAGTTATCTCTGTTGGAATATTGTTTCCTCTAAAGATAAGCTAAACCCTACTCGTGGGGACCAGTACATCCCTTTCTTTCCTTTTTACACGTATTATTTCGTGAATTGGAACTGCTGAGCTGATGTACTCTTTTAGTTCCGCGTCTGAAAAACGTATCGGTATTTGAAATAAAATTCCAGTTTTGAATAGGAAGTGTTTAAGGATCTTGGGTTCATAACCGTTTTTTTAAGATCAGAATTTAATAAATTATTAGCTGCCTCTGCTGACTTGAACTCTGCTTTACATCTACCATAGCCTATTTTATTGACCGTTAGGATGTCTTTTACTTTGAGTTCAAGTAACACCGCGTTTAGCTCTAGGGAATTTATTGGTAGTCTCATTTTCGACTCACTTGCATTTGTGTCAAATTTGTCTATGTATACGATGTAGGGGCCTTTGTGTATGCTGTTATACAAACCTTCGTTGAGTTCTTTTGTGGCATTGTTTTTAGCTTCGTACTGTGTACCGTTGTCATGTATGTTCATATTATCCTCGCTTTCCTTTCGTTCCTCTATTACATCAACCTCCATTTCTTCTGCAATCATTCCTATTTCGTGTACCGGCCTTCTTGGTTGTCGGGGAAATTTTACTTCTTTTCGCAGTGAACCGTTCCGAGCATGCGGGTGTCACCCTGGCCTCGGTGGCCATCTTTTTGTGGGTAGTTTTACCCGTTTTAATACGAATTAATTCCACTTGATTTCACACTTTTTATATTTCTTGTATAAAGAAGAAATAAAAATATTTCCACCGATCTGTGAAATTTGATTTAAATTTTGCGCCTTTTTATACCATACACCCATAGGGTGAAATGGTATATTAAAGTCGCCAAAATGTATGTAACAGGCAGAAGGAAGCTTTTCCGACCCCATAAAGTATATATATTCTTGATCAGTATCAACAGCCGAGTCGATCTAGCCATGTCCGTCTGTCCGTCCGTCCGTCCGTATGAACGCCTAGATCTCGGAGACTATAAGAGGTAGAGCCACCAAATTTGGAATGTTGGCTCGTGTAGTATGTAGAGTGATCGAGTTTGTTTCAAATTTTCGCCACGCCCCTTTCCGCCCCCGCAATTCAAAAAAACGTTTATCTCAAAAACTATTGCAGCTAGAGACACCATATTTGGTATGTATATTTGCTTAGTAAATGCGCACATTTTGTATGTATAAAGATTTTGCCACGCCCCTTTCCGCCCCCGAAATATGAAAAAGTCGATTATCTCCTGTAATTTTTTACCTTGTGGAATCAAATTTGGCACACTCGAATTTGATACTAATACCCAGCAAAATACCAAAGTTGATCAAGTTATGCATATAAACGTTTTTCCACAAGGCTGGAGTTGGCCGTTGGCGGGTGGTGGCGCTAGGTTTCTCATATGCATGAGTGAGTGAGATACTAAGATATGCTTGTAAAAAGCATGTGAACAAAATTTTTTTTTAAATTGGCAAATGCATTTGTTATTACAAATTTGAAATATTTGTTTTACTGGTGTATGGTATACCTAAGCCGGCGAGACGACTTACTTGCTTCATTTTTTATATGTTCACACTTGAAAAGTATCACCACTATGCTTTGAAGCTGTTGCTTCGGAAGTCCACTTGGTAATGTGTAGCGGACAATTTTGAAATACCCCTTTAGTTAGAGGATTCGGACTTTTTGCCATTTTTATGCAGAGGAATGATATTCGACTCCTTCCAAATAGATGGAAAAGAGGAAGATTCGACAGACAATAGAAACAATTTTAAAATGGGTTTACATAATGCGTTTGCACAGAACCTGAGTACACATCCAGGAAGACCATCTGGCTCCGGAGAATAAACAGGTTTAACTAGTTTAAGTTCGCTAAGAAGAGAACTTTCATCAATCACTGGATTAGAAATACAATTAGCATTTTTTAAATGATAAGGATACGGACTTGCTCGATATTCCGTTGAGGAATAAGTTGTTTTGAAAAAACTCGCAAACATATCGGCAATTGCCTGATCAGTGCTGCGTTTTTTATTTTGAAAAGACAAAAAAGATGGGTGCACAGAGGTCTTACGTTTTGAATTGACAAAATTATAAAATTGTTTAGGGTCAGAAGAAAACTGAAGCTCACAGCGCTGAAGATAATTCTTATAGCATTGTGTATTAAGCATCATGAATTTTGAACGAGCGACTGTGTACAGAGCGTAATCTAATGAACGACGTGTTTTATGAAACTTTTTATAATATCGTGTCTTCACATTTTTCAAATTGGATAACTCACGAGAGAACCAGGGAGGTTTGTTAAGCCGCTCCAGCCTACCAAGAGGCATACAAATATCAAAGAGTGAATTCAGAGTATCATAGAAAAAACGAACAGCTGAGTTCATATCTCTACAATTGTACAGATAAGACCAATCGGTAGAAGTAATGTTTTCATTAAGGCTGACAAAGTCAGTCTTACGAAAGCACCTAGTTAGAGGTAACTGATTTGAACCAAGTAATGGTGAAAGCAAGGGCAGATCAATTTTTAAATTTAATGTTGGATGAAACATCACAATAAGAAGAATCCAATACAAAAATAAGATCTAACGATTTTCCATTAGAATTTAAGACAGGATTGACTTGGGATAAAGATAAGCCTAGAACGACACCAATAAATTGATGTGACATAGAGGGCAGCAACATGGAAGATTCATCTGTTAGTGACCATGCTAAAGCAGGTAAATTAAAATCACCTAAAACTATGAGCATGTCTTGACTAGAAACTAAAAAGGAGACAAACTGAATAACTTTTAAATGATTTAAGTGGACTATAATGTCTGACGATGGGGAATATAGGAACAAGTAACAAGAGCATTAAAAGATTTAAAATTTACTTTAACACCTACAAACTCAATCTCCTGGGAATAAGAAAATTGAATTATTTCAGATTATAAAGCAGCATCAACAGCTATCAGGACGCCACCGCCTACAAGAGAAATCCGGTCACGTCTGAATATACAAAAAGTTTGTGGAAAAAACCGATTCATCAGCAATATCAGCAATATCTGCAAAAGCTTGAATGTTATGTTAAAAAAAAACTATCTATATAGAGATTAGGAAGTTTAGATTTCAGTCCTCTAACGTTCTGGTAACCCAGGTTAAGGGACGAAGCTAGTTTTTTGACACACCAGCAGATGCTGATGTGGGAGGAATAGTATTAGTTGTTGTTGTTGGCAAGCGAATCGGTTGCCGATTTTTCCTTTTTACAGTATATTCCTTAACTATTATATGTTTCGGCCAAAAATCTTCTCGACATATAGTGTCGAAGATATTGGCAGAAACACTAATTTTAAAGGACGAAATGTCCCGAGAATAAGAAAATTTAAACTTCTCCACCGCAATATTCGAGACGTTAACCTTCTTCCGAATATATGTAAGCTATTATATCATCAGATGTGACAACAGGGTCTAGCCTAGAAACAAATATATGTATGTTTCTTGGTGGTATGCCAACGAGAGGCCGCGGTCCCGAAGCGTCAGCCGTAGCAGTAACGTTGGACGAGTCACCCACTGCAGCAGTCAACTTGTTTACGGGGCCCTCGATACTTTTAGAACTATCGGCAATTTCCATTGGAATGGGTAATTGCCCGGACACTACAATTGGCATTGTTTTTAAGAGATCATTCCCAGGTAATACCGCTAATCACCACTAACCACCAACGATATCAATTGCTGTACATTGGGAGAGGACGGTGCCTGAGTCTGGTTGGGGACGATAAGAGACACTGGTGAATCTACAGATAAAGAAACACCCCAAGGACTGGTTCTTTTACGTTTCGGAGACTCATTCATAAGCGATAAACTCCTGAACTGAGTCTCCACCGCAGTAAACTCCGCTTGGAGTTTATTAAAACCTGCCCTTAAAGTGTCAAAACTATCTCTAGTCCGCCTCATGAAAGAGCGCATCTCATTCTCGACGTCCCGGCAAGCATCACATCCATATTTTAAGCCACCGCCTTTAGCAATAGACTCCTTGATTCTGCCTGTGTAACCTGCACACTTAACGTGAACCGCATTGTCACACAGCCAACAAAGAATATAATCATGGGAGTCAACCGCATTATTGGCAACTATGCAATTATTTTTAGAGCAGACAACCATTTTATAAAAAATTAAATTTAATAAATTAAAAAAAGAAATACAAAATAAAAATTTTAAAGGTAACAAAATCTGTGTATAAGAGCATACTGACCAGTTCTGATACAAGGGTTAATGTGCAGAGTAAGCCTTCATAACAAAGAATACATAACCAGAGGGCCGGGGCTAACTTCGACCGCGTCAAAGTTTGTATACCCTTGCAAGTTTGTTAGTAACTCTTTTATCTAAACTAACTGTTTTATCTAAAAAGGGTACTGTTTGCGAAAGAACGGCCTTCAATCTTAGCATAGGATATAACGAACTTTCTGATGAAAGTCACTGTTTTCCACCGATCCTTCCTATGGGAGCTATATGATATAGTTACCCGATCTTTGCCAAACTCGGCAGTCATTAACAGATATATTAAACTGACAAATGTTAAATTTGAAAGCAATCGCATCAAAAGTAACGAAGTTATTGACAAAAGTCACTGTTTTTAACCGATCGTTCCTATGGGAGCTATATGATATAGTCACCCGATCTTGATCAAAATTGGCACATTGGTTTATAGTTACAATAAACTTACTTATATTAAATTTCACGACAATAGCTTAAAAAGTAACGAAGTTATTGAGAAAAGTCACTGTTCGTGACTTTGCCGTTTGTATGGGAGCTATATGATATAGTCACCCGATCTTGATCAAATTTGGCACAATTATTAATAAGAACACAAAACTGACCAATACCAACTTTTATGGCAATTGCTGATAAAATAACGAAGTTATTGAGAAAAGTCACTGTTCGTGACTTTGCCGTTTGTATGGGAGCTATATGATATAGTGGTCCGATCCGACTGAATCCGAGATATACAAACCCTGCAGTATATACAAGCCTACGTGCAAAATTTCAGCTCTGTAGCTCTTACGGTCTAGGAGGAGTTCGCATCGATCCAGACGGACGGACGGACGGACGGACGGACGGACGGACGGACGGACGGACATACGGACATGGTTATTTGAACTCGTCTCGTCGTGCTGATCAAGAATATATATACTTTATATGGTCGGAGATGCTTCCTTCTATGCGTTGCACACTTCTGACCAAAATTAATATACCCTTTTTGCAAGGGTATAAAAACAAAAACACGTATCACTGAGTCGCGGGTAGGCAAAAGAGGAGAGCGCAAATCAAACAAGAATAGGAAAGAGCGGAAGAGCGCGTCAAATTGAACACATGCATCAACAATTTGTACGCAAGTAATTGTTGTAATTTACATATGTATATTAAAACAAAACCACAAAAACGACTGAAAGAAATCGCGAAATGAAAATACAATTCGAATGTTAAAATTTCAATTAAACCGATAATGAGTTTAAAAATTAAAGAAAAGTTTTTAGTCGCGAGAAAAAAAACACGTCCGTTGTCGCGAGTGAAAGTTTCACTCTTTCTTTCATATTTTGTTTTCAGTGATTTGTGCTTCTCAAGTAAATTTTCAAAACGAGCCTTAGTCATAAAGGGCTTACCTTTGTGCACAGCAACAGCAGCAGGAGTTGAGCTAGATGCGGCTGCTTTTGGTTTTGGTTGCCACCGCAAATGTAGCTACGGGTTTGACCGGTGGATCCTTCACCTCCAAAAACCTTATGATAAGGGTTTCGAGCGTATCCTCTCCGCTTAACGCGACCATCTTGGTGAATGCGGAACACGAACTAACAGGGACCCCTTGCAACGGACCTGAAATGACCCAACCGAATCTCGTCTCTTGTACTATTCACGCCAAGAACACCTTATGAAAGGAATGATGCTTATAGAAGCAAATAATAGTATTTGCCTGTTGGCGACATTGGAAACCAGATCGGACTATTTTATCAAATAGGTTCCATACATTCGTTGATTCCTCTACTATTGTCGTGAAATTTATTATTGGTCAGTTTATTACACCCATAAACGTGTTAAATCACTCAGTATGAGAAGCTGAGTCGATATAGCCATGTCCGTCGGTGCGTATGCGTTTACTCAGCCATCTTAAAAGCTATCGCGCTGTAATTTCTGTGCTCTGATAATCTTTATGATCGGACTACCATATCATATAGTTTTATACTAAAAGTAGGTGAAGCAGTTCGTATAAATAGAACACAAGTTACAGTCAATGTAAACCGTCTCTGCCCGCAGCGCTGCCTGCTACGTTGTTGATCGAAAGTAGCAGCAGACCACACACACAGACGCGACGCTATATAAACATTATGTGTACTCGTGCCGTGGTTTCCTAAGTGAAAAAAGGAAGAATAAGAACAAATTGAAGCCAAAAGAGTAATAATTTGAATGATTTGTTTGTGTATTGACGAATTGAGTTGCAGAAAAAGAATTTCGGCATGTAAAACTATTATTGCCAAGGACTGCAAGGGTATATAAACTTTCGATTTTTATAAAGTTCGATTTTTAAATATTTTATTTACATTTAGTTTTATCTCTACCGAATTTGATTATTTCTTGTATTTTATAAAAATGAAAATTAGCATTGAATCATTGCAGTGTCCATTAAAAATTAAAAACAATGCCTCAAGGCACAACTCTTGAAATGAATCCATTTTGTGTTTTGTCCAATACTGTGTCCGCCGCCATCATTTCATTGAAATTATATTTTCTCGTTCATAGAAAGAATCTGATTGGTCAGCAGATTTCTTCTATGATTGGTTGCGCTCGAAGAGTGATGATCGAAACTTATTTTGGGTCAGCGGCGCCAGTGCGCAAGACTAGCGGAGAGGCTGCTCGTAACTGAGCTGCCATAACATCGAGTAAAGCGAGAGACATATGTGCACATATGAGCAGTTTGAGAGAGCAAATTCACGAAATGAAGCCGAGACTTCCTGATGCGATGCTCGATAACGCGTAGGCCATTTGAATTTCGACGTCAAACAGAGCAGATTGCAGTACTGCTTAGCTCGAAGAGTAACTTGATTATGAAGTTGTTTTATTGGTGCTGTCATTTATTTATGCATATATTGTTACTTGGAAAATAGGAAACAGCGAAGTATAATTATTTAAAAATTAATACATATTAAAAAATTCTACAAAAATTCATATTTCCATCATTCGTATTAGTACCTGGCTTATCTGGCCCTCCTTTGGTTATAATTTTGGCAACAATATTTAAAACCTCATTGTGCATTGTTTCTCTGTAATTAACGAAAGATTCTAAGAGTTCATTTATATATACAACAATTTTTCCAATAAAATCAGTTCATATTTTGAATTCAACGAATGAAGACTGGGTTAATTTCGTTCGCATCGGAAATCCCTATTCACTGGTGTAGAATAAATGCCCAAGATTATATTGTTTTTCAGTTTTTTAATCAAGGACACAAGTAGGTCTTCTGTTTTTGAGTTCGGTTAATTGAATGATTCTTAATTCTGTTACAATTGTTAACTATAGCTAAGACCATGGAGCGCGGGGAGCGATGTGCTTATGTATAAACATATTTATGTTTTTTTAAATTCATTTATTATTTTTATTGCGGTATATAACATATATACATTACAAAAATTGAAGGCAAGAAAAATATATAATAGGGGGATTTCTGCGTGACGTCCCATGGGGAATTGCTTCGCAGAAACCTAGAACCCATTAGTTATGGCCATTTCGCTCACGCTCTGCCTTTCTTAGGCTGTTTGCCGCAAAGCCTGCAAAGCTGCTCACTGCTTCCCATGCCGCCGCGTCTGTGCCAACCGTTTCCTCCAGAAGTCGCCGTTGCCTGGTAAATCGTCTACATGCGAAAAGGACATGTTCCGCGTCCTCCACCAATCCTACGCCACACGTCGAGCAGTACGGCTCAGCCTCGTGCCCGAATCTATGCAGGTATGACCAGAAACAACCGTGCTCTGTGAGGAACTGGGTCAAATGGAAAGACTCTTGTCCATGCTTCCTTTCCATCCATGGCCTGATCTTGGGTATAAGGGTGTAGGTCCATCTCCCCTTGTTTGACGAATCCCACCGATCTTGCCAAGTGGCAACGCTCTGCGACCTTGATCCCTACTAGCTGACCGTTTTTGTTCGCCTCGCTTTGTCGCGTCCGCGATGTTCCTGGCCTCGTCCGCAAGCAGATTGATGGGAATCATGCCTGCAACGACCAGTGCAGCATCCTCTGAGACCGTCCTAAAACCACTGCAGACTCTTAACGCGCAGAGAGAGTAGGTAGCGGTGATGCCCCTACTGTACTCCGTGATGTGTATGGCACTGGCCCAGATTTGTGTCGCATATAGGATGACTGATTTTAGTACGCTCATCAGCAAAAGTCTCCGCTCCTGTTTCGGGCCTCTCGTGTTCAACATTATCCTTGATAACGCCTGGCATGTGCTCGCTGCTCTCCGTTGAACGTTCTCCAGATGCTCTCTGAAACATAGGCGCGTGTCTAGCCATACACCCAGATACCTGATGGCCCGCTTTGAGGTGATTGTGGAACCATCTACGTACACTGAGGCATGTTTAACTGTCTTTCTGCTTCTTATTAGGATCGCCTCCGTTTTTTCGGCTGCCAGGGCTAGGCCAACCGAATGTAGCCACCGTGTAACAGTGGCTATACCTACCGAGGCTGATTCTGCCTTTTCCAACTCCTTGGCAACAACCACAATAGCCACGTCGTCAGCATAGCCAATGGATTCACAACCTGGCGGGAGTGAGAGACGCAGTACTCCGTCGTACATCACGTTCCAGAGAAGCGGTCCCAAGACCGAGCCTTGTGGCACTCCGGCAGACACATTTCGGCTTTTGGGGCCGTCCGAGGTGTCGTATCTCAGGGTCCTCTGCCTGAAAAAGCTCCGAACAATGGCAAGGAGGTACGGAGGGACGCCGAGATCGTGGATGGCGCTCAGGATGCAGCTCCAATCCGCAGTATTGAATGCGTTCTTTACGTCAAGCGTGACGACCAGGCAGTACTGCTTGGTGCCTCCTTTCCATCTTGTGCCCTCGATGGCGCTGCTGGCAATGCCGACCACCTTGCTGACTGCGTCGATGGTGGATCTTGCCTTGCGGAAACCAAATTGGTTGTCCGAGAGGCCGCCGCACTCGCTGACGTACGCGTTCAATCTCTATCCGATAAGGCGACACATCTGCTGGCTTCCCCGGCTTTGGCAGAAGGGCCAACTTCTGGGTCTTCCATTGCTCGGGAAAAATTCCCTCCGTGAGGCAGCGATTGAAGACGGATGCGAAGTCGTCTTGTCGTAGGGACAGAGCCAGTTTTACGGCGCGGTTTGGGATCTGATCCGGGCCGGGTGCTTTGCCAAGTTGGCGCGATTTGGCCGCCGCCAAGACCTCTTCAGATGAGATCGTAGCAATGGAATGGAATACCAAGACTGGGTGATGGGCTATGCAAGGGGGGACGGGGCGGTTTGGGAAGAGACCGTCGACAATTCGAGCGACTTCTTCAGCGCCAGACGGGGTGGGATGGCGGTTTGCTTGTATCCGCTTAACCACTGACTTGTATGCCTTACCCCATGAATCATGCTCTGCGGAATCACACAGCTGCAGGTAAACTTCCCTTTTCGCGGAGAGAATAGCCTTCTTGAGAGACCTTCTAGCCGAGCTGTAATCGTCGTGGTAGAGTGTCCAGTCCGAGTCCTTGCTCCGATTTCACCGTTCCACCAGAATACCGGCTTCTGGTGTCGTCTAAAGGGCCTGGATTGGGCCATACTTGCAGTGCAGGCGGCTGCCATCATACTGCAGGCATCGTTTGCCATTTCTTGCGCCGTGGATGGTGTGAAAGTTTGCCGGAACAGCATTGCAGAGAACGCCTGTGGGTCCAGCGAGTCTTCTCGGAAGGGCATGTCAGCAATATATGTATGTATATGTGTATTGATATGTATACATATGTATTTAAAATGTTTTTTTTTTTATTTTTTTTTTTAAATATATAAAATATGGAATGGAAATATGCAGTTGTGCGCCACATATCGCCTCATGATCGCTCGCCGTGTAACAATTATCCAGCTTCCAGGCTGATGTCGTTGCAAGACAACTGCTTACGTACGTAAGATCTATCGCGGATGCCCTACCTACGATTAAATGTATTTTGGGCGCCTTGGTTCAGCAGTTCGACGTCCAGAGAGGCAAAAGCGTCAAGTAGAGCGCGGCCACACGCGTTTGTGGTGGAGCTTCCCCATTCCTGTGCCCATGCGTTGAAATCACCCGCGATTATGGTGGGTCTGTGCGTCCTTGCGTCGGTCGTCAGTTCGTCTAATGCCTTGTAAAGGTCTGTGAGGCACAGACTGGACGGCAAGTAGCAGCTGTACAGCCATATCCCATTTACCAGTGCCCTGACGAAATGCTCGCCAGCTAGCCGGGCAAGAAGCTGCGCGGGCGGGTTTCCACATGCCCAGATAGCGGCCTTGCTCGACGTGCTATACGTCCAGTCGGGTGAGGTTTTCCTGCGAAAAGGTTCGCTGATTACAGCCGCATCGGATCTGGTCTCTCGCACCCTCTGCTTGAGTAGCTCGTGGGCGGCCTCGCAGTGGTTTAGGATGGTCGAGACGTCTTCGTGGGCCCGGCCTGCTTTTTTTGAGGGGCACCGCTGACTACCTGCTACGTGTTTACGCTCGGTTATCCCTCTTGACTCGCATATGCAGCAATTGAGGTCGCTACTGCAATCCTTCGCCTTGTGGACCTTGCCGCCGCACCTTAGGCACCAATTTGTCCTATCAACAGTGCTGTTGCATGCTGCTGCCACGTGTCCAAACTCCAGGCACCTGTAGCATCTGGATGCCGAAGTGCTAACGCGTAAATTACATTCTGAGTATCCAATCTTCAGATGGGCTGCCTTCAGGATTGCTTCTGCTACCGATACCGGGACACTGATTGTTGCTCTCTGGTTACCTCCGTGCGCTGGGCGCAAACTCTTAATATCTTGTAGCATGTTCTGGAATAACATATTAACAACATTACAAACATATTGTAGCATATAGTTGACAATTGTAACAGAATTAAGAAACATTCAATAAAATAAACTCAAACGCAACAGACATATGTGTGGTTCATATTAAATAATCAAAATAGAAACCAATCATTGGACGTTTATTCTACATGGCTACCATGGGCTGTAGCACAAAAGCTACAGCAAGAACTTGACTTTTTAAAGTCACAAATAGACAAAAAGCCACAATCTCAAACTCACTCAGAGATAAATATTCAAAAATATATTTTCCAACAACAAACGCTAATACAAAATCTTCTACTCCAAAGTAAAAGCCAATCCCCAAGGAAACATCCCCTGTATTATCAAACCTGGTGCGATGACCGGCACTGGTACCGCCTGAACCCTTTAGGCCCCGGACATCAGCAGCTGAACATCAACCCGAATTTGACTACAAGTGTGAAAGGCAGGCCGCTTTTTACGCCATCGATGGAGCATGAGCGTGCCAACCGGCGACGACCAGCTGATGCTAGAGGCTAGCTGCATAAAATTGAAAATTTTTTTTTTACATAAACAACTATGCGCTGCGTCGCACATTTTTTTTTGAGTGTACTGCGATGCACATTTTTTTATATATAACTAGCTGCCGGCCATGCGTTGCTGTGGCTAAAGTTTTTGTTATATTACATTATAGTAAACAATCTAAGAGGAACAATAAGAGAACATCAGTCACGGAGTCCACTATGCTTTTTCACACAGATGGTATTTGCAAAAAAATATGGTGATCTCCTTATTTGACTTTCTACTATAACCCTTCAGTACAATGAAATTATTTACAAAGACGAAAATGTTGATGTTGGTATATGTATATGTATATTTCAATTTCAATTTAATTTAACACCAATCGGTGCACAATGTTTTTGGTTAACCTGTCTTTAGCTAACACAAATAGATTCGACGGTTTCCCAACACGTGAACACGCAACATATACATAGTTGCCCATGAGAAAAACATGGTTTTTTCAATTGTAAACCACAAATGGACATTGTTTGAAAGCTAAACGAATTGGAAACCGTAGCCTTCTGAAGGCTACGGTAAACCACAAATGGACATTGTTTGAAAGCTAAACGAATTGGAAACCGTAGCCTTCTGAAGGGTATGGTAGAATCTGATGGTATCATCGGAATACGTGGCAGCAGGACCACTTTTCCTTTAAACTTCCCAGCCAAAATGGTTGCTTCAGGAATGTTTCCGGTGATCTTTTTGATGACCAAACGCGTACCGTTACATAATTAAGGTGGATTCAAATTACGGAGGAGAATAATAGGGGAACCAATCTTTAATCGAAGATTATGTGGTGTAGCTTATTAACACGTTCGTAGATTTACCATAGCAGCGCTATCTATTGATTATTATTATATTTTTCCCACAAAGTTTGTGCTTGCGAGGGATAACATGTCGTCAAAATAATTGCAAACAACTGGTCGAAGGGTCGCCAACTTGACTTATGATATTGTCGGATTGTCTTTTTTTGGTTATTTTGGTTGACCTTGTGGCTTAAGAGTTTGTCTATTTGTCTATTGAAAGTTTTCAGACATACTAAACACCCAGAGCAATTGCTAATAAATCCATCAATTTGTTTATATGTGTGTTTGTGGTGTAATGTACAGGAATTTCAGTTATTTTAAAATTCAACTGATTTCGATTATTTAGTATTTTTGTTGTTGTTATCGATATTTGCTAAAATGGTGAGAGTCGAAATTTAGGTAACCAGCTGAAAAAAGAATGAACTAAGTGGCAACGCCACACAGGTGATATATATTAAGATTAAATCAAACAATGTACAATTGTGCAGCAATAAAAGGCTGTCCAATTAGAGTGTGGCCTGAAAACCACCCAAAAAAGTAGGCAGGAATATATGTAAAAAAAAGAGCCTTCAGCCAAAACATTTAAAAAAAAATGTAATTTAAAATTTTTTCAAATGGAATGTTTGACTATAAAATAAACAAGTTTGATGACATATTTGATGAACCCAATATGGGATTAATAGATACCAAGACAGTGGACTCCACTGCAAATGTAATTAACAAAATAGAGTCATCAAATGTAGATTTAAAACCAACAAATGCACTTTTATTAATAATTGTGGTAATAATGAGCGCCTATGTGTTGTACAAAGCATATAAATTACACAACAAATGTGTAACAAGAAGAGCCTTAAGCCATGCTAATAATCTTGATAAGATCTAAATAACATATGCATCAATTATTGTAACAGTGCATTTACAAAAAAAAAAGATCATTTTCGAAATTTAATAAAAAAAAAAAAATTATATAAAAAAAAATAAAATTTAAAAAACACAAATATATATATTAATTGGATAAAATGAGCACATTAGAAGATTATTTTAGGAAGATAGTAGATAGGAATACTAGCATTGTAGAAGATCTACTCGAGGTTTTTAGAAGAGGTAACGTCAATTCGGTACAGAATTCGATAAATTTAGTACAGATTAGATCAGCATACCTTGATTTGACTGGAGAAGAATTCCCAGTGCAAGGAAGTGCAATGGTACAAATGTGTTTTCTAATTACAGTACCAAATATATGTTGTTTTTCAAATGCAACAGGTACACTTCGCTTCTACCTGATGGATGAAGCCCAACAACAATAGGTTGTCACAAATTAAATACAATACGAACACAAATTAAATAAACATGAATAAAGTTGAAACTAAACATCTACAAATATATATTCCTTTTCTTGATTTCCTGATATACTCAGGACCAGTAAACAAAAAATATAAGGAAATAAAATTCTGGATACAAAACAACTACAAGTTTAAAAGAAACATTGTGGAACTTATGGAAAAATCCATAAAAATAGCATATAGCAGACTGTTACTAGAGAAACCTAGGAATAAGGATGTGCCTGCATGGGTGCATAATATTTTTAAAACAGAAATAGAAACTATCAATGTAGTAGAATCAGATGAGGACATCTAAATAAAAAAAAAAAAAAAAAACTCACAAAAAAAAAAATAAACTTTTAAGCATGGAATGGGAAGAATTAATTACCCATATCCAAAATATTAAAGAAAACTTTAAGAAATCATATAAATGCGTCACACAAAATAGGAACATCCAAAAGGAAACCATAAACAAGCACGCAAAAATCCTAGTTGATTCTTTCAACGAAGCGAGAAATTTAGTGCATGTTAATAGAGAGAGCATAGGTAAAGAAAATTGGTCAAAGATCTCCAATCTATTGATCAAGTTACGAGCAAACCTAATCTCTATAAAAACAAAATATAATCTTGAAATATTCGTACCCACCGTACTTAATTCACCTCTGAGCATAGACACCTGTAAAAAGGAAACAGAGCAAGAAGGTGAAGAATCTGAAACAAGCGAGGAAGAAATAGAAGAGAAAGATCTAAACGATCTAACAATTCCTGCGCTTTTAACACTACCTGATATAGAAGTGTTGTCTGAACAAGACAACGAATCGGACTTAGACATCAATAAAAGTGTAATAAACACAACCAACAGGATGGCAGAATTAAATGCCCGAAGGGCATATGTGAAAGAAATAAACATATCCATACCTGAATTTAACGGCTCAAAATGCAACTCCAAAGATTCATTACAGCTCTGAAGTTGGTGGATATGATGAAAGGAGACTACGAAAATATAGCAGTTGAGGTAATAAAATCAAAAATTGTTGGCCCAACATTATATGAAGTATACAAAGAAACTTCAATAGAAGCAATAATACAAAAATTGCAAGGCGTTGTAATTGGTGAAACATCCAAAGTTATAAAAGCCAAGTTGAAGAATACAACTCAGAAAGGTAAAACCGCTGACAAATTTACTTCGGAGATTGATAACTTACGCAAAACACTTCAATCTGCATATATCGAAGAAGGTACATATGCCTGCAGCACTTGCTCTTAAGAATAGCACAGACGATGCTATAGAACCAATGATTGCAAATTGCGAACACAACAGAATTAAAACTATACTTGACTCTGGTAACTTCAAAACCATGGACGAAGCTATAGCAAAGTACTTACAAAAAAGTACTGAGATATCAGGCAATCCAAATACGGTTCTGTTTGCTCAAAGAAACCGTGGTAATTACAATAACAAATATAATTATCGTGGTAGAGGCAATGGTCGTGGTTATTACAACAACTATAACAATAACAATAACGGCCAAAATTTCCAACAAAACAGAAACAATAGTCACAGAGGAAACAATAGAGGTTACAACAGGAATAATAGAGGTAACCGAGGAAATAACCGACAAAACGGTTATAATAACAATAACGTAAGAGTAGCTCAGAATGCTTCGGGAAACTCCCAAGCACCTTTAGATACCCAACAGTAACGAGTAATAAGATTCACGCCATCAGTCTTAATCAAAATACGTTCGTTACCTTCACGAATGTAGCAACAGGGAAAAAGTTAGTATTTTTAATAGACACAGGATCGGAAATATCGATCGTAAAAGAAAATTCGGACAGTTTTCAAGATGTCCAAACCAATAAAATAATAAATAAACAAGGAATTAGTCAAGAAGTAACTAAATCCATAGGGTTCACTTCTGTCGAAATACAATCTTCAAAATATATAATCCCACACGATTTTCACATTGTTAATAACCGATTCGCTATTCCATGTGATGGAATACTGGGAATCGACTTCATAAGAAAATATAACTGTCAATTAGATTTCAATCTGTCCGAAGACTGGTTAATAATTCGACCAAATAACCTAAAATATCCGATATACGTACCAATATCGTACAGTTCTGGTAATAATTCAATAGTTTTGCCAGCAAGATCCCAAGTTGTCCGAAAAATTGAAATAAGTTTACAAGAAGACAGTGTATTGATTCCAAACCAAGAAATTCAACATGGTATTTATTTAGCAAATACCATAACTAAACTCCAAAACGCAGTCATACGATTACTAAATACTACAAATATAGATCAAATAGATGACTATAGCATTCACTGGCCTTGAACCTTCGCAAGCATTCCTTTACATGGATGACTTAATAGTCATAGGTTGTTCCGAAAAACACATGATCAATAATCTAACAGGTGTTTTTGAGAAGTGTAGGCAACATAACCTAAAGTTACATCCTGAAAAATGTTCATTTTTATACCCTTGCAGAGGGTATTATAAAATTGGTCAGATGTTTGTAACGCACAGAAGGAGACGTTTCCGACCACATAAAGTATATATATTCTTGATCAGCATGAGAAGCTGAGTCGATATAGCCATGTCCGTCTGTCCGTCCGTCCGACCGTCCGTCCGTCCGTCTGTGCAAATCAACTTCACGCTGGCATCTTAAGAGCTATCGGAATGAAATTTCATATTTGAGCTACTTTTAGCCGGGAGATAATAGAGTATGAAAATTGTCAGGATCGGACTACTATATCATATAGCTCTAGAACAAAAATTTTTGCAAAAATTTGAGTATCCCCATGAAATTTACCAATATAATAGAATTTGATTTAAAATCTCAGATCCCAAGTTCGATCGGATAAATAGAACACAAGTTACAGTCAATACAAATCGGTTCTACGTCATCAGCAAATCAAACAGAGCACATGCATACGCACACACAGACGTAGCGCTACACGTATGTATGTATGTATGTGTATGCGTGTTGTGCTTTGCTTAAAAATTTGTAGTAAAAAGAGAAATAATTTGAATGTTTTGTTTGTGTGTTGTTGAATTGAGTTGCAGGGAAAGAAATTTCAAAATGTAAAAAAATTATTGCCAATTATTGCAAGGGTATATAAACTTCGGCATTGCCGAAGTTAGCTTCTTTGATATTTTTTATGCATGAAGTCACCTTTTTGAGACATAAATGCACAGATAAAGGAATCTTGCCTGATGACACAAAGCATGATGTCATTCAAAATTATCCAGTCCCACATGGTGCGGACAGCGCTAGAAGATTCATTGCATTCTGCAACTATTATCGAAGATTTATACAAAACTTCGCTGAATATTCTCGTCACATAACAAGATTATGTAAGAAAAATGTTAAATTCGAATGGACAAGCGATTGTCAAAATGCGTTCGAGCATTCAAAATCAGCATTAATGAACCCAACTCTATTACAGTACCCAGATTTTAGCAAAGAATTTTGCATAATCACCGACGCAAGTAAATATGCATGTGGAGCAGTCCTAACGCAAAATAAAAATGGACTACAGCTTCCAGTAGTATACCCGTCTAGATCCTTCACAAAAGGTGAGAGTAATAAGAGTACAACTGAACAAGAGTTAGCAGCGATTCACTGGGCGATCACGCACTTCAGACCATACATTTATGGTAGACATTTTACTGTCAAAACACTTCACAGAGCATTAACTTATTTGTTTTCAATGACAAATCCAAGTTCCAAGCTAACCAGAATGAGACTTGAACTCGAGGAATATAATTTTACGGTAGAGTATAGAGGTGGGGAACTATCGATGGCACTATCGATGGTTGAGCACTATCGAGTCGACTCACTATCGATGGTCATGCAGTACCGATAGTGTATCGATAGTGCCTCGATAGTGTCACCAATAGTTGTGAAATAAATTCCGCGTTTTGAAAAAGTGGCGTCGCACAGTTGGGCCTCTGCTCAGATAGCATTGCAAAAATACGTTTTTTCATGATCGCGTTTGGCAAAAATGATATATGCAATCGATAGGAAATACTTCAGAGATTATGAATCCGAAAAATTTTTGAAATCGGTTGAGATTCATGGGTGCTAGAAGCGCCCAAAGTTGAGACATTTTTAGTGAAAAGGAAAAAATGATAATTTTTAAAAAAAGTCGCAACTTTAAAACTGAATATTGGGCGATTTCAACAATCGATCTTGGATTTGGTTTTATCTGAAAAGTATGTTCTTTGTTAATAGCATGTTTCATAAATTTTAATAATTACTTAAATAGTTATTGAACTAGAAGCGTTTAAAAAATACTCTAAATATTGCCGTTTTTTTAACTTTGGTGGAATACAACTAAAAAGGATCAACGAGTATCACTACCGGACTACATACACTAGGTAGGTGAAATATTTACCTATCAGATGTATATAGTCCCAATATGCGGAGAGGTGCGACAGCGATGCATAAGCCATAAAACTAAGGCAACCTCGCCTAAAAAATGCGCTGCAGGTATAAGGAAGAAGAAGAGCGCATGCGTATTGGCCTGTAGCTTCTTTGTATTTAAATGATAACATTGCGTAATGTTGTTTTGCAAATACTACCAGTTTACATATATGCCTTTCTACAATGATAAATTGCTAATTACCTGCTTTGGAAAAAATGACAAGACAGGTAAATGTTATTTAAGTTGATGAAAAGTTTGTCCTATTTGTGGGTTGGTAGTTTTTATTTCCGTTTACCTAATTGGATGTAAATATTAAGTTGTTTACCTAATTAATACAATAAGGGTAATACCGATTTTTCGTTCTACCTAGTTTATTAAAAAAATATAACATAAAGAGCTAATTATTCCTCTCGTTTGCGACAGTTTATTTTTAACTTCATAAGTGGAAACACCTTAAATCGGGACTGAATAGTATTTGTCAATATAATTCAAGGCAGTTTTATTTAATTGTGCAAAAATGTTGTTAAAGAATGAAAGGATTTTGAAAGTTTTCCAAGAGTGTGAAAACTTAAATGATTTTGAAATGGGATTGCTGATCATTCGAAAACGCTAGAACGGAGCTTATGGTAAAAATCAAATATACACAATATAACTTAAGGCGAAAATGGATCGCAAGCGGCAGAAATCTGGCAAATTTCGTAAAAAAAAAGAAGTTTGGCTTGAGGAGTATACGACATTCGTAGATTCGGAGCACGAAGATGAGCAACCATCAACTAGCCGAGGAAGAGGAAGGCCGCATAAAGATGTGGAAGATTGTTCAACGTTTACAAGGAAACGAAAGCTTCAGGGTGCTACTGAAGGCATTACAACGGAGCATCTTTCAGAAGCACTTTCTTCAAAGTATGAAAAGGAACAAGAGAGGGCAAAGGCGAGCATTACGAAAGCTGTGCAGATCGCCAGTCCTATTCGACTACATAGGATTAAGGAAAGTATTCCAACCCCACCAAACGTAGTCCCCACTAAGTACGATGAGGAAGAGGCGTTTTCATTATTTATGGACCTAGGATTGACGAAGGAGAAGTACGAAATTTTAAGGAGTTCCTTAAAAAGTCATAAAGTCGACGTTCTTCCCGGATACAAAAAAATTGGATTCGCCAAGAAGGAAGCAGTACCGGCAAATAAAATTATAACAGAGGTATCTGCAGAAATAAAACTCCAGGATTTAATGGATCGTACTGCGAGGCGTCTTGTTCAAAGTTTACCTGATGGAGAGGTGGATCTTCTTCCCGAAAATTTAACATTCCTCAACAAATGGGGATGTGATGGATCATCTGGACAAAGCGCCTTCAAGCAGATTATACACACAGAACACGAAACTATTTCTGATGAAAATATGTTCATGGCTTCTGTAGTTCCTTTGCGCCTAAGAAGTGAAAGTTCTGAACATTGGAGAAATCTTCGACCGTCATCGACCCACTATTGTCGGCCTTTGTTATTCAAATATGCAAAGGAGTCCTCGGAATTAATCAAATCAACTGTTGGCGACATAAAAAATCAAATAAGCCAACTGAAACCTGCTGTTTTCCAAACCAAGAGTGGAAAAACATTTACGGTTAACTTTGACTTTTTCCTGACAATGATTGATGGAAAAGTGTTAAAAGAAATTACAAACACTTCCTCAACGTTAAGGTGTCCAATTTGCAAAAAAACTCAAAAAGAATTTCAGAACTTAGACGATTCAACGAGTGAGGAGAACTGCTACGAATATGGAATTTCTCCGTTGCATTGCAGAATAAAGTGTATGGATTTTATTCTGAAGCTAGCTACACACTTCCTCGGCCAGGAGAAACAAAAACGGATAAAACATCTCGTGAGGATATTCAGAGCAGGAAGGAGATTATACAAGCTGAATTCTCTCGGAAGCTGGGACTGAAAGTTGACTGCCCAAAGTACGGATACGGAAACACGAATGATGGAAATACTTCAAGGAGATTTTTTCAAAATGATGAAGTGACATCTTTGATAACAGGTGTTAGTCAAGAGATCATTAAAAGGTTGGCTGTTATCTTGAATGTTATAAATTGCAAGGAAATGGTAAATGGTGAAAAATTTGCCGAATATACTTCAAAGACTGCTCAACTTTTGACTGAATTGTATCCGCAAAAAAACTTACCCCAACGGTACATAGGATTTTGGCTCACGGAAACGATTTAATAGAATATCAGTGTTTACCAATTGGAGAGCTATCCGAAGAAGCACAGGAATCTAAAAACAAGGACTACAAAAGGTTCAGATACACTAATACATTAAAACTTCTCGTCTTAGACAAAATGAAGACCTTTTTAACATGCTAGCAGCCTCTTCGGACCCACTTATTGCATCACTGAGACACGTGCGATCACGAAAGGATTTGGAAAATAGCAACTATAGTCCCGAAATGTTGAGTTTATTAGATATTGATGAAAATATTGAAGATTTTGAAGAAAATCAGCCATTAATAGCAAATTTTCAAAAACCTAAAAAAAAATTTAAAAAAAATTTTTTTTTTCTTTTTGTAATTGTGTTAAAAAATTAAATTAAAACATTAAAAAATGTCACATAGTCGTCTAAAACAATGAAAAATTCCATTTGTGATTGAAAAAAACCGGGTTTCGATAAATTTTTAAAGGAAAAACATGCTTGGAAATATTTTCTGACTTTGACCTTGAATATTACAGCACCACGAACACCCAGCACTTTTGACAAACATTCATTTTGAAGCTTAAGGTATTCTTTATCATATGCTTTTTAAATTTTTGAAATCGCTTTATTGGTTTAGACGCTATGATTTTTGCAATGCTAAATGCCAGAAGGCCCCACTGTGCGTCGCTTGGCTGGTGAAAAATTTTCTTGCTTTCAATTACAAAACAAAAACATAATTTTAAAGAAATGGATCGCTTTCTCCAAATGGGTAATAAAAATTAGAGCAGTTGAAGCAATTTCTATTGTAATAATAAAACAGAATGCGTGTGGTTGGTTGTGCAGTTTATTCGCGACTGAGTTCTATTTGTCTCTCATCGAGTCATTGTTCTCTTTAACGGATCTCGTGAGAGAGTATACAAAGTTACATATATATATTCATATGTGTGTGATCATGCATGCATTGAGTTGAGAGAGAATTATTTCAACAATTTCAAAGCAACTATTAATATGTGTGTTTTATAATAGGCAAACGCCGCAATTCGAAAGAAACATGCGATTGCAGCTCATCGGAATCGGAAAAGAGCTCTGCGGCTACAACATCTAGCCATAAATTGAAAAAGAAAACAAAAATATCTGATGTGTGGAATTACTTTAAAAGATCAGATGATAACAAATTTGCGAAGTGCTTAAATTGTGAAAAGGAGTACAAGACAAGCGGAAATACGTCCAACTTGCGGGATCACCTGAAACGGTTTCATCCTAGTTTAAGGGACGATGAAAGGAACTCCGCTAATTATGGAGATCAGGGCGACAGCATATTATCTACCAGCAGCAGCTGCCGATCAAGTATGAGATCTTTAGATTCATACATTAAAAACTCTGTCCTGTACGATTCCAACTCATCGCCAAAAAAAAATTATTGATAAAACTTTAGCGGAGATGGTTGCCTTGGACGTACAACCGTATAGCATAGTAAAGGATCGTGGATTCATCAAGTACAGCAAAATTATGGATGCCAGGTACAAGCTGCCAAGTCGCCATCATTTACAAAGTGTGCTGATGATGGATTTATTTAAACAAACTTCGGCAAAGCTTCAACCATTCTAGAAGAAGTTTCTAGTGTTGCTGTTACGTGTGACATATGGTCGTCACGTGCCAACATAAGTTTTTTAACAGTGACTAGCCACTTTATTCATGAGTTCACTCTTAAAACAGCTTCATTGGCAACAAGAAAGCTATTGGATGCCACGAACCATTCAGCTCAAAATATTGCGAATACTTTGCAAGAAGTTTTAAATTCTTGGGGTTTGTTTGACAAAACTGAGTGCATTGTCACGGACAATGCCAGCTCCATAATCAAAGCTTGCGAGCTGTTAAAGTTTCGTAACATTCCCTGCTTTGCTCACACGTTAAATTTGGTTGTTCAAGACGGTCTAAATTTCGACGATGACGAAAAAACAATGGCAATAATTTCAAAATGTAAAGCAATTGTACAATTTTTCAAAAAAAGCACTATTGCTAATGAAAAGTTTAAGATGGCGCAAGAAAAGTTTAGGTATTCACTTTTACAAGAAGCTCCAACTAGGTGGAATAGTTTCTTTTATATGATTCAAAGAATACTGGCGACCCATGATGAAATTGCAGTAGTACTATTGTCTACATCCAATGCACCACTCCCATTTCAAGCGGAGGAAATTGATGTTTTGAAGGACATGGAAAAAATTCTTACAGTATTTGAAGAAGTTAGCAAAAGAATATCTGGTGAAAAAAATATGCTACGATTTCGCTTATAATTCCCTTGACAGATGTACTTATTCGTAAAACGCATACTATTTCTTCGGATGTGCACACTGAAGTTGGACAAAAAATGGTCACTGTTTTATTAGATTCAATCGTAAAACTTTTATCGCCATATGAAAAAAAAAACTGCGACGAGAATGGCGACAATTTTAGATCCCCGATTTAAAAAGATTGGGTTTCAACATATGTCAAATGCCGAACAAGCTACACATTGTTTCGAAAACGAGTTGACGGCTTTAATGAACAAAGATAGTTCAAATGACACAAATGTGGAACCCATCTCAATAAATAAGGACCCGCTTTTCGACTACATTGGGAACAAAGCCCGTTCCATGGCTAGAAACATGCGATCGGATGCTATCATTGCGAAGAGGCAGTATTTGGAAAGGCCCTTAAGCCAACAAGATGTTGATCCCTTATTATGGATGAAAGTAAATTATAAAATTTTAAATATCAATATCCAAAAATTAATTTGTTCTCATTAATATTTTTCTTAGGTTAACCAGACGGACTTTCCTGCAATAAAAACGTTGATGTTAAAATACTTTTGCATTCCGGCCACTTCTGTCCAGTCAGAGCGGGTATTCAGCAAGGCAGGGCAAATAGTATCAGACCGCAGAACACGTCTAAAGGAGGAGAATGTGAACATTTTGTTATTTTTAAGCCCAAATCTTTGGCTTACTTCCTCGGAAACCACCGAATAAGCGACGTAAAACATATATATGTACATATAAATAATTAAAAACATTAAACTATGTTTTTGAAAAATTAATTTTAGTTGTTTTATATAGGTCACTATCGAGGCACTATCGATGGTTTGGTAAAAACTATCGCCGCTATCGATGGTGCCGACTATCGATAGTTTCCCACCTCTAGTAGAGTATCTAAGGGGAAAAGATAATTTCGTAGCCGACGCGCTATCGAGAATAACAATACAGGACTTACAAAATATACAAACAAAAATTTGAGAGTCACTACCAGAAATCAAAGTAAACAGTCAAATTCCTGCGCAGGAAAAGAAAAAGAAAATAATATAGAAGAGCTGCAAAAGCAATCTCTTAATGCTTCTAAGCCCAATGTATATGACGTCATTGTAAATGACGAAGTACGAAAAGTAGTGACCTTGCGAATAACTGATTCTTTAAGCACATTCAAACATGGCAAGAAAGTTATAGCAAGAATTGACATTTGCAATATGTATACCAATGGAATTCTTGACTTAGGTCAATTTTTTCAAAGGCTCGAAAAAGAAGCCGGTATACGCAATATCAGTCAAGTCAAAGTGGCACCGAGCGAAAAGATCTTTGAAACTATTTCAATAGAATCTTTCAAAAATATGGGCAATAAAATATTGAAATTTTTAAGAGTAGCGCTACTCAACCCTATTATCAAATAATGATAAAGAAAAAGAAGCAATACTGTTTACGTTACACGATGACGCTTTACAAGGAGGTCATACTGGAATATTGAGAACTATGGCCAAAATAAAAAGGCATTACTGTTGGAAGAATATGACACGAAATATATCTCAATATATAACCAGAAGGCGAAACTATACACAGAATGTGTGTGGTGTTGCATGCTTTGATAATGAAAAATAATCATAACCAGAGGGCCGGGGCTAACTTCGACCGCGTCAAAGTTTGCATACCCTTGCAAGTTTTTTAGTAACTCTTTTATCTAAACTAACTGTTTTATCTAAAAAGGGTAATATTTGCGAAAGAACGGCCTTCAATCTTAGCATAGGATATAACGAACTTTTTGATGAAAGTCACTTTTTTCCACCGATCGTTTCTATGGGAGCTATATGATAAAATTACCCGATCTTTACCAAATTCGGCACAGTCATTAACAGATATATTTAACTGTCAAATGTTTAATTTGAAAGCAATCGCATTAAAAGTAACGAAGTTATTGACAAAAGTCACTGTTTTCGACGGATCGTTCCTATGGGAGGTATATGATATAGTCACCCGATCTTGACCAAATTTGGCGCAGTCGTTTATAGTTACAATTGTAAACTCTCTATTATTTTAGTTTTTTATCTGTTGAGATTGTCTTTGTATTTTCGGATTTTATTCTTTTTTTAAATTTAATTGCACATGTGGTCTTATTGCCTATATTCGAGAGAGTGTGCCCGTACCCCGCCTCAGTATATTATACCCTTTCAGTGTGACCAAATTCGGTTATCGGGGAAATAATCGATGAGGAGAGGAGCGGGCTTATTTAAAATATTCTTAATGTTTACATTCGGCCAATCCTGACATTTGATCGACCTCGATCATACAATTTTACATACAACATACAATATACGTACATATTACAAACAGAAACTCACAGTTTTATCACACGCATGCATCCACGGCTTGAGTCGGGCTGATTCTAAGATACCTTTGTACGGCAATTGAGTAAGTTGACAATCGTCAATATCGGTGACTTCGTAACGGTCATTTGGAAAGACTCGATTTATCTTATAAGGACCACGGTACTTAGGAGCGAACTTTTTGCACGACCCGGGAGTGACATCAACATTGCGAATGGCAACAAAATCATTGACCCTATAGGATAATGGTGCCTTATGCCTTAAGGCGTACCGTTTTTCATTTCGCTCCTGTGATAATTGAATTTTCGCACTTGCCTCTTGCCTAGTGGCCTCAAGGTTACAGGGGTTTTCTGAACTAAATTTCTCGTCAAGATACTCGGTTAATTCATCTACTAGGGGGCCTCGCTGATCGCAACCAAACAACAACATTGATGGAGTTTTACCGGTACTACTCTGCACTGAGTTATTGATAGCGAACTCGACACGACTAACTAATTTATACCAATCGGCTTGAGCTAAAGGTTCTGACAACTTTCCCAACATTGGGGTCAACACACGGTTCACACGCTCGACCTATCCATTAGCTTGAGGCGCGGCAGTAGCTACTTTAATGTGGTGAATATTTCGGTTCTCTAGAAATTCAGCAAACTCAAACGACGTAAAACACGTACCTCTGTCGGTTATAACTCTTCTTGGTCGGCTATAATAATCAAAATATTTCTCTAACGCGGCGGTAACTTCTTTGGTACTAGTAGAATTTACGGGATACAATTTAACAAACTTTGTAAATGCGTCAATCACTACCAAAAGGTGCTTTCTTTTTTATGTGACACTCGGTAAGGGGTATAGTATCAAATGGAATCGGACTCTTCGGAATACTATGCAAGGTTCTATTATGTATAGTTTTAGGAACACTATGTAGGATACACGGCAGACAATCCTTTATGAATGCTTCGACTTTTGCATTCATTAATGGGAACCAGTACTTTTCCTTCAAACTGTTTACACATTTCTCAACGCCTAAATGGCCCAGTTTCTCGGGACACCTTCTTATTAATTCCCCTTGCATGCGAGTCGGTGCATACAAACACAGTCTTTCCTTAGCATTTCTTTTGTACACTGTACCATCAATTAACTCAAATCCAACATCATCGCCTTTTTCTAAATTTTCTCTTAATTTACGGATCCGGATCTCTTATCTTATAATAAATCAACATCTTGTGGAGACGCACCCCCTACACCAACCAGGTTTGCCTAGTCATTTCGATCGAGCTGGTCACTTCTTTCACTTTGGTTACATAGTAACGGTTCTTTACTCTCTTGTATTCTACTTAATCTCCGATCAACAGAATTTTCATCTAAAAAGAAACAACTCTTCCCTAACTGAGCACACGGTTCTATCTCAAACGGGATTGAACAACTTTTCCCTAATGGAACACACGGTTTTATCTCACACGGTTTTAAATAATTCTTCCCCAAAGCGGCACACGGTTTTATTTCACACGGGTTTATCTCACACGGGTCTATCTCACACCGTTTTATCTCAAACGGTTTTGAACAAATTTTCGCTAAGGGAACACACGGTTTTATTTCACTCGGGTTTATCTCACACGGGTCTATCTCACACGGGACTATCTCACACAGTCCAATCGAATCTCCACTAAACTAATTTTTCTCCGAGGGGACACACGGTTCTAAATCAAATCACGGATCAAAATCACCTTCTGCAATATCTTCTAACAACTCGGTTTGCCGACTTAATGCGTCTACATGGCCCATGTTTGAACAGGATCTCTGAACAATGGAATAATCAAAATTTTCCAATTCCAACGACCACCGCGCAATGCGGGGATTTATTGATTTTTTACTTAAGGTTTGGACCAACGAATTGCAATCAGTAACGATCAAAAATGGTCTGTGTTCTAGATATACGCGAAATCGGCGCACTGCATATATTATGGACAAAGTTTCGAGTTCGAAACTGTGATAGCGGCACTCGGCGGCTGTCGCCTTTCGGGAATAATAAGAGACTGGATGCATTTTGCCATCAGTCTGTCTTTGCATGAAAGAGGCACCAAAGCCATTTGAACTGGCGTCAGTATGCAACTCAGTTTCGTAATTAGGGTTAAAGATAGCTAATACGGGCGGACTAGATAAAACGGATCTTAACGTAACAAATGCGTTTTTAGCGGTTTTGTTCATCGGAAATGGGCCACCTTGTTTAAGCAACTCAGTTAACGGTTTGGAAATGCGGGAGAAATTCGGAACAAATTTGCGAAAATAAGAGAATAGGCCCAAGCAGGAATGCAATGCTTTGCTGTTAAGTGGTACTGGGTATTCTTGAATAGCTTTTATATGTGTATTATTTGGTAAAATTCCCTTATCACTGACCTCATATCCTAAATAATCTATTCGCTTCTGTAGGAAAATGCTTTTCTTCAAATTGAGCTCTAAATCGTACTCAATAAAACGATCTAACAGTTTTGCTAACAACTTAAGATGCTGATCCACGGTGCGAGTGGCAAGAATAGTATCGTCCATATACACCACAAGTTCTCGGTCTCTAATCATATCACTAAGTATGTTCGATATAAATCTCTGAAATACAGCTGGTCCGTTCTTTAGACCAAAAGGCATTCTCAGATATTCGAACTGCCCATCGGGTGTAACAAATGCGGTGTATTTAATTGGAAGAGGTTCCATGCCTCCATGGTAAAAACCACTTTTCAAATCTATGACGGAAAATACGGTCTTGCCTTCCAGGTATTCTAGGCAATCTTCTATTAAAGGCAACGGAAAATTATCTCTCACTGTCTTCTTATTTAAACCTCGATAATCAACGCACATTCGTATATTGCCATCTTTTTTCCGCACTAGGACAATGGGGGACGCATAGGGGGAATTGCTTGGTCGGATTACATTATTGGCTAACAACTCACTAACTGTTTTAGAAACGATTCCTCTCTCACGATATGATAATCTTCAAGGACTACTATGAAATGGTGTTGTATCCGTCAGACATATTCTCATCATAACTTTGGGCGAGCCGTAATTAATTGAAAATCTGTCAACGTAATGCTCACTCACAATATCTCGGCACTCACGCATCGCACCTAATCCAAATTCACTACCAACAGTAATATTCCCAGTATCTGACAGCGTTGCACAAACAGTTTCAAACTCTGCTAGCCATTCTCGAAACGGGGATGCATTCGTGTTTACATTAGGGTTATTACAATTATTTTGCAGATCGGTGGTGTTAATATTAATGGTATTATGATTATGATATTTAGTAAACAGGGATGCACAGAAGGATTTGTAAACAAAAGCAATGGTACTCTTTAATGATGCGGAATTCTTTTGATAATCTCTTATATTTTCAATCAATGAGAATTTAAGACCTATTTTATTCAAGGCATCTCTACCAAGAAGTAGTTGCGTCGGCATAATATTATCGGGAATAACTAAAAATTGAATTTCATAATATTTTTCGCAAAACAGAAGTAAACATTTGACTGTTCCAAAAGTCAGAATAGATCCACCACTCAGTCCATGAAAAGAACTTTTAACTAATTTATCGCAATTCAAATGCGGCATCAATGCTCTACTGGCAAAACTTACTGGGCTTCCGGAATCTAATAGGGCAAAAATATTATTAATATCGGTGCATCCCCTTTTACAAGATATTCTTACACTTACTAATTGAATAAATGACTTATCATCAATGGTGTCCGGGTCTTCACTAGCGCTCATAGCGGCGATCTGGGTTCGCATTGGACAATTCCGGTATTGATGGCCCATTTTGAAGCACCGAAAACAACTTCCTTTCGGTCTCTCGGGGCGTGGACAGTCGGTGCTGATCTGACCAATCTGGCGGCAATTGTAACATTTCATCTCCTTTACAGCTGACGTAGTGGCCTGCGCACGGTCTGAAGTCGGACGAGCTTGAGGAACGTAGTTTCTTGCTGGTGGCTGAACTGTCTGAAAACGCATCATCTTCTCTCGCAATTCGTTGAGAGAAGTGCAATAGTACAACGGTGCGGACAATCCGGTTCGATCTCGTAGTCCGTCAACAATGTACTTGATTACATCTGTGTCTTCAAAATTGCCCTGCTGAGCCATATTTCGCATAATGATGAAATACTGCAAGAGTGACTCTCCTTTGCCAATCGGGCGCTTTCTCATTTGGTTAGCAATCTGGTGGTTTGTCATTTGAAGGCCAAATACCTTCACAAGGGCATCCTTCAGTTCCTTCCAGTTTGTCGTCTTTTCGAATATCATATATGCTTTAGCGGATCCCTCCAGCAGTCGGTTGCCCAATGACCAACATTGGGAATCACTCAGCACATACACACTAGCCGCTTTCTCCAGCTCACGAATCCATACGTGAATGGACAGATCACCATCACCAGAAAACTTAGGTACAGTAGTTTCAACATCCTTCAAGTTTATGCGGCAATTATATTCCGGTGTGCTTAAGTTCTCCTCCAGCTCCATAACACGCGTTTTTAGCTCAACCAGGTTCTTACGTGCTGTATACAATTCGATGCTACTAAGAATCGAAGCCAATTCGTCAGAGTCGCTCGCATGTGCGCTTTCACGAACATGCACGTTCGCGTATGGTCCTACAGACGTCTCACGAGACATCGCAGGCAACTGGTTAGCACCCACTTGATCCGGTGTACTCGGCTGCTCACTGTTTTCTAAGCCGCGCTGCTGAATAGGAGGCTCCGGACCAACATCCACAAGTTGTCCGGCAAGCACATTCGCACGTGGGCTGATTGCCTGCTCTTCGGGTACATGACTTTCTCCAGACGCTTCCAACTGATTCTCCGACATGACTGCTTTTAAAAATGCTCGCAATTGGTAAATTGACGCTTCTTTGTCACAAGGTACTTCTTTGGCCGCAAGCAACTCAAACAACGCGGTTTTATTTAATTTAATGATCTCGGTGTATTTCATAAAAAAGACTTTCTTTAGGGCAAACCCCACACCTGATTTGTAAACTCTCTATTATTTTAGTTTTTTATCTGTTGAGATTGTCTTTGTATTTTCGGATTTTATTCTTTTTTTAAATTTAATTGCACATGTGGTCTTATTGCCTATATTCGAGAGAGTGTGCCCGTACCCCGCCTCAGTATATTATACCCTTTCAGTGTGACCAAATTCGGTTATCGGGGAAATAATCGATGAGGAGAGGAGCGGGCTTATTTAAAATATTCTTAATGTTTACACAATAAACTTACTTATATTAAATTTCACGACAATAGTAACGAAGTAACGAAGTTATTGAGAAAAGTCACTGTTCGTGACTTTGCCGTTTGTATGGGAGCTATATGATATAGTCACCCGATCTTGATCAAATTTGGCACAATTATTAATAGGAACACAAAACTGACCAATACCAACTTTAATGACAATTGCTGATAAAATAACGAAGTTATTGAGAAAAGTCACTGTTCGTGACTTTGACGTTTGTATGGGAGCTATATGATATAGTGGTCCGATCCGGCTGAATCAGTATATACAAGCCTACGTTCCAAATATCAGCGCTGTAGCTCTTACGGTCTCGGAGAAGTTCGCGTTGATCCAGACGGACGGACGGACGGACGGACATGGCTATTTGAACTCGTCTCGTCGTGCTGATCAAGAATATATATACTTTATATGGTCTGAGATGCTTCGTTCTATGCGTTGCACACTTCTGACCAAAATTAATATACCCTTTTTGCAAGGGTATAAAAAAAATGTAATAAGTGTCAAAAAGCAAAATCAACAAAGCACACAAAAACTCCGTTAATTATAACTGAAACGCCAAAACTGGCTTCCGACAGGGTAATTGTGGATACGATCGGTCCACTTCCTAAATCAGAACACGGAAATGAATACGCAGTAACTTTAATCTGCGACCTAACAAAATATCTTGTAATAATACCAATAAAAGACAAAAGTGCAAAAACAGTAGCGAAAGCTATATTTGAAGATTTCATTCTGCAGTACGGTCCACTGAAGACGTTCATTACGGACATGGGAACAGAATATAGAAACTCAATAATTGAAGATTTATGCAAAAACTTGCAAATTAAAAAAATAACTTCAACCGTACATCATCACCAGACTGTAGGCACTGTGGAGCGAAGCCACCGAACACTTAATGAATTTTTACGATCATACATTTCAGTTGACAAAACTGACTGGGATGTATGTATACGATATTTCGCATTGTTTTAATTCAACACCCTCTATGGCACATGATTATTGTCCATATGAGTTGGTATTCGGTAAAACTTCGAATTTACCCCAACAGTTTAATAGTGTTGATAGGATAAATCCACTATAAAACTTTAGCGGACGTTGACGATACTATGCGCAGTACGTTCAAGTGGACCCTACGACACCAGGACAAAGCCTGTTACGCGCGAGCCCAAGCAGATGACTGACCACCTCCCACCCGACCGACCAAGGGGTGCAGCCGTATAACGCACGGCACGAATCGCGTGGACAAATACACAATAGAAAAAATAGACAAACAAATAACTAAATAATACTATAGCTATCTATTAACTAAATGGGACAGGATAGAAGTTTTAATCATGTTAATAGAAAACTCTGAACCGATTACAGGGAATAGAAGGTTGTAATCAGAGCAGTGGACCCTAAAAGGTTCATGCAGGGCATAGTTAGAAGAACAACGACTTAGGGATAAAGGTATCAAAGGATGTCTACTCCGTCTACATGGAACCGACAGATTTACCTGAGCTAATATCTCAGGCGAGTCGATATCACCAATTAGGAGCTTGTGCATAAAAATAACACCAAGCATAATTCTACGGTTAGTTAGGGAAGGAAGGTTAATCAAGAGAAGTCTACTAGAATACGAAGGCAAATTCACATTGCGATCCCAGCTTAAGCCACGAAGAGCAAATAGCATGAACTGCTTTTGAACGGATTCAAGTCTAATCTGGTGCGACTCATATTGAGGTGACCAAATGCAAGATCCATACTCTAAAATAGGACGGACAAGCGAAGTAAAAAGAACTTTAGTTGTATAGGGGTCATCAAATTCTTTTGACCATCTTTTAATGAAACCCAGGACACTCATGGCCTTTGCGACCGTGGTGGAAATATGGGTGTTAAAATTTAACTTATGGTCCATAAGTACGCCCAAATCATTCATATTATTTACACGTTCTAAAGGACTATTGTTTAGAAAATATGTGACCAGTTGAGGCGAGTTACGAAAAAAAGTCATTACCTTACATTTGGTAGTGTTAAGATTTAGTAGATTAAACTGGCACCAGGATTGAAAGTTTTTAAGATCAGCTTGTAGCCGACTATGATTTACGGAATCAAAGGCTTTGCTGAAGTCAGTGTATATGACATCAGTTTGTTTACCATTTTTGAACCCCTTGATAATTATTGATGTAAATTCTAAAAGGTTAGTGGTTGTAGATCTACGTTTCACAAACCCATGTTGGGATGGCGAAATAATAGAGCTGCAAAAATGTTGCAATTGAGAAGTTATAATTTTCTCAAAAGCTTTCGGAGTAGCGGACAATTTTGAAATACCCCTATAGTTAGAGGCTTCAGACGTTTTGCCATTTTTATGCAGAGGAATGATATGCGACTCCTTCCAAATAGATGGAAAAGAGGAAGATTCGACAGACAATAGAAACAATTTTAAAATGGGTTTACATAATGCGTTTGCACAGAACCTGAGTACACATCCAGGAAGACCATCTGGCCCCGGAGAATAAACAGGTTTAACTAATTTAAGTTCGGTAAGAATAGAACTTTCATCAAACACTTGATTAAAAATGCAATTAGCCTTTTCTAAATGATAAGGATACGGACTTGCTCGATATTCCGTTGAGGAATAAGTTGTTTTGAAAAAACTCGCAAACATATCGGCAATTGCCTGATCAGTGCTCGCTTTTTTTATTTTGAAAAGACAAAAAAGATGGGTGCACAGAGGTCTTACGTTTTGAATTGACAAAATTATAAAATTGTTTAGGGTCAGAAGAAAACTGAAGCTCACAGCGCTGAAGATAATTCTTATAGCATTGTGTATTAAGCATCATGAATTTTGAACGAGCGACTGTGTACAGAGCGTAATCTAATGAACGACGTGTTTTATGAAACTTCTTATAATATCGTGTCTTCACATTTTTCAAATTGGATAACTCACGAGAGAACCAGGGAGGTTTGTTAAGCCGCTCCAGCCTACCAAGAGGCATACAAATATCAAAGAGTGAATTCAGAGTATCATAGAAAAAACGAACAGCTGAGTTCATATCTCTACAATTGTACAGATAAGACCAATCGGTAGAAGTAATGTTTTCATTAAGGCTGACAAAGTCAGTCTTACGAAAGCACCTAGTTAGAGGTAACTGATTTGAACCAAGTAATGGTGAAAGCAAGGGCAGATCAATTTTTAAATTTAATGTTGGATGAAACATCACAATAAGAAGAATCCAATACAAAAATAAGATCTAACGATTTTCCATTAGAATTTAAGACAGGATTGACTTGGGATAAAGATAAGCCTAGAACGACACCAATAAATTGATGTGACATAGAGGGCAGCAACATGGAAGATTCATCTGTTAGTGACCATGCTAAAGCAGGTAAATTAAAATCACCTAAAACTATGAGCATGTCTTGACTAGAAACTAAAAAGGAGACAAACTGAATAACTTCTAAATGATTTAAGTGGACTATAATGTCTGACGATGGGGAATATAGGAACAAGTAACAAGAGCATTAAAAGATTTAAAATTTACTTTAACACCTACATACTCAATCTCCTTGGTATAAGAAAATTGAATTATTTCAGATTATAAAGCAGCATCAACAGCTATCAGAACGCCACCGCCTACAAGAGAAATCCGGTCACGTCTGAATATACAAAAAATTGTGGAAAAAACCGATTCATCAGCAATATCAGGTTTTAGCCACGTCTCTGCAAAAGCTTGAATGTTATGTTAAAAAAAAACTATCTATATAGAGATTAGGAAGTTTAGATTTCAGTCCTCTAACGTTCTGGTAACCCAGGTTAAGGGACGAAGCTAGTTTTTTGACACACCAGCAGATGCTGATGTGGGAGGAATAGTATTAGTTGTTGTTGTTGGCAAGCGAATCGGTTGCCGATTTTTCCTTTTACAGTATATTCCTTAACTATTATATGTTTCGGCCAAAAATCTTCTCGACATATAGTGTCGAAGATATTGGCAGAAACACTAATTTTAAAGGACGAAATGTCCCGAGAATAAGAAAATTTAAACTTCTCCACCGCAATATTCGAGACGTTAACCTTCTTCCGAATATATGTAAGCTATTATATCATCAGATGTGACAACAGGGTCTAGCCTAGAAACAAATATATGTTTCTTGGTGGTATGCCAACGAGAGGCCGCGGTCCCGAAGCGTCAGCCGTAGCAGTAACGTTGGACGAGTCACCCACTGCAGCAGTCAACTTGTTTACGGGGCCCTCGATACTTTTAGAACTATCGGCAATTTCCATTGGAATGGGTAATTGCCCGGACACTACAATTGGCATTGTTTTTAAGAGATCATTCCCAGGTAATACCGCTAATCACCACTAACCACCAACGATATCAATTGCTGTACATTGGGAGAGGACGGTGCCTGAGTCTGGTTGGGGACGATAAGAGACACTGGTGGATCTACAGATAAAGAAACACCCCAAGGACTGGTTCTTTTACGTTTCGGAGACTCATTCATAAGCGATAAACTCCTGAACTGAGTCTCCACCGCAGTAAACTCCGCTTGGAGTTTATTAAAACCTGCCCTTAAAGTGTCAAAACTATCTCTAGTCCGCCTCATGAAAGAGCGCATCTCATTCTCGACGTCCCGGCAAGCATCACATCCATATTTTAAGCCACCGCCTTTAGCAATAGACTCCTTGATTCTGCCTGTGTAACCTGCACACTTAACGTGAACCGCATTGTCACACAGCCAACAAAGAATATAATCATGGGAGTCAACCGCATTAGTGGCAACTATGCAATTATTTTTTGAGCAGACAACCATTTTATCAAAAAGTTTAATTTAATTAAAAAAGGAAATACAAAAAAATAAAAATTCTAAAGGTTAAAAATCTGTGTATAAGAATATACTGACCAGTTCTGATACAAGGGTTAATGTGCAGAGTAAGCCTTCATAACAAAGAATACATAAAAACAAAAACACGTATCACTGAGTCGCGGGTAGGCAAAAGAGGAGAGCGCAAATCAAACAAGAATAGGAAAGAGCGGGAGAGCGCGTCAAATTGAACACATGCAACAACAATTTGTACGCAAGAGCGCGATAGTTAGTTACAACGGTAAAGACACAAAAGCGAAAGAGATTAGCAAAACAACAACACCGCCAATGCAAGTAATTGTTGTAAGTTTTAATTTAAGTTATTGAAACAGAAAGCACAAAAATGACTAAAAGAAATCGCGAAATGAAAATACAAATCGTATGTTAAAATTATAGTTAAACCGATAATGATTTTAAAAGTTAAAGAAAAGTTATTAGTCACGATAAACAAATAAAATTTGACAAGCGCAAGAAAAATCACGTCCGTCTTCTGCAACGAGTGAAAGAAGAGTAACATAGAAGATTATGCTAAGGAATCAAAATTTAGATTAGAACAGGCCTATAAAAGAGCCAGAATTATGTTAGAACAGCATAAAGCGAAGAATAAGGAAATATATGATAGAAAAGTAAAAAATATCGAATTAGAAATAGGAGATAAGGTTTTATTACGTAATGATACGGGTCATAAGCTAGAACCTAAGTATTTAGGCCCATACATTATAGAAGAAATAAAAGATAGGGATACCAATTTAATTAAAGATACAAAGAATAAGAAACAATTAGTGCATAAAGATAGGTTTAAAATTTTAATCAATTAATATATAAATTAAACACAATCTTAGTTAGTCGCATAAAAAAGTAAAGTTTTATTGAGTTATTTTATATTAAGTGCACATTTAGAAATCTATCTTTTTTACTGGAAGATTTTTGTGACTACTAGACTGAACTAAGATCGCGGAGTTCTAACGAAGTGACGAGTTGCACTTAGATTAAAGACTGAATTGTGTAGATGGATTATGTTTGAATGAAGCCTCTGATTTTGGGCGTCGATGGTGACAGCGACGCTTGCTGAGTCCAATGGTCCAACGCGAGCGTGGGATCTGTTTATCATGAAATTGATTTGGGCGACGTGACGACTGGTGTACCGAACCTGATGCTTATTGCCGAATTGATTTAGGGAATTGGGCGACTTGCCGCCTGTTATACCGAACTTGACATCATTCCCCTAGGAATGTTTAGTCTGGCAATTGTGTGAAGGCGGTCATGCGTTGCAGGGTTATCGGGTGACATTCTTGGCGGTGCCTTCTATGATCGTGCCGATGCTCATTATGTCGATGCTCATTACGTCAGTGCTCATTATGATGACTCTTGAATGTTCTCTATGGGTGTGGAGTGAGTGTGATTGTGATGGTGAAATATGTCTGGTCTTAACTCCTCCCCTCTTAAGTGCGGACGTCCTCGGTCGCTACCACATATTGTACTGGTGTAATCGGCAATACTATTGGTGGACTGCTCTCCTCTCGCCTGTGGTTGTATTGTCTCTTAATCGCCCAGTATGTAATTGCTGCGATCGCTAAAAGTGCTATGACAATCCAATAGGATGATGAAATGATGGCGTTGTTAGTCTGAATTCTTCCCAGGCTGTTCGTGTTGTTCAAGTGCAGTTCTTTGATCATCTCTAAAGATAGGGTTTCGCCTTGGTGTTGTTTGTCCGATAACAGTTGTAGTAATGGGGGTTGGACTTCTACTTCACGCTTAGTCTTCATGATGTACCACGAGTCATCTATGTTGATTGTTGCATCTTGCGATTCGATTATAAAAGTTCCGTCCAACGTAAGGTTTTCTCCATCGACGTTGATGATACCCCTGAATTGGTTTAGCAAGATTGTGCCGGGAGCTACCTCCGAGTGAGATTTCACATGTTGATTGTTAGTAATTTGGCAAGTTGGTTTTTCCTATGGAAATATGCTCCTATGCATTTGCTATTTTTTAAGTCAGTTAAATCTTCCAGTTTACATAATATTTTGTTATTCTGATGTTTACATTTATTCTTATTAGCTAGACCGAAATATTGTTTATTGCATTTTAAAATGTGACCATAATCTATTTTTTCAATTGTTTTCTCATATTTTATAGGTAGTGCCATGATTTTTTTGCATTGTTCTTTAATAACTCGAGGTATGCAATTGTTTCAATAATATTGATTTCTGCTGGTGATAAAATCAAATAATTTATTGTATTAGCTTTAGCCCAATCTATTGCGTAAATAACATTAGTAATTTCTTCTCTTAATAGGCTCAATTTAAATTTTGTCATTTCTATTTCTTTCATTTTTTCATCTGTTTCGGGTTTACTTTTAAGCAATAAAGTGTTCGTTATTTTAATTAGGTCATTTATCTTATTTTCTACCAGTTTATTAATTATTACTTGCCTATTATTATTCTTTAGCTGTTCGTTAATTTTATCAATTACAATCTTATGGTCCTGGTGATCTGGGGTACCCGCGAGCCACTTCCACACTGTTCCAAGTATATCAAGAGAGCGTTTAGCTCTGAATTTTATAGGCTTTAATCTTTTGATTTCGTTTTTGATTCGCGTTATTTCGTAAATAAGAAAAGGGTAATACGGATTTGTTTTAGTTAGTTTCGTACAACCTCCTTCAACACCGATAATGCCTGTTGATATTTTTCTACTTCTACAACGTGTATAATTTTAAACGTGCCATTCTGCCTCGCTGCCATCCCAGTTTGCAGCATTACTACCCTCGATTTTGAGTAATCCAGGATAGTCGTATGTCCCCAACAGACTGGTATCAATATTAACCTGTCGAAGATGGATATTGGTCAGTATTTCAACTGGTTCATATGTACTATCCTGCCTGACATTGTTTTAACTTTTGTATTTAAATCTTCAGCTACTTTTTCCTTTTTATATCTTGGTGTTAATTTAGAACCCAATCTCTTATTGATTTTGACATAAATTGTTTCTCCTGGGTCATAAATTTTTATGGGTTCTTTGTTTTTGTTATGATATTGTAAATCTGCAAGTTGTTTGTCTGAAATTTTCTTTGAAGTTTTTTCTCTTTCTAATGCTAGTTTTTCCGGAGAGTGTGCCAAGTCTAACGCAAAAAAAGCTTCTATCGGTTTTTTGTTAATTGTACTGTGGATCGTCTTATTGTATTCGTCTACTGCTCTGAATATTAGGTCTTCAAATTCTATTTCCGGATGCTTAATCTATAGGCATCTCATCAATTCCGTGAATGTGGAATGAAATCTTTCTACCTGACCATTGCTAGACGAAGTATTCGGTGGTGTTGTGTGTACGTTTATACCCAGCTGATCGTTCAAAAGGAATTTTATCGACGCGGAATTTAACAATTTTTCGTTGTCCATCACTACTGTTTTAGTCACGTCAAAGGCTATTAACAGCTCACGTAGTGGTACCTTTAAATGTTCCGCCGCTTTTGAATTTACTACATTTATTTGTGCGTGTTTTGAGAATTTATATATTGCTGTTAAAACAGTTTTATTTTGTGTAGAGTAAAGGTCTATGTGTATTATCTTCCCTGGATAACCTGGGACGGGTGTTGGTTGGATCTCCTGATTTGGGGGGGTGCCTTTGATATTTCGAAAGTTTACATGTTTGACACATTTTTACCACTGCTTCTATTTTCTTTTTCATTCCTGGGAAAAAAAAACTTTTCATAGGATCTGCTTTTTATTTTATATTGCATTTCGATGAGTTCTAACATGTTCTTTGGCTATAATTTCTTGATGCTGGCCATCCTCATGGACATCTGTAGTTCGGGTCTGCGTGAATCTTGCTTTATAATTCCTAAAATGTTCTGAGAATATTAACTGAATTTTCCCCATAATACTTTCTGAAGTGAAAATACCATTTACTATCCTAGGATTAGTTTTGCCTTTAGGATTGTTACGAGATCACTTCCTAAATAGTTTCTTCGTACTACTGAATGTCTGTGATATGTAGGGAATTGTAAATCGAATGTCGTAGTTTCGTTGTCGTCTGTGAGGAGTATTAGTTGGTTCTTAAAGACGTTGATAGGGATGTCCATTGTCGGTATAAGTTCGTGACCTGAGCTTTCGTCACTATGCACCATAGCTGCTGACGTACTGCTGGCATTCATGCTGGTAGGATTTCTTGAAAGCTCGTCTGCTACTACATTTGAGCTAGCCGGTTTATACTTGAACTCATAGTTGTACTCTTCTAGGTAACCTTTCCATTTTTATACCATACACTCATAGGGTGAAATGGTATATTAAAGTCGCCAAAATGTATGTAGGAAGCTTTTCCGACCCCATAAAGTATATATATTCTTGATCGGGATCAACAGCCGAGTCGATATAGACATGTCCGTCCGTCCGTCCGTCCGGCTGTCCGTATGAACACGTAGATCTCAGAGACTATAAGAGCTAGAGTCACCAAATTTGGTACGTAGACTCGTGTATTACCTACGGTGGTCAAGTTTATTTCAAATTTTTGCCCCCCTCCTCCCACGAAATTAAAACAAATTTGATTTTCTTAAAGACTATAATAGCTAAAGACATCAAATTTAGTATGATTGATCCTTTAGTAAGCGCGCACAAATTATTGCAAAAAAAATTTGCCACCCCCCATTCCGCCCACGAAATTTAAACAAATTTGATTTTCTTAAAGACTATAATAGCTAGAGACACCAAATTTGGTATGTGTATTTGTTTAATAAATGCGCATATATTGTATATGCAACGATTTTGCCACGCCCCTTTCCGCCCCCGTAATTTGGATTGTAATCAAATTTGGCACACTTGAATTTGATACTAATACCCAGCAAAACACCAAATTTGATCAAAATCGGACTAAAAACAACCAAGTTATGCATATAAACATTTTTCCAGTTGGCCGTTGGCTGGTGGGGGCGCTAGGGTGCTCGTATACTTGAGTGAGGGAGATTCTAAGATATGCTTGTAATAAAAAGCATGTGAAAATGCATTTGTTTAATAAATTTAAAATATTTGCTTTACTGGTGTATGGTATACCTAAGTCGGCGAGACGACTTACTTACTTCATTTTAGTTTTGTATTGTTGTTCTTTGGACTAAATGCATAGGTAAGCGGTTGATGATCTGTATATATTATCACTTTTGACTTCCCGTTGAGGTACATCCTCAATTTTTCTAAGGACTATATTATGGCTAGCATGTCTCTTTCATTTGTAGCGTAATTTTCTTTCGGTTTAGATATCGCTCTGGATATAAATGTGATTGGTCTACCATTCTGTTCCAGTGACGCACCTATTGCTATGTTCGAGGCATCTGTGGTCAGGTGAAATTCTCTATTGAAATCAGGATATGCTAGCAATACATCTTGTGAAACTAATGCGTTCTTCATTTTTTCGAAGTCAAACTCTTCCTTGCCAAAACGAATTTCGATTTTATTGGAGACATTCTTCTTCGTTCTCCCGTGCTCGCCACGCAATAAATTTGTAAGGGGTTTTGCTAATTTCGCAAAATCTTTAATGAACCGCCTATAATAGCTGGCTAAACCCAAGAAAGACCTTAGTTGTTTTAGGTTCTTTGGTGTGGGGAAATTTTTTATAGCCTGCACTTTCTCTGGGTTGGTCTTCCCTTGATATTACTACTCCTAGGAAATCAACGCTATGTTTTAAAAATTTACACATATCAACTTGTACCTTCATATTTGCTTCTGCTATGGTTGAGAATACCTCGGCCAAATGGCGGAATTGTTCCTCCTCTGTTTTGCATATTTTCCCTATATGATCCCTTAAAATATCGTCGAGAGCTTTTTGGAATATAGATGGGGAATTTTTTAAACCGAAGGGGAGTCTGGTGAACTCATATATAGAGAATGCTGATTTTTCGATGTCGGATTCCTTTAAAGGGATCTGATGAAATCCGCTCTTTAAGTCAAGGACGGAGAAGTATTTGTTGTTGCCCGATTGAGCAATCATTTCTCCAATTTCTGGGATAGGGTATTTATCCGAGATGATGACTGAATTTAATTTTCTGTAGTCGATGACCATCCTATATTTCTTTTTTCCCGAACTGTCGCTTTTTTTTGGGACGATCCATACAGGAGAGCCATAGGGCGACCGTGAGGGTCGTATTATACCATCTTCTAATAGTTCTTGAATTTGCTCTTCGACTACTTCCTTCAAGGAGGCTGGATACGGGTAGTGTTTTGAGTAGACTAGAGTGTCTGACGATGTTCGAATTTCACCTTGGACATTGGTAGCATAAGTCAACCTCATATCCGGACTTGCAAATAGCGATTTGTATTCCTCTTGAAGTGCTTCTAGCTTTAACTTTTGATGACCCGATAATTGATCTGAGTTGATCGTGTGGACCTGCTGAGCTCGCATCTGTCTCACTTTAACAACATGAGAGTTGTTGACATGTAACAAATCTTTTCCCACATCTATAATGGCATTAAGTTCTTTTAGTGTGTCATTGCCTAGGATTCCATGAAACGATTTTAAGTTTGGGAGTAAAAAAAAAATTATAGTTTTGTTGGGTTCAATGAAAAGACCCAAGTGGACATGTTCCGTAATTAGGATGCGTCCACTTACAGTACTCGCGTAGAACTTGTGCACATTTGGTTTTATGTTCTTGTCTATTTCAGGTTGGATATAGTTTTTGTTTGAACCGGTGTCTATTAAAAAATTGTATACTGTTCCGTCTTTGTCCCGGACTACAAAGTACGGCAAAGAGGAACACTTCATCCTGGTGTATTGTACTGTCCTGTATGCTGGATTAGAACGAGGGTGTTGATAGCCTAAACCGATCGAGTTTTGAGCATGCTTATTGGTTAAATCTTCTATCATTTGCAACGCGTGTTTTTAAGGCTAAGTGGTTGCGCTAGACTTATTCTATCTGATAAATCACCATTCAGGCCCCTAATAAAAGTATCTAGGGCTCTGTCCCTTATCTGTTTTGACAAAACTGCCATGACCTCGGGACCGTGTCCCATATTTTTCATTTGGCTAATGATTAAGGACATCTGATAGTTTACTGCAAGGTAAAACTCATGGATCGTACTATTCTTCTGACTCATGGTATATTGATATTCTAGTGTACCCAAGTCTCGTCTGTCTGAATATTCTTCCAGAAGGCATTTCGAGATTGCCTCCCAATGTAATGCGGTGTCATTCACCTTCAGTACTATGTTCGCGTGTCCTGTAATTTTATCTCTAACCGTTAGTAAAATCGCGAAGTATTTTGGCTTTCCTTGCAAAGGAGCAAAGGCATCCATTACTCGCGAGGTTGAAGCGAACCAAGTTGTAAATTCTGCTGGATTACCAGAGAATTCCTTTAGACCTTTCACTAAGTCTGGAACTTTATCTACCTCATTCCAATTATCTTGTAAATTTAGAGTTAAGTCTCTGTGTTCTGCGGTTACTGGCTGGGCTAGTTTCATCTGTTCGATATAAGACCCCATTCTAGCTGCTAAAAGACTATCAATGGCTGCATCTAAACCTTGTATGGATATAGCCTCTACGCTTCTGTTCGCGTAGGCTGAGGTTGACGCATTCTGCGACTTCCTGACTGAAGGACCGCGGATTTTACCCAACTGTCGTTTTCAGACAGTTTCGATTTCACAAAAGAATTAATTCACTCAAAAAAACAAATACGTAGTGCAATACCGTCGAATAATTATTCGAAAAACAAGCAGATTCGCGTCGCGATACCGTTTTAGAGAGAACAAACTTTGAATGAAAATGGCTTTCGATTCACAAAATTTGTTAGTAAAAATAACTATTGTAAATGTTATTTGGTTCGTTTTTCGTTTCTTATGATACTAATTCGTTTTTTTTCCTTATTAAAATTTTTGTTCGTTTCTTAAGTTACTAATTCGTTTCTGGTTTTTTTGGTTTTCTTCTTAAGTGCTATTTCTTTCTTTTCTTCTTTGATTTTGCTTAAGTAATTAATGATTTGTTTCTTGTTTTTTTTTTGTTTCACTTATTTTTAAGTTAACTTACATTAATATTATCTTCATTTCGGTGCTTTTATTGGTTGGTTGGTAGGGGTACTCGCTTTTCCCACGTTGAGGTACTAACGCTCCGAATCCAAACACTTGTTGTACCATTTTTCCTCCGAACGGATACTAGAGGAATGCAGCGATGAGTTTTTTTGTTATAACCTCGTCTGACCTCAGCGAAGATTTATTGGCACTGCGTATATTTCGGTTATCGATTTAAAGTCGTATTTATTTGCGTTTACTTTGATTAACACTTATCACAATTGTCGTTTTACTTCACTTGACAAACTTTTAAACGCGGGGTCCCTGCTCGGGCGCCAATTAAACACAATCTTAGTTAGTCGCATAAAAAAATAAAGTTTTATTGAGTTATTTTATATTGAGTGCACATTTAGAAATCTATCTTTTTTACTGGAAGATTTTTGTGACTACTAGACTGAACTAAGATCGCGGAGTTCTAACGAAGTGACGAGTTGCACTTAGATTAAAGACTGAATTGTGTAGATGGATTATGTTTGAATGAAGCCTCTGATTTTGGGCGTCGATGGTGACAGCGACGCTTGCTGAGTCCAATGGTCCAACGCGAGCGTGGGATCTGTTTATCATGAAATTGATTTGGGCGACGTGACGACTGGTGTACCGAACCTGATGCTTATTGCCGAATTGATTTAGGGAATTGGGCGACTTGCCGCCTGTTATACCGAACTTGACATCATTCCCCTAGGAATGTTTAGTCTGGCAATTGTGTGAAGGCGGTCATGCGTTGCAGGGTTATCGGGTGACATTCTTGGCGGTGCCTTCTATGATCGTGCCGATGCTCATTATGTCGATGCTCATTACGTCAGTGCTCATTATGATGACTCTTGAATGTTCTCTATGGGTGTGGAGTGAGTGTGATTGTGATGGTGAAGTATGTCTGGTCTTAACTCCTCCCCTCTTAAGTGCGGACGTCCTCGGTCGCTACCACATATTGTACTGGTGTAATCGGCAATACTATTGGTGGACTGCTCTCCTCTCGCCTGTGGTTGTATTGTCTCTTAATCGCCCAGTATGTAATTGCTGCGATCGCTAAAAGTGCTATGACAATCCAATAGGATGATGAAATGATGGCGTTGTTAGTCTGAATTCTTCCCAGGCTGTTCGTGTTGTTCAAGTGCAGTTCTTTGATCATCTCTAAAGATAGGGTTTCGCCTTGGTGTTGTTTGTCCGATAACAGTTGTAGTAATGGGGGTTGGACTTCTACTTCACGCTTAGTCTTCATGATGTACCACGAGTCATCTATGTTGATTGTTGCATCTTGCGATTCGATTATAAAAGTTCCGTCCAACGTAAGGTTTTCTCCATCGACGTTGATGATACCCCTGAATTGGTTTAGCAAGATTGTGCCGGGAGCTACCTCCGAGTGAGATTTCACATGTTGATTGTTAGTAATTTGGCAAGTTGGTTTTTTCCTATGGAAATATGCTCCTATGCATTTGCTATTTTTTAAGTCAGTTAAATCTTCCAGTTTACATAATATTTTGTTATTCTGATGTTTACATTTATTCTTATTAGCTAGACCGAAATATTGTTTATTGCATTTTAAAATGTGACCATAATCTATTTTTTCAATTGTTTTCTCATATTTTATAGGTAGTGCCATGATTTTTTTGCATTGTTCTTTAATAACTCGAGGTATGCAATTGTTTCAATAATATTGATTTCTGCTGGTGATAAAATCAAATAATTTATTGTATTAGCTTTAGCCCAATCTATTGCGTAAATAACATTAGTAATTTCTTCTCTTAATAGGCTCAATTTAAATTTTGTCATTTCTATTTCTTTCATTTTTTCATCTGTTTCGGGTTTACTTTTAAGCAATAAAGTGTTCGTTATTTTAATTAGGTCATTTATCTTATTTTCTACCAGTTTATTAATTATTACTTGCCTATTATTATTCTTTAGCTGTTCGTTAATTTTATCAATTACAATCTTATGGTCCTGGTGATCTGGGGTACCCGCGAGCCACTTCCACACTGTTCCAAGTATATCAAGAGAGCGTTTAGCTCTGAATTTTATAGGCTTTAATCTTTTGATTTCGTTTTTGATTCGCGTTATTTCGTAAATAAGAAAAGGGTAATACGGATTTGTTTTAGTTGAGTTTCGTACAACCTCCTTCAACACCGATAATGCCTGTTGATATTTTTCTACTTCTACAACGTGTATAATTTTAAACGTGCCATTCTGCCTCGCTGCCATCCCAGTTTCCAGCATTACTACCCTCGATTTTGAGTAATCCAGGATAGTCGTATGTCCCCAACAGACTGGTATCAATATTAACCTGTCGAAGATGGATATTGGTCAGTATTTCAACTGGTTCATATGTACTATCCTGCCTGACATTGTTTTAACTTTTGTATTTAAATCTTCAGCTACTTTTTCCTTTTTATATCTTGGTGTTAATTTAGAACCCAATCTCTTATTGATTTTGACATAAATTGTTTCTCCTGGGTCATAAATTTTTATAGGTTCTTTGTTTTTGTTATGATATTGTAAATCTGCAAGTTGTTTGTCTGAAATTTTCTTTGAAGTTTTTTCTCTTTCTAATGCTAGTTTTTCCGGAGAGTGTGCCAAGTCTAACGCAAAAAAGCTTCTATCGGTTTTTTGTTAATTGTACTGTGGATCGTCTTATTGTATTCGTCTACTGCTCTGAATATTAGGTCTTCAAATTCTATTTCCGGATGCTCAATCTTTAGGCATCTCATCAATTCCGTGAATGTGGAATGAAATCTTTCTACCTGACCATTGCTAGACGAAGTATTCGGTGGTGTTGTGTGTACGTTTATACCCAGCTGATCGTTCAAAAGGAATTTTATCGACGCGGAATTTAACAATTTTTCGTTGTCCATCACTATTGTTTTAGTCACGTCAAAGGCTATTAACAGCTCACGTAGTGGTACCTTTAAATGTTCCGCCGCTTTTGAATTTACTAACTTTATTTGTGCGTGTTTTGAGAATTTATATATTGCTGTTAAAACAGTTTTATTTTGTGTAGAGTAAAGGTCTATGTGTATTATCTTTCCTGGATAACCTGGGACGGGTGTTGGTTGGATCTCCTGATTTGGGGGGGTGCCTTTGATATTTCGAAAGTTTACATGTTTGACACATTTTTACCACTGCTTCTATTTTCTTTTTCATTCCTGGGAAAAAAAAACTTTTCATAGGATCTGCTTTTTATTTTATATTGCATTTCGATGAGTTCTAACATGTTCTTTGGCTATAATTTCTTGATGCTGGCCATCCTCATGAACATCTGTAGTTCGGGTCTGCGTGAATCTTGCTTTATAATTCCTAAAATGTTCTGAGAATATTAACTGAATTTTCCCCATAATACTTTCTGAAGTGAAAATACCATTTACTATCCTAGGATTAGTTTTGCCTTTAGGATTGTTACGAGATCACTTCCTAAATAGTTTCTTCGTACTACTGAATGTCTGTGATATGTAGGGAATTGTAAATCGAATGTCGTAGTTTCGTTGTCGTCTGTGAGGAGTATTAGTTGGTTCTTAAAGACGTTGATAGGGATGTCCATTGTCGGTATAAGTTCGTGACCTGAGCTTTCGTCACTATGCACCATAGCTGCTGACGTACTGCTGGCATTCATGCTGGTAGGATTTCTTGAAAGCTCGTCTGCTACTACATTTGAGCTACCCGGTTTATACTTGAACTCATAGTTGTACTCTTCTAGGTAACCTTTCCATTTTTATACCATACACTCATAGGGTGAAATGGTATATTAAAGTCGCCAAAATGTATGTAGGAAGCTTTTCCGACCCCATAAAGTATATATATTCTTGATCGGGATCAACAGCCGAGTCGATATAGACATGTCCGTCCGTCCGTCCGTCCGGCTGTCCGTATGAACACGTAGATCTCAGAGACTATAAGAGCTAGAGTCACCAAATTTGGTACGGTGGTCAAGTTTATTTCAAATTTTTGCCCCCCTCCGCCCACGAAATTAAAACAAATTTGATTTTCTTAAAGACTATAATAGCTAAAGACAACAAATTTAGTATGATTGATCCTTTAGTAAGCGCGCACAAATTATTGCAAAAAAAATTTGCTACCCCCCATTCCGCCCACGAAATTTAAACAAATTTGATTTTCTTAAAGACTATAATAGCTAGAGACACCAAATTTGGTATGTGTATTTGTTTAATAAATGCGCATATATTGTATATGCAACGATTTTGCCACGCCCCTTTTTGCCCCCGTAATTTGGATTATCTCACGCAATTTTCTACCTTTTGTAATCAAATTTGGCACACTTGAATTTGATACCAATACCCAGCAAAACACCAAATTTGATCAAAAAACAACCAAGTTATGCATATAAACATTTTTCCAGTTGGCCGTTGGCTGCTGGGGGCGCTAGGGTGCTCGTATACTTGAGTGAGGGAGATTCTAAGATATGCTTGTAATAAAAAGCATGTGAAAATGCATTTGTTTAATAAATTTGAAATATTTGCTTTACTGGTGTATGGTATACCTAAGTCGGCGAGACGACTTACTTACTTCATTTTAGTTTTGTATTGTTGTTCTTTGGACTAAATGCATAGGTAAGCGGTTGATGATCTGTATATATTATCACTTTTGACTTCCCGTTGAGGTACATCCTCAATTTTTCTAAGGACCATATTATGGCTAGCATGTCCCTTTCATTTGTAGCGTAATTTTCTTTCGGTTTAGATATCGCTCTGGATATAAATGTGATTGGTCTACCATTCTGTTCCAGTGACGCACCTATTGCTATGTTCGAGGCATCTGTGGTCAGGTGAAATTCTCTATTGAAATCAGGATATGCTAGCAATACATCTTGTGAAACTAATGCGTTCTTCATTTTTTCGAAGTCAAACTCTTCCTTGCCAAAACGAATTTCGATTTTATTGGAGACATTCTTCTTCGTTCTCCCGTGCTCGCCACGCAATAAATTTGTAAGGGGTTTTGCTAATTTCGCAAAATCTTTAATGAACCGCCTATAATAGCTGGCTAAACCCAAGAAAGACCTTAGTTGTTTTAGGTTCTTTGGTGTGGGGAAATTTTTTATAGCCTGCACTTTCTCTGGGTTGGTCTTCCCTTGATATTACTACTCCTAGGAAATCAACGCTATGTTTTAAAAATTTACACTTATCAACTTGTACCTTCATATTTGCTTCTGCTATGGTTGAGAATACCTCGGCCAAATGGCGGAATTGTTCCTCCTCTGTTTTGCTGAATATTATGATGTCGTCGATATAGACATAGCATATTTTCCCTATATGATCCCTTAAAATATCGTCGAGAGCTTTTTGGAATATAGATGGGGAATTTTTTAAACCGAAGGGGAGTCTGGTGAACTCATATATAGAGAATGCTGATCTTTCGATGTCGGATTCCTTTAAAGGGATCTGATGAAATCCGCTCTTTAAGTCAAGGACGGAGAAGTATGTATTTGTTGTTGCCCGATTGAGCAATCATTTCTCCAATTTCTGGGATAGGGTATTTATCCGAGATGGTGACTGAATTTAATTTTCTGTAGTCGATGACCATCCTATATTTCTTTTTTCCCGAACTGTCGCTTTTTTTTGGGACGATCCATACAGGAGAGCCATAGGGCGACCGTGAGGGTCGTATTATACCATCTTCTAATAGTTCTTGAATTTGCTCTTCGACTACTTCCTTCAAGGAGGCTGGATACGGGTAGTGTTTTGAGTAGACTGGAGTGTCTGACGATGTTCGAATTTCACCTTGGACATTGGTAGCATAAGTCAACCTCATATCCGGACTTGCAAATAGCGATTTGTATTCCTCTTGAAGTGCTTCTAGCTTTAACTTTTGATGACCCGATAATTGATCTGAGTTGATCGTGTGGACCTGCTGAGCTCGCATCTGTCTCACTTTAACAACATGAGAGTTGTTGACATGTAACAAATCTTTTCCCACATCTATAATGGCATTAAGTTCTTTTAGTGTGTCATTGCCTAGGATTCCATGAAACGATTTTAAGTTTGGGAGTAAAAAAAAAATTATAGTTTTGTTGGGTTCAATGAAAAGACCCAAGTGGACATGTTCCGTGATTAGGATGCGTCCACTTACAGTACTCGCGTAGAACTTGTGCACATTTGGTTTTATGTTTTTGTCTATTTCAGGTTGGATATAGTTTTTGTTTGAACCGGTGTCTATTAAAAAATTGTATACTGTTCCGTCTTTGTCCCGGACTACAAAGTACGGCAAAGAGGAACACTTCATCCTGGTGTATTGTACTGTCCTGTATGCTGGATTAGAACGAGGGTGTTGATAGCCTAAACCGATCGAGTTTTGAGCATGCTTATTGGTTAAATCTTCTATCATTTGCAACGCGTGTTTTTAAGGCTAAGTGGTTGCGCTAGACTTATTCTATCTGATAAATCACCGTTCAGGCCCCTAATAAAAGTATCTAGGGCTCTGTCCCTTATCTGTTTTGACAAAACTGCCATGACCTCGGGACCGTGTCCCATATTTTTCATTTGGCTAATGATTAAGGACATCTGATAGTTTACTGCAAGCTAAAACTCATGGATCGTACTATTCTTCTGACTCATGGTATATTGATATTCTAGTGTACCCAAGTCTCGTCTGTCTGAATATTCTTCCAGAAGGCATTTCGAGATTGCCTCCCAATGTAATGCGGTGTCATTCACCTTCAGTACTATGTTCGCGTGTCCTGTAATTTTATCTCTAACCGTTAGTAAAATCGCGAAGTATTTTGGCGTTCCTTGCAAAGGAGCAAAGGCATCCATTACTCGCGAGGTTGAAGCGAACCAAGTTGTAAATTCTGCTGGATTACCAGAGAATTCCTTTAGACCTTTCACTAAGTCTGGAACTTTATCTACCTCATTCCAATTATCTTGTAAATTTAGAGTTAAGTCTCTGTGTTCTGCGGTTACTGGCTGGGCTAGTTTCATCTGTTCGATATAAGACCCCATTCTAGCTGCTAAAAGACTATCAATGGCTGCATCTAAACCTTGTATGGATATAGCCTCTACGCTTCTGTTCGCGGAGGCTGAGGTTGACGCATTCTGCGACTCTGTTGTAGGGCGACTTCCTGACTGAAGGACCGCGGATTTTACCCAACTGTCGTTTTCAGACAGTTTCGATTTCACAAAAGAATTAATTCACTCAAAAAAACAAATACGTAGTGCAATACCGTCGAATAATTATTCGAAAAACAAGCAGATTCGCGTCGCGATACCGTTTTAGAGAGAACAAACTTTGAATGAAAATGGCTTTCGATTCACAAAATTTGTTAGTAAAAATAACTATTGTAAATGTTATTTGGTTCGTTTTTCGTTTCTTATGATACTAATTCGTTTTTTTTCCTTATTAAAATTTTTGTTCGTTTCTTAAGTTACTAATTCGTTTCTGTTTTTTTTGGTTTTCTTCTTAAGTGCTATTTCTTTCTTTTCTTCTTTGATTTTGCTTAAGTAATTAATGATTTGTTTCTTGTTTTTTTTTTGTTTCACTTATTTTTAAGTTAACTTACATTAATATTATCTTCATTTCGGTGCTTTTATTGGTTGGTTGGTAGGGGTACTCGCTTTTCCCACGTTGAGGTACTAACGCTCCGAATCCAAACACTTGTTGTACCATTTTTCCTCCGAACGGATACTAGAGGAATGCAGCGATGAGTTTTTTTGTTATAACCTCGTCTGACCTCAGCGAAGATTTATTGGCACTGCGTATATTTCGGTTATCGATTTAAAGGCGTATTTATTTGCGTTTACTTTGATTAACACTTATCACAAATGTCGTTTTACTTCACTTGACAAACTTTTAAACGCGGGGTCCCTGCTCGGGCGCCAATTAAACACAATCTTAGTTAGTCGCATAAAAAAAATAAAGTTTTATTGAGTTATTTTATATTGAGTGCACATTTAGAAATCTATCTTTTTTACTGGAAGATTTTTGTGACTACTAGACTGAACTAAGATCGCGGAGTTCTAACGAAGTGACGAGTTGCACTTAGATTAAAGACTGAATTGTGTAGATCGATTATGTTTGAATGAAGCCTCTGATTTTGGGCGTCGATGGTGACAGCGACGCTTGCTGAGTCCAATGGTCCAACGCGAGCGTGGGATCTGTTTATCATGAAATTGATTTGGGCGACGTGACGACTGGTGTACCGAACCTGATGCTTATTGCCGAATTGATTTAGGGAATTGGGCGACTTGCCGCCTAGTATACCGAACTTGACATCATTCCCCTAGGAATGTTTAGTCTGGCAATTGTGTGAAGGCGGTCATGCGTTGCAGGGTTATCGGGTGACATTCTTGGCGGTGCCTTCTATGATCGTGCCGATGCTCATTATGTCGATGCTCATTACGTCAGTGCTCATTATGATGACTCTTGAATGTTCTCTATGGGTGTGGAGTGAGTGTGATTGTGATGGTGAAGCATGTCTGGTCCTAACTTATACAGTCTGTCAAGAAACACTTTACACACTGGAAAAAAAAACAATTTTTCAACTTTAAATACGAAAAAAACAGCTTTTTATTTAAATTAACGATTTATTTTCATTTGCAATCAGTAGATTATTCAATTTTATCTTAAATTTAAGAAGAAAAAAAACAAAATCATTAACCCAAACCAAAAAAAACAACAAAAAGGAACTTTACTCAAACTTGACACTGTCAAGAAACTCTTTACACATTTCGTTTTGTTCATCTGTTTTTCTTTTATTCGTAGAAATAACGGTGATTTACAGTTAACTATGCCTTTAGAACTTCATCACGCAGCTGTTCTTTTGCATTTCCTTTGATTTGATTGTGAAAATTCGCTGATTAAGGATCTAATAACCATAATAATCGGATTTTTTAAAAGATTGACCTTTCAAGTGGTCCAATTGATTCTATATAATCGTAAATTGGGCAAATCTTTCCGGAACTCCTAGAAATGTTTTCGGTATCAAGAAAAACAATTGCCACAGTTGTAAAGGAGCCAAGATCGGACATTGTACTCCTTATGTTTGGGGTCGTTGTCTTGGAAAAATTTGAAATTGGGTGTTTTTGTCGCTTACGAATCCGAATTTGATGGCACTTTGTGCTAAATACGTCTTCAATATTGTCAGATACTGCTCGGCGTTCATGGTATTATCAATAAATGCCAGTTCACCGACTCCTGGACTGGATTAAACACCCCCAAACCATGGCGGAAAGTTTTCCAAACTTCACTGTTGGAATAATATGCCCCTACTGTCTTCCATTAATGTTGAAAAGCGCTTTACCTTCACTTCTGGTATGGTGCGATGAAACAAGGTATGCTATACTATAACAATGGACCACCCAGAGTATGACGAAAAGCATGCACTCCAATGCAACAGCGGCATATTATTCCAACAGTGAAGTTTGGAAAACTTTCCGCCATGGTTTGGGGGTGTTTAATCCAGTCCAGGAGTCGGTGAACTGGCATTTATTGATAATACCATGAACGCCGAGCAGTATCTGACAATATTGAAGACGTATTTAGCACAAAGTGCCATCAAATTCGGATTCGTAAGCGACAAAAACACCCATTTCAAATTTTACCAAGACAACGACCCCAAACATAAGGAGTACAATGTCCGATCTTGGCTCCTTTTTACAACTGTGGCAATTGTTTTTCTTGATACCGAAAAACATTTCTAGGAGTTCTGGAAAAGATTTGCCCAATTTACGATTATATAGAATCAATTGGACCACTTGAAAGGTCAATCTTTTAAAAATCCGATTATTATGGTTATTAGATCCTTAATCAGCGAATTTTCACAATCAAATCAAAGGAAATGCAAAAGAACAGCTGCGTGATGAAGTTCTAAAGGCATAGTTAACTGTAAATCACCGTTATTTCTACGAATAAAAGAAAAACAGATGAACAAAACGAAATGTGTAAAGAGTTTCTTGAGAGTGTCAAGTTTAAGTAAAGTTCCTTTTTGTTGTTTTTTTTGGTTTGGGTTAATGATTTTGTTTTTTTTCTTCTTAAATTTAAGATAAAATTGAATAATCTACTGATTGCAAATGAAAATAAATCGTTAATTTAAATAAAAAGCTGTTTTTTTCGTATTTAAAGTTGAAAAATTGGTTTTTTTTCCAGTGTGTAAAGTGTTTCTTGACAGACTGTATATAAAATATCAAAGAAGCTAACTTCGGCAATGCCGAAGTTTATATACCCTTGCAGTCCTTGGCAATAGTTTTCTTACATTTTGAAATTTCTTTCCTTGCAACTCAATTCATCAACACACAAACAAAACATTCAAATTATTTCTATTTTTACTACAAATTTTTAAGCAAAGCACAACACGCATACACATACATACATACGTGTAGCGCTGCGTCTGTGTGTGCGTATGCATGTGATCTGTTTGATTTGCTGATGACGTAGTAGCTGCCGTCAGCGCTTGAACCGATTTGTACTGTCTGTAACTTTAGTTCTATTTATCCGATCAGATTCAAATCTGAGATTTTATATCAAATTCTATTATATTGGTAAATTTCATGGGGATACTCCAAATTTTGCAAAAATTTTTGTTCTAGAGCTATATGATATAGTAGTCCGATCCTGACAATTTTCATACTCTATCATCTCCCGGCCAAAAGTAGCTCACATATGAAATTTCATTCCGATAGCTCTTAAGATGCCAGCGTGAAGTTGATTTGCACAGACGGACGGACGGACGGACAGACGGACATGGCTATATCGACTCAGCTTCTCATGCTGATCAAGAATATATATACTTTATGGGGTCGGAAACGTCTCCTTCTGTGCGTTACAAACATCTGACCAATTTTATAATACCCTCTGCAAGGGTATAAAAAGATGTAGCATGTTCTGGAATAACATATTAACAACATTACAAACATATTGTAGCAATAAGTTACAATATTTATGTGCGCAAGTGCATTTGCCTCTTAAGTAACATGACCACCCATGAGTGCATGGTGCTGAACAATTGCTGCAATATGATACATCCTCACTCTCCCGCTGCGGCGGCATATACACATACATACTCTTATGTAAACATTTATACATGTAAGAATTATTGCGTTTATACAATAATTATTGTTTATTAATATTTAAATATATAGCAAAATAGTCAATTGAAATTAGAATAAGGTGACAACTTTTAGCAACTTTACGACTTGAAATACAACTTAAGCAACTTTTGTACACCTTCTGCTTACTACTGAAGATGCCACATTGTCGCACCGCATCCAGAGCTGCCATCTCTCAGCACCAGGCGCGTAGCCAGAAAAATTTTTCGGGGGGGGTTTTCAGCAAATATTAAATGCACATATTCATACTTAATAATATAATGGATGACCTTTATTTCAAATTTTTTTTCTACAAAAGAATGTCTATTTTCCGACTTGTTTTCGCCATTTCGTTCAAAATATCCTCTGGAGTGACTTTAATTTTTTCGTTTTTCCAGCAGCATTTATTATTTCGTTTTGAATAGATGGACTTGTATATGTAGCTTTGGCAGAAGCAGTGTCCAAATGTTGACGTAAATCTTCATCACCACTTTCCAAGGCAAAACGCAATAGTGCTTTGAAATTTCCTTCCCTTTCTTTTGCAACTTCTGTGGATATTGGACCGGAATCACGATGACCTCTTAGTGCGATCCCTTGTCTGCCACATAGAAGTACAGCCCGGATAATTGGAGTCAATTTCCGTCTATTGTCGATTCGCATTTTCATTCGACTCAAATCGATTTCACTCAAAATATCGTCTTTTTCGTTCTCAAAAACAGATTTGATATTCTCTGCATCGATGAAAGCATTTTTGTGGTACTCTTTTTCTTGATGATCTCGGAACATTTCAAGGGCTTTCTTCCAGTTCCTGAACGGTGCCCCCACAAAAGTTTTCACAATTTGATGACTCCCCTTGCCAACTGATCCGACTGCAAATAAAACACAATATTTGCAGTAAACTCCATCTTCTTCAGCCGAGTAAGACAACCATTGAAAGGATCGCAACCAAGACAACTGAAATTTTAAATTTCGATTGCTTGATGTTGGAAACTTAAAAGTTTCATCTGGGACCCATACATCAACAAGAAGTTCATATTTTTTTTTGTCGTTGAGTTTTTTCCGGCAGTAAGTAACAATGTCTTTCGGGGAAACCTGCAAACATTTTTTTATTTGTAAAATTTCTATCTGGATCCGAAATTTCTATTTGTCACTTTCAATTACAAAGTTATTGATATGGAAAAGTGGAAAATAATTTGCTTTTCCCAGCTGCATTAGGAAAATTACGATTCTTATTGCTAGTAATTGTAACTTCGTGTATTACAAGTAGGAGCATTTTGAATCGAATAAAGGTACAATTGATTGCAGCAGCATAAGTAATGACTGTTAAATACCTGTGAAATTTTGGGCTCGAGTGAAGATGCTGTATCGGGAGCCTCTGCTTGCTGCTTATCAGTTTGTTTAGAAGTTTCCTAAATGAAATGTAATATATTTTTATAACCGTAAGTAAGTTGAGGAAATCCAAAACATGATGATTCACTTGATATTCCAACTTGTAGTATTCGATATGACAATTTTTACTTACCTCCTGATTTTCTAACCTAGGTTTTTTAACGAAAAATTGACGAATGTCCATTCTTGAGTATGTGATCTTTTTAGTGTTTACTCACTATATTTAAGTTTACACGCTTTTTAGTGTTTACACTCAATTGGTTAAATCACAGAAAAATAAATATCATTCACTGATCGGTGGTAAGAACGCTGGTCAGGGTGGAATGGAAAACAACATCAATTTTCAAAATGCTGTAATATATTACGGAAGTTCAAGAAATTGTCGCAAGAATTTCCATTCATAATATTGCAGCCGAGTCAAAATAAACGGCCCTCGCCCAAAACAGACAAATTTATTTCAAGACGGATTGACGGACTACGATCAGCTGTAGTCAGCTGATTGACTTAGTGTGGCAACTTAGCGAAGATAAGCGAATGTGGCAACATCGGGATTCGCGGAGAAAAAACGTGCTTTTGAAACTATATGTATGTACATACATATGTATAAACTATGAATGATTTCTCCACACTGAGAAATATAATTATATGTTGTTTCTTGCATTTATGTCGTTGTTATCAATAGTACTTTCTTCACAAAATTTTCTACAATAAATAAAGTAATTATTTTATTACAAAAGTATCTTTCCAAATTTTCGACTATTTCGGGGGGGGTTTGAACCCCCGAAACCCCCCCCCTGTATACGCGCCTGCTCAGCACATATGTACCCATATGACACTACATTCGGTCATCCTGAAAATCATCTGCCTCAGATGATCCTTCGAGATCGCTTTCATCATTGCTCTCCATATAACGCCAAAGCTCAATGTTGTCTTCACTGGTGGACGTCTGATTTGGACCCTGAAATTCAGCATATTTTTTGATATTTTTCATACCTACCATTTCTCTTCACTTTCGTATGGACTAATGAACTTATTCGACAGCTTCTTGCCCGAAACGAACTGTGTGACTTTAATAGCTACTAGGTCGCCCAACTGATAACCGTGGCATGGCTTGCGTCTCTGGTCGTAATGGCGCTTGTATCTGGTCTGTGCCGCTAGTATTTGCTGTCTTGCTTCTGCTCTTATTCGATTTCGCTCATTTTGAATTCCATCTAGTAGTTCTTCTTCCAGAATTCTTTGTAACTCAAGGTCTGATTCGTTTCTCATTTTCAATCCGAACATAACTTCAAAAGGTGTAAACTTGGTCGACGAGTGAACATTCGAGTTTATAGTACGTTGTACCTGTGCGGTGTACCTGTACCACTTCTGAGGTTCTGCAGCTGACATCTTGGCTAAGACAGAAAGTATGACTCTGTTGACTCTCTCTATTTGTCCGTTTCCTCTTGCAACTCCTGTAGTTGTTTCGACGTGTTCGATCTTATGGTTCGTACATGCTGCACCTCTATCGCTGATGATACGACGCGGATTTCCAAAAATTGTGACCCAATCAATCAAGTGTTTAACAACTTCCGAGGCATCTGTCGATTTTGTAGGATATAGCCATGTATATTTAGAGAACCCATCTACGACTGCGAATATGTACTTGTAATTCTTCGAAGTTGGATCCAATGACCCTAAATGATCAACGTGTAGCGTCTCCAATGGAACTTCTCCTTTATCAATGCAATGCAAAAAATCCTCCTGCTTGCCCAACTTTCTGTTGTGTGTTATGCACTGAACACAATTTGCGATGAACTGACCAATCTTTTTGTCCAAATGCGGAATATAATTTTCTTGTTGAATAGTATGCTTTGTTTTTTGAACACCCATATGTCCAATGTTGTGAGTATTCCTTATTATCTCCTTTTCCATGCTTTTCGGAACTGCTAACAAATCCAATCCATTGACCTGCTTATATAAAAGTTTATTTTTAACTTTAAAATCGGCATACGGTTTGTGTTGTAAAATCTCGAAAACTGCTGCGAACTTTTCATCATTACTTTGTGCTCTTAGCATCTGTGCGCGTACTTCTGTTGTGACAATCATTACTGGAAAGCGACTTAAGCTATCGACATGCTTCATCCTATCGCCGGCACGATGTTCTATTTTATAGAAAAAATCTTCCAAGTGCATCAACCATTGTACGACTTGTCGGGGCATATCCTTCTTCGCTGCTGTGATTTTGAAAGCTGCACAGTCTGTAACCAGAACAAACTCGATCCCCTTCAAATAATGGCGCAACTTCTTCGTAGCTAGATATGCTGCCTTGACCTCTAGAAAATAACTGTGTAACTTTTCCTCCTGATCGCTTGTTTTCTTGCTCCAATAAAATACAGGGTGCCACTTATCATCATGTTGCTGTAAGAGCGTAGCACCAAATCCGTTTTTTGATGCATCTACATGTAATTGCGTTTCAACTGAGTGTTTGAACATTTTCAAAACTGGTTCATTCATCAGACTTTCTTTTAATTCTTCGACTGTTTTTTTTTTGAGGACTGTCCATTCTAAACTCTGTATCTTTTTTTAGCAACGTGGTCAGCGGCTTTGCTATTATTGCATAATTACGAATGAATTTTCTATAGTAGCCTGTTAGTCCTAAAAATGCCTGAACACCTTTGATATTTTTCGGACATACTACTCCATCTTCTATTTCGTGGCCCAGAAAATTGATTCTTCTTTTTAGAAACTGGCATTTCGACCATTTGATCTGTAAACCATATTGTCGTGCTTCTTCTAAAACAGTCCTAACATTATCCAAACATTTTTCTACTGTAGATCCGAATACCACGATATCGTCAACATAAATTTCCATAATTCCTGCATTTATAAACTTCTGGAAGATGTAGTAAATGAATCTTACAAAAACTGCTGGGGAATTACAAAACCCAAAAGGCGCTTTATTAAATTCAAAAAGCCCTTGCTTTGTCACGAATGCTGTATATTTACGACTTTCTTCTTCTATGTCAACGTGGAAAAATCCGTTCTTAAGATCCATGACTGTAAAGTATTTTGCTTCTTGCATTTTCTCTAAGACATCTTCAACGATTGGAACTGGAAATCTATCTTTCAATACGAGCGTGTTTAATTTTCGATAATCTATGCACAGTCTGTGCGATCCATCTTTCTTTTTTGCTGGCACTACTCTGCTTGCTACGTCGGAGTTGGACTGACGAACGATTCCTTGATTTAGCCACTCTTCTACTTAGTCTTTTACAATTGTCTGTTCATTTACCGATAGACGACTGGGACTTTCTCTAAATACTATATTATTACAATTTGGCAGTATAGTCAACTTTATTGGGCAACTTAACGGGTTATCTTTCGGCTTATAGTCCTTAATTAATGCAGCGACTGTATCAGCATATTTTGGTTCTACATCAATTTCATTTACAGAGCTTACCACATTTAAAACGTTCAATTGGTTCTTCTCATCAGGGTGGAGGTTAAATGTACATCCGTTATGATCCATCATCACCGTAAACTTTTTGACGAAGTCGTATCCAATAAGTACATCAGCTTCTAATTTGGAGTTAGGGACGATCAGTATTTTGTGTTCTGTACTCAATCCATCTACCTTGACTGTAGTAGTAACCTCGCCTATAACCTCTGTAACAACATTTCCAAGACCAAACAATTTTTCGACGTTACTTTGCATCTGACGATCCAGAAAAAGATCCTCGTATTTGTCTCGTCTCATAATAGTAACGTCTGCCCCGGTATCCACCAAACAAATAACTTTGTTGCCACCAATCGAAAATTCCTTTAATCGTCTGTCTTCATCGGACTTCCGTACTATATTTACTTGTTGCTTCCTTTCAGGACAATCCTTTGATATATGGCCTCTACCGTTACACTTTAAGCATTTAGTGCCCACATGGCAATCAGATTTTTTATGATCTGTGGCTCCACAGTTGAAGCAATGCAACTGTTTACCTTTATAGTTTGAATCAGCTTGACCAACTGGCTTCGAATGGCGATCTGGCGTTTCTACTAGATCGTAGCACTTTCTTAGCTGTTTAAAAGAAGTTGAACTGTATAATGGGTATTTCAAATCCTCCCGTACCTCTAGCCCGTCAACGATATATGTAATAATCGATTCGTCCTCGATTTCACCAAGAGCAGCAATTTTACGCATCTGTAATACATAATCATGAAAATTTTCTGACTGCAACTTTTTGCGACCTCTCAACTGTTTATGAATCTCTGCACTACTTAATTTTTGGTCAAACTCGTCCATCAGGGCTAAACACAATTCTTCATAATTGCCAACTATAATCGTTTCCAAAAATAACTTTGCAGTGCCCATCATCTTATTACGTGCATTGACATACTTTTGTTTCTCGCTCAGCTGATATGCCTCCGCATTTTCTTCAAAATTCTTTAGCCACTGTCCAATTGGAATTGATGTCCCGTCGAAGTCCGGCACCACTTTTGCAAAACTATCGACTGTTACGTTTGAAAATTTATCGTTACGTTGCGAACCGTTGTCTTCAAATTTAACTGCCAACATTCTGATCAGCGTCTCCAACTCGCTGCTGCGCACACTCGTGTGCATACTTTCACCGTTTCCATCCTCACTCCTCGACTCTTCGGCACCAGTCTGCCGCGATTCGTCTGCGTCGTTTCTGGAAACACATGGGTACACTATATCTGTCTCTCTTGCGCTTACCACTTTTAAATCGGTTTGCTCCGATATTTCACCATTCGACATAAATGTGCTGTTTAAATTGTCTATCTGAACTTGGTAATTAGACTCTTTTTGATTTTTGGCACCTTTTTTCTTTCCTGAGCGCAACATTTTTTTTCAACTTTATTCTGTCTCTTCTTTTCACTTTTTTCACGTTTTTCTTTTTTTAACTTGTATTACTGTTCTGTTCTTTTTTCAACGATTGAGCGGTTGAGCCCCCATGTAAGAATTATTGCGTTTATACAATAATTATTGTTTATTAATATTTAAATATATAGCAAAATAGTCAATTGAAATTAGAATAAAAAGAACTTTGACTTAACAACTTTAGGTGACAACTTTTAGCAACTTTACGTCTTGAAATACAACTTAAGCAACTTTTGTACACCTTCTGCTTATACGTCTTGTCTCTGTCGTTCCTTCTTCCGTTCTCTTCTTCTTACTACTGAAGATGCCACATTGTCGCACCGCATCCAGAGCTGCCATCTCTCAGCACATATGTACCCATATGACACTACATACACATGTAAATATGTTTATACATAAGCATACCGCTCCTCTGCCTGCATTACTGGCAGCGCAGCTACGCGGTCTTAGCTACAGTTAACAATTGTAACAGAATTAAGAATCATTCAATAAACCGAACTCAAAAACAGAAGACCTACTTGTGTCCTTGATTAAAAAACTGAAAAACAATATAATCTTGGGCATTTACTCTACACCAGTCTGGAACTTTCGATCATTCGATAATTACAGAGAAACAATGCACAATGAGGTTTTAAATATTGTTGCCAAATTATAACCAAAGGAGGGCCAGATAAGCCAGGTACTAATACGAATGATGGAAATATGAATTTTTGTAGAATTTTTTAATATGTATTAATTTTTAAATAATTATACTTCGCTGTTTCCTATTTTCCAAGTAACAATATATGCATAAATAAATGACAGCACCAATAAAACAACTTCATAATCAAGTTACTCTTCGAGCTAAGCAGTACTGCAATCTGCTCTGTTTGACGTCGAAATTCAAATGGCCTACGCGTTATCGAGCATCGCATCAGGAAGTCTCGGCTTCATTTCGTGAATTTGCTCTCTCAAACTGCTCATATGTGCACATATGTCTCTCGCTTTACTCGATGTTATGGCAGCTCAGTTACGAGCAGCCTCTCCGCTAGTCTTGCGCACTGGCGCCGCTGACCCAAAATAAGTTTCGATCATCACTCTTCGAGCGCAACCAATCATAGAAGAAATCTGCTGACCAATCAGATTCTTTCTATGAACGAGAAAATATAATTTCAATGAAATGATGGCGGCGGACACAGTATTGGACAAAACACAAAATGGATTCATTTCAAGAGTTGTGCCTTGAGGCATTGTTTTTAATTTTTAATGGACACTGCAATTATTCAATGCTAATTTTCATTTTTATAAAATACAAGAAATAATCAAATTCGGTAGAGATAAAACTAAATGTAAATAAAATATTTAAAAATCGAACTTTATAAAAATCGAAAGTTTATATACCCTTGCAGTTCTTGGCAATAATACTTTTACATGCCGAAATTCTTTTTCTGCAACTCAATTCGTCAATACACAAACAAATCATTCAAATTATTACTCTTTTGGCTTCAATTTGTTCTTGTTCTTCCTTTTTTCACTTAGTAAACCACGGCACGAGTACACATAATGTTTATATAGCGTCGCGTCTGTGTGTGTGGTCTGCTGCTACTTTCGATCAACAACGTAATAGGCAGCAGGCAGCGCTGCGGGCAGAGCCGATTTATATTGACTGTAACTTGTGTTCTATTTATACGAACTGCTTCACCTACTTTTAGTATAAAACTATATGATATGGTAGTCCGATCATAAAGATTATCAGAGCACAGAAATTACAGCGCGATAGCTTTTAAGATGGCTGAGTAAACGCATACGCACCGACGGACATGGCTATATCGACTCAGCTTCTCATACTGAGTGATTTAACACGTTTATGGGTGTAATAAACTGACCAATAATAAATTTCACGACAATAGTAGAGGAATCAACGAATGTATGGAACCTATTTGATAAAATAGTCCGATCTGGTTTCCAATGTCGCCAACAGGCAAATACTATTATTTGCTTCTATAAGCATCATTCCTTTCATAAGGTGTTCTTGGCGTGAATAGTACAAGAGACGAGATTCGGTTGGGTCATTTCAGGTCCGTTGCAAGGGGTCCCTGTTAGTTCGTGTTCCGCATTCACCAAGATGGTCGCGTTAAGCGGAGAGGATACGCTCGAAACCCTTATCATAAGGTTTTTGGAGGTGAAGGATCCACCGGTCAAACCCGTAGCTACATTTGCGGTGGCAACCAAAACCAAAAGCAGCCGCATCTAGCTCAACTCCTGCTGCTGTTGCTGTGCACAAAGGTAAGCCCTTTATGACTAAGGCTCGTTTTGAAAATTTACTTGAGAAGCACAAATCACTGAAAACAAAATATGAAAGAAAGAGTGAAACTTTCACTCGCGACAACGGACGTGTTTTTTTTCTCGCGACTAAAAACTTTTCTTTAATTTTTAAACTCATTATCGGTTTAATTGAAATTTTAACATTCGAATTGTATTTTCATTTCGCGATTTCTTTCAGTCGTTTTTGTGGTTTTGTTTTAATATACATATGTAAATTACAACAATTACTTGCGTACAAATTGTTGATGCATGTGTTCAATTTGACGCGCTCTTCCGCTCTTTCCTATTCTTGTTTGATTTGCGCTCTCCTCTTTTGCCTACCCGCGACTCAGTGATACGTGTTTTTGTTTTTATGTATTCTTTGTTATGAAGGCTTACTCTGCACATTAACCCTTGTATCAGAACTGGTCAGTATGCTCTTATACACAGATTTTGTTACCTTTAAAATTTTTATTTTGTATTTCTTTTTTTAATTTATTAAATTTAATTTTTTATAAAATGGTTGTCTGCTCTAAAAATAATTGCATAGTTGCCAATAATGCGGTTGACTCCCATGATTATATTCTTTGTTGGCTGTGTGACAATGCGGTTCACGTTAAGTGTGCAGGTTACACAGGCAGAATCAAGGAGTCTATTGCTAAAGGCGGTGGCTTAAAATATGGATGTGATGCTTGCCGGGACGTCGAGAATGAGATGCGCTCTTTCATGAGGCGGACTAGAGATAGTTTTGACACTTTAAGGGCAGGTTTTAATAAACTCCAAGCGGAGTTTACTGCGGTGGAGACTCAGTTCAGGAGTTTATCGCTTATGAATGAGTCTCCGAAACGTAAAAGAACCAGTCCTTGGGGTGTTTCTTTATCTGTAGATCCACCAGTGTCTCTTATCGTCCCCAACCAGACTCAGGCACCGTCCTCTCCCAATGTACAGCAATTGATATCGTTGGTGGTTAGTGGTGATTAGCGGTATTACCTGGGAATGATCTCTTAAAAACAATGCCAATTGTAGTGTCCGGGCAATTACCCATTCCAATGGAAATTGCCGATAGTTCTAAAAGTATCGAGGGCCCCGTAAACAAGTTGACTGCTGCAGTGGGTGACTCGTCCAACGTTACTGCTACGGCTGACGCTTCGGGACCGCGGCCTCTCGTTGGCATACCACCAAGAAACATATATTTGTTTCTAGGCTAGACCCTGTTGTCACATCTGATGATATAATAGCTTACATATATTCGGAAGAAGGTTAACGTCTCGAATATTGCGGTGGAGAAGTTTAAATTTTCTTATTCTCGGGACATTTCGTCCTTTAAAATTAGTGTTTCTGCCAATATCTTCGACACTATATGTCGAGAAGATTTTTGGCCGAAACATATAATAGTTAAGGAATATACTGTAAAAAGGAAAAATCGGCAACCGATTCGCTTGCCAACAACAACAACTAATACTATTCCTCCCACATCAGCATCTGCTGGTGTGTCAAAAAACTAGCTTCGTCCCTTAACCTGGGTTACCAGAACGTTAGAGGACTGAAATCTAAACTTCCTAATCTCTATATAGATAGTTTTTTTTTAACATAACATTCAAGCTTTTGCAGAGACGTGGCTAAAACCTGATATTGCTGATGAATCGGTTTTTTCCACAATTTTTTGTATATTCAGACGTGACCGAATTTCTCTTGTAGGCGGTGGCGTTCTGATAGCTGTTGATGCTGCTTTATAATCTGAAATAATTCAATTTTCTTATACCAAGGAGATTGAGTATGTAGGTGTTAAAGTAAATTTTAAATCTTTTAATGCTCTTGTTACTTGTTCCTATATTCCCCATCGTCAGACATTATAGTCCACTTAAATCATTTAGAAGTTATTCAGTTTGTCTCCTTTTTAGTTTCTAGTCAAGACATGCTCATAGTTTTAGGTGATTTTAATTTACCTGCTTTAGCATGGTCACTAACAGATGAATCTTCCATGTTGCTGCCCTCTATGTCACATCAATTTATTGGTGTCGTTCTAGGCTTATCTTTATCCCAAGTCAATCCTGTCTTAAATTCTAATGGAAAATCGTTAGATCTTATTTTTGTATTGGATTCTTCTTATTGTGATGTTTCATCCAACATTAAATTTAAAAATTGATCTGCCCTTGCTTTCACCATTACTTGGTTCAAATCAGTTACCTCTAACTAGGTGCTTTCGTAAGACTGACTTTGTCAGCCTTAATGAAAACATTACTTCTACCGATTGGTCTTATCTGTACAATTGTAGAGATATGAACTCAGCTGTTCGTTTTTTCTATGATACTCTGAATTCACTCTTTGATATTTGTATGCCTCTTGGTAGGCTGGAGCGGCTTAACAAACCTCCCTGGTTCTCTCGTGAGTTATCCAATTTGAAAAATGTGAAGACACGATATTATAAGAAGTTTCATAAAACACGTCGTTCATTAGATTACGCTCTGTACACAGTCGCTCGTTCAAAATTCATGATGCTTAATACACAATGCTATAAGAATTATCTTCAGCGCTGTGAGCTTCAGTTTTCTTCTGACCCTAAACAATTTTATAATTTTGTCAATTCAAAACGTAAGACCTCTGTGCACCCATCTTTTTTGTCTTTTCAAAATAAAAAAGCGAGCACTGATCAGGCAATTGCCGATATGTTTGCGAGTTTTTTCAAAACAACTTATTCCTCAACGGAATATCGAGCAAGTCCGTATCCTTATCATTTAAAAAATGCTAATTGTATTTCTAATCCAGTGATTGATGAAAGTTCTCTTCTTAGCGAACTTAAACTAGTTAAACCTGTTTATTCTCCGGAGCCAGATGGTCTTCCTGGATGTGTACTCAGGTTCTGTGCAAACGCATTATGTAAACCCATTTTAAAATTGTTTCTATTGTCTGTCGAATCTTCCTCTTTTCCATCTATTTGGAAGGAGTCGAATATCATTCCTCTGCATAAAAATGGCAAAAAGTCCGAATCCTCTAACTAAAGGGGTATTTCAAAATTGTCCGCTACACATTACCAAGTGGACTTCCGAAGCAACAGCTTCAAAGCATAGTGGTTATCACCACTGTGATGGTGTTTCAAGTGTGAACATATAAAAAATGAAGCAAGTAAGTCGTCTCGCCGGCTTAGGTATACCATACACCAGTAAAACAAATATTTCAAAATTGTAATAACAAATGCATTTGCCAATTTAAAAAAAAATTTTGTTCACATGCTTTTTACAAGCATATCTTAGTATCTCACTCACTCATGCATATGAGAAACCTAGCGCCACCACCCGCCAACGGCCAACTCCAGCCTTGTGGAAAAACGTTTATATGCATAACTTGATCAACTTTGGTATTTTGCTGGGTATTAGTATCAAATTCGAGTGTGCCAAATTTGATTCCACAAGGTAAAAAATTACGGGAGATAATCGACTTTTTCAACTTGCGGGGGCGGAAAGGGGCGTGGCAAAATCTTTATACATACAAAATGTGCGCATTTACTAAGCAAATATACATACCAAATATGGTGTCTCTAGCTGCAATAGTTTTTGAGATAAACGTTTTTTTTGAATTGCGGGGGCGGAAAGGGGCGTGGCAAAAATTTGAAACAAACTCGATCACTCTACATACTACACGAGCCTACATTCCAAATTTGGTGGCTCTACCTCTTATAGTCTCCGAGATCTTGGCGTTCATGCGAACGGACAGACGGACATGGCTAGATCGACTCGGCTGTTGATACTGATCAAGAATATATATACTTTATGGGGTCGGAAAAGCTTCCTTCTGCCTGTTACATACATTTTGGCGACTTTAATATACCATTTCACCCTATGGGTGTATGGTATAAAAAGGCGCAAAATTTAAATCAAATTCCACAGATCAGTGGAAATATTTTTATTTCTTCTTTATACAAGAAATATAAAAAGTGTGAAATCAAGTGGAATTAATTCGTATTAAAACGGGTAAAACTACCCACAAAAAGATGGCCACCGAGGCCAGGGTGACACCCGCATGCTCGGAACGGTACACTGCAAAAAGAAGTAAAATTTCCCCGACAACCAAGAAGGCCGGTACACGAAATAGGAATGATTGCAGAAGAAATGGAGGTTGATGTAATAGAGGAACGAAAGGAAAGCGAGGATAATATGAACATACATGACAACGGTACACAGTACGAAGCTAAAAACAATGCCACAAACGAACTCAACGAAGGTATGTATAACAGCATACACAAAGGCCCCTACATCGTATACATAGACAAATTTGACACAAATGCAAGTGAGTCGAAAATGAGACTACCAATAAATTCCCTAGAGCTAAACGCGGTGTTACTTGAACTCAAAGTAAAAGACATCCTAACGGTCAATAAAATAGGCTATGGTAGATGTAAAGCAGAGTTCAAGTCAGCAGAGGCAGCTAATAATTTATTAAATTCTGATCTTAAAAAAAACGGTTATGAACCCAAGATCCTTAAACACTTCCTATTCAAAACTGGAATTTTATTTCAAATACCGATACGTTTTTCAGACGCGGAACTAAAAGAGTACATCAGCTCAGCAGTTCCAATTCACGAAATAATACGTGTAAAAAGGAAAGAAAGGGATGTACTGGTCCCCACGAGTAGGGTTTAGCTTATCTTTAGAGGAAACAATATTCCAACAGAGATAACTTTTCTGTACTCCAAGGTCAAACTGAATCCTTTTATTCCCTTCGGCCATACAAAAGAACAATCTTGCTCACAGACAATCTGCATAAACTGCAAAGATGAACACATTGCCACACACACAGAATGCCCCGCTCGAAAAAGAGAATTCGCCATACAAAAAGCCATGACGATGGAAAATCTTTCTAGAAACGAGATTAAAATTAAATACCCCGCCCTCTTTCAAAAAACCTTACACTTTTCCCCACCCCACAATGGCAAATAAACTCTGACAGAAACGCGATCCAAAACAACACACAAGTCGTTGCAGAACATATGCACAAACAGATACCCTACAACAAAACAGTCAAAAATATCCAAAATAGAAGGAATGAAGAGAGAAACGCCATTAATACCATGAACAGCTGGAATGCTGTTCTAAGTGATCATAGAATCTCTCTCGATGAAAAATAGGTTAACTCCCATGCCAACCATAACGCAAATTTCACCCCCAGACCTGCCACCTCCAAATCTAAAGACAGAGTCTCGGCTCTTGAAACAGCCGAAGACAGTCTGTCAGCCCTATCAATGGAAATCTCAAAATTTTTAATAGACCAGAACTCTAACATTATACCCGAATCCAAAAATTTCCTAGAAGCCCTAAGAAGTAGAATTGCTCAAACCAACTCTAAAATAGATGTACTAAAAAGAAATCAAACTTACTAATATTAAATCTCTAGACCAATTTCTCAAACCTACTTATCTTATTTCCTAAACTTATCTCCTTTTAAGATGAGAATTCTACAATATAATATACAAAGTCTCACGTCAAATAACAATAAACATCTCCTTGAACTCTACCTTATTAAAAACGATATAGATATTGCCATGTGTAGCTTAGCTAATTACAATTTTGTTTGCAATCCTCGCCCTGACGGCTACGGTGGGGTGGGAATTTACCTAAGAAAACATATGCGCTTTAAGCAACTAAATTGCCCTAGTTCTGTAGAAGCAATAGGCATCTGCACAACTAATTTAAAGCACAACATCAGCGTCTTTAGCGTCTATGCACTGCAATCCTTAAGTAACGATGATTTTGAGGAAGGTTGCAAGGACATACTATCGCTCGCAAATCAATCCACGGGCCTATCGATGATAGGCGGAGACTTAAATGCTAAATCACAGGTTTGGGGTAACAGCGTACATAATCCTAGAGGAAACATCATTGAGCAAGTACCTACTTTTAAACTATGGCTTCTTCTGCATAAACAACGGCAGTCCAACCTACTCTCACACTCCAGCATACAGTTCAGCATTAGATATCACCCTAGTCAACAAAAACAATTTACAATTTAACTGGACAGCAACGAACTCAAAGATTTCCAACAGCAATCATTTCCCGATTACTATTGAGATAGAAGGAATATTGTAGCATGTTTTGGAATAACATATTAACAACAACAAACATATTGTAGCAATTAGTTACAATATTTATGTGCGCAACATTCAAGTGCATTTGCCTCTTAAGTAACATGACCACCCATGAGTGCATGGTGCTGGACAATTGCTGTGTCGGCAAATATAACACTCGCGGCCGCTTTGGCAGAATGCATATCATATGCATATGATATATCCTCATTCTGCCGCTGCAGCGGCATACACACTGTGCATATTTATGTATGGAATCTTACCTTTACAATAGGAAATTCGCTGTAAGATGTAATGTAAATGCCCAATACAAGCCTCTGCAAAATTAGAGGAACACCTCAAGGTGGTAGAGGAATGGCTAGCAACCTGGCGTATCCGGGTCAACGAGCAGAAATGCAAACATGTTACATTTACGCTTAACAGAAGAAACTGTCCAGCTCTAATGCTAAACAACATACCAATTCCTCAAGCCGTGGATGTCACTTACCTTGGTATCCACCTAGACAGAAGACTAACTTGGCGCAAGCACATCGAGGCAAAAAAGTCACAGCTTAAACTGAAAGCGAGTAGCTTACATTGGATCATCTATGCTCGGTCCCCTCTACGTCTGGAGTATAAAGTCCTCCTATACAACTCCGTACTGAAACCCATCTGGACTTACGGTGCCGTACTATGGGGACATGCAAGTACCAGAAATGTCGACATTATACAAAGGGCGCAGTCGAAGATTTTAAGATCAATCACTGGGGCTCCGTGGTACATACGGAACGACAACATTCAAAATGATCTAAATATACATAGCGTAAAATCTGAAATAGGTAGTCAACAACTAAAGTATTCTGCGAAACTGGATGTACACCCTAATATTCTTTCCAATTCCCTTACGCGAACTAATAAAAGAACTCGTCTTAAAAGAAATTACAGACCAACCCAATAATAAATGATTAGGGCCGCCTGCAATATCCCTTGGATATATCTTAAGTACTAGATTGAGAAAAATATCAAACTTGTTGTTAGGCTCTAGTTTAAGAGTAGATTCAACAAATATATATTAAACGTTACAAAAAAAAAAAAAAAAACTCTACATATTACATGAGCCTACATACCAAATTTGGTGACTCTATCTCCTATAGTCTCCGAGATATACGCGTTCATACGGACGGACGGACGGACAGACGGACATGGTGAGATCGACTCGGCTGTTGATACTGATCAAGAATATATATACCTTATGGGGTCGGAAAAGCTTCCTTCTGCCTGTTACATACATTTTGGCGACTTTAATATACCATTTCACCCTATGTGTATGGTATAAAAAGGGCTTAGTTTTAATTTTTTCGAGAACTGTAGCTGTAAAAGTCATTTTGGGTTATATAACATTCATAAAATGAATTTATTTTACCATTAACAAGGATGAATTAGCTCGTATACATGAAGAAGAAATCGATATATAAGTCATATTTAGCTCATATGACAAACTAAATGAAGTAAGTAAGTCGTCTCGCCGACTTAGGTATACCATACACCAGTAAGACAAATATTTCAAATTTGTAATAACAAATGCATTTGCCTATTTTAAAAAAGTTCTGTTCACATGCTTTTTACAAGCATATCTTAGTATCTCGCTCACTCATGGATATGAGCACCCTAGCGCCCCACACGCCAACGGCCAACTCCGGCCTTATGGAAAAACGGTTTTATGCAAAACTTCGCTAATTTTTTGTCCGATTTTGATCAAATTTGGTATTTTGCTGGGTATTAGTATTAAATTTAAGTGTGCCAAATTTGATTGCACAAGGTAAAAAATTACGGGAGATAATCGAGTTTTTCAAATTGTGGGGGCGGAAAGGGGCGTGGCAAAATCTTTATACATACAAAATGTGCGCATTTACTAAGCAAATATGCATACCAAATATGGTGTCTCTAGCTCCAATAGTTTTTGATATAAAGGTTTTTTTTTTGAATTGCGGGGGCGGAAAGGGGCGTGGCAAAAATTTAAAACAAACTCGATCACTCTACATACTACACGAGCCTACATTCCAAATTTGGTGGCTCTATCTCTTATAGTCTCCGAGATCTAGGCGTTCATACGGACGGACAGACGGACATGACTAGATTGACTTGGCTGTTGATACTGATCAAGAATATATATACTTTATGGGGTCGGAAAAGCTTCCTTCTGCCTGTTACATACATTTTGGCGACTTTAATATACCATTTCACCCTATGGGTGTATGGTATAAAAATGCCCCCAAAATGAAAAATTTCAACTCGCTATAAAAAAAAAAACGAGCTAACTTTGAAAAACCCAAATAGGGTTTTGATATTCAATACATGTTCTTTCAGAAAAATAAGGTCCGGTTCGGTTTGATTTTTGATGTTGCACAGTGTAATAGAACTCGTCTTAAAAGAAATGACAGACCAACCCAATAATAAATGATTAGGGCCGCCTGCAATATCCCCTGGATATATCTTAAGTACTAGATTAAGAAAAATATCTCAAACCTATCTCATATGGGCGGCTAGGGAAGGCGTGGTCAGATCGATCTCAAACTTAGATATATTTTTATGTGCATCGACACTATCATATGTACCAAATTTCAAGAACGTAGCTTTTTTTTTTAACGTTTAATATATATTTGTTGAATCTACTCTTAAATTAGAAAAAACGTTAAAAAAAACAACGTTCTTGAAATTTGGTACATATGATAGTGTCGATGCACATAAAAATATATCTAAGTTTGAGACCGATCTGACCACGCCTTCTCTAGCCGCCCATATGAGATAGGTTTGCTCTTATTTATACTTGTACGGTAATTAATAAAGCTAGCACTCGGTAAATTCATAAAAAGTTTTAATTCATTTTTTTAACACTTAATCTTAATATTAATAAGTAAAAATAACAATTCATTGAAAATTACTAATAATCAGTAATTTACATTTAAAAATGTTCGTAAAAATCGTCTTCTACATCAATTTCTATTGAAAACGGATTTTCAGAGTCAGAATCTGAAGATTGTTATTATTGTTCATGTTACTAAGATATAAAAAGTTTGGTGATTCCAAAAGTTCGATTACGTCTGAAGGTAGGGGTAGTTTATTTTGCTGACCCAATCTTTTTGTTAAATAGATGCTCGACACTAGAGGATCTGAAGAATCCATTGCTCTGTGGAAAATATCTGCCATGTTTTTCTGCCGTGTACTCTTTCGAGCATGTTACCTCCTGTCACTCTTATAGTATTTGTTGCGAGCTTCTGAGGCGTTCTCTACAAGAACACCTAATGGAAGGATTGATGCTTCTATTATTTGGTAGCCGTGCATTAACACTTTATGGACTGTTGCCGACATTGGAAACCATGGATACAAGGACATATATAAATTAATTGTTTTCTGACAATATTTTTTAAATTGTGTTGGATTAATTGGAAAATGGCAAGAAATAGCAATTAAAATATTGTTAAAATATGAAATGAGAAATTCATCAAGACCTAAGATTTCAGCTAGTAGCTTAGGTTGTGCAAGCGCCCTCCTTGCTGTATTGCCGTCGTTGGTATTTCCATTGCCATTCTGCTTAGGCTTATCCACATGTAGAGCCATAGCATTCCACATCTGCTTCTGTATCTTTTTTTTTGTTCCGCCATTTCTTTTTTCCATTTTCATCTCTCACTTGCCATTTTTTAAGTTTCAGTCTATATGCAATTTTAAGAACGAATTCAAAAAATGGAATCCAACCATGTAAAGGACTTATGCCATATTTTAATGCTTCATATCTTGGCTTAAATTTTGGTGAGTCCATTTAAGCATTTTCCATGAAGTCTTTTGGACTCGCTCCACATATCGGGCACAATTGGCAAGATTTTGCAGCGGGACTTCAGCAACTGACTCGGTTATATTAATAATAAAAGGTCTACATTTTAACTTAGCTTCTTTCACTTTGTTGTTAGCAGGAAAAGTTCACAAGATCGGGAAATGCTGAGCTCGCGGTTGTTGTATTGACTTTTAGTCAATGAATTTTCAAGCAGATATGCTAAAGCTTCATCCTCCGTTAGTCGAACCGAGTCATTTTTATGATTAAACCTCATTGGGGTCACTCGGAGTAAGAAATGTGTTTTTTAAAACAAGGGCTGCATACTTCTCGTTCGATTTTTCGGCTGAAATTGCGGCTGCATGCACAAGAAGAGATGTGTTGTGACCCTGATTTACAGCTAAACCGGATGCCAATTTTCTCTTCTGACGGGGACCCGCGTTAACATATTCAATGGGTGGACGTCCAACTGGTCTTGATGTTGACGGGTTTGGATTTGAAGACAACGATGGATTTACTGTTATAGCCATATTGGGCGAAAGCCATTCGTTATGCTTGGTCTTAAATCTGGCCATATTACTACAACATTTTGCAAGGTTCCTTTGTATGTAAAGGTGAAAGTTTCTCACTTTGGTGTTGATTTCAGCCTTTTTCTCAGTGTTTAAGTTGAATTCTTTCAGTTCGTCACAAATCCAACTCGAAACGGCAGATGTGCTACGACTGTTTTTTATGTAGATGTCAAGCAGTTGCTCGTAGGCGAACTCAACCACAGCTAGAGATTTATTCACATCGGAGCAAAAACGGGTTATAAAATTAGATTATATACACTTTGAACTATAATGACACATAATTACTTTTTGGCACAACTAGGCACAAAATTAGTTATAATCCACAACAGACGAGTGAGCAGGTTAGCTTTTTGCTACTTTTGGACAACACAAATAAACGTACATAAAAAAAAAACAATGACAAACATGAACAAAATCTTTTGACCATCTCGGGGTAAATTTAAAGGACCACGCTCCGCAGAGCGGGCAGTCTTAGTTTAAACATAGAAGAAGTGACTCTAAGTGACATTGAATAAAAACCAATCTTATAACGTTTAAATCAAGTGTTTGTGTTATAATTCACTACGGAAATTCTAAGTACCCAAGCCTTAATCCTTATCACAAGGAAAGATATGGTAAGATAATACCAATAAAGGACATGGGAACTCATAACTGGCGCCAAAGCAGGGACCCGTAATTTTTCTAGAGGCAATAAAGATACAAGTTACCCGTTAAAGGGAATCTAGAAATATTACGGGTCTAGACAAAATACAAAACAAACGAGTTTCCGCAGTTGATGCAAACCATGTCGAAAAAAAAAGTTATTAAAATTAAAGTATAAAATTGAAAGATTACTCAGGTTTGAACCTGACCTATCCCAAACGAAAAATTTTTAGAAGGCCACTGGGCCAGTGAGAAATACTGCATTTAATCGCAGTGATACTCGAAACCGACACATGCCTTGGCATGCATAAACTGCTGACTCCTCAATTAACGACTCCAAGCGGGTTCTTAAACTACCGCACTCATGAGCAAGCGGAAGCATGGTAAGAGTGGAATCGGCAGAAAAGAAAATTTTTGCGCTTCTTGCATTTTTCGGCGCTAACCCATTAAACATTTAAATGAACCGCTTCCGTATTTGGCAACAGGGCTGTGAACGACCTTAGGCGCATTCGAGGGCAAGTTCCGCGATCCCCGCGAACGGGGCCAGCAAGAATTGATGGGTCTATATCCCCAGACCTCCCCTGCCCTCTCCGCGTGTTTTGCAAAATAGCTTTGGCAACGGTTGGAAATCCGAGCCCTTCTTTTAAACAAGGAGCTGCTAAAAGAAAAATGTGAATTTCTGGTTGAAAAACCAAGCCCCTCTTCTTGATAAGGAGCTGCTAAAAAAGTTTTTTCCAATTACCATTTGGTCGAAAACCCATGCCCTTCTTACAAGCAAGGAGCTGCTAAAGCAGGGAATAATATAATTTGGTTGAAAGTCCAAGCCCTTCCTCTCTACAGGGAGCTGCTGAAAGAACAAGTTGGTTGAAAACCCAAGCCCTTCTTCTGAGTAAGGAGCTGCGAAACTATAGGCAACTGCCTCAACTTTACAGGAAACCCCCAATAAGAAATCAAACAACGTTTACCCTCTGCTTCTGTGATTTAATTTATTAATCGTTTGAGTTTCTACATTATCTTGGCCGTCTGCGGGCGGGAGTGGGGTGTCTCCACTTGAGTATCCCCCTCAAATGAGGACACCCAGCTCGCCTTCTACTTCCTCATAGCGGAAAACTGACTCCAGAGATCGCCTCCTCAGACCAGCTGGAAAGGGACCCTTCAATAATGCAGATATTCCTGAATGGTTATCTCGGGAACATTAATCAGTTTAGGGAATAGAAAGGGGATCGTTTCGTCGTCATCGTCCGGATTGGGCACGATAATCCTCGAGCTGGAAAGATCGTCCTCCCATAGGTTGAAGCTCTGATTTGAGCTCGATGAATCATCACTTACGACTCGAGGGAATAACTCGGTCGTATCTGAATCCCAATCGGATTCAGAACTTGAAACCACAACGATGATTGAAACTAAATAAACATCACACCAACTTGACAAATATGGTTTTGTGAGAAGCATAAAAGACAGGAATATGTTTAGTCAGCCGCTTGAGGTAAAAACACTAAAATCAGCAATATAGGACAGAAGCAGCGCATAGAGGGGGGTAAAAGGAAAATATGAACCACATGCAGAGAAATGCATTTCCATTATGCACGCTTAGCAGAAAGTTGATGAAAAAAATATGTAAAAACATTTCCAAAAACTGCTACCCCTTTTTAATGAGAGTTTAGGACACGCTGACATCATAAATCAGCTACTGAACTGACAGCAATCTAACATATTGGGTCCTAATGTTTGTTTTTAATTTTTACAGATAATATTGTGAGTATCACGCATTGTAAAATTTGTTACACTACACCAACACGGGTGAGAGTCAAAACCGAATACCGCGTCCTGTAGTTGGGAGTGTAGAATTATTTCAATTTAGAGACGGTCGTTATAAGCAAAATCTGAAATAAGCGACAACGAAACCTTGAACCTTGGCATTAGATTGCAGGAGGCCATCAGTGCCATAGCTGAAAGGGATGGTCAGATCGATAGACTACAGGAGGCGATCAGTGCATTGGCCGAGAGGGATGCCAAAATCCAGCAGTTGACAGCCGCAAGGGATGCAGCTTACGTAGCATTGGACAGCGATACGAATTGGACGCGTGACGAACTTGAGCAATGCATTGGCCTCCTATTCCGGAGGTCATGCTGAACTCGGCCGGTGGATTAGCTCAATCGAAGAGGTATTGGCCGAAATCGCAGTAAGTGGAAACCAAGTCGCGTACAAAATGCTGGTAAGGCAGAAACTAACTGGGGAAGCCGCCAACATATACTTTGAAGAAGAGGGAGACAACACGTCATGGGAAGCTATAAAACGTGTGCTTAAAAAACATTTCTCCGATAAACGCTCCTCGGAGGCCATTCTGACTGCCATGCGGAACTTACAGCAAGAGCGTGACACGATGGACTCCTACTACGTTAAATTTCGGGCCTTACATAGGCTGTATGTGGAAAAGATTAACGCAGGCCCCCTCTCGCCTGGATTAAAGGAATCAACAATTAAACAACAAGAAATAAACAGCTTGAGCGAGTTCGTTCGCAACCTAAACCGAAAATTGCGGAAATATCTCATACACTTCGTCCCAAAAACGTTACACGCCGTATACCGTGAAGCTTTGGAAATCGTCAGGCAGATCCACGACCTCCAGCTCGAGAAACCCACGCCAAGCAACAACCAAAGAAACAAGGTAGCAAAACCACTTACCAAACTCACAAGGGCAGATCTGGGCCAGGTTAGGGCAAACCAGTCAAGGAAAGTACAAATCACCTTGGGGGAAAGCGAGCTAAAAGCCACTGCTAGTTTCCCGGATCTCAGCAAACCGTTTAATCTCACGACCGACGCATCCAACGAGGCACTTGGAGGCGTCCTCTCCCAGTTATAGGATGAAAAGGATCGGCCAATCTCCTTCATTTCTCGTGGACTATCACGCACGGAAGAAAACTACGCCACTAACGAAAAAGAAATGCTGGCCATCTTATGGGGTCTGGAGACTTTACGCTCGTATTTATATGAAGCCGAGGAAATGCGGATCTACACCGATCACCAACCATTGACTTTTGCCTTAGGGAATCGCACTCAAACGCCAAATTAAAAAGATGGAAGGCTCGGATTGAGGAGTACAACTGCAAGTTGTTCTACAAGCAAGGTAAAGCAAATGCAATTGCCGATGCCTTGTCACGCATTACCTCGCACCTAAACCCTCTTAGGCTAATACAATCCACTGGACAAACACTTCGCCTTCCACTACACCGAGTTGACACCCCACTTAACTCATTCCGGAACCAGATAATTGTCGTCATAGGAGCGGGTATTGATACTTCTACCGAACCATACCCTGGATTCCAGCGACATGTGGTCCACATAGAATTGACCGGGGATATCGCCTTATCCAGGACTGCTCTCGAAGGTGATTTATCCAAGACTCACTTAAATGGAATCAAGGTCCCGGAAATCGCCGTTCCCGACGTACAATCTATCATTTGGGAATATTTCGGTGGTTATAAAATTCGCCTGGCAGAGGAAATTGTAGAAGACATCACCTCAGAGGATCATAATCCAAAAGGAACACAAAAGAGATCATAGGAATTACCTAGAAAACAAACAGCAAATCCTCTTGAAATATTACTTCCAAAAGGTGGCGGCCAAAACCTGGAGCTATGTGACAACATGCACAATCTGCGGAATACAAAAATACAACCGTCGACGAAAGAAGCCTCATCTGCAGCCGACACCGATACCCTGTATGCCTTGCGAAATTCTACACGTCGATCTCTTCGTGATTGAAAAACTATGGTTCTTGTCCTGCATTGACAAATTTTCGAAATACGCAATGTTGTTCGAGAATAGATCGTCTATACAACTCAGGGAAAAACTGATGGACGTTCTAGCATACTTTTCAGAACCCAAACTATTGGTAATGAACAACGAGCGAGGTTTGTTATGTCCCATCATCGTCAATTATCTGCATGACTTAGGAATAGAAATTTACCGGACCCCCTCGCAAAAAAAGTGAGGTAAATGGACAAGTAGAACGATTCCACTCAACGTTCCTGGAAATGTATCGTTCTTTACGCATGGAACATCCGAGCCTGAGCGCTGCACAATAGTCACAAGGTACAATCAGTGAATACACTCCGTAACTAAAAGGAAACCAGTCGATATTTTTTTTAATCGTACCACGAAATGAGACATCGACAGAACAACCAATTTCAAAGAGACACTCCTGGAAAACGTTAGAGGATTGCTCGAGCATCAGCAGGAGATTACAAATAAGGTCCTATTGCTGGAACGTAAGCTGGACGAGATCATACGAGCATGCCAACTTGCTAAAGTCGGAGTAGTGAACTCAAACCTACTAGACATGGACGAACTACAGGACATCATCAGAACGACACAAAGTCTGCCTTATAACAACATCATAGAAGCCATTGAATTCGCTCAACCCACTATCTACGTGAATGGTACCTTGCTCCTGCAAATTGCCACTCAGTAACCAACACGGCAAGCCCCCTTGAATTACTGGAGGACGGCACTGTCTTCACGAACAACTTTAAGAGAAATGTGACAAACGGCATTATGGAATCAAACCTAAACCTAAACCACCTTCATCATTCAATTCTCAAACGAATCAGTGACAATTGGTAACAGAACGTTCAAAAGCCAGACGATCACAAGAATGGTGGCGATACCTTCCAGTTTGGCAAAAGTCATAAACGAAGGACACAGGTTGAACGTAGAATACGTTCACAGCTTGCATATAAACAACTTACATCGCCTGGATACCCTAATGAAAGGAACCACCATCACGGTCAGTTGTGCAACATTAATCTTCATGCTCCTTGCTATCTCCATAGGTTGGATTCTGAGGAAGATGCTCAAGAAAACAAAACCACCACCATCACCCAGGATCCTCACAGATATGAATAAAGGATCTCCGTGACGTCGATTTTTGAGGGGGGAGGAGTTAGCACACCCATCCTCACGCGAGGCTTCGTTCTCCTCCTCTCAGACAAAGAGCACCCCTGGGGCACCATTCTCCCTACAAACAGAACCATGTTCCGCACCCTGACCACTCACATTACAAAGGGATTCGATTAACGCACTTTACCAGAAACGCCTGGGCGAGTATCGGGTCAAGTACCCTCCCTCGCTATGACTAATACTAACCCTTGACCACACACACTCTCCCATACGTTCTAAGTACATTAACAGACCACACACACACTCCGATAATCTAAGTACATTGCAACCCACATTATTTGTCACTATTTAGCCAAATAAGCAATCCACGTGTTTCACTTTCTCTAAAACACTTAGCCAAGTAAGCAACTTATATCTGTCATTTCCTGGTAATAATACGACCCAAGCAGATATGTGACCATCACACGACCCATTTCGGGTCACACCAGACACTTCACTTCCCATTTCTAGCATAAGCACTTTTGTATTATTAGTTAAGCTATTCTTTGAATATTGCCGCTATGCTGAATTCACTGTGACTCTAAGTGACATTGAATAAAAACCAATCTTATAACGTTTAAATCAAGTGTTTGTGTTATAATTCACTAGGGAAATCCTGAGTACCCAAGCCTTAATCCTTATCAGAAGAAAAGATATGGTAAGATAATACCAATAAAGGACATGGGAACTCATAACTTACATATATGAAATGGCATATCCATTTCAATTGTTGATTAATTACACTGTGCAACACCAAAAATCAAACCGCACCGGACCTTTTTTTTCTGAAAGTACATGTATTGAATAGCAAAACCCTATTTGGGTTTTTCAAAGTTAGCTCGTTTTTTTTTTTTATAGCGAGTTGAAATTCTTCATTTTGGGGGTATTTTTTAGTTTGTCATATGAGGTAAATATGACTTATATATCGATTTCTTCTTCAGCCATTCGACCTAAATCATCCTTATTTATTGTAGAAATATTGTTAATGGTTAAATAAATTAATTTTATAAATGTTATATAACCCAAAATGACTTTTTCAGCTACAGTTCTAGAAAAAAAATACAATTAAGCCCTTTTTTAGAGTAGTTATGGAAGTATTTTTAATTGATAACTATTTTTTTGTGAGAATAGTATCAAGATGAAATTAACAACAACAAATAAACTTTGAAATGTGCCAAATTAGAAACGAGTTCGTTTTGGTTGTGGTTCAATTTCTTTATCAAGATCAAAGTAATCCGATTCGTCAGTGGAGAACTCCATTCCGTCGCATTCATCTTCCTTCACTTCTTCATTTTGACTTTCATCTTCTTCGAATTGAAATATTTGCTTAGTCCACCAACATATATATGTACCAATGATGTGGTACAATCCAGGAGAACATGACCCAACAAATTGTTATGCTTGTGCCAACAATGTGGCTGGACTTAACAAAAGAAAGGCGAAAAACAAAGTCTACGTCTCAGTTCCGAGTGTGCAACTGCCCCTGGATCATTCCGAAAATATTCCAGTACCAAAATATTTAGGCACAGACAATGTTAGTCTTTACCCCGATGCGACTGTATTTGATGATTATTCCGAGTATATACCCGAACCATCAGTATCAAATCACCCAGTTCTTATAACACAAAGCAAGTTGGATGAAATGGTTGCAAAATTAGAGCTAACGCAGAGAAAATCAGAAATGTTAGCATCTTTTTTAAAATCCCATAACTTGTTAGCAACAGGTACAAGAGTCACAGCGTATCGAAATCGCAAGGAACACTTCAAAAAGTTTTTTACGGTGAACCAAGAAAATACTTTGGCCTATTGTCACGATATTTTGTCTCTCATGAAAGAAATGGGTGTTCAGTATAGACCAAACGATTGGAGACTATTCATTGATAGTTCAAAATTTAGTTTGAAAGCCGTATTGCTTGAAAAAACCAATTCAAAGCCATCGATCCCCATTGCATATGGAACTGACACTAAAGAGACGTTTGAAAAAATGAAATGGATTTTAGAATTGGTGGAGTACAAAAAACACAATTGGCGTGTGTGTTGCGACTTGAAAGTCGTTGCCATGCTTACCGGACTCCAAGGCGGCTACACTAAACACATGTGTTTTTTATGCGATCCTAAGCAATTTTATAAATTCGTCAATGGAAAACGTAAGACATCAGTGCACCCGTCTTACTTGTCTTTCGAAAACAATAAAGCTGACAATGATCAGGCAATTGCTGATATGTTTGCTGATTTTTTCAAAACAACTTATTCCTCTTCGATTTATCAAGCAAATCCTCCTTATCCTTATCACTTGCAATCGTCTAATTGCATTTTAGACCCTGTCTTTGAAGAAAGTTCGGTTCTTAGCGTGCTTAGTTCCGTCAAACCAATATATGCACCTGGCCCTGATGGAATACATGGCTGCGTATTGAGGTTTTGCGCAGAGGCCCTATGTAAGCCAATACTTAAGTTGTTTACACTGTCCGTTACATATTCCGCCTTCCCGTCCATCTGGAAGGAATCATATATTATTCCTCTTCATAAAAAGGGGAAAAAGTCCGAAGCCTTCAATTATAGGGGTATTTCTAAATTGTCTACCATACCCAAAGCATTTGAGAAAATAATAACGTCTTAATTGCAGCATTTTTGTAGCTCAATCATTTCGTCATCCCAACATTGGTTTAAAAACGTAGATCGACAACTACTAACATATTAGAATTTACATCCCACTCGATAAAAAGGCTTAAGACTGCCGTGCAAACTGACGTAATTTATTCTGACTTCAGCAAGGCCTTTGTCTCTGTTAACCATACTCTGCTTTTATATAAGTTGAACGAACTTGGCATCCCCAGCCTTTTGCTAGATCGGATTCTTCAATATCTTTCTAAGCGTGCACAAAAGGTCCTCTTTAAGTCTTCATTTTCTAAGACCATCCAAGTGACTTCTGGAGTACCTCAGGGTAGTCATTTGGGTCCATTGCTATTCACTCTTTTTATAAATGATCTTCCATTGGTAGTGTCACATTCTCGGGTGCTTATGTACGCGGACGATGTTAAGCTTTACCTCAGTTTTAAAGACATATCGTCTTCTTGCCTACTTCAATCGGATCTTAATGATCTTCAGAGTTGGTGTGAAACCAACCTATTAAACCTTAACGGCTCTAAATGTAAAGTTATGTCCTTTTATAGATGCACTCCACACTAAGCAACTTATTATCTTAACGACACTGCCTTAGAGCGGTTAGATATTGTCAATGACTTAGGTGTTCTTATGGACCATAAATTAACCTTTAATCCTCATATTTCTGCTACAGTTAGTAAAGCTATGAATGTTCTTGGGTTTGTGAAACGATGGTCAAAAGAGTTTGACGATCCGTACACAACCAAACATCTGTATACTTCATTAATCCGTCCTATCTTAGAGTACGGATCTTGCATATGGTCACCTCAATATGAGACGCACCAAAGTAAAATTGAATCTGTTCAAAAGCAATTTCTGCTATTTGCTCTTCGTGGTTTAAATTGGGATCGCAATGTCAATTTTCCATCATACTCCAGTAGGCTTCTTTTAATCAATCTTCCTTCATTAATTAATCGTAGAGTAATGCTTGGTGCTATCTTTATTCATAAACTTTTAATAGGTGAAATAGACTCTCCTGAGCTATTGAACCAGTTAAACCTATCTGTACCCCGTAGACCTACTAGAAATTTTATTCCTCTATCTTTAAAACATTGTAGTTCTAACTATTCTTTGCATGAACCTTTTCGAGTCCTATGTTCTGATTACAATCTTCTGTATCCCGTAATCAGTTCAGAAGCCTCTCTTTCTCTTGTGAAACCTCTATTTTAGCACATTTAGCTCGTAATTAGCTGTAGTTAATCTAATTTTTAATTGTTTGTCCGTTATACTTGTATTTGTCCACGCGATCGTGCCGTCCGATATACGGCTGCGCCCCACGGTCGGTCGGGCGGGAGGTGGACAGCGTTCTGCTTGGGCTCGCGCGAAACTAAGGCTATGTCCTGGTGTCGTAAGGGCCACTTGAACGTACTTCGCATTGTACGCGTCAACGTCCAGACAATATATAGTATACCGAAAGGAAATAAGCCCTTTGATACAATTCACATTGATCATTATGGACCGGTAGATTCAGGAAGATCAAAGAAGCATATTTTAGTTGTTGTAGATGCGTTTACGAAATTTGTTAGATTATACACCACGAAAACTACAAACACTAAAGAAGTCATTAAAGCATTAGGAGATTATTTTCGATCATATAGTAGACCGAAATGTATAATATCGGATCGAGGCAGTTGTTTTACATCGGGAGAATTTGAAAATTTCATGAAAGAAGCGAATATAAAACATATAAAAATAGCTACGGGATCGCCACAAGCAAATGGACAAGTGGAAAGGATTAATAGAAGTTTAGGACCTATGATTGCAAAACTCACCGAACCTGAGAATGGATTGTATTGGGATGTGGTCATTGAAAAAGTCGAATTTTCGTTAAACAATACGCAACATCGTAGCATCAAAAAATTACCGGCAGAGATGCTTTTTGGTTTAGCACAAAAAGGAGAGGTTAGTGATGATTTGAAAGAAAAGTTAGACGAAGTGACAAAATTAGATGAAGTCAAAGACAGAAATGTAGAAAATATTTGAAAACAGGCAGAATTAAATCAACGGTTAGCTCAGGCCGATAATGAAAGATACTATAACAATAAAAAGAAAGTTACACCGGAATATAAACAGGGCGATTATATAATGGTTAAAAATTTTGATAGTACCGCAGGAATAACGAGGAAGTTAATACCGAAAAATAAAAGACCGTATATGATAGCAAAAATTTTGAAAAATGACAGGTTTTTAATAAAAGATGTGGATGGATTTCAATTATCGCGCAATCCTTATCAAGGCGTCTGGAGTGCTCAGCATATAAGACATTGGATAAATAAGTAAATGGTATATATGTATATACATCGGTACTAGGTTTAAGAATATAATTAAATTCCTCCCTCTCTGATTTCATAAAGCGTCTCTCGCTCTGCCTTGCAAGCGAAGATGCTCTCTTGATTGTATAATATCTAACTCTCTAAGTACTCTGTCTGCGAGCAGAGAGTCAGTTCGTAAGCAATATCCAAAGCGATCAGATCAAATAAATAAAGCGACGAGCAATTATTAAAGGCCAAGACATATTATTATACTACCATAAAGTATAATCGATAATTCCGATGCCTGGGCATATCTCTAGCCAATCTGACGACACAGTTTGATGCCGCACCCAAATCTGGCTAGTTAGGTCGTACTTTATTTTCATTTCCACTATCTATTTCGAATTTGTAGCAGAAGCCTAAATTACCGCTAAGTACAAAAATCTTATAGTCCCATTTATGAGGCTTGTTGGGATTGTGGTTCTTAGCCTTTGTTGAACATATTTGTTCATCAACACACAAAAATTGCTCCATAGGAAATTTTTTAAAATTTTTGTTTAGTTTATCTATTATTGGCCTGATTTTGAATAGCCGATAGTGACAAGAGTGTATCCCTAGTACTCCAATTATTGTTGACCAATATCGAGTAATTCTTGGAAGACGCGAAATTGACATGTATAATATTATTCCAATAAACTGTCGAATATCTAAGGAGGTAAAATTGGCATGTGCGCTAGGGTCTTTTTGGCGAATATAAAGATTTGTTTCGATTGTAATTTCATCAAGCAGGTTTTTTGGAAAAAGATACCAAAAAAATTGTATTGTCTCTGATAGTTCCATTAGTTTCGGAGGCAACATAGTACTCCCGAGAAACTGTAGTTGATTTTCGTTCAAAATTAAGCTGCGTTGTGTCCATAGGAAGTTTCTTTTAAGATCAAGGTTATTACTGGTAACATTTGGCTCAGAATCATCCATGAGATTTGAGTTTGAAACGTCTAAGGCATTACTCGGTGGTCATCGATGTCATCTTCATCCGTACTACTGGCATCTTTCTCATTTGGATAAAAATCGCTTTCCTCATCAGCAGAAAAGTCAAGTTCATCCTCGCTATCTAAACTGTTGAAATAATTTTCAACCTGTGAAGGTGTCAAACCTTTTCCTGGCATATTTCCTGCGTAAGAAGTACTATTTGTATATATGTAGTCTCATACAACACATACAACAAACCCAAGACAAGATTTATGACACATAACAACATATAACCATATGTATGAACACACAACAACATATAATATAAAAACAATATAACTTCGAATAGTTGTTTGATGTATACATATCTGCAACATACCGATTTTTCGAATCTACACACAATACACAACAAGAAACATGAAAACTTGATGGCACATGCATTTGAAACATATTTACCTTTGGTTTTCTCCAGTTTTTCGTAAAGAACTATCTTTATTTTTAATAAAATTTTGCAACACAATTTTTTTCAGCGCACACAACATGTTATTCTCATAAAATTGACGGGAAAATGAACATATTGTAGTAGGATAGCTGGTTTAAACTGTAACGAACATCGATAGGTGTGCTGGAATTGCCAACACTGTTGTGGCAGAATAGTATGCACGTTGATTAGCACTGAACAATGAGAGGAGAGACAGACAGACGAACGGAGAGAGAGAGGCATTCGATAGGCGACGATCAAAGAGGACAGACGTAAAAAGCTGTTAAACAAATCGAATAAATGATAAGCCGAATAATATAATAAATAATAAGCCGAATAATATAAAAAATAAAACCTAACATTCACTACTACAAATTCAGAAGTGGTTCGAGATACACGCCATGGATGAAGTGAATATCAATAGTTTTAGCACGGTGCAATTAAAAAATTGGCTAGCCGTCTTGGGACTGCCGACAACAGGCAGCAAAGCTGATTTAGTGGCGCGACTTAACCAGGTCCCGTTATTGGGCCGAGGCAGTGCACCAGCGGTAACTGATGATAGTGGCCCAGAATCGGAGGAAGGGCAAATTAATCCACTGAGTTGCCAAAACGCAGATCTAGCTGGCAACAACAGTATCAACGAAGACCCAGATTTGCAGCAGCAAATTTTGCCAGACGAGCGAAGTGACTCCTTAGCGACAAATTCTGAAAATTTTAACGGAATGCTCAACATAATTCGACAGTTAGAAGCAGAAGTCAAGGCCAACCGCGAGCGCACAGTGGTTGCGCCCATAGGCCAAAAATCAAAAAATCCATCGCAACCAATTTTGACAAAACCCAAACAAATTGTCTCGTAAATGTCCAAACTTCTTAATGGCAAACCGTTTTTTTCTAAATTTGCACCGGTACTTTCTAGAAATAGCATTGAAATCCCGAACACGTGTTCATTTTCGCACAGCTGATGCGCTCAGTAAGCTTTTTTCTCTTTAGCGTTGCATTTCAAAGTGGTCAGACGTCATCTTAAGTGGTCCAAATTCATTTTTATAGAATGGATTTTGAAGTACAAGGTATTTACTCTAATTTCTAATGTAAATAACTAATCAACTAATCAAATTGTTATTGTGAAATTAATTTATTTGATTTAATATTTTTTATGTGTTTTTTTAAGCGTCTTTTTTATGTTTAGGTGGAGTTTTAGTTATGATCCCACAAAATTCCACATATATGTTGTATATTCTTGTATTTGTCTGACTTTTAAGGTAATAAATATATTTAGTTTAGGTGCCCAAATTTGACCATGCATTTGTAAACGTAAATAATGTGACGGCGTCTCCCGTAGTTATGTATGATTTTGAAAATTGTTTATTCTTTTATTAATTAATCATTTTTATTTGATTTGGTTGATTGAATTCCATAGACAATTTTTATAGGTGTGTTTTTACGCGCCTATATATTTTTGATGTTTGGTGCACAACAAACGGAACCAATACAGAAAAACTAAGGACAATTATAGAATTTGTACACATTGAAATTAAAAAGAGCGGTTACATTGTCGACCTGGATGATTTGTCAAAGCGTATTTCGTACATTTGCAAAAGAATCGCAACTCTTTGGCAAAAGCACAACCGTACAAAATCCTCTGTATTGCAATATCAAAAGGTTTGGCTTAAAGAAAAGGAAACAATTTCATTGCGCTATGACCACCAGATGTCCCAATCAATAGCCAAATCAACTGTTCGTGGAAGGCCGAAAAAAGGTTTCATCGAGTCTTCTAAAAGGACAAAACGTCGAAAAATTGCTGAGCTTTCAAAATCCGATGAATCCGTTGCTTGTGCCCTACGTTCCTGCAACTTATCTAGTCCAGCGTTTTCGGAATTCAGTGCCGATGAAGTGCTATCGATTCTCCTGGAGACAGGCTTGAATAAACAACAGTATTTGACAATACGAAGTTTTATTAATACTACAACGTCGTATAATTTACTCCCAAGCTACGAAAAACTTCTGGCAGCCAAAGCAGCAAGTTATCCCGTAAACATCAATGTCAGTGATTCGCAAGCTGAAGTTGAACTGCAGAGCTTGGTAGATCACACGGCATCGCGAATTGTTCAACTTCAAGCAGATGTTCTTGACTCCATTGATGGTTACGATTTAACTTTAATTGGGAAATGGGGCTTTGATGGCAGTTCTGGGCATTCGGAATATAAACAAAAAACAACGATTAATGATTTTGACGATTCAAGTTTGTTTGTTACCTCTTATGTCCCACTGCAACTGATAACCAAAGATGAAGATCCTAGAAACCGCAAATTAATTTGGAAAAATCCTCGACCGTCATCTACACGCTACTGCAGACCAATAAGGTTCCAATTTCAAAAAGAAACAACACAATTGGCCCTTAGTGAAGAAAAATACTTCAAGGAGAAAATTGCAGCTCTGAAACCCACAACGTGCATTGTATCCAATTCACTAATTCAAGTTGAGCATAATTTGCAACGGACTATGGTTGACGGAAAAGTTTGCAGTGCTTTAAGCCAAACATCTTCTTGTAAGTGCTACATATGTGACGCAAAGCTAACAGAAATTAACGATTTGGAGCAATGTTTGACAAGGAAAGTACACGAAGCACGATATGAGTTTGGCTTATCACCATTACACTCATATATTCGTTTTTTTGAATATTTCTTACACATTGCCTACAGATTGGATATCAAAATTTGGCGAGCTTGTACCCCACAAGAGAAAACTGCTCTTCTGGATAGGAAAAAGAAAATACAAGCAGACTTTCGTTCTAAAATGGGATTGATCGTCGACAAGCCGGAGTGTGGAGGAAGTGGAACATCCAACGACGGAAATTCAGCAAGAAAATTTTTTAGCGATCCGAAATTGTCTGCTGAAATTACAGGATTAGAGGAAAATGTTTTAATTAGGTGTTCAACAGTACTGCAATGCATATCGTCTGGCTATAAAATTAATATAGAACAGTTTGGAGACTATGCACTGGACACTGCAAAACAACTAATTAAATTGTATCCATGGTACTACATGCCACCATCTGTCCACAAAGTTCTGCTACATGCTCCTGAAATAATAAGTTATGCGTTGGTTTCCATAGGGGAATTGTCTGAACAAGCCACAGAATCAAAAAATAAAGACATTAAAAAATGGAGAGAGCAAAATACGAGAAAAATTTCACGTATTTCAACCAATACTGATTTGTTAAATAGATTGTTACGTAGCTCAGACCCTTTCATTACTGGTCAAAGAAAAACAAAATTATTAAACAGTACATTCCAGTTATTATTAGATGAGTAAATGTATGTAAATATAATCTTAGAACTTGATAACATTAGTTTTTATTATATAATTTTAGTTTTTCTTACTGTTTGCTTTATTTATCTTATCTTCTTATCTTAATCTTCTTAATACATATATATAAATCTCGTGTCACAATGTTTGTCCTCAATGGACTCCTAAACCACTTAACCGATTATAATAAAATTCGCCCACCATGTGCATTTCGATCTAACTTGAGAGATAGGATAGTTTAAATCTCAAATTATAGTCGCAATTTTAATTTGTTGCTAATTATTTGTTTGCAATGCAAAACAAACCGATCACCTGTGTGGCGTTGCCACTTAGTTCATTCTTTTTTCATCTGGTTACCTAAATTTCGATTCTCACCACTTTAGCAAATATCGATAACAACAACAAAAATACTAAATAGTCGGAATCAGTTGAATTTTACAATAACTGAAATTCCAGTACATTACACCACAAACACACATATAAACAAATTGAGGGATTTATTAGCAATTGCTCTGGGTGTTTAGTATGTCTGAAAACTTTCAATAGACAAATAGACAAACTCTTAAGCCACAAGGTCAACCAAAATAACCAAAAAAAGACAATCCGACAATATCATAAGTCAAGTTGGCGACCCTTCGACCAGTTGTTTGCAATTATTTTGACGACATGTTATCCCTCGCAAGCACAAACTTTGTGGGGAAAATATAATAATAATCAATAGATAGCGCTGATATGGTAAATCTACGAACGTGTTAATAAGCTACACCACATAATCTTCGATTAAAGATTGGTTCCCCTATTATTCTCCTCCGTAATTTGAATCCACCTTAATTATGTAACGGTACGCGTTTGGTCATCAAAAAGATCACCGGAAACATTCCTGAAGCAACCATTTTGGCTGGGAAGTTTAAAGGAAAAGTGGTCCTGCTGCCACGTATTCCGATGATACCATCAGATTCTACCATACCCTTCAAAAGACTACAGTTTCCAATTCGTTTAGCTTTCGCCATGTCTATAAATAGATCTCAAGGTCAAACAATGTCCAATTGTGGTTTACATTTGGAAAATCCATGTTTTTCTCATGGGCAACTATATGTTGCGTGTTCACGTGTTGGGAAACCGTCGAATCTATTTGTGTTAGCTAAAGACAGGTTAACCAAAAACATTGTGCACCGATTGGTGTTAAATTTAATTGAAATTGAAATATACATACATATGTACCAACATCAACATTTTCGTCTTTGTTTGTAAATAATTTCATTGTTCTGAAGGGTTATAGTAGAAAGTCAAATAAGGAGATCACCAGATTTATACCCTTGCAGAGGGTATTATAAAATTGGTCAGATGTTTGTAACGCACAGAAGGGGACGTTTCCGACCCCATAAAGTATATATATTCTTGATCAGCATGAGAAGCTGAGTCGATATAGCCATGTCCGTCTGTCCGTATGTTCGTCCGTCTGTGCGTACGCGTTTTACTCAGCCATCTTAAGAGCTATCGGGTTGAAAATTTTTTTGGCGGCTTGTTATTACCCGGTTGAGATAAAGTATGAAAATTGTCAGGATCGGACTACTATATCATATAGCTCTAGAACAACCATTTCTGCAAAAATTGGAGTATCCCCATGAAATTTACCAATATAATAGAATTTGATATAAAATCTCAGATCACAAAATTTGAATTTGATCGGATAAACTGTAACTTGTGTTTTACAGTCAATACAAATCGGTTCAAGCGCTGCCGGCAGCGCTGCTTGCTGCCTACTACGTCATCATCAAATCAAACAGAGCACATGCATACACATACACAGACGCAGCGCTACACGAACTGTATATGTATGCGTGTTGTGCTTTGCTTACGGAATGATGGAAGAAAAATTTGTAGGAAAAAGAGTAATAATTTGAATGTTTTGTTTGTGTGTTGATGAATTGAGTTGCAAGGAAAGAAATTTCAAAATGTAAAAAAATTATTGCCAAGGACTGCAAGGGTATATAAACTTTGGCATTGCCGAAGTTAGCTTCTTTGATATTTGTTTGCAAATACCATCTGTGTGAAAAAGCATAGTGGACTCCGTGACTGATGTTCTCTTATTGTTCGTCTTAGATTGTTTACTATAATGTAATATAACAAAAACTTAAGCCACAGCAACGGATGGCCGGGTCAGCTAGTATATAATAAATCTTCTGTTTGTTCTAATGTTATATTTTATTAATTTTTTTTTTTTTTTTGAGGTTACGTATTAGGGGGTGGTGTAGGGTGCTGGCGGGCTAAACGACTTATTTAGGCATGCTATATTACTTATTATATTTTTATAGAATTTTGGAAAAAATTTCATAATATTATCTTCACTAGAAGTATTTTTGGCCGCTTTCCCCATACAAGCGCAACCACTCTGGAGCGTCTTCAAGCACAAGCGCGACACGACGGCGCTGCCGCAGTAGGCGCCAGCAGCTCAGACATTGCCAACGGCGACAACAGAGGCGCGCAGACACACGATGAGCATCAAAAGGGGTCGTTTGCTCTAGCGAAAGAAGTCGCTGTTGACTTCGATGGACAAGACTGTGCAGGCAAGTGGATCGGACAGTTGAAGAGCATTGCGCAGGTTTTCGAGTTGAACGAGAGTTGTGTGCGAATGTTGTTTGTGGCAAAACTAAAGGGTGCCGCAAAACATTGGATTGAAGCGAACCCAACACGTTTGATCGAACCGTTCGAGCAGCTGTGCGACAATTAATTTTGGCGTTTGGTCAAACAAGCTCGAAGGCAACCTTGCGACGAAATTTTGAACAGCGGATGTGGCAACGCCAGGAAAAGTTTGCCATTTATTTCGAAGCGAAGATGTCTTTGGCACAAAATATGAATTTGGATACAGAGGAGCTGTTGAAGCATCTGATTGAAGGCATCCCGTCGGTTATTTTGCGTGATCAGGCACGCATACGATGTTTTACTGTTCCGATGGAGTTGCTTAAGGCGTTTACCAATATCCAGTTGCCGAATGTGAAATCGGCAGCTGATTGGGTGAAACCACCAATCATTAAGAAGAGCGCTGATGGAAAGGACTGGCGCTGCTATAATTGCAACGCACGAGGCCAAGGATTGCAGTAAGCCGAAGAGACCACCCGGTTCGTGTTATGGATGTGGCGTTGATGGTCACTTCATTGCCCAATGCCCAAAGAGAAAAGTGCGCCGAGGAGAGGACGATGACTATGTAAGATATGTTAAGATTTACTTAATGGGTTATACTAATTTACATATACTCGCAGAATGTCTCATAGACTCAGGAAGCAGTACATCAATAATTAAAAAATCAAAGGTGCCGGCTGGAATGTGTCTGCATCCTGTTTTGAAGTCATATTTTGGAGTAAATAAAAGTCCATTGAAAATACATGGCAAAATTTTCTGTTTCATAATTATGAATAAAGTAAAAATTAATTTTGAGTTAATTGTGGTTGCTGAAGAGTCTATGAGTCAAGATGCAATATTGGGGCGAAACTTTTTGAAAGCCTGTGGCTTGCGTATAGATTTAGGCGCCTTGGACGGGATTGTGAAATTGAGCCTGGTAAACAAAGAAAAGTCAAACAATAATTTTAAAGTAGATAGAAGTCGATTGTTATGTCCTGTTGAAGATAGTGCTAAAGAACGAGAGTTATGTAAAGAAATTGGTTTGAATCAATCGTTAAGTACTGATGAAGAGATTGTTAAAGACCAGAAATTATGTGAAGAAAGTGTTACGAATCAATTGTTATGTACTTATCCAGACGAGGAGCAAGAGTTAGTTGATCAAGTGTTGAAAGCTGAGAGTCGTGACTTAGGTGAGGAGATTATTATGTTAGCTGATAGTAAAGAAAATGGAAAGAAGTCAGTTATGTTAGAAATTCACGATGATAACTTTGAGAGTGACATGATGAATATAGACGTAGGAGGCGAAGAAGAAATAGAATGTACGTGTGGAGAAGAAAAAGATTTTAGTACGAAAAGTCGACTTATGAAAATATTTAGAGAGAATTATGTGAATGCTAAGAGTCAGTGAAATATACGTAGTTTGTTACGCCATTAGGTCAGTTCGAATTTTTACGAATGCCGATGGGGTTGAAAACTGCACCAGCTGTTTTCCAACGATTTGTAAATAAAATTTTTGCTGATTTGATAAAAGAAAATAAGGTTATTGTCTATATGGACGATATTATGATAGCAAGTCTAGATATGGAGGAGCATCTAAGAGTTTTAAATGAAGTTTTTGCAAGATTGCACTGTGGTCCAAAATCCAGATTTTGTGGCATTAACCTAAAACAATAAACCACCATTAATTAAAAGAAGTTTTTTGCGCGTTTTAATTTCACCCACACTCACCAGACCCAGAAAAAATTGGCACTCGCCAATCACCTGCGACTTATCGAATCTTTCCGCCCCGCCACAAACATTGGTCCTTCGAGCCGGATATCCTTCCGCTCCTCCAGCTTGCATCGGCGGAATTCCTGATAAGTACAAAATTTCATTATTCATTTCATTTGCCCCTACATACTAATAAAAGTGTGAGGTTTTCCCGCTCTTCCATAGCGGCCTGCACACTTTTATATATATTGTATGTACATACCTGACCTATTCCAAGGTTACATGGTAGTGTAGTGCCCAGTTTCTGCCGTTAGTTTTGTTTTTAAATTTTAAGGCGTTAGTTTGTAATTCCGTAAGTGGTGGGTAATTGTGTCGATCAAAATGATCAACTGAGCTTAGAAGTTCGATAGCTCTACTAGTGCAACCCTACCGAGAAGGCATTATGCGCGATCGCATGCATTGGTCACACTCTTTTCTGACGAACTTCCGACTTGGCTAGACGCCTTAACCACGCCGCTCCTCCAGAAAAAAACATAAAAATTTAAATCTGAAATTTTCTCGGCCATCAAGCCGAATTATTAATTAAATACTAATTTGGAGCATAATTTGGACAATAATTATTGTGGAGTTTTGTGAATCTTATTATCGTAAGTTATTTTTTTTTTGGATATTCAAGTTTTTGGAAGTTTCTAATAAGTTCTTTTGAAAACTTAGCTATAATAAATTTGTATTGCGGAAATCTGAGCCAGGAATTTCATAATTGAATTCCGAATAAACGCAAGGGATAATTTTTGAAACAACGTGGCTCAAATCTGCACACCGTGAACGGCTATAGAGATAATACGACAAAGTCTAATCGATTGGAATAGCCGCCCGAATCGGATACGGGCAGAGAAGGTTTCATCAGTGCTGATTGAGTGTCCACCAGATCGCCTGTATTGCATAGGAATGCCAAACGCTTGATTTAATTTAACATTTTATGCCTAAGCATCATCCAGAGGACGACGAAGGCCTTCGACGGACCGGACGGATGGGTAAGTCCTAAGTTCTGAATCATAAATCATGTTCGTTCTGGCATTTTCCTGTTTTTGTTCGCAAAAACAAAGAAAGTTCTGCGTCAAATAATCCGCGAATAAGAAAAAAGCTCTCTCTAGTTTAATAACGTAAAAGAAAATTATTAAAGTTAAAGTAAATCGCCTTTGACTGTGTGAGCGAGTCTACGTTTATAATTTAAATAATTTTAATTGGAGACTTTCAAATTTCATTTCACCTTTTTATTTTGATTACCGATAAGTTTATATTTATCCACCTTACAACTAAGATTCACCAAAACAAAACATATTATCCCTAATTTGGCTATTGGATGCCCGAAATGATCCAATTGTTTAATTTGATTATCGTTTATTATAATAATCATCATTTTAGTTTAGTAAAATCGGATTATGTTTCCGACTTATTGAAGTATTTTGGTATTCCGTAACCCTCGTGAATAAATATCATTTATAATGTTTGAGTAAAAGTTGTGTGATCTTCCTTGTAGCGAAATGTGAGCGGTGAGCTGAATTATATTGGGATTTTCCAGAATCTTGCGACAGGAGGTTGGGAGGGTTTAGACGCGAAGCTATAATACCATCCTCATAGCTTCCCTATTCGTGTGATACTAATATAATCTCTTTCTCTATCCTTCTAGATAAATTCTTTTATTATGTAATTGTGTAATATTCGTGCTCTAGGGACTTTGTTTTATTTTATGTAGTACGGGTGTATTGAGTAATTGCTGGTCCAAAGAACCCCCCCCAAAGACTGTTTGCTAGCCGACAGCCAGAAGTCCCACCCGGATCAAAACTTCTCGGTACATTCAGCCCGTACATGTTGGCTTTGGCCTGTTTTGTGGTGCTCTTGCCCATCATAATATCTGATAAATCGGGACTGCGAGAGTTACTACATATATATAGGCCAAACCTGACCTCCTCTTTGATCAAAAAACATTTCTTGACTAAGAGGGGATGTGCATGATCTGGATTAATTTCGGATTGTGTACATTACAGTAGTTCCCAATCCTTAACGTGTTTGTCCAACGTTCTGTCCATTCCATATACATACATACATATGTAAAACTCGTTGCACTCACATGTACATGTATTTTCCACAGCTGTTCGCCAAGTCCAAATCCGTTAAAAAAAAAAAAAAAAAAAAAAATAGTAATCAAAGTGTTCACCGCGATTTCTTATGTGTTCGGATTATTCCCATTGCCCAATTAATTTCCTCACGCGCGTAGTCGCCCACCGGCTTATCCACTTACATACATACATCGTCATCTATTGATGTACGCGCATATGTATATATCCATGTACATATAATTCATTCGCACTTTACCACAGCACAAAAAAATTTAAATAGCGAGTAACGTATGCACCGCGATTTCGGGTGTGTTCGAATTGATTCTGTTGGAGGAGAACTCCTGAATTGAAACTCATTAATTTAATTATTCCGAAATATTAACCATTGGGTTAAATAGCTAAACTATCGATATATCGCAAGCTCAAGGAGAGTTCAATCTAGCATCACTGTTGGCTCTCTTCTTGCGTTTCCCTTTACACTTCACTTTAAATTACTCTCTCTCACTCGTAGCATATAAGAATTCATGAAATCACTGTAACAAGAGAACTCGAATGCGACGGACGCAAAAAATAAATGTAAAACTACATAACGTCGTCTAATCTGTTTCGGGAAGAACGTGGCAAGGGAAGTTTGAATCATCGAAGCCAACCGAGTAGCAGTTTATTATATGGCCGAGAAATTGGCCAACATTTTGGCGACCGTGACAGGACATTATAATTGCTGTTAAATAAGTTTTTGTTCAATTGCAACTAAGTTGGACTCGTCGTTTCATAATTTCGTAAGCCACCACAAGTTTCCGATAATAGATTGCAAGAGGCAATCAATCATCAAACACCCGTTGAGACATCTAGAAAGAAAGGCGGACATCAAAAACCACGTTTAAACTCTCCACATACTGCAGTAAAGTCATTGGAATGAAACCGCAAGTATTCAATCAAACAATTACTGTACTCGCACATGTACAATAAAAGAAAACCGAACAGTTATCGTCGTTTGTCATTCCACTCTCTACATACCCAAACACACGAGCGTGAGTGCCTGCGCCAACTGTACATCAAAAACCCGTTAAGTTTGCGAACATAGGTATATGTATGTACATATAACTAATCAACATTCGCGTTGGTTCTGCTACTTGGAGGTGTTGCTGGCGCTTATTGAAGCATTATGGGCAAAGACGGTTCAAATACTCCCGTAAGCTCAAAGGGAACAGACAAACTAACAAATCTTAGATCCCAGCGGACTCAGTTTGAAAATCATATTCGAAATTTACATGAAAAGATCATTGCTACTAGCGACCAAGAAGATGCCGATACACTAGACTGCAGACTTCAAATACTTGAATCTCATTATAGGCAAATTACTTATATTCAAACACAAATTGAAAATTTGCACGTAATTGATAAAGAGCGCAGTAATTTGGATGAAATGTACATAAAGGTCAAGGTACATTTATTGTCTCTTTTACAAAGAAAACGTTCAACGGGTCCAGTAAACACATCGGATATGAGTTTTATGAGTTCTTCAATGTCTCCTACAGTGGTTCACAGTCAACGATTGCCTAAACTGAAATTACCCAGTTTCGATGGCAAATATTCAGCGTTTAAGAGATTCAAATCGTCTTTCCTGAATCTAATTCACAACGATCACCACATGCCAACAATTGATAAGTTCAATTATCTTCTTGAATGTTTATCGGGACCTGCACTTGAGGTCGTGCAGTCGTTCCAATTCACCGAACAAAACTACAGTCAAGCTTGGTCAAGATTAGAAGCTCGCTACGACAACGACGTTCTAATCTTCCATGATTGTATATCGAGTCTGTTCAATTTACCATTAGTCAAGCAACCAGAAGCAAGACTTTTGCAGAAGCTCATCGATAATGCGTCCGCTATACGCGGATCACTTCTTACACTAGGATCAACTGAGGAAATAATGAATAACATCATGATTCACATACTTATTACGAAGGTTGATGCTGAGACCAAAGGCGTCTACGACGAAAAGCAAAGCTTCGACAAGCTTTCAACGTGGGAGGAATTCTGCACAATTCTTCATCGCCGCTGCCAGTTCCTAGAAAGTCATCAGACAGGTCAACTCAACACTATGTTAGTAATTGTAAGTCATTTGGAGAGTTATCGCTACAGCAAAGGATCGATACAGTTAAACGGACCAATGTATGTCTTAACTATCTGCGAACTGGCCATCGCGTCACGGATTGTCCCTCACTCTCCCGGTGCAAGGTGTGCCGATCGGCTCATCATACGTTATTGCATCAATTCGCCTCTACCCCGATAAAAAACCTATCATCGATTCAATCTGGTAATCCAATAACTAATTCACAAAGCACTTCGTTATTAACGAACACTGATAAAAAGGGGATGCTTCCTACAGCATTGATTCACATAATGGATAAGTCTGGCCAATTACATACTGTACGGGCACTTTTAGATTCATGTTCTGAACTTAATTTTATTACAGAAGAGACTGCCAAGCGGCTAAATCTGGATAGGACTCGCGTATCTCAAGAATTCAGCGGCATTACCGGAAGCAGTCAAGGCATTAAACACAATGCGTTTGCCACAATACGTTCTAGGCATTCATCATTTAAGTGGTCCGCCAACTTTGCCGTCATTATGAAAATTTGTGCTCAGCAACCACACGAGCATATCGATACATCAAATTGGACTATACCTACGGATATCAATCTAGCCGATCCGTATTTCAATGAGCCCCACAAGATACACATTTTAATAAACACTAATGGGCTGTTTGCAGCAATCCTCGATGGTCAGCAAGGCTTGGGCGAAAACATGCCATATTTAATCAACACGGAATATGGATGGATAGTTGGTGGAAATTTGGAAACCACACACGAAAGGCCTCGACAACAATGTTTATTGGTACACGTCAACCCATCACTTGATCATCTAGTTAAAAGAATTTGGGAAATTGAAGACTGTGAGTTTGTTGGTAACCGGCAAACAAAAGAATAACAGGAATGCGAAAGCCATTTTTGTAAAAATGCAGTTGTAGAATCTGATGGAAGACTCCAAGTTCGACTTCCATTTAAGGAACCCCCAGAGAAGTTAGGATTCTCCTACGACAACGCAGTACGGTGTTTCAAATCCTTAGAAAATCGTCTCGACCGCGACGATCAACTAAAACAAGCATATGTAGATTTCATCAATGAGTATGTAAAACTTAACCACATGTCTCTCAAACCTGTTGCAATCCAGAACGAACCTCATACCTCATCATTGCGTGTTGTGTCCGCAAAGCGTTACTACGAAACTTAGAGTTGTGTTTGATGCTTCGGCTAAAACATCATCGGGAAAATCATTAAATGAGCTGTTAATGATTGGCCCCACAATTCAACAAGACCTCTTTATAACATTTCTATCATTTCGTCTGAACAGGTATGCACTTACAGGCGACATAGCCAAGATGTATCGCCAATTTGTCATAGATCCAAGAGACCGGAGATTTCAGCGCATTGTATGGCGACCAACAAAAACAGAAGAATTAAAAACATACGAGCTCAACACCGTGACATATGGCATGTCAGCTGCACCGTTCTCAGCAATCAGAGGTGTTCACCATATTGCCGATTTGTACTCACATTATCATCCTATAGAAGCTAAAACATTACGCCGGAGCTGATAGCGTAACCGAGCTTCAACACATTAAAAATGATACAGTAGACATCTTAGCACAGGCTGGATTGCATCTTACAAAATGTTGTAGCAACTGCAAGGAAATTACGAAAACTTCAGAGGACGAAGTATTTATCGCCATGGAAGAACAAGACACTACCAAAACTCTGGGGATGACGTGGATGCCCAGCAGCGACATCTTTACATTTCGATACATTTGTGACCACCGAGAACCATTTACCAAACGATCAATTCTTTCAGTAGTAGCAAGAATGTTTGACTTGCTGGGATTCATAAGTCCGGTCATTTTTCGGTGCAAAATTCTTACGCAAGACTTGACACTCAAGGGCCTAGATTGGGATGAGCCTGTCGATGGTCGAATTAAGGAAAGATGGAAAGAACTTTTACAGGATATTAAAGACTTATCAAATCTACAAATACCACGATATGTAAACACATCAAAAACGTATCGATGCCAAATACACGGATTCGCTGACGCATCCGAAAGAGCGTACGGATGCTGTCTTTATGTTCGATCAGAATTCCCGAGTGAAGTCAAAGTCACTTTACTCGTTGCGAAATCAAAGATAGCACCTACCAAGACACAGTCATTGCCTAAGTTAGAACTGTGCGGAGCATTGTTGCTCAGTCGGACTTGGCGCAAATTCGAAAGGACATTAAAATTATACATCGACAAGGTATACTTATGGACCGATTCAAAAATTGTTCTGCAATGGCTGAAACTTCATGCATCAAGAACCAAGTCAGCACTTCTTTGTAGCAGAGCAGACAACGCTAATTCACAATCTATTCTAAATATGATCATAAATAATTCTTCATCGTATATTCGAATCGTTCGAATTGTTTCATACCTCTACCGATATTCGCATTACTGAGACAGAAATGTATCAATCGTTTTGGAAAATTGTTGCACTAATACAACAAGAATGTTATGCTGATGAAATATCTTTACTAAAAAACAAACAAACCTTAACACCGTGTCTACAGCGTTTGACACCATTCATGCACACAATGACATTTGGATAAAGTGCAGTATGTGTAATGAGAGTCGGAGGACGTCTTGAAAACGGAGACCTTCCATTCAACGCCAAGCATCAGGCCCTGCTACCTCAAAATCATCGTTTTACCAAGCTATACATCGAATTCTTGCACAACAAAAATCTTCATGCTGGCCCAAAGTTTATTTTATCTCTTTTACGAGAACGAATTTGGGTAATCAACGCACGAGCGTTGATTAGAAAAGTTGTGCGAAGCTGCATCCGCTGCTTTCACTTTAAACCTCGCCTCATAACTCAACTAATGGGCAATCTACCTGCTGATCGACTACGAGCTGAAAGACCATTCCTAGTAACAGGAGTAGATTTTTGCGGCCCTTTTTTCACGTTTTACCGGATTCGCGGAAGGCCGCCGTACGAAACATATGCGGCAATTTTTGTATGTTTTGCTTCAAAGGCAATTCATATTGAATTAGTCTCCAAATTGTCAACAAATACATTTCTGCTTTGTATACGTAGATTTGTAGCGCGCCGTGGTGTGCCATTGCGCATGGTTTGCGACAACGCCACAAATTTTGTTGGCGCTGCTACAAGGCTAGCTGAGTTTAAGTCAAAATTGTTTACCTCAGACGTCATAGGTCACATAAAAACATATAGTTCAATTAAAGGATTTAACTTTTGCTTTATTCCCCCTAGAGCTCCACACTTTGGCGGCCTCTGGGAAGCGTCAGTAAAATCAGCGAAGACACTGGCTCTGAAGAATATTTCAAACGCATCTCTTACTTTCGAGGAACTACTCACTGTGTTCTCGGATGTGGAAGCTATCGTTAATTCAAGGCCAATAGCACCCACTTCAGATGACCCCAACGATTTCAATGCTCTCACTCCTGGGCATTTGCTGATTGGAACCGAATTAACGTCAGTACCAGAATCATTACTTTACCATTCCACGGACCCTCCCGGAACGGAACTTCGGTATCTGGATAGATGGCAGCGAGTGACCTATTTGAAACAACAATTCTGGGCACTGTGGGCACGGGATTATGTTCATAACTTACAACAACGCAGCAAATGGATTTACGGAAAACCAAATGTGGCCTTGGGACAACTAGTTATAGTACACGAAGACAACGTGCCGGCTCAACATTGGCCTTTAGCAAGAGTAGTGTCTGTAAATGCCGGACCTGATGACAAAATTCGAGTGGTCGAACTTAGGACTGCAAAAGGAATCTTCAAAAGGCCAATTCACAAGATCGCTCCGCTTCCAGAATCATTTATTTGAAAGTTGGTTCTTTCAACAGGGGGAGCATGTTAGAGGAGAACTCCTGAATTGAAACTCATTAATTTAATTATTCCGAAATATTAACAATTGGGTTAAATAGCTAAACTATCGATATATCGCAAGCTCAAGGAGAGTTCAATCTAGCATCACTGTTGACTCTCTTCTTGCGTTTCCCTTTACACTTCACTTTGAATTACTCTCTCTCACTCGTAGCATATAAGAATTCATGAAATCACTGTAACAAGAGAACTCGAATGCGACGGACGCAAAAAATAAATGTAAAACTACATAACGTCGTCTAATCTGTTTCGGGAAGAACGTGGCAAGTGAAGTTTGAATCATCGAATCCAACCGAGTAGCAGTTTATTATATGGCCGAGAAATTGGCCAACAGATTCAATTACAAAGTTAATTTCTTCACGCGTATCCGCAAACCGGTGCACTTGCTTACATACATACATACATACATACATCGTCATATACCCTGAGGTACCAAATGTCCCCGGTCGACAATGTCGCCGCATCGGTCGACTATACCGACGTCGGCAGAATTAAATTCTGCTGGCGTCGACAAGCAAAGACCAGCCGACGGTGCCCGAACTATCCAATATCGTCGCCGAAACACTTCGGCTACCGAAAAGAATTGATCAAACACAATTTCTTGAAAAAATATTCACACAAAAAAGAGGCAAGAATATGAAAAATGCAGCATCAAATAATATTTATTTTCATGACGGCGTTTCCATACCCTTGTTACTTATGGATGAGGAAAAATTTGAACATTATTACCATATACATATTATTTTTATATATATGTACATAATTTGTCAATAACTTGTTACTTATAAATTGATCATTAAATAAGCATGTTCTTTTGATGTGAAACATATGTAAATTTTACATAATTTTACATGCATCGTCGGTTGTGGCCAAGCATACTCTGTGTTTTCGGCACGCGACAAAAAGGAAGACAAAAAGAACACAGTTAAAGCGGTACATTGCATTGTTGTTTTTGTTTACCATTTCGGCACGCGTCGCTTTGTTATTTTCGTTTCTCTTTGCATTTGATTTAGAATTGCGTACAAGACACATACGTTTGTACAAAGTTGTGAGAAAAGTGAAAAATTACAGTGAAAATTATTAAAAATATATAAAGGTAAGTTTGCATGCATTTCAAAATAAATTAAATAAAGTTTCATTAAAATAAATTTTCAAAATAGAAGTGACAAATTTTAATTTTTATATATCTCTATAAATATATATTTCTCCTTTCAGAAGCCATTGAGATGTCTGAAGGAGGACAGCCGGCGGAGAAGGTGCTCCGAAATGCCATCGGCTGCGCCAAAAATACCGTGAATAAAATGAAGAATCGCCGTACGAAGGCATTAGAAGAAGCAAATTTATGATTATTGTTATACCTTTCATTTCATTCAAAATTTTAAAATTATTAATAAATGAATATATGTAATTCTGTGAAATAAAAATTTTATTTTTTGAATAAATTAATTAAAAGAAAATTTTGTATTTTATTTTTTATTTTTGTATGGACAACACTATCGACATTGAATGCAATTGTCGATGGAACGTCCTCTGAAGCGCATGCAAAGAAGATCCGTCGATCAACGGTCGACATTCAAAGCAAATGTCGATGCAAATGTCCCACGAACGCAAAGAAGACCTGCGGACGTACCGTCGACGTTCAGAGGAAATTTCTTTACAAATGTCCCTCAAAACATTTTTGAAAAACCACCCCCGGACGTACCGTCGAGTTTGTCGCCACGTTGTCCCGATTGTCCTTATTGCTAGGTCATCTAATGTTAAATGTCGCCGCAACTTAAACGAGTGTGTCGCCGCTATGTCCCCCAAGACAGCGGACATGTCCTCGGAGACTCTCCGGAGATTCTCCGCAGACGCGTACTGCAGGGTATTGATGCACGCATACATATCCACAACACATAATCCATTTAGGTGTCGCACATTGATTTAACAAAAAAAAGGAGGGGAAAGGAACCCAACTAAATAACAAATTACTTACATTTCTTTTTTTTGTGAACGACGCGCGTGCATCCATCCATACATACCTACCTGTGTACTTACGTATGTACGTACATACATATATCAAAGCATCCGTCCATATGCACTGAGCGTTCACTTTGTTTTCTTTCGCGCACAACACTCGCGGTGTGTAAAAGCGTTCGTTTGTTCTTTTTATATTTTTTTCCTCTCCGCACAACCACAAAAATAATTAATACGACAAAACCAAAAACCAAATTTATAAACAGCGACCGACAGCTGTTTTCGGAGTAGTGGTGACACGTGAGTCGAGTCGTGATATCGATAGGCGGCTCCAGCGCGCCAAATTCAAACCACATTTCCGATTCCCGTTTTTTCGCCCATATATATATATATATATATATATATAAATAAATACATATATATTTTTTCCAGCACTATCGGGCCCATATTTATATATCCGTCCATATTTATAAATTATATATAATTTTTCCGGCCAGTATTTTCCGCACATATATATATCCGCCATATTTATAAATAAATACATATATGTATATTTTTTCCAGCACTATCGGGCCCATATTTATATATCCGTCCCTATTCACAAATTGTATATATAATTTTTTCGGTCTGTATTTTGCGCATATATACCGTTTCCAAGCCACGCGTAAGAGAATTCTTCCGCAATCCTGCGGGTACAGTGAGAAAATTCTTGCGCCCTCATACAGTCCACTTCTTTTTTTTTCGTTGTCTTTCCGAAATCAAAAAGCGCACAAGCGCGAATTTCGTCGGTAAGGACGTCCCCTGAGTATGTCCACGGAGCCGTCCAAGACTACGCCGAAGTCTAACAATCTTTCGTCTCCCTCTGTAACTCCGGAGAAGGTTCGGCCTCCGAAGACTCCGGTGATCGCGAAGCGTACGGACATTCCCCGCAAGTCCACGTCTGCTCGCAGCCTCAGCGAATCCCCAAGGTCCCGTCCGTCTTCGTCCAGCCTACCTAAAGGGCGCATAGTCTCGGCTAAAGACTCCAGCGAACACAAAGGGCGTTCCAAGCTTTCAATAGAGGCTCAGATTCTGCACGTTATTGTGACGCACTGTTCTGACGTTCCCGTCACCCGATCCGTATCCCAACAGCGTAGAGAACAATCCAGAATGTCCCTCTCCGATTTCGTTCTGGCGTGCGACGCTTTGACTCTGTTCGAAGCTCGTGAGAGTGAAGCCCTAACTTCTGAAGTGCCCTTATTTTCCATTAAAATGCACTTAGAGCAGCTCAAATCCCTTTGGTCAACTGTCGAGATGGAATACTCCCGGTGTCACAAGGCCTTGTCGAACCAACCAGACGAGGACAGCCTAGCCAACATAAGCCACATCAAAGCGAAGCATGAATCCGCTTACGCGGCGTATGTGCGATGCGGGACGTTGTTTGGAGAACGCATCGAACAGCTTTCGGTACAGATGCCGAGTCTTATGTGTCAGCCAACCGCTCCGTCGGGGCCTCCGGGCCATAGAGTTCCTCCGTGTGAGGTGGAGACATTTGATGGCGACAGCCTAGCATGGCCCACATTCCGCGATTTGTTCGCTGCCATTTATATCGCCAACCCGTATTTGTCTCAAGTGGAGAAGCTCTATCACTTGAACGCCAAGACTCGTGGGGAAGCGAGAACCATCGTGGCGAAGTCCCCCCTGACAAATGAAGGTTTTCAGGCTGCATGGGAGAACCTCACCGCACGGTACTAAAATAGCCGTCTGCTTGTCATGACTCAAGCCAGACAACTTCTTCAGATTCCCGCGGTGGCGCTAGAATCGGGCAAAGCATTGTGAGAACTGCAGACTGCGTTCCAAGGGGGTCTTACCGCTCTTGAGCGTTCGGGTGTTAGCACTGAGAATTGGGATGTCTTACTTATCGCCATAGCACCAATACGACTCTGCCCTAGTTTTCTTGACATGCCTGCTCAGAGGCGTGTGGAAATCATTAGACAGCAGGGACTCTGTTTGAATTGTTTTGCCCGCGGTCATCAAGCGAAGGGCTGCTCCAGTGCGCATAATTGCCATACCTGCAAGGAACGTCATCACACCCTGCTGCATCCTAGTGACGTGTCGCCGTCCGCCGCGCAAGCCACACCATTCGGTGCCACAGTGCGTCCGTCCACCGGCAATCAGCTCACAAATGCTCAAAATTATTTTGCATCTACCCCAGGCAGAGGGCTTTTAGGTACTGCGATTGTCACTCTGCACCATCGCGGAGTGGAACACCATATTCGGGCGTTGATCGACTCGGTAGCCGATTCAACCTTCCTATCCGAACGTGTCTTCAATATGGTCCAGCCCCCCTTTTATCCAGTAGACGCCGCAGTTACTGGCATGGGACAGAGTGATGGAGGATGCGCCGACAAGGTGTGTCTGCTGATGCTGTCTCCTCCGTGTGACAGGCTGAACAAGATTGAGGTCTCCGCCCTGGTCGTATCCAAATTATCGGGGGCCATTCCGACGGCTCCATTTCTTAACACGGTTCCGACGCAGTCCCTCGATCGCCCCCTGGCTGACCCGTATTACAACAAGCCCGCGCCTATTGATATGATTATCGGTGTAGACCTGTTTTCACACATCCTCGGAGAGCGGATCAAAAAGGATATGGGTGATTTTGTCGGACTGGAAACCATCCTTGGATGGGTTTTGTGTGGAGCGATCATGCCTGACACTCCGGTGACTCGATTAGGTTTCGCTGCACGGACGCGAGTCAATCCAGAAGCAAAACTTGATGTGCTTCTCACCAAGTTTTGGGAGGTGGAAGACCTTCCTGCAAAGCCGGAAAAGGAGGATGATGTATTCTGCGAGCGGAATTTTCAGGAGACCACCCGAAGAGGGAAGGACAGCCGATATATTGTGTCCCTTCCGTTCAAATGTCCGAATAGCGTCGATTTGGGTCATTCAAGACCGATCGCGCTAGCTCAATTCCTGCGGAATGAAACACGCCTTCTCAAGGATCCCGTCCTAAAAACGCAGTACGATGCCATAATTCAAGAATACGAGGAATTGGGCCACATGAGTCGGGTGACGCCGCCTCAAGATGGGAAAGACTTCTATCTCCCCCATCACGCGGTGTTTAAGCCCGATAGCACCACCACCAAGGTACGCGTGGTATTTAACGCGTCAAGCCCCTCCACACGAGGCGTCAGCCTTAACGATGTCTTGCACACTGGGCCTACGCTTCAGGCCGATCTCACGCTTCAGGTACTGAAATGGCGTTTCTTTCAATTCGTTTTCAACGCTGACATAACACAGATGTATCGACAAATCCGAGTCGACCCCAGGCATACCCCCTTTCAGCGGATCCTCTACCGGGATCGCTGCGGCAATATTCAAGACTATGAGCTACAAACCGTCACGTTTGGGGTTAACTGCGCGCCATTCTTGGCGATCCGAGTTCTTTTACAACTAGCCCAAGAAGTGCAAGCGATGTACCCTCAGGCGAGCGAAAACCTTCGGAACTACATGTATGTTGATGATGTTCTTGCCGGCGCTCATACTGAAAACGACGCTCGTCTCGCCATACGAGAGCTTCAAGCTGCCCTCCAATCTGCGGGCCTCCCGCTGCGGAAGTGGACTTCCAATAAGAAAGAAGTACTTCAAGCTATTCCGAGAGAGCACCTGCTGCGAGAGGACTTTCTCGAGCTGGAAGACGCGAGCACGGCAAAATCCTTGGGAATCCGCTGGCAAGCCGCCGAGGACGTCTTTTTCTTCACCGTAGCGGACCCACCATTGCAGGAGTCGATCTCCAAGAGGCAGGTTCTGTCCCATATCGCCAAACTCTTCGACCCCGCTGGCTGGCTAGCCCCATTTGTTATCCGAGCGAAAATATTTATGCAGCAAATCTGGCTAACCGAACTGGGCTGGGATGACGCCCTGCCACCTCTCCTGCTGCAACAATGGCATGAATTCCTGCAGGATTACCCAGGCCTCAGTCAACTCCGGATCCCCCGTTGGCTGAACACCAGCGATACGCTCTCGTAGGAGCTTTATGGCTTCTGTGACGCATCCCAGAAAGCGTACGGAGCAGCCCTATACGTGCGGGTTCGGTATCGCGATCAAGTAAGCGTCCATTTATTAACGGCTAAGACACGCGTGGCCCCAGTCTCGCTGCCTCGGCTGGAGTTGTGCGGAGCGGTTAGCCGATCTCTGGGCGTCGATCGTTCCTGAACTCCCGATCCCACCTGCAAACCTCCTAGTTTTGGACCGACTCCACCATTGTGTTGGCCTGGCTCAACAAACCCCCATGTAGTTGGTCCACCTTCGTGGCCAATCGGGTATCCAGCATCTCCAAAAGCACCGGTGGCCAAAGCTGGTCACATGTACGTTCCGAGGACAACCCTGCTGATCTGGCAAGCCGTGGAACCTCCGCGGCCGAGTTATCGGCTAGTAGCCTTTGGTGGCATGGGCCGGACTGGCTCCAGCGGGACCCCGAATACAGGCCAACTCTCCATAATGAACTTCCAGACACCCAGCTGGAGCAACGAGTCCAGTGCCACCGCCGCGACCACCCTACTCGATGACATAAGCGAACGGTTCTCGGACTACGGTAAAGCATTACGAGTCACCGCGTACATCCTACGCTTCGCCGCCTTCCACGGCCCACCTCATCAATGAGGAATTGCTCTCCGCCGAGCGCGCCTTGATCCGGACCTCCCAGCGTTGAGAATACATCGCGGAGATACGGGCCCTGGGTAAGGGCGACTCCTTCCGACATCCAGCACGCTACTCAACTTAAACCCTTTCCTCGACCAGCATGGGATACTCCGCGCCTGCGGACGACTCCGGGCTGCTGAGTCCCTCCGGTACGATGAACGTCACCCGATTCTCCTCCCCTATAATACTCATTTCACGCGCCTGCTTGTTGAATTCGCCCACCGCATCACGTTGCATGGCGGCAATCAACTGATGGTGCGGTATCTGCGCACCAAGTTCTGGATCCCACGGATAAAGAACCTAGTGAAGTCCCACATCAAGGGGTGTAAAGTCTGCACCGTGCATCGTCGACGACTGCACACTCAGATGATGGGTGATCTCCCTCGAGAGCGCATCACGTATGCCCGTACACCCACACGGGCATTGACTTCGCAGGGCCTTTCGAGATCAAAAATTACACTGGGCGTGCGTGTCTCATTACTAAGGGTTATGTCTGCGTCTTTGTGTGTTTCAGCACGAAGGCGATCCATCTCGAGGCGACCTCCGACCTCACCACGGAACGATTTCTCGCAGCCTTTTCCCGGTTTGTCGCATGGAGACAATGCCCATAGCGCATTTACTCCGACAATGGCAAAACCTTCGTGGGGGCCTCAAAGGCGCTCGAAAAAGATTTCCTGAACGCCACCAAGCTTGGTATAATGAAGGCATTTCCCCAGCACATTCTATCCTGGCAGTTCATTCCGCCGAGCGCGACCCATATGGGAGGACCATGGGAAGCCGTGGTCAAAAGTTTTAAGACCTTATTTTACAAGTCCTCTTCTGCTGTCAAGTACACGTTCGAGGAACTATCCACTCTCTTGTGTCGGATCGAAGCGTGCCTAAACTCCAGGCCAATTTCTCCCATGGGCGAGGACCCAGAGGATCTGCTGGCACTAAGCCCTGGACATTTCCTGATTGGAGGACCGCTCGTATCCATCGCGGAACCGGAGATCCTGGTCGAGCCTATGTCGCTGATCAATCGCTGGCAGCGACTGAGGGCAATCCAGCAGACTTTCTGCCTCCGCTGGAAGAGTGAATACCTCAAGGAGCTCCACAAGCGTAATAAGTGGAAATCACCGGCTCACAGTCTCCAAACCGGCGACCTCGTGATCGTGTCCGAAGACAATCTCCCCTCCAACGAGTGGCGCTTAGGGCGAATTGAGCTCACTCTGCCCGGGGCTGACGGCCTTTTCCGAGTGGCTGATGTCACAACAGCGCGTGGGTCTATCCGAAGACCCGTAGCGAAGCTCATCTTGTTGCAAGACAACAAGAGTCCTGAGCCTAAAGACCTATCGTGACGTCCAGTCCCTCTATGTTCCGTTCGAATGTCCTCGTCTCCGTGCATTTTGTCCGTTCCCGTGCATCGACTAATCCACTCCCCCCTATGTAATCTCTTTCGTTACAGTTGATTCCACTCGCACCTCCATAGCAACATGGCCCCTAAGCGTCTGCCGCACCGCCGCAGCAAGCGTTCGGTTCCACACGGTACGAACGTGTACCGATGCCGAGTCTGTCGGGGGGTTCATGCACTCCGGCAGTGTCAGCGCTTCCTGAACCTCAGAGGGGAGAAGCGGCTCCGGGCGGTGCTTATCAATAAGTATTGCCCCAATTGCTTGGCACACGAGCATTCATCCGACGCGTGCCGCACTCGCCACGGCCGCCGACGATGTGGGCAAAAGCACCATACTTTGCTCCATATGGCCGACCAACCGCCGAGACAACGCTCTGGAGCCCAGCGTCGCAGCCAGTCACCCTCCTCCGGACGTGCTGCACCATCATCACCATCCCATTCCCGATCCTCTTCCGACCGCTCCGCTTCTCCGGAAGGCGCACCCGAGATCTCACTCTCCTCTCTGCTCCAAGCCAGGACGACGACCATCATGCCAACAGCGGTCCTCCGGTTGGGCAATGGCTCGAAATCCTTCGAGACCCGCGTCCTCTTCGATGCATGCGCGACTGGGAGCCGCATCAATTCGTCATTTGCCCGGTCCCTGGGTTTGGCAGTGACTAAGGTCGGGGTCGACCAAGCCTGCACGGCCGTCCTCGAGTCGAGGTCCGACCGTACGTTTCGGCAGAATGTCATCTTCCAGGTCGAAGAGGACCTGCACATCCGCACTCCCATCCGGGAAGTGTCGGCACCGGTCCGGGAGAAATTCGCCTCTCTAATCCTGGCCGACCCCACCTTCTATCGGCCGGCGTCGGTATCCGTAGTGCTCGGGGCAGACCTATATCCTGAGGTCATCCAACCATGCTGTGTGCCCGGTCATAGCGGTATTCCCGCAGCCCAGAGCACCGTGTTCGGTTGGGTCATCTCCGGCTCCTGCGGCATCTAGACGCTCCAGGACGCTGCCGTCACCCATCCTATATATGCCCATGGTGGCAATTGCAACATGTTGCACCGGAGGGGTGACTCGATTTTCTGATGGGCGCCGCCATTTCACTCCAGTACGAATTTTCAACCCGAACACCCGTTCTTGCACTGTGCTTTCCTTTTTGCGATATAGTTTATTTTCCAACCCGAACCATTCTCGTGTGTGTCGGGATACCTTGTAAATTAACGAACAATAAACCACCATTAATTAAACGAACTTTTTTGCGCGTTTTAATTTCACCCACACTCACCAGACCCAGAAGCAATTGGCACCCGCCAATCACCTGCGACTTATCGAATCTTTCCGCCCCGCCACAAACAGTATTAAAGCTGACGGTAGTGGAATAGAAGCAGTTAAGAATTTTCCAACGCCAGAGAAGGTGCAGACAGTGCAAAGTTTTCTAGGGTTATGTTCATACTTCCGAAGATTTATTAAGGATTTTTCGATAATAGCGAAGCCATTGTACGACCTTCTTAGGAAGGATACTCCTTTTAAGTTTGGAAAGTCGGAGCTAGAGTGTTTTTTAACTCTTATAGAGAAGTTAGTGCAAGCGCCAGTATTAGCAATTTTTGATTATAAGCATGAGACAGAGTTGCATTGTGATGCAAGTGCACTTGGTTTCGCGGCTGCTCTAATGCAAAGGAAGGTCGATGGTAAATTGCACCCGGTATTTTATTTTTCTAAGCGATCAACGGAAACAGAATCAAAATACCACAGTTTTGAATTAGAAACTTTAGCTATTATTTATGCACTTCGCAGATTTCGAATTTATTTGCAAGGCAAACGGTTTAAGATTTTAACAGACTGTAATTCGCTGACCCTCACATTAAATAGAGTTGAGCTAAATCCTAGAATTGCTAGATGGGCGTTAGAGTTGCAGAATTACGACTTTGAATTAAGTCATAGAGCAGGAAAGAAAGTGCAGCATGTGTATTAGGGGTGTTCTTAGTTGTATGGGGGAAAAAAAATATCAATATTTTTTTAAGTGCCGGGCATTTTTTTTTTCCTTTTAGTCTAAAAAAAATATCAAAAAAATTTGGGGCCGATCGGATAATGTTTAATGGGCGTGGAACTCATCTAAAGTTTTCAGTGTGATGCTCCAAATATCATAAGAGTGAGCGAGATGGCATGATAGGAAATCAAATTTTAGTACCTTATTAACAGTGTTGATGATATTTTACAAAAAGAAAAGAAGAATAGAAACAAATGTCTCTTAATTAATATTTTTAATGAAAATTTTTATTTTTATCACTGACTAGATCACTTTTTTTTGCAGTGGGGTATTTTTTTTTATAAGCTTCAACAACTTGGAGCAATAATTGCTTTTCTTCCTCGTTGTTTGTGAGAACCCTGTTGTACTCCTGCCTACATTTGCCTCCTCTTTCGGCCATATCATTTACCACAAGAAGATCACGGCAGTATCATAAACCTTCCGCAAATTCACATGTTTGCTTCCAGTTCGATGGATCCAGTTCAAAAAATGTTTGTGGTAGCTTAGCTTTCTCAAAAATTTTTTTTGTTTTTGATGACACAAAGTCAGACAAGGAGTATTTCTGAAAGTCCACCAAATTAGAATAATGCCTATTATTTTTCAGTTGAACATTTGGTTCCTTTAAGTTAAGATTGCTAACCATTCGGATTTATAGCCGAGGTTTCCGCGTCAGTATTTGCATATTTTATATATGGCTTTGGACATCCAGCGGGCATGGCTAGTTGGTCCAGGAGTACGAAAAGTATATTGCTTTACACCAAGAAAGATTAATGCTAGCTGAAGCAATTCTTTATGATCTTCTCGGCTCTGACATTTCTGTAGTTCACCAAAGCAAAATTGCGTGAAGTCCTGGCGTTCTGCTCCACAAATTTGGACACGAATTCTTTCACCTGCAGCGCCACTTTCGAATTTATCCTTCTTGAAATTTGAGCATGATTTTAAAAACCTTTCAAATATCGGAACTCCTGCTGCAGATGTGGAGCATAGCTTTAGTTCAAATATGCTTCGCAATATGATTTCGAACATATGGTGGCGGCAGGGTAGGTTTATTAGACTGCGTCCAAACTTTTTTTCAAATAGTACTGCTGCTCCTGAGAAAATCTCTGTATTTGCAGCCGTGGTGTCATAGGACAAACCATTGACTTGGTCAACTAAATTCCATTGGACTAGCCGGTCGAAAACTGCCTCAGCAATATTTTTGCCAGTTGAAGACTCCACTTTTGGTGCACTTAGGAACTTTGAAGTACCATTGTAGCTAACTAGAACTGCTATGCGTTCAACCTTACTAGAACCGACTAAATCTGTCCAGAAATTGCCGTCAAACTGCACTACCAGGCCACCAGTTTTACCCATCTGTAAGTTATGATAAGATTATTGGTTTAAAATTACCGAAAAAATTTGTAAACCACTATATTACTTTGTCCCTAATTTCACCAGAAATTTCTGTAGATTGTTTTATACGTGATCTAGTCAGTGATAATAATAAAAATTTTCGTTAAAAATATTAATTAAGAAACATTTGTTTCTATTCTTCTTTTCTTTTTGTAAAATATCATCAACACTGTTAACAAGGTACTAAAATTTGATTTCTTATCATGCCATCTCGCTCACTCTTATGATATTTGTATGGTGCTATGTATGCTTATATGGGAGCATCACACTGAAAACTTTAGATGAGTTCCGCGCCCATTAAACATTATCCGATCGGCCCCAAATTTTTTTGAGATTTTTTTTAGAGTAAAAGAAAAAAAAAATGCACGGCACTTGGTAAAATTCGATTTTTTTAAAATAAGAACACCCCTAATGTGTATGCATTAAATAGATGTATGGGAGTTATGGTTATAGAATCTAATAGTTTCGAGGAAAACCTAATTATATGACAAGCCAAAGATTCGGAAATTAAGAAAATTAAGAATCATTTAGAGAAAACAGAAGATAAAATGTTCGAAATGCGAAACGGAGTGGTATTTAGAAAATCAAGAGATGGCAGGTTATTGTTTTATGTTCCTGAAGATATGGAGAATCAGGTTTTGCACAAATATCATAATGAACTTGGGCATATCGGCAGGGATAAGTTGATAGATACGATTTCAAAAGTTATTGGTTCAAAAACAAGGAAAAATGCATTAGTCACATCGAAAATTGTTTAAAATGTGTAGCTTTTTCCCCCAAATCCGGAAAAATAGAAGGACTATTGCATAGCATACCAAAAGGAGATAAGCCATTTGAGCTAATACATATAGATCATTACGGACCAGTAGCAGCAGGGAGAGCAAACAAACACATATTCGTTGTAGTGGACGGATTCACTAAGTTCGTTAGATTGTAAACAACAAAGTCCACAAGCACGAAAGAAGTAGTGAAAGCGTTAAGAGATTATTTTAGGGCGTATAGCCGACCTAAGTGTATTGTGTCAAATAGAGGGAGCTGTTTTACGTCTAGTGAGTTTGAACAATTTATGACTGAGTGTAACATAAAACACTTAAAGTCAGCTACAGGCTCTCCTCAAGGAAACGGCCAGGTTGAACGATTGAATAGAAGCATAGGTCCCATGATAGCGAAACTTGTAGAACCAGAGAGAAATTTGCATTGGGACTCTGTAATTGAGACAGTAGAATTTTCTTTTAATAACACATTGCATAGAAGTATTAAGCAACAGCCAAGTAAGATGCTGTTTGGAGTAGAACAGCAAGGTGAGGTTATTGATCAGTTAAGAGAAAAATTAGAAGAAATCCAATGTCCTGAGAAACCGGAAAGTTTAAAAAAGATTCGTAAAGAATAGAAAACCAGAAAAAAGCGCAGTCGTACAATGAAAAGTACTACAACAAGTCTAAGGTAATGCCAACACAGTATAAGAAAGGAGATTTCGTGATGGTAAAGAATTTTGATAGTACAGCCGGAGTGTCAAGGAAATTGATACCTAAACATAAAGGACCTTACGTAGTTAAAAAGATATTAAGAAATGATAGATTTGTGCTTAAAGACGTCGACGGTTTCCAGGTTTCACGCAATCCCTATCAAGGTGTTTGGAGTGCGCAGAACATGAGACACTGGGTGGGGAAAAAGAGGCCAAATAGTAGAAAATAAGAACTATTGTATTAAACAAAATCTTTAAAGTATAAAAGTCAAATGAATCATATCAATTGTATATATAGTCTAAGTTTTACGAATGCTATAATGTAAGTAGCAAAATAGGATCAGGAGATCAAACTGTCAGGACGGCCGAGTTGTAGTAGGATAGCTGGTTTAAACTGTAACGAACATCAATAGGTGTGCTGGAATTGCCAACACTGTTGTGGCACAACAGTATGTACGTTGATTAGCACTGAACAATGAGAGGAGAGTCAGACAGACGAACGGAGAGAGAGAGGCATTCGATAGGCGACGATCAAAGAGGACAGACGTAAAAAGCTGTTAAACAAATCGAATAAATGATAAGCCGAATAATATAATAAATAATAAGACGAATAATATAATAAATAAAACCTAACATTCACTACTACAATATGTTTTACAAAACCTTCTAGAAGAGTGCCCAAAGAAAATTATATATAAAATGCGTATGTTTCAGATTTGAAACAAATAGCCACACTCGATTTTTTCGATTTACATTGCGAAAAAATACCTTTTAAAGGCTATGTTGCAGATATGCAACATGGCCATATAAAGGGTTAAAGGACCACGCTCCATAGAGCGGGCAGTCTTAATCTTGATATTATACAAGTGACATCGAACTAATAGTTAATAGTGAATAAAACCAATTTATAACGTTTAATTAAGTGTTTGTGTCATTATTCACGAAGGAAATCCTGAGTATCCAAGCCTTGATCCCTATCACAAGGAAGGACATGGTAAGATAATACCAATAAAGGCCATGGGAACTCCTAACTGGCGCCCGAGCAGGGACCCGTAATTTTTCTAGAGGCATTAAAAATGCAAGTTACCTGTCAAAAGGAATCTGGAAACATTACGGGTCTAGACAAAATAGGAACAGACGAGTTTCTGCAGTTGATGCAAGCCAAAGAAAAAAAGGAAAAATATTTGTGTTGTTACCAAAATTAAAAATAAAATTCAATTATCACCCAGGTTTAAAACCTGACCTATCCCAAAAGTAAATTTTTCAAGGCCACTTGGCCACTGCGAAATATTGCATTCAATCGCAATGATATCCGAAACCGACACATGCCTTGGCTTGCATAAACTGCTGACTCCTCATTTAACGACTCCCAGCGGGTTCTTGAACCACCGCACTCATGAGCAAGCAGAAGCTTCGAAAACAAAATTTTTGCGCCTCTTGCATTTTCTGGCGCTAACTCATTAAGCATTTAAATAAACCGGAAGGGGAACGTTGCGCTTCCGTATTTGCCAGCAAAAACTAAGAATGAACTCAGCCGCTTCAAGGGCAAGTTCGACGACCCCCACGAACGGGGTCTTCACAAATTGATGGGTCTGTGCCGCCAGACCCCCTTCGGGTGTCTAAAAGAAAAAAAAGACAACTTTGACAACATGTCGAAATCTGATCCGCTGGAAAGAAAATGCAAAATATCTGGTTGAAAAACCAAGCCCTTCTTTTTGATAGGGAGCTGCTGAAAAAGTTTTCCCGATTACCATTTGGTCGAAAACCCTTGCCCCTCTTACAAACAAGTAGCTGCTAAAACAGGGGTAATTATAATTTGGTTTAAAGTCCAAGCCCTCCCTCTCGACAGGGAGCTGCGGAAAGAATAATCTGGTTGAAAGCCAAAGCCCTCCCTCTCGACAGGGAGCTGCGGAAAGAATAATCTGGTTGAAAGCCTAAGCCCTCCCCCTTGAGGCGGAGCTGCGGAAAAAACAATAATGGTTGAAAACCCAAGCCCTCCCTCTGAGTAAGGAGCTGCGAAAACTATAGGCACCGCCTCAACTACACAACAGATCACCAATAAAAACCGAACAATGTTTACAAAATGCTTGTGATTTAATTTTTTAAACATTTGGTGTTCCAAAAATTATCTTGTCCGTCTGCGGGCAGGTATAAGGCGTCTCCACTTGAGTATCCCCCGCAAATGAGCACACCCAGCTCGCCTTCTATTTTCCTCATAGCGAAAAACTGACTCTAGAAATCGCCTCCTCAGATTAAAAATGCTGGAAAGGGATCCTTCGAACGGCGGAGGATAGTCCAAATATTCCTGAATGATCATCTTAGGAACATTAACCAATTTAGGGAAAGGAAAGGGGACCGTTGCCTCGTCGTCATTCGGATTGGGCACGATAATTCTCGAGCTGGAAAGATCATCCTCCCATAGGTTGAAGCCCTGATGTGAGCCCATCGAATCATCACCGGCGGCTCGAGGGAACTCCTCGGTCATGTCTGAATACCAGTCGGATTCTGAGCTCGAGTCCACTACTATGACTTCCTCCTCCATAAGTTCTTCATCGGAAGAAGAGTCGCAATAAATTACCTCCGCTTGTGGAGACGGGTTAAAATTTTCGTCCGATCGTTCCATCTTTTTGATTGATACTAACCAAACCTCACGCCAACTTGACCAACATGGTTTTGTGAGAAGCATAAAAGACAGGAATATGTTTAGTCAGCCGCTCGATATATAAAAAAAATGAAGTAAGTATGTCGTCTCGCCGACTTAGGTATACCATACACCAGTAAAACAAATATTTCAAATTTATAATAACAAATGCATTTACTTTTTTTTTTTCAAAAATTCTGATTACATGCATATCTCAGTATCTCGCTCACGCAAGCTTACGAGCACCTTAGCGCCGCCACCAGCCAACGGCCAACTGAAAAAATGTTTATATGCATAACTTCGCTATTTTAAGTCCGATTTTGATCAAATTTTTTTGCTGGGTATTACTATTAAATTCAAGTGTTCCAAATTTGATTAGAAAAGGTAGAAAATTACGTGAAATAATCGAGTTTTCTCAAATTACGGGGGCGGAAAGGGGCGTGGCAAAATCTTTGCATATACAATATATGCGCATTTATCAAGCAAATACACATACCAAATTTGGTGTCTCTAGCTATTATAGTCTCTAAGAAAATCAAATTTGTTTAAATTTCGTGGGCGGAGGGGGGCGTGGCAAAAATTTGAAATAAACTTGATCACCGTAGGTAATACACGAGTCTACGTACCAAATTTGGTGACTCTAGCTCTTATAGTCTCTGAGATCTACGTCTTCATACGGACAGACGGACGGACGGACGGACGGACATGTCTATATCGACTCAGCTGTTGATCCCGATCAAGAATATATATTCTTTATGGGGTCGGAAGAGTTTCCTTCTGCCTGTTACATACATTTTGGCGACTTTAATATACCATTTCACCCTGGGTGTATGGTATAAAAACCCTAAAATCAGCAATATAGGACACAAGCAACGTGTAGAGGAGGGTAAAAAGGGAAAGTGACCGCATGCACAAAAAACACATTTTCATTATGCACGCTTGGCAGAAAGTTGAGAAAAAATATGTGAAAAATTTCCAAAAAAAAAACCGCTACCCTTTTTTTAGTAAGAGTTGAGGACACGCTGCCATCACGAATAAGCCATAAAAATTTGACCGCAACCAAACACATGTGGTCCTAATGCTTGTTTTGCATATTTACAGATAATATTGTGAGTATCACGCATTGTAAAAATTGTTACACTACACCAACACGGGTGAAAGACCAAACCAGGTATACACACACACGATTACAATCGCTCACCCAAATATCGAACACCGCGTCCTGTAGTTGGGAGTATACAATCGATTCAATTTAGAGACGGCCTTATAAGTAAAAGTAAAAGTTAGCGACAGTGAACCTTGGCTTGAGACTGCAGGAGGCCATAAATGCCCTAGCCGAAAAGGAGGCTCAGATCGATAGATTACAGGAAATCGAACAATTAACAGCCGTAAGGGACGCAGCTTACGTCGCATTGGACTGAGACACCGTTACAAATACACCCCAGGGATCCACTCCCGTGACGCATGACGAATCAGGGGTTAGAGCCAGGCCATCCGGTCAGGTCGGGGGACTCCACTGCACACTGGTTGCGCTTATATGGGGCTGGTGGCCAAAAATACTTCCAGTAAAGATAGAGAGCTGAAATTTTTTCCTGGGTATTAGAGATGAATTTAGATAGCATACAGTAAATATTTGTGAAAGAGAGAAACTCCCCCACCCCCCTCCCCTCCAGCAAGAAATAATTTTAAAAATTCGTGATTCCATTTTTTTCAACCATATATAACAGCAAATATTATTTAATTATAAGATAATAAAAATGATGAAAATTTAAGATAAATAATAAACAAGGTTAACATACATCATCCAATAAATCATATGTAGATGATAAAAAAGTGGATTTCTGATTCTTTGGCAGATTTCTTTGACCTGTTATAAAAGGGTCTGATTTCAAAAGAAGCACTTTAATTAAATCTGTATTTGTCAATATACGAGACATCTTCCTAGTATGCTGCAGCCGACACTTTTTTATTTCTTTATTGTTTGACTCTGCAGCTTCCTCTGAGAGCTCACCAATCGAAACCAAAGCGTGCTCTATAACCTTTGGTGCATGAATTAAAATTTTATGCACTGTTGCTGGAAGGTAGTACCATGGATACATTTCAATTAATTTATTCGCTGTATCTAGTGCGAATTTTTCGAATTTTTTTATATTTATTTTGTATCCTTATGCTAAGGCTTGCAGTATCGCAGCGCATCGTGCAATAACTTCTTCATCAATGCCTGTAATCTGAGATGCTAAGCTTGGGTTACTGAAAAATTTCCTGGCAGTATTACCATCGTTGGAGTTTCCTCTACCTCCATCCTTTGGCGTATCGACCAGTAACCCCATTTTCTCTCGAAACTCCGCTTGAATTTTATGTTTTTTCTTTAATACAATAGACTTGAGTTCTCCCGATCGTACTTGCCAAAGCTTTACATCCAGCTTGTACGAAATGTGCAAGAAATATTCGAAGAACCGGATATATGAATGAAGTGGTGATAGCCCGAATTCAAAATACTTTTCTTGCACATCTCTTCCAACACATTCTTCAATATTATTCATTTCTGTGGGCTTGGCTCCACATATAAAGCATTTCATCGAGGACGTGTTGCTTAAAGCGTTGCAAACTTTACCATCCACCATGGTTAATTGAAGGGCGTGCTTTATAGAAACTGTTGTATTGCAAATTTTATGCTCTGTTGTCTTCAAGTTAGCTATTTTCTTCTTGAAGTAGAGCTCTTCTTCGACGGAAAGTGCGGCGGTTTCCTTTTTAAATTGAAGCCTGAGTGGCCTACAATATCGGGTAGACGATGGCCTGGGATTTTTCCATATTACTTTAGAGTCGGTTACAAGCTGAAGTGGGACGTACGATGTGACAAATAAACTTTTCTCATCATTAATACAATTGGAAAACTTTTGTTTATATTCGCTGTGGCCAGTGCTGCCATCGAATCCCCATTTTCCAATTAATGTTAATGTTTTTTCAGTTTCATCCAAACGTTCTTCAATTACATTCTTTTGAAGCTCTAAAATACTTAAAGCCGTGTTGTCTAAAAGACTTTGTAGTTCCACTTCTGCATGTGTTTCGTCTACAACAATATTATTTGGATATCTCAATGTTTTGAACTTAAGAATTTTTTTCGTAACTTGGCAATAAGTTATAGGAAACTTCTGAATTTATAAATGATCTAATGACCAAGTATTGGTGTTTGGACAACCCAATGTCGACGACAAGCGACAAGACCTTTTCAATATTTATTTCAGTTGCATTAAGGCTTGACTGAGAATCAGATGAGCGCAACACAGAAGCTGCAGACTCATCATGCTTTTGTAGTAGGGCTATTCGGCGACGTTTCGTCCTTTTTGAGGACTCAACAAAATCCATTTTGGGCCGTCCACGACTAGAACTCAGATCAATTTGTTGAGCACTACTAGTAGGTTTCAGGACAATAAATTCTTTAGTTTTTAGCCATTCAGATTTGTATTGTACAACTAAACTTCTAATTCTTTTGTACTGAATCCAGAACGCAACTATCTTTTTGCAAATGTACTGAATACATTTCTTAAGGTCAATCGTATTGACTTCGTAGCCTTTGCTTTTTATGTTTAGTGCCAGTAAATTATTTATGCCTTGCATTTTTTCGGCATTCGTGCCTTTTTCTTTGCACCAAAGATCAAAAATGTGGATGCGTGAAAACACACAGTTATAAGATGCTCCTATACAATCAAAATAAAATGTGCAAAGCAAACATAAATTAGTACAGTAAATTTAATGTAAGAAAAGGTACAAAACAAACGACGAAAACGAAACCAACAACACAAAGATCAACTGATAACGGTGGATATTTGTCCCATGAAAATAAATAAGACCACTTTAGTTTATTTATCAATATAAGCTAATTAGCAACTTTTAATAACTAAACTTTCATGATTATTACCTTAAAACATTGACAAATACAGTGATGGCAATCTCAATGGGGGCATCCGGGGCCAACACAACTAAAACTTTTAGTAAACATAAAAAAGACGTACACAAACTGCACAAAAAAGGTTAAGACGTTCAAAATCACACAAAAATGTTTGAATTGATAAAATTAATCTTTAAATACACATTTATTAAAGTAAATACCTTCAATTACAATATCCATTTTAAATTATTAATATCGGACCACTTTGTCAAACGTTTGATCACTTTGAAGAACGAATTTGCAATGACAAAGTACAAACAAACCTCAGACGGGCTGCAAAAATGTACACAAGTTCATTCTTGTAATGCTATTTTTAGAAAGTTCCGTTAGATTTGTGGAAAAACCGTTTTGGCGTTTTGAAGATTGAACATTTTAGTGTCAATTTGTGTTCGTTTTGTCCAAGTATTTTGTGATGATATTTTTGATTTTTGGCCTATAGACGCAACCAGTGTGCACTGGGGCGAAAATGCTTACATCGAGAACTTGACCAATGCATTGGCCCCCTATGCTGGAGGTAATGCGGGACTCAGCAGGTGGATTAGCTCAGTAGAATAAGCATTAGCAGAAATCGCAACAGTTGGAAACCAACTCGCGTACAAAATGATGGTAAGGCAGAAACTAACTGGCGAGGCCGCCGACATATACTATGAAGAAGAAGGAGATAACACGTCATGGGTAGCCATGAAACGCGTGCTTAAAAAACATTTCTCCGACAAGCGCTCGCCGGAGGCCATTCTGACTGCCATGCGGAATCTACAGCAGGATCGTGACACGGTTGATTCATACTACATGAAATATCGGGCCTTACACAGACTGTACGTGGAAAAAATAAACGAAGGTCCCCTCTCGCCGGATGCTAAGGAATCAACTATCAAACAACAAGAAGCAAACAGCTCGAGCGAGGTCGTTCGCAACCTGAACCGGGAATTGCGGAAATACCTTATACACTTCGTCCGGACGACATTGCACGCCGCATACCACGAAGCGCTGGAAATCGTCAGACAGCTCCACGATCTCCGGCTCGAGAGGCCCACGTCGAGCTACAACCAAGGAAACCAAGAAGGACGAGCCCCTCTCTCCGAAAAGAATTACCGGAGTAATGGTAACCTTTTCAGAGGGAACTACAAGACCGGAAAGGATTACAAGAACAACAATTACAAGGGGAAAAACAACTATAAGAAAAACAATTGGGACCGTAATAATGACCGGAGCAACGGCCAATACCATAACGAGAATCGGTCCGACCAAGAGAAGTCGGGAGATCGTGGACACCACCAGAAGCAAGACTTAAGCCATTTGATAATGGAAGGACCGGATGCCACAGAGGACCCCAGGGACGAAACAAAACAATCAAACAACCAGCAAAGCGCAAAACATAAGGAAAAGGGAAGTACAAAGATAACACACTACGTGAAGGGTAAATTTTTTAAACCATTCGGAAATGAGACAATCGTCACCTTTTATGTCCTACCCAATCTGATTGATTTTGACGGAATCATTGGAGATGATACTCTGCGTGAGGTTCAGGCCGTATTAGACCGCGCCACGAACCACCTGACTATGGGACACGGAGTGAAGCTCCCCCTTATGATGATGTGCTCAACCACCGTGAACATGATGACCCCCCCCCCCGAAATTGTACTCGCCCCAGCTGGAGGAGGTAATCAACCCTTTCAACCACATCTTCGGGCCATTGGTTGAGTCGGAAGCAGTGACAACAGAAGTAAAAGCAGAGATACGCACAATTGACCAAGAACCCGTCTACACGCACACCTATCCTTTCCCAGCGCCAATGATGGGAGAAGTCAAAAAACAAATCAACGAATTGCTGGAGAATAACATCATCAGACCTTCGAAGAGTCCATATAATTCACCTGTGTGGGTGGTACCAAAGAAGCCAAAGCCAAACGGTGAAAAACAATACAGACTGGTAATCGATTTTAAAAAATTGAACACGGTCACCATCGCCGATCGGTACCCCATCCCTGACATTAATTCAACATTGGCCAGCCTGGGAAAGGCTAAGTTCTTCACCACTCTGGATCTGACATCGGGATTTCACCAAGTTCGGATGCGGGAAAAGGACATACCAAAAACCGCCTTCTCCGTTTTAAATCGGAAATATGAATTCCTGAGACTTCCATTCGGATTAAAAAATGCCCCAGCCATATTTCAGCGAATAATAGACGACGTTCTACGGGACCTCATTGGAATCTGTTGTTACGTATACATTGACGACATAATAATATTTAGCAAAAGCGATGCGGAACACATGATCGACATACGGAAGGTTTTCGAAAAGGTCTCAGAAGCTAATCTTCTAATCAACCTAGAAAAAACCTGCTTCATGAAAACCGAGGTAAACTTCCTGGGTTATACGGTATCAAGCGAAGGGATACGCACCGACGAAAAGAAGGTGGCAGCCGTCATCGCGATGAAACCTCCTACAAACCTGAAGGAACTCAAGAGCTTCTTGGGAATGACATCATACTACTGGAAATTTATCCGCGATTACGCCAAGGTAGCAAAACCTCTTACCAATCTCACAAGAGGAGAATGGGGTCAAGTTAGGGCAAATCAATCAAGGAAAGTACAAATCACCTTGGGGGAAAGCGAATTGAAGGCATTTGAGGATCTCAAAACACTGTCAGTTTCCTCTGAAGTCCTAGCTTTCCCGGACTTTAGCAAGCCGTTTAACCTCACTACCGACGCATCCAACGAGGCACTTGGAGGTGTCCTCTACCAGATACAGGAGGAAAAAGATCGGCCAATCTCCTTCATCTCGCGTGCACTATCACGCACGGAGGAAAACTACGCCACTAACGAAAAAGAAATGCTGGCCATCTTATGGGGTCTGGACACTTTACGCTCGTATTTATATGGAGCCGAGGAAATGCGGATCTACACCGATCACCAACCATTGACTTTTGCCTTAGGGAATCGCAACTCAAACGCCAAATTAAAACCAGAGGGCCGGGGCTAACTTCGACCGCGTCAAAGTTTGTATACCCTTGCAAGTTTTTTAGTAACTCTTTTATCTAAACTAACTGTTTTATCTAAAAAGGGTAATGTTTGCGAAAGAACGGCCTTCAATCTTAGCATAGGATATAACGAACTTTCTGATGAAAGTCACTGTTTTCCACCGATCGTTCCTATGGGAGCTATATGATGTAGTTACCCGATCTTTACCAAATTCGGCACAGTCATTAACAGATATATTTAACTGTCAAATGTTTAATTTGAAAGCAAACGCATTAAAAGTAACGAAGTTATTGACAAAAGTCACTGTTTTCGACGGATCGTTCCTATGGGAGGTATATTATATGGTCACCCGATCTTGACCAAATTTGGCACAGTTGTTTATAGTTACAATAAACTTACTTATATTAAATTTCACGACAATTTCTTAAAAAGTAACGAAGTTATCGAGAAAAGTCACTGTTCGTGACTTTGACGTTTGTATGGGAGCTATATGATATAGTGGTCCGATCCGGCTGAATCTGAGATATACAAACCCTGCAATATATACAAGCCTACATGCAAAATTTCAGCTCTGTAGCTCTAACGGTCTAGGAGGAGTTCGCATCGATCCAGACGGACGGACGGACGGACGGACATAGCTATTTCAACTCGTCTCGTCGTGCTGATCAAGAATATATATACTTTATATGGTCGGAGATGCTTCGTTCTATGCGTTGCACACTTCTGACCAAAATGAATATACCCTTTTTGCAAGGGTATAAAGATGGAAGGCTCGGATTGAGGAGTACAACTGCAAGTTGTTCTACAAGCAAGGTAAAGCAAATGCAATTGCCGATGCCTTGTCACGCATTACCCCGCACCTAAACTCTCTTAGGCTAATACAATCGACTGGACAAACACTTCGCCTTCCACTACACCGAGTTGACACCCCACTTAACTCATTCCGGAACCAGATAATTGTCGTCATAGGATATTGATACTTCTACCGAACCATACATCAACCGAACATCACCTCAGAGGATCAAATCCAGGACATAATCCAAAAGGAACACAAAAGAGCCCATAGGAATTACCTAGAAAACAAACAGCGAATCCTCTTGAAATATTACTTCCAAAAGGTGGCGGCCAAAACCTGGAGCTATGTGACAACATGCACAATCTGCGGAATACAAAAACACAACCGTCGACGAAAGAAGCCTCATCTGCAGCCGACACCGATACCCTGTATACCTTGCGAAATGCTACACGTCGATCTCTTCGTGATTGAAAAACTATGGTTCTTGTCCTGCATTGACAAATTTTCGAAATACGCAATGTTGTTCGAGAATAGATCGTCTATACAACTCAGGGAAAAACTGATGGACGTTCTAGCATACTTTTCAGAACCCAAATTATTGGTAATGAACAACGAGCGAGGTTTGTTATGTCCCATCATCGTCAATCATCTGCATGACTTAGGAATAGAGATTTACCGGACCCCCTCGCAAAAAAGCGAGGTAAATGGACAAGTAGAACGATTCCACTCAACGTTCCTGGAAATGTATCGTTCTTTACGCATGGAACATCCGAGCCTGACCGCTGCACAACAGTCACAAGGTACAATCAGTGAATACACTCCGTAACTAAAAGGAAACCAGTCGATATTTTTTTTAATCGCACAACTTCACGAAATATCGACAGGACAACCAATGCCAAACAAGCACTCCTGGAAAACGTTAGAGGTCTGCTTGAACACCAACAGGAGATCACAAATAAGGCCATAAGGCATAAGTTGCCCTAGATAACAAAGTTACAGTAATCACACAAACAGGGAAAAAATTACACAAATCTCATATCAAGTAAACAATACACAACACATATCACGTACATAACTAGAAGCTAAGTTAATTTTAAGAAAATCACACCAAAACATTTTTACTTTTAATACAAGCACCCTCATTCTGTGCCTCTCGTCGGTGGAGAGTAACCAGGTCTTCAAATACGAATCCCCAATAGTGACGTTGCAAAAAGGGAAAGGATGGAGAATAGAACACATACACACAAACTTGGTACACGTTATTCCTCTCGACTTATTCTCTGGACTTGCGGAGAACCTAACACTCGCCCTGAACCAATACCCATCCTGTGACCTCAAAACATTGGCTTCGCTCAAAATTGAGGATTTCAACACAAAGATCGAAGAACTCACGGTGAATAGGGAATCCCGGAGAGAAGGAAAATAACCCAGTCTTCATTCGTTGAATTCAAAATATGAACTGATTTTATTGGAAAAATTGTTGTATATATAAATGAACTCTTAGAATCTAGGCTCGATACTCGAGGCGACAAATATTCTTAAAAATGCTTATTCTAATGCCCCACGTCTTCGGGGTTGAAAATTTGTTTATATTTCATGCTCAGCGTTTGGCGACTTGATAATTCGTCGTTGTGGTCTTAAGTGTTAAGTGTCGACAGAGTGCGGATGCATGTGTGTTTTGGTTTTAAGCAATAATTGTCATATGAATTTTATGACTTACTTTTGTTTATGTTTTGATTTGTATATTTCTTTTGTCAATCGGATTTAGTGAAGCCATTTCAGCTGAACACGATGTTTAATCTTAAACACACGGTCTCTAACAAGAGATCGAGGCGTGCACTCAAGTGGTTAGGCTCCGCATGGAAATGGGTGGCAGGTTCACCTGACGCAGCTGACTGGGACCAAATTTTACAATCCCAGAATGCCCTCATTAGAGAAAACAATCAGCAATTTACCATTAATAATCAATTCCTGTCCAGCATACAAGAAGCATTCAACAAAATCAACGAATTAGCACGAGCTCTGAACTCGATCAGCAAAGACAGTGACTCTGAACTAACTGTCCTACTAAATAAGGCCCTATTGCTGGAACATAAGCTGGACGAGATCATACGAGCATGCCAACTTGCTAAAGTCGGGGTAGTGAACTCAAACTTATTGGACATGGACGAACTACAGGACATCATCAGAACGACACCAAGTCTGCCCTATAATAACATCCTCGAAGCCATCGAATTCGCACAGCACACTATCTATGTGAATGGTACCTTGCTCCTATATACCATAGCCATGCCATAGGTGCTGCAGCAGGAATACTCCGTCCAGAAAGCTGGTAGGTCTCCGAGGTCTCATTATAACAAGAAACTGCCAAACCATGGGCAACATCACCATATGCAAGAAAACGGACCTCACCAGCTTGGACGAGGATACCTGCCTGCCAAGATTGATAAAGGGTGGCACCGCAAAATGCCACTCAGTGACCAACACGGCAAGCCCCCTTGAATTACTGGAGTACGGCACTATCTTCACGACCAACTTTAATGGAAAAATAACAAACGGCATTACGGAATCAGACCTGAACGGCACCTTTATCATCCAATTCTCAAACGAATCAGTGACAATTGGTAACAAAACTTTCAGAAGCCAAACTATCACAAGGATGGTGGCGATACATTCCACGTTGGCAAAAGTCGTAAACGAGGGACACAGGTTGAACGTAGAATACATTCACAGCCTACACATAAACAACCTATGTCGACTGGATATCTTAACGAAAGGAACCACCATCACGGTCAGTTGTACAACATTGATCTTCATGCTGCTTACAATTTCCATAGCTTGCGTCCTGAAGAAGATGCTCAAAAAAACGAAGCCACCATCACCACCCAGGATCCTCACCGAGATGAATGAAGGATCTCCGGGACGTCGATTTTTGAGGGGGGAAGAGTTAGCACACCCATCCTCACACGAGGCAACAAGTACCACTGGGGTACCATTCACCCTACAAACGGTACCATGCCCCGCACCTCGGCCACCCACGCTACAAAGAGATGCGATTAATGCATTTTACCAGAAACGCCTGGGCGAGTAGCGGGTCAAGTACCCTCCCTCGGTGTAGGTACACTAACAGACCACACACACACTCATACAATCTAAGTACATTGCAACCCTCATCATTTCTCACTTCCTCTAAAACACTTAGCCAAGTAAGCAACCTATATCTGTCATTTCCTGATATGACGCTCCATAGAGCGGGCAGTCTTAATCTTGATATTATACAAGTGACATCGAACTAATAGTTAATAGTGAATAAAACCAATTTATAACGTTTAATTAAGTGTTTGTGTCATTATTCACGACGAAAATCCTGAGTATCCAAGCCTTGATCCTTATCACAAGGAAGGACATGGTAAGATAATACCAATAAAGGCCATGGGAACTCGTAACTTATATATCTATATTTTCTGACCCGTCACCCTGTAGAATCTATTACAAATTCAAGAATAATAATAAATATGTATACATATAATAAATATAATAGTCCATCGGTTCACCGTAGCCACCTTTATATAATATCGCGTAGCCTACTGGGCGAACTTCGAAGTCCTTTAGCTGATTAAGAATATCGCTTATATTACGACCCAAAAAAGCGAAAAAGCGAGGTAAATAGACAAGTAGAACGATTCCACTCAACGTTCCTGGAAATGTATCGTTCTTTACGCATGGAACATCCGAGCCTGACCGCTGCACAACAGTCACAAGGTACAATCAGTGAATACACTCCGTAACTAAAAGGAAACCAGTCGATATTTTTTTTAATCGCACAACTTCACGAAATATCGACAGGACAACCAATGCCAAACAAGCACTCCTGGAAAACGTTAGAGGTCTGCTTGAACACCAACAGGAGATCACAAATAAGGCCATAAGGCATAAGTTGCCCTAGATAACAAAGTTACAGTAATCACACAAACAGGGAAAAAATTACACAAATCTCATATCAAGTAAACAATACACAACACATATCACGTACATAACTAGAAGCTAAGTTAATTTTAAGAAAATCACACCAAAACATTTTTACTTTTAATACAAGCACCCTCATTCTGTGCCTCTCGTCGGTGGAGAGTAACCAGGTCTTCAAATACGAATCCCCAATAGTGACGTTGCAAAAAGGGAAAGGATGGAGAATAGAACACATACACACAAACTTGGTACACGTTATTCCTCTCGACTTATTCTCTGGACTTGCGGAGAACCTAACACTCGCCCTGAACCAATACCCATCCTGTGACCTCAAAACATTGGCTTCGCTCAAAATTGAGGATTTCAACACAAAGATCGAAGAACTCACGGTGAATAGGGAATCCCGGAGAGAAGGAAAATAACCCAGTCTTCATTCGTTGAATTCAAAATATGAACTGATTTTATTGGAAAAATTGTTGTATATATAAATGAACTCTTAGAATCTAGGCTCGATACTCGAGGCGACAAATATTATTAAAAATGCTTATTCTAATGCCCCACGTCTTCGGGGTTGAAAATTTGTTTATATTTCATGCTCAGCGTTTGGCGACTTGATAATTCGTCGTTGTGGTCTTAAGTGTTAAGTGTCGACAGAGTGCGGATGCATGTGTGTTTTGGTTTTAAGCAATAATTGTCATATGAATTTTATGACTTACTTTTGTTTATGTTTTGATTTGTATATTTCTTTGGTCAATCTGATTTAGTGAAGCCATTTCAGCTGAACACGATGTTTAATCTTAAACACACGGTCTCTAACAAGAGATCGAGGCGTGCACTCAAGTGGTTAGGCTCCGCATGGAAATGGGTGGCAGGTTCACCTGACGCAGCTGACTGGGACCAAATTTTACAATCCCAGAATGCCCTCATTAGAGAAAACAATCAGCAATTTACCATTAATAATCAATTCCTGTCCAGCATACAAGAAGCATTCAACAAAATCAACGAATTAGCACGAGCTCTGAACTCGATCAGCAAAGACAGTGACTCTGAACTAACTGTCCTACTAAATAAGGCCCTATTGCTGGAACATAAGCTGGACGAGATCATACGAGCATGCCAACTTGCTAAAGTCGGGGTAGTGAACTCAAACTTATTGGACATGGACGAACTACAGGACATCATCAGAACGACACCAAGTCTGCCCTATAATAACATCCTCGAAGCCATCGAATTCGCACAGCACACTATCTATGTGAATGGTACCTTGCTCCTATATACCATAGCCATGCCACAGGTGCTGCAGCAGGAATACTCCGTCCAGAAAGCTGGTAGGTCTCCGAGGTCTCATTATAACAAGAAACTGCCAAACCATGGGCAACATCACCATATGCAAGAAAACGGACCTCACCAGCTTGGACGAGGATACCTGCCTGCCAAGATTGATAAAGGTTGGCACCGCAAAATGCCACTCAGTGACCAACACGGCAAGCCCCCTTGAATTACTGGAGTACGGCACTATCTTGACGACCAACTTTAATGGAAAGATAACAAACGGCATCACGGAATCAGACCTGAACGGCACCTTTATCATCCAATTCTCAAACGAATCAGTGACAATTGGTAACAAAACTTTCAGAAGCCAAACTATCACAAGGATGGTGGCGATACATTCCACGTTGGCAAAAGTCGTAAACGAGGGACACAGGTTGAACGTAGAATACATTCACAGCCTACACATAAACAACCTATGTCGACTGGATATCTTAACGAAAGGAACCACCATCACGGTCAGTTGTACAACATTGATCTTCATGCTGCTTACAATTTCCATAGCTTGGGTCCTGAAGAAGATGCTCAAAAAAACGAAGCCACCATCACCACCCAGGATCCTCACCGAGATGAATAAAGGATCTCCGGGACGTCGATTTTTGAGGGGGGAAGAGTTAGCACACCCATCCTCACACGAGGCAACAAGTACCACTGGGGTACCATTCACCCTACAAACGGTACCATGCCCCGCACCTCGGCCACCCACGCTACAAAGAGATGCGATTAATGCATTTTACCAGAAACGCCTGGGCGAGTAGCGGGTCAAGTACCCTCCCTCGGTGTAGGTACACTAACAGACCACACACACACTCATACAATCTAAGTACATTGCAACCCTCATCATTTCTCACTTCCTCTAAAACACTTAGCCAAGTAAGCAACCTATATCTGTCATTTCCTGATATGACGCTCCATAGAGCGGGCAGTCTTAATCTTGATATTATACAAGTGACATCGAACTAATAGTTAATAGTGAATAAAACCAATTTATAACGTTTAATTAAGTGTTTGTGTCATTATTCACGACGAAAATCCTGAGTATCCAATCCTTGATCCCAAGGAAGGACATGGTAAGATAATACCAATAAAGGCCATGGGAACTCGTAACTTATATATCTATATTTTCTGACCCGTCACCCTGTAGAATCTATTACAAATTCAAGAATAATAATAAATATGTATACATATAATAAATATAATAGTCCATCGGTTCACCGTAGCCATCTTTATATAGTATCGCGTAGCCTACTGGGCGAACTTCGAAGTCCTTTAGCTGATTAAGAATATCGCTTATATTACGACCCAGAGTCCTTACTTATATACTAGCAATGGGTGTTCATTGCATAAACCATCGTCGCAAGGCAGAGTTGGAAGTCCTTTGCGATGAATTTGGATTAGACACTGGTGGAATAGTGGAGAACTTGGGGAAGCGTTTCCGCGTGTTCGCTTCAAGGGAGGATCATCATCCCGATGTATTAAGTCGACTTTCTGAAATCGATGCCCAATTTAGCACCGGGGACAAGAAATTAGATATAAAACCACAGTCTAGAGCACCCTCGCCCACTTCTGATGGGATGAGAGACATTGCCTCCGATGATAGCCATTTTATTGACCGGACTGCCCGAAAGTTGGTGGCAAACCAGCGGGCATCCGGAGATGACATGGGTCGATTTCAATTCTGCATTTTTAGAGTTCTTTCTCCCCCCGCGCTATTTTGAGAAACTAGAGGATAGCATACGTGCTCGAAAGCAACGCCATCAGGAACCATATAAAGAGTATCTAGTGGATCTCCGATTAATGATAAAGAGGGCTTATTACGCAACATTGCAGGAACTCGACAGGATCTACGAAAAGCTGTTACCAGAGTACAAGCTCTATACCCGACGAATGGATTTCCAAACATTACCCGACTTAACCAAGTTGGTGTTCAATTTCGAGACTGTCCGATCAGAGTAAACCAACCTCAAATTCCCAGGAGTTGTTCTGCTGGCAATGCGGTCGTAGAGGGACACGTACTATCGAATGCTGCATTCGTTCGGGAAACGGACTGAACCTCCGTCCCAATCTGGGCCAGACGGAGGGATCGACTCAGGACCACAGCCCAGTAACTTCTTCCTTCTAAAGAAAGACCGCATTCAACTCCATGTCCTCGTTAACGATAGACCAATGATAGCAACATTGGATTCCGGAGCGAACAAGAGCTTCATAAACAAGCAAGTGGCCCTTTAGAATTTCGCAGCTTTGCTCCTCAGTGACACTCCTACGAACATTAACCTTGCCGATAATACTCGTACCGCTATTACTAGCTCTCTCAAGGCGAATATCGGCCTCGGTGGGCAGTCCGTATGTATGAACATGTAAGCGATGACGTCGATGATGGACCGTCTAATCCTGGGAATGGATTTCCTTCGAAGCATAGGAACTTCCATACGATGTGGGGATTATCTCTTCCATTTACCACCTTTTGATAAACCCAACGGGTCCATCTATTCCACAATTCGACCACCGGTACTTTCCTACGCACAAGAATACACCCGACTCACAGCGTAGCAGGAAATCAGCATATCACTCGGCTTTGCCACCAGACGCCGTCCTTAAGAACCCATTCCGCCAGCCTGGCGAGGAAAAGGACCTAACAACCAGGATAGGCACCCGATTAGCTTCGGTAAAATCTGAGGAGGAAATCACCCAAAGGAATCACCCACCATGGTACATGAGAACCAACGTAACGCCACCCAGGATCAGAAGAAATACTATGATCTGAGACGACGCGACTGGCGTCCAAGCATCGGAAGTATGGTCATGCTCAGACAACATGTATTGTCTTGTGCTAACGAAAGATTCAACGCAAAACTGGCGCCTAAGTATAAAGGTCCATACAAGATAATCAAGTTTCTTTCAGCAACGTCGTCCGATTACAAGAAGTCCATGGGCGGAGCGCCGCACCGCAGGTACAGCGGAATTAAAGGCCTTCAACGATGAGGATCACGAACTCCAAGAACTCAGCCTCCCGAAGACATCAGCCCCGGGAGCCCCTGTTCCCACAGCCCGCACGAAGTCATGGCCTAGGGAAATTTCAAGGGGGACCACTTGTTGGTGGGTGCGCCTGCCCAACGTCCCCTCCCTCCTAAAGACGGGCTCTTCGCGCCGATACCCGGCATAAAGCATCTGAACATTGTATTTTAGTTTTAGTCATAGCATATTTGTAAACCGCACTCATAGGGACTCGTCAGTAAATTCAGAGTACAGGGTTACTCTAAAAATATCTTATATTTCACAGCATTCCGCAGGCAAGTTTAGAAAATTATGATCATGGGGCAGATATAGCCCGGACGGTTGAGGAGATGGTCTCTATATGTGAGAGGAAATACGTAGCAGAAGTTCCCACCGCACCTGGTACACAGCAGGGGGTGAACCAACCCGACACACCGATCCATCTCAGCTGCATGCACGTGATCGCCCCCGGTCCTCTGGAGGAGCCACCATCAGAGAGCCAAACCCTACAAATAGGAGAAAACGACCTGACTAAGTTCCGACGCGGCTCATGTACGAATCGTTCAGCCCTTGTTCAATAACAAGTGTTCCCCAGATAGTCACCAGCCAGAAGGAGACTGACTCAGGTTCCAACGACGAGGAGATGCCCTTAGATCGCTCCGTGGCCCGACCTCGGCCATCGACAAGCACTCCCAATAACGGTATCACCCAACAACCCAGCAGCAGCGCCGGCCTTAGCTCACGGGCTTCGTTACGACGATCTATGGTCATCTATGAGCCCGAGGCCATCCAAGCGGCCCGCAGTTGTGTCCTCTCGCCCCCGGAATGGGTCGTCGACACCCCGGAGAGGTAGGTCCCGGTGGAGATCTGGGATCGGGTTGCTGAGCTATTGCCAGGCGGGCCTCGAAGGAATCATCGGTTCCTGATGTGAGCAGATGACCTTTTGTTTCGTAAACATAATTAAAATACGCCCATGTAGGGCCAATTTGCTAATTATCTTTCACTACGCCCATGTAGGGCACATTAAAAAATTCAAATATAAAACAAACTGTAGTTCCTTTTGCTTTTGACAGACAATGCCCACGATCGACGCGTGACAAAGCGCAAGACGCATCGTATGTTTTCACCGTTAGAATATAAGTAGGCAGAACCAGGGTGAGCTTGTAATATAGAGTATTAGGGATCTTGGCCAGCGGGGTTTCGCACGGCAGGCAAGATCAGTCGTTGTAGTTTCTCTTCACCGCCCCCATCCCATAATCCCACTAACGCTTCTCCCTCTCCACTCCCTTTCCCAGACCAAGAGGCAACGAATCTCGGCCAAGAGGGCTTCGCTTAGCAGACAAGATCAGTCGTTGCAGCTCCTCTTGGATTCTCCTCATACCCTTTCCCTTCCCTTTTTCATCTCTTTAGGTGGCCTCCGTTTCACCCATAATACTCTCAAGGTCTTCAGATCAAATAAATTTTCTGTAGACGGGACTCTGGAGACTGAAACCATAGGTATTGCCACTAACCATAATGGTTATTTATGGTTAGTGGTATTGCTGTTGCAATTAGTAGGACGCTCCTAAGAGAATCAATGTCCTTAAGCTATGAACAATATTTGCAGATATCAAGTATCTCAATGATAAGCCTAAGGTCTTTAGAGTAAGCAGTACTTGCCGGAAGTGGCGTTATACTGTTGTAAAGAGCTTTCAACGCATTACATCGAGAAATAAAAAGGCGTTAGTTTCTGTAGATAATTCCGTTGCCCACCGTCAATGGTCTAGCGAAAATAATCAGACGCATGAACCAATTTTGGATATGTCGTCTAGTCCTTTCATTGAAAATAGTATAAACTTATCGTCTAAGCCTGTGGATGAAAGTCTTGTAGCAAGCAGATTAAAGTGCCTGCGAAAAGACTGTAGACTCGGCAACATAAGTATAAATATAAGTTAGCACACTCATCCTCATGCGAGGCCTCCTCCCATACAACCAGCGCCCCTGGAACGCCTTGTCCTTCAGTCACCAGACCATGCCCCACACCTCGGCATCTGCTATCACAACGGGACTCGACCAACACTTTCTACCAAAAACGTCTGAATGAGCATCGGGCAAAATACCCCCTATCGATCTAAGCCTTGACCTTACACTCACATTTCATACACTCATATTTCACACATGTTAGGAACATTAACAGACCACACAACACGCGTGCATCGCGACCCATACTAGCAATCTAAGTGACACCAGCCCACTCACATTTCATACACTCACACTTCATACACTCACATTTCACACACTCACATGTCACACACCAACAGACCACACACAGCACGCGTGTATCTTTTAGCCGACTAAGCTACCTACGTCTTCTATTTCCTGTAAACACACTTAGCCAAGTAAGCGACTTATGTCCCCTAGTATTTATGCGACCCTAGCAAAACGTGACCCAAGACGACCCTCGTCGGTCACACTAGGCACTTCACTTCCCTTTCTAGTATAAGCACTTTGAATATTGCCGATAAGCAGAATTCGCCGGAAAAGGCGACCCACTTCTGACACGATCCCAACGCCGCTGCCAGCGACACAACGCCGCAGGCAGCGCCCCTTGGGCATCTTGGAGTATATTTAAAGGATCACGCTCGACAGGGCGGGCAGTCTTAATCTTGACATTGTACAAGTGACATCGAACTAATATCGAATAAGTGAATAAAACCAATTTATAACGTTTAATTGAGTGTTTGTGTCGTTATTCTCAACGAAGATCCTGAATATCCAAGCCTTAATCCTCTTCACAAGGAAGGACATGGTAAGATAATACCATTTAAGGCCATGGGAACTCGTAACTGGCGCCCGAGCAGGGACCCGTAATTTTTCTAGAAGCATTAATAGCAATAAACGCCCTTAAGGGGGAATCTAGAAACATTACGGGTCTAGACAATAATAGGAAGAGCTCCACAGTTGAATGCAAGCCATGTCAGCAAGACGCGTAGTAGAATAAAACAATTAATTACTCAGGCACAAACCTGACCTATCCAAAAAAAAAAAAAAAAAACAGTAAGCACAAAATAATATAGGCCACTTGGCCAACGGGAAACGCTTCACCTGACAATGGTGATATTTGAGACCAACGCGTGCCTCGGCTTGCATAAACTGCTGACTCTTCGAGTAACCGTCCCGAACGCATTTTTGCCAAAACCGCACTCTCACGCCAGCGAAGTCTGGCAAGGCGGAACTGGCAAAATGAAGGGAGAATTTTTGCGCCTCTTGCATTTTTGGCGTTAACATGTGAACGAAAGAAACCGGAAGGGGAACGACACGCTCCCGTGTTTGGCCACGGGCCCCAAAGAAAAAATATATTAAAAATAAAAAAGAGATAACCACATATAATAATAAGGTTCAATGATCCCTATGTGGGAACATGCCATCTAATCTAACTCCCCTTCCGGTATCTTACAAAACGAATAACTGGTTGAAAGACCAAGTCCTCCTACAGAGAGGACGAAAAGAGTCGTTTCCATAAACGAATAACTGGTTGAAAGACCAAGTCCTCCTACAGAGAGGACGAAAAGAGTCGTTTCCATAAACGAATAACTGGTTGAAAGACCAAGTCCTCCTTCAGAGAGGGCGGAAAGAGTCGTTTTTATTAACAAATGAATGGTTGAAAAACCAAGTCCTCCTTCAGAGAGGACGGAAAGAGTTCATTTTTGACGATTAACTGGTTGAAAGACCAAGTCCTCCTTCAGAGAGGGCGGAAAGAGTCGTTTTTATTAACAAATGAATGGTTGAAAAACCAAACCTCCTTCAGAGAGGACGGAAAGAGTTCATTTTTGACGATTAAATGGTTGAAAGACCAAGTCCTCCTTCAGAGAGGGCGGAAAGAGTCGTTTTTATTAACAAATGAATGGTTGAAAAACCAAGTCCTCCTTCAGTGAGGGCGGAAAGAGTTCATTTTTGACGATTAAATGGTTGAAAGACCAAGTCCTCCTTCAGAGAGGGCGGAAAGAGTCGTTTTATTAACAAATGAATGGTTGAAAAACCAAGTCCTCCTTCAGTGGGGGCGGAAAGAGTTCATTTTTGTCGACTAAATGGTTGAAAGACCAAGTCCTCCTTCAGAGAGGGCGGAAAGAGTCGTTTCTATTTACAAATGATCTAAAACCCAAAAACCACAGCCCCAAACGATATAAATTAAACAAATTATTGCTCTTGATTCTGTTAATTGGTTTATTATACAAGTTATCTTGGCCGTCTGCGAGCAGGAGTGTGGTGCCTCCACTTGATTATACTCCTCAGGTTGGAACACCCAGCTCGCCTTCTATTTTCCTCATAACGGAAAACTGACTCTAAAGAATGCGCCTTCAACCTGTGTAAAATGGTAATCGATTCCTCCCATGGTGGAGGGTATTCCAGATATTCCCGAATAACGATCTGGGGAACGTTGATCGGCCTAAGCGGCTCAGGGAAAGGAACGGGAATCGTATCCTCATCATCACCCGGTGAGGGCACGTAGAATCCGAAGTCGCCGTAAGGAATGTCCGATGAATTATAAGTCCGATCAAAATCAGGTGACCACTCTCTGGTGAACCGAGGGAATAATTCAGAGGAAGAATCCTCTTCAGATTCGGAACTGGAATCTATAATTATTATTTCTTCCTCCATGCTCTCCTCATCCGAAGAGGAATCACAATAAACTACTTCCATTTGCATGGCCGAGTTACAATTTTCGTCCGATCGTTCCATGTTCCTGGTTGACACTAAACTAACCCTGCACTAGCACTATGGTTTTTAAAGCAAGAATACGCTTAGTCAGAAAAAAGAGAAAAAATAAAAAACCAAAATCCTAAAAAGAAAAACAACAATGTAAAACAGAATCAAGGCATAAAAAGTGAATCACAATGCACAAACGCAATTTCAATTATGCACGCTCCGCAAAAATAACACGAAAAACAAAGAGCTGTTAACCCTTCCAAGAGTTGAGGAATGGTGGCAGCATAAATACGCTACCTGGCTGGTGGCCATCTGACACATGACACCCTAATTTATATTTTCCACTCTTACAGATATTACTGTGAGTATCACAAATTGTACTATTTGCTATATAACGGGTGAGATTTAAACCCTACACACACCTAAGAGTCACCCACTCATACAAAACGAACACCTCATTAAGAAATATAGAGCGACCTAAAAACTGGTAAAAAGGGTTATTTTAAAGTACAATATGAGCGAAAACGAAACCGTGGGTGTTACCTTGCAGGAGGCCATGAATGCTGTGGCCGAAAGGGATGCCCAAATCGGGCAACTGGCTGCCGAAATTGAAAGGCTACGCGAGGTCATTAACCAATTAGCCGAAAGAGACGCGCAACGTGAGCAATTGGCAGCCACCGGGGATAACACGTACGGCACGTCGGACAGTGAAACTCTTGTGGACACTCCCGTGACCCATAGCGAACCAAGATCCCGAGTAGAGTCGATCGGGCAAATCGATTCCAACGCCCCAGCTCCTCCTTGCACTCCCGACTTGAACGCACATATAGACGGTCTGTGCAACGGTTTGGCATCCTACTCTGGAGGTCACGCCAAACTCGGCCGATGGATTAACTCGATTGAAGAAGCACTATCTGAGGTCACGTCGAGCGGGAATCCAACCGCGTACAGAATGATGATGCGGCGGGTGCGGCTGAAATTGACAGACGAGGCCGCCGATATCTACTATGAAGAAGAGGGGGACCACACGTCATGGGATGCTATTAAACGTGTCCTAAAAAAACACTTCTCCGACCAACGCCGCCCTGAGGCTATCCTTACCGCCATGCGAAACCTAAAACAGGATCGGGACAGCATAGAGAGCTACTATACCAAGTTCCGAGCTCTGCACAAGCTGTACGTGGAGAAAATTAACGGTGGACCTCTATCTCCCGAACTAAAGGAAACCACGCTTCGACAACAAGAAGTCAACAGTTCGAGCGAATTTATTCGCAACCTAAACATGGAGGTGAGGATACATCTCGTACATTTCGCTCCGACGACATTAAACGCCACCTACCGGGCCGCTTTGGACGTTGTTGATAAGATCCAAGAGTACCAAATCGACATGCCAAGGACCAGCCAGGGTGGCAACGACTATCGGCCCCCACTCTCCGATAAAAATCATAAGCACAATGACAATCCGTTCAAGGGAAATTACAAATCTGGTAAAGACTACAAACATAACGCCTTCAAGGGACGAAATTCCTACAAGAAATCCAATTGGGAAAACAATTACGGCCGGAACAACGGTCACCACCAAGGAGGGAATAAAAATGATCAAAGGAAACCGGAAAATCAAGCACACAACCAAAGGCAAGCCTTGAATCATCTAACGATGGAGGAATATCCCTGAAGACTCCAGGGGTGAGTCTAAACACTTGGATGATCGACGAAGCCCAAAAACGGCTGAAAATTTTATGAAGCCAGCCGAACCGGAGTTCCGTACCTAAAGTACGTCACCAAGGATGGGGAATGTCTCACCTTCCTCATCGATACTGGGGCCGCGGCCAATTACATCCAGAAGCGACACGCCCCCCATGGCCAACAAATGGCACGACCCTTTTACACCGCTTCCGTGGGCGGAAGCATGAAAATTACACACTACATAGAAGGGCAATTTTTTAAACCTTTCGGGAACGAAACAACCGTCATTTTTTATGTCTTGCCCAATCTGGTCGACTTTGACGGGATCATCGGCGACGACACACTACGCAGGATACAAGCCGTATTGGACCGCTCCACCAATCAACTCATCATGACACAAGGCGTAAAAATCCCACTATCTATGATGAGCTCCACCGCAGCAAACATGATGACCACCCCGAAGTCGTATACCCCTCAGCTTGATGAAATAATCCATTCCTTCAGCCACATTTTTGGACCCTTAGTTGAGTCAGAAACAGTGACAACGGAGGTAAGGGCGGAAATCCGCACAATTGACCAGGAGCCCGTCTACACACACACCTACCCTTTCCCAGCGCCAATGATGGGAGAGGTTAAGAGGCAAATCAACGAGCTACTGGACAACAAAATCATCAGGCCATCAAAGAGCCCATATAATTCTCCCATATGGGTGGTACCCAAAAAACCAAAACCAAATGGCGAGAAGCAATATAGACTGGTAATCGACTTCAAGAAATTGAATACTGTGACTATCGCCGATCGATACCCCATTCCGGATATTAACTCCACGCTGGCTAGCCTCGGCAAGGCCAAATTCTTCACCACTTTGGATTTGACTTCAGGTTTCCATCAGGTTCGGATGCGCGAAAAGGACATACCGAAAACCGCTTTTTCAGTCCTAAACGGGAAATACGAATTCCTAAGACTCCCGTTTGGACTGAAGAACGCCCCGCCATCTTTCAACGAATGATCGACGATGTCCTTCGAGATCTTATCGGGGTATGCTGCTATGTATACATTGACGACATCATAATATTCAGCAAGAGCGAGGAAGAGCATATGGCCGACATTCGAAGGGTCTTTGAGAAAGTCTCGGAGGCCAACCTTCGGATTAACTTGGAGAAAACAACCTTCATGAAAAACGAGGTAAACTTCCTGGGATATACGGTGTCAAGCGACGGAATACGCACCGATGAGAAGAAAGTGGCGGCCGTCACCGCAATGAAGCCCCCAACAAACTTGAAGGAGCTCAAGAGCTTTTTGGGGATGACGTCATATTACAGGAAGTTCATCCGTGATTACGCCAAAGTAGCCAAACCCCTCACCAACCTCACGAGGGGGGAACTGGGGCAAGTAAAAGCGAACCAATCGAGGAAAGTACAAATCACCTTGAGTGAAATTGAATTGAAGGCCTTCGAAGATCTTAAGGCGTTGCTGGTTTCATCCGAAGTCCTGGCTTTTCCTGATTTCAACAAGCCATTCAACCTCACGACCGACGCATCCAACGAGGCATTAGGCGGTGTCCTGTCCCAGGTACAAGACGAGAGAGATCGGCCGATTTCCTTCATCTCTAGGGGATTATCTCGAACAGAGGAAAACTACGCAACAAATGAAAAGGAGATGCTGGCAATACTATGGGGACTGGAAACATTGCGCTCGTATTTGTACGGAGCAGAAGACATCAGGGTATACACCGATCACCAGCCGTTGACTTACGCCCTAGGAAACCGAAATTCGAACGCCAAATTAAAAAGATGGAAGGCGAGGATCGAGGAATATAACTGCAAATTGTTCTATAAGCCAGGAAAAGCTAATGCTGTTGCTGATGCCTTATCACGCATCACCTCCCATCTAAACCCTCTCAGACTTGCACCGTCAGCAGGACAAACACTCCGCCTCCCATTACTCAGGGTCAACACTCCACTCAACACTTTCCGAAACCAGATAATCTTGGTCATGGGGACAGGCATCGACACCTCTACCGAACCTCACCCGGGTGTTCAGCGACATATTGTTCACATAAATTTAACACAAGACATTGCCATATCTAGAGCCGCGCTGGAAGGGACTCTTTCCAAAACCCACATAAATGGAATCAAGATTCCGGAAACCGCTGTTTCAGAAATACAACCCATAATCTGGGAATATTTCAACAACTACAAAATCCGTCTAGCGCAAGAAATAGTGGAGGATATAACCTCTGAAGATCAGATTCAGGAAATAATCCAAAAGGAACATCGAAGAGCCCATAGGAGTTACTGGGAGAATAAGCAACAAATCCTAGCGAGGTATTATTTCCCGAAAATGGCAGCAAGAACAAAAGTCTATGTGTCAAAATGCACTACATGTGGAACCCAAAAGTACAACCGACGACCAAAGAAACCACACCTACAACCGACACCGATACCCTGCATGCCATGCGAAATTCTACACATCGATCTCTTCGTAATCGAGAAACTATGGTTCTTGTCCTGTATTGACAAATTCTCGAAATATGCAATGTTGTTCCCTATCGAGAACAGGTCGTCTATACACCTCAAGGAGAAACTCATGGACGTCTTAGCATACTTCTCGGTGCCCAAGCTAATAGTCATGGACAACGAGCGGGGATTGTTATGCCCCATCATCATCAACCTTTTGCACGAACTACAAATTGAGATTTACCGTACACCTTCACAAAAAGCGAAGTAAATGGACAAGTAGAACGGTTCCACTCGACATTCTTGGAAATATACCGATGTCTACGCATAGAGCACCCGAAGTTGAGTGCCGCCCAACTAGCAAAACTAACGGTCGCTAGATACAACGAATCCATACACTCCGTAACCAAGCAGAAACCGGCCAACCTTTTTTCAACCGAACATCGGAGCAAGAACTAGCCAACAACACAAATCCCAGAGAAACGCTCTTGGAAAATATCAGAGGATTGCTCGAACATCAACAAACGACTACAAATAGGGCCAAGAACTTGAAAAGGGAGAAACCTTTGTCGTACGAGGTCGACCAAGAAATTTTCGTAGCCAACAAACAGATCAAGGGTAAACACGTAAAAAGGTTTTTCCAGGAAAAAATCGCTCAGGACAAAAAGGTCACGGTAATCACACAAACAGGGAAAAATCTACACAAATCACACATTAAGTAAAAAGAAAAAAACACTGGTACACATATTAAAAACACTTGTACACATATTATATACACATCTAGACACTAAGTTAAAATTAATAACACCCCTCTACTTTCAATATAAGCCCCCTCATTCTGTGCCTCTCATTGGCGGAGAGCTACAAGGTCTTTAAGTATGAGTCCCCAATCGTGACGTTGCAACAAGGAAAGGGATGGAGAATTGAAGGACACTCAAATCTGGTACATGTAATCCCTCTCGATTCATTCGCGGGCTTTGCCGAAAACTTGTCATCAGCCCTGGATCAATACCCTTCTGGGGACTTGAAGACATTGGCCACCCTGAAAATTAAGGATCTAAACATAAAAATCGAGGAACTCACGGCCTCCCACAGGAGGACTAGACGAGCAATCAGATGGCTAGGCTCAGCTTGGAAATGGGTAGCAGGATCACCGGACGCAGCTGACTGGGACCAGATCTTACAATCCCAGGATTCTCTGATTAGAGAGAATAACCAACAATTCACCATCAATAAACAATTCCTGTCCGGCATTCAAGAAGCATTCGACAAAATAAACGAACTTGCAGGAGCCCTGAACACAATAAACAGGGATAACGACTCCGAACTATCCATCCTGTTGAACAAAATCTTGCTACTTGACCGGAAGCTGGATGAGATCGTGCGAGCATGCCAACTCGCTAAAGTTGGCGTGATCAACTCAAACCTATTGGATATAGACGAGTTGCAGGACATTATCAACACCACACCAAGCTTGCCTTATAACAACATCATTGAGGCCATCGAATTTGCCCAACCCACTATCTTCGTAAACGGGACCCTACTCCTTTACAACATAGCGATGCCACGGGTACTACAACAGGAGTACTCGGTGCAGATCATCAGGCCAACCATAACAAACAATCAACAAATCGACATTCCTTCAGGAAAGATACTGGTTGGACCACGAGACACCTACATGATATCCAAGAGCTGCCAGACCATGGGCAACATCACCATTTGTAAGGAGTCAGACCTCACTCACCTGGATGAAGAGTCTTGCCTGCCAAGACTAATAAAAGGCGGAACCGCAAAATGCCATTCGATAACCAACACGGCAAGCCCCATCGAGTTGTTAGAAGATGGTACCTTATTCACGACCAACTTTAGAGGGAAGTTGACAAACGGCGTTGTAGAATCGAAACTAAACGGGACCTTTGTTATTCAATTCTCCAACGAATCGGTGACCATCGGTAACAAAACTTTCAGAAGCCAGACGGTTACAAGGATGGTGGCTATACCATCCACTTTGTCCGAAATCGTAAACGAAGGACACCGACTAAACGTGGAATACATTCACGACTTGCACATAAACAATCTACGACGCCTCAACACTCTAACGAAAGGAACCACCATCACGGCCGGCTGCACCATCCTCGTATTTCTCGCCATCTTCATAGGTTGGATTCTGAAGAAGACGCTCCAGAAACCAGAAACAACACCCGAAATTAAAGGATCTCCGAGACGTCGATTTTTAAGGGGGAGGAGTTAGCACACTCATCCTCATGCGAGGCCTCCTCCCATACAACCAGCGCCCCTGGAACGCCTTGTCCTTCAGTCACCAGACCATGCCCCACACCTCGGCATCTGCTATCACAACGGGACTCGACCAACACTTTCTACCAAAAACGTCTGAATGAGCATCGGGCAAAATACCCCCTATCGATCTAAGCCTTGACCTTACACTCACATTTCATACACTCATATTTCACACATGTTAGGAACATTAACAGACCACACAACACGCGTGCATCGCGACCCATACTAGCAATCTAAGTGACACCAGCCCACTCACATTTCATACACTCACACTTCATACACTCACATTTCACACACTCACATGTCACACACCAACAGACCACACACAGCACGCGTGTATCTTTTAGCCGACTAAGCTACCTACGTCTTCTATTTCCTGTAAACACACTTAGCCAAGTAAGCGACTTATGTCCCCTAGTATTTATGCGACCCTAGCAAAACGTGACCCAAGACGACCCTCGTCGGTCACACTAGGCACTTCACTTCCCTTTCTAGTATAAGCACTTTGAATATTGCCGATAAGCAGAATTCGCCGGAAGAGGCGACCCACTTCTGACACGATCCCAACGCCGCTGCCAGCGACACAACGCCGCAGCCAGCGCCCCTTGGGCATCTTGGAGTATATTTAAAGGATCACGCTCGACAGGGCGGGCAGTCTTAATCTTGACATTGTACAAGTGACATCGAACTAATATCGAATAAGTGAATAAAACCAATTTATAACGTTTAATTGAGTGTTTGTGTCGTTATTCTCAACGAAGATCCTGAATATCCAAGCCTTAATCCTCTTCACAAGGAAGGACATGGTAAGATAATACCATTTAAGGCCATGGGAACTCGTAACTTTTATATGTAAAAATGGTTGAAAAGGCAGTTCGTAATTCTTCAAATGAATATAGTCATCACATCTGTGATATACAAGTGCAGCATTTTCAGGAATTATAGAAAATCTGCACAGCTAAATTCACCAAACAAAAAAGTATTGAGCATATTATACGGGAACATTATTTTCTCATGAATAACGCCTGTAATGTGTATTTCAATTCAATACGAATTTATAGGATATGGATACTGCGAAGACCCATCTTGCAACAAGTTTCAATTTACAGTTCAGTTCGATGGTTGTATCTCCCCTGATATTTGCCACACAATAAACTTAAATAAAGCTTCCCAGTGTAGAGGTATTAGTCGCTTTTTAGAAAAGAATGAATTAAAATCTCGCACAGCGTTTGAGTACCAAAAACATTTGGCATTTGGGAACGATCAAATGATCAATAAGCATTTATCATATTATCGAAACATGAGAGCTGAAGAAAATGCTAAAAATGATTTCGATAAGGATGCATTTATAGATGCATATAAAATGTTAATTAATGGGCTTCCATACATTTCGCATTTGTCTGCTAAGATCGAAGTGTTTCTTTGGAACATTGACCATATAAGGCTATTTCAAAAACATTTCCAAATACATACCTTACACATAGATGCAACAGCATGTGTTGTAAGACCGCTTAACATAACGAAAAATAGGATTCTTCTCTATTCTTTAGTGGCACACATTCCTGACTTATCGATAACCTATGGCATGGCACATGCGATTCTTTCAAATCATTTTTCCTATGACATAGGGCGCTTTCTACGTGATTTGAATATGTCTTGTAAGAAAAATAAATTGAAAACGCCGATCTGCAAACGCATCATAACTGATGTTAGTTTCACTCTTATTTCCGCAGTCCTCAAAGAAAACTGCTGCTGTACTCTTATAGAGTACAATGAAATGTGCTATCAATATTTACATATAGAAAGCAAAACATTTCCGGCGTTAATTGTCCTATTTTGCACCAGCCATTATGCTAAAATAATGTGTGCTGATATTGATCGCACGGTAGGCTTGCAAAATACTGCACTTAGATCTTTCTTAAGAAATGCTCTTGTAGTGGTGTTTTTCTTCTTCTTCTTCTTCTGTCTCGTACTTTAAATGACGTGGTACGCAATGCCATGATATATTTTAAAGATGACGGTTCAGTTAATTTTAAATTGTCCGATTATGAAAATGCTGTTCCCAAAGAAAAGTTTCGTGAAAACCATTTCTGGCAATAGTAGGTTACGAAAACGTTTCAGTGATATTTTAGACGGTGTCATGAATATGATTTCTGAACTGCCAGAAAAAGAGGACCAAAATATATATTATAACTCCAAAATGGCACAAGTTGCTTTGAACAAGTACGTAGTATTTGCTCCGTTTTGGACCAATTTGATGGGTATTTTCATTGATAAATCCAATAGACGACCCAGCAATGCTCCAATAGAATCTTTTTTTAATACGCTAAAACAAAGTGTAATTAAAGATAAGACGGGCATAAAAATGGGGAAGATTCATTCGCAAAATGGATGAACTTTCCAATTCAGTGGCGAAGCAAGTCGAACTGGGTCGCCCCGATAAGGGTAAACCCAAGAAACGTGCAGCAATATCTACGCCAGATTTACTAAAAATGTCTAATAAGAAACTTTGCAATTGTAGAGAAAGTTGGAATAAGAAAGGACCTAAAAAATTGAAATAGGGTTTATTCAAAGGTCATTTTACCGGACCCAGTAGAATTAGGGATTCACACATGCAAAAAATGAAGAATTACAAATCCGAGAAGGAAATGAAAATATAAATGATTCCTTTGACTTATCAATTCAATTTCGTATGCTCATTCGTATGCTCGCAAGACTGAACCGTTTGGAATACAAGAAGCCTATAAGCAAATGCTTATAAACCATTCCAAACTTATAAGTTGCACTGCAAATAATGTAAATGCATCGAACTAGACGATATTGTTACCTTGTTGGGTAAGTCTTGGCTATAAAACTTTATTATTGATGCAGCTTTGACTGCAATTATCTTTGATCGGAACGATAGCAGTATCGTCAATGTTCCATGCCAAGTCGAGCAAGCTGTTCTGTGAGAACCATTTCTATGTTTTGATCTTGAATAAAGAAAAGTTGGAGTTCGCTTTCTTAAATCCTTTTGGAAAGGATTTTATAACTTCAAAGTTTATAAACATATTGTCACTCATCGAAGTCGGTCGTGTTTTTTTTGCGCTCTCGCTTAATTACTGTCTTTCGTTCTTTTGTGAAGTTAATCTATAATATTCAATTTAAATTCATTGTTTTATCAATTTTTAATAATTCGCTATACTCATAGCGAAGTTTGATTAAATTTATTAACATTTACTTATATCAATATCAAAACTCTAACAAACGCAAATATAATTTTGTTGTTGCGCTGCTTAGTTTCTGATATCGTTCTATTTTTTTGCTCCCACCCGCGCTCTCAATTTACAGTTCATAGTTTGTTTTTGTTTGTGTGGTGTTGGTGCTCTCTATTCTTCTGCTTTCTCTTTTGATCGCGCTTTCGGCCGTTAACTTCGCGCTTGTGACAAGTATTTGTTGTTGTTGTGTGTTGTAATACAAAAAAATTATAAATATTCTCTTTTTCTTCTCTTTCTAATTTGCATATTGCAGTTAGCTTTTGCTTTGGTTTGTATACGCCTCTCTTAACTTAACATTTTTCCCTTTTTATTTACATATTGATTTATAATTTGATTGTGATAAATCAATTATTTAATAATGTCTGTCGGCAATTGCTGATATGTTTGCTGATTTTTCCAAAACAACTTATTCCTCTTCGATTTATCAAGCAAATCCTCCTTATCCTTATCATTTGCAATCGTCTAATTGCATTTTAGAACCTTTTTAAGAATAAACATCGTGTTCATTTGAACTGGCTTTACCAAATCAGATGCACCAATGAAATATACAATTCGAAACAAAAACATAAACCAAGAAGAAGTCGTAAAGATTCATATGACAATTATTGCCTAATACCAAACAAAACATGCATCCACACTCTGGGGAAAAACACTTAAGATGATAACAGCAGTGCGGTATCAAGTAACCAGCGCTGAGCATGAAATATAAATAATTTTCAACCCCCGAGAATAAGTATTTTTAAAACAACAATTGCTACCTCCTAGAGCCTAAGATAATCCTATATAAACTCCGTACTTTTGTAAATAAAATCAGTTCATATTTTGAATTCAACGAATGAAGATTGGGTTATTTTCCTTCTCTCCGGAAATCCCTATTCATTTTGGTCCTTCGAGCCGGATTCTTTTTGGTCCTTCGAAAAAAGGAACTCTGTGGTTTTCCCCCACCAGTGGTAAGAGACTCAGAGGGTAAATCAGTGCCTTTAAGTCTGAATTCTTATGCAAGTGTAAATGCTAAGATCAGCTAAAGGTAGCAAAATAAATTAACTCTTGTTTTCCCCCACCAGTGGTAAGAGAAGCAAAATTTTGCTTAATAAATAAAAAGCGCGTGCGTCCGATTTTAAAGGCAGTTTGGCTAGTGGAGCAACTGTAGTAATCTCGGCGGCGGGAGTTTTTGTGTGTGGCGTATTCGAAGCCCTAATATCGAAAATAAAAAAAATTATAAAATACAAATTAGTGTATATGTATACACAAATATAGTTGCAAGTAGGCAACCAGAAGCAGCAGAGCAACAAAATAGTTGCAAGGAAGAGGCGACTGGAGGCAAGGCGAATCCTACCCATTGGCAGACAAACCAGCATCGGCGCCCCAGCAGCCTGTGCGAAGACCAGCACCGGCATCGTCTAGCGCGACAAGCTAGGCCCCTGACTACGGTAGGACCGGTAGCGCTACAAAGAGCGCCCAACACTGAACAAATAAATTCATCCTAAATTAAAATTGTTTTCAAAAAAAATATATATGTTACTATGTAAACTTGAGCAATAATTGCGTTACTCGGTCTAGAGTGTGGCCCGTAAAGCCACACGCCAAATAGGTAGGAAGATCACTGCGATGATCGAGTAGGAAAGTAAAAAATATATATATAAAATTTACTAAAAAAAAAAATATATATAATTCATGATATTTTTAAGCAAGTTGCCAGGTCAATAGTAATATAAAAATAAATATACAAAAAATAAATTAATATTAAAAAAAAAAGAAAGCAATTTATTATAGACCATACAAAAATGTTCCCTAACAAAACTGAAAAATTGTTAGGAAAGCAACACGAGTTGCACAAAATATTAAAGAAGATAGAAGAATTAGATGCTAGTAAGTTAACTAGAAAGATTCTTAATGAAATAGTTGAGATTCAGAAGCAATGGATTAGTTACCATAGCCAAATGATACAGAGTGGTGTAACCGAACACTACTATTTTACAGATGGAAAGTATGAGGAGGGTTTAGAGATGGCAGCCAGATTAATAGCCAAAGGAGAGTCAAGTAGGCAGGGCACTGTTGAGTCGGAGAGCAGCGAAGCAGATGCAACGATGGATTAGTTACCATAGCCAAATGATACAGAGTGGTGTAACCGAACACTACTATTTTACAGATGGAAAGTATGAGGAGGGTTTAGAGATGGCAGCCAGATTAATAGCCAAAGGAGAGTCAAGTAGGCAGGGCACTGTTGAGTCGGAGAGCAGCGAAGCAGATGCAACGATGGATTAGTTACCATAGCCAAATGATACAGAGTGGTGTAACCGAACACTACTATTTTACAGATGGAAAGTATGAGGAGGGTTTAGAGATGGCAGCCAGATTAATAGCCAAATGAGAGTCAAGTAGGCAGGGCACTGTTGAGTCGGAGAGCAGCGAAGCAGATGCAACGATGTCAGAAAATGTTGAGGTCAGCATCGGGGAGTCGCGGGGAAACGCGACCTCTAGTAATGAGAATGCTAATGTTAGCCAGGAAAAATTTCAAGAAAAGGTCCGTCAGCTCCAGATATATTTGGACATGGTGAGCAAAGATTTACGTACGATAGACAATAGAACAGGCGAAATGTATATTAAAAAAATAAAATTCTTGTTCAAGAAGGTACAGATGTGCCAAGCTTATACAGGTGAACTTATACATAATGAAGCGCTTAAAGAGGTCATAGAAGAATTAGAATTCGATCTTCAGAATACCTTGGTAGCATTAGAAGAGAAAATAAATGATCAGAAAAATTTGAAAGTTGAGAATGTTGCCGTGAGAGGTGAACTACCAGTGTTGCCAAAAATACAAGTACCCACATTTTCTGGAGAGCCAAAAGAATGGGACTTGTAGAATTATTCACGGAACTGATTGAAAAAAGAGAGGATCTAAGTCTTACGCTTAAATTCAACTATTTGAAATCCGCGTTAAAGGGCGAAGCCATGAGCATGATAGCCCATCTATTGTCAGGTTCAACTGATAATTATAGTGCCGCTTGGGAATTATTAAAGAAGCGGTATGAAAATAATCGGAGGGTATTTGCCGAACAATTAAGTCGGATCGTTGATTTACCGATGATGAACAATGATTCCGCAAAAAGTGTTAAAGGAGTGATTGACATAGTTAATGAGTCAGTTTACTTAATTAAAATAAAAGCCAATTTGTCCGATGAAATTTACGTCATATTCGCACAAATCCTACTAAGGAAATTTGACAGAGAGGCTCTACAATTGTATGAGAGTCAGATTAGAAAAACAAGGCAAATTCAAATGCTATCTGATGTCATGGAATACTTAGAGCAAAGATATTGCTCGCTAAGTGCCATGAGAAAGGAAGAGAAAAAACCGCTACAAACTGTTTTAAATTATGCGGAAGTCGAAGATAAATGTCCGATTTGCAAAATTGCCGGGCACAAAGCATATAAGTGCTATAAGTTTAAAGGTTTGACACCTACTGAAAGGTATGAAACAGCCAAAAGGGTGCAGCTTTGCATAAGATGCTTGAACCATTCAAGCAATAAGGTGTGCACTAATGAAATGGTCTGTTCATTGTGCACTAAGGAACACCATACCTTACCCCATTTTGAAGAAGAACAGAAGAGAGTAAATACTTGTGTAACCGCACAACCAACACTGTTGGCCACAGCTGTAATACAAGTAAGAAATGTAAATGGAGGATATAAGACTCTAAGAGCCCTTATTGATTGTGGTTCACAGAGCACCATTTTGTCTGAAGAGGCCGCTCAAATATTAAAACTACCTAAAATTAAACAGTATACAGAAATAAGTGGCGTGTCCTCAATAAAATCCAATAAATCAAAATATAAGGTAAAAATAGATGTAAAGACGCGAAATCCTTGGAAAGGACATTTAAAGGTTGAGGCAATTGTGTTGCCAAAGTTAATGAAAGCTCTTCCATTGAAATGGCAAACTTACGTGCTAGCTGATCCTACCTTTAATAAACCTGGTAGGATTGATATAATAATGGGAGTAAACGTATATACCCAAATCTTAAAAAGGGGAACTACAAAGATTGATGGCCTGTTAGGTCAAAATACAAAATGCAACAGCAAAACTTAAAAAATTAATTTATGGCCCCCGGCAGGACTCTCACACTGGAGGTAAAGTGAAAATTGGGGAAGAAAAAGTATATATCCCAGAGCCAGTACAAAATGAGAATATTCAGAAGGCAATGGGTCAATTAGATAATGATTATCTAAAAAATAATATCAAAATAGATTCCGGTAACAAATTGTCCGAAACTATAGTACAAAAAAGGCAGATACGGCAAAATATTTATAAAAAGACAACATTCAATGATAGCCAGAATAACCACTCAAGTTTTAGCAGTCAGCGATATTTAAAAATGGTGGAGCGAAGATCACATTGGTACAATTCAAAAAGGAAAGATAGTTCTTTTTTAAATTCTCCAGCTTATAAAAAGGCTAGAAGTCAGCACAGTAATACACATCAGGAGTGGGTAGATATCCCGAAACAGAAATCATTAGGTAATATGCCAAATATTATAAAAACCAGTAGAAGCCAACTCAGTAATACATACGGCAGAATTGGTAAGAATAAGAAGTCAGTGACAATGGTAAAGGAACATCAGATTGATTAGCTTCATCGTCCATCATGTAACTGGTCATGCTTCTTTAACAATAATTATCTTACTAATGATAGTTTAATAATAATTTGTATAAGACAACTAACTATAAAAATAATAATAAAGTCCATAACGTCACATTTGGCGGCCCTTGGCAGAATGTTTAAGAATAAACATCGTGTTCATCTGAACTGGCTGTACCAAATCAGATGCACCAATGAAATATACAATTCGAAACAAAAACATAAACCAAGAAGAAGTCGTAAAGATTCATATGACAATTATTGCCTAATACCAAACAAAACATGCATCCACACTCTGTGGAAAAACACTTAAGATGATAACAGCAGTGCGGTATCAAGTAACTAGCGCTGAGCATGAAATATAAATAATTTTCAACCCCCGAGAATAAGTATTTTTAAAACAACAATTGCTACCTCCTAGAGCCTAAGATAATCCTATATAAACTCCGTACTTTTGTAAATAAAATCAGTTCATATTTTGAATTCAACGAATGAAGATTGGGTTATTTTCCTTCTCTCCGGGAATCCCTATTCAGACCCTGTGTTTGAAGAAAGTTCGATTTTTAGCGTTCTTAGTTCCGTCAATCCAATATATGCACCTGGCCCTGATGGAATACCAGGCTGCGTATTAAGGTTTTGCGCAGAGGCCCTATGTAAGCCAATACTTAAGTTGTTTACACTGTCCGTTACATATTCCGCCTTACCGTCCATCTGGAAAGAATCATATATTATTCCTCTTCATAAAAAGGGGAAAAAGTCCGAAGCCTCCAATTATAGGGGTATTTCTAAATTGTCTGCCATACCCAAAGCATTTGAGAAAATAATAACGTATCAATTGCAGCATTTTTGTAGCTCAATCATTTCGTCATCCCAACATGGGTTTAAAAAACGTAGATCGACAACTACTAACCTATTAGAATTTACATCTCACTCAATCAAAGGGTTCAAGACTGCCGTGCAAAGTGATGTCATTTATACTGACTTCAGCAAGGTCTTTGACTCTGTTAATCACACTCTACTTTTATATAAGTTAAATGCACTTGGCATCCCCAGCCTTTTGCTAGATTGCACTCTTCAATGTCTTTCTAAGTGTACACAAAAGGTCCTCTTTAAGTCTTCATTTTCTAAGACCATCCAAGTGACTTCTGGAGTACCTCAGGGTAGTCATTGGGGTCCATTGCTATTCACTCTTTTTATAAATGATCTTCCATTGGTAGTGTCACATTCTCGGGTGCTTATGTACGCGGATGATGTTAAGTTTTACCTCAGTTTTAAAGACATATCGTCTTCTTGCCTACTTCAATCGGATCTTAATGATCTTCAGAGTTGGTGTGAAACCAACCTATTAAACCTTAACGGCTCTAAATGTAAAGTTATGTCCTTTTGTAGATGCACTCCACACTTAGCAACTTATTATCTTAACGATACTGCCTTAGAGCGGTTAGATATTGTCAATGACTTAGGTGTTCTTATGGACCATAAATTAACCTTTAATTCTCATATTTCTGCTACAGTTAGTAAAGCTATGAATGTTTGTGAAACGATGGTCAAAAGAGTTTGACGATCCGTACACAACCAAACTTCTGTATCATTCATTAATCCGTCCTATCTTAGAATACGGATCTTGCATATGGTCACCTCAATATGAGACGCACCAAAGTAAAATTGAATCTGTTCAAAAGCAATTTCTGCTATTTGCTATTCGTGGTCTAAATTGGGATCGCAATGTCAATTTGCCATCATACTCCAGTAGGCTTCTTTTAATCAATCTTCCTTCATTAATTAATCGTAGAGTAATGCTTGGTGCTATCTTTATATATAAACTTTTAATAGGTGAAATAGACTCTCCTCTTCTTTGCATGAACCTTTTCGAGTCCTATGTTCTGATTACAATCTTCTGTATCCCGTAATCAGTTCAGAAGCCTCTCTTTCTCTTGTGAAAACCTCTTTTTTAGCACATTTAGCTCGTAATTAGCTGTAGTTAATCTAATTTTTAATTGTTTGTCCGTTATACTTGTATTTGTCCACGCGATCGTGCCGTCCGATATACGGCTGCGCTCCACGGTCGGTCGGGCGGGAGGTGGACAGCGCTCTGCTTGGGCTCGCGCGAAACAGGCTATGTCCTGGTGTCGTATAGGCCAATTCAACGTACTTCGCATTGTACGCGTCAACGTCCAGACAATAAAATATTACCAAGGGTTGCTTAAAAACTATAGATGAAATACAAAGGGATTCTTATAATTGTGGTATTTTCATACTGCAATATGCAGAGTGCTACATCCAAAATACAGCTTTGACAAATTTGTTACCTCCTGCTTTGTTTAGAGAAGACATTTTTAGAAAATTGATTGGCTGTAGTGATTGATTGCTCACGCACTACATCTGACGCCCACTGCATTAGATATAACAGGCATCTTTGCATTAATTGCTATAAAAATTTCTATACAATAGCTAAAACAGATTTAATTTGTAAGCTATGCGAGGCATAAGTCACCTCGCAAAACTCTATTTTGCGATTTATTTAAACAAAAAGTATGTATGTATATGGGCCAATGAATTCGTGTTGAACTCTATAAATGCCTGCAGGAAGGAAACTGACCGTAATTGACCGGCCTATCAAATAGTGCAATTGTGTCCACGGGGACACCACGTACTGGGGACACCACGTTAAAAAAACGCGCCTTAAACTCTACCTCAAGGTGGTGCGGAAAAGAGTTGAAGATTTTTTTTTTTTTTTTTGTAATGAAACATGTAATAGACAAAAGTACTTATTTCAAAAACACAACATTAACTCTTATTTTATATTTAATACTTGTGTCTTTATATATTCTCATTAGAGCATATATAAGTTAGCGCACTCATCCTCACGCGAGGCCTCTTCTCATACAACCAGCGCCCCTGGGACGCCTTGTCCTTCAGTTACCAGACCATGCCCCGCATTTACCAGACCATGCCCCGCACCCCGGCTTCTCCTATCACAACGGGACTCGATCAACACACTTTACCAGAAACGCCTGAACGAGCATCGGGCAAAATACCCCCTATCGATCTAAGTAACACCAGCCCTTGACCATACACTCACCTTTCACACATGTTAGGAACACCAACAGACCACACACAGCACGCGTGCATCGCGACCCATATCACTTTTAGCCAACTAAGCTACCTACATCTTTTATTTCCTGTAAACACACTTAGCCAAGTAAGCAACTTCCTAGTGTTTATGCGACCCTAGCCAAATATGTGACCCAAGACGACCCCCGTTGGTCACACTAGGTACTTCACTTTCCTTTTCTAGCATAAGCACTTTTTAGCCATTCTTTGAATATTACCGGTAAGCAGAATTCGCCGGAAGAGGCAACCCACTTCTGACACGATCCCAACGCCGCTGCCAGCGGCACGACGCCGCAGCCAGCGCCCTTTGGGCATCTCGGGGTATATTTAAAGGACCACGCTCGACAGAGCCGGCAGTCTTAGTTTAGACGTAGAACTAACTGAATCAAGCTACAAGCTAAATAAAACTTATAACGTTACAAATCAAGTATTGTGTTGTGTCTCACTGTAACAATCCTGAGTTTCCCAAGTCCCATCCTTAAAATCCAAGGAAGGAAATGGTAAGAATTCCCCTATAAGGGAAATGGAAACTCATAACTGGCGCCCGAGCAGGGATCCGTAATTTTTCTAGAAGCCATGATAGTGCTAACCACCCTTCAGGGGGAATCTAGAAACATTACGGGTCTAGACAATAGTAGGAAGAGCTCCACAGTTGAATGCAAGCCATGTCAGCAAGACGCGTAGTAAAGTAAAATAATTAATTGCTCAGGCACAAACCTGACCTATCCCAAATCAAAAAAAAAAACAAAAACACGAAAATAATAATATAGGCCACTTGGCCAACGGGAAATGCTTCACCAGACCATGGTGATACTTGAGACCAACGCGTGCCTCGGCTTGCATAAAACTGCTGACTCTTCAAGTAACCGTCCCGAACGCGTTTTGCTAAGACCGCATTCTCACGCCAGCAGAATCAGGCAAGGAGGAATTAGCAAAACGAAGGGAAATTTTTGCGCCTCTTGCATTTTTGGCGTTAACATGTAAATAAAAGAAACCGGAAGGGGAATGACACGCTCCCGTGTCTGGCAACGGGCTTTAAAAAAAAAAAAAGGCAATGAGGTGTCACAGGACACCCGGGTAAAGCGAAGCTCTCTAGGAATTCGTCGAGTAAACGATGAACTACAGTCATATACAATAGCAGAAATGAATGAACATGAACAACAAATGAAAGCAATGGTATTTTTCTGATAATTCTGATAAAATACAATATATTTCAGCTCACCGCAGTATTACAAAGCTTTATTTATTTATCTTCGTTTAAATTTGACTCGTTTAAATATTTTCCCGAATATTTTCGTTGAACCTAATTGTTCCCATACTCTATCACGGAAATGATTGGTTTATGGTAACTGAAATATGAAATGTATGTTTGTGATTGGATGTAGGTTAGAAAACGTGAAAAAACAGCATCTATGGTTGTGTTATATCTTGTTGTAGATTCTGCAGGATTACTGCTCATTGTTAAATTTAATTCTTTGAAAAGAAAAGTTTTCAGCGGCGCAGACTTTTCATCTGCAAAATTGACATTGAAGTCTCCAGCCAAAATCAGTGGGAGTTTATGAAAATTTTGTCCAAGTAGATGAGAACCTTCCTCAAGTCTATTACCCGGCGATATGTAAAGGACTACTATAACTAGTTCAGTACCGTCCTCCATCCTGCATGTGGCGGCACAAATGCCCCGTTTATAGTTTAATAAACGATACTCCTTTATCAAGTCGAACTATAACTCGCAGCACCGAGGAAATAGGCCAATACTTATACTCAGAAACTAAAAGTCGAATAGAGGACTGTGCCTTCTTTTTAATTTGTTTGGATGAAAGCATAGATATTAGAAATATTAGTCAAATGGTTATTTGTGTTAGGACTATTGATTACGACTTTACAATTTGCGATGAATTTCTAAACTTACATTCTTTTCACAGTCATGTAAATGGAAAAAGTACGTTTGATGCCTTTGAGAAGCATGTACTTTCATTCCAATTATCATATAAAATGTCCTCAATTTGCACTGATGGTGCCGCCACCATGAAAGGAAAGAATGAAGGATTTCTTGGCCATGTCAATAGAAAACTAGGAGAAATACCATTTTCCATTGTTTCATCCATCAGCAAGCATTGTTTGCAAAAATTTTTCAAGTTGTGGATGCAATGGGTGTAGCAATTAAAATTATTAATCTGTAAAGGTGGTCATAATTCGCTAACCCATAGAAAGTTTAAATCCTTTCTCTCAGAATTCGGCGCTGAGTACGAGGATCTTTACCTTTACCACCTACACCTACTTACCACCTACTGATGTTAGGTGGCTGAGCCGAGGCCAAAGTTTAGACAGACTATACAGTATTCGTAATGAAGTTATTTCTGTCTTAGAAAGCGAAAATTTAGAAAAAGATAAAGATTTGTTAGCTTCTCTAAAAAATCCATTATTTATTTTAGACTTGGCGTTTCTAACTGACATAGTCCTTTTCATTAATCAATTTTAATCTTCAGCTTCAAGGCCGCAACAAACTTCCGTCCGATTTAATTGCAGCAATCAATAAATTTAGTCGCAAAATTAACAATGACCTGTCCAGCCTTCAGCGAACTGCAGAAATTGTTGCATTGTACCCCAACCCTTCCCGAATTCAGGAGTACGCAGAGGCAGTTAATACCCTTTCCTCTGAAATAGCGGAAAAATTTTCTGATTTTAAACAAATCAATTGGCTCATTGCAGTTTTCAATAACCCCATAGAAGCAGAATCTGAATCAATTCCAGAAGAAATTAGGGAGGAACAGGTCATGAAACCTGACTTGATGCTGCCACTAAGTAGTGGAATAGAATTTTGGCGAGAACTTCCGATAGATAAATTTCCGATTTGCAAAAAGGCAATGTTAAAATTATGTTCTATGTTTACCACAACATATATTTGTGAAACAACATTTTCCACAATGAAATTAATAAAAATTCTATTCGAAACAGTCTAACTGATAGCCATTTAGAAGATCTCCTTCGGATAAAAAGTTATCCAAATAATATAGAAGTTAATGAAATAGTTGAGTTTAAAAAAAAATATGAATTCAAAATTATTGGTTTTCCATCGCATTTTACATTTTTCTTGCTTTCGTCACATGCAATTTGCGTAGTGTCAAGCAACTTACGCACACAGAAAGCGCACACATACAACTACATCTTTTTAGTGCTCTCTTTGTGCAGGGCCCTGATTTAGATAGACTATTCCAGGGCCCGACACAAAGAGAGCGCTTAAAAAGTGTAGTTGTATGTGTGCACTTGCTTGTGTGCGTATGTTGCTTAAAAGTGTAGTTGTATGTGTGGACTTGCTTGTGTGCGTATGTTGCTTTACACTGCAAAAAATGAAAATTCATCAAATTCTATATCAAATCAAGAAAACGAACGCAGCCGATAATCTGATGCAAGAAAAAAATAGAAAAACAAAGCAGCGATCAATTTTTTCATGTGTGTTCTCTCTCGAAATGCTGAGAGAAACTAAATCCACCCTCATGCTTTTGATTTTTTTGTGTGAGGACTTCGGCAGCCGTAGAGGTGCTGAACGTGTTCGGCTGACGCGCTGCAGATCTGACGTTTTTTAAAAAAAATTTCCTACCCCAACGCGCCTAAGAGAGCTTCGCTCTAAAAAGAAAAAATATTAAAAAGAAAAGAAAGATAACCACATGCAATGAGAAGGTTCAATGATCCCTATGTGGGGACATGTCATCTAACTCCCCTTCCGGTGTCTTGCAAAAATGAATGACTGGTTGAAAGACCAAGTCCTCCTTCAGAGAGGGCGGAAAAAGTTCATTCCTTGAATGACTGGTTGAAAGACCAAGTCCTCCTTCAGAGAGGGCGGAAAGAGTTCATTCTTGATTAACGAATAACTGGTTGAAAGACCAAGTCCTCCTTCAGAGAGGGCGGAAAGAGTCGTTTTTGATTAGCGAATGACTGGTTGAAAGACCAAGTCCTCCAGAGAGGGCGGAAAGAATTCATTCTTGTTGGCTGAATGACTGGTTGAAAAACCAAGTCCTCCTGCAGAGAGGGCGGAAAAAGTTCATTCTTGACCAAACCTTCCTTCTGAGCAAGGAACTGCTAAAAGTAGAGATATTATTGTGAGTATCACATATTGTAAACTTTGCTACACAACGGGTGAGATTTAAACCCGACACACACACACACAGTTAGGAGTCATCCACTCATATAAAACAAACACCACGTCCTACATTAGGAAATATAGAGCTACCTGAAAATTTGGTAAAAAGGTTATTATAAACAATACAAAATGAGTGACAACGAAACCGTGGGCGTTACACTATAGGAGGCCATGAATGCCGTAGCCGAAAGGGATGCTCAAATCGGGCAATTGGCTGCCGAAATTGAAAGGCTACGGGAGGTCATCAATCAATTGGCCGAAAGAGATGCTCAACGCGAGCAATTGGCAGCCGCCGGAGATAGCGCGTACGTCACATCGGACAGCGAAACCCTTGTAAATACTCCTGTGACCCATAGTGAACCGAGATCCCGAGTAGAGTCGATCGGTCAAGTCGATTCAAACGCTCCCGCTCCTCCCTGCACTTCCGATTTGAATGCCCATATAGACAGTCTGTGCAACGGTTTGGCGTCCTATTCTGGAGGTCACGCCAAACTCGGCCGGTGGATTAACTCAATTGAAGAAGCACTGGCTGAGGTCACGTCAGGTGGGAACCAAACTGCGTACAAAATGATGATGCGGCGGGTGCGGCTGAAATTGACCGATGAAGCCGCTGATATCTACTACGAAGAAGAGGGGGATCACACGTCATGGGAAGCCATTAAACGCGTCCTAAAAAAACACACCGCCCAGAGGCTATCCTGACTGCTATGCGAAACTTAAAACAAGATCGTGACACGGTAGAAAACTACTACATAAAATTTCGAGCGCTGCACAAGTTATACGTGGAAAAAATTAACGGAGGACCTCTATCGCCCGAACTGAAGGAATCCACACTTCGACAGCAAGAAATAAACAGCTCAAGCGAATTTATTCGCAACCTAAACTTGGAAGTAAGGATACATCTCGTACACTTCGCCCCCGACTACATTAAACGCCACATACCGTGCCGCTTTAGATGTTGTCGATAGGATCCAGGAGTACCAAATCGATATGGCAAGCGCCAGCCAGGGTGGCAACGACTATCGGGCCCCGCTCTCCGATAAAAATCATAGAAACAACGACAACCCTTTCAGGGGAAACTACAAATCCGGTAAGGACTACAAGCATAACACCTACAGGGGACGAAATTCCTATAAGAAAACCAATTGGGAAAATAATTATGGCCGGAACAACGGTCACCACCACGGAGGGAATAAAACCGATTAAAGAAAACCGGAGGATCGTGCGCACAACCAAAGGCAAGCCTTGAATCACTTGACCATGGAAGGATCGGATGTCCCTGAAAATTCCAAGGGTGAGTATAAGCAACTGGATGACCGACGAAGCCCTAAAACGGCTGAAAATTTTATGAACTCAGCCGAACCGGAGTTCCGTACCTAAAGTACGTTACCAAAGATGGGGAATGTCTCACCTTCCTCATCAATACTGGGGCCGTAGCCAATTACATCCAGAAGCGACACGCCCCCCATGGCCAACTGATGCCACGACCTTTTTACACCTCTTCCGTTGGTGGAAGCATGAAGATTACCCACTACATAGAAGGGAAATTTTTTAAGCCTTTCGGAAACGAAACAACTGTCACCTTTTATGTCCTGCCCAACCTGGTCGACTTTGACGGGATCATCGGCGACGACACCCTGTGCAAGAGACGAGCCGTATTGGACCGCTCCACCAACCAACTTATTATGGCACAAGGCGTAAAAATCCCACTCTCAATGATGAGTTCAACCGCCGCGAACATGATGACCACCCCGAAATCGTATACACCTCAGCTTGATGAAATAATCCATTCCTTCAGCCACATTTTTGAACCCTTAGTTGAGTCAGAAACAGTGACAACGGAGGTAAGGGCGGAAATCCGCACAATGGACCAGGAACCCGTCTACACACACACACCTACCCTTTCCCAGCGCCAATGATGGGAGAGGTTAAGAGGCAAATCAACGAGTTACTGGACAACAAAATCATCAGGCCATCAAAAAGCCCGTATAACTCTCCCGTATGGGTGGTACCCAAAAAACCAAAACCAAACGGCGAAAAACAATATAGACTGGTAATCGATTTCAAGAAATTGAACACTGTTACTATCGCCGACCGGTATCCCATTCCGGATATTAACTCTACGCTGGCCAGCCTTGGTAAGGCTAAATTCTTCACCACTCTGGATTTGACTTCGGGATTTCATCAGGTTCGGATGCGCGAAAAGGACATACCGAAAACCGCCTTTTCGGTCTTAAACGGGAAATACGAATTCCTAAGACTCCCGTTCGGACTAAAAAACGCCCCCGCCATATTTCAACGTATGATAGATGATGTCCTTCGAGATCTTATCGGAGTATGATGCTACATACGTGTACATTGACGATATTATAATATTCAGCAGGAGCGAGGAAGAGTATATGGCCGACATTCAAAGGGTCTTCGAAAAGGTATCGGAGGCCAACCTTCGGGTTAACTTGGAGAAAACAACCTTCATGAAAACCGAGGTAAATTTCCTAGGATATACGGTGTCGAGTGAGGGAATACGCACTGATGAGAAGAAAGTGGCAGCCGTCACCGCAATGAAGCCTCCAACAAACTTAAAGGAACTCAAGAGCTTCTTGGGGATGACGTCGTATTACAGGAAATTCATCCGTGACTACGCCAAGGTAGCCAAACCCCTCACCAACCTCACGAGGGAGGACCTGGGGCAAGTTAAAGCAAGCCAATCAAGGAAGGTACAAATCACCTTGGGTGAAAATGAATTAAAAGCCTTCGAAGATCTTAAGGCATTGCTGGTTTCATCCGAAGTCCTAGCTTTCCCTGATTTCAACAAGCCAATCAACCTCACGACCGACGCATCCAACGAGGCACTAGGTGGTGTCCTGTCGCAGGTACAGGATGAGAAAGATCGGCCGATCTCCTTCATTTCTAGGGGACTATCACGAACAGAAGAAAACTATGCAACAAACGAAAAAGAAATGCTAGCAATACTATGGGGGCTAGAGACGTTGCGCTCGTATTTGTATGGAGCAGAGGAAATCAGGGTATACACCGATCACCAGCCGTTGACTTTCGCCCTAGGAAACCGCAATTCAAATGCCAAACTAAAAAGATGGAAGGCCCGGATCGAGGAGTATAATTGCAAGTTGTTTTATAAGCCTGGAAAAGCTAATGCTGTGGCCGATGCCTTATCACGCATTACCTCACATCTAAACCCTCTCAGACTCGCACCATCAGCAGGACAAACACTTCGCCTCCCACTACACAGGGTCGACACCCCACTCAACACTTTTCGAAACCAGATAATCTTAGTTGTGGGGACAGGTATTGACACCTCCACCGAACCCTACCCTGGTTTTCAGCGACATGTTGTTCACATAAATTTAACCCAAGACATTGCCATATCTAGAGCTGCACTGGAAGGAGCACTTTCCAAAACTCACATAAATGGAATCAAGATCCCGGAAATCGCTGTTTCTGAAATTCAACCCATAATCTGGGAATATTTTAACGACTATAAAATCCGTCTAGCACAAGAAATAGTGGAGGATATAACTTCAGAGGATCAAATTCAGGACATAATCCAAAAGGAACACCGAAAAGCCCATAGAAGTTACTTGGAGAATAAGCAACAAATTTTCTTGAAGTACTATTTCCCAAAAATGGCAGCAAAAACCAAAGGCTATGTGTCAAAATGCACTATATGTCGAACTCAAAAGTACAACCGACGGCCAAAAAAGCCACACCTACAGCCGACACCGATACCTTGCATGCCATGCGAAATTTTACACATCGATCTCTTCGTAATTGAGAAACTATGGTTTTTGTCCTGTATTGACAAATTCTCGAAGTATGCAATGTTGTTCCCTATCGAAAACAGGTCGTCTATACACCTCAAGGAGAAACTTATGGACGTCTTAGCATACTTCTCAGTGCCCAAATTAATAGTCATGGACAACGAGCGAGGATTGTTATGTCCCATCATCATCAACTATTTGCACGAACTACAAATTGAGATTTACCGGACTCCTTCACAGAAAAGCGAAGTAAATGGACAAGAAGAACGGTTCCACTCGACATTCCTGGAAATATACCGATGTCTACGCATAGAGCACCCGAAGTTGAGTGCTGCTCAACTGGCGAAATTGACGGTCGCTAGATACAATCAATCCATACACTCCGTAACCAAGCAGAAACCAGTCGACCTTTTTTTCAATCGAACATCGGCTCAAGGGGTAGGTGAAAACACCAATCCCAGAGAAACGCTCTTGGAAAACGTTAGAGGATTGCTCGAACACCAACAAACAATTACAAATAGGGCCAAGAACTTGAAAAGGGAGAACCCTTTGTCATATGAGGTCGACCAAGAAATTTTCGTAGCCAACAAACAAATCAAGGGAAAACACGCAAAAAGATTTTTTCAGGAAAGAATCGCTCAGGACAAAAAGGTCACGGTAATCACACAAACAGGAAAAAATCTACACAAGTCACACATTAAGTAAAAATACACTTGTACACATAACATATAAACATCTAGACGCTAAGTTAAAATTAATTTCACACTAAAAAACACCCTTCTACTTCCAATACAAGCCCCCTCATTTTGTACCTCTCATCGGTGGAGAGCTACAAGATCTTTAAATATGAGTCCCCAATCGTGTCGCTACAACAAGGAAAAGGATGGAGAATTGAAGGACACCCAAATCTGGTACATGTAATCCCTCTCGACTCATTCGCGGGCCTTGCTGAGAACTTGTCATTAGCCCTGGACCAGTACCCTTCTTGTGACCTGAAGACATTGGCCACTCTCAAAATCAAAGATCTAAAAACAAAAATCGAGGAACTCACGGTCTCCAACAAGAGGGCTAGACGATCAATCAGATGGTTAGGCTCAGCTTGGAAATGGGTAGCAGGATCACCAGACGCAGCTGACTGGGACCAGATTTTACAATCCCATGATTCTCTGATTAGAGAGAATAATCAACAGTTCACCATAAATAAACAATTCCTGTCCGGCATTCAAGAGGCATTCGACAAAATAAACGAACTTGCAGGAGCCCTGAACACAATAAGCAAGGATAACGACTCCGAACTATCCATCCTACTGAACAAAATCTTGTTACTTGAACGGAAGCTGGACGAAATTGTGCGAGCATGCCAACTCGCTAAAGTCGGCGTGATTAACTCGAACCTGCTGGACATAGACGAGCTGCAGGACATCATCAACACCACTCCAAGCCTGCCTTACAACAACATCATAGAGGCCATCGAATTTGCCCAACCCACTATCTTCGTGAACGGTACCCTACTCCTTTACAACATAGCGATGCCACGGGTACTACAACAGGAGTATTCGGTGCAGATCATCAGGCCAACCATAACAAATAATCAGCAACTTGACATTCCCTCGGGAAAAATACTGGTAGGACCACGAGACACCTACATTATATCCAGGAGCTGCCAGACCATGGGCAATATCACCATTTGTAAGGAATCAGACCTCACTCACCTGGATGAAGAGTCTTGCCTGCCAAGACTAATAAAGGGAGGAACCGCAAAATGCCATTCAATAACCAACACGGCAAGCCCCATTGAGTTACTGGAAGATGGCACCATATTCACGACCAACTTTAGAGGAAAGATGACAAACGGCGTTGTAGAATCAAACCTAAACGGGACCTTTGTCATTCAATTCTCTAACGAATCAGTGACAATCGGTAACAAAACCTTCAGAAGCCAGACGGTTACAAGGATGGTGGCAATACCTTCCACTTTGTCTGAAGTCGTAAACGAAGGACACCGACTAAATGTGGAATACATTCACAATTTGCACATAAACAATTTACGACGCCTCAACACTCTAACAAAAGGGACCACCATCACGGCCGCTGCGCCATCTTCGTATTTCTCGCCATCTCCATAGGTTGGATTCTGAAGAAGACGCTCCAGAAACCAGAAACACCACCCTCTCCCAGAATCACCGTCCACAAATACAAAGGATCTCCGGGACGTCGATTTTTGAGGGGGGAGGAGTTAGCGCACTCATCCTCACGCGAGGCCTCCTCTCATACAACCAGCGCCCCTGGGACGCCATGTCCTTCAGTTACCAGACCATGCCCCGCATTTACCAGACCATGCCCCGCACCCCGGCATCTCCTATCACAACGGGACTCGATCAACACACTTTACCAGAAACGCCTGAACGAACATCGGGCAAAATACCCCCTATCGATCTAAGTAACACCAGCCCTTGACCATACACTCACCTTTCACACATGTTAGGAACACCAACAGACCACACACAGCACGCGTGCATCGCGACCCATATCACTTTTAGCCAAGTAAGCTACCTACGTCTTTTATTTCCTGTAAACACACTTAGCCAAGTAAGCAACTTATGTTTCCTAGTGTTTATGCGACCCTAGCCAAATATGTGACCCAAGACGACCCCCCGTTGGTCACACTAGGTACTTCACTTCCCTTTTCTAGCATAAGCACTTTTTAGCCATTCTTTGAATATTACCGGTAAGCAGAATTCGCCGGAAGAGGCGACCCACTTCTGACACGATCCCAACGCCGCTGCCAGCGGCACGACGCCGCAGCCAGCGCCCTTTGGGCATCTCGGGGTATATTTAAAGGACCACGCTCGACAGAGCCGGCAGTCTTAGTTTAGACGTAGAACTAACTGAATCAAGCTACAAGCTAAATAAAACTTATAACGTTACAAATCAAGTATTGTGTTGTGTCTCACTGTAACAATCCTGAGTTTCCCAAGTCCCATCCTTAAAATCCAAGGAAGGAAATGGTAAGAATTCCCCTATAAGGGAAATGGAAACTCATAACTTATATATATTTTCATTATTTAGAGCACAATAAATAACTATAGTTGATGATAAATTTTATATATGTATCTCTAAAAAATCAGATTTATTAAAATTTGCATTTAGACTGACCATTACTTCTAGTTTTCGGCCTTCTACTGTAGATATACAGTATAGGACTTACACTACGTGAGTTAATTTTTTCTTGCAGCGCAATAAAATGATAATTTATCCAGGTACTTCTACATGGCAATGTAGCTCTGATGGTGTGTCTAGGTCTCGAATCTGGCCCGGGGTTCAAATGGTGTAGGTCGTTGTATGTTTTTTCTTTTTTTTTCAAAATATGCTTCAATTATGAATATGTAGGTACATATGTATTTTTACATACGTAAATACTTTGTACACACATATGTATATCGTATGTACTTATATATGTATATTTAAGATAATAATTATTTTATCAAATTTTGTAGAGTACATATGTATGTACATCTGTATGCATGTGAAACTTTATTATATGTACATTACATGGTCCACCCCCCATTTTATGATTATCTTTGACAATATTAGCTTATTGTCCATTTAGGATAGATCGCAAATAAAAATAAACATAAAAATATCAAAGAACCTAACTTTGACTATGCCGAAGTTTATATGTATTTTGAAATTTGTTTCCCTGCAACTCAATTCATGAATACACAAATGAAACATTCAAATTATTACTCTTTTTACTACAAGTTTTTCTTCTTCTCCCATCAATGATAATAATAACGCTTGAACCGATGTATATTGACTGTAACTTGTGTTTTATTTATCCAATCAGATTCAAACCTTGGGATCTGAGATTTTATATCCAATACTATCATATTGGAAAAATTCATAGGATACTCCAATTTCTGCAAAAATGTTTCTTCTAGAAGTATACGACAAGTAGTCCGATCCCGATGATTTTCATACTTTATCTTACCGGGGTAATAAAAATGCCCCAAAAAAAATTTCATCCATGGATATATCGACTCAGCTTCTCATGCTGATCAAGAATATATACATATACTTTATAAGGTCGGAAACGTCTGCTTCTGTGCGATACAAACATCTGACCAATTTTATAATACCCTCTGCAAGGGTACAAAAATAGATATAAATAAAAGGATGATTATAAGTCTTTTTTTTTACCACTTATTAAAATATGTTTACTAATAAAAATGAAGTAAGTAAGTCGTCTCGTCGACTTAGGTATACCATACACCAGTAAAACAAATATTTCAAATTTGTAATAACAAATGCATTTGCCTATTTAAAAAAAATGCTGTTCACATGCTTTTTACAAGCATATCTCAGTATCTCGCTCACTCATGCATATGAGCACCCTAGCGCCCCCACCAGCCAACGGCCAACTCCAGCCTTGTGGAAAAACGTTTATATGCATAACTTGATCAACTTTGGTATTTTGCTGGGTATTAGTATCAAATTCGAGTGTGCCAAATTTGATTCCACAAGGTAAAAAATTACGGGAGATAATCGACTTTTTTAAATTTCGGGGGCGGAAGGGGCGTGGCAAAATCTTTATACATACAAAATGTGCGCATTTACTAAGCAAACAGACATACCACATACGGTGTCTCTAGCTGCAATAGTTTTTGAGATAAACGTTTTTTTATACCCTTGCATAGAACGAAGCATCTCAGACCATATAAAGTATATATATATTCTTGATCAGCATGACGAGACGAGTTCAAATAGCCATGTCCGTCCGTCCGTCCGTCCGTCTGGATCAACGCGAACACCTCCGAGACCGTAAGAGCTACAGAGCTGAAAGCACGTAGGCTTGCATATACTGCAGGCGTTGTATATCTCGGATTCAGCCGGATCGGACCACTATATCATATAGCTCCCATACAAACGTCAAAGTCACGAACAGTGACTTTTCTCAACAACTTCGTTATTTTATCAGCAATTGTCATAAAAGTTGGTATTGGTCAGTTTTGTGGTCTTGTTAATAATTGTGCCAAAGTTGATCAAGATCGGGTGACTATATCATATAGCTCCCATACAAACGGCAAAGTTACGAACAGTGACTTTTCTCAATAACTTCGTTACTTCGTTACTATTGTCGTGAAATTTAATATAAGTAAGTTTATTGTAGCTATAAACGACTGTGCCAAATTTGGTCAACTATTTGGTGACTATATCATATACCTCCCATAGGAACGATCCGGTGACTTTTGCCAATAACTTCGTTATTTTTAATGCAATTACTTTCAAATTAAACATTTGACAGTTAAATATGTCTGTTAATGACTGTGCCGAATTTGGTAAAGATCGGGTAACTATATCATATAGCTCCCATTGGAACGATCGGTGGAAAACTGTGACTTTCATCAGAAAGTTCGTTATATCCTATGCTAAGATTGAAGGCCGTTCTTTCGCAAGCATTACCCTTTTTAGATAAAACAGTTAGTTTAGATAAAAGAGTTACTAACAAACTTGCAAGGGTATACAAACTTTGACGCGGTCGAAGTTAGCCCCGGCCCTCTGGTTTTAAATTGCGGGTGCGGAAAGGGGCGTGGCAAGAATTTGAAATAAACTTGATCACTCTACATACTACATGAGCCTACATACCAAATTTGGTGGCTCTATCTCTTATAGTCTCCGAGATCTAGGTGTTCATACGGACAGACGGACATGGCTATATCGACTCGGCTGTTGATACTGATCACTTTATACTTTACGGGGTCGGAAAAGCTTCCTTCTGCCTGTTACATACATTTTGGCGACTTTAATATACCATATCACCCTATGGGTGTATGGTATAAAAAAGACAAAATTAAAAAATGCAAATATTAAAATAAATTGAAGAAATTTTTTTAACGCTGACCTGAGTATTTTTTAATTTTTTTCTCCTTTCCTTTCTCTCAAAATACATATATCAACTTCGGGTCAGAAAAGAAATCCTTACAAAGTCAAACTAATTATCTTAAATCTCGTTAACAGAAACACGCTGATCCTTTAAGGAGGGATTGCCATACAACAAACAAACCGCACCACCACTACTTAAAATAGGATACTACTAACCGCAATCACTCAGGTAAGTGAAGAGTAGTAAAAACGAAATTCCAAGAAAAACGTCAAAGAAATTAAGTAAACGGAACACAGCCATTTACCACGCTGTCTATTAATTCTTTGCAAAATGCAAACACGGGTTGAAAGAAGACGAAAGAAAAGTTAACGGGACATGAAAGTCAGAAACGACAAATCGGAAGTTTTTCGTAAGAATTCGTAGCACTCATTCGCTTTAAAAATCATATTAGGTTCAATACACGTTTTGTTTAAATTAAAATTTTTGCAAAGCCTGGCAAACGTACTAATGACAATTTAATTCAGTTGGTTTTCTTTAACCACAATAAAGGGAAAACTGCAAAAGAGTTAGCCGAGATGTTTGATATTAAACTAAGAACAGTTTACAATAAATCGAGCTGAAAAACAAAATAGACTGGAATATTAAACAAAGAACAGTTTACAATAAATCGAGCTGAAAAACAAAATAGACTGGAATTGCACACCTCTGAAGGCCGACCCCGAAAGTTCTCTAAACGGGATTGTTCCAAAATCCTTAAAACAGTGGAAAACAATCTTCAAACAAGCCTCAGGGAGTTAGTGGAAACAGTGAAAACAGGCCTGAACAAGACCGTGTGCCCTGAGACTGTGAGGAGAGTCAAGTGCCACAAATACTCATCCCACGTTTAGACTTCGCCACAATGAATAGAAACAACCCTGCTGAATACGAAGATGATGTTGTACTACAACGATGGCCCTGGAAAAGTTTGTCGGAAACCAAAAACAGCTGCTCAGGCCAAAAACATAGTGCCAACTGTTAAATTTGGTAAGCTGTCAGTCATGGTGTGGGGATGCATTTCTTCGAAAGGTATTGGGGAGCTGCAAATTTTTAGTGAAATTATGACCAAGGGGTTCTATTTGTACATTTTGAAAAGGGAACATTTAAAAAATTTTGGTTTCGTTGATCCATTGATTACAATGATCCGAAGCACAAAACGTTCTTGTGTCGCACTTGGCTGCTTTACAATTAGCAAAGTGATTGACACGGTAAACGAGGAGTGGCGTAAAATACCCGAATACTACGACATACAAGCCTTTGTTTCGTCGATGTCGCGACGCATTAGAGATGTAATGGATGCTAATGGAGGACATACCAAGTACTAGCCAAATTTCGCTTGTCTTTATTAAGAAATTACAGCTTTACATTAATGATTGCATTTTGCAAAGAATTAATAGACAGCTAATATTTGCGGTTTTTCTTTGTTTTTATGAATTTTTTATGTTTCTGTTTGCTTTTTTTTTGTGGTAATTTTTGTTAATTATTTTATTTTAAAATAGTATTGTAAAGGACTGAATATGAAATAAGGTGATTTTCCTAATAAATAATTAAGTTAAAGTTGAATTTGTGTGAATTTTTCCCTTTTGCAAACAATTATTAGACATACTGTATTGTAGCATGTTGTGGAATAACATTAACAACAATACAAACATATTGTAGCAATTAGTTACAATATTTATGTGCGCAACATTCAAGTGCATTTGCCTCTTAAGTAACATGACCACCCATGAGTGCATGGTGCTGGACAATTGCTGTGTCGGCAAATATAACACGCGCGGCCGCTTTGGCCCAAGATGCAATATGATACATCCTCACTCCACCGCTGCGACGGTACATAAACATACATACTCTTATGTAAACATTTATACATTTATACATAAGTATGTTTATACATAAGCATACCGCTCCTCTGCCTGCATGACCAGTAGCGCAGCTACGCGGTCTTAGCTATAGACGACAATTGTTATAGAATTAAGATTCATTCAATAAAACAAAGCCAACCTAAACAGAACATATTATTCCTCTCTAAATAAATTGAGAAATAATATGAAACATCGAACCTTTATATTACATGGCGACCGTGACAGTGGTCACTAAGTACAAAAAGTGACCTGTAAAAAAAAAAAGGAAATTAAACAACAACTGTAACTACAGTGTGGTAGGCAGACCGCCCACTACACCGACGTGGGAATATTATAAATACAAGAAATGAATAAAGGAGAAAAAAATCACAGTAAGTAGAGTGATGGGAAGAAAAACTGGTGTGGTAAAAAGTTAAAGGCCAGAAAGGCAGAAATATTGAAGCTAATAAATAACCCAAAAACTAATTGGAATACCTCGGTGAAATTACACGCCGAGGTAGAGGTTATAAAAACCCAATTAGAAGAAAGAAGGAATAAAACCACAACCAGAATCCCATACTCTGCAATACAAAACGTGGCAAAACCAAAGATAAGAATAAGTCCACAAGCTGAGAAAGAGATACCAAAACCGAAGAAGGTCTGCCCGAACGACTGCGAGGGACCATTATACTCAGCATACTGCGAGTATACGTGCAGGCATTGCTACGGGACTCCAAAGGAGGAGCCAGTCCCCAAACGGAAGAAATCAAAAATCAACAAATCTGGTGCGATGACCGGCACCGGAACCGCCTGAGTTCATAGGCCACGGACATCAGCAGCTGAGACTACAAGCGTGAAAAGCAGGCCGCTTTTTACGCCATCGATGGAGCATCAGCGTGCCAACCGGCGACGACCAGCTGATGCTAGAAACTAGACGGAAAGAAGATAACAAGAAGAAAAAAAACAAATAAACAACTTATGTGCTGCGTCACAAATTTTTTTTGAGTGTACTGCGATGCACATTTTTTTTATAATATATAAGTAATCAATGTACAATTGTGCGGCATTAAAGCTGTCCGATTAGAGTGTGGCCTGAAAACCATACGCAAAAGTAGGCAGGAACATATGTAAAAAAAAAAAAAGAGAGCCTTCAGCTCAAAATACTAATATTAAAGTAAATTCAAGAAAATATATAATAAGCAATGAAAAATTCAAATTTTTGATTTAAAAATCTTTTTTTTTAAATGGAATGTTTGACAACAAAATAAGTAAATTTGATGATACATTTGATACACCCAATATGGGGTTAATAGACACTAAAACAGTGGACTCCACTGCAAATGTTATCAACAAAATAGAGTCATCAAATGTAGATCTAAAAGCAACAAATGTACTTTTATTAATAATTGTAATAATAATGAGCGCATATGTATTATATAAAGCATACAAATTACACAATAAATGTGTAACAAAGAGAGCCCTAAGCCATGCTAATGATCTTGATAAGATCTAAATAACATATGCATCAATTATTGTAACAGTGCATTTACAAAAAAAAAAGATCATTTTCGAAATTTAATAAAAAAAAAAAAAATTATATAAAAAAAAATAAAATTTAAAAAACACAAATATATATATTAATTGGATAAAATGAGCACATTAGAAGATTATTTTAGGAAGATAGTAGATAGGAATACTAGCATTGTAGAAGATCTACTCGAGGTTTTTAGAAGAGGTAACGTCAATTCGGTACAGAATTCGATAAATTTAGTACAGATTAGATCAGCATACCTTGATTTGACTGGAGAAGAATTCCCAGTGCAAGGAAGTGCAATGGTACAAATGTGTTTTCTAATTACAGTACCAAATATATGTTGTTTTTCAAATGCAACAGGTACACTTCGCTTCTACCTGATGGATGAAGCCCAACAACAATAGGTTGTCACAAATTAAATACAATACGAACACAAATTAAATAAACATGAATAAAGTTGAAACTAAACATCTACAAATATATATTCCTTTTCTTGATTTCCTGATATACTCAGGACCAGTAAACAAAAAATATAAGGAAATAAAATTCTGGATACAAAACAACTACAAGTTTAAAAGAAACATTGTGGAACTTATGGAAAAATCCATAAAAATAGCATATAGCAGACTGTTACTAGAGAAACCTAGGAATAAGGATGTGCCTGCATGGGTGCATAATATTTTTAAAACAGAAATAGAAACTATCAATGTAGTAGAATCAGATGAGGACATCTAAATAAAAAAAAAAAAAAAACTCACAAAAAAAAAATAAACTTTTAAGCATGGAATGGGAAGAATTAATTACCCATATCCAAAATATTAAAGAAAACTTTAAGAAATCATATAAATGCGTCACACAAAATAGGAACATCCAAAAGGAAACCATAAACAAGCACGCAAAAATCCTAGTTGATTCTTTCAACGAAGCGAGAAATTTAGTGCATGTTAATAGAGAGAGCATAGGTAAAGAAAATTGGTCAAAGATCTCCAATCTATTGATCAAGTTACGAGCAAACCTAATCTCTATAAAAACAAAATATAATCTTGAAATATTCGTACCCACCGTACTTAATTCACCTCTGAGCATAGACACCTGTAAAAAGGAAACAGAGCAAGAAGGTGAAGAATCTGAAACAAGCGAGGAAGAAATAGAAGAGAAAGATCTAAACGATCTAACAATTCCTGCGCTTTTAACACTACCTGATATAGAAGTGTTGTCTGAACAAGACAACGAATCGGACTTAGACATCAATAAAAGTGTAATAAACACAACCAACAGGATGGCAGAATTAAATGCCCGAAGGGCATATGTGAAAGAAATAAACATATCCATACCTGAATTTAACGGCTCAAAAATGCAACTCCAAAGATTCATTACAGCTCTGAAGTTGGTGGATATGATGAAAGGAGACTACGAAAATATAGCAGTTGAGGTAATAAAATCAAAAATTGTTGGCCCAACATTATATGAAGTATACAAAGAAACTTCAATAGAAGCAATAATACAAAAATTGCAAGGCGTTGTAATTGGTGAAACATCCAAAGTTATAAAAGCCAAGTTGAAGAATACAACTCAGAAAGGTAAAACCGCTGACAAATTTACTTCGGAGATTGATAACTTACGCAAAACACTTCAATCTGCATATATCGAAGAGGGTATACCTGCAGAAATTGCTAGTAAGAATAGCACAGACGAGGCTATAGAAGCAATGATTGCAAATTGCGATAACAACAGAATTAAAAATATACTTGACTCTGGAAACTTCAAAACCATGGATGAAGCAATAGCAAAGTACTTACAAAAAAGTACTGAGATATCAGGCAATCCAAATACGGTTCTATTTGCTCAAAGAGGCCGTGGTAATTATAATAACAGATATAATTATCGTGGTAGAGGTAATGGTCGTGGTAATTATAATAATTATAACAATTATAATAATAGTTACAACAATGGTCAAAATTATAATCAGAACTACAACCAGAGAGGAAACAACAGAGGCAGAAATAATAACAGAAGGAATAGAGGAAACAACCAACAAAACAGAGGTTATAACTCTAATAATAGCAATGTTAGGGTAGCCCAGAACAATTCGGGAAACTCCCAACAACCTTTAGATACTCAGCAATAAAAAATTACAAGGTGTACACCATCAGTCTCAGTCAAAGCACATTTGTAAGTTTCACTAACCTAGCAACAGGAAAAGAATTAGTATTTTTAATAGACACAGGTGCTGACATATCAATATTAAAAGAAAATTCCGACAACTTTGAATATATTCAAACGAACCAAATAATAAATATACAGGGAATAAGTCAAGAAATAACAAAATCTAAAGGACTTACTTCCATAGAAATACAAACCTCTAAATACATAATTCCACACGATTTTCATATCGTAAATTTACAATTCGCTATTCCTTGTGATGGAATACTAGGTATCGATTTCATAAGAAAATATAACTGTCAATTAGATTTCAAACCGACTGAGGATTGGCTTATACTTAGACCAAATAATCTACAATATCCCATATATGTGCCAATAGCATACAGTTCTGGCAACAACTCCATAGTTCTGCCAGCAAGATCACAAGTTGTCCGAAAAATTGAAATAACCTCAGCGGAAGACAGTATATTAATTCCGAACCAAGAAATTCAGCATGGTATTTACATAGCAAATACCATAGCATCTTCTCAAAACGCATTCATAAAATTACTAAATACAACAAACACAAATCAAATAGTCAAGGTAAATAACTTGCAGTACGAATCACTTTCGAACTACGAAGTAGTTAAAACAAGTCCAGAAGATAGAGAGAAAACGGTATTAGCGACACTCTCCAAGAATTTCCCACCACAGTTCAATAGCCAACTAACCAAATTATGTACACAGTATAGTGATGTGTTCGGTCTGGATACAGAATCTATAACTACCAATAATTTTTATAAACAAAAGCTGAGACTGAAAGATGATGAACCAATATATATAAAGAACTACAGAAATCCTCATAGTCAAAAAGACGAGATACAAAGACAAGTCCAAAAGCTTATAAAAGACGAAATAGTTGAGCCTTCTGTATCCCCATACAACAGCCCACTTTTATTGGTACCGAAAAAATCGTTACCAAACGCTGAAAATAAAAAATGGCGATTAGTAATTGACTATCGTCAAATTAATAAAAAATTGTTGTCCGATAAATTTCCGCTACCTAGAATTGATGACATTTTAGACCAACTAGGTAGAGCAAAATATTTTTCATGCCTTGACCTAATGTCAGGTTTTCATCAAATTGAACTCGAAGAAGAGTCACGAGACATAACATCCTTTTCCACAAGTAATGGCTCATACCGCTTCACGCGACTACCATTCGGTTTAAAAATAGCGCCAAATTCGTTCCAGAGAATGATGACTATAGCGTTCTCTGGCCTTGAACCTTCGCAAGCATTTCTTTACATGGATGACTTAATAGTCATAGGTTGTTCCGAAAAACACATGATCAATAATCTAACATATGTTTTTGAGAAGTGTAGGCAACATAACCTAAAGTTACATCCTGAAAAATGTTCATTTTTTATGCATGAAGTCACCTTTTGGGACATAAATGCACAGATAAAGGAATCTTGCCTGATGACACGAAATATGATGTCATTCAAAATTATCCAGTCCCACATGATGCGGACAGCGCTAGAAGATTCATTGCATTTTGCAACTATTATCGAAGATTTATACAAAACTTCGCTGAATATTCTCGTCACATAACAAACCTATGTAAGAAAAATGTTAAATTCGAATGGACAAGTGATTGTCAAAATGCGTTCGAGCATTTGAAATCAGCACTAATGAACCCAACTCTATTACAGTACCCAGATTTTAGCAAAGAATTTTGCATAATCACCGACGCAAGCAAATACGCATGTGGAGCAGTCCTAACACAAAATAAAAGTGGACTACAGCTTCCAGTAGCATACGCGTCTAGATCCTTTACAAAAGGTGAGAGTAATAAGAGTACAACTGAACAAGAGTTAGCAGCGATTCACTGGGCAATCACGCACTTCAGACCATACATTTATGGTAGACATTTTACTGTCAAAACAGATCACAGAGCATTAACTTATTTGTTTTCAATGACAAATCCAAGTTCCAAGCTAACTAGAATGCGACTTGAACTCGAGGAGTATAATTTTACAGTAGAGTATCTAAAGGGGAAAGATAATTTCGTAGCCGACGCGCTATCAAGAATAACAATACAGGACTTACAAAATATACAAACGAGTAACAAACTTCTGAGAGTCACTACCAGAAATCAAAGTAAACAGTCAAATTCCTGCGCAGGAAAAGAAAAAGAAAATAATATAGAAGAGCTGCAAAAGCAATCTCTTAATGCTTCTAAGCCCAACGTATATGACGTCATTGTAAATGACGAAGTACGAAAAGTAGTGACCTTGCGGATAACTGATTCTTTAACCACATTCAAACATGGCAAGAAAGTTATAGCAAGAATTGACATTTGCAATATGTATACCAATGGAATTCTTGATTTAGGTCAATTTTTTCAAAGGCTCGAAAAAGAAGCCGGTATAATCAACATCAGTAAAGTCAAAGTGGCACCGAGCGAAAAGATCTTTGAAACCGTTTCAATAGAATCTTTCAAAAATATGGGCAACAAAATATTGAAATTTTTAAGAGTAGCGCTACTCAAGCCGGTGACCCTATTATTAAATAATGATAAAGAAAAAGAAGCAATACTGTTTACGTTCCACGATGACCCCATACAAGGAGGTCATACTGGAATATCGAGAACTATAGCCAAAATAAAAAGGCATTATTATTGGAAAAATATGACACGAGATATATCTCAATATATAAAAAAATGTAATAAGTGTCAAAAAGCAAAAATAACAAAGCACACAAAAACTCCGTTAATTATAACTGAAACGCCACAACAGGCTTTCGATAGGGTTATTGTGGATACGATCGGTCCACTCCCAAAATCAGAACACGGAAATGAATACGCAGTAACCTTAATCTGCGATTTAACAAAATACTTAGTAATAATACCAATTATAGACAAAAGTGCAAAAACAGTAGCGAAAGCTATATTTGAAGATTTCATTCTGCGGTACGGTCCTATGAAGACGTTCATTACGGACATGGGAACAGAATATCGAAACTCAATAATTGAAGATTTATGCAAAAACTTGCAAATAAAAAAGATAACTTCAACCGCACATCATCACCAGACTGTAGGCACTGTGGAGCGAAGCCACCGAACACTAAATGAATTTTTACGATCATACATTGCAGTTGACAAAACTGACTGGGATGTATGGATAAGATACTTCGCATATTGTTTTAATACAACATCCTCTATGGCACATGATTATTGTCCATATGAGTTGGTATTCGGTAAAACTTCAAATTTACCACAACAATTTAATAGTGTTGATAAGATAAATCCACTATATAACATAGAAGATTATGCTAAGGAATCAAAATTTAGATTAGAACAGGCTTATAAGAGAGCAAGAATTATGTTAGAACAGCATAAAGCAAAGAATAAGGAAATATATGATAGAAAAGTAAAAGATATTGAATTAGAAATAGGAGATAAGGTTCTATTACGCAATGATACGGGTCATAAGCATGTTGTGGAATAACATTAACAACAATACAAACATATAGTAGCAATTAGTTACAATATTTATGTGCGCAACATTCAAGTGCATTTGCCTCTTAAGTAACATGACCACCCATGAGTGCATGGTGCTGGACAATTGCTGTGTCGGCAAATATAACACGCGCGGCCGCTTTGGCCCAAGATGCAATATGATACATCCTCACTCCACCGCTGCGACGGTACATAAACATACATACTCTTATGTAAACATTTATACATTTATACATAAGTATGTTTATACATAAGCATACCGCTCCTCTGCCTGCATGACCAGTAGCGCAGCTACGCGGTCTTAGCTATAGACGACAATTGTTATAGAATTAAGATTCATTCAATAAAACAAAGCCAACCTAAACAGAACATATTATTCCTCTCTAAATAAATTGAGAAATAATATGAAACATCGAACCTTTATATTACAGTATATAAAATTGGATATAGTTTTCCTGCGCCTGCCAGTTTTTTCGGCAATTTTGTGCACAGACAAGCTCAATTCCGAGTAAATAGGGATTCCCGGAGAGAAGGAAAATAACCCAGTCTTCATTCGTTGAATTCAAAATATGAACTGACATTATTTAAAAAACTCTTAAACTCTAAAAAGCAACAATTGTTCTTAAAAATACTTATTTTAATGCCCCCCACGTTTTCGTGGATTGAAAATTATTTATATTTCATGCTCAGCGCTGGTTACTTGATACCGCGCCGCTGTTATATCTTAAGTGTTTTCCACAGAGTGTGGATGCATGTTTTGTTTGTTATTAAGCAATAATTGTCATATGAATTTTATGACTTACGTTTGTTTATGTTTCGTTTTGTATATTTCATTGGTGCATCTGATTTGGTGAAGCCAGCTCAGATGAACACGATGTTTATTCTTAAACACCGAGTAAGCCTCAATCTTTATTTTTATTTTTTATTTATTTTTTTATTTTTCTTTATTTTTCCTCCGCAGATAAAATTGATTTTTTTCCATATTTAACGGTAAGTTAAAGAAAATACATATTTGACTTGTGATACAACAAAAATTTGGTGACTGTGATTGTCAAATTAAGCGAGAATAAAACGGAACGCGAAAAAATTTGTAACGGTTCTTCTAAGGAATTTTTTTCTCTTGTTATAAATACCATAAACGAGTATTGTAACAACAACAAAAAAAATTTACTAAAACCAGTGGAATGGGAAAGTAAAAATTAGAAAAAACATGTAGTGATAGGGGGGCGCTAACCTGATGACCCGCAGTGTACATATATGTAAATATGATCCGAATCACACGGCCAAAATTGTAAGGAAATGGCTCGAGAAACAATTTTTCTGATGATGCAGTGGTCGGCTCGAAGCCCAGATCTAAATCCGATCGAAAACTTATGGGCTCTGCTAAAGAAGCAACTGTCGCACTACGATACTTCGGCAAGGACAATGGACGAGCTTTGGAGTCGAGTCCAAGCGGAATAGAGCCCCCTGTTGCGCGGATTGATAGAAAAATTGATGGAGAGTATGCCCAGACCATTGATAGCGTGATTAAAGCCAAATGCCTTTGGACTAAGTATTGAACAAAATCATTTATCTATAAGATTTGTTAAACGAGCAAAAGTGGATACTTGCTCACTTTAAAGTTTTTTCTGGATTATTCGAGCTAAGTAGAAAATAATGAATAAAATGTTTTGTTTTTCCATTTATATATTATTAATGGATTTTTGGTAAAAATTTGGAATCAATTAATGATTTTTTCTGAGTTTTACAGCCACTCAAAGTCACAGTATAGAAATATGTATCCGCATGTGCTCGCCACTGTAAGTACATACATATGTATACGTACATTTGTGAACGCTGGTCGAGAAACGTAAAAAATTTGCAATTATGTATCTTCCAAAGTTTTGGACTGGCGTGTTTGCTGTTTGACGGCGAAATTCAAATGGCCTACGCGTTATCGAACATCGCATCAAGAAGTCTAGGTTCGGCTCCATTCCGTGAATTCGCTCTCTCAAACTGCTCAAATGTGCACAGCATTGTCTCTCGCTTTGCTCAGTAACGAGCAGCCTCTACACTTGACTTGCCCACTGGCGCCGCTGACTGGAGTCGGTCATCACTCTTCTGAGTGCAACCAATCATAGAAGAGATCTACTGACCAATCAGATTCTTTCTACGAACGAAAAAATGTAATTTCAATGAAATGATGGCGTCTGACACAGTATTGGATAAAACACAAAATGAAGTTAGTTCAAGAGTTGTGCCTTGTGAGGCATTATCATTACTTTGTAAACTCTCTTTTATTTTAAATTATTAATCCCTTGGGATTGCCATTACAATTTCGGATTTCATTATTTTGTCTTAATGCCTATTTTTCGAGAGTGTGCCCGACTTCTCCTTAGTAAATTATACCCTTTAAGTGTGGCTCTATTCGGTTATTGTGAGAATAATCCACTGAGAAGTCGAGCTGGCTTATTTAAAATGTGCTAAGTGTTTACAATTCATATGAAAATTCTTTTTACAAGCTGCGTATCAAAGACTGTGCTTTCTCGCTCATTCTTACAAGCACGTTTCATATATGCATAACTTAGCCAAATAGCCATTTTTATACGTTTGCGGAGAGTATTATAAAATTGGTCAGATGTTTGTAACGCACAGAGGGAGGCGTTTCCGACCCCATAAAGTATATGTATATATTCTTGATCAGCATGAGAAGCTGAGTCGATATAGTCATGTTCGTCTGTCGGTGCGTATGCGTTTTGCTCAGCCGGGCTGAAAATTTTCTTCTATGTCTTTTTATTACCCAGGTAAGATAAACTATGAAAATCATAGAAATGAAAAGAGCTGCAGACTACACCCAACGCTACATAAACTCTATGTGTAATAGGGGAAGAAGAAGAAACAATTGAACTTGAACATGTAAAAACATTATCGCCAAGGACTGCAAAGGTATATAAGCCTCGACATATGTAGACCAAGTTAGCTTCTTTGATATTTGGTATATGAAGGCAGACGAAAAATATCAAACAAAAGCTAACGAATGTGAAGAAAATTTTAACATAACTACTAGGATTCATGTCTTATGTAGTAACGATCCCATTTAAGTAAGAAAAGGAATTAGCTGACTCGAAGGCGGAAACAGTTGCGCGATTTTGTAACTTGGAGAAAAAGTTTCACAAAAATCCAGAACATATAGAATACGGAAAGTTCGTTAAAGAATATTCAGGGGTGTCACAGAAATCGATAACCACCTAAAACCAACCCAAAAGCAAATGCAGAATGCAAAGTCTCAAAAGATTTCTGTGACACTCCTGATTAAGAGTTGGGCGATTTGGTGGACTAAGGACGAAGGTGCCTATTATCTGTCCCATCATGCAGTAGTCAGGGAAGCAAGTCCGACAACTAAACGAAGAGCCGTATTTGACGCCTCCGCGAAAACAACGAATAAGAGAATTGGTGTTACAAAAATCTTTGGAGATTTTGAGTCAGTTTGTTTTTGAAATCTACCAAATGAAATGATGTCCGTCCAGTTAGCGACACTGTAAAACTCGAATTAGCGACGATCCTCTGTTAATGATCTGTAAACTTTTTTGCATTTTTATTTTTTAATTTTTCAGCTATTAATTAACTTTTTTGAAGTAAATAAGTAAATAAGTAAATAAAGCCTTAAATTATTAAGAATAGATGAAATTTTTGTTTCAATTCAGTTTTGGCGGTTTTTGAGCATTCCATGTATTGACAATTTCTCCGCGAAAAAGTATTTTTTCGCTTTCGTGTATCTGATTTCCAAAAACACGGCTTAATGAAGATTGAATGCCAGAATTTTGGGATAACTTTCAGGAAATTCCTCGTAACGAAAATGGGCTGACTTTGATGGGTAAAAACTCGACTATATAACGGTAACGGCTTAATGAAGATTGAATGCCAGGATTTCGGGATGACTTTCTGGAATATGTTTGGGTAATTTTATTCAAAATTCCTCATTACGTTTTCGATAAAAATGCACAAATGTGGGGGTACATTTTGCCGGCGTAAAACGTTTTACAACCTACTATTTGGCGCCATACATAATTCAAATAAAATCTTTTGAATTTACTGACCAAAAGCAAGAGATTAAGGGACCGCTTTACCATAAAGACTGTGGCAAAATATTCGGACAACTTTCAAGATTATTTTTAATAAAAAAGTCAAATTCGCCTCAAAAAGTTCGATAAGTCACTGTTCGTGACTTTGCCGTTTGTATGGGAGCTCTATGATATAGTGTTCCGATCCGGCTGAATCCAAAATATACAAACCCTGCAGCATATATAAGCCTACGTGCAAAATGTCAGCGCTGTAGCTCGAACAGTCTAGGAGGAGTTCGCATCGATCCAGACGGACGGACATGGCTATTTGAACTCGTCTCGTCGTGGTGATCAAGAATATATATACTTTATATAGTCGGAGATGCTTCCTTCTATGCGTTGCACACCAAAATTGACCAAAATTAATATAGCCTTTTCAAGGGTATAAAAATCGAAACCAGAGGACGGGGACGGAAAGCCCGATTTTTTGGTATAAAGTCCAATTTTGAAGATAGAGAGTTGAAACATGGTACAGGTGATACTAATATCATACATAGTAAGCCTTTAAAATTTGAAACGGATCCGACCACGCCCACTCAGACCGCCCATATAAGTAATCTTGCTAATGAGCTATTTTTCAATTTTAATTATGTGCTTCTCTTAGTATACTACAAAATTTATTTTAAAAAACATATTAATAACAAACCAGAGGGCCGGGGTTAACTTCGACCACGTCGAAGTTTGTATACCCTTGCAACTGTTTTGGTAATTCTCGGCTATATCCTCCAGAATCCTTATAGGCAAACACTTCAACCCAAAAATTTGCAGTGTTCTCAGTATTTTCCCACTGAATTAGATGAATAACATTTTACTACGATTAATCGCTCAAAAATGATAAATTGTTCAGTAGAAAAAGAGCGGAAAAAAGCAATTTATATTTTTAAAAAATCCAGAATTCCCGCTGCCCGCTGTTTTGGTATTTTTCCCGCAATTGGACTTTCAAAAAAGCCAGATTTGACGGGAAAAAAAGCTGATTTGGCTATAGCTATAAAATTAATGAAGTTATTGAGAAAGTCACTGTTCGTGACTTTGCCGTTTGTATGGGAGCTATATGATATAGTCACCCGATCTTGATCAAATTTGGCACAATTATTAATAAGAACACCAAACTGACAAATACCAACTTTTATGACAATTGCTGATAAAATAACGAAGTTTGTGTGAAAAGTCACTGTTCGTGACTTTGACGTTTGTATGGGAGCTATATGATATAGTGGTCCGATCCGGCTGAATCCGAGATATACAACGCCTGCAGTATATACAAGTATACGTGCAAAATTTCAGCTCTGCAGCTCTTACGGTCTCGGAGGAGTTCGCGTTGATCCAGACGGACGGACGGACGGACGGACGGACGGACGGACATGGCTATTTGAACTCGTCTTGTCGTGCTGATCAAGAATATATATACTTTATATGGTCGGAGATGCTTCCTTCTATGCGTTGCACACTTCTGACCAAAATTAATATACCCTTTTTGCAAGGGTATAAAAACATAAACAAAAAAAACACAGTTTGTTCTTATTTTCGTTCCGATATATTTCGACCACTCATCGGTGGTCGTCTTCAGGGCAACTATAAATAACATTGAATTGTGATTGACATAATAATAATTTAACAACAAGAAAACACCTACTTAGTTTTAGACGTCCGCACACTGTGACGTGTAGCTACACACTGATTTGTCCCTAAAAAATGCCTGTATAAATGCGCGCAGTTGTCCGTATCTACCTTATAATTAAGTCTTATATTTGTCGGGGTATTTATTATGTGCAGCATCTCCAAAGTGTAACGTTTGTTGTAATGTTGTTCTTGGTCTATTATGTTTACTTCGTCAAAATTTGGGGAACGTCCACTGGCGGCACAGTGGGCCATAAGTGCCGTTTTTGGTGCATTGGAGTGTTGACGAAGTTTATAGTGAGATCTATGTTGCGATAGTCTTGTTTTTAGCCTCGATTTTGTTGTCCCTATATATTTGATCACAGTTTTCTTCATTAGTCCCATTGCACGGTATTTTATATACTACGTTGCTCTTGTCCATTGTATCAATACTACTTTTTGTTCTGTTAAAAATACTCCGTAGTGTGTTATTGGGTTTATGTGCTATCTGCATTTGTTCGATGTCATAGCAATCTGAGTTTGCTAATCTTTCCGATAGTTGTGGGACATATGTGACGGACATAAAGCGTTTTGTCGGAACATCTTTGTTGGTTTTCTTATTGCGAGATTTTAGTAAAGTCCTTATGGTCCTTTATAAGAATAAACTGTGGTTTTTATTTTTGTTTTTATTCGCCCAACATTTGACCTCGAACCGGCAAAACACTCAACTCTAAACAACAAAAAGGTCGCAAAAATCAACATATAAACAAAAAATAAAATATCCAATACAATGTTTAGAAATTAGTTAATTATATATAAAATCTAATATCTAAAATCCGCAGTCCCCTAACATTCTGGAGTGGAGCCGAAGCATCAGTGGTCTTCATCGAGATGAGTTGTTCTCCCGCCATCGAAGACAGTCACTGATCTCAAGGCTCAGTCGCTCCAAGGTGAAGAGACAACGGATCTTGGCCAGCGGGGTTTCGCTCGGCGGGCAAGATCAGTCGTTGTAGTTTCTCTTCACCGCCCCCATCCCATAATCCCACTAACGCTTCTCCCTCTCCACTCCCTTTCCCAGACCAAGAGGCAACGAATCTCGGCCAAGAGGGCTTCGCTTGGCAGACAAGATCAGTCGTTGCAGCTCCTCTTGGATTCTCCTCATACCCTTTCCCTTCCCTTTTTCTTCTCTATAGGTGGCCTCCATTTCACCCATAATACTCTCAAGGTCTTCAGATCAAATAAATTTTCTGTAGACGGGTCTCTGGAGACTGAAACCATAGGTATTGCCACTAACCATAATGGTTATTTATGGTTAGTGGTATTGCTGTTGCAATTAGTAGGACGCTCCTAAGAGAATCAATGTCCTTAAGCTATGAACAATATTTGCAGATATCAAGTATCTCAATGATAAGCGTAAGGTCTTTAGAGTAAGCAGTACTTGCCGGAAGTGGCGTTATACTGTTATAAAGAGCTTTCAACGCATTACATCGAGAAATAAAAAGGCGTTAGTCTCTGTAGATAATTCCGTTGCCCACCGTCAATGGTCTAGGAAAAATAATCAGACGCATGAACCAATTTTGGATATGTCGTCTAGTCCTTTCATTGAAAATAGTACAAACTTATCGTCTAAGCCTGTGGTTGTCTTGTAGCAAGCAGATTAAAGTGCCTGCGAAAAGACTGTAGACTCGGCAACATAAGTTTAAATATAGATGTAAAAATGGTTGAAGGGGCAGTTCGTAATTCTTCAAATGAATATAGTCATCACATCTGTGATATACAAGTGCAGCATTTTCAGGAATTATAGAAAATCTGCACAGCTAAATTCACCAAACAAAAAAGTATTGAGCATATTATACGGGAACATTATTTTCTCATGAATAACGCCTGTAATGTGTATTTCAATTCAATACGAATTAATAGGATATGGATACTGCGAAGACCCAACAAGTTTCAATTTACAGTTCAGTTCGATGGTTGTATCTCAGTCTATTCTAACAGCCCCGATATTTGCCACACAATAAACTTAAATAAAGCTTCCCAGTGTAGAGGTATTAGTCGCTTTTTAGAAAAGAATGAATTAAAATCTCGCACAGCGTTTGAGTACCAAAAACATTTGGCATTTGGGAACGATCAAATGATCAATAAGCATTTATCATATTATCGAAACATGAGAGCTGAAGAAAATGCTAAAAATGATTTCGATAAGGATGCATTTATAGATGCATATAAAATGTTAATTAATGGGCTTCCATACATTTCGCATTTGTCTGCTAAGATCGAAGTGTTTCTTTGGAACATTGACCATATAAGGCTATTTCAAAAACATTTCCAAATACATACCTTACACATAGATGCAACAGCATGTGTTGTAAGACCGCTTAACATAACGAAAAATAGGATTCTTCTCTATTCTTTAGTGGCACACATTCCTGACTTATCGATAACCTATGGCATGGCACATGCGATTCTTTCAAATCATTTTTCCTATGACATAGGGCGCTTTCTACGTGATTTGAATATGTCTTGTAAGAAAAATAAATTGAAAACGCCGATCTGCAAACGCATTATAACTGATGCTAGTTTCGTTTTTATTTCCGCAGTCCTGAAAGAAAACTGCTGCTGTACTCTTATAGAGTACAATGAAATGTGCTATCAATATTTATATAAAGAAAGCAATACATTTCCGGCGTTAATTGTCCTATTTTGCACCAGCCATTATGCTAAAATAATGTGTGCTGATATTGATCGCACGGTAGGCTTGCAAAATACTGCACTTAGATCTTTCTTAAGAAATGCTCTTGTAGTGGTGTTCTTCTTCTGTCTCGTACTTTAAATGACGTGGTACGCAATGCCATGATATATTTTAAAGATGACGGTTCAGTTAATTTTAAATTGTCCGATCATGAAAATGCTGTTCCCAAAGAAAAGTTTCGTGAAGATAGCGTGAAAACCATTTCTGGCAATAGTAGGTTACGAAAACGTTTCAGTGATATTTTAGACGGTGTCATGAATATGATTTCTGAACTGCCAGAAAAAGAGGACCAAAATATATATTATAACTCCAAAATGGCACAAGTTTTTTTGAACAAGTACGTAGTATTTGCTCCGTTTTGGACCAATTTGATGGGTATTTTCATTGATAAATCCAATAGACGACCCAGCAATGCTCCAATAGAATCTTTTTTTAAGACGCTAAAACAAAGTGTAATTAAAGGTAAGAGAGGCAAAAAATTGGGAAGATTCATTCGCAAAATGGATGAACTTTCCAATTCAGTGGCGAAGCAAGTCGAACTGGGTCGCCCCGATAAGGGTAAACCCAAGAAACGTGCAGCAATATCTACGCCAGATTTACTAAAAATGTCTAATAAGAAACTTTGCAATTGTAGAGAAAGTTGGAATAAGAAAGGACCTAAAAAATTGAAATAGGGTTTATTCAAAGGTGATTTTACCGGACCCAGTAGAATTAGGGATTCACACATGCAAAAAATGAAGAATTGCAAATCCGAGAAGGAAATGAAAATATAAATGATTCCTTTGACTTATCAATTCAATTTTGTATGCTCATTCGTATGCTCGCAAGACTGAACCGTTTGGAATAGAAGAAGCCTATAAGCAAATGCTTATAAACCATTCCAAACTTATAAGTTGCACTGCAAATAATGTAAAGTTTTACATTTTGCAATGCAAAACCCTTTTTGAATATGTACATGGTACCAATGCCCAAGGTTTCTTGTAAAATATCGAACTAGACGATATTGTTACCTTGTTGGGTAAGTCTTGGCTATCAAACTTTATTATTGATGCAGCTTTGACTGCAATTATCTTTGATCGGAACGATAGCAGTATCGTCAATGTTCCATGCCAAGTCGAGCAAGCTGTTCTGTGAGAACCATTTCTATGTTTTGATCTTGAATAAAGAAAAGTTGGAGTTCGCTTTCTTAAATCCTTTTGGAAAGGATTTTATAACTTCAAATTTTATAAAATATTACCAAGGGTTGCTTAAAAACTATAGATCTCTTGAAATTAATCACGATATACAAAGGGATTCTTATAATTGTGGTATTTTCATACTGCAATATGCAGAGTGCTACATCCAAAATAAAGCTTTGACAAACTTGTTACCTCCTGCTTTGTTTAGAGAAGACATTTTTAGAAAATTGATTGGCTGTAGTGATTGATTGCTCACGCACTACATCTGACGCCCACTGCATTAGATATAACAGGCATCTTTGCATTAATTGCTATAAAAATTTCTATACAATAGCTAAAACAGATTTAATTTGTAAGCTATGCGAGGCATAAGTCACCTCGCAAAACTCTATTTTGCGATTTATTTAGACAAGAAGTATGTATGTATGTATATGGGCCAATGAATTCGTGTTGAACTCTATAAATGCCTGCAGGAAGGAAACTGCGGAAAAGAGTTGAAGATTTTGTTTTTTTTTTTTTGTAATGAAACATGCAATGGACAAAAGTACTTATTTCAAAAACACAACATTAACTCTTATATTATATTTAATACTTGTGTCTTTATATATTCTCATTAGAGCATATATATATATTTTCATTATTTAGAGCACAATAAATAACTATAGTTGATGATAAATTTTATATATCTCTGTAAAATCAGAAATAATTTATTAAAATTTGCATTTAGATTGACCATTACTTCTAGTTTTCGGCCTTCTACTGTAGATATACAGTATAGGACTTACACTACGTAAGTTAATTTTTTCTTGCAGCGCAATAAAATGATAATTTATCCAGGTACTTCTACATGGCAATGTAGCTCTGATGGTGTGTCTAGGTCTCGAATCTGGCCCGGGGCTCAAATGGTGTGGGTCGTTGTATGTTTTTTCTATTTTTTCAAAATATGCTTCAATTATGAATATGTAGGTACATATGTATTTTTACATACGTAAATACTTTGTACACACATATGTATATCGTATGTACTTATATATGTATATTTTAGATAATAATTATTTTATCAAATTTTGTAGAGTACATATGTATGTACATCTGTATGCATGTGAAACTTTATTATATGTACATTACATGGTCCACCCCCCATTTTATGATTATCTTTGACAATATTAGCTTATTGTCCATTTAGGATAGATCGCAAATAAAAATAAACATAAAAATATCAAAGAACCTAACTTTGACTATGCCGAAGTTTATATGTATTTTGAAATTTGTTTCCCTGCAACTCAATTCATGAATACACAAATGAAACATTCAAATTATTACTCTTTTTACCACAAGTTTTTCTTCTTCTCCCATCAATGATAATAATAACGCTTGAACCGATGTATATTGACTGTAACTTGTGTTTTATTTATCCAATCAGATTCAAACCTTGGGATCTGAGATTTTATATCCAATACTATCATATTGGAAAAATTCATAGGATACTCCAATTTCTGCAAAAATGTTTCTTCTAGAAGTATACGACAAGTAGTCCGATCCCGATGATTTTCATACTTTATCTTACCGGGGTAATAAAAATGCCCAAAAAAATTTCATCCCGATAGCTCTTAAGATGGCGGAGGAAAACGCCTACGCACCGACGGGCGGTCGGACATGGATATATCGACTCAGCTTCTCATGCTGATCAAGAATATATACATATACTTTATAAGGTCGGAAACGTCTGCTTCTGTGCGATACAAACATCTGACCAATTTTATAATACCCTCTGCAAGGGTACAAAAATAGATATAAATAAAAGGATGATTATAAGTCTTTTTTTTACCACTTATTAAAATATGTTTACTAATAAAAATGAAGTAAGTAAGTCGTCTCGTCGACTTAGGTATACCATACACCAGTAAAACAAATATTTCAAATTTGTAATAACAAATGCATTTGCCTATTTAAAAAAATGCTGTTCACATGCTTTTACAAGCATATCTCAGTATCTCGCTCACTCATGCATATGAGCACCCTAGCGCCCCCACCAGCCAACGGCCAACTCCAGCCTTGTGGAAAAACGTTTATATGCATAACTTGATCAACTTTGGTATTTTGCTGGGTATTAGTATCAAATTCGAGTGTGCCAAATTTGATTCCACAAGGTAAAAAATTACGGGAGATAATCGACTTTTTTAAATTTCGGGGGCGGAAGGGGCGTGGCAAAATCTTTATACATACAAAATGTGCGCATTTACTAAGCAAACAGACATACCACATACGGTGTCTCTAGCTGCAATAGTTTTTGAGATAAACGTTTTTTTATACCCTTGCATAGAACGAAGCATCGCAGACCATATAAAGTATATATATATTCTTGATCAGCATGACGAGACGAGTTCAAATAGCCATGTCCGTCCGTCCGTCCGTCCGTCTGGATCAACGCGAACACCTCCGAGACCGTAAGAGCTACAGAGCTGAAAGCACGTAGGCTTGCATATACTGCAGGCGTTGTATATCTCGGATTCAGCCGGATCGGACCACTATATCATATAGCTCCCATACAAACGTCAAAGTCACGAACAGTGACTTTTCTCAATAACTTCGTTATTTTATCAGCAATTGTCATAAAAGTTGGTGTTGGTCAGTTTTGTGTTCTTATTAATAATTGTGCCAAAGTTGATCAAGATCGGGTGACTATATCATATAGCTCCCATACAAACGGCAAAGTCACGAACAGTGACTTTTCTCAATAACTTCGTTACTATTGTCGTGAAATTTAATATAAGTAAGTTTATTGTAGCTATAAACGACTGTGCCAAATTTGGTCAACTATTGGGTGACTATATCATATACCTCCCATAGGAACGATCCGGTGACTTTTGCCAATAACTTCGTTATTTTTAATGCAATTACTTTCAAATTAAACATTTGACAGTTAAATATGTCTGTTAATGACTGTGCCGAATTTGGTAAAGATCGGGTAACTATATCATATAGCTCCCATTGGAACGATCGGTGGAAAACTGTGACTTTCATCAGAAAGTTCGTTATATTCTATGCTAAGATTGAAGGCCGTTCTTTCGCAAACATTACCCTTTTTAGATAAAACAGTTAGTTTAGATAAAAGAGTTACTAACAAACTTGCAAGGGTATACAAACTTTGACGCGGTCGAAGTTAGCCCCGGCCCTCTGGTTTTAAATTGCGGGTGCGGAAAGGGGCGTGGCAATAATTTGAAATAAACTTGATCACTCTACATACTACATGAGCCTACATACCAAATTTGGTGGCTCTATCTCTTATAGTCTCCGAGATCTAGGTGTTCATACGGACAGACGGATGGACAGACGGACATGGCTATATCGACTCGGCTGTTAATACTGATCACTTTATACTTTACGGGGTCGGAAAAGCTTCCTTCTGCCTGTTACATACATTTTGGCGACTTTAATATACCATATCACCCTATGGGTGTATGGTATAAAAAAGACAAAATTAAAAAATGCAAATATTAAAATAAATTGAAGAAATTTTTTTAACGCTGACCCGAGTATTTTTTAATTTTTTTCTCCTTTCCTTTCTCTCAAAATACATATATCAACTTCGGGTCAGAAAAGAAATCCTTACAAAGTCAAACTAATTATCTTAAATCTCGTTAACAGAAACACGCTGATCCTTTAAGGAGGGATTGCCATACAACAAACAAACCGCACCACCACTACTTAAAATAGGATACTACTAACCGCAATCACTCAGGTAAGTGAAGAGTAGTAAAAACGAAATTCCAAGAAAAACGTCAAAGAAATTAAGTAAACGGAACACAGCCATTTACCACGCTGTCTATTAATTCTTTGCAAAATGCAAACACGGGTTGAAAGAAGACGAAAGAAAAGTTAACGGGACATGAAAGTCAGAAACGACAAATCGGAAGTTTTTCGTAAGAATTCGTAGCACTCATTCGCTTTAAAAATCATATTAGGTTCAATACACGTTTTGTTCAAATTAAAATTTTTGCAAAGCCTGGCAAACGTACTAATGACAATTTAATTCAGTTGGTTTTCTTTAACCACAATAAAGGGAAAACTGCAAAAGAGTTAGCCGAGATGTTTGATATTAAACTAAGAACAGTTTACAATAAATCGAGCTGAAAAACAAAATAGACTGGAATATTAAACAAAGAACAGTTTACAATAAATCGAGCTGAAAAACAAAATAGACTGGAATTGCACACCTCTGAAGGCCGACCCCGAAAGTTCTCTAAACGGGATTGTTCCAAAATCCTCAAAACAGTGGAAAACAATCCCCAAACAAGCCTCAGGGAGTTAGTGGAAACAGTGAAAACAGGCCTGAACAAGACCGTGTGCCCTGAGACTGTGAGGAGAGTCAAGTGCCACAAATACTCATCCCACGTTTAGACTTCGCCACAATGAATAGAAACAACCCTGCTGAATACGAAGATGATGTTGTACTACAACGATGGCCCTGGAAAAGTTTGTCGGAAACCAAAAACAGCTGCTCAGGCCAAAAACATAGTGCCAACTGTTAAATTTGGTAAGCTGTCAGTCATGGTGTGGGGATGCATTTCTTCGAAAGGTATTGGGGAGCTGCAAATTTTTAGTGAAATTATGACCAAGGGGTTCTATTTGTACATTTTGAAAAGGGAACATTTAAAAAATTTTGGTTTCGTTGATCCATTGATTACAATGATCCGAAGCACAAAACGTTCTTGTGTCGCACTTGGCTGCTTTACAATTAGCAAAGTGATTGACACGGTAAACGAGGAGTGGCGTAAAATACCCGAATACTACGACATACAAGCCTTTGTTTCGTCGATGTCGCGACGCATTAGAGATGTAATGGATGCTAATGGAGGACATACCAAGTACTAGCCAAATTTCGCTTGTCTTTATTAAGAAATTACAGCTTTACATTATTGATTGCATTTTGCAAAGAATTAATAGACAGCTAATATTTGCGGTTTTTCTTTGTTTTTATGAATTTTTTATGTTTCTGTTTGCTTTTTTTTTGTGGTAATTTTTGTTAATTATTTTATTTTAAAATAGTATTGTAAAGGACTGAATATGAAATAAGGTGATTTTCCTAATAAATAATCAAGTTAAAGTTGAATTTGTGTGAATTTTTCCCTTTTGCAAACAATTATTAGACATACTGTATATAAAATTGGATATAGTTTTCCTGCGCCTGCCAGTTTTTTCGGCAATTTTGTGCACAGACAAGCTCAATTCCGAGTGAATAGGGATTCCCGGAGAGAAGGAAAATAACCCAGTCTTCATTCGTTGAATTCAAAATATGAACTGACTTTATTTAAAAAACTCTTAAACTCTAAGAAGCAACAATTGTTCTTAAAAATACTTATTTTAATGCCCCCCACGTTTTCGTGGATTGAAAATTATTTATATTTCATGCTCAGCGCTGGTTACTTGATACCGCGCCGCTGTTATATCTTAAGTGTTTTCCACAGAGTGTGGATGCATGTTTTGTTTGTTATTAAGCAATAATTGTCATATGAATTTTATGACTTACGTTTGTTTATGTTTCGTTTTGTATATTTCATTGGTGCATCTGATTTGGTGAAGCCAGCTCAGATGAACACGATGTTTATTCTTAAACACCGAGTAAGCCTCAATCTTTATTTTTATTTTTTATTTATTTTTTTATTTTTCTTTATTTTTCCTCCGCAGATAAAATTGATTTTTTTCCATATTTAACGGTAAGTTAAAGAAAATACATATTTGACTTGTGATACAACAAAAATTTGGTGACTGTGATTGTCAAATTAAGCGAGAATAAAACGGAACGCGAAAAAATTTGTAACGGTTCTTCTAAGGAATTTTTTTCTCTTGTTATAAATACCATAAACGAGTATTGTAACAACAACAAAAAAATTTACTAAAACCAGTGGAATGGGAAAGTAAAAATTAGAAAAAACATGTAGTGATAGGGGGCGCTAACCTGATGACCCGCAGTGTACATATATGTAAATATGATCCGAATCACACGGCCAAAATTGTAAGGAAATGGCTCGAGAAACAATTTTTCTGATGATGCAGTGGTCGGCTCGAAGCCCAGATCTAAATCCGATCGAAAACTTATGGGCTCTGCTAAAGAAGCAACTGTCGCACTACGATACTTCGGCAAGGACAATGGACGAGCTTTGGAGTCGAGTCCAAGCGGAATAGAGCCCCCTGTTGCGCGGATTGATAGAAAAATTGATGGAGAGTATGCCCAGACCATTGATAGCGTGATTAAAGCCAAATGCCTTTGGACTAAGTATTGAACAAAATCATTTATCTATAAGATTTGTTAAACGAGCAAAAGTGGATACTTGCTCACTTTAAAGTTTTTTCTGGATTATTCGAGCTAAGTAGAAAATAATGAATAAAATGTTTTGTTTTTCCATTTATATATTATTAATGGATTTTTGGTAAAAATTTGGAATCAATTAATGATTTTTTCTGAGTTTTACAGCCACTCAAAGTCACAGTATAGAAATATGTATCCGCATGTGCTCGCCACTGTAAGTACATACATATGTATACGTACATTTGTGAACGCTGGTCGAGAAACGTAAAAAATTTGCAATTATGTATCTTCCAAAGTTTTGGACTGGCGTGTTTGCTGTTTGACGGCGAAATTCAAATGGCCTACGCGTTATCGAACATCGCATCAAGAAGTCTAGGTTCGGCTCCATTCCGTGAATTCGCTCTCTCAAACTGCTCAAATGTGCACAGCATTGTCTCTCGCTTTGCTCAGTAACGAGCAGCCTCTACACTTGACTTGCCCACTGGCGCCGCTGACTGGAGTCGGTCATCACTCTTCTGAGTGCAACCAATCATAGAAGAGATCTACTGACCAATCAGATTCTTTCTACGAACGAAAAAATGTAATTTCAATGAAATGATGGCGTCTGACACAGTATTGGATAAAACACAAAATGAAGTTAGTTCAAGAGTTGTGCCTTGTGAGGCATTATCATTACTTTGTAAACTCTCTTTTATTTTAAATTATTAATCCCTTGGGATTGCCATTACAATTTCGGATTTCATTATTTTGTCTTAATGCCTATTTTTCGAGAGTGTGCCCGACTTCTCCTTAGTAAATTATACCCTTTAAGTGTGGCTCTATTCGGTTATTGTGAGAATAATCCACTGAGAAGTCGAGCTGGCTTATTTAAAATGTGCTAAGTGTTTACAATTCATATGAAAATTCTTTTTACAAGCTGCGTATCAAAGACTGTGCTTTCTCGCTCATTCTTACAAGCACGTTTCATATATGCATAACTTAGCCAAATAGCCATTTTTATACGTTTGCGGAGAGTATTATAAAATTGGTCAGATGTTTGTAACGCACAGAGGGAGGCGTTTCCGACCCCATAAGGTATATGTATATATTCTTGATCAGCATGAGAAGCTGAGTCGATATAGTCATGTTCGTCTGTCGGTGCGTATGCGTTTTGCTCAGCCGGGCTGAAAATTTTCTTCTATGTCTTTTTATTACCCAGGTAAGATAAACTATGAAAATCATAGAAATGAAAAGAGCTGCAGACTACACCCAACGCTACATAAACTCTATGTGTAATAGGGGAAGAAGAAGAAACAATTGAACTTGAACATGTAAAAACATTATCGCCAAGGACTGCAAAGGTATATAAGCCTCGACATATGTAGACCAAGTTAGCTTCTTTGATATTTGGTATATGAAGGCAGACGAAAAATATCAAACAAAAGCTAACGAATGTGAAGAAAATTTTAACATAACTACTAGGATTCATGTCTTATGTAGTAACGATCCCATTTAAGTAAGAAAAGGAATTAGCTGACTCGAAGGCGGAAACAGTTGCGCGATTTTGTAACTTGGAGAAAAAGTTTCACAAAAATCCAGAACATATAGAATACGGAAAGTTCGTTAAAGAATATTCAGGGGTGTCACAGAAATCGATAACCACCTAAAACCAACCCAAAAGCAAATGCAGAATGCAAAGTCTCAAAAGATTTCTGTGACACTCCTGATTAAGAGTTGGGCGATTTGGTGGACTAAGGACGAAGGTGCCTATTATCTGTCCCATCATGCAGTAGTCAGGGAAGCAAGTCCGACAACTAAACGAAGAGCCGTATTTGACGCCTCCGCGAAAACAACGAATAAGAGAATTGGTGTTACAAAAATCTTTGGAGATTTTGAGTCAGTTTGTTTTTTAAATCTACCAAATGAAATGATGTCCGTCCAGTTAGCGACACTGTTAAACTCGAATTAGCGACGATCCTCTGTTAATGATCTGTAAACTTTTTTGCATTTTTATTTTTTAATTTTTCAGCTATTAATTAACTTTTTTGAAGTTAATAAAGCCTTAAATTATTAAGAATAGATGAAATTTTTGTTTCAATTCAGTTTTGGCGGTTTTTGAGCATTCCATGTATTGACAATTTCTCCGCGAAAAAGTTTTTTTTCGCTTTCGTGTATCTGATTTGCAAAAACACGGCTTAATGAAGATTGAATGCCAGAATTTTGGGATGACTTTCAGGAAATTCCTCGTAACGAAAATGGGCTGACTTTGATGGGTAAAAACTCGACTATATAACGGTAACGGCTTAATGAAGATTGAATGCCAGGATTTCGGGATGACTTTCTGGAATATGTTTGGGTAATTTTATTCAAAATTCCTCATTACGTTTTCGATAAAAATGCACAAATGTGGGGGTACATTTTGCCGGCGTAAAACGTTTTACAACCTACTATTTGGCGCCATACATAATTCAAATAAAATCTTTTGAATTTACTGACCAAAAGCAAGAGATTAAGGGACCGCTTTACCATAAAGACTGTGGCAAAATATTCGGACAACTTTCAAGATTATTTTTAATAAAAAAGTCAAATTCGCCTCAAAAAGTTCGATAAGTCACTGTTCGTGACTTTGCCGTTTGTATGGGAGCTCTATGATATAGTGTTCCGATCCGGCTGAATCCAAAATATACAAACCCTGCAGCATATATAAGCCTACGTGCAAAATGTCAGCGCTGTAGCTCGAACAGTCTAGGAGGAGTTCGCATCGATCCAGACGGACGGACATGGCTATTTGAACTCGTCTCGTCGTGGTGATCAAGAATATATATACTTTATATAGTCGGAGATGCTTCCTTCTATGCGTTGCACACCAAAATTGACCAAAATTAATATAGCCTTTTCAAGGGTATAAAAATCGAAACCAGAGGGCCGGGGACGGAAAGCCCGATTTTTTGGTATAAAGTCCAATTTTGAACGCCTACAATTTTACGCCTAACCCACCCTCCTCTCCACAGTCCCCTAACGTTCTGGAGTGGAGCCGAAGGATCAGTGGTCTTCATCGAGATGAGTTATTCTCCCGCCATCGAAGACAGTCACTGAGACTGCGGATCTTGGCCAGCGGGGTTTCGCTCGGCAGCCAAGATCTGTCGTTGTAGTTTCTCTTCACCGCCCCCATCCCATAATCCCACTAACGCTTCTCCCTCTCCACTCCCTTTCCCAGACCAAGAGGCAACGAATCTCGGCCAAGAGGGCTTCGCTTGGCAGACAAGATCAGTCGTTGCAGCTCCTCTTGGATTCTCCTCATACCCTTTCCCTTCCCTTTTTCTTCTCTATAGGTGGCCTCCATTTCACCCATAATACTCTCAAGGTCTTCAGATCAAATAAATTTTCTGTAGACGGGTCTCTGGAGACTGAAACCATAGGTATTGCCACTAACCATAATGGTTATTTATGGTTAGTGGTATTGCTGTTGCAATTAGTAGGACGCTCCTAAGAGAATCAATGTCCTTAAGCTATGAACAATATTTGCAGATATCAAGTATCTCAATGATAAGCGTAAGGTCTTTAGAGTAAGCAGTACTTGCCGGAAGTGGCGTTATACTGTTATAAAGAGCTTTCAACGCATTACATCGAGAAATAAAAAGGCGTTAGTCTCTGTAGATAATTCCGTTGCCCACCGTCAATGGTCTAGGAAAAATAATCAGACGCATGAACCAATTTTGGATATGTCGTCTAGTCCTTTCATTGAAAATAGTACAAACTTATCGTCTAAGCCTGTGGTTGTCTTGTAGCAAGCAGATTAAAGTGCCTGCGAAAAGACTGTAGACTCGGCAACATAAGTTTAAATATAGATGTAAAAATGGTTGAAGGGGCAGTTCGTAATTCTTCAAATGAATATAGTCATCACATCTGTGATATACAAGTGCAGCATTTTCAGGAATTATAGAAAATCTGCACAGCTAAATTCACCAAACAAAAAAGTATTGAGCATATTATACGGGAACATTATTTTCTCATGAATAACGCCTGTAATGTGTATTTCAATTCAATACGAATTAATAGGATATGGATACTGCGAAGACCCAACAAGTTTCAATTTACAGTTCAGTTCGATGGTTGTATCTCAGTCTATTCTAACAGCCCCGATATTTGCCACACAATAAACTTAAATAAAGCTTCCCAGTGTAGAGGTATTAGTCGCTTTTTAGAAAAGAATGAATTAAAATCTCGCACAGCGTTTGAGTACCAAAAACATTTGGCATTTGGGAACGATCAAATGATCAATAAGCATTTATCATATTATCGAAACATGAGAGCTGAAGAAAATGCTAAAAATGATTTCGATAAGGATGCATTTATAGATGCATATAAAATGTTAATTAATGGGCTTCCATACATTTCGCATTTGTCTGCTAAGATCGAAGTGTTTCTTTGGAACATTGACCATATAAGGCTATTTCAAAAACATTTCCAAATACATACCTTACACATAGATGCAACAGCATGTGTTGTAAGACCGCTTAACATAACGAATAATAGGATTCTTCTCTATTCTTTAGTGGCACACATTCCTGACTTATCGATAACCTATGGCATGGCACATGCGATTCTTTCAAATCATTTTTCCTATGACATAGGGCGCTTTCTACGTGATTTGAATATGTCTTGTAAGAAAAATAAATTGAAAACGCCGATCTGCAAACGCATTATAACTGATGCTAGTTTCGTTTTTATTTCCGCAGTCCTGAAAGAAAACTGCTGCTGTACTCTTATAGAGTACAATGAAACGTGCTATCAATATTTATATAAAGAAAGCAAAACATTTCCGGCGTTAATTGTCCTATTTTGCACCAGCCATTATGCTAAAATAATGTGTGCTGATATTGATCGCACGGTAGGCTTGCAAAATACTGCACTTAGATCTTTCTTAAGAAATGCTCTTGTAGTGGTGTTCTTCTTCTTCTGTCTCGTACTTTAAATGACGTGGTACGCAATGCCATGATATATTTTAAAGATGACGGTTCAGTTAATTTTAAATTGTCCGATTATGAAAATGCTGTTCCCAAAGAAAAGTTTCGTGAAAACCATTTCTGGCAATAGTAGGTTACGAAAACGTTTCAGTGATATTTTAGACGGTGTCATGAATATGATTTCTGAACTGCCAGAAAAAGAGGAGCAAAATATATATTATAACTCCAAAATAGCACAAGTTGTTTTGAACAAGTACGTAGTATTTGCTCCGTTTTGGACCAATTTGATGGGTATTTTCATTGATAAATCCAATAGACGACCCAGCAATGCTCCAATAGAATCTTTTTTTAAGACGCTAAAACAAAGTGTAATTAAAGGTAAGAGAGGCAAAAAATTGGGAAGATTCATTCGCAAAATGGATGAACTTTCCAATTCAGTGGCGAAGCAAGTCGAACTGGGTCGCCCCGATAAGGGTAAACCCAAGAAACGTGCAGCAATATCTACGCCAGATTTACTAAAAATGTCTAATAAGAAACTTTGCAATTGTAGAGAAAGTTGGAATAAGAAAGGACCTAAAAAATTGAAATAGGGCTTATTCAAAGGTCATTTTACCGGACCCAGTAGAATTAGGGATTCACACACGCAAAAAATGAAGAATTGCAAATCCGAGAGGGAAATGAAAATATAAATGATTCCTTTGACTTATCAATTCAATTTTGTATGCTCATTCGTATGCTCGCAAGACTGAACTGTTTGGAATACAAGAAGCCTATAAGCAAATGCTTATAAACGATTCCAAACTTATAAGTTGCACTGCAAATAATGTAAAGTTTTACATTTTGCAATGCAAAACCCTTTTTGAATATGTACATGGTACCAATGCCCAAGGTTTCTTGTAAAATATCGAACTAGACGATATTGTTACCTTGTTGGGTAAGTCTTGGCTATAAAACTTTATTATTGATGCAGCTTTGACTGCAATTATCTTTGATCGGAACGATAGCAGTATCGTCAATGTTCCATGCCAAGTCGAGCAAGCTGTTCTGTGAGAACCATTTCTATGTTTTGATCTTGAATAAAGAAAAGTTGGAGTTCGCTTTCTTAAATCCTTTTGGAAAGGATTTTATAACTTCAAAGTTTATAAACATATTGTCACTCATCGAAGTCGGTCGTGTTTTTTTTGCGCTCTCGCTTAATTACTGTCTTTCGTTCTTTTGTGAAGTTAATCTATAATATTCAATTTAAATTCATTGTTTTATCAATTTTTAATAATTCGCTATACTCATAGCGAAGTTTGATTAAATTTATTAACATTTACTTATATCAATATCAAAACTTTAACAAACGCAAATATAATTTTGTTGTTGCGCTGCTTAGTTTCTGATATCGTTCTATTTTTTTGCTCCCACCCGCGCTCTCAATTTACAGTTCATAGTTTGTTTTTGTTTGTGTGGTGTTGGTGCTCTCTATTCTTCTGCTTTCTCTTTTGATCGCGCTTGCGGCCGTTAACTTCGCGCTTGTGACAAGTATTTGTTGTTGTTGTGTGTTGTAATACAAAAAAATTATAAATATTCTCTTTTTCTTCTCTTTCTAATTTGCATATTGCAGTTAGCTTTTGCTTTGGTTTGTATACGCCTCTCTTAACTTAACATTTTTCCCTTTTTATTTACATATTGATTTATAATTTGATTGTGATAAATCAATTATTTAATAATGTCTGTCGGCAATTGCTGATATGTTTGCTAATTTTTCCAAAACAACTTATTCCTCTTCGATTTATCAAGCAAATCCTCCTTATCCTTATCATTTGCAATCGTCTAATTGCATTTTAGACCCTGTTTAAGAATAAACATCGTGTTCATTTGAACTGGCTTTACCAAATCAGATGCACCAATGAAATATACAATTCGAAACAAAAACATAAACCAAGAAGAAGTCGTAAAGATTCATATGACAATTATTGCCTAATACCAAACAAAACATGCATCCACACTCTGTGGAAAAACACTTAAGATGATAACAGCAGTGCGGTATCAAGTAACCAGCGCTGAGCATGAAATATAAATAATTTTCAACCCCCGAGAATAAGTATTTTTAAAACAACAATTGCTACCTCCTAGAGCCTAAGATAATCCTATATAAACTCCGTACTTTTGTAAATAAAATCAGTTCATATTTTGAATTCAACGAATGAAGATTGGGTTATTTTCCTTCTCTCCGGGAATCCCTATTCAGACCCTGTGTTTGAAGAAAGTTCGATTTTTAGCGTTCTTAGTTCCGTCAAACCAATATATGCACCTGGCCCTGATGGAATACCAGGCTGCGTATTAAGGTTTTGCGCAGAGGCCCTATGTAAGCCAATACTTAAGTTGTTTACACTATCCTAGTCTGGAAGGAATCATATATTATTCCTCTTCATAAAAAGGGGAAAAAGTCCGAAGCCTCCAATTATAGGGGTATTTCTAAATTGTCTGCCATACCCAAAGCATTTGAGAAAATAATAACGTATCAATTGCAGCATTTTTGTAGCTCAATCATTTCGTCATCCCAACATGGGTTTAAAAAACGTAGATCGACAACTATTAACCTATTAGAATTTACATCTCACTCAATCAAAGGGTTCAAGACTGCCGTGCAAAGTGATGTCATTTATACTGACTTCAGCAAGGTCTTTGACTCTGTTAATCACACTCTACTTTTATATAAGTTAAATGCACTTGGCATCCCCAGCCTTTTGCTAGATTGCACTCTTCAATGTCTTTCTAAGTGTACACAAAAGGTCCTCTTTAAGTCTTAATTTTCTAAGATCATCCAAGTGACTTCTGGAGTACCTTAGGGTAGTCACTCTTTTTATAAATGATCTTCCATTGGTAGTGTCACATTCTCGGGTGCTTATGTACGCGGATGATGTTAAGTTTTACCTCAGTTTTAAAGACATATCGTCTTCTTGCCTACTTTAATCGAATCTTAATGATCTTCAGAGTTGGTGTGAAACCAACCTATTAAACCTTATCGGCTCTAAATGTAAAGTTATGTCTTTTTATAGATGCACTCCACACTTAGCAACTTATTATCTTAACGATACTGCCTTAGAGCGGTTAGATATTGTCAATGACTTAGGTGTTCTTATGGACCATAAATTAACCTTTAATTCTCATATTTCTGCTACAGTTAGTAAGGCTATGAATGTTTGTGAAACAATGGTCAAAAGAGTTTGACGATCCGTACACAACCAAACTTCTGTATACTTCATTCATCCGTCCTATCTTAGAGTACGGATCTTGCATATGGTCACCTCAATATGAGACGCACCAAAGTAAAATTGAATCTGTTCAAAAGCAATTTCTGCTATTTGCTATTCGTGGTCTAAATTGGGATCGCAATGTCAATTTGCCATCATACTCCAGTAGGCTTCTTTTAATCAATCTTCCTTCATTAATTAATCGTAGAGTAATGCTTGGTGCTATGTTTATTCATAAACTTTTAATAGGTGAAATAGACTCTCCTCTTCTTTGCATGAACCTTTTCGAGTCCTATGTTCTGATTACAATCTTCTGTATCCCGTAATCAGTTCAGAAGCCTCTCTTTCTCTTGTGAAAACCTCTTTTTTAGCACATTTAGCTCGTAATTAGCTGTAGTTAATCTAATTTTGAATTGTTTGTCCGTTATACTTGTATTTGTCCACGCGATCGTGCCGTCCGATATACGGCTGCGCCCCACGGTCGGTCGGGCGGAAGGTGGACAGCGCTCTGCTTGGGCTCGCGCGAAACAGGCTATGTCCTGGTGTCGTATGGGCCACTTGAACGTACTTCGCATTGTACGCGTCAACGTCCAGACAATATATAAAAAAAGGCTATTTCAAAATACATACCTTACACATAGATGCAACAGGATGTGTTGTAAGACCGCTTAACATAACGAAAAAAAAGGATTCTTCTCTATTCTTTAGTGGCACACATTCCTGACTTATCGATAACCTATGGCATGGCACATGCGATTCTTTCGAATCAATTTTCCTATGACATAGGACGCTTTCTACGTGATTTGAATATGTCTTGTAAGAAAAATAAATTGAAAACGCCGATCTGCAAACGCATCATAACTGATGTTAGTTTCACTCTTATTTCCGCAGTCTTCAAATAAAACTGCTGCTGTACTCTTATAGAATTCAATGAAATGTGCTATCAATATTTATATAAATTGTTCCCGCCACCGGGTGAACAGCAGTGTGGAGTGAGGAGGGTTTTTTGAGCCTCGGCGTCTACGGTCACACCAGGAGAGGTGACTTGATTTTCTGATGGACGCCGCCATTTCATTACCGTACAAGATTTTCACCCGAACACCCGTTCCTTTTTCTCGAGAATATACTTTTGCGATTTAAGTTCTTTTTCAAACCGAAGCACTTGCGTGTGTGTATCGGTATCCTTAATAAAGTGAATAAAGTCATCATTAGTTGAAACGAAGTTATCGCGCGTTTTAATTTCACCCACACTCACCAGACCCAGAAGAAATTGGCACCCGCCAATCACCTGCCACTTATCGAATCCTTCCGCCCCGCCACCAACATTGGTCCTTCGAGCCGGATATCCTTCCGCTCCTCCAGCTTGCATCGGCGGAATTCCTGATAAGTACAAAATTTCATTATTCATTTCATTTGCCCCTACATACTAATAAAAGTGTGAGGTTTTCCCGCTCTTCCATAGCGACCTGCGCACTTTTATATATAGTGTATGTACATACATGCCTGACCTATTCCAAGGTTACATGGTAGTTCCCAATCCTTAACGTGTTTGTCCAACGTTCGGTCCATTCCACGATACAGGGTTTTATGTATGTGTTTTTTAGAGCGAAGCTCTCTTAGGCGCGTTGGGGTAGGAAATTTTTTTTAAAAAACGTCAGATCTGCAGCGCGTCAGCCGAACACGTTCGGCACCTCTGCGTGTAAGCCGAACGGCTGCCGAAGTCCTCACACAAAAAAATCAAAAGCATGAGGGTGGATTTAGTTTCACTCAGCATTTCGAGAGAGAACACACATGAAAAAATTGATCGCTGCTTTGTTTTTCTATTTTTTTCTTGCATCAGATTATCGGCTGCGTTCGTTTTCTTGATTTGATATAGAATTTGATGAATTTTCATTTTTTGCAGTGTAAAGCAACATACGCACACAAGCAAGTCCACACATACAACTACACTTTTTAAGCAACATACGCACACAAGCAAGTGCACACATACAACTACACTTTTTAAGCGCTCTCTTTGTGCCGGGCCCTGGAATAGTCTATCTAAATCAGGGCCCTGCACAAAGAGAGCACTAAAAAGATGTAGTTGTATGTGTGCGCTTTCTTGTGTGCGTAAGTTGCTTGACACTGCGCAAATTGCATGTGACGAAAGCAAGAAAAATGTAAAATGCGATGGAAAACCAATAATTTTGAATTCATATTTTTTTTTAAACTCAACTATTTCATTAACTTCTATATTATTTGGATAACTTTTTATCCGAAGGAGATCTTCTAAATGGCTATCAGTTAGACTGTTTCGAATAGAATTTTTATTAATTTCATTGTGGAAAATGTTGCTTCACAAATATATGTTGTGGTAAACATAGAACATAATTTTAACATTGCCTTTTTGCAAATCGGAAATTTATCTATCGGAAGTTCTCGCCAAAATTCTATTCCACTACTTAGTGGCAGCATCAAGTCAGGTTTCATGACCTGTTCCTCCCTAATTTCTTCTGGAATTGATTCAGATTCTGCTTCTATGGGGTTATTGAAAACTGCAATGAGCCAATTGATTTGTTTAAAATCAGAAAATTTTTCCGCTATTTCAGAGGAAAGGGTATTAACTGCCTCTGCGTACTCCTGAATTCGGGAAGGGTTGGGGTACAATGCAACAATTTCTGCAGTTCGCTGAAGGCTGGACAGGTCATTGTTCATTTTGCGACTAAATTTATTGATTGCTGCAATTAAATCGGACGGAAGTTTGTTGCGGCCTTGAATCTGAAGATTTAATTGATTAATGAAAAGGACTATGTCAGTTAGAAACGCCAAGTCTAAAATAAATAATGGATTTTTTAGAGAAGCTAACAAATCTTTATCTTTTTCTAAATTTTCGCTTTCTAAGACAGAAATAACTTCATTACGAAGACTGTATAGTCTGTCTAAACTTTGGCCTCGGCTCAGCCACCTAACATCAGTAAAAAGGTAAAGATCCTCGTACTCAGCGCCGAATTTTGAGAGAAAGGATTTAAACTTTCTATGGGTTAGCGAATTATGACCACCTTTACAGATTAATAATTTTAATTGCTACACCCATTGCATCCACAACTTGAAAAATTTTTGCAAACAATGCTTGCTGATGGATGAAACAATGGAAAAATGGTATTTCTCCTATTTTTCTATTGACATGGCCAAGAAATCCTTCATTCTTTCCTTTCATGGTGGCGGCACCATCAGTGCAAATTGAGGACATTTTATATGATAATTGGAATGAAAGTACATGCTTCTCAAAGGCATCAAACGTACTTTTTCCATTTACATGACTGTGAAAAGAATGTAAGTTTAGAAATTCATCGCAAATTTTAAAGTCGTAATCAATAGTCCTAACACAAATAACCATTTGACTAATATTTCTAATATCTATGCTTTCATCCAAACAAATTGAAAAGAAGGCACAGTCCTCTATTCGACTTTTAGTTTCTGAGTATAAGTATTGGCCTATTTCCTCGGTGCTGCGAGTTATAGTTCGACTTGATAAAGGAGTATCGTTTATTAAACTATAAACGGGGCATTTGTGCCGCCACATGCAGGATGGAGGACGGTACTGAACTAGTTATAGTAGTCCTTTACATATCGCCGGGTAATAGACTTGAGGAAGGTTCTCGTTTACTTGGACAAAATTTTCATAAACTCCCACTGATTTTGGCTGGAGACTTCAATGTCAATTTTGCAGATGAAAAGTCTGCGCCGCTGAAAACTTTTCTTTTCAAAGAATTAAATTTAACAATGAGCAGTAATTCTGCAGAATCTACAACAAGATATAACACAACCATAGATGCTGTTTTTTCACGTTTTCTAACCTACATCCAATCACAAACATACATTTCATATTTCAGTTACCATAAACCAATCATTTCCGTGATAGAGTATGGGAACAATTAGGTTCAACGAAAATATTCGGGAAAATATTTAAACGAGTCAAATTTAAACGAAGATAAATAAATATTGCTTTGTAATACTGCGGTGAGCTGAAATATATTATATTTTATCAGAATTATCAGAAAAATACCATTGCTTTCATTTGTTGTTCATGTTCATTCATTTCTGCTATTGTATATGACTGTAGTTCATCGTTTACTCGACGAATTCCTAGAGAGCTTCGCTCTACCCGGGTGTCCTGTGACATCTCATTGCTTTTTTTTTCCTCTGTCGCACTTGTCCAATTTTACATACGTACATACATATGTAAAACTCGTTGCACTCACATGTACATGTATTTTTCACAGCTGTTCGCCAAGTCCGCATAAAGGTTAAAAAGACAAAGAAATTATTAAAGTGTTATAAATAAAAAAAAAATTCAGACTAAAAGGCACTGATTCACCCTCTGAGTCTCTTACCACTGGTGGGGGAAAACTACAGAGTTCCTTTTTTTGAAGGACCAAAAAGAATCCGGCTCGAAGGACCAAAATGAATAGGGATTCCCGGAGAGAAGGAAAATAACCCAATCTTCATTCGTTGAATTCAAAATATGAACTGATTTTATTTACAAAAGTACGGAGTTTATATAGGATTATCTTAGGCTCTAGGAGGTAGCAATTGTTGTTTTAAAAATACTTATTCTCGGGGGTTGAAAATTATTTATATTTCATGCTCAGCGCTAGTTACTTGATACCGCACTGCTGTTATCATCTTAAGTGTTTTTCCACAGAGTGTGGATGCATGTTTTGTTTGGTATTAGGCAATAATTGTCATATGAATCTTTACGACTTCTTCTTGGTTTATGTTTTTGTTTCGAATTGTATATTTCATTGGTGCATCTGATTTGGTACAGCCAGTTCAGATGAACACGATGTTTATTCTTAAACATTCTGCCAAGGGCCGCCAAATGTGACGTTATGGACTTTATTATTATTTTTATAGTTAGTTACCTTATACAAATTATTATTAAACTATCATTAGTAAGATAATTATTGTTAAAGAAGCATGACCAGTTACATGATGGACGATGAAGCTAATCAATCTGATGTTCCTTTACCATTGTCACTGACTTCTTATTCTTACCAATTCTGCCGTATGTATTACTGAGTTGGCTTCTACTGGTTTTTATAATATTTGGCATATTACCTAATGATTTCTGTTTCGGGATATCTACCCACTCCTGATGTGTATTACTGTGCTGACTTCTAGCCTTTTTATAAGCTGGAGAATTTAAAAAAGAACTATCTTTCCTTTTTGAATTGTACCAATGTGATCTTCGCTCCACCATTTTTAAATATCGCTGACTGCTAAAACTTGAGTGGTTATTCTGGCTATCATTGAATGTTGTCTTTTTATAAATATTTTGCCGTACCTGCCTTTTTTGTACTATAGTTTCGGACAATTTGTTATCGGAATCTATTTTGATATTATTTTTTAGATAATCATTATCTAATTGACCCATTGCCTTCTGAATATTCTCATTTTGTACTGGCTCTGGGATATATACTTTTTCTTCCCCAATTTTCACTTTACCTCCAGTGTGAGGTCCTGCCGGGGGCCATAAATTAATTTTTTTAAGTTTTGCTGTTGCATTTTGTATTTTGACCCAACAGGCCATCAATCTTTGTAGTTCCCCTTTTTAAGATTTGGGTATATACGTTTACTCCCATTATTATATCAATCCTACCAGGTTTATTAAAGGTAGGATCAGCTAGCACGTAAGTTTGCCATTTCAATGGAAGAGCTTTCATTAACTTTGGCAACACAATTGCCTCAACCTTTAAATGTCCTTTCCAAGGATTTCGCGTCTTTACATCTATTTTTACCTTATATTTTGATTTATTGGATTTTATTGAGGACACGCCACTTATTTCTGTATACTGTTTAATTTTAGGTAGTTTTAATATTTGAGCGGCCTCTTCAGACAAAATGGTGCTCTGTGAACCACAATCAATAAGGGCTCTTAGAGTCTTATATCCTCCATTTACATTTCTTACTTGTATTACAGCTGTGGCCAACAGTGTTGGTTGTGCGGTTACACAAGTATTTACTCTCTTCTGTTCTTCTTCAAAATGGGGTAAGGTATGGTGTTCCTTAGTGCACAATGAACAGACCATTTCATTAGTGCACACCTTATTGCTTGAATGGTTCAAGCATCTTATGCAAAGCTGCACCCTTTTGGCTGTTTCATACCTTTCAGTAGGTGTCAAACCTTTAAACTTATAGCACTTATATGCTTTGTGCCCGGCAATTTTGCAAATCGGACATTTATCTTCGACTTCCGCATAATTTAAAACAGTTTGTAGCGGTTTTTTCTCTTCCTTTCTCATGGCACTTAGCGAGCAATATCTTTGCTCTAAGTATTCCATGACATCAGATAGCATTTGAATTTGCCTTGTTTTTCTAATCTGACTCTCATACAATTGTAGAGCCTCTCTGTCAAATTTCCTTAGTAGGATTTGTGCGAATATGACGTCAATTTCATCGGACAAATTGGCTTTTATTTTAATTAAGTAAACTGACTCATTAACTATGTCAATCACTCCTTTAACACTTTTTGCGGAATCATTGTTCATCATCGGTAAATCAACGATCCGACTTAATTGTTCGGCAAATACCCTCCGATTATTTTCATACCGCTTCTTTAATAATTCCCAAGCGGCACTATAATTATCAGTTGAACCTGACAATAGATGGGCTATCATGCTCATGGCTTCGCCCTTTAACGCGGATTTCAAATAGTTGAATTTAAGCGTAAGACTTAGATCCTCTCTTTTTCAATCAGTTCCGTGAATAATTCTACAAGTCCCATTCTTTTGGCTCTCCAGAAAATGTGGGTACTTGTATTTTTGGCAACACTGGTAGTTCACCTCTCACGGCAACATTCTCAACTTTCAAATTTTTCTGATCATTTATTTTCTCTTCTAATGCTACCAAGGTATTCTGAAGATCGAATTCTAATTCTTCTATGACCTCTTTAAGCGCTTCATTATGTATAAGTTCACCTGTATAAGCTTGGCACATCTGTACCTTCTTGAACAAGAATTTTATTTTTTAATATACATTTCGCCTGTTCTATTGTCTATCGTACGTAAATCTTTGCTCACCATGTCCAAATATATCTGGAGCTGACGGACCTTTTCTTGAAATTTTTCCTGGCTAACATTAGCATTCTCATTACTAGAGGTCGCGTTTCCCCGCGACTCCCCGATGCTGACCTCAACATTTTCTGACATCGTTGCATCTGCTTCGCTGCTCTCCGACTCAACAGTGCCCTGCCTACTTGACTCTCATTTGGCTATTAATCTGGCTGCCATCTCTAAACCCTCCTCATACTTTCCATCTGTAAAATAGTAGTGTTCGGTTACACCACTCTGTATCATTTGGCTATGGTAACTAATCCATCGTTGCATCTGCTTCGCTGCTCTCCGACTCAACAGTGCCCTGCCTACTTGACTCTCCTTTGGCTATTAATCTGGCTGCCATCTCTAAACCCTCCTCATACTTTCCATCTGTAAAATAGTAGTGTTCGGTTACACCACTCTGTATCATTTGGCTATGGTAACTAATCCATTGCTTCTGAATCTCAACTATTTCATTAAGAATCTTTCTAGTTAACTTACTAGCATCTAATTCTTCTATCTTCTTTAATATTTTGTGCAACTCGTGTTGCTTTCCTAACAATTTTTCAGTTTTGTTAGGGAACATTTTTGTATGGTCTATAATAAATTGCTTTCTTTTTTTTTAATATTAATTTATTTTTTGTATATTTATTTTTATATTACTATTGACCTGGCAACTTGCTTAAAAATATCATGAATTATATATATTTTTTTTTTTAGTAAATTTTATATATATATTTTTTACTTTCCTACTCGATCATCGCAGTGATCTTCCTACCTATTTGGCGTGTGGCTTTACGGGCCACACTCTAGACCGAGTAACGCAATTATTGCTCAAGTTTACATAGTAACATATATATTTTTTTTGAAAACAATTTTAATTTAGGATGAATTTATTTGTTCAGTGTTGGGCGCTCTTTGTAGCGCTACCGGTCCTACCGTAGTCAGGGGCCTAGCTTGTGGCGCTAAGAGTTGCCGGTGCTGGTCTTCGCACAGGCTGTTGGGCCGCCGATGCTGGTCTCTCCGAACTCTTGGCTCCGGCGTCTAGCTTGTCGCGCTAGACGATGCCGGTGCAGGTCTTCGCACAGGCTGCTGGGGCGCCGATGCTGGTTTGTCTGCCAATGGGTAGGATTCGCCTTGCCTCCAGTCGCCTCTTCCTTGCAACTATTTTGTTGCTCTGCTGCTTCTGGTTGCCTACTTGCAACTATATTTGTGTATACATATACACTAATTTGTATTTTATAATTTTTTTTATTTTCGATATTAGGGCTTCGAATACGCCACACACAAAAACTCCCGCCGCCGAGATTACTACAGTTGCTCCACTAGCCAAACTGCCTTTAAAATCGGACGCACGCGCTTTTTATTTATTAAGCAAAATTTTGCTTCTCTTACCACTGGTGGGGGAAAACAAGAGTTAATTTATTTTGCTACCTTTAGCTGATCTTAGCATTTACACTTGCATAAGAATTCAGACTTAAAGGCACTGATTTACCCTCTGAGTCTCTTACCACTGGTGGGGGAAATCTACAGAGTTCCTTTTTTCGAAGGACCAAAATGAATCCGGCTCGAAGGACCAAAATGAATCCGGCTCGAAGAACCAAAATGAATAGGGAATTCCAATGCGAAAGAAATTAATACAGTCTTCATTGGAAAAATTGTTGTATATATAAATGAACTCTTAGAATCTAGGCTCGATACTCGAGGCGACAAATGTTGTTAAAAATGCTTATTCTAATGCCCCACGTCTACGGGGTTTGGAATTTGTTTATATTTCATGCTCAGCGTTTGGCGACTTGATAATTCGTCGTTGTGGTCTTAAGTGTTAAGTGTCGACAGAGTGCGGATGCATGTGTGTTTTGGTTTTAAGCAATAATTGTCATATGAATTTTATGACTTACTTTTGCTTATGTTTCGTTTTGTATATTTCATTGGTGCATCTGATTTGGTGAAGCCATTTCAGCTGACCACGATGTTTAATCTTAAACACACGGCTTAATGAAGATTGAATGCCAGGATTTCTGGATGACTTTCTGGAATATGTTTGGGTAATTTTATTCAAAATTCCTCATTACGTTTTCGATAAAAATGCACAAATGTGGGGGTACATTTTGCCGGCGTAAAACGTTTTACAACCTACTATTTGGCGCCATACATAATTCAAATAAAATCTTTTGAATTTTCTGACCAAAAGCAAGAGATTAAGGGACCGCTTTACCATAAAGACTGTGGCAAAATATTCGGACAACATTCAAGATTATTTTCGATAAGTCACTGTTCGTGACTTTGCCATTTGTATGGGAGCTCTATGATATAGTGTTCCGATCCGGCTGAATCCAAAATATACAAACCCTGCAGCATATATAAGCCTACGTGCAAAATGTCAGCGCTGTAGCTCGAACAGTCTAGGAGGAGTTCGCATCGATCCAGACGGACGGACATGGCTATTTGAACTCGTCTCGTCGTGGTGATCAAGAATATATATACTTTATATAGTCGGAGATGCTTCCTTCTATGCGTTGCACACCAAAATTAACCAAAATTAATATAGCCTTTTCAAGGGTATAAAAATCGAAACCAGAGGGCCGGGGACGGAAAGCCCGATTTTTTGGTATAAAGTCCAATTTTGAACGCCTACAATTTTACGCCTAACCCACCCTCCTCTCCACAGTCCCCTAACGTTCTGGAGTGGAGCCGAAGGATCAGTGGTCTTCATCGAGATGAGTTATTCTCCCGCCATCGAAGACAGTCACTGAGACTGCGGATCTTGGCCAGCGGGGTTTCGCTCGGCAGCCAAGATCTGTCGTTGTAGTTTCTCTTCACCGCCCCCATCCCATAATCCCACTAACGCTTCTCCCTCTCCACTCCCTTTCCCAGACCAAGAGGCAACGAATCTCGGCCAAGAGGGCTTCGCTTGGCAGACAAGATCAGTCGTTGCAGCTCCTCTTGGATTCTCCTCATACCCTTTCCCTTCCCTTTTTCTTCTCTATAGGTGGCCTCCATTTCACCCATAATACTCTCAAGGTCTTCAGATCAAATAAATTTTCTGTAGACGGGTCTCTGGAGACTGAAACTATAGGTATTGCCACTAACCATAATGGTTATTTATGGTTAGTGGTATTGCTGTTGCAATTAGTAGGACGCTCCTAAGAGAATCAATGTCCTTAAGCTATGAACAATATTTGCAGATATCAAGTATCTCAATGATAAGCGTAAGGTCTTTAGAGTAAGCAGTACTTGCCGGAAGTGGCGTTATACTGTTATAAAGAGCTTTCAACGCATTACATCGAGAAATAAAAAGGCGTTAGTCTCTGTAGATAATTCCGTTGCCCACCGTCAATGGTCTAGGGAAAAAATTCAGACGCATGAACCAATTTTGGATATGTCGTCTAGTCCTTTCATTGAAAATAGTACAAACTTATCGTGTAAGCCTGTGGACGAAAGTCTTGTAGCAAGCAGATTAAAGTGCCTGCGAAAAGACTGTAGACTCGACAACATAAGTTTAAATATATATGTAAAAATGGTTGAAAAGGCAGTTCGTAATTCTTCAAATGAATATAGTCATCACATCTGTGATATACAAGTGCAGCATTTTCTGGAATTATAGAAAATCTGCACAGCTAAATTCACCAAACAAAAAAGTATTGAGCATATTATACGGGAACATTATTTTCTCATGAATAACGCCTGTAATGTGTATTTCAATTCAATACGAATTTATAGGATATGGATACTGCGAAGACCCATCTTGCAACAAGTTTCAATTTACAGTTCAGTTCGATGGTTGTATCTCCCCGATATTTGCCACACAATAAACTTAAATAAAGCTTCCCAGTGTAGAGGTATTAGTCGCTTTTTAGAAAAGAATGAATTAAAATCTCGCACAGCGTTTGAGTACCAAAAACATTTGGCATTTGGGAACGATCAAATGATCAATAAGCATTTATCATATTATCGAAACATGAGAGCTGAAGAAAATGCTAAAAATGATTTCGATAAGGATGCATTTATAGATGCATATAAAATGTTAATTAATGGGCTTCCATACATTTCGCATTTGTCTGCTAAGATCGAAGTGTTTCTTTGGAACATTGACCATATAAGGCTATTTAAAAAACATTTCCAAATACATACCTTACACATAGATGCAACAGCATGTGTTGTAAGACCGCTTAACATAACGAAAAATAGGATTCTTCTCTATTCTTTAGTGGCACACATTCCTGACTTATCGATAACCTATGGCATGGCACATGCGATTCTTTCAAATCATTTTTCCTATGACATAGGGCGCTTTCTACGTGATTTGAATATGTCTTGTAAGAAAAATAAATTGAAAACGCCGATCTGCAAACGCATCATAACTGATGTTAGTTTCACTCTTATTTCCGCAGTCCTCAAAGAAAACTGCTGCTGTACTCTTATAGAGTACAATGAAATGTGCTATCAATATTTATATAAAGAAAGCAAAACATTTCCGGCGTTAATTGTCCAATTTTGCACCAGACATTATGCTAAAATAATGTGTGCTGATATTGATCGCACGGTAGGCTTGCAAAATACTGCACTTAGATCTTTCTTAAGAAATGCTCTTGTAGTGGTGTTCTTCTTCTTCTGTCTCGTACTTTAAATGACGTGGTACGCAATGCCATGATATATTTTAAAGATGACGGTTCAGTTAATTTTAAATTGTCCGATTATGAAAATGCTGTTCCCAAAGAAAAGTTTCGTGAAAACCATTTCTGGCAATAGTAGGTTACGAAAACGTTTCAGTGATATTTTAGACGGTGTCATGAATATGATTTCTGAACTGCCAGAAAAAGAGGAGCAAAATATATATTATAACTCCAAAATAGCACAAGTTGTTTTGAACAAGTACGTAGTATTTGCTCCGTTTTGGACCAATTTGATGGGTATTTTCATTGATAAATCCAATAGACGACCCAGCAATGCTCCAATAGAATCTTTTTTTAAGACGCTAAAACAAAGTGTAATTAAAGGTAAGAGAGGCAAAAAATTGGGAAGATTCATTCGCAAAATGGATGAACTTTCCAATTCAGTGGCGAAGCAAGTCGAACTGGGTCGCCCCGATAAGGGTAAACCCAAGAAACGTGCAGCAATATCTACGCCAGATTTACTAAAAATGTCTAATAAGAAACTTTGCAATTGTAGAGAAAGTTGGAATAAGAAAGGACCTAAAAAATTGAAATAGGGCTTATTCAAAGGTCATTTTACCGGACCCAGTAGAATTAGGGATTCACACACGCAAAAAATGAAGAATTGCAAATCCGAGAGGGAAATGAAAATATAAATGATTCCTTTGACTTATCAATTCAATTTTGTATGCTCATTCGTATGCTCGCAAGACTGAACTGTTTGGAATACAAGAAGCCTATAAGCAAATGCTTATAAACGATTCCAAACTTATAAGTTGCACTGCAAATAATGTAAAGTTTTACATTTTGCAATGCAAAACCCTTTTGAATATGTACATGGTACCAATGCCCAAGGTTTCTTGTAAAATATCGAACTAGACGATATTGTTACCTTGTTGGGTAAGTCTTGGCTATAAAACTTTATTATTGATGCAGCTTTGACTGCAATTATCTTTGATCGGAACGATAGCAGTATCGTCAATGTTCCATGCCAAGTCGAGCAAGCTGTTCTGTGAGAACCATTTCTATGTTTTGATCTTGAATAAAGAAAAGTTGGAGTTCGCTTTCTTAAATCCTTTTGGAAAGGATTTTATAACTTCAAAGTTTATAAACATATTGTCACTCATCGAAGTCGGTCGTGTTTTTTGCGCTCTCGCTTAATTACTGTCTTTCGTTCTTTTGTGAAGTTAATCTATAATATTCAATTTAAATTCATTGTTTTATCAATTTTTAATAATTCGCTATACTCATAGCGAAGTTTGATTAAATTTATTAACATTTACTTATATCAATATCAAAACTTTAACAAACGCAAATATAATTTTGTTGTTGCGCTGCTTAGTTTCTGATATCGTTCTATTTTTTTGCTCCCACCCGCGCTCTCAATTTACAGTTCATAGTTTGTTTTTGTTTGTGTGGTGTTGGTGCTCTCTATTCTTCTGCTTTCTCTTTTGATCGCGCTTGCGGCCGTTAACTTCGCGCTTGTGACAAGTATTTGTTGTTGTTGTGTGTTGTAATACAAAAAAAATTATAAATATTCTCTTTTTCTTCTCTTTCTAATTTGCATATTGCAGTTAGCTTTTGCTTTGGTTTGTATACGCCTCTCTTAACTTAACATTTTTCCCTTTTTATTTACATATTGATTTATAATTTGATTGTGATAAATCAATTATTTAATAATGTCTGTCGGCAATTGCTGATATGTTTGCTAATTTTTCCAAAACAACTTATTCCTCTTCGATTTATCAAGCAAATCCTCCTTATCCTTATCATTTGCAATCGTCTAATTGCATTTTAGACCCTGTTTAAGAATAAACATCGTGTTCATTTGAACTGGCTTTACCAAATCAGATGCACCAATGAAATATACAATTCGAAACAAAAACATAAACCAAGAAGAAGTCGTAAAGATTCATATGACAATTATTGCCTAATACCAAACAAAACATGCATCCACACTCTGTGGAAAAACACTTAAGATGATAACAGCAGTGCGGTATCAAGTAACCAGCGCTGAGCATGAAATATAAATAATTTTCAACCCCCGAGAATAAGTATTTTTAAAACAACAATTGCTACCTCCTAGAGCCTAAGATAATCCTATATAAACTCCGTACTTTTGTAAATAAAATCAGTTCATATTTTGAATTCAACGAATGAAGATTGGGTTATTTTCCCTTCTCCGGGAATCCCTATTCAGACCCTGTGTTTGAAGAAAGTTCGATTTTTAGCGTTCTTAGTTCCGTCAAACCAATATATGCACCTGGCCCTGATGGAATACCAGGCTGCGTATTAAGGTTTTGCGCAGAGGCCCTATGTAAGCCAATACTTAAGTTGTTTACACTATCCTAGTCTGGAAGGAATCATATATTATTCCTCTTCATAAAAAGGGGAAAAAGTCCGAAGCCTCCAATTATAGGGGTATTTCTAAATTGTCTGCCATACCCAAAGCATTTGAGAAAATAATAACGTATCAATTGCAGCATTTTTGTAGCTCAATCATTTCGTCATCCCAACATGGGTTTAAAAAACGTAGATCGACAACTATTAACCTATTAGAATTTACATCTCACTCAATCAAAGGCTTCAAGACTGCCGTGCAAAGTGATGTCATTTATACTGACTTCAGCAAGGTCTTTGACTCTGTTAATCACACTCTACTTTTATATAAGTTAAATGCACTTGGCATCCCCAGCCTTTTGCTAGATTGCACTCTTCAATGTCTTTCTAAGTGTACACAAAAGGTCCTCTTTAAGTCTTAATTTTCTAAGATCATCCAAGTGACTTCTGGAGTACCTTAGGGTAGTCACTCTTTTTATAAATGATCTTCCATTGGTAGTGTCACATTCTCGGGTGCTTATGTACGCGGATGATGTTAAGTTTTACCTCAGTTTTAAAGACATATCGTCTTCTTGCCTACTTTAATCGAATCTTAATGATCTTCAGAGTTGGTGTGAAACCAACCTATTAAACCTTATCGGCTCTAAATGTAAAGTTATGTCTTTTTATAGATGCACTCCACACTTAGCAACTTATTATCTTAACGATACTGCCTTAGAGCGGTGAGATATTGTCAATGACTTAGGTGTTCTTATGGACCATAAATTAACCTTTAATTCTCATATTTCTGCTACAGTTAGTAAGGCTATGAATGTTTGTGAAACAATGGTCAAAAAGAGTTTGACGATCCGTACACAACCAAACTTCTGTATACTTCATTCATCCGTCCTATCTTAGAGTACGGATCTTGCATATGGTCACCTCAATATGAGACGCACCAAAGTAAAATTGAATCTGTTCAAAAGCAATTTCTGCTATTTGCTATTCGTGGTCTAAATTGGGATCGCAATGTCAATTTGCCATCATACTCCAGTAGGCTTCTTTTAATCAATCTTCCTTCATTAATTAATCGTAGAGTAATGCTTGGTGCTATCTTTATTCATAAACTTTTAATAGGTGAAATAGACTCTCCTGAGGTATTGAACCAGTTAAACCTATCTGTACCCCGTAGACCTACTAGAAATTTTATTCCTCTGTCCTTAAAACACTGTAGTTCTAACTATTCTTTGCATGAACCTTTTCGAGTCCTATGTTCTGATTACAATCTTCTGTATCCCGTAATCAGTTCAGAAGCCTCTCTTTCTCTTGTGAAAACTTTTTTTTTAGCACATTTAGCTCGTAATTAGCTGTAGTTAATCTAATTTTTAATTGTTTGTCCGTTATACTTGTATTTGTCCACGCGATCGTGCCGTCCGATATACGGCTGCGCTCCACGGTCGGTCGGGCGGGAGGTGGACAGCGCTCTGCTTGGGCTCGCGCGAAACAGGCTATGTCCTGGTGTCGTATGGGCCATTTCAACGTACTTCGCATTGTACGCGTCAACGTCCAGACAATAAAATATTACCAAGGGTTGCTTAAAAACTATAGATGAAATACAAAGGGATTCTTATAATTGTGGTATTTTCATACTGCAATATGCAGAGTGCTACATCCAAAATAAAGCTTTGACAAATTTGTTACCTCCTGCTTTGTTTAGAGAAGACATTTTTAGAAAATTGATTGGCTGTAGTGATTGATTGCTCACGCACTACATCTGACGCCCACTGCATTAGATATAACAGGCATCTTTGCATTAATTGCTATAAAAATTTCTATACAATGGCTAAAACAGATTTAATTTGTAAGCTATGCGAGGCATAAGTCACCTCGCAAAACTCTATTTTGCGATTTATTTAAACAAAAAGTATGTATGTATATGGGCCAATGAATTCGTGTTGAACTCTATAAATGCCTGCAGGAAGGAAACTGACCGTAATTGACCGGCCTATCAAATAGTGAAATTGTGTCCACGGGGACACCACGTACTGGGGACACCACGTTAAAAAAAACGCGCCTTAAACTCTACCTCAAGGTGGTGCGGAAAAGAGTTGAAGATTTTTTTTTTTTTTTTTGTAATGAAACATGTAATGGACAAAAGTACTTATTTCAAAAACACAACATTAACTCTTATTTTATATTTAATACTTGTGTCTTTATATATTCCCATTAGAGCATATATAAGTTAGCGCACTCATCCTCACGCGAGGCCTCTTCTCATACAACCAGCGCCCCTGGGACGCCTTGTCCTTCAGTTACCAGACCATGCCCCGCATTTACCAGACCATGCCCCGCACCCCGGCTTCTCCTATCACAACGGGACTCGATCAACACACTTTACCAGAAACGCCTGAACGAGCATCGGACAAAATACCCCCTATCGATCTAAGTAACACCAGCCCTTGACCATACTCACCTTTCACACATGTTAGGAACACCAACAGACCACACACAGCACGCGTGCATCGCGACCCATATCACTTTTAGCCAACTAAGCTACCTACATCTTTTATTTCCTGTAAACACACTTAGCCAAGTAAGCAACTTATGTTTCCTAGTGTTTATGCGACCCTAGCCAAATATGTGACCCAAGACGACCCCCGTTGGTCACACTAGGTACTTCACTTCCCTTTTCTAGCATAAGCACTTTTTAGCCATTCTTTGAATATTACCGGTAAGCAGAATTCGCCGGAAGAGGCGACCCACTTCTGACACGATCCCAACGCCGCTGCCAGCGGCACGACGCCGCAGCCAGCGCCCTTTGGGCATCTCGGGGTATATTTAAAGGACCACGCTCGACAGAGCCGGCAGTCTTAGTTTAGACGTAGAACTAACTGAATCAAGCTACAAGCTAAATAAAACTTATAACGTTACAAATCAAGTATTGTGTTGTGTCTCACTGTAACAATCCTGAGTTTCCCAAGTCCCATCCTTAAAATCCAAGGAAGGAAATGGTAAGAATTCCCCTATAAGGGAAATGGAAACTCATAACTGGCGCCCGAGCAGGGACCCGTAATTTTTCTAGAAGCCATGATAGTGCTAACCACCCTTCAGGGGGAATCTAGAAACATTACGGGTCTAGACAATAGTAGGAAGAGCTCCACAGTTGAATGCAAGCCATGTCAGCAAGACGCGTAGTAAAGTAAAATAATTAATTGCTCAGGCACAAACCTGACCTATCCCAAATCAAAAAAAAAAAAACAAAAACACGAAAATAATAATATAGGCCACTTGGCCAACGGGAAATGCTTCACCAGACCATGGTGATACTTGAGACCAACGCGTGCCTCGGCTTGCATAAAACTGCTGACTCTTCAAGTAACCTTCAAGTAACAAGTCCCGAACGCGTTTTGCTAAGACCGCATTCTCACGCCAGCAGAATCAGGCAAGGCAGAATTAGCAAAACGAAGGGAAATTTTTGCGCCTCTTGCATTTTTGGCGTTAACATGTAAATAAAAGAAACCGGAAGGGGAATGACACGCTCCCGTGTCTGGCAACGGGCTTTAAAAAAAAAAAAGGCAATGAGGTGTCACAGGACACCCGGGTAAAGCGAAGCTCTCTAGGAATTCGTCGAGTAAACGATGAACTACAGTCATATACAATAGCAGAAATGAATGAACATGAACAACAAATGAAAGCAATGGTATTTTTCTGATAATTCTGATAAAATACAATATATTTCAGCTCACCGCAGTATTACAAAGCTTTATTTATTTATCTTCGTTTAAATTTGACTCGTTTAAATATTTTCCCGAATATTTTCGTTGAACCTAATTGTTCCCATACTCTATCACGGAAATGATTGGTTTATGGTAACTGAAATATGAAATGTATGTTTGTGATTGGATGTAGGTTAGAAAACGTGAAAAAACAGCATCTATGGTTGTGTTATATCTTGTTGTAGATTCTGCAGAATTACTGCTCATTGTTAAATTTAATTCTTTGAAAAGAAAAGTTTTCAGCGGCGCAGACTTTTCATCTGCAAAATTGACATTGAAGTCTCCAGCCAAAATCAGTGGGAGTTTATGAAAATTTTGTCCAAGTAAACGAGAACCTTCCTCAAGTCTATTACCCGGCGATATGTAAAGGACTACTATAACTAGTTCAGTACCGTCCTCCATCCTGCATGTGGCGGCACAAATGCCCCGTTTATAGTTTAATAAACGATACTCCTTTATCAAGTCGAACTATAACTCGCAGCACCGAGGAAATAGGCCAATACTTATACTCAGAAACTAAAAGTCGAATAGAGGACTGTGCCTTCTTTTCAATTTGTTTGGATGAAAGCATAGATATTAGAAATATTAGTCAAATGGTTATTTGTGTTAGGACTATTGATTACGACTTTAAAATTTGCGATGAATTTCTAAACTTACATTCTTTTCACAGTCATGTAAATGGAAAAAGTACGTTTGATGCCTTTGAGAAGCATGTACTTTCATTCCAATTATCATATAAAATGTCCTCAATTTGCACTGATGGTGTCGCCACCATGAAAGGAAAGAATGAAGGATTTCTTGGCCATGTCAATAGAAAAATAGGAGAAATACCATTTTTCCATTGTTTCATCCATCAGCAAGCATTGTTTGCAAAAATTTTTCAAGTTGTGGATGCAATGGGTGTAGCAATTAAAATTATTAATCTGTAAAGGTGGTCATAATTCGCTAACCCATAGAAAGTTTAAATCCTTTCTCTCAAAATTCGGCGCTGAGTACGAGGATCTTTACCTTTTTACTGATGTTAGGTGGCTGAGCCGAGGCCAAAGTTTAGACAGACTATACAGTCTTCGTAATGAAGTTATTTCTGTCTTAGAAAGCGAAAATTTAGAAAAAGATAAAGATTTGTTAGCTTCTCTAAAAAATCCATTATTTATTTTAGACTTGGCGTTTCTAACTGACATAGTCCTTTTCATTAATCAATTAAATCTTCAGATTCAAGGCCGCAACAAACTTCCGTCCGATTTAATTGCAGCAATCAATAAATTTAGTCGCAAAATGAACAATGACCTGTCCAGCCTTCAGCGAACTGCAGAAATTGTTGCATTGTACCCCAACCCTTCCCGAATTCAGGAGTACGCAGAGGCAGTTAATACCCTTTCCTCTGAAATAGCGGAAAAATTTTCTGATTTTAAACAAATCAATTGGCTCATTGCAGTTTTCAATAACCCCATAGAAGCAGAATCTGAATCAATTCCAGAAGAAATTAGGGAGGAACAGGTCATGAAACCTGACTTGATGCTGCCACTAAGTAGTGGAATAGAATTTTGGCGAGAACTTCCGATAGATAAATTTCCGATTTGCAAAAAGGCAATGTTAAAATTATGTTCTATGTTTACCACAACATATATTTGTGAAACAACATTTTCCACAATGAAATTAATAAAAAATTCTATTCGAAACAGTCTAACTGATAGCCATTTAGAAGATCTCCTTCGGATAAAAAGTTATCCAAATAATATAGAAGTTAATGAAATAGTTGAGTTTAAAAAAAAATATGAATTCAAAATTATTGGTTTTCCATCGCATTTTACATTTTTCTTGCTTTCGTCACATGCAATTTGCGCAGTGTCAAGCAACTTACGCACACAAGAAAGCGCACACATACAACTACATCTTTTTAGTGCTCTCTTTGTGCAGGGCCCTGATTTAGATAGACTATTCCAGGGCCCGGCACAAAGAGAGCGCTTAAAAAGTGTAGTTGTATGTGTGCACTTGCTTGTGTGCGTATGTTGCTTAAAAAGTGTAGTTGTATGTGTGGACTTGCTTGTGTGCGTATGTTGCTTTACACTGCAAAAAATGAAAATTCATCAAATTCTATATCAAATCAAGAAAACGAACGCAGCCGATAATCTGATGCAAGAAAAAAATAGAAAAACAAAGCAGCGATCAATTTTTTCATGTGTGTTCTCTCTCGAAATGCTGAGAGAAACTAAATCCACCCTCATGCTTTTGATTTTTTTGTGTGAGGACTTCGGCAGCCGTAGAGGTGCTGAACGTGTTCGGCTGACGCGCTGCAGATCTGACGTTTTTTAAAAAAAATTTCCTACCCCAACGCGCCTAAGAGAGCTTCGCTCTAAAAAGAAAAAAATATTAAAAAGAAAAGAAAGATAACCACATGCAATGAGAAGGTTCAATGATCCCTATGTGGGGACATGTCATCTAACTCCCCCTTCCGGTGTCTTGCAAAAATGAATGACTGGTTGAAAGACCAAGTCCTCCTTCAGAGAGGGCGGAAAAAGTTCATTCCTTGAATGACTGGTTGAAAGACCAAGTCCTCCTTCAGAGAGGGCGGAAAGAGTTCATTCTTGATTAACGAATAACTGGTTGAAAGACCAAGTCCTCCTTCAGAGAGGGCGGAAAGAGTCGTTTTTGATTAGCGAATGACTGGTTGAAAGACCAAGTCCTCCAGAGAGGGCGGAAAGAATTCATTCTTGTTGGCTGAATGACTGGTTGAAAAACCAAGTCCTCCTGCAGAGAGGGCGGAAAAAGTTCATTCTTGACCAAACCTTCCTTCTGAGCAAGGAACTGCTAAAAGTAGAGATATTATTGTGAGTATCACATATTGTAAACTTTGCTACACAACGGGTGAGATTTAAACCCGACACACACACACACAGTTAGGAGTCATCCACTCATATAAAACAAACACCACGTCCTACATTAGGAAATATAGAGCTACCTGAAAATTTGGTAAAAAGGTTATTATAAACAATACAAAATGAGTGACAACGAAACCGTGGGCGTTACACTATAGGAGGCCATGAATGCCGTAGCCGAAAGGGATGCTCAAATCGGGCAATTGGCTGCCGAAATTGAAAGGCTACGGGAGGTCATCAATCAATTGGCCGAAAGAGATGCTCAACGCGAGCAATTGGCAGCCGCCGGAGATAGCGCGTACGTCACATCGGACAGCGAAACCCTTGTAAATACTCCTGTGACCCATAGTGAACCGAGATCCCGAGTAGAGTCGATCGGTCAAGTCGATTCAAACGCTCCCGCTCCTCCCTGCACTTCCGATTTGAATGCCCATATAGACAGTCTGTGCAACGGTTTGGCGTCCTATTCTGGAGGTCACGCCAAACTCGGCCGGTGGATTAACTCAATTGAAGAAGCACTGGCTGAGGTCACGTCAGGTGGGAACCAAACTGCGTACAAAATGATGATGCGGCGGGTGCGGCTGAAATTGACCGATGAAGCCGCTGATATCTACTACGAAGAAGAGGGGGATCACACGTCATGGGAAGCCATTAAACGCGTCCTAAAAAAACACACCGCCCAGAGGCTATCCTGACTGCTATGCGAAACTTAAAACAAGATCGTGACACGGTAGAAAACTACTACATAAAATTTCGAGCGCTGCACAAGTTATACGTGGAAAAAATTAACGGAGGACCTCTATCGCCCGAACTGAAGGAATCCACACTTCGACAGCAAGAAATAAACAGCTCAAGCGAATTTATTCGCAACCTAAACTTGGAAGTAAGGATACATCTCGTACACTTCGCCCCCGACTACATTAAACGCCACATACCGTGCCGCTTTAGATGTTGTCGATAGGATCCAGGAGTACCAAATCGATATGGCAAGCGCCAGCCAGGGTGGCAACGACTATCGGGCCCCGCTCTCCGATAAAAATCATAGAAACAACGACAACCCTTTCAGGGGAAACTACAAATCCGGTAAGGACTACAAGCATAACACCTACAGGGGACGAAATTCCTATAAGAAAACCAATTGGGAAAATAATTATGGCCGGAACAACGGTCACCACCACGGAGGGAATAAAACCGATCAAAGAAAACCGGAGGATCGTGCGCACAACCAAAGGCAAGCCTTGAATCACTTGACCATGGAAGGATCGGATGTCCCTGAAAATTCCAAGGGTGAGTCTAAGCAACTGGATGACCGACGAAGCCCTAAAACGGCTGAAAATTTTATGAACTCAGCCGAACCGGAGTTCCGTACCTAAAGTACGTTACCAAAGATGGGGAATGTCTCACCTTCCTCATCAATACTGGGGCCGTAGCCAATTACATCCAGAAGCGACACGCCCCCCATGGCCAACTGATGCCACGACCTTTTTACACCTCTTCCGTTGGTGGAAGCATGAAGATTACCCACTACATAGAAGGGAAATTTTTTAAGCCTTTCGGAAACGAAACAACTGTCACCTTTTATGTCCTGCCCAACCTGGTCGACTTTGACGGGATCATCGGCGACGACACCCTGTGCAAGAGACGAGCCGTATTGGACCGCTCCACCAACCAACTTATTATGGCACAAGGCGTAAAAATCCCACTCTCAATGATGAGTTCAACCGCCGCGAACATGATGACCACCCCGAAATCGTATACACCTCAGCTTGATGAAATAATCCATTCCTTCAGCCACATTTTTGAACCCTTAGTTGAGTCAGAAACAGTGACAACGGAGGTAAGGGCGGAAATCCGCACAATGGACCAGGAACCCGTCTACACACACACACCTACCCTTTCCCAGCGCCAATGATGGGAGAGGTTAAGAGGCAAATCAACGAGTTACTGGACAACAAAATCATCAGGCCATCAAAAAGCCCGTATAACTCTCCCGTATGGGTGGTACCCAAAAAACCAAAACCAAACGGCGAAAAACAATATAGACTGGTAATCGATTTCAAGAAATTGAACACTGTTACTATCGCCGACCGGTATCCCATTCCGGATATTAACTCTACGCTGGCCAGCCTTGGTAAGGCTAAATTCTTCACCACTCTGGATTTGACTTCGGGATTTCATCAGGTTCGGATGCGCGAAAAGGACATACCGAAAACCGCCTTTTCGGTCTTAAACGGGAAATACGAATTCCTAAGACTCCCGTTCGGACTAAAAAACGCCCCCGCCATATTTCAACGTATGATAGATGATGTCCTTCGAGATCTTATCGGAGTATGATGCTACATACGTGTACATTGACGATATTATAATATTCAGCAGGAGCGAGGAAGAGTATATGGCCGACATTCAAAGGGTCTTCGAAAAGGTATCGGAGGCCAACCTTCGGGTTAACTAGGAGAAAACAACCTTCATGAAAACCGAGGTAAATTTCCTAGGATATACGGTGTCGAGTGAGGGAATACGCACTGATGAGAAGAAAGTGGCAGCCGTCACCGCAATGAAGCCTCCAACAAACTTAAAGGAACTCAAGAGCTTCTTGGGGATGACGTCGTATTACAGGAAATTCATCCGTGACTACGCCAAGGTAGCCAAACCCCTCACCAACCTCACGAGGGAGGACCTGGGGCAAGTTAAAGCAAGCCAATCAAGGAAGGTACAAATCACCTTGGGTGAAAATGAATTAAAAGCCTTCGAAGATCTTAAGGCATTGCTGGTTTCATCCGAAGTCCTAGCTTTCCCTGATTTCAACAAGCCATTCAACCTCACGACCGACGCATCCAACGAGGCACTAGGTGGTGTCCTGTCGCAGGTACAGGATGAGAAAGATCGGCCGATCTTCATTTCTAGGGGACTATCACGAACAGAAGAAAACTATGCAACAAACGAAAAAGAAATGCTAGCAATACTATGGGGGCTAGAGACGTTGCGCTCGTATTTGTATGGAGCAGAGGAAATCAGGGTATACACCGATCACCAGCCGTTGACTTTCGCCCTAGGAAACCGCAATTCAAGTGCCAAACTAAAAAGATGGAAGGCCCGGATCGAGGAGTATAATTGCAAGTTGTTTTATAAGCCTGGAAAAGCTAATGCTGTGGCCGATGCCTTATCACGCATTACCTCACATCTAAACCCTCTCAGACTCGCACCATCAGCAGGACAAACACTTCGCCTCCCACTACACAGGGTCGACACCCCACTCAACACTTTTCGAAACCAGATAATCTTAGTTGTGGGGACAGGTATTGACACCTCCACCGAACCCTACCCTGGTTTTCAGCGACATGTTGTTCACATAAATTTAACCCAAGACATTGCCATATCTAGAGCTGCACTGGAAGGAGCACTTTCCAAAACTCACATAAATGGAATCAAGATCCCGGAAATCGCTGTTTCTGAAATTCAACCCATAATCTGGGAATATTTTAACGACTATAAAATCCGTCTAGCACAAGAAATAGTGGAGGATATAACTTCAGAGGATCAAATTCAGGACATAATCCAAAAGGAACACCGAAAAGCCCATAGAAGTTACTTGGAGAATAAGCAACAAATTTTCTTGAAGTACTATTTCCCAAAAATGGCAGCAAAAACCAAAGGCTATGTGTCAAAATGCACTATATGTGGAACTCAAAAGTACAACCGACGACCAAAAAAGCCACACCTACAGCCGACACCGATACCTTGCATGCCATGCGAAATTTTACACATCGATCTCTTCGTAATTGAGAAACTATGGTTTTTGTCCTGTATTGACAAATTCTCGAAGTATGCAATGTTGTTCCCTATCGAAAACAGGTCGTCTATACACCTCAAGGAGAAACTTATGGACGTCTTAGCATACTTCTCAGTGCCCAAATTAATAGTCATGGACAACGAGCGAGGATTGTTATGTCCCATCATCATCAACTATTTGCACGAACTACAAATTGAGATTTACCGGACTCCTTCACAGAAAAGCGAAGTAAATGGACAAGAAGAACGGTCCCACTCGACATTCCTGGAAATATACCGATGTCTACGCATAGAGCACCCGAAGTTGAGTGCTGCTCAACTGGCGAAATTGACGGTCGCTAGATACAATCAATCCATACACTCCGTAACCAAGCAGAAACCAGTCGACCTTTTTTTCAATCGAACATCGGCTCAAGGGGTAGGTGAAAACACCAATCCCAGAGAAACGCTCTTGGAAAACGTTAGAGGATTGCTCGAACACCAACAAACAATTACAAATAGGGCCAAGAACTTGAAAAGGGAGAACCCTTTGTCATATGAGGTCGACCAAGAAATTTTCGTAGCCAACAAACAAATCAACGGAAAACACGCAAAAAGATTTTTTCAGGAAAGAATCGCTCAGGACAAAAAGGTCACGGTAATCACACAAACAGGAAAAAATCTACACAAGTCACACATTAAGTAAAAATACACTTGTACACATAACATATAAACATCTAGACGCTAAGTTAAAATTAATTTCACACTAAAAAACACCCTTCTACTTCCAATACAAGCCCCCTCATTTTGTACCTCTCATCGGTGGAGAGCTACAAGATCTTTAAATATGAGTCCCCAATCGTGTCGCTACAACAAGGAAAAGGATGGAGAATTGAAGGACACCCAAATCTGGTACATGTAATCCCTCTCGACTCATTCGCGGGCCTTGCTGAGAACTTGTCATTAGCCCTGGACCAGTACCCTTCTTGTGACCTGAAGACATTGGCCACTCTCAAAATCAAAGATCTAAAAACAAAAATCGAGGAACTCACGGTCTCCAACAAGAGGGCTAGACGATCAATCAGATGGTTAGGCTCAGCTTGGAAATGGGTAGCAGGATCACCAGACGCAGCTGACTGGGACCAGATTTTACAATCCCATGATTCTCTGATTAGAGAGAATAATCAACAGTTCACCATAAATAAACAATTCCTGTCCGGCATTCAAGAGGCATTCGACAAAATAAACGAACTTGCAGGAGCCCTGAACACAATAAGCAAGGATAACGACTCCGAACTATCCATCCTACTGAACAAAATCTTGTTACTTGAACGGAAGCTGGACGAAATTGTGCGAGCATGCCAACTCGCTAAAGTCGGCGTGATTAACTCGAACCTGCTGGACATAGACGAGCTGCAGGACATCATCAACACCACACCAAGCCTGCCTTACAACATCATAGAGGCCATCGAATTTGCCCAACCCACTATCTTCGTGAACGGTACCCTACTCCTTTACAACATAGCGATGCCACGGGTACTACAACAGGAGTATTCGGTGCAGATCATCAGGCCAACCATAACAAATAATCAGCAACTTGACATTCCCTCGGGAAAAATACTGGTAGGACCACGAGACACCTACATTATATCCAGGAGCTGCCAGACCATGGGCAATATCACCATTTGTAAGGAATCAGACCTCACTCACCTGGATGAAGAGTCTTGCCTGCCAAGACTAATAAAGGGAGGAACCGCAAAATGCCATTCAATAACCAACACGGCAAGCCCCATTGAGTTACTGGAAGATGGCACCATATTCACGACCAACTTTAGAGGAAAGATGACAAACGGCGTTGTAGAATCAAACCTAAACGGGACCTTTGTCATTCAATTCTCTAACGAATCAGTGACAATCGGTAACAAAACCTTCAGAAGCCAGACGGTTACAAGGATGGTGGCAATACCTTCCACTTTGTCTGAAGTCGTAAACGAAGGACACCGACTAAATGTGGAATACATTCACAATTTGCACATAAACAATTTACGACGCCTCAACACTCTAACAAAAGGGACCACCATCACGGCCGCTGCGCCATCTTCGTATTTCTCGCCATCTCCATAGGTTGGATTCTGAAGAAGACGCTCCAGAAACCAGAAACACCACCCTCTCCCAGAATCACCGTCCACAAATACAAAGGATCTCCGGGACGTCGATTTTTGAGGGGGGAGGAGTTAGCGCACTCATCCTCACGCGAGGCCTCCTCTCATACAACCAGCGCCCCTGGGACGCCATGTCCTTCAGTTACCAGACCATGCCCCGCATTTACCAGACCATGCCCCGCACCCCGGCATCTCCTATCACAACGGGACTCGATCAACACACTTTACCAGAAACGCCTGAACGAACATCGGGCAAAATACCCCCTATCGATCTAAGTAACACCAGCCCTTGACCATACACTCACCTTTCACACATGTTAGGAACACCAACAGACCACACACAGCACGCGTGCATCGCGACCCATATCACTTTTAGCCAAGTAAGCTACCTACGTCTTTTATTTCCTGTAAACACACTTAGCCAAGTAAGCAACTTATGTTTCCTAGTGTTTATGCGACCCTAGCCAAATATGTGACCCAAGACGACCCCCGTTGGTCACACTAGGTACTTCACTTCCCTTTTCTAGCATAAGCACTTTTTAGCCATTCTTTGAATATTACCGGTAAGCAGAATTCGCCGGAAGAGGCGACCCACTTCTGACACGATCCCAACGCCGCTGCCAGCGGCACGACGCCGCAGCCAGCGCCCTTTGGGCATCTCGGGGTATATTTAAAGGACCACGCTCGACAGAGCCGGCAGTCTTAGTTTAGACGTAGAACTAACTGAATCAAGCTACAAGCTAAATAAAACTTATAACGTTACAAATCAAGTATTGTGTTGTGTCTCACTGTAACAATCCTGAGTTTCCCAAGTCCCATCCTTAAAATCCAAGGAAGGAAATGGTAAGAATTCCCCTATAAGGGAAATGGAAACTCATAACTTATATATATTTTCATTATTTAGAGCACAATAAATAACTATAGTTGATGATAAATTTTATATATGTATCTCTAAAAAATCAGATTTATTAAAATTTGCATTTAGACTGACCATTACTTCTAGTTTTCGGCCTTCTACTGTAGATATACAGTTTAGGACTTACACTACGTGAGTTAATTTTTTCTTGCAGCGCAATAAAATGATAATTTATCCAGGTACTTCTACATGGCAATGTAGCTCTGATGGTGTGTCTAGGTCTCGAATCTGGCCCGGGGTTCAAATGGTGTAGGTCGTTGTATGTTTTTTCTTTTTTTTCAAAATATGCTTCAATTATGAATATGTAGGTACATATGTATTTTTACATACGTAAATACTTTGTACACACATATGTATATCGTATGTACTTATATATGTATATTTTAGATAATAATTATTTTATCAAATTTTGTAGAGTACATATGTATGTACATCTGTATGCATGTGAAACTTTATTATATGTACATTACATGGTCCACCCCCATTTTATGATTATCTTTGACAATATTAGCTTATTGTCCATTTAGGATAGATCGCAAATAAAAATAAACATAAAAATATCAAAGAACCTAACTTTGACTATGCCGAAGTTTATATGTATTTTGAAATTTGTTTCCCTGCAACTCAATTCATGAATACACAAATGAAACATTCAAATTATTACTCTTTTTACCACAAGTTTTTCTTCTTCTCCCATCAATGATAATAATAACGCTTGAACCGATGTATATTGACTGTAACTTGTGTTTTATTTATCCAATCAGATTCAAACCTTGGGATCTGAGATTTTATATCCAATACTATCATATTGGAAAAATTCATAGGATACTCCAATTTCTGCAAAAATGTTTCTTCTAGAAGTATACGACAAGTAGTCCGATCCCGATGATTTTCATACTTTATCTTACCGGGGTAATAAAAATGCCCCAAAAAAAATTTCATCCCGATAGCTCTTAAGATGGCGGAGGAAAACGCCTACGCACCGACGGGCGGTCGGACATGGATATATCGACTCAGCTTCTCATGCTGATCAAGAATATATACATATACTTTATAAGGTCGGAAACGTCTGCTTCTGTGCGATACAAACATCTGACCAATTTTATAATACCCTCTGCAAGGGTACAAAAATAGATATAAATAAAAGGATGATTATAAGTCTTTTTTTACCACTTATTAAAATATGTTTACTAATAAAAATGAAGTAAGTAAGTCGTCTCGTCGACTTAGGTATACCATACACCAGTAAAACAAATATTTCAAATTTGTAATAACAAATGCATTTGCCTATTTAAAAAAATGCTGTTCACTTGCTTTTTACAAGCATATCTCAGTATCTCGCTCACTCATGCATATGAGCACCCTAGCGCCCCCCACCAGCCAACGGCCAACTCCAGCCTTGTGGAAAAACGTTTATATGCATAACTTGATCAACTTTGGTATTTTGCTGGGTATTAGTATCAAATTCGAGTGTGCCAAATTTGATTCCACAAGGTAAAAAATTACGGGAGATAATCGACTTTTTTAAATTTCGGGGGCGGAAGGGGCGTGGCAAAATCTTTATACATACAAAATGTGCGCATTTACTAAGCAAACAGACATACCACATACGGTGTCTCTAGCTGCAATAGTTTTTGAGATAAACGTTTTTTTATACCCTTGCATAGAACGAAGCATCTCAGACCATATAAAGTATATATATATTCTTGATCAGCATGACGAGACGAGTTCAAATAGCCATGTCCGTCCGTCCGTCCGTCCGTCTGGATCAACGCGAACACCTCCGAGACCGTAAGAGCTACAGAGCTGAAAGCACGTAGGCTTGCATATACTGCAGGCGTTGTATATCTCGGATTCAGCCGGATCGGACCACTATATCATATAGCTCCCATACAAACGTCAAAGTCACGAACAGTGACTTTTCTCAACAACTTCGTTATTTTATCAGCAATTGTCATAAAAGTTGGTATTGGTCAGTTTTGTGGTCTTGTTAATAATTGTGCCAAAGTTGATCAAGATCGGGTGACTATATCATATAGCTCCCATACAAACGGCAAAGTTACGAACAGTGACTTTTCTCAATAACTTCGTTACTTCGTTACTATTGTCGTGAAATTTAATATAAGTAAGTTTATTGTAGCTATAAACGACTGTGCCAAATTTGGTCAACTATTTGGTGACTATATCATATACCTCCCATAGGAACGATCCGGTGACTTTTGCCAATAACTTCGTTATTTTTAATGCAATTACTTTCAAATTAAACATTTGACAGTTAAATATGTCTGTTAATGACTGTACCGAATTTGGTAAAGATCGGGTAACTATATCATATAGCTCCCATTGGAACGATCGGTGGAAAACTGTGACTTTCATCAGAAAGTTCGTTATATCCTATGCTAAGATTGAAGGCCGTTCTTTCGCAAGCATTACCCTTTTTAGATAAAACAGTTAGTTTAGATAAAAGAGTTACTAACAAACTTGCAAGGGTATACAAACTTTGACGCGGTCGAAGTTAGCCCCGGCCCTCTGGTTTTAAATTGCGGGTGCGGAAAGGGGCGTGGCAAGAATTTGAAATAAACTTGATCACTCTACATACTACATGAGCCTACATACCAAATTTGGTGGCTCTATCTCTTATAGTCTCCGAGATCTAGGTGTTCATACGGACAGACGGACATGGCTATATCGACTCGGCTGTTGATACTGATCACTTTATACTTTACGGGGTCGGAAAAGCTTCCTTCTGCCTGTTACATACATTTTGGCGACTTTAATATACCATATCACCCTATGGGTGTATGGTATAAAAAAGACAAAATTAAAAAATGCAAATATTAAAATAAATTGAAGAAATTTTTTAACGCTGACCTGAGTATTTTTTAATTTTTTTCTCCTTTCCTTTCTCTCAAAATACATATATCAACTTCGGGTCAGAAAAGAAATCCTTACAAAGTCAAACTAATTATCTTAAATCTCGTTAACAGAAACACGCTGATCCTTTAAGGAGGGATTGCCATACAACAAACAAACCGCACCACCACTACTTAAAATAGGATACTACTAACCGCAATCACTCAGGTAAGTGAAGAGTAGTAAAAACGAAATTCCAAGAAAAACGTCAAAGAAATTAAGTAAACGGAACACAGCCATTTACCACGCTGTCTATTAATTCTTTGCAAAATGCAAACACGGGTTGAAAGAAGACGAAAGAAAAGTTAACGGGACATGAAAGTCAGAAACGACAAATCGGAAGTTTTTCGTAAGAATTCGTAGCACTCATTCGCTTTAAAAATCATATTAGGTTCAATACACGTTTTGTTCAAATTAAAATTTTTGCAAAGCCTGGCAAACGTACTAATGACAATTTAATTCAGTTGGTTTTCTTTAACCACAATAAAGGGAAAACTGCAAAAGAGTTAGCCGAGATGTTTGATATTAAACTAAGAACAGTTTACAATAAATCGAGCTGAAAAACAAAATAGACTGGAATATTAAACAAAGAACAGTTTACAATAAATCGAGCTGAAAAACAAAATAGACTGGAATTGCACACCTCTGAAGGCCGACCCCGAAAGTTCTCTAAACGGGATTGTTCCAAAATCCTTAAAACAGTGGAAAACAATCTTCAAACAAGCCTCAGGGAGTTAGTGGAAACAGTGAAAACAGGCCTGAACAAGACCGTGTGCCCTGAGACTGTGCGGAGAGTCAAGTGCCACAAATACTCATCCCACGTTTAGACTTCGCCACAATGAATAGAAACAACCCTGCTGAATACGAAGATGATGTTGTACTACAACGATGGCCCTGGAAAAGTTTGTCGGAAACCAAAAACAGCTGCTCAGGCCAAAAACATAGTGCCAACTGTTAAATTTGGTAAGCTGTCAGTCATGGTGTGGGGATGCATTTCTTCGAAAGGTATTGGGGAGCTGCAAATTTTTAGTGAAATTATGACCAAGGGGTTCTATTTGTACATTTTGAAAAGGGAACATTTAAAAAATTTTGGTTTCGTTGATCCATTGATTACAATGATCCGAAGCACAAAACGTTCTTGTGTCGCACTTGGCTGCTTTACAATTAGCAAAGTGATTGACACGGTAAACGAGGAGTGGCGTAAAATACCCGAATACTACGACATACAAGCCTTTGTTTCGTCGATGTCGCGACGCATTAGAGATGTAATGGATGCTAATGGAGGACATACCAAGTACTAGCCAAATTTCGCTTGTCTTTATTAAGAAATTACAGCTTTACATTATTGATTGCATTTTGCAAAGAATTAATAGACAGCTAATATTTGCGGTTTTTCTTTGTTTTTATGAATTTTTTATGTTTCTGTTTGCTTTTTTTTGTGGTAATTTTTGTTAATTATTTTATTTTAAAATAGTATTGTAAAGGACTGAATATGAAATAAGGTGATTTTCCTAATAAATAATCAAGTTAAAGTTGAATTTGTGTGAATTTTTCCCTTTTGCAAACAATTATTAGACATACTGTATATAAAATTGGATATAGTTTTCCTGCGCCTGCCAGTTTTTTCGGCAATTTTGTGCACAGACAAGCTCAATTCCGAGTGAATAGGGATTCCCGGAGAGAAGGAAAATAACCCAGTCTTCATTCGTTGAATTCAAAATATGAACTGACTTTATTTAAAAAACTCTTAAACTCTAAGAAGCAACAATTGTTCTTAAAAATACTTATTTTAATGCCCCCACGTTTTCGTGGATTGAAAATTATTTATATTTCATGCTCAGCGCTGGTTACTTGATACCGCGCCGCTGTTATATCTTAAGTGTTTTCCACAGAGTGTGGATGCATGTTTTGTTTGTTATTAAGCAATAATTGTCATATGAATTTTATGACTTACGTTGGTTTATGTTTCGTTTTGTATATTTCATTGGTGCATCTGATTTGGTGAAGCCAGCTCAGATGACCACGATGTTTATTCTTAAACACCGAGTAAGCCTCAATCTTTATTTTTATTTTTTATTAATTTTTTTTTTATTTTTCTTTATTTTTCCTCCGCAGATAAAATTGATTTTTTTTTCATATTTAACGGTAAGTTAAAGAAAATACATATTTGACTTGTGATACAACAAAAATTTGGTGACTGTGATTGTCAAATTAAGCGAGAATAAAACGGAACGCGAAAAAATTTGTAACGGTTCTTCTAAGGAATTTTTTTCTCTTGTTATAAATATCATAAACGAGTATTGTAACAACAACAAAAAAAATTTACTAAAACCAGTGGAATGGGAAAGTAAAAATTAGAAAAAACATGTAGTGATAGGGGGGCACTAACCTGATGACCCGCAGTGTACATGCATATGTAAATATGATCCGAATCACACGGCCAAAATTGTAAGGAAATGGCTCGAGAAACAATTTTTCTGATGATGCAGTGGTCGGCTCGAAGCCCAGATCTAAATCCGATCGAAAACTTATGGGCTCTGCTAAAGAAGCAACTGTCGCACTATGATACTTCGGCAAGGACAATGGACGAGCTTTGGAATAGAGCCCCCTGTTGCGCGGATTGATAGAAAAATTGATGGAGAGTATGCCCAGACCATTGATAGCGTGATTAAAGCCAAATGCCTTTGGACTAAGTATTGAACAAAATCATTTATCTATAAGATTTGTTAAACGAGCAAAAGTGGATACTTGCTCACTTTAAAGTTTTTTCTGGATTATTCGAGCTAAGTAGAAAATAATGAATAAAATGTTTTGTTTTTCCATTTATATATTATTAATGGATTTTTGGTAAAAATTTGGAATCAATTAATGATTTTTTCTGAGTTTTACAGCCACTCAAAGTCACAGTATAGAAATATGTATCCGCATGTGCTCGCCACTGTAAGTACATACATATGTATACGTACATTTGTGAACGCTGGTCGAGAAACGTAAAAAATTTGCAATTATGTATCTTCCAAAGTTTTGGACTGGCGTGTTTGCTGTTTGACGGCGAAATTCAAATGGCCTACGCGTTATCGAACATCGCATCAAGAAGTCTAGGTTCGGCTCCATTCCGTGAATTCGCTCTCTCAAACTGCTCAAATGTGCACAGCATTGTCTCTCGCTTTGCTCAGTAACGAGCAGCCTCTACACTTGACTTGCCCACTGGCGCCGCTGACTGGAGTCGGTCATCACTCTTCTGAGTGCAACCAATCATAGAAGAGATCTACTGACCAATCAGATTCTTTCTACGAACGAAAAAATGTAATTTCAATGAAATGATGGCGTCTGACACAGTATTGGATAAAACACAAAATGAAGTTAGTTCAAGAGTTGTGCCTTGTGAGGCATTATCATTACTTTGTAAACTCTCTTTTATTTTAAATTATTAATCCCTTGGGATTGCCATTACAATTTCGGATTTCATTATTTTGTCTTAATGCCTATTTTTCGAGAGTGTGCCCGACTTCTCCTTAGTAAATTATACCCTTTAAGTGTGGCTCTATTCGGTTATTGTGAGAATAATCCACTGAGAAGTCGAGCTGGCTTATTTAAAATGTGCTAAGTGTTTACAATTCATATGAAAATTCTTTTTACAAGCTGCGTATCAAAGAATGTGCTTTCTCGCTCATTCTTACAAGCACGTTTCATATATGCATAACTTAGCCAAATAGCCATTTTTATACGTTTGCGGAGAGTATTATAAAATTGGTCAGATGTTTGTAACGCACAGAGAGAGGCGTTTCCGACCCCATAAGGTATATGTATATATTCTTGATCAGCATGAGAAGCTGAGTCGATATAGTCATGTTCGTCTGTCGGTGCGTATGCGTTTTGCTCAGCCGGGCTGAAAATTTTCTTCTATGTCTTTTTATTACCCAGGTAAGATAAACTATGAAAATCATAGAAATGAAAAGAGCTGCAGACTACACCCAACGCTACATAAACTCTATGTGTAATAGGGGAAGAAGAAGAAACAATTGAACTTGAACATGTAAAAACATTATCGCCAAGGACTGCAAAGGTATATAAGCCTCGACATATGTAGACAAAGTTAGCTTCTTTGATATTTGGTATATGAAGGCAGACGAAAAATATCAAACAAAAGCTAACGAATGTGAAGAAAATTTTAGCATAACTACTAGGATTCATGTCTTATGTAGTAACGATCCCATTTAAGTAAGAAAAGGAATTAGCTGACTCGAAGGCGGAAACAGTTGCGCGATTTTGTAACTTGGAGAAAAAGTTTCACAAAAATCCAGAACATATAGAATACGGAAAGTTCGTTAAAGAATATTCAGGGGTGTCACAGAAATCGATAACCACCTAAAACCAACTTAAAAGCAAATGCAGAATGCAAAGTCTCAAAAGATTTCTGTGACACTCCTGATTAAGAGTTGGGCGATTTGGTGGACTAAGGACGAAGGTGCCTATTATCTGTCCCATCATGCAGTAGTCAGGGAAGCAAGTCCGACAACTAAACGAAGAGCCGTATTTGACGCCTCCGCGAAAACAACGAATAAGAGAATTGGTGTTACAAAAATCTTTGGAGATTTTGAGTCAGTTTGTTTTTGAAATCTACCAAATGAAATGATGTCCGTCCAGTTAGCGACACTGTAAAACTCGAATTAGCGACGATCCTCTGTTAATGATCTGTAAACTTTTTTGCACTTTTATTTTTTAATTTTTCAGCTATTAATTAACTTTTTTGAAGTTAATAAAGCCTTAAATTATAAAGAATAGATGAAATTTTTGTTTCAATTCAGTTTTGGCGGTTTTTGAGCATTCCATGTACTGACAATTTCTCCGCGAAAAAGTATTTTTTCGCTTTCGTGTATCTGATTTCCAAAAACACGGCTTAATGAAGATTGAATGCCAGAATTTTGGGATGACTTTCAGGAAATTCCTCGTAACGAAAATGGGCTGACTTTGATGGGTAAAAACTCGACTATATAACGGTAACGGCTTAATGAAGATTGAATGCCAGGATTTCGGGATGACTTTCTGGAATATGTTTGGGTAATTTTATTCAAAATTCCTCATTACGTTTTCGATAAAAATGCACAAATGTGGGGGTACATTTTGCCGGCGTAAAACGTTTTACAACCTACTATTTGGCGCCATACATAATTCAAATAAAATCTTTTGAATTTACTGACCAAAAGCAAGAGATTAAGGGACCGCTTTACCATAAAGACTGTGGCAAAATATTCGGACAACTTTCAAGATTATTTTTAATAAAAAAGTCAAATTCGCCTCAAAAAGTTCGATAAGTCACTGTTCGTGACTTTGCCGTTTGTATGGGAGCTCTATGATATAGTGTTCCGATCCGGCTGAATCCAAAATATACAAACCCTGCAGCATATATAAGCCTACGTGCAAAATGTCAGCGCTGTAGCTCGAACAGTCTAGGAGGAGTTCGCATCGATCCAGACGGACGGACATGGCTATTTGAACTCGTCTCGTCGTGGTGATCAAGAATATATATACTTTATATAGTCGGAGATGCTTCCTTCTATGCGTTGCACACCAAAATTGACCAAAATTAATATAGCCTTTTCAAGGGTATAAAAATCGAAACCAGAGGACGGGGACGGAAAGCCCGATTTTTTGGTATAAAGTCCAATTTTGAAGATAGAGAGTTGAAACATGGTACAGGTGATACTAATATCATACATAGTAAGCCTTTAAAATTTGAAACGGATCCGACCACGCCCACTCAGACCGCCCATATAAGTAATCTTGCTAATGAGCTATTTTTCAATTTTAATTATGTGCTTCTCTTAGTATACTACAAAATTTATTTTAAAAAACATATTAATAACAAAAAACATAAACAAAAAAAAACACAGTTTGTTCTTATTTTCGTTCCGATATATTTCGACCACTCATCGGTGGTCGTCTTCAGGGCAACTATAAATAACATTGAATTGTGATTGACATAATAATAATTTAACAACAAGAAAACACCTACTTAGTTTTAGACGTCCGCACACTGTGACGTGTAGCTACACACTGATTTGTCCCTAAAAAATGCCTGTATAAATGCGCGCAGTTGTCCGTATCTACCTTATAATTAAGTCTTATATTTGTCGGGGTATTTATTATGTGCAGCATCTCCAAAGTGTAACGTTTGTTGTAATGTTGTTCTTGGTCTATTATGTTTACTTCGTCAAAATTTGGGGAACGTCCACTGGCGGCACAGTGGGCCATAAGTGCCGTTTTTGGTGCATTGGAGTGTTGACGAAGTTTATAGTGAGATCTATGTTGCGATAGTCTTGTTTTTAGCCTCGATTTTGTTGTCCCTATATATTTGATCACAGTTTTCTTCATTAGTCCCATTGCACGGTATGTTATATACTACGTTGCTCTTGTCCATTGTATCAATACTACTTTTGTTCTGTTAAAAATACTCCGTAGTGTGTTATTGGGTTTATGTGCTATCTGCATTTGTTCGATGTCATAGCAATCTGAGTTTGCTAATCTTTCCGATAGTTGTGGGACATATGTGACGGACATAAAGCGTTTTGTCGGAACATCTTTGTTGGTTTTCTTATTGCGAGATTTTAGTAAAGTCCTTATGGTCCTTTATAAGAATAAACTGTGGTTTTTATTTTTGTTTTTATTCGCCCAACATTTGACCTCGAACCGGCAAAACACTCAACTCTAAACAACAAAAAGGTCGCAAAAATCAACATATAAACAAAAAATAAAATATCCAATACAATGTTTAGAAATTAGTTAATTATATATAAAATCTAATATCTAAAATCCGCAGTCCCCTAACATTCTGGAGTGGAGCCGAAGCATCAGTGGTCTTCATCGAGATGAGTTGTTCTCCCGCCATCGAAGACAGTCACTGATCTCAAGGCTCAGTCGCTCCAAGGTGAAGAGACAACGGATCTTGGCCAGCGGGGTTTCGCTCGGCGGGCAAGATCAGTCGTTGTAGTTTCTCTTCACCGCCCCCATCCCATAATCCCACTAACGCTTCTCCCTCTCCACTCCCTTTCCCAGACCAAGAGGCAACGAATCTCGGCCAAGAGGGCTTCGCTTGGCAGACAAGATCAGTCGTTGCAGCTCCTCTTGGATTCTCCTCATACCCTTTCCCTTCCCTTTTTCTTCTCTATAGGTGGCCTCCATTTCACCCATAATACTCTCAAGGTCTTCAGATCAAATAAATTTTCTGTAGACGGGTCTCTGGAGACTGAAACCATAGGTATTGCCACTAACCATAATGGTTATTTATGGTTAGTGTTATTGCTGTTGCAATTAGTAGGACGCTCCTAAGAGAATCAATGTCCTTAAGCTATGAACAATATTTGCAGATATCAAGTATCTCAATGATAAGCGTAAGGTCTTTAGAGTAAGCAGTACTTGCCGGAAGTGGCGTTATACTGTTATAAAGAGCTTTCAACGCATTACATCGAGAAATAAAAAGGCGTTAGTCTCTGTAGATAATTCCGTTGCCCACCGTCAATGGTCTAGGAAAAATAATCAGACGCATGAACCAATTTTGGATATGTCGTCTAGTCCTTTCATTGAAAATAGTACAAACTTATCGTCTAAGCCTGTGGATGTCTTGTAGCAAGCAGATTAAAGTGCCTGCGAAAAGACTGTAGACTCGGCAACATAAGTCTAAATATAGATGTAAAAATGGTTGAAGGGGCAGTTCGTAATTCTTCAAATAAATATAGTCATCACATCTGTGATATACAAGTGCAGCATTTTCAGGAATTATAGAAAATCTGCACAGCTAAATTCACCAAACAAAAAAGTATTGAGCATATTATACGGGAGCATATTATTCTCATGAATAACGCCTGTAATGTGTATTTCAATTCAATACGAATTAATAGGATATGGATACTGCGAAGACCCAACAAGTTTCAATTTACAGTTCAGTTCGATGGTTGTATCTCAGTCTATTCTAACAGCCCCGATATTTGCCACACAATAAACTTAAATAAAGCTTCCCAGTGTAGAGGTATTAGTCGCTTTTTAGAAAAGAATGAATTAAAATCTCGCACAGCGTTTGAGTACCGAAAACATTTGGCTCTAATGGCAAATAAGGATAGAAAATTAATTGGGAACGATCAAATGATCAATAAGCATTTATCATATTATCGAAACATGAGAGCTGAAGAAAATGCTAAAAATGATTTCGATAAGGATGCATTTATAGATGCATATAAAATGTTAATTAATGGGCTTCCATACATTTCGCATTTGTCTGCTAAGATCGAAGTGTTTCTTTGGAACATTGACCATATAAGGCTATTTCAAAAACATTTCCAAATACATACCTTACACATAGATGCAACAGCATGTGTTGTAAGACCGCTTAACATAACGAAAAATAGGATTCTTCTCTATTCTTTAGTGGCACACATTCCTGACTTATCGATAACCTATGGCATGGCACATGCGATTCTTTCAAATCATTTTTCCTATGACATAGGGCGCTTTCTACGTGATTTGAATATGTCTTGTAAGAAAAATAAATTGAAAACGCCGATCTGCAAACGCATCATAACTGATGTTAGTTTCACTCTTATTTCCGCAGTCCTCAAAGAAAACTGCTGCTGTACTCTTATAGAGTACAATGAAATGTGCTATCAATATTTATATAAAGAAAGCAATACATTTCCGGCGTTAATTGTCCTATTTTGCACCAGCCATTATGCTAAAATAATGTGTGCTGATATTGATCGCACGGTAGGCTTGCAAAATACTGCACTTAGATCTTTCTTAAGAAATGCTCTTGTAGTGGTGTTCTTCTTCTTCTGTCTCGTACTTTAAATGACGTGGTACGCAATGCCATGATATATTTTAAAGATGACGGTTCAGTTAATTTTAAATTGTCCGATTATGAAAATGCTGTTCCCAAAGAAAAGTTTCGTGAAAACCATTTCTGGCAATAGTAGGTTACGAAAACGTTTCAGTGATATTTTAGACGGTGTCATGAATATGATTTCTGAACTGCCAGAAAAAGAGGAGCAAAATATATATTATAACTCCAAAATAGCACAAGTTGTTTTGAACAAGTACGTAGTATTTGCTCCGTTTTGGACCAATTTGATGGGTATTTTCATTGATAAATCCAATAGACGACCCAGCAATGCTCCAATAGAATCTTTTTTAAGACGCTAAAACAAAGTGTAATTAAAGGTAAGAGAGGCAAAAAATTGGGAAGATTCATTCGCAAAATGGATGAACTTTCCAATTCAGTGGCGAAGCAAGTCGAACTGGGTCGCCCCGATAAGGGTAAACCCAAGAAACGTGCAGCAATATCTACGCCAGATTTACTAAAAATGTCTAATAAGAAACTTTGCAATTGTAGAGAAAGTTGGAATAAGAAAGGACCTAAAAAATTGAAATAGGGCTTATTCAAAGGTCATTTTACCGGACCCAGTAGAATTAGGGATTCACACACGCAAAAAATGAAGAATTGCAAATCCGAGAGGGAAATGAAAATATAAATGATTCCTTTGACTTATCAATTCAATTTTGTATGCTCATTCGTATGCTCGCAAGACTGAACCGTTTGGAATAGAAGAAGCCTATAAGCAAATGCTTATAAACCATTCCAAACTTATTAGTTGCACTGCAAATAATATAAAGTTTTACATTTTGCAATGCAAAACCCTTTTTGAATATGTACATGGTACCAATGCCCAAGGTTTCTTGTAAAATATCGAACTAGACGATATTGTTACCTTGTTGGGTAAGTCTTGGCTATCAAACTTTATTATTGATGCAGCTTTGACTGCAATTATCTTTGATCGGAACGATAGCAGTATCGTCAATGTTCCATGCCAAGTCGAGCAAGCTGTTCTGTGAGAACCATTTCTATGTTTTGATCTTGAATAAAGAAAAGTTGGAGTTCGCTTTCTTAAATCCTTTTGGAAAGGATTTTATAACTTCAAATTTTATAAAATATTACCAAGGGTTGCTTAAAAACTATAGATCTCTTGAAATTAATCACGATATACAAAGGGATTCTTATAATTGTGGTATTTTCATACTGCAATATGCAGAGTGCTACATCCAAAATAAAGCTTTGACAAATTTGTTACCTCCTGCTTTGTTTAGAGAAGACATTTTTAGAAAATTGATTGGCTGTAGTGATTGATTGCTCACGCACTACATCTGACGCCCACTGCATTAGATATAACAGGCATCTTTGCATTAATTGCTATAAAAATTTCTATACAATAGCTAAAACAGATTTAATTTGTAAGCTATGCGAGGCATAAGTCACCTCGCAAAACTCTATTTTGCGATTTATTTAGACAAGAAGTATGTATGTATGTATATGGGCCAATGAATTCGTGTTGAACTCTATAAATGCCTGCAGGAAGGAAACTGCGGAAAAGAGTTGAAGAGTTTATTTTTTTTTTTTTGTAATGAAACATGCAATGGACAAAAGTACTTATTTCAAAAACACAACATTAACTCTTATTTTATATTTAATACTTGTGTCTTTATATATTCTCATTAGAGCATATATATATATTTTCATTATTTAGAGCACAATAAATAACTATAGTTGATGATAAATTTTATATATCTCTGTAAAATCAGAAATAATTTATTAAAATTTGCATTTAGATTGACCATTACTTCTAGTTTTCGGCCTTCTACTGTAGATATACAGTATAGGACTTACACTACGTAAGTTAATTTTTCTTGCAGCGCAATAAAATGATAATTTATCCAGGTACTTCTACATGGCAATGTAGCTCTGATGGTGTGTCTAGGTCTCGAATCTGGCCCGGGGCTCAAATGGTGTGGGTCGTTGTATGTTTTTTCTATTTTTCAAAATATGCTTCAATTATGAATATGTAGGTACATATGTATTTTTACATACGTAAATACTTTGTACACACATATGTATATCGTATGTACTTATATATGTATATTTTAGATAATAATTATTTTATCAAATTTTGTAGAGTACATATGTATGTACATCTGTATGCATGTGAAACTTTATTATATGTACATTACATGGTCCACCCCCCATTTTATGATTATCTTTGACAATATTAGCTTATTGTCCATTTAGGATAGATCGCAAATAAAAATAAACATAAAAATATCAAAGAACCTAACTTTGACTATGCCGAAGTTTATATGTATTTTGAAATTTGTTTCCCTGCAACTCAATTCATGAATACACAAATGAAACATTCAAATTATTACTCTTTTTACCACAAGTTTTTCTTCTTCTCCCATCAATGATAATAATAACGCTTGAACCGATGTATATTGACTGTAACTTGTGTTTTATTTATCCAATCAGATTCAAACTTTGGGATCTGAGATTTTATATCCAATACTATCATATTGGAAAAATTCATAGGATACTCCAATTTCTGCAAAAATGTTTCTTCTAGAAGTATACGACAAGTAGTCCGATCCCGATGATTTTCATACTTTATCTTACCGGGGTAATAAAAATGCCCCAAAAAAAATTTCATCCCGATAGCTCTTAAGATGGCGGAGGAAAACGCCTACGCACCGACGGGCGGTCGGACATGGATATATCGACTCAGCTTCTCATGCTGATCAAGAATATATACATATACTTTATAAGGTCGGAAACGTCTGCTTCTGTGCGATACAAACATCTGACCAATTTTATAATACCCTCTGCAAGGGTACAAAAATAGATATAAATAAAAGGATGATTATAAGTCTTTTTTTTACCACTTATTAAAATATGTTTACTAATAAAAATGAAGTAAGTAAGTCGTCTCGTCGACTTAGGTATACCATACACCAGTAAAACAAATATTTCAAATTTGTAATAACAAATGCATTTGCCTATTTAAAAAAAATGCTGTTCACTTGCTTTTTACAAGCATATCTCAGTATCTCGCTCACTCATGCATATGAGCACCCTAGCGCCCCCACCAGCCAACGGCCAACTCCAGCCTTGTGGAAAAACGTTTATATGCATAACTTGATCAACTTTGGTATTTTGCTGGGTATTAGTATCAAATTCGAGTGTGCCAAATTTGATTCCACAAGGTAAAAAATTACGGGAGATAATCGACTTTTTTAAATTTCGGGGGCGGAAGGGGCGTGGCAAAATCTTTATACATACAAAATGTGCGCATTTACTAAGCAAACAGACATACCACATACGGTGTCTCTAGCTGCAATAGTTTTTGAGATAAACGTTTTTTTTGAATTGCGTGAGGGGGGGGGGGGAAGGGGCGTGGCAATAATTTGAAATAAACTTGATCACTCTACATACTACATGAGCCTACATACTACAGACGGACATGGCTATATCGACTCGGCTGTTGATACTGATCACTTTATACTTTACGGGGTCGGAAAAGCTTCCTTCTGCCTGTTACATACATTTTGGCGACTTTAATATACCATATCACCCTATGGGTGTATGGTATAAAAAAGACAAAATTAAAAAATGCAAATATTAAAATAAATTGAAGAAATTTTTTTAACTCTGACCCGAGTATTTTTTAATTTTTTTCTCCTTTCCTTTCTCTCAAAATACATATGTATATCAACTTCGGGTCAGAAAAGAAATCCTTGCAAAGTCAAACTATTTATCTTAAATCTCGTTAACAGAAACACGCTGATCCTTTAAGGAGGGATTGCCATACAACAAACAAACCGCACCACCACTACTTAAAATAGGATAACCGCAATCACTCAGGTAATTAAAGAGTAGTAAAAACGAAATTCCAAGAAAAACGTCAAAGAAATTAAGTAAACAGAACACAGCCATTTGCCACGCTGTCTATTAATTCTTTGCAATATGCAAACACGGGTTGAAAGAAGACGAAAGAAAAGTTAACGGGACATGAAAGTCAGAAACGACAAATCTGAAGTTTTTCGTAAGAACTCGTAGCACTCATTAGCTTTAAAAATCATATTAGGTTCAATACACGTTTTGTTCAAATTGAAATTTTTGCAATGCCTGGCAAACGTACTAATGACAATTTAATTCAGTTGGTTTTCTTTAACCACAATAAAGGGAAAACTGCAAAAGAGTTAGCCGAGATGTTTGATATTAAACTAAGAACAGTTTACAATAAATCGAGCTGAAAAACAAAATAGACTGGAATTGCACACCTCTGAAGGCCGACCCCGAAAGTTCTCTAAACGGGATTGTTCCAAAATCCTTAAAACAGTGGAAAACAATCTTCAAACAAGCCTCAGGGAGTTAGTGGAAACAGTGAAAACAGGCCCGAACAAGACCGTGTGCCCTGAGACTGTGAGGAGAGTCAAGTGCCACAAATACTCATCCCACGTTTACACTTCGCCACAATGAATAGAAACAACCCTGCTGAATACGAAGATGATGTTGTTGTGAGGAACATTATAATTAACTATAATATCCCACACAACAAGCAAACAGCGGCACAATCCAACGATACAAATAAAGCACTGAATACAAGATACAGCCGAGACACAAACCTAAGTTACGATATACGACCAAGCCTGCTACTGGTCGATCGAACCGATGGCTTACGATCAAACCGGGTCGATCGAGCCACACGTCACCGCTGGCGATTTCGTACAAGCGGGAAGATGCGTGGGAAGCATAATACAAAAAACCAATATACACGCATATGCAAGGGACAACCAAGTCCAACATGGCTCGATCGAACCTATGACGTACGATCGAACCAATTCGAGCCTATGACGTACGATCAAACCAAGTTGGACTCATGACGTACGATCAAGCAAGGCTCGATCGAATCACAGGCGACCGCTGGCAATTTCGTACAAGCGGGAAGTTGCGTGGGAGGCAGAATATACGAAATCAACGATATAAGAGTAATGGAACCCGGCTTGACTGCATAATTGCACACAAACGGGGGGCATTGGCCTACTTATGCAAATTAAGAGCACAGAGAGGCAAATATGAATGCATGCATTAGAATACGCTGAATAAGTGTACACGCATGTCACACGTACACTATGCGTGAGGGAGAATATCGATGACCAATAGCGCACTCTCTGCCTACGTCACGCTCATGAGAATGAAAGCAGTTAGATTGCGAGCAGCCAAAATCTGGTGAGCGAGAGAAAATAAAAGTGAGGGCCAAGCAAACCCATGAGACGGGTGCGGGGCATGCATGCTTTGTATGAAGCAATGATGGTTTGTGGATTGGATAGGGGAATATGCGAACCGAAGGGGGGGAATGAACAATGGGGAAGCCCGCTATCTAACAGATACGATATGCGTATGAAAGGGGATTGTATGGGAAATTAAATGATTTCGTATGTTGATTTAATCAATATGATCATCGTTAGACAATAGATTAAGTTAATATAATTGTCATATATATATATGTAAATATAATAAGGAGAGAATATATGCGAAATTGGGTATGACAAGTGGATCAAAGGGAGCGACGGGCAAAGGCAGCGATGAAAGCAGAGAAAGTCAACGGGATACGATGGGCGGCCAATAGAAAGGCGACGCCAGCATAAGAAAGTGATGCAAGTCAATATGTGCAAATGAGAAAGACAGGGACAAGGAATAAATGGGCGCGCAGCCACAGAGAAAGTGGACATATGCGCCAAGGATTTACGGGACTTTCACCACGCATAGCAACAAGTGGATGCGTGGGTGAAAGCAGAGGGCCGATGGAAATGTACCAGCTGTATAGCGGTACCACACCAATATGTTCCTGAGGCCATGGGAACTGCCTATATAAAGGCAACGTCTGTCAACCAAAGGCATCAAGTCATCAAGTCGTGATCAAGTAACAAGCAATTAAGGCCTTACGAGTAACCTTAAAAGCTTATCCAGGAAAAGCAAGGAGCAGCAGAAAACAAGGAACTATACAGGCCTTACGAGCAACCTGTACAGTTCATTTCGACAGCAACAAATCCTTAAATAAGGATAGTAAACACCGTACCCAAGCTAGAGTGAGTTGGAGAGAAGCCAAGCATTTCCAGGAGTATCCAAAGTCAGTGGTAGGCACGAGGATATATCCTACTGCCGGAAATTCCAGGATCTATATATCCTGACGATTACCAATTACTGAGGAACATCCTGCTTCGTGATAGTAGCTACGGGATTTATCCCAGAACAAAAAAAAGCGAAAGCCATCTCAACAAACATAGCGAAAGGGTTGCAGAGGTGTGGAGCACCAACCAAGCGCACGATACAGGCCGAGACAACGACCAGCAACGGTTGCAGGAGCAAGAGGAAGGCGAGAAGGGACGACGAGGGATTCGAGGTGATTCAACAACGCTGTCCAAGTCCAGACCTGCCGCAGAGACACTTGTCATAGCCAATCAAGCCCATAAACGATCGCAAATAAACGTATCACAAAAACCAAATCAATAAACAAAGTTGTTCTGATTTCACCGGGGCACAAAATAAATTTTGTTGTGCCGAACCTAGCCCAAGAGATATTATAAATATCCTGAAGGACGAGAAAGGATCGTTACAACTGGCGCCCAACGTGCTATACTGGTGAAATTTAGAAATAAAAATACAGTTTATAAATCATAAAAAAGATCAAAAATGGGAAAAGGATGGATTTACCACATGAAGAAGGAGGATTTGGTACAGACAGGCCAAAGGATCGGGATCGAGATAACCGGCGAGTAAAGGAAAAATAAAACCAAGATTAATCATGAACGCATTCAATGCAAATTTTGGCCAGGATGAAGGCGTAGCTCGACGAGGTGCGGCACCGCGGGCCAATATGGAACGCGGTGACTGGCATCGGTCCGATGAGGAGTCCGACGACGATGTGCCGGACATGGCAAATCCGGCCATCGCTGCCTCTTCGGACGAGGAGTTAGATGAGGACGGAGATGAAAGCGGGTATCTGACGGAGGAGAGCGAGGCCGAGTCAGCGGCAAACATACAGGAAGAGGAGAGCGACGATGAGGCGGTGTGGAGAGAGCTGGATGAGGCGATGCAGCTAATGGAAAACGAAGGGGCGGAAGAGGCAGGAAGCGAGCGAAATAGCCCAGACGAATACGCGCCATGGGACCAAAACGAAATGTATGAGCCGCCGGCAAGATTGTGGGAGCCAGCGCGGCCATCAACGCCGTTCCGTATGGTGGACGCAGAGTCAGAGGCCAGCGAGACGGCGGGGATGGCCGTGGCTGATGAAGGTGCGGCTGATGGAGTAGCCAGCCCACCTCCATTCGAGCCGGAGGGCATAGATAGAGAGGCAGAACGGGCAGCAGCTGAGTGCACACAATGGATGAGTTGGTGGCGTCAGCAGATCCTGCAGCAGCAGGAAGCGGAGAGGGATCTGCTGGCGTGGGAGAGGGCCCAAGAGGAGGAGGAGCAGTTGAAGCGGGCGAGGGAACGGCTGGCACTGGCAATGCAGCAACAACAACAGCAGCAACAGCAGAACTGGGCAGCATGGTTCCAAAGGGAAATAGAGGAGCAGATGCGGGGGGGATTGGAATTAAAAATATAAAAAGGGAAACGGGGAATAAAAGATGCGGAACGGGCCAAGCACAAAAAAAAAAAAAGAGAAACACAAATAATGAAAAGATGCCCTAATCCGCCAACATTACCGAAAAGATACTCAGTAATCGCCAACAATAGAAGATGCCATAAGGCCAATAAAAGATGCGAGCTGAGTCCCAAAAACAAAACAAGTAGAACACATGCCAAAACTAAAAAAAAAAAAAAGGAACAAAGATAATACATAAAAAAGAAAAACACATATATATAACAAGCACAAGGTACAAGGGACAGGGGAGGGCAAATCCCTCCCGAAGAAGGGGGGGAGTGTGAGGAACATTATAATTAACTATAATATCCCACACAACAAGCAAACAGCGGCACAATCCAACGATACAAATAAAGCACCGAATACAAGATACAGCCGAGACACAAACCTAAGTTACGATATACGACCAAGCCTGCTACTGGTCGATCGAACCGATGGCTTACGATCAAACCGGGTCGATCGAGCCACACGTCACCGCTGGCGATTTCGTACAAGCGGGAAGATGCGTGGGAAGCATAATACAAAAACCAATATACACGCATATGCAAGGGACAACCAAGTCCAACATGGCTCGATCGAACCTATGACGTACGATCGAACCAATTCGAGCCTATGACGTACGATCAAACCAAGTTGGACTCATGACGTACGATCAAGCAAGGCTCGATCGAATCACAGGCGACCGCTGGCAATTTCGTACAAGCGGGAAGTTGCGTGGGAGGCAGAATATACGAAATCAACGATATAAGAGTAATGGAACCCGGCTTGACTGCATAATTGCACACAAACGGGGGCATTGGCCTACTTATGCAAATTAAGAGCACAGAGAGGCAAATATGAATGCATGCATTAGAATACGCTGAATAAGTGTACACGCATGTCACACGTACACTATGCGTGAGGGAGAATATCGATGACCAATAGCGCACTCTCTGCCTACGTCACGCTCATGAGAATGAAAGCAGTTAGATTGCGAGCAGCCAAAATCTGGTGAGCGAGAGAAAATAAAAGTGAGGGCCAAGCAAACCCATGAGACGGGTGCGGGGCATGCATGCTTTGTATGAAGCAATGATGGTTTGTGGATTGGATAGGGGAATATGCGAACCGAAGGGGGGGGAATGAACAATGGGGAAGCCCGCTATCTAACAGATACGATATGCGTATGAAAGGGGATTGTATGGGAAATTAAATGATTTCGTATGTTGATTTAATCAATATGATCATCGTTAGACAATAGATTAAGTTAATATAATTGTCATATATATATATGTAAATATAATAAGGAGAGAATATATGCGAAATTGGGTATGACAAGTGGATCAAAGGGAGCGACGGGCAAAGGCAGCGATGAAAGCAGAGAAAGTCAACGGGATACGATGGGCGGCCAATAGAAAGGCGACGCCAGCATAAGAAAGTGATGCAAGTCAATATGTGCAAATGAGAAAGACAGGGACAAGGAATAAATGGGCGCGCAGCCACAGAGAAAGTGGACATATGCGCCAAGGATTTACGGGACTTTCACCACGCATAGCAACAAGTGGATGCGTGGGTGAAAGCAGAGGGCCGATGGAAATGTACCAGCTGTATAGCGGTACCACACCAATATGTTCCTGAGGCCATGGGAACTGCCTATATAAAGGCAACGTCTGTCAACCAAAGGCATCAAGTCATCAAGTCGTGATCAAGTAACAAGCAATTAAGGCCTTACGAGTAACCTTAAAAGCTTATCCAGGAAAAGCAAGGAGCAGCAGAAAACAAGGAACTATACAGGCCTTACGAGCAACCTGTACAGTTCATTTCGACAGCAACAAATCCTTAAATAAGGATAGTAAACACCGTACCCAAGCTAGAGTGAGTTGGAGAGAAGCCAAGCATTTCCAGGAGTATCCAAAGTCAGTGGTAGGCACGAGGATATATCCTACTGCCGGAAATTCCAGGATCTATATATCCTGACGATTACCAATTACTGAGGAACATCCTGCTTCGTGATAGTAGCTACGGGATTTATCCCAGAACAAAAAAAAAGCGAAAGCCATCTCAACAAACATAGCGAAAGGGTTGCAGAGGTGTGGAGCACCAACCAAGCGCACGATACAGGCCGAGACAACGACCAGCAACGGTTGCAGGAGCAAGAGGAAGGCGAGAAGGGACGACGAGGGATTCGAGGTGATTCAACAACGCTGTCCAAGTCCAGACCTGCCGCAGAGACACTTGTCATAGCCAATCAAGCCCATAAACGATCGCAAATAAACGTATCACAAAAACCAAATCAATAAACAAAGTTGTTCTGATTTCACCGGGGCACAAAATAAATTTTGTTGTGCCGAACCTAGCCCAAGAGATATTATAAATATCCTGAAGGACGAGAAAGGATCGTTACAACTGGCGCCCAACGTGCTATACTGGTGAAATTTAGAAATAAAAATACAGTTTATAAATCATAAAAAGATCAAAAATGGGAAAAGGATGGATTTACCACATGAAGAAGGAGGATTTGGTACAGACAGGCCAAAGGATCGGGATCGAGATAACCGGCGAGTAAAGGAAAAATAAAACCAAGATTAATCATGAACGCATTCAATGCAAATTTTGGCCAGGATGAAGGCGTAGCTCGACGAGGTGCGGCACCGCGGGCCAATATGGAACGCGGTGACTGGCATCGGTCCGATGAGGAGTCCGACGACGATGTGCCGGACATGGCAAATCCGGCCATCGCTGCCTCTTCGGACGAGGAGTTAGATGAGGACGGAGATGAAAGCGGGTATCTGACGGAGGAGAGCGAGGCCGAGTCAGCGGCAAACATACAGGAAGAGGAGAGCGACGATGAGGCGGTGTGGAGAGAGCTGGATGAGGCGATGCAGCTAATGGAAAACGAAGGGGCGGAAGAGGCAGGAAGCGAGCGAAATAGCCCAGACGAATACGCGCCATGGGACCAAAACGAAATGTATGAGCCGCCGGCAAGATTGTGGAGCCAGCGCGGCCATCAACGCCGTTCCGTATGGTGGACGCAGAGTCAGAGGCCAGCGAGACGGCGGGGATGGCCGTGGCTGATGAAGGTGCGGCTGATGGAGTAGCCAGCCCACCTCCATTCGAGCCGGAGGGCATAGATAGAGAGGCAGAACGGGCAGCAGCTGAGTGCACACAATGGATGAGTTGGTGGCGTCAGCAGATCCTGCAGCAGCAGGAAGCGGAGAGGGATCTGCTGGCGTGGGAGAGGGCCCAAGAGGAGGAGGAGCAGTTGAAGCGGGCGAGGGAACGGCTGGCACTGGCAATGCAGCAACAACAACAGCAGCAACAGCAGAACTGGGCAGCATGGTTCCAAAGGGAAATAGAGGAGCAGATGCGGGGGGATTGGAATTAAAAATATAAAAAGGGAAACGGGGAATAAAAGATGCGGAACGGGCCAAGCACAAAAAAAAAAAAAGAGAAACACAAATAATGAAAAGATGCCCTAATCCGCCAACATTACCGAAAAGATACTCAGTAATCGCCAACAATAGAAGATGCCATAAGGCCAATAAAAGATGCGAGCTGAGTCCCAAAAACAAAACAAGTAGAACACATGCCAAAACTAAAAAAAAAAAAGGAACAAAGATAATACATAAAAAGAAAAACACATATATATAACAAGCACAAGGTACAAGGGACAGGGGAGGGCAAATCCCTCCCGAAGAAGGGGGGGAGTGTGAGGAACATTATAATTAACTATAATATCCCACACAACAAGCAAACAGCGGCACAATCCAACGATACAAATAAAGCACCGAATACAAGATACAGCCGAGACACAAACCTAAGTTACGATATACGACCAAGCCTGCTACTGGTCGATCGAACCGATGGCTTACGATCAAACCGGGTCGATCGAGCCACACGTCACCGCTGGCGATTTCGTACAAGCGGGAAGATGCGTGGGAAACATAATACAAAAAACCAATATACACGCATATGCAAGGGACAACCAAGTCCAACATGGCTCGATCGAACCTATGACGTACGATCGAACCAATTCGAGCCTATGACGTACGATCAAACCAAGTTGGACTCATGACGTACGATCAAGCAAGGCTCGATCGAATCACAGGCGACCGCTGGCAATTTCGTACAAGCGGGAAGTTGCGTGGGGAGGCAGAATATACGAAATCAACGATATAAGAGTAATGGAACCCGGCTTGACTGCATAATTGCACACAAACGGGGGGCATTGGCCTACTTATGCAAATTAAGAGCACAGAGAGGCAAATATGAATGCATGCATTAGAATACGCTGAATAAGTGTACACGCATGTCACACGTACACTATGCGTGAGGGAGAATATCGATGACCAATAGCGCACTCTCTGCCTACGTCACGCTCATGAGAATGAAAGCAGTTAGATTGCGAGCAGCCAAAATCTGGTGAGCGAGAGAAAATAAAAGTGAGGGCCAAGCAAACCCATGAGACGGGTGCGGGGCATGCATGCTTTGTATGAAGCAATGATGGTTTGTGGATTGGATAGGGGAATATGCGAACCGAAGGGGGGGAATGAACAATGGGGAAGCCCGCTATCTAACAGATACGATATGCGTATGAAAGGGGATTGTATGGGAAATTAAATGATTTCGTATGTTGATTTAATCAATATGATCATCGTTAGACAATAGATTAAGTTAATATAATTGTCATATATATATATGTAAATATAATAAGGAGAGAATATATGCGAAATTGGGTATGACAAGTGGATCAAAGGGAGCGACGGGCAAAGGCAGCGATGAAAGCAGAGAAAGTCAACGGGATACGATGGGCGGCCAATAGAAAGGCGACGCCAGCATAAGAAAGTGATGCAAGTCAATATGTGCAAATGAGAAAGACAGGGACAAGGAATAAATGGGCGCGCAGCCACAGAGAAAGTGGACATATGCGCCAAGGATTTACGGGACTTTCACCACGCATAGCAACAAGTGGATGCGTGGGTGAAAGCAGAGGGCCGATGGAAATGTACCAGCTGTATAGCGGTACCACACCAATATGTTCCTGAGGCCATGGGAACTGCCTATATAAAGGCAACGTCTGTCAACCAAAGGCATCAAGTCATCAAGTCGTGATCAAGTAACAAGCAATTAAGGCCTTACGAGTAACCTTAAAAGCTTATCCAGGAAAAGCAAGGAGCAGCAGAAAACAAGGAACTATACAGGCCTTACGAGCAACCTGTACAGTTCATTTCGACAGCAACAAATCCTTAAATAAGGATAGTAAACACCGTACCCAAGCTAGAGTGAGTTGGAGAGAAGCCAAGCATTTCCAGGAGTATCCAAAGTCAGTGGTAGGCACGAGGATATATCCTACTGCCGGAAATTCCAGGATCTATATATCCTGACGATTACCAATTACTGAGGAACATCCTGCTTCGTGATAGTAGCTACGGGATTTATCCCAGAACAAAAAAAAGCGAAAGCCATCTCAACAAACATAGCGAAAGGGTTGCAGAGGTGTGGAGCACCAACCAAGCGCACGATACAGGCCGAGACAACGACCAGCAACGGTTGCAGGAGCAAGAGGAAGGCGAGAAGGGACGACGAGGGATTCGAGGTGATTCAACAACGCTGTCCAAGTCCAGACCTGCCGCAGAGAAACTTGTCATAGCCAATCAAGCCCATAAACGATCGCAAATAAACGTATCACAAAAACCAAATCAATAAACAAAGTTGTTCTGATTTCACCGGGGCACAAAATAAATTTTGTTGTGCCGAACCTAGCCCAAGAGATATTATAAATATCCCGAAGGACGAGAAAGGATCGTTACATTGTACTACAACGATGGCCCTGGAAAAGTTTGTCGGAAACCAAAAACAGCTGCTCAGGCCAAAAACATAGTGCCAACTGTTAAATTTGGTAAGCTGTCAGTCATGGTGTGGGGATGCATTTCTTCGAAAGGTATTGGGGAGCTGCAAATTTTTAGTGAAATTATGACCAAGGAGTTCTATTTGGACATTTTGAAAAGGGAACATTTAAAAAATTTTGGTTTCGTTGATCCAGGAAACATCAGCAAACTCAAGCTGTACCAAGACAAATGATCCGAAGCACAAAACGTTCTTGTGTCGCACTTGGCTGCTTTACAATTAGCAAAGTGATTGACACGGTAAACGAGGAGTGGCGTAAAATACCCGAATACTACGACATACAAGCCTTTGTTTCGTCGATGTCGCGATTAGAGATGTAATGGATGCTAATGGAGGACATACCAAGTACTAGCCAAATTTCGCTTGTCTTTATTAAGAAATTACAGCTTTACATTAATGATTGCATTTTGCAAAGAATTAATAGACAGCTAATATTTGCGGTTTTTCTTTGTTTTTATGAATTTTTTATGTTTCTGTTTGCTTTTTTTTTGTGGTAATTTTTGTTAATTATTTTATTTTAAAATAGTATTGTAAAGGACTGAATATGAAATAAGGTGATTTTCCTAATAAATAATCAAGTTAAAGTTGAATTTGTGTGAATTTTTCCCTTTTGCAAACAATTATTAGACATACTGTATATAAAATTGGATATAGTTTTCCTGCGCCTGCCAGTTTTTTTCGGCAATTTTGTGCACAGACAAGCTCAATTCCGAGTGAATAGGGATTCCCGGAGAGAAGGAAAATAACCCAGTCTTCATTCGTTGAATTCAAAATATGAACTGACTTTATTTAAAAAAACTCTTAAACTCTAAGAAGCAACAATTGTTCTTAAAAATACTTATTTTAATGCCCCCCACGTTTTCGTGGATTGAAAATTATTTATATTTCATGCTCAGCGCTGGTTACTTGATACCGCGCCGCTGTTATATCTTAAGTGTTTTCCACAGAGTGTGGATGCATGTTTTGTTTGTTATTAAGCAATAATTGTCATATGAATTTTATGACTTACGTTGGTTTATGTTTCGTTTTGTATATTTCATTGGTGCATCTGATTTGGTGAAGCCAGCTCAGATGAACACGATGTTTATTCTTAAACACCGAGTAAGCCTCAATCTTTATTTTTATTTTTTATTTTTTTTTTTTTTATTTTTCTTTATTTTTCTTCCGCAGATAAAATTGATTTTTTTTCCATATTTAACGGTAAGTTAAAGAAAATACATATTTGACTTGTGACTTGAGAATAAAACGGAACGCGAAAAAATTTGTAACGGTTCTTCTAAGGAATTTTTTTCTCTTGTTATAAATATCATAAACGAGTATTGTAACAACAACAAAAAAAATTTACTAAAACCAGTGGAATGGGAAAGTAAAAATTAGAAAAAACATGTAGTGATAGGGGGGCACTAACCTGATGACCCGCAGTGTACATGCATATGTAAATATGATCCGAATCACACGGCCAAAATTGTAAGGAAATGGCTCGAGAAACAATTTTTCTGATGATGCAGTGGTCGGCTCGAAGCCCAGATCTAAATCCGATCGAAAACTTATGGGCTCTGCTAAAGAAGCAACTGTCGCACTACGATACTTCGGCAAGGACAATGGACGAGCTTTGGAGTCGAGTCCAAGCGGAATAGAGCCCCCTGTTGCGCGGATTGATAGAAAAATTGATGGAGAGTATGCCCAGACCATTGATAGCGTGATTAAAGCCAAATGCCTTTGGACTAAGTATTGAACAAAATCATTTATCTATAAGATTTGTTAAACGAGCAAAAGTGGATACTTGCTCACTTTAAAGTTTTTTCTGGATTATTCGAGCTAAGTAGAAAATAATGAATAAAATGTTTTGTTTTTCCATTTATATATTATTAATGGATTTTTGGTAAAAATTTGGAATCAATTAATGATTTTTTCTGAGTTTTACAGCCACTCAAAGTCACAGTATAGAAATATGTATCCGCATGTGCTCGCCACTGTAAGTACATACATATGTATACGTACATTTGTGAACGCTGGTCGAGAAACGTAAAAAATTTGCAATTATGTATCTTCCAAAGTTTTGGACTGGCGTGTTTGCTGTTTGACGGCGAAATTCAAATGGCCTACGCGTTATCGAACATCGCATCAAGAAGTCTAGGTTCGGCTCCATTCCGTGAATTCGCTCTCTCAAACTGCTCAAATGTGCACAGCATTGTCTCTCGCTTTGCTCAGTAACGAGCAGCCTCTACACTTGACTTGCCCACTGGCGCCGCTGACTGGAGTCGGTCATCACTCTTCTGAGTGCAACCAATCATAGAAGAGATCTACTGACCAATCAGATTCTTTCTACGAACGAAAAAATGTAATTTCAATGAAATGATGGCGTCTGACACAGTATTGGATAAAACACAAAATGAAGTTAGTTCAAGAGTTGTGCCTTGTGAGGCATTATCATTACTTTGTAAACTCTCTTTTATTTTAAATTATTAATCCCTTGGGATTGCCATTACAATTTCGGATTTCATTATTTTGTCTTAATGCCTATTTTTCGAGAGTGTGCCCGACTTCTCCTTAGTAAATTATACCCTTTAAGTGTGGCTCTATTCGGTTATTGTGAGAATAATCCACTGAGAAGTCGAGCTGGCTTATTTAAAATGTGCTAAGTGTTTACAATTCATATGAAAATTCTTTTTACAAGCTGCGTATCAAAGACTGTGCTTTCTCGCTCATTCTTACAAGCACGTTTCATATATGCATAACTTAGCCAAATAGCCATTTTTATACGTTTGCGGAGAGTATTATAAAATTGGTCAGATGTTTGTAACGCACAGAGGGAGGCGTTTCCGACCCCATAAGGTATATGTATATATTCTTGATCAGCATGAGAAGCTGAGTCGATATAGTCATGTTCGTCTGTCGGTGCGTATGCGTTTTGCTCAGCCGGGCTGAAAATTTTCTTCTATGTCTTTTTATTACCCAGGTAAGATAAACTATGAAAATCATAGAAATGAAAAGAGCTGCAGACTACACCCAACGCTACATAAACTCTATGTGTAATAGGGGAAGAAGAAGAAACAATTGAACTTGAACATGTAAAAACATTATCGCCAAGGACTGCAAAGGTATATAAGCCTCGACATATGTAGACAAAGTTAGCTTCTTTGATATTTGGTATATGAAGGCAGACGAAAAATATCAAACAAAAGCTAACGAATGTGAAGAAAATTTTAGCATAACTACTAGGATTCATGTCTTATGTAGTAACGATCCCATTTAAGTAAGAAAAGGAATTAGCTGACTCGAAGGCGGAAACAGTTGCGCGATTTTGTAACTTGGAGAAAAAGTTTCACAAAAATCCAGAACATATAGAATACGGAAAGTTCGTTAAAGAATATTCAGGGGTGTCACAGAAATCGATAACCACCTAAAACCAACCCAAAAGCAAATGCAGAATGCAAAGTCTCAAAAGATTTCTGTGACACTCCTGATTAAGAGTTGGGCGATTTGGTGGACTAAGGACGAAGGTGCCTATTATCTGTCCCATCATGCAGTAGTCAGGGAAGCAAGTCCGACAACTAAACGAAGAGCCGTATTTGACGCCTCCGCGAAAACAACGAATAAGAGAATTGGTGTTACAAAAATCTTTGGAGATTTTGAGTCAGTTTGTTTTTGAAATCTACCAAATGAAATGATGTCCGTCCAGTTAGCGACACTGTTAAACTCGAATTAGCGACGATCCTCTGTTAATGCTCTGTAAACTTTTTTGCATCTTATGTTTTAATTTTTCAGCTATTAATTAACTTTTTTGAAGTTAATAAAGCCTTAAATTATTAAGAATAGATGAAATTTTTGTTTCAATTCAGTTTTGGCGGTTTTTGAGCATTCCATGTATTGACAATTTCTCCGCGAAAAAGTATTTTTTCGCTTTCGTGTATCTGACTTCCAAAAACACGGCTTAATGAAGATTGAATGCCAGAATTTTGGGATGACTTTCAGGAAATTCCTCGTAACGTTTTCGAGAAAAATTCATTAATGTGGGGGTACCATTCGGCAGAAAATTTTTTTCAATGTCAATTCGCCCAGCCATTTTTTTAATTTGCCACTCATCATATGGTCATTTCGCCTTCCACAAGATGCGTGGAAAATGGGCTGACTTTGATGGGTAAAAACTCGACTATATAACGGTAACGGCTTAATGAAGATTGAATGCCAGGATTTCTGGATGACTTTCTGGAATATGTTTGGGTAATTTTATTCAAAATTCCTCATTACGTTTTCGATAAAAATGCACAAATGTGGGGGTACATTTTGCCGGCGTAAAACGTTTTACAACCTACTATTTGGCGCCATACATAATTCAAATAAAATCTTTTGAATTTTCTGACCAAAAGCAAGAGATTAAGGGACCGCTTTACCATAAAGACTGTGGCAAAATATTCGGACAACATTCAAGATTATTTTCGATAAGTCACTGTTCGGGACTTTGCCGTTTGTATGGGAGCTCTATGATATAGTGTTCCGATCCGGCTGAATCCAAAATATACAAACCCTGCAGCATATATAAGCCTACGTGCAAAATGTCAGCGCTGTAGCTCGAACAGTCTAGGAGGAGTTCGCATCGATCCAGACGGACGGACATGGCTATTTGAACTCGTCTCGTCGTGGTGATCAAGAATATATATACTTTATATAGTCGGAGATGCTTCCTTCTATGCGTTGCACACCAAAATTAACCATAATTAATATAGCCTTTTCAAGGGTATAAAAATCGAAACCAGAGGGCCGGGGACGGAAAGCCCGATTTTTTGGTATAAAGTCCAATTTTGAACGCCTACAATTTTACGCCTAACCCACCCTCTTCTCCACAGTCCCCTAACGTTCTGGAGTGGAGCCGAAGGATCAGTGGTCTTCATCGAGATGAGTTATTCGCTTCTCCCTCTCCACTCCCTTTCCCAGACCAAGAGGCAACGAATCTCGGCCAAGAGGGCTTCGCTTGGCAGACAAGATCAGTCGTTGCAGCTCCTCTTGGATTCTCCTCATACCCTTTCCCTTCCCTTTTTCTTCTCTATAGGTGGCCTCCATTTCACCCATAATACTCTCAAGGTCTTCAGATCAAATAAATTTTCTGTAGACGGGTCTCTGGAGACTGAAACCATAGGTATTGCCACTAACCATAATGGTTATTTATGGTTAGTGGTATTGCTGTTGCAATTAGTAGGACGCTCCTAAGAGAATCAATGTCCTTAAGCTATGAACAATATTTGCAGATATCAAGTATCTCAATGATAAGCGTAAGGTCTTTAGAGTAAGCAGTACTTGCCGAAAGTGGCGTTATACTGTTATAAAGAGCTTTCAACGCATTACATCGAGAAATAAAAAGGCGTTAGTCTCTGTAGATAATTCCGTTGCCCACCGTCAATGGTCTAGGAAAAATAATCAGACGCATGAACCAATTTTGGATATGTCGTCTAGTCCTTTCATTGAAAATAGTACAAAATTATCGTCTAAACCTGTGGACGAAAGTCTTGTAGCAAGCAGATTAAAGTGCCTGCGAAAAGACTGTAGACTCGACAACATAAGTTTAAATATATATGTAAAAATGGTTGAAAAGGCAGTTCGTAATTCTTCAAATGAATATAGTCATCACATCTGTGATATACAAGTGCAGCATTTTCAGGAAGTATAGAAAATCTGCACAGCTAAATTCACCAAACAAAAAAGCATTGAGCATATTATACGGGAACATTATTTTCTCATGAATAACGCCTGTAATGTGTATTTCAATTCAATACGAATTAATAGGATATGGATACTGCGAAGACCCAACAAGTTTCAATTTACAGTTCAGTTCGATGGTTGTATCTCAGTCTATTCTAACAGCCCCGATATTTGCCACACAATAAACTTAAATAAAGCTTCCCAGTGTAGAGGTATTAGTCGCTTTTTAGAAAAGAATGAATTAAAATCTCGCACAGCGTTTGAGTACCGAAAACATTTGGCTCTAATGGCAAATAAGGATAGAAAATTAATTGGGAACGATCAAATGATCAATAAGCATTTATCATATTATCGAAACATGAGAGCTGAAGAAAATGCTAAAAATGATTTCGATAAGGATGCATTTATAGATGCATATAAAATGTTAATTAATGGGCTTCCATACATTTCGCATTTGTCTGCTAAGATCGAAGTGTTTCTTTGGAACATTGACCATATAAGGCTATTTCAAAAACATTTCCAAATACATACCTTACACATAGATGCAACAGCATGTGTTGTAAGACCGCTTAACATAACGAAAAATAGGATTCTTCTCTATTCTTTAGTGGCACACATTCCTGACTTATCGATAACCTATGGCATGGCACATGCGATTCTTTCAAATCATTTTTCCTATGACATAGGGCGCTTTCTACGTGATTTGAATATGTCTTGTAAGAAAAATAAATTGAAAACGCCGATCTGCAAACGCATCATAACTGATGTTAGTTTCACTCTTATTTCCGCAGTCCTCAAAGAAAACTGCTGCTGTACTCTTATAGAGTACAATGAAATGTGCTATCAATATTTACATATAGAAAGCAAAACATTTCCGGCGTTAATTGTCCTATTTTGCACCAGCCATTATGCTAAAATAATGTGTGCTGATATTGATCGCACGGTAGGCTTGCAAAATACTGCACTTAGATCTTTCTTAAGAAATGCTCTTGTAGTGGTGTTCTTCTTCTTCTTCTTCTGTCTCGTACTTTAAATGACGTGGTACGCAATGTCATGATATATATTAAAGATGACGGTTCAGTTAATTTTAAATTGTCCGATCATGAAAATGCTGTTCCCAAAGAAAAGTTTCGTGAAGATAGCGTGAAAACCATTTCTGGCAATAGTAGGTTACGAAAACGTTTCAGTGATATTTTAGACGGTGTCATGAATATGATTTCTGAACTGCCAGAAAAAGAGGACCAAAATATATATTATAACTCCAAAATGGCACAAGTTGTTTTGAACAAGTACGTAGTATTTGCTCCGTTTTGGACCAATTTGATGGGTATTTTCATTGATAAATCCAATAGACGACCCAGCAATGCTCCAATAGAATCTTATTTTAAGACGCTAAAACAAAGTGTAATTAAAGGTAAGAGAGGCAAAAAATTGGGAAGATTCATTCGCAAAATGGATGAACTTTCCAATTCAGTGGCGAAGCAAGTCGAACTGGGTCGCCCCTGATAAGGGTAAACCCAAGAAACGTGCAGCAATATCTACGCCAGATTTACTAAAAATGTCTAATAAGAAACTTTGCAATTGTAGAGAAAGTTGGAATAAGAAAGGACCTAAAAAATTGAAATAGGGCTTATTCAAAGGTCATTTTACCGGACCCAGTAGAATTAGGGATTCACACACGCAAAAAATGAAGAATTGCAAATCCGAGAGGGAAATGAAAATATAAATGATTCCTTTGACTTATCAATTCAATTTTGTATGCTCATTCGTATGCTCGCAAGACTGAACCGTTTGGAATAGAAGAAGCCTATAAGCAAATGCTTATAAACCATTCCAAACTTATAAGTTGCACTGCAAATAATGTAAAGTTTTACATTTTGCAATGCAAAACCCTTTTTGAATATGTACATGGTACCAATGCCCAAGGTTTCTTGTAAAATATCGAACTAGACGATATTGTTACCTTGTTGGCTAAGTCTTGGCTATCAAACTTTATTATTGATGCAGCTTTGACTGCAATTATCTTTGATCGGAACGATAGCAGTATCGTCAATGTTCCATGCCAAGTCGAGCAAGCTGTTCTGTGAGAACCATTTCTATGTTTTGATCTTGAATAAAGTAAAATTGGAGTTCGCTTTCTTAAATCCTTTTGGAAAGGATTTTATAACTTCAAAGTTTATAAAATATTACCAAGGGTTGCTTAAAAACTATAGATCTCTTGAAATTAATCACGATATACAAAGGGATTCTTATAATTGTGGTATTTTCATACTGCAATATGCAGAGTGCTACATCCAAAATAAAGCTTTGACAAATTTGTTACCTCCTGCTTTGTTTAGAGAAGACATTTTTAGAAAATTGATTGGCTGTAGTGATTAATTGCTATAAAAATTTCTATACAATAGCTAAAACAGATTTAATTTGTAAGCTATGCGAGGCATAAGTCACCTCGCAAAACTCTATTTTGCGATATATTTAGACAAGAAGTATGTATGTATATGGGCCAATGAATTCGTGTTGAACTCTATAAATGCCTGCAGGAAGGAAGCTGACCGTAATTGACCGGCCTATCAAATAGTGCACTTGTGTCGACTTCTGAGTCTACTTCCATATCCTAACCTTTTGTCGGAATTTGTTGCTAAATATCATATGGATTAGGCCTACTGGGGACACCACGTGAAAAAAAACGCGCCTTAAACTCTACTTCAAGGTTGTGCGGAAAAGAGTTGAAGATTTTTTTTTTTTTGTAATGAAACATGTAATGGACAAAAGTACTTATTTCAAAAACACAACATTAACTCTTATTTTATATTTAATACTTGTGTCTTTATATATTCCCATTAGAGCATATATAAGTTAGCGCACTCATCCTCACGCGAGGCCTCTTCTCATACAACCAGCGCCCCTGGGACGCCTTGTCCTTCAGTTACCAGACCATGCCCCGCATTTACCAGACCATGCCCCGCACCCCGGCTTCTCCTATCACAACGGGACTCGATCAACACACTTTACCAGAAACGCCTGAACGAGCATCGGACAAAATACCCCCTATCGATCTAAGTAACACCAGCCCTTGACCATACTCACCTTTCACACATGTTAGGAACACCAACAGACCACACACAGCACGCGTGCATCGCGACCCATATCACTTTTAGCCAACTAAGCTACCTACATCTTTTATTTCCTGTAAACACACTTAGCCAAGTAAGCAACTTATGTTTCCTAGTGTTTATGCGACCCTAGCCAAATATGTGACCCAAGACGACCCCCGTTGGTCACACTAGGTACTTCACTTCCCTTTTCTAGCATAAGCACTTTTTAGCCATTCTTTGAATATTACCGGTAAGCAGAATTCGCCGGAAGAGGCGACCCACTTCTGACACGATCCCAACGCCGCTGCCAGCGGCACGACGCCGCAGCCAGCGCCCTTTGGGCATCTCGGGGTATATTTAAAGGACCACGCTCGACAGAGCCGGCAGTCTTAGTTTAGACGTAGAACTAACTGAATCAAGCTACAAGCTAAATAAAACTTATAACGTTACAAATCAAGTATTGTGTTGTGTCTCACTGTAACAATCCTGAGTTTCCCAAGTCCCATCCTTAAAATCCAAGGAAGGAAATGGTAAGAATTCCCCTATAAGGGAAATGGAAACTCATAACTTATATATATTTTCATTATTTAGAGCACAATAAATAACTATAGTTGATGATAAATTTTATATATCTCTGTAAAATCAGAAATAATTTATTAAAATTTGCATTAAGATTGACCATTACTTCTAGTTTTCGGCCTTCTACTGTAGATATACAGTATAGGACTTACACTACGTAAGTTAATTATACCATACACCCATAGGGTGATATGGTATATTAAAGTCGCCAAAATGTATGTAACAGGCAGAAGGAAGCTTTTCCGACCCCATAAAGTATATTTATTCTTTATCAGTATCAACAGCCGAGTCGATATAGCCATGTCCGTCTGTCCGTCCGTCCGTCCGTCCGTCTGTCCGTCTGTCCGTCCGTATGAACGCCTAGATCTCAGAGACTATAAGAGATAGAGCCACCAAATTTGGTATGTAGGCTCATGTAGTATGTAGAGTGATCGAGTTTATTTCAAAATTTTGCCACGCCCCTTTTCGCCCCCGCAATTTAAAAAAAAAACGTTTATCTCAAAAACTATTGTAGCTAGAAACACCGTATTTGGTATGTATATTTGCTTAGTAAATGCGCACATTTTGTATGTATAAAGATTTTGCCATGCCCATTTTCGCCCCCAAAATTTGAAAAACTCGATTATCTCTCGTAATTTTTTACCTTGTGGAATCAAATTTGGCACACTTGAATTTGATACTAATACCCAGCAAAATGCCAAATTTGATCAAAATCGGACAAAAAATAGCCAAGTTATGCATATAAACGTTTTTCCATAAGGCCGGAGTTGGCCGTTGGCGGGTGGTGGCGCTAGGGTGCTCAGATGCATGAGTCAGTGAGATACTAAGATATGCTTGTAAAAAGCATGTGAATAGAATTTTTTTAAAATAGGCAAAATGCATTTGTTATTACAAATTTGAAATATTTGTTTTACTGGTGTATGGTATACCTAAGTCGGCGAGACGACTTACTTACTTCATTTTTGACTTTTGGGAGTTGCCACATTATTTAATTTAACCATTAAGCAAAAAACCGAATATTAATGTAACGCTGAATTTGGGACTTTGTTTTGTTTTTGGATATTTTCTTTTTTATTTTTGAATAAAATTTATTGTAATACGCCTCTATGGATAGAAAACATTCTAAACTATTACTTAGCATTTAAAATTTTTTAATTTCAGCTAAATTAAGTAGACTTACTTGCGCTCAAAGTTGAGCAAAAGAAAAAACCGAATATTAATGTGATTCACTGTACATACTTTTTATGTCGGAGAAGCTTCACTCTATGCGTTGCACACTGTCGATGGTTTTATCCATCGATGGAAAAAGACCATAGCTCGCAAATAACTGTTGACACTTTTCCATTGTCTGCAAATTAGTGTCTTTCACTGACACAATAAAAAAAGACTCAGACAGAAACTGTTTTTGTCGCGACTGACTTGGCTGGCTCGCGCTCTGATCGAGACAGTTAATTCTGTTTTCGTTTCGTTCAAGTCAAACACTGATCGATTTCTTGAGATAAATGAAGCAAATTATCTTTTGCGTATGTATGGGTACGCACACGCGATTGATGGGTTCTTTTTCTTTGCATGATACATGTATGTACATATACATACATATGTATGTATGTATTTACATGCACACGGAAGGCAAAGATTATTTCTGTTGAGTTTTTTAGTCAAACTGTCTTTTGTTGAGACTCTTTGTGTGAGCAAAAATCGTATTACTCTTTACGCGACACTCATTTGAGAGCGTCACACGAATGAGTCAATGCAAAGCGCTTGACAAAAAACAATTCAAAACAAAACAAAGAGAGCCGCTCAGATCGAGATCATTTCTGGACAATCTTTTCGGTTATGATACGAAGCAGAGCATATAAGAAAAAACGATCAACTGTCATTTGCGAGCTATGAAAAAGACCAAACCATCGATACTATCGATTTTTTTTCCATCGTTTAAAAAACCATCGAGGGGGGAGACTATCGATGGATTCCCAGCTCTATCTCATGGTACAGTAAAGTTTTAAAGCTATGTGCTACGAGAGAGAGTAATTCAAAGTGAAATGTAAAGGGAAACGCAAGAAGAGAGCCAACAGTGATGCTAGATTGACTTCTCTTTGAGCTTGCGATATATCGATAGTTTAGCTATTTAACCCGATGGTTAATATTTCAGAATAATTAAGTTAATCAATTTAAATTCAGGAGTTCTCCTTCAACAATGTTCACACTTTTCTTTGTTTTTAATTTTGTTAACAAGTCTTGTAAAACAATTGCTCATACTTGTATTTAATTTTTATTGTTCTAACTTCCAATTATATATTATTACCTAGATTTAAACAAAAAAAAAAATGGAAGTTAATGTTTTTTTGGTTTCACTTATTTTCAAACTTTTTCATCTGACTTACACCTTTTTTCTTTCTTTTCACTCTTGTTAGACTTTTTTTCGCATGGGTTATTTTTACTTTTTTGTTTTTTTTTTGTAATTTTTATAATTTTTTAACTCTGATACATTTTTCTTGGGGCTGCGTGTTTTGCTGTTTTTCACTTCGCACCGCTTGCCCTAGCACTTGCCGGTGTCGTAACGAAATTTGACTGATCAGTGGGTCGCCAATGCAATTGCTTCGTCCCCTTTGGTGAATAACTTCTTCGCTGCTTGCATGAATAGGTCTTCTGTTTTTTGAGTTCGGTTTATTGAATGATTCTTAATTCTGTTACAATTGTTAACTATAGCTAAGACCGCGTAGCTACGCTGCCAGTAATGCAGGCAGAGGAGCGATATGCTTATGTATAAACATACATATTTATGTTTTTTTTAATTCATTTACTACTATTATTGCGGTATATAACATATATACATTACAAAAATTGAAGGCAAGAAAAATATTTAATGGGGATTTCTGCGGGACCTCCATTGAGAATTGCTTCGCAGAAACCTAGAACCCATTAGTTATGGCCATTTCGCTCACGCTCTGCCTGCAAAGCTGCTCACTGTTTCCCATGCCGCCGCGTCTGACAGCATAATAGGCACCAGGTTTTCCGCGGTCAGCACAGTGCCAACCGTTTCCTCCAGAAGTCGCCGTTGCCTGGTAAATCGTCTACATGCGAAAAGGACATGTTCCGCGTCCTCCACCAATCCTACGCCACACGTCGAGCAGTACGGCTCAGCCTCGTGCCCGAATCTATGCAGGTATGACCGGAAACAACCGTGTCCTGTGAGGAACTGGGTCAAATGGAAAGACACTTGTCCATGCTTCCTTTCCATCCATGGCCTGATCTTGGGTATAAGGGTGTAGGTCCATCTCCCCTTGTTTGACGAATCCCACCGCTCTTGCCAAGTGGTAACGCTCTGCCACCTTGATCCCTACTAGCTGACCGTTTTTGTTCGCCCCGCTTTGTCGCGTCCGCGATGTTCCTGGCCTCGTCCGCAAGCAGATTGATGGGAATCATGCCTGCAACGACCAATGCAGCATCCTCTGAGACCCTCCTAAAACCACTTCAGACTCTTAACGCGAAGAGACGGTAGGTAGCGGTGATGCCCCTACTGTACGCCGTGATGTGTATGGCACTGGCCCAGATTTGTGCCGCATACAGGATGACTGATTTTAGCACGCTCATCACCAAAAGTCTCCGCTCCTGATTCGGGCCTCTCGTGTTCAACATTATCCTTGATAACGCCTGGCATGTGCTCGCTGCTCTCCGTTGAACGTTCTCCAGATGCTCTCTGAAACATAGGCGCGTGTCTAGCCATACACCCAGATACCTGATGGCCCGCTTTGAGGTGATTGTGGCATGTTCAACTGTCTTTCTGCTGCTTATTAGGACCGCCTCCGTTTTTTCGGCTGCCAGGGCTAGGCCAACTGAATGTAGCCACCGTGTAACAGTGGCTATAGCTACCGAGGCCGCTGATTCTGCCTTTCCCAACTCCTTGGCAACAAACACAATAGCCACGTCGTCAGCATAGCCAATGGATTCACAACCTGGCGGGAGTGAAAGACGCAGCACAACGTCGTACATCGCGTTCCAGAGAAGCGGTCCCAAGACCTTGCCTTATGGCACTCCGGCAGACACATTCCGGCTTTTGGGGCCGTCCGAGGTGTCGTATCTCAGGGTCCTCTGCCTGAAGAAGCTCCGAACAATGGCCAGGAGGTACGGAGGGACGCCGAGATCATGGATGGTGCTCAGAATGTAGCTCCAATCCGCAGTATTGAAGGCGTTCTTTACGTCAAGCGTGACGACCAGGCAGTACTGCTTGGTGCCTCTTTCCATCTTGTGCCCTCGATGGCGCTGCTGGCAATGCCGACCACCTTGCTGACTGCGTCGATGGTGGATCTTGCCTTGCGGAAACCAAATTGGTTGTCCGAGAGGCCGCCGCACTCGCTGACGTACGCGTTCAATCTCGATCCGATAAGGCCTTCAAACACCTTGCCTATACAGTCCACCAGACATATCGGTCTATAGGAGGGCGACACATCTGCTGGCTTCCCCGGCTTTGGCAGAAGGGCCAACTTCTGGGTCTTCCATTGCTCGGGAAAAAATCCCTCCGTGAGGCAGCGATTGAAGACGGATGCGAAGTCGTCTGGTCTTAGGGACAGAGCCAGTTTTGCGGCGCGGTTTGGGATCCGATCCGGACCGGATGCTTCGCCAAGTTGGAGCGATTTGGCCGCCGCCAGGACCTCTTCAGATGAGATCGCATTAATGGAATGGAATACCGAGACTGGGTGATGGGCTATGCAAGGGGGGACGGGGCGGTTTGGGAAGAAGCCGTCGACAATTCGAGCGACGTCTTCAGCGCCAGACGGAGTGGGATGGCGGTTTGCTTGTATCCGCTTAACCACTGCCTTGTATGCCTTACCCCATGGATCATGCTCTGCGGAATCACACAGCTGCAGGTAAACTTCCCTTTTCGCGGAGAGAATAGCCTTCTTGAGGGACCTTCTAGCCGAGCTGTAATCAGCGTGGTAGAGTGTCCAGTCCGAGTCCTTGCTCCGAATTCACCGTTCCACCAGAATACCGGCTTCTGGTGTCGTCTAAAAGGCCTGGATTGGGCCATACTTGCAGTGCAGGCGGCTGCCATCATACTGCAGACTTCGTTTGCCATTTCTTGCGCCGTGGATGGTGTCCGGTGCACGGCCTATAGTGACACATTTCGCTTCATGATCGCTCGCCGTGTAACAATTACCCAGCTTCCAGGCTGATGTCGTTGCAAGACAACTGCTTACGTACGTAAGATCTATCACGGATCCCCTACCGGCCCGATTGAACGTATTTTGGGCGCCTTGGTTCAGCAGTTCGACGTCCAGAGAGACAAAAGCGTCAAGTAGAGCACGGCCGCGCGCGTTTGTGGTGGAGCTTCCCCATTCCTGTGCCCATGCGTTGAAATCTCCCGCGATTATGGTGGGTCTGTGCGTCCTTGCGTCGGTCGTCAGTTCGTCTAATACCTTGCAAAAGTCTGTGAGGCACAGACTGGGCGGCAAGTAGCAGCTGTACAGCCATATCCCATTTACCAGTGCACTGACGAAATGCTCGCCAGCTAGCGGCGCGGGCGGGTTTCCACATGCCCAGATGGCGGCCTTGCTTGACGTGCTATACGTCCAGTCGGGTGAGGTTTTCCTGCGAAAAGGTTCGCTGATTACAGCCAAATCGGATCTGGTCTATCGCATTAAGCAGAGCTTAATTAGCTCGTGGGCGGCCTCGCAGTGGTTTAGGTTTAGCTGGGTAAAACTAAACATTTCGTCGGAATAACATATTAACAACATTACAAACATATTCAACATGAATATCTTGGAATTCTGGCTTTGCAAATCACCGATACATTTGTCTAACAGCAAAATTATATGCATATATGAGACTTAGCAAATCTGCGTGCAAAAATTTTATTTGCAAAATTACCAAATTTTAATCAATCAAAGAAAAATTGGCACTTACTCAAGAAGTATATCTTGAAATAGAAAACACCAACATAATTGGTTTCTTTTTATCACCGATTCAAGTCCATGAAGGATGGATTGTATTAATTCGGATTTAAAATTTACTTGTATTACTTCAAATGCAAAAAAAATAGATGAAATTTTAATTTATTTTACTTCCTGCAAAGGACTGTTCCGCTCGGTTGCCAATTTGAAAAGAATTTATCAAGATAGTTCGCCTATGCTCTAGGCCTCGCTTTGATCTTTGTTTAGACCCGAAGTCAATTGTCAAAGTGACATTAGCCGCTATTTGCATAATGGGACTAAGTTTTACTCAAGGCCCCTCCACATATTGTAGCTACTACAAATGCGGCTTGACTGCAAAACTTTCGAACTGCGTGCCCACTCGGCAACAAAACATCAAGGTGTACTGAGTTGCTTTGCACAAAAGGAAAAAATTGATTTTGGTCAAAAGCCAATAAAAACCGTTGAGCAAGAGGTAACCCTTTGCCTCTTTGTAGCAAAGCACACGGCAATTGCTCCGATTCATCACATTGGCACTCTTTGTGTCTCAAATTAAATTGCATCGGACCAAATGCACATATGTATATTATAAAAAATTCGTTGACGTTGGAGACGCCAAATTCAGTTTGATTTTTGGATGAATCTACTGACATAACTTTTACAAAGCTACTCGGTAAATTAATATTATTTGTAAATTTTCAATAATTTTAAAAGATTGAAAGGATTTTAATATAAGTTCATGTATATTTATAATTTTGACTGTTGTGGTGTTTAGGTGTTATTAATTACGTTTCTGTTGAGCGTAGAGTGATGGTTTCAACGTTCCTTAGGTTAATTTCGCTAGAGGAATAAAGGAAGAAACAATTGGAAATTGGATGTGCAAAACTTAATAGGCATCGGCACAGATAACGCAAATGTCATGATAGGGTTTAATCGAAGCGTCTATACGGAGCTGAAGAAGGATGCTCCTTCACTTCTTTTAATAAAATGCGTTTGCCACTATGTGCAACTGGCAGTAAACCATACCTACAAGAATTGCTTTCCTGAGGGGCTGGAGTATCTCGTTTAAGTAACATACAATTGGTTCTCCAAAAGTTATTGCCTAAATTTCTAAGAAAATATTGTTTTAATAACTAGCTTTTTTCAGTTTATTATTATTATTTTTTTTTTTGATTTAGCGTTTTCTTGCTCGAAAAATTATGGAAGCACTGGAGAGCACCAACACCACACAAACAAAAACCAGGGTTTGAAAACTGCGAAAACTGTCAACAGTTTTGCTGTGTGCTGTTGCTTCTGCTTCGGAAACTATGAACAGTCGAAGCAAAAGCAACAGCAAAAAACCGAAATCAAAAAATCTGACAGCAAAAGCAACAGCAAATAACCGAAATAGAAAATTTTGACAGCAGCAGCAAACAGCAAAAATCCGAAAGCAAAAAACCTGACAGCAGCAGCAATAGTAAAAATCCGAAAGCAAAATATCAGACAGCAGCAGCAATAGCAAAAATCCGAAAGCAAAATATCCGACAGCAGCAGCAAACAGCAAAAATCCGAAACAGATTGCTTTGATAGCAATAGCCAACTTATACATTTTAATACTTGGAACTGTTCTGACTGTTGCTTTTAGCCAATTTCGGAAGTCGACGAAAGCAGCAGTCAGAAAAATAGTCGCAGCAGAACTGATTTTTGGCCTACTTTGATTTTACCTATACTTATACATACATACACATGAAAGTACACATACTCAATACTCTTTTCTCTTTATTGTATTGTCTATTTTAAATACCCAGTAAAATTTGAATAAACAAACAGTAGAGTAATTTTAATAAACAAAAAGAAATACAAATTTTTGTTTAATAAGCGCTGAATCGATACATACAAAAATAGTATCATAAATAGACTGATGTTGCTGCTCTTGTTGGATCTGTTGTTGCCATTGCATAAACTGATTCTGCTGTTCTTGAAGTAGAGCCTGTCCAGCTTCATTAGGTACCCAAATGATTTCTGTCCCTCCATTCAGGATTAATAACATTAAACAACAACAGTTTCCCACTTTAAGATCGAACCGCAGTCCTACAAGATCAACAACACATCAAAACTAGCGTAACAACACAGGTGTATCTTATGCTGAGGTAACAAAACGCAATTTAAATGCAAGCACAGCAACTTCTACACTCCCTTGGATACAACAAACATCAACAACATGACCTGCATAACCAACAACAAAAGCTTTTTTCAAGTTCAGGCTCTACTTCAAGAACAGCAGAATCAGTTTATGCAAAGGCAACAACAGATCCAACAAGAGCAGCAACATCAGTCTATTTATGATACTATTTTTGTATGTATCGATTCAGCGCTTATTAAACAAAAATTTGTATTTCTTTTTGTTTATTAAAATTACTCTACTGTTTGTTTATTCAAATTTTACTGGGTATTTAAAATAGACAATACAATAAAGAGAAAAGAGTATTGAGTATGTGTACTTTCATGTGTATGTATGTATAAGTATAGGTAAAATCAAAGTAGGCCAAAAATCAGTTCTGCTGCGACTATTTTTCTGACTGCTGCTTTCGTCGACTTCCGAAATTGGCTAAAAGCAACAGTCAGAACAGTTCCAAGTATTAAAATGTATAAGTTGGCTATTGCTATCAAAGCAATCTGTTTCGGATTTTTGCTGTTTGCTGCTGCTGTCGGATATTTTGCTTTCGGATTTTTGCTATTGCTGCTGCTGTCTGATATTTTGCTTTCGGATTTTTACTATTGCTGCTGCTGTCAGGTTTTTTGCTTTCGGATTTTTGCTGTTTGCTGCTGCTGTCAAAATTTTCTATTTCGGTTATTTGCTGCTGCTTTTGCTGTCAGATTTTCTGATTTCGCTTTTTTTCGGAAGCAAAAGCAACATAAAGTATTTGTTTTCATATTTGCTAAACAGTCACAGCAATGAATAGCACAAAATTTACGACTTTTGCTAATTCGACTACAGCAATTTAAACACTGCTTAAAACTATATAAGTCTTATACAGATACTTATTGTGAAACAAAAGCTTCAACTTCAAACAAAAACAAAATTCATTAAGATTTTCAGTCTCAACTGGATAACTTAAAACTATATAAGTCTTTTACAGATACTTATTGTGAAACAAAAGCTTCAACTTCAAACAAAAACAAAATTCATTAAGATTTTCAGTCTCAACTGGATAACTTAAAACTATATAAGTCTTTTACAGATACTTATTGCCTATTAAGCAAAAGGCAATGAAAATTCGACTTAATGGTTAAGAAGCCATTGGTTTTTATTCAAGAAAACCAATGTGTTCACCTGCTTTGGCTTTAAGCACGCTCTTCGGTCCGATACAATTTCTCCTACCTTACTAAATGTCCTTTCAGATTTCGCTGAGCTTGCTGGTATGCATAGATGTTTAACTGCACATTGGCTGAGCTCTGAAAATGATTCCTTGTTTATCTGAAACAGGTAAAAATGTAAGAAAAATGGGGTAAAATAGAAAGTTATATAAATTACCTGCCAGTATTGTAAAGGATCCACGTCTTCTGGTGAATTGCTTTGCTCCAAGTATTGCCGAATAGTAATGATTGCATCCGCCCGTGAAGATTTGTGTTTTTCGTCGATTTTTTTTCCGACACATTTGAATAAAAATGAAGTCTTATCATTCTTTGGCGCTTCTGTTATGACAGGATCTGCAATATCCTTCAATAATGCGTAAACCTCGGACTCCAAAGCCAACGCAGCCTGTTGGGCATTACATGGGTTCTGAAAACCATCTTTTTTTAACCGTGGATCCAGAAGTGTTCCTAGGCGTGGTCCAGATCTTCCTTCATATACAAAAAGCCTCTTTTTCACATTGTTTATTAAAAATTCGCATGTTTGGCTGCCCACATCCGTTAACATTTTTTCAGTAAGCTCTTCCAAGCTTTGAGTGAGAGCAAAAGTCGCTGGAATAATCAGGGAAATGGAAACGGACTTGGCAGCCGATACATGTTTTGTTGCTGTGTCGAATGGCTCTAAAAGCAGGCACAAATCTTGGATAATGCGAAAGTTATTCTCTGTGTGCGGAATCGGCGCATTTTGACATTTCAAAAGAGTGGCAGTCAGAGGATCCCGAGTCAGCAACACCCTTTGCAGCATGTAATAAGCACTGTTCCACCGCGTTGAGACCTCTTGCAGCAAGGAGTGCGGTTTTTCTGTCCCTTGTGCAATGTTAAACTTAGCATAGGCTGTAGCGCTGCTCTTAAAAAACGAAACAATTCGTTTAGCGGATTTTAATATACCTTGCACATTTTCTAGGGCAAACGCATCTTGCACAACTAGGTTAAGCGTGTGAGCGAAGCAAGGTAAGTGCTTTTTTTTCAGAAGTTCGCAAGTCTTTATCATTGACGCCGCGTTGTCGGTCACAATAGTGTGAACTTTATCAAAAATATTCCATTCATCGCATATTTCGCGAAATGTCGTTGCGATATTTGCGCTTGAATGGTTTGTTTGATCAGTGAGTGGCTTCGTAGCCAACACTACTGACTTGAGCTCGAAGTTTATAATGAAATGGCAAGTTACAGTGAGGTAGCTTATATTGCCACGAGACGTCCACGCATCTGTCGTCACCGAACATGAACTAATTGTAGTCAGCATACCTTTTAGTTGCGATACCATTCCATCGTACATGTTCTGTACATGTGTGTCCCGTAAGGTCTTTCGGCAAGGCATGGCATATCTGGGGTCTACCACTTGCATCAAATTAATAAACCCTGCGTTCTCGACAACGCTAAACGGTTGCATGTCCGTTGCAACCATTTGCGCAATGGCTTCGTCAATTTTCTTTTTTTCTCCGATGTTGAACTATAAACATGTCTTTTCAAAATATTTATGTAATCCAATTGGAGGAACGTTTTCTTTCTTCCCTTCATGCACTAGAGGGTGGGCACGTTTAAGGTGCTCCATTAAATTGGAAGTATTGCCACTGGTTCGTAGCTCTTTGCTACAATGCCGACATTTTGCGTGCTGTTGATTAGGTAATTTATCGAAGTGGGACCACACCGATGGTAACTTCTTCCGCTTTCGCACCGGCTCGTTTTCATCAGATTCCTCAGGCGGTACCATTGCTGAGGGCATTTGTTCATCCTGATGGTTTTCTAATGTTTAAACATATTAATATTAATAAGTTAGTACATGTTTTCAACTTTCTAACTTAATATTGCAAGGGATTCTTAATTTTGATGCCAGCGAAACAGTTTTTTTATTTATGTAAATTAAACACAATCTTAGTTAGTCGCATAAAAAAATAAAGTTTTATTTGAGTTTATTTAATATTGAGTACACATTTGAAATCTATCTTTTTTACTGGAAGACTTTGTGACTACTAGACTGAACTAAGATCGCGGAGCTCTAACGAAGTGACAAGTTTGTACTAGGATTAAAGACTGAATTGTGTAGATCGATTATGTTCGAATGCAGCCTCTGATTTTGGGCGTCGATGGTGACAGCGGCGCTTGTTGAGTCCAATGGTCCAACGCGAGCGTGGAATCTGTTTATCATGAAATTGATTTGGGCTGGTGCACCGAACATGATTCTTATTGCCGAATTGATTTATGGGATTGGGCGGCTTGCCGTCTGATGTACCGAATTTGACACCATTACCCTAGGAATGTTTAGTCTAGCGATTGTGTGAAGACGATTGTGTGTTGCAGGGTTATCGGGTGACATTCTTGGCGGTGCCTTCTATGATCATGCCGATGCTCATTATGTCGATGCTCATTACGTCAGTGCTCATTATGATAACTCTTGAATGTTCTCTATGGGTGTGGTGTGAGTGTGATTGTGATGGTGAAGCCTATCTGGTCTTAACTCCTCCCCTCTTAAGTGCGGACGTCCTCGGTCGCTACCACATATTGTACGGGTGTAACCGGCATTACTATTGGTGGACTGTTTTCTTCTGGCCTGTGGTTGTATTTCTTCTTGATCACCCAGTATATGATTGCTGCGATCGCTAAAATTGCTATGACGATCCAATAGGATGATGAAATTATGACATTGTCAGTCTGGATTTTTTCCAGGCTGTTCGTGATATTCAAGTGCAGTTCTTTGATCATCTCCAGATATAGGGTTTCGCCTTGGTGCTGTTTGTCCGATAATAGTTGAAGTAATGGGGGTTGGACTTCCACTTCACGCTTTGTCTTCATGATGTACCACGAATCATAAATGTTGATCGTGGCATTTTGCGATTGTATTATAAAAGTTCCGTCCAAAGTAAGGTTTTCTCCATCGAACCATTGGAATTGAATTGGTTTAGCAAGATCGTGCCAGGAGCTACTTCCGAGTGTGATTTCACATGCTGATTGTTAGTTGTTGGGCAAGTTGGTTTTTTCCTGTGAAAATACGCTCCTATGCATTTGCTATTTTTTAAGTCAATCAAATCTTCCAGTTTACATAATATTTTGTTGTTTTGATTTTTACATTTGTTCTTATTAGCTAAACCAAAGTATTGTTTATTACATTTTAGTATGTGATTATAATCTATTTTGTCGATTGTTATTCCATATTTTATGGGTAATGCCATGATTTTTTTACATTGTTCTTTAATCACCCGAGGTATGCTGACAATATATAGAAGAGCTCTGCCATCTGAAGCAACACTTACTTCAGCAAATTCTATAAGCTCTTCGATATTTACAAATGTTAGGCTTTCCTCAGCATATGTTTCGATAATATTTATTTCTGCTGGTGATAAGATCAAAGAATTTATTGTGTTGGCTTTAGCCCAATCTATTGCATAAATGATATTTGTGATTTCTTCTCTTAAGAGACTCAGTTTAAATTTTGTTACTTCTATTTCTTTTAGTTTTTCGTCTGTTTCTGGTTTGCTTTTATGTAATAAAGTGTTAGTTATCTTAATTAAATCGTTTATCTTATTTTCTACTAGTTTATTGATTACTACTTGTTTGTTATTATTTTTGAGCTGTTCATTAATTTTGTCGATTACAATTTTGTGATCCTGGTGATCTGGGGTACCCGCGAGCCACTTCCACGCTGTTTCAAGTATGTCAAGAGAGCGTTTAGCTCTGAACTTTATAGGCTTTAATCTTTTGATCTCATTTTCAATTCGGGTTATTTCGTAAATAAGGAAAGGGTAATACGGGTTTGTTTTCGTTGAATTTTGTACGACCTCCTTTAACACCGACAATGCCTGTTGATACTTTTCTACTTCTACAACGTGTATAATTTTGAACGTTCCATTCTGCCTCGCTGCCATCCCAGTTTCCAGCATTACTACTCTCGATTTTGAGTAATCCAGGATAGTCGTATGTCCCCAACAGACGGGTATCAATATTAACCTGTCGAAGATGGATATTGGTCAGTATTTCAACTGGTTCTTATGTACTATCCTGCCTGACAATGTTTTAACTTTTGTATTCAAATCTTCAGCTACTTTTTCCTTTTTGTATCTTGGTGTTAATTTAGAACCCAATCTCTTATTGATTTTGACGTAAATTATTTCTCCTGGGTCATAAATGTTTATGGGTTCTTTGTTTTTGTTATGGTATTGTAAATCTGCAAGTTGTTTGTCTGAAATTCTCTTTGAAGTTTTTTCTCTTTCCAATGCTAGTTTTTCTGGATAGTGTGTCAATTCTAACGCAAAAAAAGTTTCTATCGGTTTTTTGTTAGTTGTACTGTGGATAGTCCTATTGTATTCATCTACTGCTCTGAATATTAGGTCTTCAAATTCTAATTCCGGATGCTCAATCTTTAGGCATCTCATTAATTCCGTGAATGTGGAATGGAATCTTTCTACCTGACCATTGCTAGACGAAGTATAAGGTGGTGTTGTGTGTACATTTATACCCAGTTGATCGTTCAAAAGGAATTTTATTGAAGCGGAATTTAACGATTTTTCATTGTCCATTACTACTGTTTTTGTCGCGCCAAAGGCTACCAATAACTCACGTAGTGGTACCTTTAAATGTTCCGCTGCTTTTGAATTCACTAACTTTATTTGTGCGTATTTTGAAAATTTGTCTATTGCCGTTAAGATGGTTTTGTTTTGAGTCGAGTAAAGGTCTATGTGGATTACTTCTCCTGGATAACATGGTATGGGTGTTGATTGAATCTCTTGATTTGGGGGGTGTCTTTGGTATTTAGAAAGTTTGCAAGTTTGGCATGCTTTTACTATTGCTTCTATTTTTTTCCTCATTCCTGGAAAAAAAACTTTAGATAAAATCTGTTTTTTGTTTTCTATTGCGTTTCTATGGGCTCTAGTATGTTCTTTGGTTATGATTTCCTGCTGCTCGCTATTCTCGTGGACATCCGTAGTTTGGATCTGCGTAAACCTAGCTTTATAATTCCTAAAATGTTCTGGAAATATCAGCTGAATTTTTCCCATGATACTTTCTGAAGTGAAAATACCATTCACTATCCTAGGCTCTAATTTTGCTTTTAGGATTTCTACGAGGTCACTTTCCGAATAGTTTCTTCGAACTACCGTGTGTCTGTGATAGGTGGGAAATGGTAACTCGAATGTCGTGTTTTCGTTTTCACCTGTGAGAAGTATTAACTGATTTTTAAATACATTGATAGGAATGTCCATAGTCGGTACTAGTTCGTGCCCTGAGCTTTCATCACTATGCATAGTAGCTGCTGACGTACTACTGGCATTTATGCTGGTAGGATTTCTCGAAAGTGCGTCTGCTACTACATTTGAGCTACCCGGTTTATACTTCAACTCGTAGTTGTATTCTTCTAGGTAACTCTTCCATTTTTTTAGCTTCGTGTTGTTGTTTTTTGGACTAAGCTCATAGGTAAGCGGTTGATGGTCTGTATAAATGGTCACTTTTGATTTCCCATAAAGGTACATTCTCAATTTTTTTAAGGCCCATACTATGGCTAGCATTTCTCTTTCATTCGTCGCGTAATTTTCCTCTGTCTTAGACAATGCTCTGGATATGATAGTGATTGGTCTGCCATTTTGTTCTAGTGAGGCACCTATCGCTATATTTGAGGCATCTGTGGTCAGATGAAATTCTTTATTGAAATCGGGGTATGCTAGTAATACATCCTGTGAAACTAGTGCATTCTTAACCTTTCCAAAAGAGTCCAATTCTTCTTTGCCAAAACGAATTTCGATTTTGTTGGAGACATTCTTTTTCGCTCTCCCGTGTTCGCCACGCAGTAGATTTGTGAGGGGTCTTGCTAGCTTCGCGAAATCCTTAATAAACCGCCTATAATAACTAGCTAATCCCAAGAAGGATCTTAGTTGCTTCAAGTTTCTTGGTGTAGGGAAATTTTTTATAGCTTGTACCTTTTCTGGGTTGGTTTTAACGCCTTCGCTCGATATTACTACTCCTGGGAAATTAACGCTTTGTTTTAAAAATTTGCACTTGTCGACTTGCACTTTCATGTTTGCTTCTGCTAAGGTAGAGAATACCTGGGCCAGATGGCTAAAATGTTCCTCCTCTGTTTTGCTGAATATTACGATGTCGTCGATGTAAACGTAGCATATTTTCCCTATATGTTTTCTTAAAATATCGTCGAGAGCTCTTTGGAATATAGCTGGGGAATTTTTTAACCCGAAAGGGAGTCTGGTGAATTCATATTTTCCTCCGTTTATAAAAAATGCTTATTTTTTTTATGTCGGATTCCTTTAAAGGGATCTGATGAAATCCACTCTTTAAGTCAAGGACGGAGAAGTATTTGTTGTTGCCCAATTGAGCAATCATTTCTCCAATTTCTGGGATAGGGTATTTATCCGAGATGGTGACTGAATTTAATTTTCTGTAGTTGATGACCATCCTATATTTCTTTTTTCCCGAACTGTCGCTTTTTTTTGGGACGATCCATACAGGAGAGCCATAGGGCGACCGTGAGGGTCGTATTATACCATCTTTTAATAGTTCTTGAATTTGCTCTTCGACTACTTTTTTCAAGGAGGCTGGGTACGGGTAGTGTTTTGAGTAGACTGGAGTGTCTGACGATGTTCGAATTTCACCTTGGACATTGGTAGCATAAGTCAACCTCATGTCCGGACTTGCAAATAACGATTTGTATTCCTCTTGGAGTGCCTCTAGTTTTAACTTTTGATGACCCGATAATCGATCTGAGTTGATCGTGTGAACCTGCTGAGCTCGCATCTGTCTCACTTTAACAACATGAGAGTTGTTGACTTGTAACAAATCTTTTCCCACATCTATAATGGCATTAAGTTCTTTTAGTGTGTCATTGCCTAGAATTCCATGAAACGATTTTAAATTTGGGAGTAGAAAAAAAATTATAGGTTTGTTAGGTTCGTTAAAGAGACCCAGGTGGACATGCTCCGTAATCAGGATGCGTCCACTTACGGTATTCGCGTAGAAATTACGCTCATTTGGCTTTATGTTCTTGGCTATCTCGGGTTGGATATAGTTTTTATTTGAGCCGGTATCTATTAAGAAATTGTATACTGTTCCGTCTTTGTCCCGGACTACAAAGTACGGCAAAGAGGAACACTTCATCCTAAAAAATTAACCGTATCCTCGATTTGTGGGTAAGGATCCTGTACTGTAGGTTGTGTTGTTTCTCTATCTTGCGGACTTAATTCGGACATACCACCTTGAGTGGTGGGGTACTCTTGTTGTTGTTCATACTCCGAAAATTGTGAGTATGGGACTGTTTGAAAATAGTCTTCCTGTTCTTGGTATTCGGACAACTGAGCTTCGGTTACATTGACTTGAAAGTCTTCTGGTGGTGGGGCACTGTATTGCCCGTCTTGTACCTCGGCTCCGATGTGGAACTGTCTTTGGACTTTGTTTGGGAGATTCGTATTAAACGGATTTACTCTCTTTAATAAAACTGGTTGTGTAGGATTTATGTTTGGTCTATTCATGTAGTTCACGTTTTTAGTCATTATAGAACCGTCTACTTCCATAGGTGTAGGCTTGGGTTGAGACTTTGGGGCGAGAGGTCTAGGTGGTGCGTTAAAGAAGGTTTGGTTACTGTTACGGAAAGGGATATTTTGGTGAATACCATGATTCTGTGGGAAATTGTTTTGGGGTGCGAAAGTATTTTGAGTCTGCCTGGGGTTGTACCAGTTCATATTGTTGTATGGTTTAGGGGGGAGTACCGGAGGGTATGACCACTGTGGGGGGGCGTTAATTCTGGTGTATTGTCCTGTCTTGTGTTAGGTTTGGACGAGGGTGCTGATAACCTGAGCCGATCGAGTTTTTAGTGTGCTTATTGGTTAAGTCTTCTATCATCTGCAACGCATGTTTCAAGTTAAGTGGTTGCGCCAGACTTATTCTATCCGATAGATCACCGTTCAGGCCCCTAATGAAGGTATCTAGGGCTCTGTCCCTTATCTGTTTTGACAAGATTGCCATGACCTCAGGACCGTGTCCCATGTTTTTCATTTGGCTGATAATTAAGGACATCTGATGGTTCACTGCAAGGTAAAACTCGTGGATTGTGCTATTCCTCTGACTCATAGAAAACAACTGATATTCTAGTGTTCCCAAGTCTCATCTGTCTGAATATTCCTCTAGAAGGCATTTCGAGATTGCCTCCCAATGTAACGCGGTATCATTCACCTTTAGTATGTTCGCATGTCCTGTAATTTTAACGCGATACCGTTTAGAGAAAAATTTTGATTGGAAATGGCTTTTGGTTTAAAAATTTTGTTAGTAGAGGTAATTATTATAAATGTTAGTCAGTCACAAATCAACTCTCATTGAGACCAAACGTGCCTAACAATTAACTCGCGAATAACTCCGCATCAAAAAAAAAAAAACACTAGAAACGGTAATCGTTTCTCTGCTTTCTTTTCGCCCTAAAATACTCCAACAACAATCTCCAGAACAAAAAAAAAAAAAAAACACAACTAACGGCGCTTGTCTGGCGACACTCGCCAATAATTACCACTAAGATGACCAAACCCCCGGATTTACTGCAATTCACAACAGACAAAAACAAACATTTAACGCACCCTTCTGCTGGACCAAAATTTTTGATAATTACAAGAATTGAAAGCAACGATGGCCTTGCTCACGTCTCTCCTTTTCTTGTCCAAAAAGTCATAGATAACATTTGCTCAGGAAAAGTCACTAAAGTCTCAACTAACTTCAAAAGTGGAACATTGGAAGTCGAAACTGCCAACCTTTATCAAGCCACTAAATTAATTACGTTGACATCTTTCTCCAACAATATTAAAGTCGAAGTCAGTGAACACAAAACAAGAAACTTCTCTAAAGGTGTCATCTATTGCAACAGCCTTCGCGATATCACTGAAGATGATATTACCACAGAACTATCTTTCCAAAATGTCATCGAAACAAAAAAAATACTAAAAAAGACAGAGACACAAACTTACTAAAAGAAACAGGACTCATTATCCTAACGTTCGCTTCTCCACAATTACCAGAAGATCTCTCAATTGGTTACCTCAAAGTCAAAGTGCGCCCTTTCATACCACAACCTATGATGTGCAGAGATTGCGGAAGATTGGGTCACTCAACAAAGCGATGCCGAGGAAACAAACTATGCCTTCATTGCACCAACCAAGTCCATCTTAAGACCGACGACCCTAACGACAAATGCCATAACCTGATCTGCTGCATTAACTGCAAGGAAGGCGGCTTCAACAACTACCATCACAGCTGTACAGATCGTAAGTGCCAATCATACATCAAGAACAAAGACATCATAACCATCAAAACACTGGAAAAAACAACATTCAAAGATGCCACCAAAATTTACAACGAGAGACACCTAAACACATCCTACGCCTCTGTGACGCGAGACTCCAATACTCATCAGGTAAAACCCAGTAATGCCCAACTTACCGAACAAACAAACACAACACGCAATGCAACTGTCGACTACTCCGATATCTGCCCTACTACTTCGAGTACCCCCCAACCAAAAATACAAGAAAAACCATCACCGACACAATTGAATCCCCTACGGACTCCAATATGGATATTGATGCCAACATCTCACCTAAACCCAACCTTCAAACGACAATATTAAGCGATACTAAAATTAAGATATATCCAAAATCAGACAACAATCTTAAAACACCATTAAAAGCCAAACACACAGTCAAACCTAAACCAAATACTACAACATAAAATTTTTCCCTTTCGCACCACATATTATAATTAATAAGTAATTGCTTTCTATCCCTAAAATCTCCTCTTATACTGAATCATGTACTTAAAAATTATTCAATGGAATTGCAATGGATACGTAAACAACTACGATCAATTACAAATTCTAATAAAAAAATACTCTCCAAAAATAATATCCCTACAAGAAACCCATCTCAAACCCCAAACTAACATTCCAACACCTATTAACTACAAAATCTATGCACAAAACTCCTCCCAAGGATCCTCCGGTGGCCATTTTAATTCACGATTCAATCGAACATACGATCCTATCTCCAATCCAAGCCTTCGACACTGTAGGCGTAAAAATTAAATCCAAAATAACTTTCAATATATTCAGCTCATACATCGCTCCCCACAAAAACTTCTCTATCCGCAATCTCAGAGACACATTCGACTCTCTTAATACACCCACTATTATCACTGGCGACTTTAATAGTTGGCACGCCCTTTGGGGCTCCCCAGTTAACAATCGTCGAGGCAATACTATTTGTAAATTCATTTACCAATCACCCCTAATTCTCCTCAACAATGGTTTCCCAACGCATTATTCCACCCACCACACATTCACCCACATTGATCTCACCCTCTCTACCCCTTCTATTGCCATGGAATCCTCTTGGAAAGTTGAATCCGACACCTACGGTAGTGATCACTTCCCTATTTTAACATATCTCTTTGAGCCAACCCCTCCTCCAAAACTTACACCAAAATTCAAATTCGATTCCGCAGATTGGCCCAAATACATGACCCTAAGTCTTTCTAACCATTCTCTCCGTCCCCCCAGCCAAAACTTAAACAAAGAGGCCGCTAACCTTATCAAAATCGTACGCGAAAGCGCCAATCTTAGTATCCCCCAAACCAACCCTTCTCGTCAAAATTATCGCAATGTTCCTTGGTGGAACTCCAAGCTATCCGCCCTTAAAAAAGATAAAAAATTCTTTGGTCACGTCTTAAAAACAATATATGCTTCGACAACATCGTCAACTACAAAAAAACGAACGCCCTCTTTAAAAGAGAACTAAAACAATCTAAAAGAAAATCTATTGAATCATTTACCGCTAAGATATGTCCCAACACTCCTTCATCAAAAATTTGGTCCTCGATACGTAAGTTCTGTGGCCTCAAACAACGCCTCCCAATCCACTGTATCCAAAAATTCGCCTCTCCTAGCACTACAATCACAAATAGCCAATTAATATCAGAAGAGTTTTGTTCTTTCTGGTCTTCGGAATCTGAAAATTCTAACTTCTCTAGCACCTTTTCGAACAACAAACAATTTACATCTGTATCGACTCATTTGTATTCCCCCTCTTCCACCGCTCTCCAAATTGAATTGCCCATTTCATCTATCGAACTCTCCATGGCCTTATCGAAACTTTCTGGCAAAACCCCCGGCCAAGATAGAATATCATACCCTATGCTGAAAAACTTACACCCTACAGTCAAAGACCGAGTAACACAACATTTCAACAATATCTTTAATAACCACATTCCTCAAAATTACAAACTAAGTAAAATTATCCCTATTCACAAACCCAATACTAATAAAACTAACCTAAACTCCTACAGACCAATCTCTCTTAATTCCTGCTTTGCCAAAACCCTCGATAAGATTATTGCCAATCGACTATGGTGGTTTGTCTCAGTAAACAAATCTATCAATAGCCGACAAAGCGGTTTTAGGAAAGGAAAATCAATATCAGACTCTCTACTATCGATAGACTATCTGATATCTTCTGCCCTTTCCACCAAAAACCATTTATCAATAGTCTCACTCGATTTTGCAAAAGCTTTTGATAAAATTGGCATACACTCCGTCATAGACGAGCTAAAACTATGGAAAATAGGTCCCAATATCATAAAGTACATTTACAACTTCATGACCAACAGGAAAATTGTTGTGAGTGTCAACGGACACTTATCCTCAGTTCGCCCTCAACACAATGGCATACCCCAAGGCTCTCCTCTCTCAGTTATCGTTTTCCTCATCGCTTATAACAAACTAA